>CM060938.1:682487966-683767133 GCA_030765085.1 Allium cepa
TAGCGGACCATCCAACCCCATCGGCCTTGCCAAAAAAAAACATGATTATACTATATATATTATAATTAATTTGCGAAACTTGACTTCAATAAGATATCGTGATGACACTATCTCTTTGCTACCTATTGTTGCAGGCTTCTATGGTTCATCTGCATGTTTTTTTAATGTTGATTTGTAAATCTGACATCCACGTATCGTTTGTTTTATAGGAAATGATTGTTTTTAGATTTATCCTTTTAACTCTACTTAGGTTCAGGTTTTAGTTTAATTTTTTAGCTTGTTTTCATTTGATTTGATTTTTTCCAGATTAAAGCACATAGAGTTGTCATGCTTCTCGAATAATGTTATACACACACAGATATATATATATATATATATATGTGTGTGTGTGTGTGTGTGTGTGTGTGTATTTATGTATGTGTATGTATGTATATTAAAGAACTAGAAAAGGATAAACATATAAAATCTTCTGCAATCATTGTGTATTTAATTATTTATGGTTTTACAATGTTAGGTGACATTCATCTTTAACTTTCTTGCTCAACATTCATGAATCTTAGCTTTTACTCTAAAATACAATGACAATGTAGCAAATTTGGATTCAATGCTAACTTAAAACTGATTTTTCACTGTACTTGAATAAAACCTTTAGCTTCCAATAGAGGTTAAATCCAATTTCATGACTATCAATAAAGAAGATTAGTGGAAGTCACTTCTCAAAGATTAAACAAGAATTCCTTTACAGAGAGAATAAATAGATTAACATTATTAGTTTGACAAGGGAGAGAATAAATAGATTAACGTGTGATGTTTTAATTTTACAAAACAAAAAATAGTATTAACAAATATACTTGCACCAAGAACTGATGTATTAGTTAAAGATGAAAAAAATAATTAAATTATCATCAGTCATTCATTTGTTTAACAAGTCAATAATATAGACTTATACACATGCAACCCAATCAACTTTTAATCAAAGATTCATATCCAGACATATTAATTCAAATTTTATTTATTAAATTATTTCTACATGGTTATTGGCAAGTTCATACAATATATTCAAACTCAAAAAAATCCCATTAAAAGAATAACTGGATATACTCACTTTATGCCATTTATTCGTTATACAAAAATACACTAGTAATATCTTAGTAAAAGATACCCGTAGATACACTCCAAAACAAACATCATAAAGCGGCATCTTACTTTTGGTCTCCAAAACAGATACCACCACTATCGCAGTGGTTAAGTGATTCAACTTTGATGCAAGAGGTCACAAGTTCGAAACTTACATAGTGTGATTCGAAAAGCACCCCTTCAAAATGGGAATAATAGTTCCACATCGTGGAAAAACACTATGAAATTGGTGATTATATACCAAAGCCTTCACCTCTCATAACAACGTCGAGGCCTTTTGAGAAACAAAACCCTACACTTTAGCTTGGCCCACGAGGTGGAGGTGACTAAGTTGGGGACAGTATCTGCGTTAAGTGAGGTGCGCACTATTACCATGGTATCAGAGTTATTCCCAGCCGAAATTGTAGTCTGCACGTGTTACAACCACAATGCCTGGGTGGTGTGTTCATGAGCCAAGGAGGACGTTGGGCTCTAAAAGGGGAAGATTGTAACACCCCTTCAAAATGGAAATAACAGTCCCACATCGCGGAAAAACACTATGAAGTGGGTGCTTATATACCAAAGCCTTAACCTCTCATAACAACGTCAAGACCTTTTGAGGAACAAAACCTACACCGTGGCTTGGCCCATGAGGCGGAGGTGACTAAGTTGGGGACAGTATATGTATTAAGTGAGTTGTGGGATGTTACAATGAAAAGGAGTGCAACACGAGGACTTCCTAGGAGGTCACCTATCCTAGTACCACTCTCGCCCAAGCACGCTTAACTTCAAACTTCTAATGTGATCCGGTGCTTTGGTGCTGGTATGATCGTTTAAAGTTAGTAAACATTTTTTTAATTAAATAGAATTGAAAAGGGATTGATAACGATACAAAACCCACCATCCAACTTGAATCCCATCAAACTTTTGATACCTAATTTCCATATATTAAAAAAATCATACCTTAGCACAGTAGTCCGTGTTTAGCTTTGCATTATGCTAACCGCCTTAAATAAATATGAAAAAGATACCTAACAAGAATGTGAGAGCTCCATGAAAGGAAAAATATTTCACTTTTAAGCTGCCATTGGTAGATGATTCGATCCCTGAGTGATCTGTTTAATGAAAAGTAGAAATCATCATTCAGCCAGTATAGTATAATCATCATATAAAAAGGTTTATAACTTTAATGGTTGGGCAAGTAAACTAACTTGTACCATAAAAGATGTCATCTTTACATTATAATTCTATGATTATACATACGACTTTCCATTTAAGAAACTGAAATAGTACAACTATGCAAGAAAAAATTAACTGTAACTATGCAAAATTTAGTTTAAAAATCAGTTGATACGTATCTAGTGCTCGATATGGTAGCACCAGTAAATATGATATGAACCTTCCATTATTGTAATCTTGTGTTAATTTTTTAGACCTAATAAATTGGACAATTTATAGTGTTTTTTAGCCAACTCTTGCCATTTTATTAATATCATGCCTTTTCTGAAACAAGCAAAGAAAATGCAAAAAAGTGACCCATTTATAATCTGGTGCACCTCACTTTCAAACTGAGGCCATGTGCGCCTCAGTTAAAAACCGAGGCCATGTGCGCCTCAGTTAAAAACCGAGGCCTGGCGCGCCTCTGTTTGAAATAGAGGCCATGCGCGCCTCAGTTTCAAATTGAAGCACACCGAACTAAGGCTTGGCGTGCCTCAGTTTCAAATTGAGGCATGCCAAATAGAGGATTGGTGCGCCTCAGTTTCAAATTGAGGCCATGCGCACCTCATTTTCAAACATAGGCCTGGCATGCCTCAATTTGAAACTAAGGCCATGCCTGCATTGGTTTCAAACTGAGATTTGGTTTGGTTCAGTTTTAAACTGAGGCCATGTCGCAATGCTTGCCTCAGTTTCAAACCGAGGCATGCCCGCCTTAGTTTCAAACTATTAAACTGAGGCGTGTTCGCTAAGCCTCGGTTTAAAATCGAGGCTCGGTTGCCTCAGCTTTAAACTGAGGTCAGTATGCATATATGAAGTACTTAATTTCAAATTAGCGTTCATGCATATTTGCTTGTTTTGTTTAATGTCCTTTATCGTTAAATCATGTGCTATCACATTGATTACTATTTTTCATTCTTTTTGGTATAAATTTCAATTTAATATGATATTGAATGCATGTAGGCACTTATAGAAGAAGCAGAATAGAAAAGGAAATTGGATAGTGGTTCTAGTGGTAATGGTGAAGTGGAAGATCTTAAAAATGATCCAATTACAAAAGTTTTATCTTTTGTTATTGCAATTTGATATTAGTATGGAATCTGTAGACTTTAACTATGAGTTATGTCTTACCTTTTGTTATTGCAATTTGATATTAGTATGAAACTGGCAAACTATGTATTTGTAACTTAATTATGTGTTGAATTTCTCTTTTGCTAATTGATACTCTGTTTTATGACCTTGATTATGAATGTTGTTTATTGATATTAATTGGGTTATAATTTACTAAATTAATATGATATATTAAATATAACCTACATTATATCTTTCAACATTCACATTACCGATAAGTACTTATTTGTTTATATTTATTTGTAACGCTTATAAGCATTGGGATAGTTTTTTCCCCAACGCTTATAAACGGTGGTGAAAAGCATCTCCCAACGCTTATAAGTGATACAAATAAATGCCCATGCCCTTATAGCGACACATATAAGTGTTACTAAAATTCCTGGCTATGCTTATACTTGTTGGAAATCCTCTGTTTTGGTGTAGTAAGTATATTCATTATTCACCTTGTATTGATTAAGAAAGTTGAGATTTGAATCTTGATTTACATTCCTCTGAGCTTTTCCTTGGTTTCTAGCTTTTGTTTCCTCTTAAAATCCTAGCAATGGCTGGCCCTCTTGTTGTATTTAGCTTCATGTATTATGAATGGAACGAAGGGGAATAAGAGAATAAGGGATTATGATAAGAAGATGCACTCTCTTCCCATTTTAAGCTTGTCATAATTTCTTCCTTATTTTTTTTGTTTTAATCTTTATTCTTAACTCATTGATCAAGGCATGGCCTCTTAATTATTCAAATCTCAATTCTCTTGACCCTTCATATTATTTAGTTTAATTTATCTAATTAATTTTTTTAAATAATGTTAGTCAAAATTAAGGTCATTACACCATCAGTGGGCACATCATCATCTAGCAGGGTACACAGCGTGCAATTGATACATTGTGCCTAGCAAGGTGTATCCTACCATTTAACCAACTAATTCACCTAGTTTTGCAGTTCATGAGGCTGTCTTTGGCCCAACTGCATTCTAATAGCAATGCCTTTTTGCATAGCGCATACATCATCTATGCTCGACATCTTGATCACATCCTATGTGATGAAGAGATCTGATACTTGTACAACTTAAAATATTGAAAAGGAAGTCCTTCTCTCACATACTTGGAACCTTCAAGAGGTTGTAGGATAATGATGGACACTTAGAATAAATTAAGCTATTTCAAGGACAAGTTCTTCTTTGGTTGTTGCTCGCTCGGATTCATGCATAGGTGGCTGTCGGAACGTATATATCATTTTCATTCCTTTTCATTTGAGAATGTCTCATGATTTCATAGTTTTAATTTTTTTTCTTTTCATTCTCTCAGATGTGTCGAAAAGACCTATTAGTGTGGCGAGAAGATCTAGTAATCCGGTCTTAGTAGACACCCTTATGACTCTCCTTCAAGTTTTGGCAAGAGAAAGAGAGGCAATATCATTTCTCATCAATGAAATGTTTTTGGTCTACAACCTATTAAAGGAGGGCAATAGCTTCAGTTACATACTAGTGATAGTAATGGGGATGACTCTTCGTCTGGGAATGAGGGTGAGGATCCAAAAGTGCCCCTAGTCCAAAGTACTATAGTTGGAACTGAAGAAGTGCGTAAGCATGTTAAGGAAGGTGAAGGTGGTGGAGAAGACCACGATGATTTGTGAATCTTCCAAAAACGAGGGCGACAACAACCGAGAATTCCTCATAAAAAAATGACCTAGGATAAAGACTATCTCGATGCGGATTTCGACGTAGCCTCCTCCAATTACTATGGTAGAAAGGCATCTGTCTTACCTCCTGAGGACATCTATGCTAACTTTAGGTTGATTCCAGATGAGATTGGTTCTTTTTTCCTGGGCAATATGATCATTGGGGATAATGATTCCCCTGTCCGTCTATAGGGTGACTTGCTAACTACCCGCTTGGGGGAGATCACCATTGTCAACAAAATCCAGACCCATGGTCTATTGGAGGGTATACTACGACACACACACATACATGCACTGCACCTTAATTATTTTGCAACATGCTATATCCTATCGGGATTAACTTGTTTATGTTTCACTTGCAGGTTCAACGAAGCATTGGACTATGTTTGATTCTCTCCAAGGTTAGATGTGTAAGCATAAAAGGAGGAGCTCGCGCTCACACCCTCATGGCGCTGGCCATGACTCAGACACCTATAGGCGATCAAGCCGAGACCGAGAGGTTCGAGATAGGGGTATCAGTCTTACGATTCATCCTCAAGGCGTAGATCTTATCTGGGTCACTTATGTTCAAAAGTTTGGACAGGTTCTCCGACCGACCTAATAATATTCCGCCCATGGATGTCTCCCGTGCCCATTCCGCAAAGCAAATGGTGCCACCCAATTGAGACGCCCCGACTTTCTACTCCCAGAAAATCGCATCATCTTGAATAAAGAAAGGGATAGAAGAAGAAAAGAAAGAGAAAGAAGAACACAAACATCATCAGAGAACTCACAGCGGAACGAATAAAATATAATATATATCTCATAAAATATTACATAGTATCTCATTACATCTGAGTACACAACTTAAAACAACAGATAATAGACAGTTATAACTTCTGTCTAACTATACAACTCAAGTATACAAGCTACATACACAACATACACAGCGGAATCAAAATATATAACTACACGTCGAAGCCTCCTGCTCCATATCTCCTCCAGAATTCGTCAAGAGATAACCTGAATCACTTGACTACTCATATATAATATGAGTACCTAAGAGTTTAATAAAACATAAAATAAACACTCGGGTCAGACAGGGGTCTGGTGTGAGTAAACGGGTTAAAATTGCTTAACTTTAGGAAACCTTTGAAAGAAAAGGTATCACGTAAGACTTCCCACACATAAACATGGAAAAGTTTTTACCTTACGCTAACCAAAACATTTGATAGAAAATCCAGTGATATTATAATAGTGTCTAGGGTTTTCAAGTAAATAAGAAATAGCCGAAAGTGTTACATGATTAAATTCCAGCTACTAGCCACAAAAGTGGGCAATACAATCAAAACCGTAGGGTCTCGTAGGGAAAATGGGTTTCCATCAATGGCAGGGCTACTGGGGTACCGCCCGTCACAGTACGTGGCCTAGATCAACGTACCGAGGAGTACTCCCACTCCCTTGCAACACAAGGCCGGAACCATCCCTTACTGGACAGTCCCGAACAAGACAACCCCGTAGTTGGCCGCGACCCAACTGCCCACACAGCTGAATAAAAAGGGACTTCTAGACAGGGGAAAATCTTGCTCTTAAGTGGGAGCTACCCACGAAGCCTTGCTGCACCTCCCCTGTTTTTGCCATTCCCGGTTGGTGAGGCTCGAGGTTACGATTACCTTTATAGAACACATTATCTTAGAATGCTCATCGTCCACCTGACGATGTGCTGAAAGCATTCAATCCATACAAGTTCGTTCCGGGTTCGAACGAAACCGAAGGCACTATCTCGTTGCACTCATTATTGGAATCACCCTCAAAGTCAACGACCATAGCCTTTGCACTCTGATTCGCCATCTCGAATCTATAAGCACTCTTCCGTCAAACTCATTACGGAATCACCCACAGAGTTATACTGACGTATAGCCCTTACACCTCGAGTCTTCACTTGCTCCACTTGGATTAACGACCTAACGTTTAATTGGAATCGATGTGGTTTTCGGATATCCAAATATGGAAACCTGATCCCGGTCTCACCGAAACCAAACGCCATTTTAATGTCCAAGTTGTACTTAAGGGTTTTAAACAGTTTAAACTTATATTTAGGATGATATATAAACAATTAGATGAATCATATTATCATAAGAGATAATTCATAACAACACTCATCTCCACAAAGCAGCATATCACATAACAAAGATATCCAATATCAACCAATATCAACCAAAATCAATCATCCAATAGCAATCACCAAATATTGACCATCCAATAACAATTAATTAACCAATATTAATCAATCAACCCATATCATTCAACATCCAATATCAATCAATCATCTAATATCCATTATCCATATCAAAACAGAATTGATTAACTCTTAATTACCTGGATTACCTAAATCCTTTTCATTTATTTATCCCAAATAAACAAATTAATCATCTCTAATGATCTTCTTTAATTAATCTTCCTTGATTAATTACATTCAAGTAATAGTCCTTAACCATGTTCAGTAATTAACCTTTAATTACTATCATTAATTACAATAAATAATGATCTTTCCTTAATTAATTAACTATGATTAATTACATTAGACCTTAATTAATCACAATTAATTAATCACACTTCAATTAATTATTTTATTAATCAACCTTGATTAATTAACAAAATATCCTTATTAATTAATAATTACTTTAATTAATTAAATAATTAATTTATAATTAATCATCTTATAAAACATAACCAGTAATTAATAATTTGTAATTACTTATCTTAATTAATAATTTCTTAATTAATTAACTTCTAAATTAATTATATTAATCCTTGATTAATTAATCCAATTAATCCTTAATTAATTACTTTATTAATTAATTATATTTTAATTAATTACACTTAGTAATTAATCTCAAATTAATCACATTTATTAATTAATCACATTAATTAATTAACTAAAATAAATTAAGTAATTAACTCTTAATTACTTACATAAGTAATTATCTCTAATTACTTCATTAATAAATCTTAACTACTTCCTAGTTAATTACTTAACAAATAATTAATTCCATCATTAAATAATTCCTAATTCATTAATTAATTAATTACTCTATAATTAATTAACTTCAAATTAATTATATTAATTAATTTTCTTAGTTGATAACATTAAGTGATTACCCATTAATCACTTCCACTTTAATTACTCCCATGAGTAACTTCTCTAATTACTTCCATAAGTAATTACCATTCTAGTTTTATTCAATTATTAAACATTGATTACTTTATTAAGTAATTACACTTAATTAATCCATAATTAAGTGATTATTAAAAATTAAATAAATAATTAACTAATTATTTAAAATTAATTAAACTATTAATTAATTAACTTCTTATATTTCAAAATCCTTAATTAAGAAAAACATTATTCTTAATTAAACCCTTTACTTAATTACAAATCATATTTAATTAAGTATTCTCAAGTTAACAACAAAGATAAATTAACCATATTTATCTTCATAATTAAATTGTTTGAATTAATCAAATTTTTAATAACTTAAAATCAATTTATTCTATTTGGATTTCAAAATCATAATAATAACCTTATTTGAAAATAAACATTTAGAATTCATTTTTAAAATTTAAAATACTTAAATTATCTTATTTAAACTTATTTATTTTCAATAAAGTTTTAAACTTAAGTTTTAAAACATTACTTTTAAAATCTTGCTTAAAACTTTGGTTTAATAATTAAACTCAAAACATTCCCTTTTTTTAAATTAAAATTCAAAATTTAATGAAGTTAGTTACTTCAAAAAGAAATCATTTTTAAACACATTTGAATTTAAAATAATATTCAATTAACACCCCTTTTTAAAATGTTTAACTTTGATTCAAAACTTCAAACATTTAACTTATAAACTTATTTTCTTTTGTAAACCTGAAATTAAATTTCTTTATAAAACTTTTTTATAATTTTTAAAACTTGATTTCATTTTTTTCCATCATTAAGTTAAATCTGCAATTCCATCATTAAAATTTACAGTACTTATCATTATAAAATACTAACCAAAACAATCAACCCTAAAAACCCGAGTCGAGCATGGTAAAAGCTCGAGCCCCTCTTCGAGAAACCCCAGCACTCTTCTATTTTCGAGTCGTACGCGTGAAAAACGCGAGCCAACTTCGGGTCATAACCCTTCTTCCCCAACTCAACTCCTCACCAGATTCTGTGTCGTGTACACAACAGCCACGTGCACGTGTCCAAGCAACCCCGACCACCATAGTTCATCGTCATCATCGACGACGATCACAAAATCCCACGCGACCCCAGAAACAAACCCAGATTCGAGAAAAAGCAAGCGCATCAAAATTTAGTACTCGAGCATGAAAACAGCAGAAACAAATGACAAAATCCTCATCGTCAACGACCAACCCAACGTTGATGAACTTCGCCTTCGCCACCAAAGGATTACCACGCTCCACCGAACAATTTTCACCCCTTGCGACGCATTCCGGTTCTATATCCAAGTCACTAACATCGAGACAGCGAAGACGAACAAATACCACTCTAAAACCCTAATTCCTTCAAAATCGAACAATTCAGACAATAGAAAAATTCCTTTGTATTTCCTAAAATCTACAACTCATACACCAGCTACGATCAAAGTTTCAGCTGCAATCATCATGCCATTCTTCGGCAATCATCAAAAACCCCCAAAATATTCAAACCAAAAATCCAACTTAATTACTCAATTAAAAATTATGATACAAACTCTAAAAATCATAATTTTTCAGTTGTAATTCGATTATACATTCAAAACTAGAATTTGAAATCATCAAATTTTGCCCAAATTTGATTTTCCACTGTAAATTGAAACTTATGAGTCAATCATTCATCTAGAAACCCTGTAACTATTTTTAGCTGATCAATTACATGATTGCAAACAACTTTCATTTACAAATCATAGTCCAGTTTGCATCCAAAATCAAGTTATCGATTTTTTTGAAGGATTTGAACTGTTTTATTAAACACAGTATCCATTTCTTTAAAATTTTACAGGCAGTTCTATATTTTAATTCAACATGCATTCCAATTTTAAACGAATTTCCATAACATCCATATAGATTAACACATGCATCATCATTCAATCACAAGTTATGCTCGAACTGTTTTTAAAATTATTTACTCACCTTTTTAAATTATGCAGAGAACAGAACTTGTTCCAGGCCTTGAATTTTCTTGAAAAAAATACTTTTGCTTGCTGTTGAAAACAGGTGCCTTTGCATGCTTCAAATTTTGTTGTTTACAGGTTTCTTTGCTTTTGCCCATGATTCTTTATTTTAGTTGCAGAAGAAATTGAAGTTTGCAGGTTGCCATTTTCAGGTTGAAGTAGGATTTTGAAATGCAGACTTCATTTGCAGGTTGAAGTCTTTTGTATAGATTTTAAATTTACTTTTGGGTTTTCAAATTCCAGGTTTTTAGTTTACTGTATTGCCATAAATTTGAGAGGAGGAAAGAAAGTTTTGAGAAAATGAAAAAGGAGAAACTATTTTCTTTTATGTTGTAAACTTCAAATATATGAAAGATGAATGCCACTTGTTGTTAATTTAACAAATGTCATTTAGTTTATTTAATAGCTTTACATGTGTTAAACTCTTGCATAATTGTATTAAAAACCCTATTACAAAGATAATTATATCTTATATTTATGTAAATGTGAATTTTGTAATTTATTTACATACTACTTATGTTTACAAATTATTCTAAATTTTGGAGATTATTTTAAAAAGATTTTATTTAACACTTAATATATTTATAACCACTTTAAAATTTACGCATTATAAAAGAAAACAAAACAAAACTTAAATTAAATCCTTTTTAACTATCATATTTTAAAACAACAATTATCTTATAGTTTGAAAACCAATTTGAATATATCTTAGATTAACTTTTGAAAAACAATAAATTTTAAAACAAAACTTTTAAATTACAATTCATTCATATATCAATTATTAATAGAATAAATTAAATTTCAAAACAACTCAAATTATAACATATACATACATATATATTACAATTTGAAAAATCATCTTTAAATTTAAAACAAAAGCTCTTCTATTCACAATATATATCAATTGTATATATTATAAACAGAATAAATCTGATTAACTTTGAAAAACAATTCTTATCAATATTGCCATATTAGAAATTTATCAACCTTTAAAAGATTAAATTAGCCAATTTTAAATTAAAATTATAAAGAAAATTATCAACCAGTTAAATTATTAACACAGATTATTAAATTTATATTGCCCAAAATTCCGGGTCGTTACACCAATTCCCACCGATAATCTTAGCAGTTACCCAAGCTTGTTGCCCCTAACTCTTCTACCTATATGGCTGATATGAAATCTATTGAACCCTCGGTCGTCACAATGGAGAAATAAGTTGCTTATATCCTCATTTAGCCGATCTTAAGCGTCGATTTCAGAAAATCTACTTCAATGGAGTTAACATTGCTCCTGACCTGAAGGATATTTCTCCGGGACTCTATGGCCAAACCATAGCTTATGTCAAAAATGCTTATGAACATCATTTTTAAATGAAAGATACTGGCTGAAGTGATTTTCGAGTATGCTAAAAGAAAAAATCTAAAGTCACATGGTTAAGGCTTGAGGTAGAGCAGAACAAGGAAATTATAGTCCGTCTCAACGAGGAAGTTGCAGGGATGAAAATGTCATTGACAGAAGCAGAGAAAAAGGTCATAGATCTGATCGAGTCAGTCAAGCAAGAGAGCCAAAATAATGAAAAGCAAATTGATTCCGCCCATCATAGGAACCACATTTTGTTAAAAGAGAATGAGCGTCTAACCAAAGAGTTAGACGAGCTGAAGAAATAGTTGGATAAAGGGAAGAAAGAAAATGACAATGTTCTTATGGTGGCTCACAACTACTGCAAAGAATTGGTGGATGCTCGCCAAGCAAAGGACAAGGTAGTAACTCAGGCCAAAGACATTGAGAAGAAAATCGAAGCCATGGAGGAGGGGATTAAAGAGAAATTCAAGCCATTAAACATCAATTATTATGCCAACATAAAAAAATTCAGAAATTTGTAATGGCTTAACAATTCCCTAAGGCTTTGTCCTTGGCGTGGAGGCATATTATGAATGAAGATCAGGAGTCCTTAGAAGGAGGTGAGGTAGATTTGGAGGAGTTAGAGCCTAAGATTTTGAATACAAACGAGATTGGAGCGCTTAGAACCGACGAGCTCATCCTGCATCTAGATCTAGTTATCAAAGCCCAAAAGGACCAAGGTGAAGGCTTCAGGTCCACTTCTTAGGATGCCACTATAAGTCTTACTTCTAGCTTCAGGTTGCTTCTATATCTCCATCAGATCCACTACACAATTTGGATGAGCCCCACATGCAAAAGAAAACCATTTGTCCCCTATCTTGGAGGGGAAGTTCAAATCTAGCGGAATATCTCATTAATCTCACCCATATTTATGAAGGCTCACATGACAACAGACGACATTTCTATTCTCTCCTTTTATGTTTATCACATTTCAGGTCAGTCCCTTGTCCCTCCTCTGCCAAAGAGAGGCCCGCAAGTGGGCCAATAAGCTTTGGCGACTGAGTCTGTGATTATGTCTACCTCTTAGACTATTTTGAATGTTCCAACTAGCGGATCCCCTAGACCCGGTGCACAAATGATTCATACTTTAAAGATGGAGATGATCGGTGACTTCCCAAGAACTCGGACTGAGGAGGATGTTCTCATAACTTGGCCTTTTAAGCCTTCTTTAGGGCTCGCCACGTAGGAGAAACTTCAATCTCAAGCTCTTTTGGCCAAGGAGATTAAGAAAGAGCTAGTTGAATTCATTCCTCCTTCTTTGTCCATAGCTTTGCCTGACCAGACTATCTTTGCTTCCGTTACTCTCTCCGCCCCTGAAGGCACTCAAAGTGTTCCCGTTGGATCTTCGTAAACCACTCCTTCGAAGGGTCATTTAAGCGGAGGAAGGAGCAAAAAGAAACTAAAGGAGTATGGTGCACACTCCTTTGGAGAGGAAGCCAAGGAGATGAAGTGGAAGAAACATACGCATTAGATGTGACTGTTCGTTCGCTTTCATTGTATAACCGTAATATTTTCTTTTGTATAAGCTGACTTCGTGTGGGTTCGGCCCCTCCTTTCGCTTTGGATGTTATGTTAATAAAACCCGGTATTCTTTTCAAGCTCTATGTTGGCTTGTTTGAGTTATGAGAAATGTACTTAGTATTCTTATTTATATACTTGCGAACCATTTCTATGTTGTCACTTGACCAAATTATTGGCTTGTCATATTTGACTTTAACCAAGCTTCGTCTAAATTGAAATAGCGATTTGAATTACGCTAATTCGGTCATCAAGAACTTAGCTGATCGAGTGTCCATCTTTGGGTATCATTTTTCAATTGTATCCGATTCTATGGTTAGGTCAAATTTTGATCACCTAGAACGGTGGTCTGAACATCCCCTTTTGGAATGTTTGCCCCCGATCATGCCTAACTCCGGGCATCAATCTAAGTCGGTCCCGTAGAACAACAATTCAGATATCCCCCGTTATGATATTTGTTCCCAACCATGCTAGATTCTAGGCACCGACTAGAATTGACCACCTTGGATAACAGTTTTAGTCATCCCTCTTCGAGAAGTTAGTCTTCGGTCATGCCTAACTCTGGGCATAAATTGAAGTTTGAATGAGATTTTGCCTAACACTGGGCAAAAATCTTTGGCCATGCCTTCCTTCGGGCAAGGTATTAGTGTTTTTGTATAAGGCCTCGCTTGAAACTGGGCTTTGGCCTTTCATCTGGCCATCTCCTAGGCAAGGTGTTGGTGCTTTGCCAAACTCCAAGGACGAGCTTCTGGGGCGAACTGTCTCATTCCACCCTCGAATATTTATACTCGTAACCCTAAGTCAAGGGTTAAAGGATGAGATGCTGGCGGCTTTTTGTCATCTCTTGCATTTGTAGTTGAAACTCTTCCCTTGTGACAGGGCCTTGTGAATCTAAAGGTCCGGCAGCATTCGGGTTGGCTGGAGGAAGTTGCGTGGGGTTCTCTCTGTCCCGTCCTTTTGGAACTGCAGCTATTGATGTAGTCCTAGTGTTGATCATGGTTGATAGCGAAACTCTCTCCTAGGCTTGATACAAATCTGAATAGGATGGAAGAACTTCTGAACTTTAAATCTAGATCTTCTTCTTAGATTCTTGCAATTCGATATCGGTAGTAGATCCAATGAGTAGGAGAAAAACCGAGTTCTCTCAATGAAAGCACCAAAGTATTGGTACCAAAATTGGGCACAACACTCTTTCGATGTGTTTGAAGAGATAAAATGAAAAATATAAATGGAAAATGAGGAAGATCTAACAAACACACCAATCGTTAAATAGGAAAAATACACAGGGACACACAGATTTAGAGTGGTTCGGTGTGTGGCCTATGACCACTATGAAATGGCTGACTTTTATTAATTTTTGATTGATGGTTATAAAGAGTTACAACAGTATGATCCAAGTACAATGATATTTTCGGCAGATTCTGGATGTAGAAGAGCCAAAAGTCCCTTTTCATTGGGTTCTGGGCTGCTATATATAGACATCGGCAGCAAATATCTCTCCAAGATCTCGGAAGACCTCTTCTCTCATGTGGGTGTGCTAATGCGATCGATCCCCAGTCGTTTGGACTCGATCCATGGATCGATACGAATGAAAATCTATCGATCAAGATTTAGCACAATTGAGTCGAGATCGATTACGAACATTCTTGAGGTTGCACGCAAGCTGCTGTGAAAATTTGGTGGCATTTGGACATGTAGATCTCGAGTTATGATCGATGCAAGTTTTAATTTGTTGAAGTCTGTTGAGTTCACATCGCTTCTGTTCGCATCGCTTCTGGGCATGTGATGGCCGATAATGTGGTGCTAACTTTAAGGATCGATCCACTTTTTATGCCGAGTGACCGAGTCATCCATCTATTGTGTCTCCTTCACATCGCTCTAAGCTTTGTTTCATTCGTGTCGCTCTCATTCGCGTCAGTCCCTTGTTGCTTACTTCGTATCAATAGTCAACCCTCATTTCATATAGGTTGACCATGCTCCACTTTGTATCAATCCGGATCTATCCTCTTCGTGTTGCTCGTTTGAGTTCGTTTCGTATCGATGGATTAATGTGAATAGTGTAAATGTGATGGATACAAAATGGCACTCTCTGAATCGATACGAAGCAACACATACTCGATGGATACCATTATCTAGGATACGATGGGATGGACACGATCTTGATCGATTCGAATGAACTACTTCTTCCCATAGATACAAATATGTTTGGTTTTGATGGATACGAAGGATGCCGCTTTGGATGGATGCCAATGAGGCCTGCGAGCTCGGATGGATATGAACGAGATTATTGCTTGATTTTGCATCGATCAAATCTTGAGCATATGAATCCCGATTTACTTGAAATTAGGAATATTGGCTTTCATAGCTTTTCTTGTTGTGTCTTATCAATTGTAGCTTGATTCAGACACGGGCAAAATTCATCAATATCCATAATAGACCTATATACAATTGATCTCCAGGATGGACTGTCTTCAGTTTTCGGTCAACTCCTTGGTACCACGGCCTTGCCAAAAGGCAGAATAACATTTGTCCCCCAAAGTACGTACTGTGTGAACATGACATGCTTTGAAAAGCTACCACCTTCATTCTAAAAAGTTCTTTCCGATCTATTGAGTAGATGTTGCTTTTCATCGAAATATGTAACCTTTGATTGATCTTCAGTAATATAAATAATGAATTGTTGGCTGCCAATTGTAATATAAATAAACTACTATTTTCTCCGGATTAGCTTCTATTTCTCTCGACTTCACTATGAAACCCAAAAACTTCCTAACGCAACTCCGAATGAGCATTTCAAAGGGTTGAGCTTCATTCCATATTTCTAGAATACACTGAAAATCTCCACCTAATCCCCTATGAAAAATTAGTCGACCGTCACGATTTTACCAGCATATCATCAACGTACACTTCCATCGAACGTCTTATATGCTCACTAAACATAGAAATGACCAATCTTGGATACATTGCTCCTGGATTCCTTAAACTGAAAGGCATGAGAAGATAACAATATGGTCCTAAGTCAGCTATGAAGCTGTGTGTTCCTAGTTTGGGACTTGCGTTAGAATCTGGTTATAGCTGGAGTAGTCATCCATGAATGATAATAGTTCGTGCCCAGCGGTTGAATATACTAGCTGATCAATCTTCGGGAGCGGAAAGTTATCCTTCGAGCATGCTTTATTCATATTGGAATAGTTGATGCATGTTCTCCATCTCCCATTGAAATTCTTAACCAAAACTGGATTAGATACCTTTTCTGAGTATATAGCATCGTAGATGAAGACATTGTTTTTCAGATTATCCACCTTCTCTTTCAGTGCAGCGGATCGCTACGGACCAAGGTTACGACGTTTCTGTTACACAGGAAAATATTTAGGACTCACACTAAATACATGGCATAATGTCCCCAATGATATTCCACAATTTCATAATGCATCCAATCCAGGAAAACATATCTTGGTTTACCCAGAGAAAGCCCGTCTACTCTATCATCATTCTTGTGCTATGTAAAGATACGATCTTTAGGACCCATATAGGATCATTTTGACAGACCGGGATGTTGATCATCAACTTTGCGTGGCCATCCTCGCATCCTATAGCTCCTTTATTTAGCCCATATCTTTGTGGAATCAGTAATGCTACCTGAGCTAGGGCTTAAGGCATTGGCTGTTATGCGTCTAATTACTTGATGTAAAGAGTCTTCTCCATACCATTTCCCTTCTTACATCGCTTAACCTCTTTCAGCTACGCGACGTAGCACTCATGTACAAGCCCTTGGTCTCCCTAAACAACTCCTACTCCATTTTCTGTAGAGGACTTTATGACTAAACACCATGAGGCAATGGCTACTCAAAGACTAGCTAGTGCCGGCAGGCCCAAAAAAGCATTGTAAGCAGAATCCAACACAACGAAAGTCACAACCTACTCCCTCTTGTGGTTTTCTTCTCTTAACATAACTAGAAAATCTACACATCTAATAGGTTATGTCATCGTACCATTAAATCCCTAGATACGAGATTTACTCGGTTTCAAATCATTTCCATCCAACAATATCTGATCATAGCCTCTTTGAACATTATGTTCACTGAACTACCATAATTGACTAGCACTTTCCTCATAGTCGCCTCCCCAATCATGGCCGATATGACCAATAGATCCTACATCGGGGATTCAATCCACGAGCGTACATGTTCCTGAAAACAATATCATAAGTCATCGTCCTAGGCTTCTTTGTTGGAGCTTCGTCTTCGATAGCAAAGCAACTCTCGCTCACAATGTGCTTTGAAGCATTTGCATATCTTCCCATTTCATTCCAACCCTTCTCAGCTAAATGTAGTCCTCTAAAAGTCATATTAATAATCAATCTTTTTCATGTCGTCAGGCTCATCCTCACCAGGACCGACTTGGCCCCATTGGAATGATGGTCATTAGTGGTCAGAGCTTCTTTGCCCGCCATCCTACGGGACTTTAACAAACTGATGTAACTTCTTCTTCCTTATTACATCTTTGATCACATCATGTAAGTGTCTACACTCGTTTGTGTTGTGAACGTGGGAATGAAATCTACAATACTTCATAAACTTCTTTTCCTTCTCAACCGACTCCCTCAGAATCGGCTTCCTCTACTGTTTCGTACCTTGGGTGGCAAGGTAAATGTTTTCAATTGAATTGTTCAGCAAGGTGCAACTATCATACTTCGGGAACCCTGGGCGTCTCCTGGAATCAGGCTTTGTCTCTCTAGCCCCTTGATCATTCGTTCTCTTACCACTATTCTTATTCTCGATATTCACATCAACATTTCTGGAATTCTCTCTTGACCGCTTCACTACAACATTATTCTGATTCTCCTCGGCCAACTGTTCGACACTGACTTTCCTAGCGGTAGTACTTGCCTCCTCCAAGCGTAAGAACTAATTTACTTTTATATAACAATATCCATCATTGGCAAGGGTTTCATTTTTAGCCATCTCTCAAAATCAGTATTAGATGAATTCCCCTTATCAAAGCCATTAAAACAATATCTTCATGTACATTACTAACTTCGGGGATAGTCATGTGGAATATATTCAAGAAATCTTTCAATGACTATCCTGCTTCCTGGATAAGGTTTGACAGCGACATCATGTCCTTAGGACGAGTGGTGTGTAAAACTGCTTAATAAACTTTCCCACTTACCGATTAATATACGATATAGATCTTGATGGAAGTCGGGTGAACCACATCATCGCAACGCCTTTAAGGGAAATCGAGAAATAATGATGTCGGAAGCATTATTTGCTCTAGCCAAATCCATATGCCATTCATACTTTGTTAAATGTTTCTGTAGATCCCTCATTCCATTATACGATGACATCATTGGCATCATAAACCTTCTGGGTGTTCTTCATGTAGTATTTGTTCGATGAATGGGATTTGACTAGGAGAGGAGCCTCATTCATCATTACTTCGATGATTTTCATTCACCTACTTTCTCACCATCTTAGCTAAATATTCTGGATCCGTAGGATCTATTGAACGATGGTGATCATGGTCTTCCCTGAGTATTTGACCTAAAAAACGCTTTCAATTAGGCTCACAATACCTGGATTTCTCCGACTTTGGGAGAACTATTCGTCTAGTAGTTCTGTTAGTTCTGTTTCTGCATGAAGGATCGATAGCAGCTGCCTGATCTTCATTATTCTAGCCATTAACAGCTCGACCAGACGTACCTCCAATACATCATTCGCAACATCAACTCATTGACTCACCAAATTGGGAATATATGGTACGGTACCGATCCAGCCTCTACCTTAAAGCGTCGGTTTTCTTTCTAACCATATTTTGCTTTCCTTCCCTATGCCTTTGCCCTGATGATGAAGAACTAGTAATACTCCAAATTATACAGTGTCAACTCCTTCCTGCTCCTTCTGCGATTACATGTTAGTTGATTCGGCAAGTTGATACTCTCTTGCATTTACTGCTTCATCTCATCGCGACTCTCCTGCAACTTGTCTTTATCTCTTTCATCATCCAGTCAATCTCAAACCTTGTTATCATCTTCGATGGGGTCTGAACTTCGAAAATATCTAGGGACACAACTTCCTTGGCATGTTGAGAGCTGACATTCTCAACCTCATTGATAGGTCTGAAAGCTGTAGATCTTTCTTCTCGAGGGCCATTGCTTGGTTAATCCTGTGATAGATTCTGTTGGAATCAAAGTTGACACAGATTGAAAAAATTAGACAAACAGATCTACCTCAGGGATTTAAGCTATCCAAAAGTAGAAAATAGATCCTAACAAACTGAGATTAATGTTCTCAGCGAAAGCACCAAATGTTTATACCAAAATATGGTATAAACACCCAAAGTATTAAAGTAGAGAAATAAGTGATGAAATTAAATGAAAATGAGAAATAACGTGACATGCAAATTTCATAGTAGTTCGGCTAATTGTTGCCTATGTCTACTTAATTTTGTTGCTGATTTGATTGTTGTTTATAAGAAGTGTTTTTATGGATCGTAAATGATCCTCGAGATTACAAGAACAATATGTAAGTTTGTAAACAACGGAAAAGGATCCCCTAAACATCAACCTACCTCTTTATTTATAGCTGAAAGTCATCAAAATTGTCTCCACCATGTTCATATCCACATTCCCCATGTTCAGGAAGAGAAATTCTAAGAAGATCATGGCCACATTAGCCATCATCTGAGATTTGTACCGATCATGATCAGTGGTCGGTATTGATCCATAAGTTTGCTTCAGAAGTCTTCCTCATGGCCTTGGATAGGGGTAAATTTCTTGTTCCTTGATGTTTTCCATCGTGGTTACTTTGCTAGAAGCTTATTTCTGGGTGAAATACTTGGTTTAGTGGTGGAGTGGAGTTCCTGCCTTCGTGTACATGAAATGCTTAATGACAATTGCATGCGAACGATCCAAAAAGCATGGAAAGTGGATTTGAGCATTTAAGCTTAGAACTAGATGAGGGTGATATATGGTTTTGGAAAATTTTAGGGATTTTCATCGATTCTTGATCAGGGATTTGATCAGGGATTGGTATCGATCCGTCACTTCTTTGATTGATTTATGTTGAATTGTTGGTCCTTGATCAGGAGTCGGTACCGATCCGTTACTTCTTTGGTTGATTTATGTTGAATTGTTGTTTGTTGATGCATGGGATGTTGCCATACTTTTGGAAGATGATGTTTATATTTTGGGCTTGTCTCATTGGTCGTACTTGGCATATGAGTTTGTTGGCATCACTTTAGGCTCTTTGCCTCGATAACCTTCAAGTTCAACTAGTCAGATTCGCCTAATCTGACCAGGTCAAAAGGCTGGATAACAGTATAAGAATAAAAAATTTTACTTTGAATATATTACATAACATTTCAGTTATAAAATACTGTAAATTACATCATGTTAAAAGTGTGTAGCATTCAATATTCTATACAGTTGAGTTAAACATCAAATTTTACATTAAACCAACCATATTTTCATTGTAGGACATTACAGTTCAGACATTAAGTACTATACATTACACTGTGATAAACGTTTCTAACATTCATCCAAATTTTTTTAAACATTCAACATGTACATATAAGATTACATATCTAGCATCCAACATTTTTCATTCAGCTTTTGATACATTCAGTCAAGTTAGATAAATTGTGACCATTTAAGTGAAATTTCTTGTAGCTATACAATCTTTAATACATTTGACAGTGTCGGGTTCTAATTTCCAGCCATGATTTTTTCTGTCACGATCTCATTTAGGATGTGAACTCTTAGAATTTGCATTTGTTTATCTTCATATAAATTTACCTTTCCATCTATTTGTATATCATTGGATAGTCTTCCATATCTCGCATAATAAATATTGCACAATCAATTCTGCATCAGTTAAAAAAGTTTATTAATTTTATTAAATTTACTTTTATAAATCAAAATGTTGTACTTATGAATAGTATTCTATGGACAATTCACAAAGTTAACTAGTTTGTTTGTTTTGAAGTTATGATGGCTGTTTTCCCTTTTTTGCGTAAATTGACTTCAGAACATCCATGATTTTGTCTGTCTACAAAAAATAATCAAGTCAACCAAGTGAATAAATATTTGCCACAAGGAAAATATTTGACAAACCTTGCCACCAGTAGCTAATAATATATTTAAATTTACCACTGTTTTTGTTTGCTGTTTGTGTAGGCATTCAAAGTTTTTCTTCTTGGTCTTTGGGAATCATAATGTATCTAGGTTTTATCAAATGCATTAAACTCCAATGTCATATAATGATTTTTATGATGTAGTGGTATCAATATTTTTTTGTAATTCATTGCTTCTTCTTCCAACACTTTGACTACCAAAGATTCATATGTCGATTTGTAGTCTCGAATTATTGATACCTATGATTATAGATTAATTATCTCTTGAATTTTCAAGTGGGATTTATTTACAATTTTAAGTATTTCGTACCACTGCATAGGATTTTAAGTATAAGATATCCTTTTGATTTGTCTTCAGTTTTGTCTCCGAGTACTAGTCGATAACCTGCATAGAAATTAGATTTTACATATTAGTTTTGTTATTTGCAGTTAATAATATTATATTGATTTATATACCGTTGAGTCAAAGAATCTGTTGAACAACATATTAGAAATATTGGCTTCTCTTATTTCAATCTCTTTGTCCCGGTTATAGTACACAACTTTCCTATTTTAATAATAGGTAAAGTATATTAGTAAGTATTATAGTAAGTAGTTGGAATATAATATATGAACTTTAATTGTAGTTTTGGAATAAAATTGACACTTCATAATGTTAATATTATTTATTTAGATATTTATTTGACATATATATTCTTGGCAAACAATTGACCGGCGAATATTTACCAAGCATATATTTGCCAAACACATATTTGCCAAGCATACATACATTTTTGTATGTTAGTTGTGTATTTGCATTTATGTTTTAATAAAATAAGTTACCTATTTCTAGATGCTTTATATGAAGCATTAAGATTATGAATCTCTTCATTTGTGAGCCATTTTCTTGCAAACTCGCTTTTTTGAACCAATATCTTTGCTTCTTTTATTTCAGACCTACCATGATCATATTCTATACTTTGATCTGATATATTTTCAGTGGAGTAGCTCTTTTTTCTTTATTGTCAACGTTGCTTTTATTTTATTTCTTTTGGTATAGTATTTTTTTTAGTTGGATACAAAAAATCTGGATTTTTTTCATTCTCGTTGGTTCTTTTTTACTCTCTTGAGAATGAAGAAAAGGAAACTTTTGTTTGTTTTCTTAAGTTTCCCTTTTTGACCTTTTCTCCTTATTTTCAAGCTTGATTTTGAAATCTACAACCACTTTTTGTTGAATATTTTTTGAGTCTTGGGTTAGTTTTTAGCTTCTTCCTTGGATCTCGCTTGAAAGTGTTAGTAAGAAGAATGTTGGGTAGTCAATCCCAAATATGTCTTTCTTTTTATTATCTATTGCAATTGTATAGTATATATTGAATATCTGAGATACATTATGTTATATAAAAAATGAATTTTGTTTTAAAATACACACCTTTCATTTTTTATTATTATTCTTCCTTGATATCCTTCTACAATCAAAGCTTCTTGGTGTGCAAAGTTTGTTTTGTCTTGTTTTTCTTGAATTTCTGCAATAACTTTATCATTAGTGTTTGATTATTAAGTGACATAAGGAAACATTTTATTTATGATGAATATATTTTATGAAAATAATTATTTTCGTAAGTTTTTAGGAAATATTTATTTTGCAAATATTTATATGGAAAATATTTGAAGTAAAAGTTTTGTGCATTTGGACATTATACCATTGAACATGATGACGTCACTTTTTTCTTTTATTTTGTCTTTCTTTGCACTACCAAAAGTTTCTTTAGTCGTCGTCAAATCTTTTGATTTTTCACCTAGTTTGTCAAAAAATTTCAATTGTTGAATATTTTGTTTGCTTACATGTAGATGACAAATATTTGTTTGGTAAATATTGGCTATGCTAATTTTTTTTATAGTAATTTGTAAATATTTACCCTTTTATGTGCTTTTTTTCTTCAGCACTCTCTTTTTCTTCGTTGCCTTTTACTGTCTTTGGTATGACAGCTATTTCTTATTGGCTTGTTGGCTGGCATCAGTTTCGTCTATTTCATCATCTTCATTTTCATCATCGTTATCATTCTTGTCCTTTTCATTTTTATTATGCCATCCTTAGTTTTCCTTTCCTTTTAATCATCATCAACAGTATCATCACCTTTATTTTGATCATCATCATCATCATCATCATCATCAATTTTACTTTCATCACCATCACCTTTGCTTTCCTCTGCACCATCACCATCACCTTTTCTTTCCTCTGCACCATCACCATCACTATCTTTACTTTCCTTAGCACTATTACTATCTTTAACTTTATCACCTACAGTTTTTCTTTCATCATCACCATCACCATCACCATCTTTAGGTTCATTAGTACCATTACCATCTTATCACCATCACTTTTTTGCCTTTGCCGTTGCCAGCACCATCACCTTCACCGTCTTTATCTTCATTAGGACCGTTACCATCTTTATCATCATTACCATCACCTTTACCTTCATCAATACTATCACCTTCAACATTTTTACTTCTGTTAGCACCATCATCACCTTTGCCTTCATTTTCATCATCTTCGTTACGATCATCATCATCTTTACCTTCTTCTTCAATAACATCACTAGCAATGTTATTTGGTTCATCATCTTAAGCATCTTTCATTTCATATCATTAAATTGATAACCATCATCTTCAACATCAATATCATCATCATCTTTTTCCTTCATTTTTTAAATATAAATTTTCTTTTTCAAATTTTCTTTTTTCTTCTTTTAGAGTTGCATTATCTTTTTTAGCTTCTTTATTTCCAATTTTATATCCTTCAGTTGTTTGTTTAATTTTTCATATTTTGATTGACAATTGAAGTTTTTCTTTAGGTGATTTTGTTTTAGAATTTTTTAGTTGTTTTTCCTTTATTTTTCTTCATTTCTTTGCAAATTGGAATTTCTTTTACTTTTTTATAATTAAAATACCAGTTGACATATTTTTTTTTGAAATTATTTTGAAATCTAATGATTAAATTTTCAAGTATTTGTATTTGCTTGGCAAGTATTAGGTAGGCAAATATTTGCTTGGAAAATATTGCCATTCGCCTTTTATAACCGAATTTTAGGTGTACTGTTGGCAGTTTACCTTTTTGTCAAGGAAGTACTATATTGCTTGGAGTAACTTTCTATAGTGTCCATTTAGCAAAAGTTGTTTCATTTTATCGAGAACTTATTTTTGGAGCAATTATTTTTGTAATATCACAGAACCAATACCGCAAAAAGAGGTATTGGGTGTTAGTTTAATTTATAATAGAAATTGTAAAAGATAAATGAGTTATTAGAGTTTACTAATAGCATGGTTACACATGCACGTATTTTTTTAAACTGTCTTTGTTTTTACTCACTTATTTCATCAAATGTTTTCCTATTATTACTGGCCAAGAAACAATTTTCATTTTGTAGCGACTCATAAATTCGAACACTTCATCTTCAAAAATCGTAACATTTTGAAATATAATTAGGTGCTATAAATATTATTTTATAACCTTTGTAGAAATAATTTAATTAATGAATAATGATAAGAAACTCATTTTTTAAAATTGTTTACAAAAATATATTCTTCGAATAAAAATTGGTAATATGACTAAAAATTGGTTTTTATCGATAAATAACTTTTAGACCAATATAAGTAGTTCGAACTCTTGTAACTTATCTAACGATCAAATTAGCACATTAGCAACTAATTAACATACTCTCCTCTTCATAAAGCTTGGAAGGTTCTAGAGTGTCCTAATGGATAAGAGATATTATCATGTTAAAGGTATAAGTGTAATTAGCATAAGGGAGAAGTGATGTAAAGGAGAAGTGATGAGAGGTAAGACATCCAAGGCATGGTGTGTGTGGTGGGGGAGGGGTGGGGGGGCGTATTAGAGCAAGGCTTAGTAATACCATCTTATGCCTATATAATGAGAGCATACAGTAGAAGATAAATCACAAATTCACAAAGCCTACAATAAGCTACTTCCATGTCTTCTTTTCTCTTATGTTCTAAAGGAATTTTTTGCAAATCTAATCCAAATCAACTCAAATTTGAAATGAAGCCTTGGGGGATTATTATAACACCTTCCACCTACTTAGATGTAGAAGGAGTGAAGCCGTGTACCCCATGTAAACCTTGGTCACGAGCAATTGGTAGGAGGATGAGGCTAAAAGCAAGGAAAGGAGGAAGAAGAAGGTGATTGCAAGACTGGGTTTGGACATGGTTAGCTTCGATCTTGGTTGTTATTGGGTTAAAGGTTAGATAAATCACCTCTTTGATTGAAAATTTAACCTATATTTGCTAGGATCTGATTTTGTTTAAGTTAGTTGAATTGTTGTTGACATATGTT
This sequence comes from Allium cepa, assembly GCA_030765085.1. NCBI lineage: Eukaryota > Viridiplantae > Streptophyta > Magnoliopsida > Asparagales > Amaryllidaceae > Allium > Allium cepa. Next base: position 682,513,681 of record CM060938.1, read on the forward strand.
AAAACAGTGGTTTGAATTATTGATTTGAAAGTAAGTGATACATATATCCATATATGTGGACTTAAATGGACTTGAATGGTTATATTAGTTATGACAAGTGTAACGACCCACCTTTTTGGACAGTTTAAACCGACGATCAAATACACATGTCGATTCCAAACCATTCAAAAGGGAAGATGGTTATTGGGGTAATTAGGAAAAGAAAGGGAAGGGAAATAAAGGAAATGAAACAACACAGAATCTTGCAGCGGAACGATAAAATATAATAATCAAATAAACAGTTCATGAAGTTGTCTACTATACTTTGATCATTATTTATACAACATTTATCAGAGTTATACATATACAATAGAACAAATAGAATAATGCAGCAGACGGCATGATGCAAAGATAACAATAGTAAGAGTATACCAAATCTTCGTCTTCGTCCTCTAGAATAGATCTTCTAAAATCTGAAACTTAGGACTGACCCAAGCATAATGAAAAGACAAAACACTCGAGTCAGGAGTAAAATATCCTTATGAAAGTTAAATCAATCGTAAATAAATATGAGTGTAACAGCGTTAGAGATGTTTGCGGGGTTTGACATCTCATATCCAGTGTCAACGTGCGTGCAATAACTCAAGAGATGTTACAGGATTTTCCATCTCTTAAGGATCCGTTAAACTATCTACTATGTAGTAATGTATGCTAAGTAGATAATGCCTATCAGTAATATAAAGTATCAAAATAGCGTTAAGGCGTTACCATAATCCCCCTTAACACATTTTTATAATGCCATAGTCTATACAGCACCGTAAGCCCCACCGTAAACTGGTGGTTATCAGAGGGTACCCCATAGGTATAACACAAAACAAAACGTAGTGGTCGCGAATAGGATAATCAGTATGACAAGGTACATGAGGCGATACCAACTAGGATACTAGTAGTTGCGTGATCCGGACTGATGTTGAGCATAGCCAGCAGCTACCCCAACACCGCGAAACAACACTCCCAAATCAAGGGGTGCACCCAAATCGCATCACAAATGTAATAGATATGGTATCGAAGAAGTGTGTCCGCTAGAGATGGCGAACCTCAATGGCCCGGTGCGGCTCCTGTTTTAGTCATGTCAGGGGTCATCCAATATCGTTCTCTTTCTTCAGTCAACGCGTTCACCAAACCATCCACTTCATTCTGGATCAACACTCTGCGTATAATAGTTATTAAAGTGGTGTTCGGTATCGACAGAGAGTATGTCCATATCCGATCCCGGTCTCTTTAATAACTATGTATTATTACACCGTTGGCTCTTTTACATTTCAAATCGATTCATAATTGATATCAAAATATCATATTCGCTTCAAAATCAAATCAGTTTCAAATATCGACATAGCTATTCAAAATATAAGGTTCCTTTTCAAAAATCATTTTTCGTCTCAATATCTCATTTCGATTTCAAAATCATTCCGAATTTCAATTTAGGTTGCAACTTCATTTAACCCAATTCGTATTTAAATTCAAGATTTAAACAATAAACATTTCCCCTTATTAACCAGCTTGAAGATTTCAGAAAATAGTTTAAGTAGTTTAAAAGTAGTTTTAAATAATTAAAACAATTAAGGATACTTAAAATCTTAAAATGGATTTAAAATAGATAAATTAGTTTAAAATAATTTAAATTGGGTTAAGTAGATTTAAAATAGATTAAAATGGTTTAAGTATTCAAAAATGGTTTTATAACAGAGTAATTTGGAAAACAAAATAAAACAGCTTCAAAACCAATCCATTTCAATTATAACTTCCCAATTCAGATCAATTTCAATTTCCATTCTACCGAGTCAATTTCAATTTCAATTTCAAATCAATGTCAACTTTGACTTCAATTTAATTCAATTTTTTATATTCACTTTCGATTAATTCAATTTCAATTTATATCGATTTGGAGCATGATTTTTCAAAAATATCTGTTTATAACACTTAACAAAATTATCCATCAATATTCAAGTTTAAATCTAAATTTCAAATATGATTCCATTCCAAGCTCGATTTCAAAATATCATTTTTTATATCACTTTTACTTAGTAATATTCAAATCTCGAATTAAGGTTCAATCTTTAAACAAATCAATTTTCGAAATTCAATCATATCCCGATTTTAAATTCCAAAGTCCCCCCTTTAATTATTTAACAATTTCTTTTAACCAAAATTTATTTCAACATTCCAAACTCAATTTTCGATAAATTCGATTTCTATAAATTAATTTCTATTTATAACTTTTAAATCAAAACATTTAAATAAATTTCAAATCGGCGATTTTAAAAATTATTAATTTAGCAAATTCGGTGTCCGTATATAATTTTCTATCCTATGGCCAAGTAATTATTTATTTCAATTAAATGTCAGGGATGAATATATATTACTTAAACCAATCACAGTGTCATATGTATGCATAACAGTATATATAAGCAAATAAACATCCAAACATTTAAATATCAACCAATAACATCCATCAAAATACATCATCCAATAGACAATACAATTCATGGCAGTTTCATAGTTATCAATGTCAGGTAATTTAATTGCAATTCAATTTCAATTTCAAATTTAACTGTCAATTTAATTTTTCAACGGTTAATTCAAATGACAATCTATATGACAATTAAATTCTATCAACAACGACAAATAAAATTCATCACTTCATAATATCAAATTTAACTAGCATAAAGATATTCAGTACGTTGTGAGCGTTATAAAACACTCACCTTGGTTTCAATGTAGTTCTAGCGCTTTATTTCGAATAAAATTAAACGAGCGTTTAATTTTACCCGAAATTTTCACTAACTCCAATCGCTTCCAATCCAGCTCCATAGCGAAGAGCTCGTCAAAACGATTGCAACGCAAAAAGTCTCGTCTCAATCGGACCTCGTATGTGAGAGTTATACATTTTATAAGTTATCGACATTTGAATTTTATAAAACACTTTATATTATATTTAAATGAATTCATACCCAAAGCAATTGAGGCCCAGCCCACTAACTCCATCTTCCCCAAAGCAAAATCCTGTACGTGAACAAAATGCACAACCCACCGTTGCCGTGCATCAAACTCCAGTGATATGGAGCTACAGTTTACGAAACTCGAATCCGTCTTCGCCAATCTTCTTCTCTTCGAAGCCTCCATCATCTCGACCACAGAGTTGCAAGCTCGGCCACACCCTTGAAGTCGCGACCGGGAGCAAGATCATGCACGCCGTGAAACATCGCATGCCCCAAAACGCCATCGAGCTCCACCAAAACGTGCGTCCAGATGCTATTCGACGAGGAGAATCCAAATACGAGCTTTATTTCTCGAATCGATGAATGAAAACAAAGTGAAGCTTAACCCTAGCTTCAAAACCCCTCACGTCTTCACTGTCGTACTCCCAAACTCCAAGTCGCACCAGGCCAAAAGCATATAGGATCGAAGCAAATGATGAAATAGGATTTTTAGAGAAGGTTTCGTGATTTTTAGTCGAGTATTTGAGGAGAAAGAAATTTTTGAAGTTTGATTTATTATCTTCTTCTGCCTGAAGCTTGCGTGAGTGGTTTATTAAAGGAGAGTATGCATGTTTGAATAGGAAATAGGTACTAGGGTATCAGCTGATAAGAAGAACAGACAGATGTGAAGGGTATGGTCAAACAGTATATTAATTTTTGTTATTTTAAAATTCAAATATCTAGATATTTATTTCAAACTCCTATCAAGACATGCCGCCAGACGTTTATAGGGTTTACCCCGCGTTCCGGACACAATGGAATAGGTTTCGGAAGCTAATTCGATCGTATGTGCGAGTTACGGAAATAAACGATCGATTTAAATTAAACCGATTAAACGAATTTCCATGCGTTTTGGCTCGCCCCGGACAAACGGTAAATCCGACTGACACGAAATTTTAAATCTTACAATAATATCACGTTACGGATCCGATGAAACTAGTTTCGTCGAAATCCGAGACTGTTTGAAAAATGCCTATTTTAACTCGTCAATTAAATATTAAAATATTCAATTTTCACAAATTTTCTTTTAATTCGATTTTAAAAGTTCGACAACATCATTCTAACTTTAATATGATAAAACAAAATTTTACAAATCATTTTTAATCATATTAAACCCGTTATTCAATTATCCAATAAATTCCAATTTTAAAATCTTATTAACTCTATTATAATCCCGATATAACTTACATTCGCTTTGGAAACCAATTTGAATCATATTAAATCAAATTTCAATTATTCACTCTATTTTCATAAATTAAATTTCATTATCAAATTAATCATATCCAATTCGGAATTTAATTATTCTAACATTTGTAATATTAAATTTAAACAATTTTTTATTATTCTTGAATCACTATCTTTTGAGATATTCAAAACGAACTTAAAAATTTAACTTTTGAAACGAATTAAAATTATAGAACAACCATTCCCATTATACGGTTATTCAATTCCCATTATTAAATTATTCAATAAATTCCAAGTATTAAATTTAAACAATTTCGATTATCCAATAATTCATTATCTTTTGAAATATTGAAATTGAACTTATAAGATTCAACTTTTAAAACCAATTCACAATTTAGAACACTATTTTCATTTTACAGTTATTAAATTATTCAATAAGTTTTAAATATTTAATTTGAACAATTTACCTGATCAATATTCAATATTTGATTTTAAATAGATTTTACTTATCAATCAATTACTCTATTATACCCAATGAATTCAACATTTATTATCCTATTCAACTATTGATTGCAAAGGCATTCACTAAGTAGCATTTATTTTTCATTACTAGGATAATTATTGTTGCAATTCATTCCAGTTATTATTGTTCCAAACGAATTACAATTTTTTTCTAACACTAAATCACGAAATCTTATTAAATTTACATTTTTAATTATCGAAATTTTACGGGTCGTTACACTCTCCCCCACTCAAAACTTTTCGTCCCCGAAAAGGAAAAAGAAGGGAAAAGGAACTAAGTATAGAATTCAACATTAGATATATTTTATTCAAAGTTACCAACTTATAAAACAATGAAATTCCATTTATAAAGTCATAACTACGCTTCCACTAAGCTACACCGAACGGCTTTCTAACTTTAAAAGTTAGTTATCAAAACAAGTTGTAAAAAAAAAAAAATTAAAACTTGAAATTTTTTCTAACACCCGGATTTACGGAAAATTTCGGCAGAGTCTCCTTTGCGCGGCTCGATCGGAAAAAAAAAGACAGTATATATATATCACAAATATACATCTCATCAGGTGATGAGGCATCCCGCAGGGAAAAATGTAAAAGTACGGTATGTAATCCGAGATATGTACCTTATATATTATTAGCGAGCATATACGGCTAATATAGCGTGAAAGCGAGCTCCAAATGCGAAGCAAGCGCAATCCGCACCTACTAAACACTCAACAAACCATGAGAAACATGCATATATGAAAATAATATCAATATACATCATATAGAAACATAACAACTACATATGCCAACATAGCAAATGCAACAAAAGCAACAAATGCAACCATCAATCAACTATCATCTAACTATCATCCAACGAATTCATAACCAATCAATATAAATTCACTTCTCATTAATATTTATTGACTTGGGTTTCAATTTTAATCACAGTTGATTCATTAACGTTGGATTTTACTAACATTCATTCTCAATTCAATTAGTTAACATTCACTAATTTATATTTACATTAGTTCACTTCCAATTTGAATCAAATTAAATTCCATTTAAATTCATTTAACTTCCAATTTGATTTCCATGACTTATAGCTTTCAATTTACACTTAATGAATTATATACAATCAACTAACAATCATATAACAACCAAATCATACCCAACATAATCAAATTATTAATTTTACATTCAATTTGGTTTATCTCTTATATATATATATCCTGTTATATAATTTTAAAAGAATCATTTTATATTTGGCATCTTAAATTTCCAATATTAACTTTAATTAAGTCCGTAAGCCGTACATATATCATCTGTGAGCAATATCAATCTAATCGCTTATTCGATCACACAATTTGACTTCCAAACTAGTATCGTTCACACGACTCTCTAGTGCGGACTCGGATTTGGTTCCTTGATTGGAAACTGTTACTCTCCTTGCATAGCCATATACTATGATAGAGAACTCAAGAATCAAATTAAAAATCCATATCCAGGATTCGCCGTCGAAAATTGAGTGAAAAATCCTAACTAGGATCGATATAAATCATCTCGAAATGTTGTGCTCGAATTTGGATCAAATCGTTATGCGAATAAAATAATATACGTACAATCTCACGTATTACCTTCCACTAGATTTCTATACAATTTATCTATATTAAATTACTTTATTGACTTTCATTTTATTTACAATCAATTATTCACAATCCATTATTTAGTTAATATATCCGTTTCTTTACGTAGCATATTCTTCAACATTGTCTTTTCTTAAACATCATATCATAGAATTTGCCAACTCAAGTTAATTTTAAACATTCTATATAATTTAATTAAATTCAATTTCATTTGATTCTTAGCTATAAGAAATTCCTTTGTTTACATTTTTTGCATTTTCATAATTTCAGTTAATACAAATTTATTTGTGGAACATTTTATTAATCATCACTTTAGTTTATAGTCATTCCATAAAAGTCTAACCTCTCATAAATGACTTTTCTTAGTTTACAGTTATCTTAAAGGTTACAAATTCAAATTTTTTTCAATCCCTTTGCAATTTATATTTATTTTCTATAACCAATTTACAAAGATATAATACGATTCATTTATCTTCTTTCTTAAGTTCACTTACTTGTTCCATTTATCCATTCATCATTTCATGCTATATTTAAGTTTATAACATTTTTATCACAACCAAATTTTCCATTTATATACATTTTAATTCCTTTTGAGTTTTCCTTACTGGTATACTTCAATTATTTTCAGGTTCTGTTTAATTGTACAACATCTCATTACATATCCAAAACATCATTTTAACTTTTAACATTTGGTATGTCTTGTTATATGTTATTAGAATGCAAATTCGGTATTATACAAATTAATAGAATTTCATTTTACTTAATTAGAATGTTCACAAATTTAATTTGTTTAAATCCTCTTTACCTTTCAACTTTAAAGTTTTCCCAAACAAAAGCTTAGATATCTTAATCCTCTTATTGTATAAATTCTGGTTATTCACATTCCATTCAAATAATTTGAAAATTATTAATTAACAGAACTTAGAAATTTAAATGCCCGGTTCTTTTCAAATTGTTTGAAATAAACATATACACTTATATCTTTAACATATCAAATCATACCTTTGGAGTTTAAACCAAAATCCATTTACCCAAAATAATTTCGAAGAAAAAGCAAAGCTTCTTAGAAGTCTCCCCCACTTTGAGACTCGAAAATGAACGTCGATGATGCTGCGCAGTCATCACCGAAATTATTTTCCAGCGACAGAAGAGAGGAGTACCGAATTCATTCCTTCCTTTAAAAATCCTTTCAAAATATTTCCATAACAATTTCCAACTAATATTACTATATATTTCTTCAAAACTTTGAGAACCATTTTTTCAAGATCTCCGGGTCTTAAATTTCAATATTTTCCAATTTAAATCTATTTTAATTCATAAGTCACCCTTTTAAAATATTCTTATACAAATTTCTTTCTTAAAACATTCCACAAGTTGTTTTATTATTGTTTATTTTTCAATAAACCTTATTTAGTAAAACACAATATTCAATTAATAATAACAATCAATATTATCGTTTCCAACAACCAAATAAGCTAGATAGATCACAATAATTTTGAAAATAAATTCTTTATATACAAAATATAATTAGGGCAAAATTATTTCATTTACCCAATTTCAAAACAATACTATGTCGAATTGTTCTGTTTAAGTGTTTAGATATCCCTATCAATGACGTTAATTACTCGTATTGACAAGAATCCATAAACCACTCAACAAATCAACCGACACAATATAAAACATTTTATATCACTAACGAATACGCTCTCTCATATATATATTCACTCAGCGACTCATCATAGGGTATTACTATCCTATTTAGAAAGAGTCAGACCCCACAAAGCTAAGGTTATCGCTAAACCAAAGCTCTGATACCAACTGTAACGACCCGCCTTTTTGGACAGTTTAAACAGACGATCAAATACACATGTCGATTCCAAACCATTCAAAAGGGCAGATGGTTATTGGGGTAATTAAGAAAAGAAAGGGAAGGGAAATAAAGGAAATGAAACAACACAGAATCTTGCAGCGGAACGATAAAATATAATAATCAAATAAACAGTTCATGAAGTTGTTTACTATACTTTGATCATTATTTATACAACATTTATCAGAGTTATACATATACAATAGAACAAATAGAATAATGCAGCAGACAGCATGATGCAAAGGTAATAATAGTAAGAGTATACCAAATCTTCGTCTTCGTCCTCCAGAATAGATCTTCTAAAATCTGAAACTTAGGACTGACCCAAGCATAATGAAAAGACAAAACACTCGAGTCAGGACTAAAATATCCTTATGAAAGTTAAATCAGTCGTAAATAAATATGAGTGTAACGGCGGCAGAGATGTTTGCGGGGTTTGACATCTCATATCCAGTGTCAACGTTCGTGCAATAACTCAAGAGATGTTACGGGATTTTCCATCCCTTAAGGGTCCGTTAAACTATCTACTATGTAGTAATGTACGCTAAGTAGATAATGCCTATCAGTAACATAAAGTATCAAAATAGCGTTAAGGCGTTACCATAATCCCCCTTAACACATTTTTATAATGCCATAGTCTATACAGCACCGTAAGCCCCATCGTAAACTGGTGGTTATCAGAGGGTACCCCATAGGTATAACACAAAACAAAACGTAGTGGTCGCGAATAGGGTAATCAGTATGACAAGGTACATGAGACGATACCAACTAGGATACTTGTAGTTGCGTGACCCGGACTGATGTTGAGCATAGCCAGCAGCTACCCCAACACCGCGAAACAACACTCCCAAATCAAGGGGTGCACCCAAATCGCATCACAAATATAATAGATATGGTATCGAAGAAGTGTGTCCGCTAGAGATGGCGAACCTCAATGGCCCGGCGCGGCTCCTGTTTTAGTCAAGTCAGGGGTCATCCAATATCGTTTTCTTTCTTCAGTCAACGCGTTCACCAAACCATCCACTTCATTCTGGATCAACACTCTGCATATAATAGTTATTAAAGTGGTGTTCGGTATCGACAGAGAGTTTGTCCATATCCGATCCCGGTCTCTTTAATAACTACGTATTATTACACCGTTAGCTCTTTTACATTTCAAATCGATTCATAATTGATATCAAAATATCATATTCGCTTCAAAATCAAATCTGTTTCAAATATCGACATAGCTATTCAAAATATAAGGTTCCTTTTCAAAAATCATTTTTCGTCTCAATATCTCATTTCGATTTCAAAATCATTCCGAATTTCAATTTAGGTTGCAACTTCATTTAACCCAATTCGTATTTAAATTCAAGATTTAAACAATAAACATTTCCCCTTATTAACCAGCTTGAAGGTTTCAGAAAATAGTTTAAGTAGTTTAAAAGTAGTTTTAAATAATTAAAACAGTTAAGGATACTTAAAATATTAAAATGGATTTAAAATAGATAAATTAGTTTAAAATAATTTAAATTGGGTTAAGTAGATTTGAAATAGATTAAAATGGTTTAAGTATTCAAAAATGGTTTTATAACAGAGTAATTTGGAAAACAAAATAAAACAGCTTCAAAACCAATCCATTTCAATTATAACTTCCTAATTCAGATCAATTTCAATTTCCATTCTACCGAGTCAATTTCAATTTCAATTTCAAATCAATGTCAACTTTGACTTCAATTTAATTCAATTTTTATATTTACTTTCGATTAATTCAATTTCAGTTTATATCGATTTGGTGCTTGATTTTTCAAAAATATCCGTTTATAACACTTAACAAAATTATCCATCAATATTCAAGTTTAAATCTAAATTTCAAATATGATTCAATTCCAAGCTCGATTTCAAAATATCATTTTTTATATCACTTTTACTTAGTAATATTCAAAGCTCGAATTAAGGTTCAATCTTTAAACAAATCAATTTTCGAAATTCAATCATATCCCGATTTTAAATTCCAAAGTCTCCACTTTAATTATTTAACAATTTCTTTTAACCAAAATTTATTTCAACATTCCAAACTCAATTTTCGATAAATTCGATTTCTATAAATTGATTTCTATTTATAACTGTTAGATAAAAACATTTAAATAAATTTCAAATCGACGATTTAAAAAATTATTAATTTAGCCAATTCGGTGTCCGTATATAATTTTCTATCCTATGGCCAAGTAATTATTTATTTCAATTAAATGTCAGGGATGAATATATATTACTTAAACCAATCACAGTGTCATATGTATGCATAACAGTATATATAAGCAAATAAACATCCAAACATTTAAATATCAACCAATAACATCCATCAAAATAAATCTTCCAATAGACAATACAATTCATGGCAGTTTCATAGTTATCAATGTCAGGTAATTTAATTGCAATTCAATTTCAATTTCAAATTTAACTGTCAATTTAAGTTTTCAACGGTTAATTCAAATGACAATCTATATGACAATTAAATTCTATCAACAACGACAAATAAAATTCATCACTTCATAATATCAAATTTAACTAGCATAAAGATATTCAGTACGTTGTGAGCGTTATAAAACACTCACCTTGGTTTCAATGTAGTTCTAGCGCTTTATTTCGAATAAAATTAAACGAGCGTTTAATTTTACCCGAAATTTTCACTAACTCCAATCGCTTCCAATCCAGCTCCATAGCGAAGAGCTCGTCAAAACGATTGCAACGCAAAAAGTCTCGTCTCAATCGGACCTCGTATGTGAGAGTTATACATTTTATAAGTTATCGACATTTGAATTTTATAAAACACTTTATATTATATTTAAATGAATTCATACCCAAAGCAATTGAGGCCCAGCCCACTAACTCCATCTTCCCCAAAGCAAAATCCTGTACGTGAACAAAATGCACAACCCACCGTTGCCGTGCATCAAACTCCAGTGATATGGAGCTACAGTTTACGAAACTCGAATCCGTCTTTGCCAATCTTCTTCTCTTCGAAGCCTCCATCATCTCGACCACAGAGTTGCAAGCTCGGCCACACCCTTGAAGTCGCGACCGGGAGCAAGATCATGCACGCCGTGAAACATCGCATGCCCCAAAACGCCATCGAGCTCCACCAAAACGTGCGTCCAGATGCTATTCGACGAGGAGAATCCAAATACGAGCTTTATTTCTCGAATCGATGAATGAAAACAAAGTGAAGCTTAACCCTAGCTTCAAAACCCCTCACGTCTTCACTGTCGTACTCCCAAACTCCAAGTCGCACCAGGCCAAAAGGATATAGGATCGAAGCAAATGATGAAATAGGATTTTTAGAGAAGGTTTCGTGATTTTTAGTCGAGTATTTGAGGAGAAAGAAATTTTTGAAGTTTGATTTATTATCTTCTTCTGCCTGAAGCTTGCGTGAGTGGTTTATTAAAGGAGAGTATGCATGTTTGAATAGGAAATAGGTACTAGGGTATCAGCTGATAAGAAGAACAGACAGATGTGAAGGGTATGGTCAAACAGTATATTAATTTTTGTTATTTTAAAATTCAAATATCTAGATATTTATTTCAAACTCCTATCAAGACATGCCGCCAGACGTTTATAGGGTTTACCCCGCGTTCCGGACACAATGGAATAGGTTTCGGAAGCTAATTCGATCGTATGTGCGAGTTACGGAAATAAACGATCGATTTAAATTAAACTGATTAAACGAATTTCCATGCGTTTTGGCTCGCCCCGGACAAACGGTAAATCCGACTGACACGAAATTTTAAATCTTACAATAATATCACGTTACGGATCCGATGAAACTAGTTTCGTCGAAATCCGAGACTGTTTGAAAAATGCCTATTTTAACTCGTCAATTAAATATTAAAATATTCAATTTTCACAAATTTTCTTTTAATTCGATTTTAAAAGTTCTACAACATCATTCTAACTTTAATATGATAAACCAAAATTTTACAAATCATTTTTAATCATATTAAACCCGTTATTCAATTATCCAATAAATTCCAATTTTAAAATCTTATTAACTCTATTATAATCCCGATATAACTTACATTCGCTTTGGAAACCAATTTGAATCATATTAAATCAAATTTCAATTATTCACTCTATTTTCATAAATTAAATTTCATTATCAAATTAATCATATCAAATTCGGAATTTAATTATTCTAACATTTGTAATATTAAATTTAAACAATTTTTTATTATTCTTGAATCACTATCTTTTGAGATATTCAAAACGAACTTAAAAATTTAACTTTTGAAACGAATTAAAATTATAGAACAACCATTCCCATTATACGGTTATTCAATTCCCATTATTAAATTATTCAATAAATTCCAAGTATTAAATTTAAACAATTTCGATTATCTAATAATTCATTATCTTTTGAAATATTGAAATTGAACTTATAAGATTCAACTTTTAAAACCAATTCACAATTTAGAACACTATTTTCATTTTACAGTTATTAAATTATTCAATAAGTTTTAAATATTTAATTTGAACAATTTACCTGATCAATATTCAATATTTGATTTTAAATAGATTTTACTTATCAATCAATTACTCTATTATACCCAATGAATTCAACATTTATTATCCTATTCAACTATTGATTGCAAAGGCATTCACTAAGTAGCATTTATTTTTCATTACTAGGATAATTATTGTTGCAATTCATTCCAGTTATTATTGTTCCAAACGAATTACAATTTTTTTCTAACACTAAATCACGAAATCTTATTAAATTTACATTTTTAATTATCGAAATTTTACGGGTCGTTACAACAAGACCTTGGAACAATGCACATGGGTTATAGATGGATTTTAGTTTAGATTGGACCCGGATTTGAAAGTACACTTATAGTGATAGTTGCTATAGATGCAATTAGGATTTGCCTTGTTTTTGGCGATTTATGTGGAACTTTGTAAAGTGATCTTTAAGGGATTCTTGACTTATTTATAATGTTTTATATATTAGTTCATTCCTATAAAAAGTTGGATTGTAAAAATTTAAGTAACATCTCGAAAAGTGGTGAAAACTTCACTTATGCAGAGCTGCCCCATTTAGCGTTGATTTTTGGACTTTGAAGGTTTTAAAAGATATTAAATTTAATATTTTATTTCATTCTTTTTATAGGTGTTTACTACCCCATATTAGAGAATTTCAAAAGTGGTTTGAGATATTTATGAATTTTATGAATTAGTCGCGAATTTTTAAAGATTTTAATAAAAACATGTTTTCCAAGTTGTTAAGGAAATCGTAAAGTTGTTATTTCAAGTAATATTTTAAGAAAATGTTTTAAAACCTACTACAAGTATTATAAAGTATTTTAAAAGCATTTTAAGTATATATAGTATTGAGAAAATATGTTGACTTTTTATGTCTTATGCAATAAAGTATCTTTTGACTTGTTTATTTATATATCAAGTTTTACAAGTAAATTACTATACCTATATATAAAGATCATTTGAAAAAAGGTTCTAAAAGTATAAACAAAAGGTTTAGAAAGTGGTTAGAATTACTTAAAGTTTAAATAATTAATTGTTTATTACTTGTTTGAAAAGTAATTAACTATGCTTAACACTAAAAGCCGACAAAGTAAGGCTTATCTATTTGTGCGAGTTTAGATTGATGTTTGAGTAAGGATTGAGCAATAAAGCTCTAACCTACCGGCTTGTCAAAAAATGTTGGAAATTGTTAATCGTGTTGATTTCTTATTTGTTTATGGAAATCATTAATACTACATTTAACACCAAAAGCCGATGAGCTAGATTTATCTATTTGTGAGATTCAAGAATGAAGTGTCCAAACAAGGCTTTGATGCAACTAGTGCTCCAACTTACCTAACTTTACTCTTGGACAAGGAATAGTTAAGTTGGAATATCAAAAACGAGTTAAGCATACGAATATTAATTTGTATAAGCATTTTTTTGACCGTTTAATCGATTAGTTGACTATCGAACTTGACCTAATATTGACTCAGGAAATAATCAAAAGACTTTGCGATTTTATACTTGTGAAAATCCTCGGAAAGGAGTATTGGTATGAAATGTCTCTAACTTTCACTTACTTTTGATAGAACTTGGATTGAGTTAACCAGGAATTCATCGATTGGTTTTGGAGAGCCCGGTAAGTGGGAAGAGTGTACTTATATGAGATGACTCAAACATGTAATCCCTTCAAAACCATATTTACGATTGATGTTCTAGAAGCGGTTGTGAAATGGAATGTTATAGATTGGAACTGTCAATCCTAAGGTTAAGTTCAAGGGAAAAATCAGTGTTAACATTTGAAACGATGCTATCGTGTTGGACTGTCTATCTTGAGGAGTATTCCAAGAGAGTGGATAGCATTAGAATTGGTCAAAGGACTTATGTAGGGAACCTATGTAGAGGTTAAAGGTCTATTCGAGATGCTCGAATCTATTTAGTGATTCGTGATCTGCCTGAGATGATGGAATCTATTTGGGGATTTATGTTCTTTTCAAGTGATGAAGACTCAAGTGAAAGGCAACGAATCTAGCCTCCACATTGGAAAATGATAGAAACATAGAAGGGACATGGCTAAGGGGTTTAGTTGACCTCAAGGTTATATCAACTCCATATCTAGAGATGCTTATCGATTGTTACTAGCAGGAGTTGATATGACTCGAACCACACACCAAAGGTGGTCAAGTTATGTTTACCTTAGAGTATGTCCTATTTAGAGATATATGATGCTCAAAAGGTAGTTGTTGATTCGTGTCATGAAGTTTGAATGCTGCCAAACCAAGGTGATCCTTATGGAAAAATCCATTATGCGAACGTGCCTTAGCGGTATTGATTGTATACCTATTATCGTTGTGGAGTTCACATAGCAGCTATTTGATATGATTTATGTGCTACACACTAAAAATTATCTATCATATCACCATATGTTAAACTTAATGTATAGTTTGTTCATTTGAGGGCAAAGACCATTACAGTAAATTGTACGGTCTCAAAAAGTTGCTATTATATGTCACTCTTATTTCTTGAGTTTCTCACATTGGTTTACCAGACTGATCTGGGTGTTATTTTCTTATAATGCTCCGGTCATCCCTGTGTGTGTTTCTGGATTTAGTTTTGGACGCTTGGAGCGTATGGAAAAGAGGTGGATGATTATCTTTATTAGGATTCTTATTTCCATCACCTTAGTATTTGATGTATCAGCATATGTAAGGGCCGTTTGTTATGACTATCCAGGCTAATAATAGCGCTAGCTTTTAGTAGCCCTGATATTTCTGCATTTAGAGTAACCCTTTGTACCGTTCCTTTGATATTATATATTATTGTTCTGCTATGAGATTCTGATGTTGTGTTCTCTCTTTCTTGTTCTAGTCTTTTTATTTTTATTTTTCCCCAACTTTCTATCTTTTCGGCATTTGGATGTTGGGTACATGAATACCGTGGATGTATTAGTATCAACAATAGAGGGTCAAAAATTCAGGTCATTGCATATTTTCTTCAATTTATAAATATATGGTAGTAGCACCAAAGGAAATGCATAGTTATCAAAAATATAACTAGTAACCTTGCAACATCAAATTTTGTTTTTCATTTTAAAGCTAATGAGATGATTATTTCAATATCCTTTGTTTTGATCATTTTTGAAGCACCGAATTATTTTTATTTGAGTGCTTTTATTTGAGAGTTCATGTCAGCTTCCTTCAAATGAGATGCTGTGTTGATTGTGATGCCTTCATTTGGGAATCCAAAAATTATGCAATTTCACTTTCTTTTCGAATTGATTTAATGTCTCCAAAATAAAAATAGTTTTCTTCAATTGAAAAAGAATCTATGATTATATCTAAAGGAGCTAATTCTTTCGATATATCCTCAATTTTTATAGCGCCTTCAATATGTGGATTGATAATGTTGAAGAATGGAGTTTGCTTCAATAAATTAACGTTTTCTTCTAAAAGTAGCATTTCTTGTACTAAATTTTCTACCAATGTAGGAAAAGACTTAAAGCTATTTTATAGCTTTTTGAATTATCTTTTGGTACTTCTATTTTCTGTTTCTTTACATGTGTTTTTTGGTGCTTCTTGTTGTTGCTAGTTGTTTTCTCTTGAGGGATGAAAGAACAATATCTTCTTTTGATGCTATATATTCTGAAGATTCAGATGTTGGAGTTTTCGGAGATTCAAGTTTTGAGGATTCAAGTATGTGAGGAGATTCAGGTTTGTGAAATATTTTATATAAATTTGCAAATTTCTTAACTTCGTATGGTACTCTTTATTTGGTTGCCATGACTTTGTATCTTTGTCATGATATCTGCAAAGATTTAAAAATATCAAATTAGTATCACATATATATGAGTAGAAAATATGGGCATGACAAATATTTGCATGATTTTCATGGCAAATATTTGTCATTCCCATATTTATGGAAAATATTTTCCATTCCCCCACTTGATCATATAATTGTATACAACTATTTCAAGTCAAATTTTCAATAATTTCATTCTTCAATGGTTCAGAGCTACACATGGTAAGTATTTGGCATTTTTAATAGATTTTTGTAATATATATAGCTAGTACAAAATAAAATTTTTAGTGCAAATATTTGCTATATTCACTTTATCATTTGATTGTACATAATTAGAATCTGACATCAATCAAAAGTACGTATGTGAGATATTTGACATTATTAGTACTTATAATAAGAATACTATACTATTCAAGCAATTATTTATAATAATAATGTGACGTCCCACCCCGAGACCCACACTAACGAAGAGAATTACTTAGTAATTCTGTCTTCTAATGCAGAGAATAGAGCTGGTTAAGGGCGACCATCATAATCTTGCATTAGATAAGAGCTAAGTATGTCGATATTTGTACTTTTTTTCCATCACAAGTATTCAACATACTTAATTCCTATCTAATACACTACTATGGTAGCGATATGATCGATTCATAAACAAAACATAACAATTACGTCAATTATAAGTTAGAGAACAACAACACAGAAATGATACATATAAATACATACATCAAATGTAATACAACATGCTACTAGTGGTATACAACCGTAATATATACATACATTCCCCATAAAAGAATATATACAACACAAGTTCCCAACAGAAAGACTACTACACATAAACTATGCCATATCCCAAGTCGATGGTGAAGTCTAAAAGGTAAATCAAGCTAAGAGTCCAACTACCTAACCTGCAACTCGGTCTGACCCGAATAATAAATACATGGGTCAGGCTAGCTAAAACTTGATATTAGCATAAGATAAGAGCAATATAAGTGCATAAGGGAATTCTTCCTTTAAATATAAAGGAAGGGTACAAGTATAGTATAATATCAATGCATGATATATGTTCACCAAGGGTTGTCGCATGTATAGGTTTAATTCAACATAAGAAATCCATACTTAATGGCATTCAACTCAAATGCAAGGAATCATACAAAAGTCATAGGAGAAAATCATCAAAATTCCAATATGAATCTCATAGAACTCAAGATAGAGTTCAAATCTCATAAAAACAAAATCACCCAATATAACATCTCATGTAGCCCTAGGCTATCGATGTAATAAAAATATCTCAAAATGGTGAAATCATATAAAACTTAGAAAAGTTAGAAATATCAGAAAACCCGGATTGGCCAGATCCCCGATTGCAATGTCAAAGCAATGATGCATGTGCTAAACTCTTGTCCAGTGCTATTTATAATTTAGGTACCTAACTCGTGGACCCAAAGTTAATAATCGTGGTGATCGCAGTCACATAACTCGTGGTGACCGAAGTCACATGACTCATCGTGACCAAAGTCACATAACTCAAATGACCTGATGGTCTATAGCATTGGCATGCTCGTGGATGTGTCACAAACTCTCGGAAAGGAACTCGAAATGTGTTAACGTACGTCCCATACCACACGTTTGCACTAAACGGTTTACTAACCGCTAGTTAACTCCACATCATAAAAATAAAATATCAAACCTCAGAAATCTTAGAATACTCATATATCTTGACTCGTATCATCGGCAAGTGCAAATAAATCTCATAGTGGTTTCTCATAACCCATATTTCTCGTAAAGGGAAATCTCATCTCAAGACTCGCCTCGTCTTATCGGCGAGTAAAACAACATATGTGAGTGGTTCTCATCGAGTATTACACCTATAATAAAAGATCTCGAACCTCTCAATTTGCCAAATATTGGCTAACTCAGATAATTCCTATAATAGGAATTATAAATCTCAATTATCAACTTAAAAAATGTACTCAAGAGGTTTCGGTCGTAATGGTCTGGAATTAACCAAAAAATTAAAATCACATGTCCCATACCACATGTTTTACAAAATCGTTTAATTCTCTTTCTGATATGTTTGAAAATTCAAAAACATGTAATATTTTATGGAAAATAATTTATTATAGAAAACGAGCTTTTAAAACTATTTTTGAAATCGTTTGGAAAATAACTTTTGAATTTCTCTTATTGTAGATAATGTAAAATTTTAGTAGCTTTAAATTAATTATAAATATTGTAAAATATTTATTTCGAAAGCTAAAAAAATCTTCTGAAAATGATTTAGAAGGCACATGCAAAGAAACAACAAAAATCAACCAAAATTCAATGAAATTATTCATAAAATCGTCATATGAAAATCTCCTAAAAACTCAGCAATCCGAAATATAGATGTGGTACTATTAACTTTTCCATCTTTGGATCAAGCCGATCAAAAACATCATTGAAAAAATAATCCATGTAAAACAATTCAAATGTTCAGTTGGAGCAAAACATGCTCCGATACAAAGTTCCAGTAAATTTTAAACTAGTTACAAAGGTTTAAAAGCCTTGAAATTTTGCAAACTTAGAATTAAACAACTCTACTTTGAATAAAGAAAAGAATGGATACAACCAAACAAGAAACGAAGGAGATACGATCTTCCAAAGTTGGACTTGCAGCCAGATTTCACTGTCAATAGTTGGAGCAAAACGTGCTCTAATTCATATTTTGACATCACATTTCTATAGGCTACATAGGTCGGAATGACCTGGAATTTAACGTGCATAATTCCCAACAAGTATACTCTAAACTATAAGAAGAATCATGCAATTTAGGTGAGGTATGAAAAAGTTATGATGTCCTAAAGATGAACCCAGACAGTGTTTTCACTGTAAAAATCTAGGCAAAAACATGCTCCGAATCAAAGTTTGCTAACATATTTCTATAAGCTATGTAGGTCGAAATGACCTAAAATTTAACAGCATAAAGCTCAACAACTATAATTTAAACTGCAAAAAGAATCATACAATTTGAACAAGCTATGAGAAAGTTATGATTCTCAAAGTTGAACCAAGGCAGTGTTTTCACAGTGAAAATCTGGACAAAAACATGCTCCGAATCAAAGTTCGGCAGCATATTTCTATAAGCTATATAAGTCGAAATGTACTGGCATTTAACCTGCAAAAAGGTCAATAACTATAATTTAAACTGCAAAAAGAATCATGCAATTTGAACAAGCTTTGATAAAGTTGTGATGTCTCCAAGTTGAACCCAGATAGTGTTTTCACTATAAAAATCTGGGCAAAAACATGTTCCGAATCAAAGTTCGACAGCATATTTTTATAAGTTACGTTGGTCGAAATGACCTAAAATTTTTTATGCATAAATTTTAACACTCATAGTTGAAACTGGAAAAATAAACACATAATTTGGACAAGTAATGAGAAAGTTATAATCTGACAATGAAGCGATTCAAACAAGAATTTACTATAAATTTCAAAAATGTATTTAGTAAACGAATTTTTGGAAGCTTTTTGGCTATGAAACTTCTGTTTTAGCTAGAGATTTGTGAGTATTGCACTCACCTTAGTAACTTTGAAGAGCACCCTTGGAAATTCGAAGAAAGATGGAAGCTTGCCTTTGATTTTAGCTTCTAGAACCTGAAAAAGAAGTTTGTATAGACATGCAAGCACAAAAACTCAATAAAAACATAAAACACACAAAATCAGAAATAGATAAAAGGAAATTTGGTTTTGGGATGGATTACTTGATTAATCGGCTTTAATTTGATAAATGTTTAGCAAAGTAAAGAAGAAATTTGAAGATTTAAGTTCAGATTTCAAAGAGGAAAGAAGCTTTTTGGTTTTTTCTCTTTTTAGTTTATAGGAAAGAACTTTACTGTACCTACAAGAAATGAGGAAGAAGAAGCTTTCTTTCTTTTCTGGTTAAGGAAATAAATGGGCTAAGATCCAACAACTATATAATTTAGTTAACTCTAATTATCACCTATTTACAAATACACAAATATGTACAACAAAACTACTTATATTTACAAAATTCCAACTTAATAAAATTTTACAAATATATTTCTATGTTTAACGAATGTTTTAAAATAATAACAAAAATATAGTTTAGTTATAAGATTATTTGCGTTATTAAAAACTCTTATTTTAATTAAATATCCAGTTTACAATATAACTACATTAAGCACTATGTACAACGCCAAAAATCATACAAAATTTATTTTCTTGTATAATTAAACATAGTAAACCATTTTAACATCAATTTTATCTTCAAATATTATTTTTAATCAATATTTAACCTTTTTATTTTTCATTATACAACATATTAAATTTTAATACTTCATTAAAATGTACAAAAACCAGTATTTGGCAATAATATGCAAAATTATTGCATTTTATCAAATTAAAATCCAATAATGCTTATTTTGTTCAAAATAACTCAATAAAGTTTTTAAAACTTTTTTATCAATATTTTACATTTATTTCAACAAATTGTTATAGAATTAGTTCTTTTTATCTTTTATTTAGTTCAATAATCACCAAATTAACATATTTCCATTTTTCACCATTTATTACCAACATTATCATATTAACTCCATTTTATTCTTTCCAAATTCATTGTTTATTCAAAATAAACAAATTTAAATCTCCAATTTATTTTTATTTCTCCATTATTAAATTGTAACCACTGCTATAATTAAATTTCTAGGTAATCACCAAAACCAGGGTTGTTACAGACTCCCCTTATAAAAATTACGTCCTCGCAATTTCTGGAGAAGAGCTGTATTCAGCACAATTCATCTCATCAAGCAAAGGAAGATAGATAAGCTAGAGTTCAAATTTCCCACCCCCAACACAAACAAATAGAAAACTCGGAAAAGATAGCCCAACAAATTCTATGTTTTTCCAAGTGTGGTTATTGGGATTAGCGGACCATTGAAATTTTTTTTACTAGCAAAATATTATTATTTCAAAGGCATTACACCTTCGAAGCAAGAACACAAATTGGGGGCTACACAGTAGATACATCGGTTGAGATCAATTCCTCAAAAGCTTCACGAATAGAGTCGGGATGTAGTCACAACTTTATCCCAGACTCCAACCCATAAGATGATAATCGATACGACTTTCCGTATCACACTACAAAGGGAGTCATACCGATATTAGATTGACAACAATTACGGAAAAAAAGTCCAATAAGAAGTAGGTGGTTTCTTGAAATTCCACCTAACTCATACGACTATATAAATGCGAGTTGTAAAATAATTGCACAATCGCAAGTTTAACACAAGGAATGGATTTCTTCTTCTTTTTCTTTATACTCTCTTTTACTAATCAAATATTTTTAGAGTTTTTAAACCCATATCTTCGAAATTAAATTCTCGATTTTCAACAATTGAAATTTTCATAAAGATTCTTACTTAGATTTTGATTTAAATTCATTACTCTTAATTTAGAGTAAATAAAAATTTTAAGTTGTCTGTTCTCTATTTCTTCCATAAACATACTTTAATATGTAACACATTAATCTTTCAAATTCCTTTCTCAAATTTTCTAAGTGTTAGAAATTTCTGGAAAAATCGGTGGAGTCTCCTTTGAGCATAGGGTCGTTTGCAATATTACAAAAATGATTTACATAATATACATCGACCAATAGGTTGGAAGACAACATATATCATCATTTAACACTTTAAAAATGTAATTCGAAAACATATCTTTCTTTTTAGCATTTTAAAGCAAGTTTGCCCAAACTTATATATATTCTTTTTGCTCAAAACGTAGTCCGACTATCCTCTTTCACCTGTACTTAACTCAAATAGATGATATTAGTTCATATCCATAAATAAAAGCATTACACTTAATTATTAAGGGGAATATAACATTATTCATTTCAGACCTGCTGTAAAGAAGACAGGTTTTGACACAAAAAACAACAAAATCTAATAAATTTTTCGAAATTAATGTTTTTCTACTCAGTCTAAGGTTTCTAGCAATATAAAGTTCATCAAAAGCGGATTTATGGTTTTAAAGTAATGATAAATTTACTTTCAGCTTAAATCTTGAAAATTTATAATCGCACAAAAATGACCTTCTACTTTCAAACCCATTTTGGACCACGACGAAGGAAATTTTTTCTAAAGTGGTAAAGAAAATTTATAGCTTATCGAAATTTCTTTCATTTGACAAGCACCTTTGTCCAAGTGGTTAATTGATTCGGCTTTGGTGTAGGATGTCACAAGTTCGAAACTTGCTTTCGAACGTTTATTTGACATGGGATATGTTGTCCCAATGATTTGTTGTATATAAAGTACCAGCTCAAAAAAAAAAATCTCTTTCATTTACAAAAATTTTGAGCTCTTTTAGAGTTATAAATATTAGGTTATCGCTGTTTTAGTATCGCACTTACCAAATAAAATTTCAGCTTTTAACTCAAATTTTAAAACCTTTCCATATTCAAACTACATTTTCAAAACATTCTTTTTATGTTAAATCATTTGTTCAAGATCCTCCTTTCGGAAAGCTAAATTATTCATATTTTTAATTAGCTTCAAGTAACTATATACACACACACACACACACATGCTCTCCCATTAATAGGAGAGAATTATTCATGCTAAATAAATTTTGGATTTAAATATTAATTTTCAATTTGTTCTCACAATTTTAAAGGATTGTATCTTATGACTACTTATTTATTATACCTTACCCTCTTTCGTTTAGCCTTTTATAATAAATAAACCTTTTAAAATCATATTTTCTCATGTCTCAAATTAAATTCCCATATTTTTATCAACATAAAATTAATTAAAGTTAATAATTAACTCAAAATTGTTTTCAAAAGAATTTTACAATTTCACATCAATTTTTTTTTAACACAACCAAAATTTAAAATAAAATTTGGTCAAAATCCATGATAAAATTTTAAAATAAGCATATTCAATTTCAAAAATTCCAATAATACAAAGGTATTGCCTTGCCATTGATTTATGGCGAATGACCCCATCGATTGGCTGTAGGGTTGATCGAATGATCAAAACTGCCCTGACACTCATCCAACACTCACTTGAGTCCAATGGCTACATTACATATTTGAAATAAAATTTAATTTCTCAAACCATATTTATTTATTCCAAACTTTACTTACAACTCAATTTATCGTGTCTGACTGTCTCACTATAGCGTTTAGGAAATTCTTATCGATA
This sequence comes from Allium cepa, assembly GCA_030765085.1. Classification (NCBI taxonomy): domain Eukaryota; kingdom Viridiplantae; phylum Streptophyta; class Magnoliopsida; order Asparagales; family Amaryllidaceae; genus Allium; species Allium cepa. Next base: position 682,537,403 of record CM060938.1, read on the forward strand.
ACCTTGATCATGCGTATCGACCAGAATTTTTAAAGCACTCGATGGACAACCCAACACAAAATCATTTTCTATAAAAATGTCTCTATATAATTTTGCAAAACCTTCTTTGCTTGACTCAAAAACAAAATCCAACTATATCTAAAAACATATTTTTTATTGAATGATTTGAAAGTTCAAATTATTGCTTACACTCTAAATCAAAGAACACAAGGGAAAACTCATCGAGATATTCCCAGAATACTCGATTCAAAAGATTGACAAAATAAACTAGAGTATTTGTCAAACCGAATAGTATAATTGGTCACTCACAAAAACCATTGTAGTGCGGAATGCGGTAGAACGCTATCTTCCGCAACTCATAGTTGATGAAAATTGGTGTAAAGTCAAGCTGAGGAAAGACCCTAGTACCACTCAAAAGATTGAATAAGAGATCAGAAATATACGGGTAAGGATAAGGTATCTTCTCGAATGAGAGGAAGTAACACTAACGACATAGCATTACTTCTAGTGAAGTAATATCACAAAGTATACCAATAATTGAGCATCCAACGAGGGTATCTCGATAGAGACAAGAAAAACAATATCAATTAAATTCAGTTAATTTCCTCATTTCCTTAGAGGAAATCCTCATGGGAGGATAACCGAAAGGCTAAGAACTAGGAATGAGGTCAATATAATGCTCGATTGCTCGATTAGGTGACAAACCCGAAACAGACCTGCAGAAATCAAAAAACCTCAACAACTAGAATTCAAGATACATCATTATCTCGAAACTCATAAGAAAATAAAGATACTTTGGAATCATCATCAACATTCCAAAGAACAAAAGGAAAAAAAATCAGCTGAAATTAGGATGCCTAAAATATAGGATCCTTTAAGAACATTACCCAAGGTGATGACTAATGTGTAGGTTTGCACATAAATAAAAATTACAAAGAAAAACCTCAATACTGTCACACAACATGCCAAGTATTACGGATCCTCTCAATAAGATTCGCAATTCTTAAAGAAGCAACAAGATAAGAAACATCCAACAGTATCAACAAGCTCCTTCGATACAAACATATCGAAGAGAACTAGAATAAAATAATTACAATAAAAATTAATCATAGGAAAAGATATTGTTAATTCAATTATGAAATACTATAGAATAAAATATACTCCTTGACATATTCCAAACTTATATTTACCACAACGGACATGACAAGGTCAAAGACACGATAATTAGGGGATTTGTAACACTTGTACTATACTTGGATGTGCCATAATATATGTCTCTATTCTATGTTTATCATATTTTTTCTGATCTCAGCTCTGATACCAAAATGTGACGCCCCACCCCGAGACCCACACCAACAAGGAGAATTAATTAGTAATTCAGTCTGCTAATGCTGAGAATATGGCTGGTTAAGGGTGACCATCATAGTCTTGCATTGGATAAGAGAAAAGTATGTCGATATTTGTTCTTTTTTTCCATCACAAGTATTCGACATGCTTAATTCCTATCTAATACACTACTATGGTGGCTAAGGATTGATTCAGAAACAAAACATAATAACTATGTCAATTATAAGTCACAAAACAACAACATAGAAACGATACATATAAATACATACATCAAATGTAATATAACATGCCACTAGTGGTATACAACCACAACATATACATACATCCCCCACAAAAGAATATATATGTAGCGACCCAACTTCCATACTCTAGGAAGTCGCATCGCTAATAAGAAAGAAAGGGATAGAAAAGAGAAAGAAAGAGAAGAAGAAGAAACAACACATCAGAATCTAAACAGCGGAACGAATAAATTATATTAATAACATAAATATTACATAGTTTACAACCACTATCAGAGTTCACAGATATACAACACATACTAGACAGTTATAAACACTTGTCTAGTATTTACAATATAATACAACTCAGAGACAACACAGAACACACATCGGAATACTAATATCTAACGCAGAAGCCTCCTGCTCCATTGCTCCTCCAATATTCGTCAAAGCTAACCTGAATCCCTTGGTTACTCGTAAAAATTTGAGTACCCAAGAGTTTATAAAAACAAAAGATAAACTCCGGGTCAGACATGGGTCTGTGTGAGTAACAGGTTAAAGTTGCTTAACTTTCAGAAAACCTTTTGAAAAGAAAGGTATCACGTAAGACTTCCCACACATAAACATGGAAAAGTTTTTACCTTACGCTAACCAAAACATTTGATAGGAAATCCAGTGATATTATAATAGTGTCTAGGGTTTTCAAGTAAATATGAAATAGCCGAAATTGTTACATCTATTAAATTCCAGCTACTAGCCACAAAAGTGGGTAATACAATCAAAACCGTAGGCACTTATTGGATTTTGGATTCCATACAATGGCAGGGCTACTGGGGTACCGCCCGTCACAGTACGTGGCCTAGATCAACGTACCAAGGAGTACTCCCACTCCCCTGCAACACAAGGCCGGACCCATTCCTTACTGAATAGTTCCGAACAAGACAACCCCGTAGTTGGTGCGCAATTCCAACTGTCCACTAAGCCGAATAAAAAGGGACCTCTAGACAGGGATCAATCTTGCTCTCCAGTGGGTGCTACCCACGAAGCCTTGCTGCACCTCCCCTGTTTTAGCCATTCCCGGTTGATGAGGCTTGAGGCTACGATTACCTTTAGAGGACACATCTCTTAGAATGCTCATCGTCCACCTGACGATGTTCTGAAAGCATTCAATCCATACAAGTTCGTTTCAGGTTCGAACGAAATCGAAGGCATTATCTCGTTACACTCGTTTTGGAATCACCCTCAGAGTTAACGACGATAACCATTGCACTCTGAATCTCTATCTCGAATCTATAAGTACTATTTCGTAAAACTCATTACGGAATCACCCACCAAGTTATACTGACGTATAGCCCTTACACCTCGAGTCTTCACTCGCTCCACTTGGATTAACGACCTAACGTTTAATTGGAATCGATGTGGTTTTCGGATTCCAAATATGGAAATCCGATACCGGTATCATCGAAATCCAAAGCGTGTCTTTTAGGTCCAAGTTGTTTTAAAGTTTAAAACAATTCAATCTAATTATCTATATATACACAGATAGATAACTCATAGATTAACAACAGATAATTATCATTATCATAACCACAGATAATCCACATTTATCACTATCAAGGATAACCCATATCACCATCACAATGCAACCAATACATCCATATCACTCAACATTATTAATCTCATAGCTGAGATTAAAAACCATTCAAAGCAACCAATAACAACCATTCATAAGCAATGATCTATAATCATACTATCTATAATTAATTTAAAATGAATTAAATTAATTACATCATCTTTAATTAATCTAAAATGAATTATACTAATTACTTACTCAATATAAATCTTGCTTATATCATCATTAATTAATTACAAATTAATTAATTGATTAACCTCTAATTTTATCATCTTAATTAATCAATCCTGATTAATTATACTTTAATTAATTCCACAAAATTAATTACTCTAAACCAAATACAGTAATTAACCTTTAATTACTTCATTGATTAATTAACTATAATTAATTACATTTAACCTTAATTAATTACAATTAATTAATTATCCTTAATTACTTATTATTGATTAATTAATGTTAATTAATCAATCTTAATTACATCATTAATTATATTAATTAATGATTCTTAATTATATTTAATTAATTACTCTATTAAATTAATTACTTTCAGTAATTAATCTCACTTAAGCCATAATTATTAATCACCTTTGATTAATCTCAATCTGTAATTAACCACCTTTAATTACTTATCAAATTAATTACCCTTTAATTAATTTCTTAATTAATCTCTTGATTAATTATACAAGATAATTTAATCCAAATTACATTCACAGTTCCAACACTATCCACTAATTACATCCTGTAATTATCTCTAATTACTTAACTGAGTAATTCCATTAATTACATAAAGTAATTATTATCAAATCAAATGTTTAAAATTAATTAAACTCAATTAATTAATCTAAACCAATCTCAATAAACTCATTAATTACATTAAGTAATTAATGTCTTAATTACTTTTATTTAAGAAATTAACTCAAATAAATTTCATAATTTATCATCATTAATTAATTAATCTAATTAATTATTAAAAATTAAACATATTAATTAATTACTAAATAAACTTTAGTTAATGACCATCATTAACTATTATTTATTCTTTAATTACTTCTTAATTAACTCTAATTTAAATTAATTCAAACAATTAATTAAATAAATTTAATAAATAAGTTATTCCTTAATTATCCTATTATTTAATTATATTTAATATTTTAATAATTTCTAATGAAATCCATTCTTTATTAATAATTTCATAAATATTAAAATGTACTTGGAACATTTCATTTAAAAATTTAAATTTAAATTTTATTCTGAATCTAAAATTCAAAATGATATTAAGAATTAACCAATTTAAATTTCATTTATTATTCTTTAAAATAAATGTAAATAACATTTATTACTTAAAATTAAAACTTATATAAGATAAGTCTTAATCAATTTGCTAAATTTCATTTAATATTAAGTTTAAATTACATTACCCTTTAAATTTTAAATTCAAGTTAAAAATCACTTAATTCTCTTTTATAAACTTTTTGTCATGACTTTATTCATAAGGAAAATCAAATTTAAATATTTGATTGAAAACAATTTATTTCTAATAAATAAATTTAAATTTGAACTTGTTTGAAAACATTCAAATTGCAAAAGTCTATTCAAATATCCAGATTTAAATTCAATACATTTGAACAATTCCTTATTTAAATCATTTGAATTTAACTTGAATTGAATTCTTGTTTTACACCTACATTTTAAAACTTCTTATTTAAAAATACAAATTTATTTTTAAAAACTTGAAGATTTAAAGATCCTTAAGAAATCTGAACTTAAATTTGAAATTCAACTGCTTGTATAAATCAGGTTTCACATTTTCAAAATGAAATTCAATTTCCAAAAATGTCAGGTTTCTTCTTCTTGTTTTTTTTAAAAAAAAAAACTGAAAAACCACTTTCAAAAATTAAAAAAAAACAATAAGATTTCAAAACCATTCGAAACTATAATACATTCTAGATTTAATCTAATTTTAAGTCCAATCATTACAACCTTTGAATTCTTTTAAATTTAGTTTAAAATTTACTGGCAAGTTGCAGAAAAAAACTATAACAATATAATCAACCCGAGCCAAAAGAATTTTACTTCGAGTCAGAATAACTCCTGCTTCGAGCCAATACTACAATTTCTTGAGTGATTCTCGAGTTTCCCCTCCTGTACATACCCAAGCAACCATCTGACACAAAAGTGCACGGTGCACCTGCACCGTGCCTCCGGCAATCACCAGCCAACTCCGGTGGCTTCCCTACACCTGCGACCACCTCCCTAATCCACTCCGATCATCCCACAACTCACATACAACTCGAATCGAAATTCGAGTTCACATCCTAACCTGGAACAGAAAGAACCCAACCCCATCGAAACCTGTCAACACATCATCTATGGTGCTCCGACCCCTTGAGGACCTCCACCACCGGCCACAGCTTCATCTATGACCAAACTATCAACCCTTAAAACCGAGTTGAACTCGATCATCCCAATAATCCATACCGACCCAATCAATATGCCCAGTCAAAACTAGGGCTACAGAAACTAGATCACTACCGCTGCTTCCCTGTTGATTTTCATCAACATTAATAATTTTTCCCTACTTCAATGGTTACTGTTCTACCCACCAGCAAAGTCCCAATAATCCCAAATCATTAGATCATTAGAAATCACACAAATTCACTTTTCTGTTCAACAGAAAACTGCTCCCAAACCCCTTGATTAAAAATGCTGATTTTTGATTTAAAAATCTTGTTTTAGTCTAGGCATTCAAATTAAGATCCTAGATTTATAAACTAAAATGTTTGGATTTTCCTTTATTCAAAGTTTGCTTTGCCTTTTAAAATACCCAGTAAGATTTCTAATTTTATTTAACTTAAGTAATACTTTAAAAACTTCTCTAGGATAAACAAACAAGTTTTGATCTAATCTAAAGTTAAATCAGAGACACAAAGCTATAGATCTAGAATTTAAATCAAAACTGATCATATGACTTAAATAAACAGGGAGTACTTTCAAGAAATCATAAACATGTCACAGCAGATTCCATCGAAATATGCATTCAACATATTTTTATCACATATATTAAACATGCAACCTAGTTTATGAGTTAATTTTTAGAATAGAAATGTTACTCACCTGAAGCTTGAAGGCAGAGCAATTGAATTTGAAAAAGACCAGGTGCTTCAAAAACTGGAAATATGCAGTTCTTCTATTTTTATTAAAACTTGAGTGCTTTTAAAACTGAGTTGTTGAAGCTTTGAGACTTGAATTTTAAAAAGAAACTACATGCATTTTGTCTTGCATCAGGCATGCAGTTGTTTGCTTGAGAGCAGATCTCAGATTTTTGAAAAAAAAATTGCAGGCAGGCTCCAGATTTTAAGATGGTGACATATTTGCCTTTAAACTTGAAGATGTGGAGGCTTTTGAAGATGATTTTGTATTTGGAAAGTGTTTAACAGATTTTTTCTTTTTACAGATTTAGATCTGAAAGAGGGTTTTTCATATTTGTTTTGCAATTTGGTTTGAAGATTTATGTTAGGCTTTCATTTAGAAAAGAAAAAGAAAGAAATGAAGAAAGAGATTTGGTTATATAAACTGAAATTAAACTTTATCAAACAAATAAATAAAAGAAAATCATATTTAAATGACACTTGTCCCTACATTCTAACATTTGTCAAATTAGTATGTTAATTACTTAACACATGTTCTTTTAAATTTGTAAAAAGTTTACATTTGTCACCAATGTTAGTTAATTATAATTAAGTGTTAATTAGTTATTTATTTAGATGCTAATACAAGATAAATGTAAACCTATGTTTAAATAAATTTATTCATATGTATATAAATTTTAAAATGAAATAAATGCAATTTTACTTATAAAAGAAAGCTTATACAAATATTTCAAATCAAAACAATTTAAAAACATTTATACTTTAAATTTTAAAAACTTTGAATTCAAGTTCAAATTAAAATTTTGAAATCCATTTTATTTACAAATATAACTACACAATTTAAATTTCTGAAGAACAATTATTTTTATTAAAAAATTATTTGTTAAAACAATGTATTATTATATTTTTAGAAATAACAATATTTAATAACCATAAATAACTATTAAAAGAAATTATCTTCTTATTAATAAATTATTTATCTTAATCAATTATATCAAAATAACTCTTATTGTTATTTATTTAAATTTAAACTTGAGTTAAAATATTGTAAATCATCTCAATATTTATCTTAGGTATTTATAACCATATTTTATTTATTAAATAGTTTTTAAAAAGTTTAAATTTTAAATAAAATCATAATTCAAAATTTTAATAAATATATATAGTTTATAGAAAACAAGATATATTTATTAATCAGATTAAAACAAGATCTATATACAATATACAATATTATATTATAAATATAAAACAATTATTTAGATTTAAAAAGATAAGATCTATCAATTAACTAATTATTTTATTGAATTATTAAATTAATCCAAATCTAATTACAAAGATTATTAAATCAATTTAACTTTTATTTCAGATTATTAAATTTATATTGCTTTCAAAATTCTGGGTCATCACATTCCTTCCCCCTTAAAAGAATTTCGTCCCCGAAATTTAAAACAAAGGTAATTTAATAATCTATTTAAAGATTAAATTTTAAAACACAAGCATATACCAATGATATGCTAACAACAATAGCAATCAATTCACCCAATCAAACAAATCTAATTAATCAAATATAGTTATTCATAAAAATTCTGGATAAAATTTTCACGAGTTTCCCCTGCAAAAATATCGGGATACTCGCTTTATAGATTCCAAACAATCAATACAATTAAACTACAGAGCTCCTATTCATCTAGATCTACAGAACTAGACAGCATATCAGACTACAGACGAGTCTGACTCAACAACCAACCTCTAAAACTACTGGTTCCAAAACTAGAGATAGACCATACACGTACTCCCTCAGAGATACGTGAAACTCATCGAATTCCAGTTACCCAAACTAACAATTCAATCATGAAAAACCAAACACCAATCCAACCAAAACACAGAGAAGAGATCCAAACATCACTGAACTAGCCTCCCAGACTTATTCAAAACTTAGAGCTCCTGAATTAGAGAAAACTCCAAAAATTACGGAGTCTCCAACTTCAAATTCCAAATTCCTCCTTCCCTTATCTACAAAATCCTTCAGACAATCCTGGGCTGCCAACATCCAAACTGATCAGCTCAACCCTTGCTGATTCCTCTAGAAACAAGCAGAACCATAAACAACCCATCATAATGATCTCCTCAAGATCAATCCAAAACCAAAACACAATTCTACTCCATAACAACAGGAGACAACAAACTTCTCCTAATCTAGAAAAGACAAATCAGGAACACTTCCAAACTGCTTCCGCTGCACAACTCTGATCCATAGTAGATAAGAAAATACCGACGAAGAACACAAACACTAACTGGACATCACTTCTCATAAATATGGTTCAACGGATCCATAAAGAAAACTTAGAAATTCCTCCGAACCCTGAGTTACTTCATCATACTCTATCTCTAGGAATCATTTTCCAACTAAACAGAACCACCGGTTCCACTCCTGGAATTCTAGTCGATAAGAAAACTCAATCTCTATAGATGGACAAACCTCTGTCTTCCCAGAAGACACTCATAAAAATCTCCAATAATCCAAGAGAATATTCAAACAATCGCAAGTCACTTTTGCGATCAATCCAGATAGATTTCCAAAGAAAAATATTCTCTCTTTACCAAACATAACAGCTTACACTGGTCTAGTCAATCCATTGAAGAAACGGATTCATTCAGCAGCTTCTGAACTCCATTTCCAGAAAAACTACTCCGTTATGACCTCTCTGTCGGCACACAGAACATTCCGAGCTGCACTGCTGACACTATGTCAAACTTCTTAATCCAAACTCCTCGAGAAACTCCGACTTCAAAGAAAACAGAAACACTACAACATCCTGCAGAATCCAGCCACAACACCGAAGCAGACTCACTTCCCAAACTTGTTTCAAAGAAAACATCTTCAGAAACAATCCATAGTCACCGCATCTCATCACACGGTTACAACTTCCTGCGGTATCAAAATACCATCACTTGCTTTAGCCCAATCGAACAGATCAAACTCTACTCACCAACTCTGTATTTCAAAGATGTCTCCGAACCTAAATAGGTTTCCTTCAGAGATCGATGAAATACTTCAACACAACAAAACTTACTCGAGACGGTATTAGGTCTACAGTCTCGATAGATACACTTCCAACCTCAAACATCAGACTCCAATCAATGGTAGTAATCGTGTTACAAACACTACTACCTTATCTACCTTTATAACCTATATTGGAAAACCTGAACAGGTAACCCAACATATATATAGAAATAGATAAATATATATAAAATTACAAATACGCTCTCTCAAGATAGACACCACTCCAGAGCCTAGGTATTCACTCAACCTAATGCTCTGATACCACTTGTAGCGACCCAACTTCCATACTCCAGGAAGTCGCATCGCTAATAAGAAAGGAAGGGATAGAAAAGAGAAAGAAAGATAAGAAGAAGAAACAACACATCAGAATCTAAACAGCGGAATGAATAAATTATATTAATATCATAAATATTACATAGTTTACAACCACTATCAGAGTTCACAGATATACAACACATACTAGACAGTTATAAACACCTGTCTAGTATTTACAATATAATACAACTCAGAGACAACACAGAACACACAGCGGAATACTAATATCTAACGCAGAAGCCTCCTGCTCCATTGCTCCTCTAATATTCGTCAAAGCTAACCTGAATCCCTTAGCTACTCGTAAAAATTTGAGTACCCAAGAGTTTATGAAAACAAAAGATAAACTCCGGGTCAGACATGGGTCAGGTGTGAGTAACAGGTTAAAGTTGCTTAACTTTCAAAAAACCTTTTGAAAAGAAAGGTATCACGTAAGACTTCCCATACATAAACATGGAAAAGTTTTTACCTTACGCTAACCAAAACATTTGAAGGAAATCCAGTGATATTGTAATAGTGTCTAGGGTTTTCAAGTAAATATGAAATAGCCGAAATTGTTACATCTATTAAATTCTAGCTACTAGCCATAAAAGTGAGTAATACAATCAAAACCGTTGGCACTTATTGGATTTTGGATTCCATACAATGGCAGGGCTACTGGGGTACCACCCATCATAGTACGTGGCCTAGATCAACGTACCGAGGAGTACTCCCACTCCCCTGCAACACAAGGCCGGACCCATTCCTTACTGAATAGTTCCGAACAAGACAACCCCGCAGTTGGTGTGCAATTCCAACTGCCCACTAAGCCGAATAAAAAGGGACCTCTAGACAGGGATCAATCTTGCTCTCCAGTGGGTGCTACCCGCTTGCTGCACCTCCCCTGTTTTAGCCATTCCCGGTTGATGAGGCTTGAGGCTACGATTACCTTTAGAGGACACATCTCTTAGAATGCTCATCGTCCACCTGACGGTGTTCTGAAAGCATTTAATCCATACAAGTTTGATCCGGGTTCGAACGAAACCGAAGGCATTATCTCGTTACACTTGTTTTGGAATCACCCTCAGAGTTAACGACGATAACCCTTGCACTCTGAATCTCTATCTCGAATCTATAAGTACTATTTCGTCAAACTCATTACGGAATCACCCACCGAGTTATACTAACGTATAGCCCTTACACCTCGAGTCTTCACTCGCTCCACTTGGATTAACGACCTAACATTTAATTGGAATCGATGTGGTTTTTTGGATTCTAAATATGGAAACCCGATCTCGGTCTCATCGAAATCCAAAGCGTGTCTTTTAGGTCCAAGTTGTTTTAAAGTTTAAAACAATTCAATCTAATTATCTATATACACACAGATAGATAACTCATAGATTCACAATAGATAATTATCATTATCATAACCACAAATAATCCACATTTATCACTATCAAGGATAACCCATATCACCATCACAATGCAACCAATACATCCATCTCACTCAACATTATTAATCTCATAGTTGAGATTCGAAACCATTCAAAGCAACCAATAACAACCATTCATAAGCAATGATCTATAATCATACTATCTATAATTAATTTAAAATGAATTAAATTAATTACATCATCTTTAATTAATTTAAAATGAATTAAATTAATTACTTACTCAATATAAATCTTGCTTATATCATCATTAATTAATTACAAATTGATTAATTGATTAACCTCTAATTTTATCATCTTAATTAATCAATCCTGATTAATTATACTTTAATTAATTCCACAAAATTAATTACTCTAAACCAAATACAGTAATTAACCTTTAATTACTTCATTAATTAATTAACTATAATTAATTACATTTAACCTTAATTAATTACAATTAAATAATTATCCTTAATTACTTATTATTGATTAATTAATATTAATTAATCAATCTTAATTACATCGTTAATTATATTAATTAATGATTCTTAATTATATTTAATTAATTACTCTATTAAATTAATTACTTTCAGTAATTAATCTCACTTAAACCATAATTATTAATCACCTTTGATTAATCTCAATCTGTAATTAACCACCTTTAATTACTTATCAATTTAATTACCCTTTAATTAATTTCTTAATTAATCTCTTGATTAATTATACAAGATAATTTAATCCAAATTACATTCACAATTCCAACACTATCCACTAATTACATCCTGTAATTATCTCTAATTACTTAACTGAGTAATTCCATTAATTACATAAAGTAATTATTATCAAATCAAATGTTTAAAATTAATTAAACTGAATTAATTAATCTAAACCAATCTCAATAAACTCATTAATTACATTAAGTAATTAATGTCTTAATTACTTTTATTTAAGTAATTAACTTAAATAAATTTCATAATTTATCATCATTAATTAATTAATCTAATTAATTATTAAAAATTAATCATATTAATTAATTACTAAATAAACTTTAGTTAATGACCATCATTAACTATTATTTATTCTTTAATTACTTTCTTTAATTACTTCTTAATTAACTCTAATTTAAATTAATTCAAACAATTAATTAAATAAATTTAATAAATAAGTTATTCCTTAATTATCCTATTATTTAATTATATTTAATATTTTAATAACTTCTAAGGAAATCCATTCTTTATTAATAATTTCATAAATATTAAAATGTACTTAGAACATTTCATTTAAAAATTTAAATTTAAATTTCATTTTGAATCTAAAATTCAAAATGATATTAAGAATTAACCAATTTAAATTTCATTTATTATTCTTTAAAAAAATGTAAATAACATTTATTACTTAAAATTAAAACTTATATAAGCTAAGTCTTAATCAATTTTCTAAATTTCATTTAATATTAAGTTTAAGTTACATTACCCTTTAAATTTTAAATTCAAGTTAAAAATCACTTAATTTTCTTTTATAAACTTTTTGCCATGACTTTATTCATAAGGAAAATCAAATTTAAATATTTGATTGAAAACAATTTATTTCTAATAAATAAATTTAAATTTGAACTTGTTTGAAAACATTCAAATTTCAAAAATTTATACAAATATCCAGATTTAAATTCAATACATTTGAACAATTCCTTGTTTAAATCATTTGAATTTAACTTGAATTGAATTCTTGTTTTACACCTAGATTTTAAAACTTCTTATTTAAAAATACAAATTTATTTTTAAAAACTTGAAGATTTAAAGATCCTTAAGAAATCTGAACTTAAATTTGAAATTCAAACTGCTTGTTTAAATCGGGTTTCACATTTTCAAAATGAAATTCAATTTCCAAAAATGTCAGGTTTCTTCTTCTTGTTTTTTTTTTAAAAAAAAAACTGGAAAAGCACTTTCAAAAATTAAAAAAAACAATAAGATTTCAAAACCATTTGAAACTATAATACATTCTAGATTTAAACTTGTTTTAAATCCAATCATTACAACCTTTGAATTCTTTTAAATTTAGTTTAAAATTTACTGGCAAGTTACAGAAAAAAACTGTAACAATATAATCAACCCGAGCCAAAAGAATTTTACTTCGAGTCAGAAGAACTCCTGCTTCGAGCCAATACTACAATTTCTCGAGTGATTCTCGAGTTTCCCCTCCTGCACATACCCAAGCAACCATCTGACACAAAGGTGTACGGTGCACCTGCACCGTGCCTCCGGCAATCACCAGCCAACTCCGGTAGCTTCCCTACACCTGCGACCACCTCCCTAATCCACTCCGATCATCCCACAACTCACATACAACTCGAATCGAAATTCGAGTTCATATCCTAACCTGGAACAGAAAGACCCCAACCCCATCGAAACCTGTCAACACATCATCTATGGTGCTCCGACCCCTTGAGGACCTCCACCACCGGCCACAGCTTCGTCTATGACCAAACTATCAACCCTTAAAACCGAGTTGAACTCGATCATCCCAATAATCCATACCGACCCAATCAATATGCCCAGTCAAAACTAGGGCTACAGAAACTAGATCACTACCGCTGCTTCCCTGTTGATTTTCATCAACATTAATAATTTTTCCCTACTTCAATGGTTACTGTTCTACCCACTAGCAAAGTACCAATATTCCCAAATCATTAGATCATTAGAAATCACACAAATTCACTTTTCTGTTCAACAGAAAACTGCTCCCAAACCCCTTGATTAAAAATGCTGATTTTTGATTTAAAAATCTTGTTTTAGTCTAGGTATGCAAATTAAGATCCTAGATTTATAAACTAAAATGTTTGGATTTTCCTTTACTCAAAGTTTGCTTTGCATTTTAAAATACCCAGTAAGATTTCTAATTTTATTTAACTTAAGTAATACTTTAAAAACTTCTCTAGGATAAACAAACAAGTTTTGATCTAATCTAAAGTTAAATCAGAGACACAAAGCTATAGATCTAGAATTTAAATCAAAACTGATCATATGACTTAAATAAACAGAGAGTACTTTCAGGAAATCATCAACATGTCACAGCAGATTCCATCCAAATATGCATTCAACATATTTTTATCACGTATATTAAACATGCAACCTAGTTTATGAGTTAATTTTTAGAATAGAAATGTTACTCACCTGAAGCTTGAAGGCAGAGCAATTGAATTTGAAAAAGATCAGGTGCTTCAAAAACTGGAAATATGCAGTTCTTCTATTTTGATTAAAACTTGAGTGCTTTTGAAACTGAGTTGTTGAAGCTTTGAGACTTGAATATTAAAAAGAAACTACATGCATTTTGTCTTGCATCAGGCATGCAGTTGTTTGCTTGAGAGCAGATCTCAGATTTTTGAAAAAAAAATTGCAGGCAGGCTCCAGATTTTAAGATGGTGACATATTTGCCTTTAAACTTGAAGATGTGGAGGCTTTTGAAGATGATTTTGTATTTGGTAAGTGTTTAACAGATTTTTTCTTTTTACAGATTTAGATCTGAAAGAGGTTTTTTCAGATTTGTTTGGCAATTTGGTTTGAAGATTTATGTTAGGCTTTCATTTAGAAAAGAAAAGGAAAGAAATGAAGAAAGAGATTTGGTTATATAAACTGAAATTAAACTTTATCAAACAAATAAATAAAAGAAAATCAAATTTAAATGACACTTGTCCCTACATTCTAACATTTGTCAAATTAGTATGTTAATTACTTAACACATGTTCTTTTAAATTTGTAAAAAGTTTACATTTGTCACCAATGTTAGCTAATTATAATTAAGTGTTAATTAGTTATTTATTTAGATGTTAATACAAGATAAATGTAAACCTATGTTTAAATAAATTTATTCATATGTATATAAATTTTAAAATGAAATAAATGAAATTTTATTTATAAAAGAAAGCTTATACAAATATTTCAAATCAAAACAAATTAAAAACATTTATACTTTAAATTTTAAAAACTTTGAATTCAAGTTCAAATTAAAATTTTGAAATCCATTTTATTTACAAATATAACTACACAATTTAAATTTCTGAGGAACAATTATTTTTATTAAAAAATTATTTGTTAAAACAATGTATTATTATATTTTTAGAAATAACAAGATTTAATAACCATAAATAACTATTAAAAGAAATTGTCTTCTTATTAATAAATTATTTATCTTAATCAATTATATCAAAATAACTCTTATTGTTATTTATTTAAATTTAAACTTGAGTTAAAATATTTTAAATCATCTCAATATTTATGTTAGGTATTTAAAACCATATTTTATTTATTATGCAGTTTTTAAAAAGTTTAACTTTTAAATAAAATCATAATTCAAAATTTTAATAAAGATATATAATTTATAGAAAACAAGATAAATTTATTAATCAGATTAAAACAAGATCTATATACAATGTACAATATTATATTATAAATATAAAACAATTATTTAGATTTAAAAAGATAAGATCTATCAATTAACTATTTATTTTATTGAATTATTAAATTAATCCAAATCTTATTATAAAGATTATTAAATCAATTTAACATTTATTTCAGATTCTTAAATTGATATTGCTTTCAAAATTCCGGGTCATCACATTCCTTTCCCCTTAAAAGAATTTCGTCCCTGAAATTTAAAACAAAGGTAATTTAATAATCTATTTAAAGATTAAATTTTAAAACACAAGCATATACCAATGATATGCTAACAACAATAGCAATCAATTCACCCAATCAAACAAATCTAATTAATCAAATATAGTTATCCAGAAAAATTCTGGATAAAATTTTCACGAGTTTCCCCTGCAAAAATATCGGGATACTCGCTTTATAGATTCCAAACAATCAATACAATTAAACTACAGAGCTCCTATTCATCTAGATCTACAGAACTAGACAGCATATCAGACTACAGACGAGTCTGACTCAACAACCAACCTCTAAAACTACTGGTTCCAAAACCAGAGATAGACCATACACGTACTCCCTCAGAGATACGTGAAACTCATCAAATTCCAGTTACCCAAACTGACAATTCAATCATGAAAAACCAAACACCAATCCAACCAAAACACAGAGAAGAGATCCAAACATCACTGAACTAGCCTCCCAGACTTATTCAAAACTTATAGCTCCTGAATCAGAGAAAACTCCAAAAATTACGGAGTCTCCAACTTCAAATTCCAAATTCCTCCTTCCCTTATCTACAAAATCCTTTAGACAATCCTGGGCTGCCAACATCCAAACTGATCAGCTCAACCCTTGCTGATTCCTCTAGAAACAAGCAGAACCATAAACAACCCATCACAATGATCTCCTCAAGATCAATCCAAAACCAAAACACAATTCTACTCCATAACAACAGGAGACAACAAACTTCTCCTAATCTAGAAAAGACAAATCAGGAACACTTCCAAACTGCTTCCGCTGCACAACTCTGATCCATAGTAGATAAGAAAATACCGACGAAGAACACAAACACTAACTGGACATCACTTCTCATAAATATGGTTCAACGGATCCATAAAGAAAACTTAGAAATTACTATGAACACTGAGTTACTTCATCAAACTCTATCTCTAGGAATTATTTTCCAAATAAACAGAACCACCGGTTCCACTCCTGGAATTCTAGTCGATAAGAAAACTCAATCTCCAGAGATGGACAAACCTCTATCTTCCTAGAAGACACCCATAAAAATCTCCAATAATCCAAGAGAATATTCAAACAATCGCAAGTCACTTTTGCGATCAATCCAGATAGATTTCCAAAGAAAAATGTTCTCTCTTTACCAAACAGAATAGCTTACGCTGGTCTAGTCAATCCATTGAAGAAACGGATTCATTCAGCAGCTTCTGAACTCCATTTCCAGAAAAACTACTCCGCTATGACCTCTCTATCGGCACACAGAACATTCCGAGCTGCACTGCTGACACTAATGTCAAACTTCTTAATCCAAACTCCTCGAGAAACTCCGTCTTCAAAGCAAACAGAAACACTACAACATCCTGCAGAATCCAGCCACAACACCGAAGTAGACTCATTTCCCAAACTTGTTCCAAAGAAAACATCTTCGGAAACAATCCATAGTCACTGCATCTCATCACGCAGTTACAACTTCCTGAGGTATCAAAATACCATCACTTGCTTTAGCCCAATCGAATAGATCAAACTCTACTCACCAACTCTGTATTTCAAAGATGTCTCCGAACCTAAACAGGTTTCCTTCAGAGATCGATGAATTACTTCAACACAACAAAACTTACTCGAGATGGTATTAGGTCTACAGTCTCGATAGATATACTTCCAACCTCAAACATCAGACTCCAATCAATGGTAGTAATCGTGTTACAAACACTACTACCTTATCTACCTTTATAACCTATATTGAAAAACCTGAACAAGTAACCCAACATATAGATAGAAATAGATAAATATATATAAAATTACAAATACGCTCTCCCAAGATAGACACCTCTCCAGAGCCTAGGTATTCACTCAACCTAATGCTCTGATACCACTTGTAGCGACCCAACTTCCATACTCCAGGAATTCGCATCGCCAATAAGAAAGAAAGGGATAGAAAAGAGAAAGAAAGAGAAGAAGAAGAATCTAAACAGCGGAAAGAATAAATTATATTAATAACATAAATATTACATAGTTTACAACCACTATCAGAGTTCACAGATATACAACACATACTAGACAGTTATAAACACCTGTCTAGTATTTACAATATAATACAACTCAGAGACAACACAGAACACACAGCAGAATACTAATATCTAACGCAGAAGCCTCCTGCTCCATTGCTCATCCAATATTCGTCAAAGCTAACCTGAATCCCTTGGCTACTCGTAAAAATTTGAGTACCCAAGAGTTTATGAAAACAAAAGACAAACTCTGGGTCAGACATGGGTCAGGTGTGAGTAATAGGTTAAAGTTGCTTAACTTTCAAAAAACCTTTTGAAAAGAAAGGTATCACGTAAGACTTCCCACACATAAACATGGAAAAGTTTTTACCTTACGCTAACCAAAACATTTGATAGGAAATCCAGTGATATTATAATAGTGTCTAGGGTTTTCAAGTAAATATGAAATAGCCGAAATTGTTACATCTATTAAATTCCGGCTACTAGCCACAAAAGTGGGTAATACAATCAAAACCGTTGGCACTTATTGGATTTTGGATTCCATACAATGGCAGGGCTACTGGGGTACCGCCCATCACAGTACGTGGCCTAGACCAACGTACCGAGGAGTACTCCCACTCCCCTGCAACACAAGGCCGGACCCATTCCTTACTGAATAGTTCCGAACAAGACAACCCCGCAGTTGGTGCGCAATTCCAACTGCCCACTAAGCCGAATAAAAAGGGACCTCTAGACAGGGATCAATCTTGCTCTCCAGTGGGTGCTACCCGCTTGCTGCACCTCCCCTGTTTTAGCCATTCCCGGTTGATGAGGCTTGAGGCTAAGATTACCTTTAGAGGACACATCTCTTAGAATGCTCATCGTCCACCTGACGGTGTTCTGAAAGCATTCAATCCATACAAGTTCGTTCCGGGTTCGAACGAAACCGAAGGCATTATCTCGTTACACTTGTTTTGGAATCACCCTCAGAGTTAACGACGATAACCCTTGCACTCTGAATCTCTATCTCGAATCTGTAAGTACTATTCCGTCAAACTCATTACGGAATCACCCACCGAGTTATACTGACGTATAGCCCTTACACCTCGAGTCTTCACTCGCTCCACTTGGATTAACGACCTAACATTTAATTGGAATCGATGTGGTTTTTGGATTCTAAATATGGAAACCCGATCCCGGTCTCATCGAAATCCAAAGCGTGTCTTTTAGGTCCAAGTTGTTTTAAAGTTTAAAACAATTCAATCTAATTATCTATATACACACAGATAGATAACTCATAGATTCACAATAGATAATTATCATTATCATAACCACAAATAATCCACATTTATCACTATCAAGGATAACCCATATAACCATCACAATGCAACCAATACATCCATATCACTCAACATTATTAATCTCATAGCTGAGATTCAAAACCATTCAAAGCAACCAATAACAACGATTCATAAGCAATGATCTATAATCATACTATCTATAATTAATTTAAAATGAATTAAATTAATTACATCATCTTTAATTAATTTAAAAGAATTAAATTAATTACTTACTCAATATAAATCTTGCTTATATCATCATTAATTAATTACAAATTAATTAATTGATTAACCTCTAATTTTATCATCTTAATTAATCAATCCTGATTAATTATACTTTAATTAATTCCACAAAATTAATTACTCTAAACCAAATAGAGTAATTAACCTTTAATTACTTCATTAATTAATTAACTATAATTAATTACATTTAACCTTAATTAATTACAATTAATTAGTTATCCTTAATTACTTATTATTGATTAATTAATATTAATTAATCAATCTTAATTACATCGTTAATTATATTAATTAATGATTCTTAATTATATTTAATTAATTACTCTATTAAATTAATTACTTTCAGTAATTAATCTCACTTAAACCATAATTATTAATCACCTTTGATTAATCTCAATCTGTAATTAACCACCTTTAATTACTTATCAAATTAATTACCCTTTAATTAATTTCTTAATTAATCTCTTGATTAATTATACAAGATAATTTAATCCAAATTACATTCACAATTCCAACACTATCCACTAATTACATCCTGTAATTATCTCTAATTACTTAAGTGAGTAATTCCATTAATTACATAAAGTAATTATTATCAAATCAAATGTTTAAAATTAATTAAACTCAATTAATTAATCTAAACCAATCTCAATAAACTCATTAATTACATTAAGTAATTAATGTCTTAATTACTTTTATTTAAGTAATTAACTTAAATAAATTTCATAATTTATCACCATTAATTAATTAATCTAATTAATTATTAAAAATTAATCATATTAATTAATTACTAAATAAACTTTAGTTAATGACCATCATTAACTATTATTTATTCTTTAATTACTTTCTTTAATTACTTCTTAATTAACTCTAATTTAAATTAATTCAAACTATTAATTAAATAAATTTAATAAATAAGTTATTCCTTAATTATCCTATTATTTAATTATATTTAATATTTTAATAATTTCTAAGGAAATCCATTCTTTATTAATAATTTCATAAATATTAAAATGTACTTAGAACATTTCATTTAAAAATTTAAATTTAAATTTCATTTTGAATCTAAAATTCAAAATGATATTAAGAATTAACCAATTTAAATTTCATTTATTATTCTTTAAAAAAATGTAAATAACATTTATTACTTAAAATTAAAACTTATATAAGCTAAGTCTTAATCAATTTTCTAAATTTCATTTAATATTAAGTTTAAGTTACATTACCCTTTAAATTTTAAATTCAAGTTAAAAATCACTTAATTTTCTTTTATAAACTTTTTGCCATGACTTTATTCATAAGGAAAATCAAATTTAAATATTTGATTGAAAACAATTTATTTCTAATAAATAAATTTAAATTTGAACTTGTTTGAAAACATTCAAATTTCAAAAATTTATACAAATATCCAGATTTAAATTCAATACATTTGAACAATTCCTTGTTTAAATCATTTGAATTTAACTTGAATTGAATTCTTGTTTTACACCTAGATTTTAAAACTTCTTATTTAAAAATACAAATTTATTTTTAAAAACTTGAAGATTTAAAGATCCTTAAGAAATCTGAACTTAAATTTGAAATTCAAACTGCTTGTTTAAATCGGGTTTCACATTTTCAAAATGAAATTCAATTTCCAAAAATGTCAGGTTTCTTCTTCTTGTTTTTTTTTAAAAAAAAAACTGGAAAAGCACTTTCAAAAATTAAAAAAAACAATAAGATTTCAAAACCATTTGAAACTATAATACATTCTAGATTTAAACTTGTTTTAAATCCAATCATTACAACCTTTGAATTCTTTTAAATTTAGTTTAAAATTTACTGGCAAGTTACAGAAAAAAACTGTAACAATATAATCAACCCGAGCCAAAAGAATTTTACTTCGAGTCAGAAGAACTCCTGCTTCGAGCCAATACTACAATTTCTCGAGTGATTCTCGAGTTTCCCCTCCTGCACATACCCAAGCAACCATCTGACACAAAGGTGTACGGTGCACCTGCACCGTGCCTCCGGCAATCACCAGCCAACTCCGGTAGCTTCCCTACACCTGCGACCACCTCCCTAATCCACTCCGATCATCCCACAACTCACATACAACTCGAATCGAAATTCGAGTTCATATCCTAACCTGGAACAGAAAGACCCCAACCCCATCGAAACCTGTCAACACATCATCTATGGTGCTCCGACCCCTTGAGGACCTCCACCACCGGCCACAGCTTCGTCTATGACCAAACTATCAACCCTTAAAACCGAGTTGAACTCGATCATCCCAATAATCCATACCGACCCAATCAATATGCCCAGTCAAAACTAGGGCTACAGAAGCTAGATCACTACCGCTGCTTCCCTGTTGATTTTCATCAACATTAATAATTTTTCCCTCCTTCAATGGTTACTGTTCTACCCACTAACAAAGTCCCAATATTCCCAAATCATTAGATCATTAGAAATCACACAAATTCACTTTTCTGTTCAACAGAAAACTGCTCCTAAACCCCTTGATTAAATATGCTGATTTTTGATTTAAAAATCTTGTTTTAGTCTAGGTATTCAAATTAAGATCCTAGATTTATAAACTAAAATGTTTGGATTTTCCTTTATTCAAAGTTTGCTTTGCCTTTTAAAATACCCAGTAAGATTTCTAATTTTATTTAACTTAAGTAATACTTTAAAAACTTCTCTAGGATAAACAAACAAGTTTTGATCTAATCTAAAGTTAAATCAGAGACACAAAGCTATAGATCTAGAATTTAAATCAAAACTGATCATATGACTTAAATAAACAGAGAGTACTTTCAGGAAATCATAAACATGTCACAGCAGATTCCATCCAAATATGCATTCAACATATTTTTATCACATATATTAAACATGCAACCTAGTTTATGAGTTAATTTTTAGAATAGAAATGTTACTCACCTGAAGCTTGAAGGCAGAGCAGTTGAATTTGAAAAAGACCAGGTGCTTCAAAAACTGGAAATATGCAGTTCTTCTATTTTTGATTAATAACTTGAGTGCTTTTAAAACTGAGTTGTTGAAGCTTTGAGACTTGAATTTTAAAAAGAAACTACATGCATTTTGTCTTGCATCAGGCATGCAGTTGTTTGCTTGAGAGCAGATCTCAGATTTTTAGAAAAAAAATTGCAGGCAGGCTCCAGATTTTAAGATGGTGACATATTTGCCTTTAAACTTGAAGATGTGGAGGCTTTGAAGATGATTTTGTATTTGGAAAGTGTTTAACAGATTTTTTCTTTTTACAGATTTAGATCTGAAAGAGGGTTTTTCAGATTTGTTTTGCAATTTAGTTTGAAGATTTATGTTAGGCTTTCATTTAGAAAAGAAAAAGAAAGAAATGAAGAAAGAGATTTGGTTTTATAAACTGAAATTAAACTTTATTAAACAAATAATTAAAAGAAAATCAAATTTAAATGACACTTGTCCCTACATTCTAACATTTGTCAAATTAGTATGTTAATTACTTAACACGTGTTCTTTTAAATTTGTAAAAAGTTTACATTTGTCACCAATGTTAGTTAATTATAATTAAGTGTTAATTAGTTATTTATTTAGATGTTAATACAAGATAAATGTAAACCTATGTTTAAATAAATTTATTCATATGTATATAAATTTTAAAATGAAATAAATGCAATTTTATGTATAAAAGAAAGCTTATACAAATATTTCAAATCAAAACAAATTAAAAACATTTATACTTTAAATTTTAAAAACTTTGAATTCAAGTTCAAATTAAAATTTTGAAATCCATTTTATTTACAAATATAACTACACAATTTAAATTTCTGAAGAACAATTATTTTTATTAAAAATTTATTTGTTAAAATAATGTATTATTATATTTTTAGAAATAACAATATTTAATAACCATAAATAACTATTAAAAGAAATTGTCTTCTTATTAATAAATTATTTATCTTAATCAATTATATCAAAATAACTCTTATTGTTATTTATTTAAATTTAAACTTGAGTTAAAATATTTTAAATCATCTCAATATTTATCTTAGGTATTTAAAACCATATTTTATTTATTATGCAGTTTTTAAAAAGTTTAACTTTTAAATAAAATCATAATTCAAAATTTTAATAAAGATATATAATTTATAGAAAACAAGATATATTTATTAATCAGATTAAAACAAGATCTATATACAATATACAATATTATATTATAAATATAAAACAATTATTTAGATTTAAAAGGATAAGATCTATCAATTAACTATTTATTTTATTGAATTATTAAATTAATCCAAATCTTATTACAAAGATTATTAAATCAATTTAACTTTTATTTCAGATTATTAAATTGATATTGCTTTCAAAATTCCGGGTCATCACAATATACATCACAAGTTCCAAACGGAAAGACTACGACATGAAAACTACGCCATATCCCAAGTCGATGGTGCAGTCTAAAAGGTAAAGCAAGCTAAAAGTCCAACTACCTAACTTGCAACTGATCTGACCCGAGTAATAAATACACGGGTCGGGCTAGCTAAAACTTGATATTATTATAAGATTAGAGGAATATAAGTGCATAAGGGAATTCTTCTTTTAACTATAAAGGAAGGGTACAAGTATAATATAATCTCAATGCATGGTATATGTTCACCAAGGGTTGTCACATATATAGGTTTAATTCAACATAAGAAATCCATACTTAATGACATTTAACTCAAATGTAAGGAATCATAAAAAAGTCATAGGAGAAACTCATCAAAATTCCAATATGAATCTCATGGAACTTAAGATAGAGTTCAAATCTTATAAAAACGAAATCACCCAATATAACATCTCATGTAGCCTTAGGCTATCGATGTAACAAAAATATCTCAAAATGGTGAAATCATATAAAACTCATAAAACTTAGAAATCTCAGAAAACACAGATTGGCCAGATCCTCGATTGCAATGTCAAAGCAATGATGCACGTGTTAAACTCTTGTCCAGTGCTATTTATAATTTAGGTACCTAACTTGAGGACCCAAAGGTCAAACTCGTGGTGACCGCGGTCACATAATTCATGGTGACCGCAGTTACATAACTCGTGGTGATCGAATTCACATAACTCGTGGTGGCCCAAGTCAAATAACTCAGATGACCCGATGGTCTATAACATTGGCATACTCGTGGATGTGTCACAAACTCTCGAAAAGGAACTCGAAAAGTGTTAACATGCGTCTCATATCATACATGTGCACTAAACGGTTTACTAGTTGCTAGTTAACTCCACATCACAAAAATAAAATCTCAAACCTCAAAAATCTCAGAATACTCATATATCTTGCCTCGTATCATCGGCAAGTGCAAATAAATCTCATATTGGTTTCTTATAACCAATATTTCTCAAAAAGGAAAATCTCATCTTAACACTCGCCTCGGCGAGTAAAACAACATAACTGAGTGGTTCCCATCGATTATTACACCTATAATAGGAGATCTCGAACCTCTCAATTCACCAAATATTGGCTAACTCAGATAATTCCTATAATAGGAATTATAAATTATAATTGTCAACTCAAAATA
This sequence comes from Allium cepa, assembly GCA_030765085.1. Taxonomy (NCBI): domain Eukaryota; kingdom Viridiplantae; phylum Streptophyta; class Magnoliopsida; order Asparagales; family Amaryllidaceae; genus Allium; species Allium cepa. Next base: position 682,562,316 of record CM060938.1, read on the forward strand.
ATATACTCAAGAGGTTTCGATCGTACAAGTCCGAAATTAACCGAAAAATTAAACTCACGTGTCTCATACCACATGTTTTACTAAATTGTTCAATTCTTTTTCTCATACGTCCGAAAAGCCAAAAACATATATTATTATATAGAAAATTATTTATTATAGAAAACGAGGTTATGAAACTATTTTCGAAATCATTCGGAAAGTAACATTTGAAATTCTCCTATTATAGATAATGTAAAATTTTAACAGCTTTAAATTAATTATAAATATTGTAAAATATTAATTTTGAAAGCTAAAAAATCTTTCGAAAAAAGTTTAGAAAGCATGTGCAAAGAAACAACAAAAAACAACAAAAATTCAATGAAATTATTTATAAAAGCGTCATATAAAAATCTCCAAAAACTCACCAATCCAAAATATGGATAAGTGGTAATATTGTCTCTTTCACCTCAGGAACAAGCCGATCAAAAACATCATTGAAAAAAAAAATCCAAGTAAAACAATTCAAATGTTCAACTGGAGCAAAACATGCTTCAATTCAAAGTTCTAGTAAATTTTAAACTATTTACAAACGTTTAAAAGCCTTGAAATTTTGCAGGCATAGAGTTCAATAACTCTACTTTAAACAAAAAAATACGGATACAACCAGACAAGAAATGAAAAAAATATGATCTCTTAAAGTTGGACTTGCAGCCAGAGTTCACTGTCAATAGCTGGAGAAAAACGTGCTCTAATTCGAAGTTTGACAACACATTTCTATAGGCTATATAAGTCGGAATGACATGGAAAAGCACAACAATTATACTTTAAAGTGCAAAAAGAATCACAAAATTTAGACATGTTATGAGAAAGTTATGATGTCTTAAAGTTCGCCAGCATATTTCTATAAGCTATGTAGGTCGAATTCTCGTAAAATTTAACAAGCATAAAGCTCAACAACTATACTTTAAAATGAAAAATGAATAATGCAATTTGAACAGGTGTGAGAAAGTTATGATGTCTCAAAGTTGAACCCAGTAGTGTTTTCACTGTAAAAATCTAGGCAAAAACGTGCCCCGTATCAAAGTTTGGCAGCATATTTCTATTAGCTATATAGGTCGAAATGACCTGATATTTAACATGTATAAAGCTCAATAGCAATAATTTAAATTATAAAAAATAATAACGATGTTTGAACAAGCTTTGGGAAAGTTATGATGTCTCAAAGTTGAACCCAGGCAGTGTTTTCACTGTAAAAATATAGGCGAAAACATGCTCCGAATCAAAGTTCGGAAGCATATTTCTGTAAGCTACACAGGTCAATATGACCTAAAATTTGGTATGCATAAATTTTATTACTCATACTTGAAACTGGTAAAATAACTACATAATTTGGACAAGTAATTAGAAAGTTATAATCTCACGAAGAAGCGATTCAAAAAAGAATTTACAGTAAATTTCAATCAAAAATGTATTTACAGTAAACGAATTTTTGGCAGCATTTTGGCCATGAAACTTTTGTTTCAGCTAGAGATTTGTGAGTTTTGCACTCACCTTAGTAATTTTGAAGAGAAAACCTTTGGAAATTCGAAGAAAGATGGAAGCTTGCCTTTTATTTTAACTTCTAGAACCTGAAAAGGAAGTTTGTATACATATGCAAGCATAAAAACTCAATTACAAACAACAAACTCACAAAATCAGAAATAGTTGAAAGGAATTTTGGTTTTGGGATGGATTACCTGAATAATTGGCTTAAATTTGATAAATTTTCGGCAAAGGAAAGAAGAAAATTGAAGATTTAAGTTTAGATTTCAAAGAGGAATGAAGCTTTTTGGTTTTTTTCTTTTTAGTTTACAAGAAAGAACTTTACTGTACGTACAAGAAATGAGGAAGAAGAAGCTTTCTTTCTTTTCAGGTTAAGCAAATAAATGGGCTAAGATCCAATAACTAAATAATTTAGTTAACTCTAATTATCACCTATACACAAATACACTAATATCTACAACAAAACAACTTATATTTACAAAATTCCAACTCAATAATATTATATGAACATATTTATATGTTTAATAAATGTTTCAAATAATAAATAAAAAGATAATTTAGTTATAAAAATTTTTGTTACTAAAAACTCTTGTTTTAATTAAATACCCAATTTACACTATAATTACATAAAGCACTATTTACAACACCAAAAATCATACAAAATTTATTTTCTTGTGTAATTAAACACAACAAACCATTTTAAGATCATTTTTATCTTCAAATATTATTTTTAATAAATATTTCACCTTTTTATTTTCATTATGCAACATATAAAATTTTAATACTCCATTAAAATTTACAAAAAACAATATTTGGCAATAATATGCAAAAATTATTGCATTTCATCAAATTAAAATCATATAATGCTCATTTTTTTCCAAAATGACACAATAATGTTTTTAAAACTTTATTTTCAACATTTTTCATTTGTGTCAACAAATTATTAAAGAATTAATTCTTTTTATCTTTTATTTAATTCAATAAATCACCAAATTCATCTTTAAAAATCAAATTGATAATGTTTACAACCAGATTTAATCAGACCTTCAAGCATGGCAGCCGATTCTTGTCCAATCAACTTTTATCCTTCATTACCTCCCCCCATACCTTCCTCTCTTCCTATCCTGTTGAGTGTGGCCCATCCCCTGCTCCCGCCTGCTCTTGATCCTCCTCCACCTATGCCTCCCGATCATCCAATTCTTCCACGTCCATCAACTTTGCCCTCATCTTCTCCCACTTCCCTTCCGCAATGGAACTCACTCTTCAAAAATAAACCACGAAATGCTATCTTTTACATTCCTTCTCACTTTCCAGTGACGTTTGAGGGTGATGTTCTTGTTCCTCCTCCTGAAGTCATCCAAGCTAGAAATGTGGTTTGGGGTGAGCATTTAGTGGGGTTTTTTCTTGACAAACCATTAGCATATACCACTGTCATCATGCATTTGAAGAGAGTATGGAAACTCAAAGGCTCCATCACTATAAAATCTGACGGCAACCTGTTTTTTTTCAATCTATCATCAGCTGATGATAGTAGGAAAATTATCGAAGCTGACCCTTTGATAATCAGGAACAAGTTGTTCATTGTGAAGCCATGGGATCCTATGATTAGGAATAGCTGTAGCTCAATTAAGGCAATCCCAATTTGGTTAAAACTATCTAACATCTCCATGTTTGCTTGTTCTCACATCGGGATTAACTGGCTATCTTCCAGAATTGGAAAACTGCTATGCCTTGATGAATCAATGGAAAAAATGCAACGAATTGGTTATGCTAAATGTATGGTTGAAATTACTCCTGAGCATAGCCTTCCGGATGAATTTCCAGTTCGTATGTTAGATGGAGGTATCCAATATGTTAAAGTTAGTTATCTCTAGAAGCCTTCAATATGCTCTTATTGCAAGGAGTTTGGTCACAATAACAATATCTGTACGAGGGAGAAGCTTGAAGTAAATGTGTCAGACGCAAATACGTGTAATGACCTTGCTAATAAAAGTAAAATTACTACTTATACGGACAAACATAAGGGTGTTGCAATCCAGAGAAGTGGTTGGCAAAAGGTTAAGGATTCAAAAGCAAAATAAAATAATGGGAAGCATCTTGTTGCTAGAACTAATCAATGTGCAAATAATATTGTTGGCACAAATGTGCCTTGCTCCTCACTAGGACATCAACCTAAGTATGATTTGGTAGCTACTGAGACTACAAATAAGTTTTCCATACTATCTGTGCAGAATGTTAAGGATGACGTAGTTTGTGGTGTTAATCTTAGTCAGACATCTGTTGAGGAAGGATAAATTGTTCCGAGTAGTCATGTTTTTAAGGAAATCAATAGTGTTATCTTCCCTTCCATCAATTGTGAAATAGTTGGAAGGAATAAAATGACTAGTAGCAGTGAAACAATTGATTTGATTGAGGATAATTCTGCAATTGATGTTAGTTGCGAGGTTGAGTATGAAAAAATCAGTCAGTCTGATGAACAATTAAATGGCATATTGGAAATGATAAATGTTGAGATAAATGAAAGGAGTCTAAATTATGAACAAAATGGAGGCAGTTTTTTGGGTTGTGAAAAAATTGCAAGTGAAAATTTACTTGAATGTGGGAATGCTCTTTCTTTTCCTGACTTGAATTCGTTTAAACCCAATGGGCTAAACAATGAAGCAATTATTTTACAGTCTCCCTCTCCAAACAACATGCATGTGCACATTCCCCCTGTGCATGATACATCTAATAACTCCACTTTTTCACCATGAATCCCTCCCAATCCACCTCCATTTTCAGTTCTCCTTCCTCTTCCAATCATCCCCCCGACATTCTTCAATTTGACCCATCCCCTGACCCTTCTCAACCTATACCTTCTCCTTATGTTTTCGTTGGAAATCTTATTGGTTGGAAAAATAAATCTTCTTCCCCATCAGATCCTGTCCTTCCTTCTGGTTCCACGATTATTGATAAACCAAATCCCTCATCCATTTTCATTAGTCCCAGTTTAATTGATGAAAGACTATCTAAAGGCTCTCCTTCAACAAGAAGAAAGAAAGGAACGATTCATACTTCACTAAAACCCTCATGATTTCACATCAATTGGCTGCCTGGAACATAAGTGGAGCACACTGCATGGAAAAACTGGATCACATCAAAACTCTTATTCAATCTTACAGCCTAGACTTATTTGCAATTCTTAAAACCAAGCTTGATCTTTCTAACCTTATCTGCTAGCAAATATAGCAACAGTAACTGGACTTTGCATCATAATCTCCTTGAAGCTCCTTATGGGAGAATTATGGTGATCTTCAACCCTCTAAAATACTCTCTGTATCCTATCCTTATCTCCCCTCAATTTATCCACTTCCATGCTTCTTTCATCCCTGACTCCACATCTTTCTACCTCACCATAGTCTATGCTTCAAACTCCCCATCTATCAGACAGTCCTTCCTTCAACAAATTCCTGCTTTCCGCCAAGAATCCCACCCCTGGCTTATTCTTGGTGATTTTAATAGCTACTTAAACCTTGACGACAAATTTAGTGGTTTGCAACTAGCTCCAAAAGACATTCAGCCTTTTAATATTGCCATTGAGGATGTAAATCTGATGACAATCAATAAATCAAAATCCAAGTTTTCTTGGAGTAATCGTAGTCGAACTAGGCGTAGAATTATGTCCAATATTGATCACTCCTTTTGTAACTTAAAATCATTATCAATATGGCCCTCCCTCTCTGCTCACTTTCCTGTTCCAATTCTCTCCGACCTCTCCCCCATCATTCTCTTCACTGGTCCCCCCGCCATGCTGGAGATAAGAAGTTTTAAATACTATAATATCTGGTCTAATGAACCAGGGTATAATAATATAATAAAACATGCTTGGTCCACCTCATTTTACGGTAATCCCACTTTTAAATTTTGTAGGAAATTGAAGCAGGTCAAACATTCTCTCAGAGGCTGGTCCAAGAGCAACTTTAGGAAGGGACCTCTGAAATCAGAGATCATCAGGAAGCAACTGGAAGAAGTTCAAGTAAAAATGCATAATTATCCTAATGATGATGAGATTGCGGCTCAAGAGAGTGCCCTCATTTTAGCTTTATCTGATGCCTTAAGGATGGAAGGCTCTATGAAGAGACAACAACTTAATATGAAATGGATTAATGAGGGAGACGACAACACTGCTTATTTCCATGCTGCAATTAAAGCTAAGCAAGCCCATGAGCAAATATATCGAATTTAGGATGTTAATGGAGTCTTTCTTACCTCTCCTCTTGATATTGATAATGCTCTAGTTAAGTACTTTTCTTGCCTTCTTGGTAACTCTGAGAACTTTGAAGCTAACCTTCAACTTATTGACATCGTTGACCTCCCCACCATAAATCCTACCCAAGCTGACTAACTTATCTCGGTTTTCACTGAGGATGAAATAAAATTCACTTTCTATAGTATGAATAAGAAATCTATTGGTGGTCCTGATGGATTTAATGTGCATTTCTTCACTCACAATTGGGAAGTCATTAAAGACTTTTGCTTTGCTATCCACAATTTCTTTCTAAATTCAAGTTGCTGAATAAAGTCAATGCTACTAATCTAGTCCTCATTCCCAAAATCCACCCACCTACGGATGTTTCCTCGTTTAGACCCATATCTTGCTGTAACGTGATGTACAAATGCATTGCCAAGATTATTGCGACAAGACTTAAATCTGTTCTACCTGACCTTATTTCTTCTAATCAGGTTGCCTTCCTGCCTAAAAGAAACTCCCTGGATAATGTGATGTTAGCGCATGAGCTTCTTAAGGGGTATTGTCACGCTCACACTACTCGAGTGCTATGTTGAAACTTGATCTCTCTAAGGCCTACGAAAGTGTTCAATAGTCTACAATCGTGAGAGTCATGGCTCTGATGGGGTTCCCGAAGCCTTTCAATGCTTGGATCTACACTTGCATTTCCTCTCCTACTTTCTCTCTTAAATACAATGGTAAAGTTACTGGGTATTTTAAAAGCAAACAGGGCATTCGCCAAGGTGATCCACTACTTCTTATATATTCCTCTTAGTTATGGAGATTCTGGCAAGTATGCTGAATGCCAAATTTCGCTCCAAAGAGGTTAAACTCCATCCAAAATGTAAACAACCTTTGATCACATCCCTTCTCTTTGCCGATGACATTATGATCTTCACTTCCCCCGATCGTGAGTCCATAGACAATATAAAAAACCCTTGACACCTTTTACTCTTGCTCTGGTCTTAAGCTACACTTCTCCAAATCATCCATTTTGTTTGCTGGAATTCCTCCCTCATTATCCTCTGAGATGACTGCTTCTTTTGGATTTCAACCCATGCAAGGTGATATGGTTTACCATGGCATCCTCTTTTCTCCTCTAGAGTCATATTTGCCAACTGCCTTTCGCTCTATAATAAAATTACTAAAATGCTTGATAACTGGGCCAATCGATTTCTTTCTCAGGCCGGCATACTCATCTTGATAAAATCAGTGTGCTTCTCCATTATGGTCTACTGGGCCAGAACCTTTCTCCTACCCAAAAAAACTACTTCGTCTGGTCAGACGTGCTATGTTACGGTTCTTCCGGACTGGCAGCATTCACAATAGGAAGCCTATTCCTTGCTCCTTTGAAACCATCGAATAACCTCTATCTTATGGGGGCTTCGGAATCCTTAACATTGAGAGATGGAATACTGCTGCTATCAGTCATCATTTTGACTTGTTACTTTCAAATAAAAATAACCTTTGGGTTCAATGGACCATCACTCACAATTTAAGAAACAAAAGCTTTTGGACTATGGAACCACCGTCTGGTTGCACTTGGATTTGGCGAAAGATCCTGTCAATGCGTACTGCTTTCCTGCCTTATCTCAAATTTTCTCTCTCTCGTCAAAGCAATAAGTAGTTCTGGAATGATCCTTGGATAAGTAATGGTCTTATCCTGTCTTCTATCTTAAATCAACAACAAATATATCAATCTGGAATAAGCAGTAATGCTAAAGCTATTGACTTCATTATGGACAACAAGCTAACCCTCCCTTATACTAGTAATCAAAATTTGAGAGACTTCTAGGCTAGTTTGTGTGACTGTCACAACTCTTTTCTAGATGTTGATGAGCTTTGCTGGGATGGTAATCCCTACTCAATAAAGCATGTTTATCACATTATATCTAAAACTCGACGTAAGCCAAAATTTCCATGGTACAAGATTGTTTAGAATAAACAGTCCACTCTCTCTGACAACTTATGCTGTGGAGAGTTCTAAATAATGCTATCATGACTAAAGACAGGATGATTGGGTTTGTGATTGTTTCTGATCACTTGTGTGTGTTCTGCAAAAGTGATATTGAGAGTGGAAAGCACCCGTTCTTTGAATGCAGTTATCTGCCTCATAGTTGGGAGAGGTTAATGGCCATTCTTGGAAGGTCTTGTGTGCTTGTTCAGTCATCAATCGAGCGGGACTTGATTTTTAAGTCCACAGGAAGGAAGGATGATGCTGGCGAACTACTTTGTTTTTGTCTTAAGAAGTATATTCATCTTATTTGGAGGGAGAGAAATCAGAGAAGTTTTAACAATGTGGAACGAACCAATCTTCAGCTGTGATAGTGTTGAAACATTCCATCAAGAATGAGTTACTGGATCACAAGTCCTCTCTAATCCCTCTGCTTCGGGATTGGTAGGTCTCCTTGGTGGCTTCGGGGTTCACTTCGGGCTGTCTCTCTTGGTTCTCCGAGTTGTCACCCATTTCTGCCTGTTTCTTGCCTTGGGTTGATCATGATATTTCTTGCCTCGTGCTTGCAGTCAGCTCTGTGCTTTTTGGTTTTCCCTCTTGTCTTTGTTCTTATTTTTAGGTTTTGCCTTCTTTGCCCTGCTCTTTGTTTTCTCATTTGTCTTCACCTACTCAAAGCATGCTTTTGTAATTTTCTTTTTCTTTGAAATAAAATTTGGTAGGGGACCAACCAACCTCGCTAGCTTTGCTAAAAAAAATAAATCACCAAATTAACTTATTTTCATTTTTCATCATTTACCAATATTATCATATTGAATCCATTTTATTCTTTTCAAATTCATTGTTTATTCAAAATAAACAATTTTAAATCTTTGATTTATTTTTATTTCTCCATTATTAAATTGTAACCACTGTTATAATTAAATTTTTAGGTAATCACTAGAACCAGGATTGTTATAAATAACTTATGATAAATATTTGCTAGGTAAATATTTAACATTCTTCAATTTTCATTTCATACACTTTTTGTGGAATCTATTTCAATCTATCATGAAACAAAATAATACATGTCAAATATTTGCAGTTTCACTTATATATATACAGAAATCAATATATACTGCAGAATTTAATTCAGTTACCTTTTGGTCTTTATTTTCAGGATTATCCTTTTGAAGTGATGCATGTTCTTCACAATAGTTATTGTTAGTTGCCATTTTTGAATTGAAGACCTCTTTCCATAAACTTGCAGATATTTTACATTATTTCAGGAATTTACTTCAAATTGTCTTCCTTTCGTACAGTTGCTCGATCAACTGTGTAAGCGGCTGAGTTTTGCCTATCTTTTTTTCGTTAATAGTTTAAATGAAACCTGATTGTAAATTATATTTTTGTTATTCGATTGAGATATTTCTTTTTTTTTATTGTTGTTCGATTAACAGTGTAATGATATCTTGGATTTGGAAGAGATTTTGTACAAAATGAAAGCGGGTAGGGTAATGTAGGTATTTGTAGTTTAGTTATTTAAAAAGAGGGATGTATTTATAAGTTGTAAATAAGAGGGATGTAAGCCTAATTATTTTCAAATAGAAGAATATGGGCCAAAATTTCCAAAATTTTAATCCAAAAAAACCTCCCTCATAATTATATATAAATTAAGTCCTGATCGTGTCTTTCTCTCACACAACCACCTATCATTTTCACACCCACATTAATGTTTCAAATTTTATTTTAACTTCAATATTTAAAATGCAATAAGTATTTGCATGAATATTGCACCAACGAACAGTTTTTACTATTAAATCACAAAGTTTATGATATTTCAAATGATATTTTGTTATGTATATGTAAATATCTAGTCGTTGATTTATTTTGTTGAAAATTATAACCTTTTGTATAAATAACATATTTATAAAGGCATTGTTATTGACACTTCAGTTTTGGATACGAGAAAACCATTTTCTTTCAAAGAGTTTTTTAATCATGATGGGTACTAATCAAACTAGCCTTTCATAAAATTACAATCAAATTGACATAATTGTCTTTTCTTTTATTTATCCTAATTTTTCCTTAATCATCATTAATGTTTAATCCAAAATCATTAATCAAATAATGGAGAATTCAAACTCATATCAATTGAGGAATTGCAAATGATAAAGTAACAAGGCTTTTTATTATTAAGAAAGGATCAAACATTAGTAATTTTGAACCCTAAGTAACAAGGTTGTTTCTTATTATGAATTGTTTGTTCTCACTATTATTTTATTTTTCAACAATGAAGGAGAAGGAGAGACCAAATGAAAGTATTTAGGGTTTTGATATTTTAACTAAGGAAAAAAGGGGTAAAAATATATTTTTTATCAATAGAATGTGCATCCCTCATAGAAATTTAATTTTGTATGGAGTGCTCATAAAATTTAGCTCTCTTATATCCAAAACTGAAGTGTCAATAACAATACTCATTTATAACTACATTGAATGCAATTATAATTGCATCATTTAAATTAGCTGGCTTAAAGGTAATAAATATTCAAGTCAACTACATATGTGGTATGTAATTAAAATTGTAATTTTATTTTGCTAATGTAATTAAATTATAAATAAAATAAAATTGAATAAAATTATCAAATATAACAAAAATAATTACTACGTCACATAAATATTGTTAAAATCTTCAAATGCAGTTAAATTAATTCAGAACATGCCACTAAATTATAGCTGCATTCTCTTAATATAGTTAATTTATGACTACATAAGATAATGTTATCCAAAATTATTGCAACATTACATAAATGCAACTAAAAAAATTTAAAATACAGTTAAATTGATTCAAAACATGCTATTAAATTATAATTGCATTAAGTTTGAATAAATTATCAAATACAACCTAAATTATTACTACATCAAATACATGCAGTTACAATATTCAATGCAACCATAATTGCATAATTCAAAAAATTCATTTCAATTAGGATAAAATATAATAACTGCATTCTTATAATGCAGTTAAAACAACTATATAAAGATTACGATCATCTAATATAAACACAGTTATATAAATGGATTAAGCTTGTGATTATCTAAAATGAATAAATTGCATAAATGAAGTTAAAACTGCTATGTAAAATTATGATTTTCAAAAATTTATTTGGATACTACTAACAGATATCATTAGAAATTTTATTAAATTTGTGATTTAATGGTGAAAACGATTCTTAAATGCGATAAATATACAAAAAGTTATCACATTTTACAAATTAAAATTAAATGAGCTGGTGGATGGTGGTTTTGATCGAGTCTGACGTAAAGGAGTAGAAATATAATTTACAAAACTTTATAGATAGTGACATGCTTACATTTAAATAACAAATAGGGACTCGAAGTAACATATTTATAAAGGCATTGTTATTGACACTTCAGTTTTGGATACGAGAAAACCATTTTCTTTCAAAGAGTTTTTTATCATGATGGGCACTAATCAAACTAGCCTTTCATAAAATTACAATCAAATTGACATAATTGTCTTTTCTTTTATTTATCCTAATTTTTCCTTAATCATCATTAATGTTTAATCCAAAATCATTAATCAAATAATGGAGAATTCAAACTCATATCAATTGAGGAATTGCAAATGAGAAAGTAACAAGGCTTTTTATTATTAAGAAAGGATCAAACATTAGTAATTTTGAACCCTAAGTAACAAGGTTGTTTCTTATTATGAATTGTTTGTTCTCACTATTATTTTATTTTTCAACAATGAAGGAAAAGGAGAGACCAAATGAAAGTATTTAGGGTTTTGATATTTTAACTAAGGGAAAAAGGGGTAAAAATATATTTTTTATCAATAGAATGTGCATCCCTCATAGAAATTTAATTTTGTATGGAGTGCTCATAAAATTTAGCCCTCTTATATCCAAAACTGAAGTGTCAATAACAATACTCATTTATAACTACATTGAATGCAATTATAATTGCATCATTTAAATTAGCTGGCTTAAAGGTAATAAATATTCAAGTCAACTACATATGTGGTATGTAATTAAAATTGTAATTTTATTTTGCTAATGTAATTAAATTATAAATAAAATAAAATTGAATAAAATTATCGAATATAACAAAAATAATTACTACGTCACATAAATATTGTTAAAATCTTCAAATGCAGTTAAATTAATTCAGAACATGCCACTAAATTATAGCTGCATTCTCTTAATATAGTTAATTTATGACTACATAAGATAATGTTATCCAAAATTATTGCAACATTACATAAATGCAACTAAAAAAATTTAAAATACAGTTAAATTGATTCAAAACATGCTATTAAATTATAATTGCATTAAGTTTGAATAAATTATCAAATACAACCAAAATTATTACTACATCAAATACATGCAGTTACAATATTCAATGCAACCATAATTGCATAATTCAAAAAATTCATTTCGATTAGGATAAAAGATAATAACTGCATTCTTATAATGCAGTTAAAACATCTATATAAAGATTACGATCATCTAATATAAACACAGTTATATAAATGGATTAAGCTTGTGATTATCTAAAATGAATACATTGCATAAATGAAGTTAAAACTGCTATGTAAAATTATGATTTTCAAAAATTTATTTGGATACTACTAACAGATATCATTAGAAATTTTATTAAATTTGTGATTTAATGGTGAAAACGATTCTTAAATCCGATAAATATACAAAAAGTTATCACATTTTACAAATTAAAATTAAATGAGTTAGTGAATGGTGGTTTTGATCGAGTCTGACGTAAAGGAGTAGAAATATAATTTACAAAACTTTATAGATAGTGACATGCTTACATTTAAAATAACAAATAGGGACTCGAAGTTAGTATTCACATTAATTTTAATTTTGTATTCGCAATTTTTATAAAAAAAAATGGGATGTTTTTTTAGACAGCCTTCAAAAGTTCCAGAATGCACTTACGTCCTGTATAAAAATTAGTTTTCATGAAAAATATCTATAAATGTTTCTATTGGAAAAATGCATTTTAAACTACACGTATTTGCAGTTAAAATTGCAAATAGTTGCATTTTATACAGCAAATATTATTGCATCTTAGAATTTTATCATTCGAATTTTGGATATTTCATTAATTTTAAATATTTAAATAATTGGCTTTTAAAAATCTAAATAACATATATTCAAATATATAGATTATTTAAGTATTTGAATTGTGAATTAAATATTAATTAAACAGATTTAATAACCTTATTTGAATCCTTTAATGAATAAATAATAATGGTAAATTCATTTTGTAAATTTATTTACAATAATAAATGGTTCTAATAATTAACAAGATAATCAATAGTTAATAAAATGGCTTGATTTTTAATGATGTATTTTTGAATGAATTCATTTCATTTTCCATAATTTTTAAAGTGGGAAATATTTAAATTATCGTTTGACGAATTTTTGGCAGACGATGGTATTTTTGTGATTATGCATAATATAATAACCGTGTATATTATTATTGTTCTATGATCATATCACATTGCTGAGCACGATCGTATTTTTGTTTTGTCATTCGCGACCCACGCACGAATAAAAATCTATACGGCGAAATGCAGAAATTTGCAAATTAATTATGACCCACACTTATGCGCTTCAACACTCAAATTCTTTGATCCCTCCTTTCTTTTTTAAAAACGTACCGTTCCATTCAAAATCAAACAAAAGAAAATAAAAAAAACTAAAGCATGCTTCATAAATTTAAATCTTAAGCTATTACCAATGAAACATCCTCAAACAAGAAGCTTTGGAATCGATAGGGAAAAATCTACGTTTTGGTATGAATTTTATGGCGATAGGGTATGGGTGCGGCTGTAAAGAACAGTTTTGGTCGTGAGTGTATATATGTCTACGGTTTGGAAATTCTTATGATTTAGGAGGATTCGAGGAAGGCGACTTTGGATATATGTTCATGGGATGGTGGAGTGTGGTTGAGGGGAGGAGGTCACGACCCTATATGGTTTGCACGTTGGACCTAGGTGATGCGTTTTGCCTGAGAGGGTGGGACATGTAATCGTTTTGTCCAGAGGATGGATATTATGATGAGGAGTTCATCGAAGGTGGTGCAACATCGTTTCGTCAAGTATGGAGTGCGATATTGGTGGGGGAAGGCTCGTAAATGGTGGCAGCGCTTCAGGCATGTACAATATAGGATTTGAGTCTGGGAGGGAAGGATTTAGATAGGGTAATTACATCTATAATGGCGATTGCTACATGATGGCATTAGTTTGGTCTATTTTGGAGCTAGTTGAATTTCAGGCTAAAATCGAACGACCGAACCGAAATGCGGAAGCGTCACCTAGAATTTTGGTGAGTTTACTCGCCTCTAAATAAATTATATGATATATATGTTTTTATATATTATTCGTTGAATGCTTGAACAATAGTTTATATTGTTGTTTGTTTGTTTGTTTGTATTTTAAATTCCCCCTCGATAAGCGGATGACATAAATAACCATTGTGCTGCGGGGGAAACAAAAGGAAAGTCGGAGTGTACGTAGCATATGTGCGATTACATGAGACTTTTGTAGAGAGTTCCTAATGGGTTCCTCGCCAATATTAATTTACTTATATTCTTATGTCGTTTATATTGTCGTTTGGTTGAAAATATTTATGACATTTTGTTTGACTGTGTAATTGTTGTTACAACGATTTTCGCTGTATTGTCACTTATAAAATATCATCCGTAAACCATTTGCATGTGTTAAAATTGACATCGTATTTTCAAAAAATAAATATTTGATCGTGCTTTGCGCTTTGAAAGTAGTTTGGACTATAGTTTCAAGTAGTTTGAGAACTATGAAAATAAATGATAAGTGTTGATTAAAATTTATAAGAGGAGTTCTAAATTGTATTAGTTATCTTTCGAGATAATTAATGTCGTTATAAATCTATAAAAAGATTATACATATTTGATTAATTATCTTTTTGGATTACTAATGTTGTTTTAAATGTATATAAAGGTTATTTACCTTAAATATTTTGCAAATTCTTTTCAAATGGGTTTATAAGGACTGTATAAGTTTTTAAAAGAATTTTACGGTTTAAAATATATTTTTAGTTATTATTTAATTATAATAAAGTTAATTAATAAATTTATTGATAATGTTTAAAGTTAATTAACTAATTTAGTAAAGTGAATAAATGTAATTAAGTAATTTAATAAAGGCAATTAAAGTTAATTTACTAATTTAATAAAGGGGTTTAAAGTTAATTAATCAATTTAACAATGATGTTTAAGATAAATTAATCATTTTAATAAATGTAAAAAGAATAATTGGTTTAAATAAAGGTGATAAAATTAATTATCTGATTTAATGAAGGTGGTTAAAGATAATTGATTTATCCATTAAAGGAGTTACAAAGTTGATTAGTTCTCTTCCGAGATAATTAATGTGGTTTTCAATTTATAAAAGTATTTTAATTGATTTATTATTTTCCAGGATAATAAATGCTTTTTGGAAATTTTAGATGATAAACAGTAAATGCGAATTTATTTAAAAAGGAATATTTTCAAGAGTATTCTTGAAGTGTTTTACAAACATTTGTGATGTGAAAACCAAGCACAAGTTCAAGTTTTAAAGGTTTAAAAGTTTGATGCGATTACGGAAATAACAAGAAGTTTACTTCCATAAACATTATCACTTATATGGAAAGGATTTAGTCATACTCATAGCATGTTGAGTTACAAAAATTCGTTTCTATCACGAAGGTTAGAATTGTTGTTAAGGCAATGCCTAGAGGTAACACTACCCTAACTTGCCCGACTTCATTTTCAACCGAGGAATACTACAAGTTTGAAATCGTCGGGTAGTGCTAAGGGTTTGAGATTTAATTTCCATATACGATCATTTTGATTATTCCCAATAGTTGATTTATTGACTATCGAGTCAACTTTCCTCTTTTTGTATCATCAATTTAAGATGATTTATTGCTCTTTTGAAAGTTGATATCGTTAGTCAATAATGACTAAAATAAAAGCGAGCAGGGTTGCTCCTATTAGGATATTTTCACATCTAAACTAGATTTGGTTTCGGTGGTGTGCATGTGAAGATGTGAAATACTCGGATTCTCAGTAAAATTGGTGGGGTATGGATTGGAGTTCCCGAGAGGTGTCACAGAGTATATAGGTCTCTTAAGTATATTTTCTAGAAGCATACTTTCAATGAGGGGGCGCACCCTCCTAGCAATTGTTGAAAAATTCCTTTCCTTGTTGTTGATTCAAAATTTTGAATTGTTTTCATAATTATCTCGAGAAAGGACTAGAGCTTTTCTCGATGTTTAATTATCTGTGTCCATTCTTTAAGTTTTGATTTTGAGCTTGTCTATACCCATTCTTCCAAGTTTGGGTTTTGTCTAATTTGTTACCATTCATTCATGTATGGATGTTGTCCTTGTGAGGTAAAAACCTGTTCAGTGTTTAACAGCGTGGTCTTACAGAATTAGTATATGTTCCTCATATTACCTGAGTTTTCTCACGTTGGTATTTCCAGACTGATCAGGATGTTATTTTATTATAATGCTTGGGTCAGACTGAGTATATTTCTAGGTTGTCGTTGGTGGGACATGAAGCTCATGGAGTAGAGTTGGATGTTACCTATTGTAGTATTTTATTTCTGTTGTACTATTATGCATACCCATCAGCAATTATAAGATTGAGAAGTTATAACTATTCAGGCTAATGAGATTCACTGTTAACTCTGATATTCCATGTATTTTAGAGTGATAGCATTTACCGTCTTTGTTATGTTATATGTGATTGTTCTGCTGTTAGATTTTGTTTCTACTGTTCCTTTTCTTTTTATCCTAACAATTTCACTTTTCGGCGATTAGACGTTCGACCATTGAATACCATGGATATATTGAGTTTCGACATTCGATTGTCGAAAAGGCAGGTCGTTACAAATATTTACTGTTCTAATTACATATTTCTGTAAAACGATAATTTATAGTATACACTGTAAGAATACATATTCGATACTTAAATATTTGCATTCCACACTGCAAATATTTAATTCATAAACATGCACACTTTAAACTACATATATTTCCATTCTAAAATATAAATATTTGCGATTCTAATTGCAAATAAATGCAGTTTCAAATGCACATTTCACTAAAAACATTAATAGGGATATTTCACGAAACAATGCTTTTATAATGAACTTTTAGATACTAAGTTTGAAAATAAGGCAGGATCTCGATATCCATAAAATAAAAACCCTAAAAATGTAAGAGTTTACAGTTTTCTAAATTTTATGAAAGATAACAAATATAATACCCTACCATTATAATAAAATTCCATGCTAAGAATTTCTTGCATATCCAAAGATGTTTAGTAACTCATTAAACTTCTCCGCCGTGATCGTGTATATATCCTTCGTTTTTGTTTAGCATAAAAATATTTAAACATCCAAATTTGTGAATATTGATGTTAGCGAAACATTATAGAAAAATGCTAATTTTCTATTGTTTATATCTCTAGACTATTTTGCAAAAGATATTTGTTTGTTTTGATGAAGCGTTAGGAGAGGAGGAAATGAATTTGAAACGGTTGTTTGTATAACAAATTCAGAAGTTACAATCTTATATACGACTTGATTTTACTTACATCATACATAATTCACAACTTACTGTAATGTTGTAAAAATTAGAATGGATATCTCAAGGTCCAACTTATTGGCAAATTATCAATAATATTAGCATCCTCTTTTCTCCATCTCCTGGTCACCTTTTTTGTCATCAATATATTATAAAATACTTTTCTCACCCTTATATATCCACCTCTCACTTTCTTATTTTTTTAAGAAAACAAACATTCTTTCTTCCATCTATTTAAAATATAACCGTAAACAAAAACCGTGAACTCAAATCTTTATCCACTTCAATCAATTTTTCTATAAATTTCTATCAATTTGATATTTGATTAGAAATTTTTGTTTATTTGATAATTTTCGAACTTAAAATGCTAAGATTTTAGACGATTTCATTTGAATTATCTTTCTAAGCGATAAAATTTAAAGATATGACCAGGATGATAAGGATTCCTACAAAGAAACATTGCTAAAGTTGATAAATAATTCCAAAGTGGGAATTTTTGTACAGTTTATAGAAATTTAAATCTTTTGCATTAATAATAATAGTGAGTGTTTAAAGATTTTTTTTACTCTTTTAACATCACTTTAAGTGGCATAAGGGAGTATTTTACTAGGTATACAACAGTACCCTAAAATTAGCACATAGTAAACAATTTTCAATCACCAAATCAAATAACGAAAAATAGAGAGCATCAAAATTAATGCGGTTCGACCAAATTTGCAATGACCTATAAATTTACACATTTACACATATTTATTTAAATAAGTAAATCTTAAATAACTATAAATAATTGATTAGTTTATTAAAGTGAATTTAGAACATAGTATTTATTTAGATGTTATATTTGTAATTGTTGCGTGGACTTTTTCAAAATAATTAATTTAACATATAAGTTTGGTGAATTTGGAATTACAGTTTATAAGATAATGATTTCACAAATTTTAATCGACATTCATAATCGCGCTTTTGGGTCATGCAACTGTAATTGTTCAAACCCACTTAACCGTTCATATAAACATCCTTATGAAACCTAAGTTCCATTTCAAGAAAACCACTGTAATCCTTATACTTCTAATCACCTTTTAATAGCAATTAATTTCAATACGTTACAAATGACGTTAGAATTTTTCAAAGTTCAAATTATTTAACAAATTGTTTGTCTCAATAAGATGATGAGATGGTAAGTGTTGTTTCATCACAATAGCATTTGAGTTGACGAAAATTCATGGTCAAAGGGGAAACCTAACAAACCCCTAGAAAAAAATTGGGTCTTGGTGATAAGCGACAAGGCTGGTTCCACTAGCTATGTCTCGCATAGTGGAGTTGAATGGTGGTTG
This sequence comes from Allium cepa, assembly GCA_030765085.1. NCBI lineage: Eukaryota > Viridiplantae > Streptophyta > Magnoliopsida > Asparagales > Amaryllidaceae > Allium > Allium cepa. Next base: position 682,581,036 of record CM060938.1, read on the forward strand.
AATTGGATTGTAACCCGATCAAAGGTGGCCAAAATTGGTGAACAAGGGTCTATCAAACTCTAATGGCGATAGTTGGTACCGGAAGTAGAGGACTTATGTGACAAGATATGCAACTGCATGTTGGTAATGGTACCGAGGTCCCAAGTAACGTAATCGTAGAGAAAACGACGATCAGAGGTGCAGTAGAGATGGATGTTGGGGCCGACGAGTTAAAGCATGAGAAAAATTACTTTTGTCCCCTTTAAATTATTTAAGTTTCACTTTAAACCTTAGATCTTCTATTTACTAAATCTTCTGCATATGACCATTAATTCAGACACTTTGGTTGCTTGCGTTCTTAGTGAGACTTTGAATATTTTGACATACATTCAACTAAATTCAGATGCTTTCTAAAAGAATGAGCTTATCGGTATATTTTTTCCTATATTTATACCATTATTTTGGATATTTTGGTTTTTTTATACATGATATGATGCTCTATTTTTTTTTGTTAGGGAAATGATGTTATATTTGTTTGGTGGTTAATATAGATATGTTTGGGTGTGATATGAGTTACATTTTGTTAATTGAATAATGCTGATATGTTTTTGGAATGAGGTTGTTTTCCTATTATCCCACATTATAGATTATTGAGAATTTATGTTTAATTGTATTCAGTAATTATTATTATTTATATAATGGGATGTTATAAATAAATAATTACACGTATTAAACATGAATTATTGATAAATTTATCATGTTAGATTTCATGCGTGCTAATCAAGTTTTAGCCAAATAGAAAAATGTTTTAAAATAAATAGAATTCAAATAAAAGTTCAAATATATTCATAATCAGAATAAAATTAATCCAAAATGTCAAAACACCCAAAATGTCCAAGGTTCAGGTTATTTTTTTTTACGCAAATAATACAAAATTCGAGTACATGGGCAATATTCGTTGTCCAATGGTCAAATGCAAAATATACAAATCGCCTCCTTTGTTCTAGTTCAAAGATCTAGGACGACGTCAATATGAAAATTTCTATTTTTGAATTCATATGTTCAAAAGTTCAAGTTTCTTCTTTATTGGCCATTAAAGGAGGTTTTAAGCTCTCAAGGGAGCTTGAAATGTCAAGCCCAAAATAATGATTTGTGCTAAGAAGGAGAAAGAGTAGAGGATCCCATTTTTATGTGGGGGCAGGTCTTTATTTATAAAGGTTGGAGGGTATGCCGTGCTTGGATTGGTTAATCAAAATTGATGTTAATTGGTGACTTGGCAAGATGGATTATCTTCAAGGCGCTTGCCATCATTTTTGTAATATAGTAGGTCACATGGATCACTATCTTGACCATTGTGTCAACAAAGATGTCATGGTTGTATAACAATGCTTTGAAGCTTTATTACATGGAATTCTCTTTTCATTGATATATATGCTACTTCTTCATATGGGCTATTTTAGAATTTCACCACTATGTGATGGCTTGTAATCTTTTCAACATGCGATGGCTCATAATTCCCACTTGCAATAGCTTGTAACATCGATATGTGATCATTCATTTTCCTTAACCTTCAATAGCTTGAATTAACAACCCACGATAGCTTTGTAACATCCCGCCTTTTCGCACGCTTTAAATTGACACACGTGCCAATTCAAACCATACAAAAGGGCGGATTGTTATGGGGTAAATAAGAAAAACGAGAAGAAATAAAAGAAAACAGAATCTCACAGTGGAAGGATAAAATATAATAATCAAAGATACAGTTCATGAAACTGTTTACAAAATATTTAATTACACTTATACAATATATATCAGAGTACACATACTAATAATAATAATGCAGCGGAATACGGTGTGTAAAGGAATATAATAAATAACAATAATAGAATTCTCCGTCTTCGTCTTCCAGAGCTAAAGTCTTCGGTCCTGAAATGCTCGGACTGACCCGAGCGAATTTGAAAAGACAAAAACACTCGAGTTAGAACTAAAAGATCTTATGTGAGTTAAAGTAACAGAAATAAATATGAGTGCGGTTACTCAAGAGATACTCAGGATTTACAACTCCTAAGGACCCGTCAAAATATTTACTATGTAGTATATTGCGTTTATTATAATAGTGTCTAATTGTAAAATAAACTTACTTTTTTCTTTGCATTAAGAGGTTACCCACATAGCCCTTAACAGGTAATAGTCCCAGTAGTCCATCCAGTATCAGCGCATCTCCAGATCGGGAGACTACCCTAAATACTCCACGGGCTACGGGAGAAAACCAAACTCGTACAAGGCGCGATAGGGTAGGAGACACGGAACAACTAGGCAATGCCAGGGTAGATATACCAATTACACTTCCGAACTGATGGTAACGCGTAGCCGCAGCTACCGTCCACCTCGGACAAACTCCCTCCTAAAATCAAAAGTAAAACTGGCCACCGAATCAATCCGAAGTCAGAGTATAGTATCAAAGAGGAGTATCCGATAAAGGGCACTAACCCCCTTGGCCCGTCGATCGCTTCTGTTTTAGCCACCTTATGTCAACTCACGGGAGTTGGGTCCACGTATTTACCTTAATGGAAAACGCCGCCACCATCCTACTTCATTCAAGAATCTCCACCGCGTACACGGTTGTTAAAGTGGTTTTCGGGGTTGCCAGAGAGTATGACAACTTCCGATCCCGGTCTCTTCAACAAACAAACGCTACTATAACACCGCGGTCTTTAAAAATAGTTTATACTTTAAACCAAAATATAATTATCCATTTCAACCCATAAACACGATATCATTCCATTTCCAAAACAACTCATTTGACATTATTTTATAAAACCCAAACCAATAATATCATTTTTATTTCAAATATATTTCTTTTCCAAAATCATACCGCTTTAAAATTTATAATATCTGGAGACCAAATATTTGAATTATAACTTTCAAAACATAGTACTTCGAAATTCATAGTTTTAAACCATAACCTCTAAAACTTGAATGGTTTGGATATTCAACAGTATGTAAAATAGTTGATTTTAAATTACTTTATAAAGTATATAATTTCCACGCCTTTACCATTTATTCACTTTAAGATAAGTCTAAACCCATAAATCTAGGTTCTCTTTCAGTTTCAATAAAACACTTTGATTCCAATATATTTCAAACTTTGAGTATATAACAATTTCAAAACTAAGGTTGGAAATTTTCTATTCAACCATTCATTATTCTATATTTTAATCTAAAATATTTACACAATACATCCATAATCATTTTAAATAAAACTCAAATTACAAACAACGAAATATTTCCTTCAATTTATTTATACTAGAAATATTCATTTGATTTATCTTGAATAAAAATCCAGTTATAAATATCATACCTTTGAATTTCCAATCTTAATAAGTTTACATCAACTTATGGAGTTAAATTTTAAAATAAGCTCAATTCCAAATAAATTTTCGATTTATCTTCCAATCTTAATTGATGAATCATTCAAAACCCTATATATATACACAATATCTTAAACCTGTACTAAATCATATAATATAAATTATCAAACTCCATTATTCAACTTATTCATTTTTATTTAATAGATTTATACATAGCTTAAATTCAAAAATTTAACTATATATGTATATATAAAATAATATTTATAAAATATCAAAATTTAATATTTATTAAACCGTATCCACTCCAAACCATAGACAATCATTTCAAAAATAATTTTATATATATCCCGCGGTGCCTGTATATAATTTTCTATCCTATGGTCAAGTGATACAGATATTTATCATTTCAATCCGTAGTTTAAAAATAAAATTCGGTTGTATATCATTTCAAACCGCAATCCTGAATGAAATAAAAATGCATAATAACTTGTAGTTTATAAAATATAAATATAACATCCATTCGTCCATCATATCAATCATCAAGCATTCATCAATTTATCATCCAATTCAAACAACCACATCAATAAATAATAATTAATTACTGACAGTTAGTTTTTCAATAATGAATTAAATAACCGTTTAACTGTAGTTTATATGCAATAATAAATAAATTTAACTAGCAGTTTATATGCAATAATAAATTTAACTAAAATTTTAACTAGCAGTTTATATGCAAAAATGAATTAAATAACAAGTAAATTATATGAATGCAATTTAACTGAGATAATGATGAATAAAGTATGCCAAACAGTCATAAATGAATTTCTACTCATATCATGAATCATTTTAACAAACATAAGAAATTTTAGAAGTTGTTAGTGGGTTAAAACACTCACCTTTTGAATTTAAATCGAATTTAAATTCAATTTAAACCTAAAAATTTAACCGTCTCAGAATTCGTCCAAACCAGCGTCATCAAGTCCGGAATTTTATTACGATCCTAAGAAAAAAATCTCGCGTGAAACGGAGTTCGTAGGAGAAAGTTATACGCATAAATGGTGATTGAAATTAAAAAAAACACAAAACAAACTCACCTTTCCCACCATTGCCACGTCATCCTGTTTATACGTATGCTCCATTCGCCCTCAGGCTACAGGCCGCACGCACGCAGAGAGAGAGAAAAAAGGACTCACGGCTTCGAACAAAACCCCATCACGACCCCAGCTAAAACGCCGCCGACATGCCCTGAGGCCGCGCTGCACTCTCGTGACCTCCACCTTGCTCGTGCCTGCCATCGACGTACGAAAAATAGGCAGCCGCCACTAGTAAAACAAAACCCTAATCATGATTTTCCGACGATCTAACCATTGAATCTTCAATTAACTTGTATGGATGAGCTCCGCTCGAGAATCTCTACAAAACCCAGAAAGGGTTTCTCGATCCGACGAATTTGAACGCAGCGATTGATGAACGACCGTGGATAAACCTTTAATTTCAGAGCAAACGATACCTCAAATTGAAAAACGAATTACACCATTGAATTACGCTCGTCGAGAGCATCAACATATATCTTTTGGAATTTTTCCGAGGACTTTGATTTTTAGGCTTTGGATTTGATTTTTGAAATTGAAATTGGATCTAGGGTTTGCAGCCATTGGAAGTAGAGGAGGAGCTGATGAAATTTACGCGTAGACAAATGAGAATAGGCGGAGGCTAGGGTTTAGTAAGGTATTTATAGATAAGGTTGAAAAATAGATGAATCGGGTTGATAGATGTACGTGCTACCGCTAGCGTGGCCCAAAAAAGCCCGTTCTGACCCCGGAATGAAATTGGTTAAATCTATATATCAAAATAGGTGTTTTAAAATATTTTAAACACGATGGAACAGATTTCACGTCCATATTCTATTGTATGCATAAGGTATGCTAAAAACAATATTTTCAAATCGATTTCAATTTATTTCAATTGCATAAATTTCAAGGCATTTCCAGTCCGTACGATCAAACGACAAGTTCGATCGCTACGAAACTTGAAACACTATTATAATTCACCATTACGGATCCGATGAAACTAGCTTCGTCGAAATCCGAATCAGTGGCCAAAATGGCTATTTTCCTACGTATTAAATAATTTAATAATTAAATAAATAAAAAAATCCAATTCTTGGTTTCATTTCTAGAATTGACCAATTTTACTGCCTTTATATTTCCCAAACATTTACAATGCTTTAAACAAATTTATATGTCGCTTAAATGTTGATTCAATCATCAATTTCGGCGTTAAATTCCAATTTCATTAAATTTAGGAATTATAAATTAAAATTTCAATAATTACTTTGAATTAAATTTTCATCCATATTATTCAAATTCATTATTACAAACAGATGAAATATATATTAGAATAAAAATCCATTATTTTAACATTCTCAATTTTCATCTAAATCCTCACTTATGTAATAGTAAATATTATATTCCACTTATTTGCAATAAATCCACTTATAGATTTCAAATTAATAAATCTTGGTTTTCACTTCTTAAATCAACCAGTCCTCATATTATAAATAAAACTAACATTTATTACATCTTATAGAATTTACCATCTTAAATGACAAATCAAATCTACCCTAGCTACACAAATTAGGGCAATTAATTACAATTGATTTCCCATTAAGCTACATAAATTATCAAATTGAAACCTAAATAAAACGTTTATTTATTTAAAATCTTGCTGTTTAAATGAATTGACCATTCCCGGGTATAATTAACATTGATTTCCAATTATTACTTAAATTTACACCCACAAATGTAAAATTTAGATTTATTACAAATTTTTACCATTCAGTCTATCGAAGCCTCAGATTACATATTTACTATTCATTTATTCGACTCAATTTAGCATTACTTACCTTGCATTAACATTGTTACTTTAAAGCTCTATCCAATTGCAACTAATACTCTAAATAAATACATTTACTCTTTTCGTTATTCTATTAATTTTAACGTAATAAGAAAATAAAAATTATTGTAACTGATTTTCAAATTTTAAATTAACAAGCTACCTCAAAAGGCAACATACAGTTACTATTTAATTAGGTAATTTAAAATAGTCGCGATTCTACTCTTAAATTTATTTCCAAATACCGTACTACCTAATTACCTAAATGTACGATCAAATACCGTTACAGTGGTTATCGCATTAATCAATTAAATCCTTTCCTCTATTTCAATTAATTGGGTTTGCTAAAATTAAATTTTCATTAACTTACATTTACATAATTTCAATTTCTACCGGACGTTGATTTAATTGCATTTACTATTTAATATTATTAATGCATTAACTGAATTCACTACTTACCTTTTTCCTCTTATATGCAATTCTTAGCCTAGTATACAATTTACATCACTTAAATTTATTCGTCATTTTGTTTCAACTGTAAATACTTAGCCTTAAATTACCATGGTTTCATTTCATTTTCAGCATTTGCTTCATTATTCATTGTAAAATCTTTATTTCTTCTAAATTAAATTTACATAAATCTTATTAAAACGAAAATTTAATTAACGAAAATTACGGGTCATTACAATCTCCTCCACTCAAAACTTTTTGTCCCCGAAAAGGAAAAAGAAGGGAGAAGGAAGAATTTAAATAAACAATACATCTTATCAAAGCATTAACTGTATAAAAAATTAAATTTACAAAATTAATTACTTTAAATAAGATATCCCAATTTATAACTATTTAATCTTTTATATTTAAAATTATTAAAGTTTGGAAAAACATTTTCAAAAAAAATTTCTAAGTCCGAAATTTTCGGAAAATTTCGGCAGAGTCTCCTTTGTACGGAGAGGCTCGGGAGAAAATATAATATCAATAATAACAATATATCACATATAATATCCAAAATATTATACCCCAACACGGGAAACTATATAAAATAGCGCTATAAACCGTAATCCGAAACGTACCTATTTGTCGGGCAATTTACGCTTAATTTATGGAACCAAAAGCAGTAGCAATTGCTTCCATAACCTGCATTTTACTTATATAATCCAAAGGGTTAACAATTTATATAAAGTGAAATATTTAAGTGGTTTCAATCACTAACAACAAATCAATACAACAACCATCAATTTCAACAAACATCATACACAACAAATACAAAGCAACTATTCAAACAAACAAACAAATAGTTGTTCGGGTTCAAAACTTTTAAATTGTATGGAATGAAGAATAAACTACTAGCGCATCATTTACTCAATAGTATTAGATAAAACTAAATAGATTATTCATTCACCCAAATCCAATTTTAAAGTATCCTTGCCCAAACAACCATCAACTAAACAACAACAAATCCAAACAACAATCAACTTAACTTATTATTAATTTCATTTCATACCTTTGTTGTTTGATTTTCTTTTTATTTATACAGTGATTTATCTTTTTAATTTACATTTACTCATTAAATGTTTGCTTCATTTATTTTTACTTATTACTTACAATTATTCAATTCCATTAACTCAGGTCACGCCAGTTCCTTTTATTTCATTATAATTATTCATTCATTTATTATTGCATGTCCTCATTTATTTATTACAGTATTCATTTTCCTACTAATTTTATTTATAAATAGCTTCAACTGTTTACTTAAGTTTATTATCATTCATTTATACTACTTCATTTCATTTATTTATCTTTTTTTATTACTAAATTCCATTTACAATACTCACTTTTCTATTTTAATTTGTAGTCTTTTCAATTTAAACTTAAGTTTATAACTCTATACCACCAATTCTAATAAATAAAAGCATTTTATTGAACACTTTCATTACATACTTTTTCCAATTTCCATTACACTTCTTATTAAACATTTCAACTTTTAATATTGGGTAAGTTATATATATGCTTTTAAAAAAATGTAATTGAAAGTTATACAAGTTTTCTCATTTCTTTTAATTAATTCATTGTTCGATAAATTTTTACCCTTTTCCTATAAGTTACAATTTCAACTCCCTTTTTATTTCCTTTATAACTTAGCATTAAATCTCTTACCTAAATTAGTGGTTTCAATTATTAATTACTTACCTTTCATTTCACTACAGTAATTGAAACAATTAATTAACGGAAATTTAAGAATTTAATACCGGGTTAAATTTCAAATTATTTTAAAATAAAAGATAAATATATTCTTACAACATATATATCTCTAAATTCAAAACAATTCAAAATATTCATTTTTTTTTTCAAAAATGAATCTGCAATAAAACTACTATAGTGGCCTTCCCCTTCGAAACTCGAAAATGAAAGTCAATGATGCAGCCGCCATCACCGAAATTATTTTCCAGCGACAGAGAGGAAAGTACAAAACTTATTTTCTCCAAAATCTTCTTTAAAACAATTCTTTGGAATTATATTAAAATATTTATACCAGAAAATGCTTATAAACAATATTATTATATTCCAAAATTTATTCGAAAGAAATTTCAAAACCCTGGAACTTAAGTTCTAAATTTCTAAATTTCATTTATTTTATTTTTCAAAATTATTTTTATACACTTTATTACCTAACAACCAAATCTACTGCAGCCAAATATAGACATCATTTGAATTTTTTTATTTATATATATAGAAAATATAATAGGCAAAATTATTTCATTCACCTATATTAAAACTAATATTATGTCGGTATGTCCTATTAAGTGTTTAAAAACCCCTATTGATGTCATAACATCCCATGCATCAACCAGAATTTATAAATACAAAACGGAACATATTAAAACAATATTAAAACCTTTTTATAACACTAACAAATACGCTCTTTCATATATATAAACTCAGCGACTCCCATAGGGTATTATTACCCTAATAATTAAGAGTCAGACCCCACAAAGCTAAGGTTTATCGCTAAACCAAAGCTCCGATACCACGTTGTAACATCCCACCTTTTCGCATGCTTTAAATCGACACACGTTCCAATTCAAACCATACAAAAGGGCGGATTGTTATAGGGTGAATAAGAAAAACGAGAAGAAATAAAAGAAAACAGAATCTCACAGCGGAAGGATAAAATACAATAATCAAATATACAGTTCATGAAGCTGTTTACAAAATATTTAATTATACTTATACAATATATATTAGAGTACACATACCAATAATAACAATGCAGCGGAATACGGTGTGTAGAGGAATATAATAAATAATAATAATAGAATTCTCCGTCTTCGTCTTCCAGAGCTAAAGTCTTCGGTCCTGAAACGCTCGAACTGACCCGAGCGAATTTGAAAAGACAAAAACACCCAAGTCAGAACTAAAAGATCTGATGTGAGTTAAATTAACAGAAATAAATATGAGTGCAGTAACTCAAGAGATGCTCGGGATTTACATCTCCTAAAGATCCGTTAAACTATTTACTACGTAGTATATTGCGCTATTATAATAGTGTCTAATTGTAAAATAAACTTACTTTTTTTCTTAGCATTAAGGGGTTACCCACATAGCCCTTAACGCGTAATAGTCCCAGCAGTCCATCCAGTATCAGCGCATCTCCAGATCGGGAGACTACCCTAAATACTCCACGGGCTACGGAAGAAAACCAAACTCGTACAAGGCGCGATAGGGTAGGTGACATGGAACAACTAGGCAATGCTAAGGTAGATATACCAATTACACTTCCGAACTGATGGTAACGCGTAGCCGCAGCTACCGTCCACCTCGAACAAACTCCCTCCTAAAATCAAAAGTAAAACTGGCCACCGAATCAATCCGAAGTCAGAGTATAGTATCAAAGAGGAGTATCCGATAAAGGGCACGAACCCCCTTGGCCCGTCGATCGCTTCTGTTTTAGCCACCTTATGTCAACTCACGAGAGTTGGGTCCACGTATTTACCTTAATGGAAAACGCCGCCACCATCCTACTTCATTCAAGAATCTCCACCGCGTACACGGTTGTTAAAGTGGTTTTCGGGGTTGCCAGAGAGTATGACAACTTCCGATCCCGGTCTCTTCAGCAAACAAACGCTATTATAACACCGCGGTCTTTAAAAATAGTTTATACTTTAAACCAAAATATAATTATCCATTTCAACCCATAAACACGATATCATTCCATTTCCAAAACAACTCATTTGACATTATTTTATAAAACCCAAACCAATAATATCATTTTTATTTCAAATATATTTCTTTTCCAAAATCATACCGCTTTAAAATTTATAATATCTGGAGACCAAATATTTGAATTATAACTTTCAAAACATAATACTTTGAAATTCATAGTTTTAAACCATAAGCTCTAAAACTTGAATGGTTTGGATATTCAACAGTATGTAAAATAGTTGATTTTAAATTACTTTATAAAGTATATAATTTCCACGCCTTTACCATTTATTCACTTTAAGACAAGTCTAAACCCATAAATCTAAGTTCTCTTTCAGTTTCAATAAAACACTTTGATTCCAATATATTTCAAACTTTGAGTATATAACAATTTCAAAACTAAGGTTGGAAATTTTCTATTCAACCATTCATTATTCTATATTTTAATCTAAAATATTTACACAATACATCCATAATCATTTTAAATAAAACTCAAATTACAAACAATGAAATATTTCCTTCAATTTATTTACACTAGAAATATTCATTTGATTTATCTTGAATAAAAATCCAGTTATAAATATCACACCTTTGAATTTCCAATCTTAATAAGTTTACATCAACTTATGGAGTTAAATTTTAAAATAAGCTCAATTCCAAATAAATTTTCGATTTATCTTCCAATCTTAATTGATGAATCATTCAAAACCCTATATATATACACAATATCTTAAACCTGTACTAAATCATATAATATAAATTATCAAACTCCATTATTCAACTTATTCATTTTTATTTAACAGATTTATACATAGCTTAAATTCAAAAATTTAACTATATATGTATATATAAAATAATATTTATAAAATATCAAAATTTAATATTTATTAAACCGTATCCACTCCAAACCATAGACAATCATTTCAAAAATAATTTTATATATATCCCGTGGTGCCTGTATATAATTTTCTATCCTATGGTCAAGTGATACGGATATTTATCATTTCAATCTGTAGTTTAAAAATAAAATTCGGTTGTATATCATTTCAAACCGCAATCCTGAATGAAATAAAAATGCATAATAACTTGTAGTTTATAAAATATAAATATAACATCCATTCGTCCATCATATCAATCATCAAGCATTCATCAATTTATCATCCAATTCAAACAACCACATCAATAAATAATAATTAATTACTGACAGTTAGTTTTTCAATAATGAATTAAATAACCGTTTAACTGTAGTTTATATGCAATAATAAATAAATTTAACTAGCAGTTTATATGCAATAATAAATTTAACTAAAATTTTAACTGGCAGTTTATATGCAAAAATGAATTAAATAACAAGTAAATTATATGAATGCAATTTAACTGAGATAATGATGAATAAAGTATGCCAAACAGTCATAAATGAATTTCTACTCATATCATGAATCATTTTAACAAACATAAGATATTTTAGAAGTTGTTAGTGGGTTAAAACACTCATCTTTTGAATTTAAATCGAATTTAAATTCAATTTAAACCTAAAAATTTAACCGTCTCAGAATTCGTCCAAACCAGCATCATCAAGTCCGGAATTTTATTACGATCCTAACAAAAAAATCTCGCGTGAAACGGAGTTCGTAGGAGAAAGTTATACGCATAAATGGTGATTGAAATTAAAAAAAACACAAAACAAACTCACCTTTCCCACCATTGCCACGTCATCCTGTTTATACGTATGCTCCATTCGCCCTGAGGCTACAGGCCGCACGGACGCAGAGAGAGAGAGAAAAAAAGGACTCACGGCTTCGAACAAAACGCCATCACGACCCCAGCTAAAACGCCACCGACATGCCCTGAGGCCGCGCTGCACTCTCGTGACCTCCACCTTGCTCGTGCCTGCCATCGACGTACGAAAAATAGGCAGCCGCCACTAGTAAAACAAAACCCTAATCATGATTTTCCGACGATCTAACCATTGAATCTTCAATTAACTTGTATGGATGAGCTCCGCTCGAGAATCTCTACAAAACCCAGAAAGGGTTTCTCGATCCGACGAATTTGAACGCAGCGATTGATGAACGACCGTGGATAAACCATTAATTTCAGAGCAAACGATACCTCAAATTGAAAAACGAATTACATCATTGAATTAAGCTCGTCGAGAGCATCAACATATATCTTTTGGAATTTTTCCGAGGACTTTGATTTTTAGGCTTTGGATTTGATTTTTGAAATTGAAATTGGATCTAGGGTTTGCAGCCATTGGAAGTAGAGGAGGAGCTGATGAAATTTACGCGTAGACAAATGAGAATAGGCGGAGGCTAGGGTTTAGTAAGGTATTTATAGATAAGGTTGAAAAATAGATGAATCAGGTTGATAGATGTACGTGCTACCGCTAGCGTGGCCCAAAAAAGCCCGTTCTGACCCCGGAACGAAATTGGTTAAATCTATATATCAAAATAGGTGTTTTCAAATATTTTAAACACGATGGAACAGATTTCACGTCCATATTCTATTGTATGCATAAGGTATGCTAAAAACAATATTTTCAAATCGATTTCAATTTATTTCAATTGCATAAATTTCAAGGCATTTCGAGTCCGTACGATCAAACGACATGTTCGATCGCTACGAAACTTGAAACACTATTATAATTCACCATTACGGATCCGATGAAACTAGTTTCGTCGAAATCCGAATCAGTGGCCAAAATGGCTATTTTCCTACGTATTAAATAATTTAATAATTAAATAAATAAAAAAATCCAATTCTTGGTTTCATTTCTAGAATTGACCAATTTTACTGCCTTTATATTTCCCAAACATTTACAATGCTTTAAACAAATTTATATGTCGCTTAAATGTTGATTCAATCATCAATTTTGGCGTTAAATTCCAATTTCATTAAATTTAAGAATTATAAATTAAAATTTCAATAATTACTTTGAATTAAATTTTCATCCATATTATTCAAATTCATTATTACAAACAGATGAAATATATATTAGAATAAAAATCCATTATTTTAACATTCTCAATTTTCATCTAAATCCTCACTTATGTAATAGTAAATATTATATTCCACTTATTTGCAATAAATCCACTTATAGATTTCAAATTAATAAATCTTGGTTTTCACTTCTTAAATCAACCAGTCCTCATATTATAAATAAAACTAACATTTATTACATCTTATAGAATTTACCATCTTAAATGACAAATCAAATCTACCCTAGCTACACAAATTAGGGCAATTAATTACAATTGATTTCCCATTAAGCTACATAAATTATCAAATTGAAACCTAAATAAAACGTTTATTTATTTAAAATCTTGCTGTTTAAATGAATTGACCATTCCCGGGTATAATTAACATTGATTTCCAATTATTACTTAAATTTACACCCACAAATGTAAAATTTAGATTTATTACAAATTTTTACCATTCAGTCTATCGAAGCCTCAGATTACATATTTACTATTCATTTATTCGACTCAATTTAGCATTACTTACCTTGCATTAACATTGTTACTTTAAAGCTCTATCCAATTGCAACTAATACTCTAAATAAATACATTTACTCTTTTCGTTATTCTATTAATTTTAACGTAATAAAAAAATAAAAATTATTGTAACTGATTTTCAAATTGTAAATTAACAAGCTACCTCAAAAGGCAACATACAGTTACTATTTAATTAGGTAATTTAAAATAGTCGCGATTCTACTCTTAAATTTATTTCCAAATACCGTACTACCTAATTACCTAAATTTACGATCAAATACCGTTACAGTGGTTATCACATTAATCAATTAAATCCTTTCCTCTATTTCAATTAATTGGGTTTGCGAAAATTAAATTTTCATTAACTTACATTTACATAATTTCAATTTCTACCGGACGTTGATTTAATTGCGTTTACTATTTAATATTATTAATGCATTAACTGAATTCACTACTTACCTTTGTCCTCTTATATGCAATTCTTAGCCTAGTATACAATTTACATCACTTAAATTTATTCGTCATTTTGTTTCAACTGTAAATACTTAGCCTTAAATTACCATGGTTTCATTTCATTTTCAGCATTTGCTTCATTATTCATTGTAAAATCTTTATTTCTTCTAAATCAAATTTACATAAATCTTATTAAAACGAAAATTTAATTAACGAAAATTACGGGTCATTACAATCTCCTCCACTCAAAACTTTTTGTCCCCGAAAAGGAAAAAGAAGGGAGAAGGAAGAATTTAAATAAACAATACATCTTATCAAAGCATTAACTGTATAAACAATTAAATTTACAAAATTAATTACTTTAAATAAGATATCCCAATTTATAACTATTTAATCTTTTATTTTTAAAATTATTAAAGTTTGGAAAAACATTTTCGAAAAAAATTTCTAAGTCCGAAATTTTCGAAAAATTTCGGCAAGTCTCCTTTGTACGGAGAGGCTCGGGAGAAAATATAATATCAATAATAACAATATATCACATATAATATCCAAAATATTATACCCCAACACGGGAAACTATATAAAATAGCACTATAAACCGTAATCCGAAACGTACCTATTTGTCGGGCAATTTACGCTTAATTTATGGAACCAAAAGCAGTAGCAATTGCTTCCATAACCTGCATTTTACTTATATAATCCAAAGGGTTAACAATTTATATAAAGTGAAATATTTAAGTGGTTTCAATCACTAACAACAAATCAATACAACAATCATCAATTTCAACAAACATCATACACAACAAATACAAAGCAACTATTCAAACAAACAAACAAATAGTTGTTCGGGTTCAAAACTTTTAAATTGTATGGAATGAAGAATAAACTACTAGCGCATCATTTACTCAATAGTATTAGATAAAACTAAATAGATTATTCATTCACCCAAATCCAATTTTAAAGTATCCTTGCCCAAACAACCATCAACTAAACAACAACAAATCCAAACAACAATCAACTTAACTTATTATTAATTTCATTTCATACCTTTGTTGTTTGATTTTCTTTTTATTTATACAGTGATTTATCTTTTTAATTTACATTTACTC
Source organism: Allium cepa (assembly GCA_030765085.1). NCBI lineage: Eukaryota > Viridiplantae > Streptophyta > Magnoliopsida > Asparagales > Amaryllidaceae > Allium > Allium cepa. The sequence goes on from CM060938.1 coordinate 682,596,540, forward strand.
ATTAAATGTTTGCTTCATTTATTTTTACTTATTACTTACAATTATTCAATTCCATTAACTCAGGTCACGCCAGTTCCTTTTATTTCGTTATAATTATTCATTCATTTATTATTGCATGTCCTCATTTATTTATTACAGTATTCATTTTCCTACTAATTTTATTTATAAATAGCTTCAACTGTTTACTTAAGTTTATTATCATTCATTTATACTACTTCATTTCATTTATTTATCTTTTTTTATTACTAAATTCCATTTACAATACTCACTTTTCTATTTTAATTTGTAGTCTTTTCAATTTAAACTTAGTTTATAACTCTATACCACCAATTCTAATAAATAAAAGCATTTTATTGAACACTTTCATTACATACTTTTTCCAATTTCCATTACACTTCTTATTAAACATTTCAACTTTTAATATTGGGTAAGTTATATATATGCTTTTAAAAAAATGTAATTGAAAGTTATACAAGTTTTCTCATTTCTTTTAATTAATTCATTGTTCGATAAATTTTTACCCTTTTCCTATAAGTTACAATTTCAACTCCCTTTTTATTTCCTTTATAACTTAGCATTAAATCTCTTACCTAAATTAGTGGTTTCAATTATTAATTACTTACCTTTCATTTCACTACAGTAATTGAAATAATTAATTAACGGAAATTTAAGAATTTAATACCGGGTTAAATTTCAAATTATTTTAAAATAAAAGATAAATATATTCTTACAATATATATATCTCTAAATTCAAAACAATTCAAAATATTCATTTTTTTTTTCAAAAATGAATCTGCAATAAAACTACTATAGTGGCCTTCCCCTTCGAAACTCGAAAATGAAAGTCAATGATGCAGCCGCCATCACCGAAATTATTTTCCAGCGACAGAGAGGAAAGTACAAAACTTATTTTCTCCAAAATCTTCTTTAAAACAATTCTTTGGAATTATATTAAAATATTTATACCAGAAAATGCTTATAAACAATATTATTATATTCCAAAATTTATTCGAAAGAAATTTCAAAACCCTGGAACTTAAGTTCTAAATTTCTAAATTTCATTTATTTTATTTTTCAAAATTATTTTTATACACTTTATTACCTAACAACCAAATCTACTGCAGCCAAATATAGACATCATTTGAATTTTTTTATTTATATATATAGAAAATATAATAGGCAAAATTATTTCATTCACCTATATTAAAACTAATATTATGTCGGTCTGTCCTATTAAGTGTTTAAAAACCCCTATTGATGTCATAACATCCCATGCATCAACCAGAATTTATAAATACAAAACGGAACATATTAAAACAATATTAAAACCTTTTTATAACACTAACAAATACGCTCTTTCATATATATAAACTCAGCGACTCCCATAGGGTATTATTACCCTAATAATTAAGAGTCAGACCCCACAAAGCTAAGGTTTATCGCTAAACCAGAGCTCCGATACCACGTTGTAACATCCCACCTTTTCGCATGCTTTAAATCGACACACGTGCCAATTCAAACCATACAAAAGGGCAGATTGTTATAGGGTGAATAAGAAAAACGAGAAGAAATAAAAGAAAATAGAATCTCACAGCGGAAGGATAAAATACAATAATCAAATATACAGTTCATGAAGCTGTTTACAAAATATTTAATTATACTTATACAATATATATCAGAGTACACATACCAATAATAACAATGCAGCGGAATACGGTGTGTAGAGGAATATAATAAATAATAATAATAGAATTCTCCGTCTTCGTCTTCCAGAGCTAAAGTCTTCGGTCCTGAAACGCTCGAACTGACCCGAGCGAATTTGAAAAGACAAAAACACTCAAGTCAGAACTAAAATATCTGATGTGAGTTAAATTAACAGAAATAAATATGAGTGCAGTAACTCAAGAGATGCTCGGGATTTACATCTCCTAAAGATCCGTTAAACTATTTACTACGTAGTATATTGCGCTATTATAATAGTGTCTAATTGTAAAATAAACTTACTTTTTTTCTTAGCATTAAGGGGTTACCCACATAGCCCTTAACGCGTAATAGTCCCAGTAGTCCATCCAGTATCAGCGCATCTCCAGATCGGGAGACTACCCTAAATACTCCACAGGCTACGGAAGAAAACCAAACTCGTACAAGGCGCGATAGGGTAGGTGACATGGAACAACTAGGCAATGCTAGGGTAGATATACCAATTACACTTCCGAACTGATGGTAACGCGTAGCCGCAGCTACCGCCCACCTCGGACAAACTCCCTCCTAAAATCAAAAGTAAAATTGGCCACCGAGTCAATCCGAAGTCAGAGTATGGTATCAAAGAGGAGTATCCGATAAAGGGCACTAACCCCCTTGGCCCGTCGATCGCTTCTGTTTTAGCCACCTTATGTCAACTTACGGGAGTTGGGTCCACGTATTTACTTTAATGGAAAACGCCGCCACCAACCTACTTCATTCTAGAATCTCCACCGCGTACACGGTTGTTAAAGTGGTTTTCGAGGTTGCCAGAGACTATGACAACTTCCGATCCCGGTCTCTTCAACAATCAAACATTATTATAACACCGCAGTCTTTAAAAATAGTTTATACTTTAAACCAAAATATAATTATCCATTTCAACCCATAAATACGATATCATTCCATTTCCAAAACAACTCATTTGATATTATTTTATAAAACCGAAACCAATAATATCATATTTATTTCAAATATATTTCTTTTCCAAAATCATACCGCTTTAAAATTTATAATATCTGGTGACCAAACATTTGAATTATAACTTTCAAAACATAATACTTCGAAATTCATAGTTTTAAAACCATAACCTCGAAAACTTGAATGGTTTGGATATTCAACAGCATGTAAAATAATTGATTTTAAATTACTTTATAAAGTAAACAATTTCCACGCCTTTAACATTTATTCACTTTAAATTAAGTCTAAACCCATAAATCTAGGTTCTCTTTTAGTTTCAATAAAACACTTCGATTCCAATATATTTCAAACTTTGAGTATTTAACAATTTCAAAACTAAGGTTGGAAATTTTCTATTCAACCGTTCATTATTCTATATTTTAGTCTAAAATATTTACATAATACATCCATAATCATTTTAAATTAAACTCAAATTACTAACAACTAAATAGTTCCTTCAATTTATTTATACTAGAAATATTCATTTGATTTATCTTGAATAAATATCTAGTTATAAATATCATACCTTTAAATTTCCAATCTTAATAAGTTTACATCAACTTATGGAGTTAAATTTTAAAATAAGCTCAATTCCAAATAAATTTCCGATTTATCTTTCAATCTTAATTGATTTGGATCATTTAAACCCTGTATATATACGATATCTTAAACCTGTACTAAATCATATAATATAAATTATCAAACTCCATTATTCAACTTATTCATTTTTATTTAACAGATTTATGCATAGCTTAAATTCGAAAATTAAACTATATATGTATGTATAAAATAATATTTATAAAATATCAAATTTTAATATTTATTAAACCGTATCCTATCCAAACCATAGAAAATCATTTCAAAAATCACTTCATATATATACCGCGGTGCTTGTATATAAATTTCTATCTTATGGTCAAGTGATACGGATATTTATGATTTCAATCCGCAGTTTAAAAATGAAATGCGGTTGTATATCATTTTTAACCGCGATCCCGAATGAAATGAAAATGCATAATAACTTGCAGTTTATACAATATAAATACAGCATCCATTCGTCCATCATATCAATCATCAAACATTCATCAATTTATCATCCAATTCAAACAATCACATCAATAAATAATAATTAATTACTGACAGTTAATTTTTTAATAATGAATTAAATAACTGTTTAACTGTAGTTTATATGCAATAATAAATAAATTTAACTAGCAGTTTATATGCAATAATAAATTTAACTAAAATTTTAACTAGCAGTTTATATGCAAAAATGAATTAAATAACAAGTAAATTATATGAATGCAATTTAACTGAGATAATGATGAATAATGTATGCCAAACAGTTATAAATGAATTTCTACTCATATAATGAATCAGTTTAACAAACATAAGAAATTTTAGAAGTTGTGAGTGGGTTAAAACGCTCACTTTTGAATTTAAATCGAATTTAAATTCAATTTAAACCTAAAAATTTGACCGTCTCAGAATTCGTCCAAACTAGCGTCATCAAGTCCGGAATTTTATTACGATCCTAACAAAAAAAATCTCGCATGAAACGGAGTTCGTAGGAAAAAGTTATACGCATAAATGGTGATTGAAATTAAAAAAAACACAAAAGAAACTCACCTTTCCCACCATTGCCACGTCATCCTATTTATACGCATGCTCCATTCACCCTCAGGCTATAGGCCGCACGCACGCAGAGAGAGAGAAAAAAAAGGACTCACCGCTTCGAACAAAACGCCATCACGACCCCAGCTAAAACGCCGCCGACATGTCCTGAGGCCGCGCTCCACTCTCGTGACCTCCACCTTGCTCGTGCCTGCCATCGACGTACGAAAAATAGGGCAGCCGCCACTAGTAAAAACGAGACCCTAATCATGATTTTACGATGATCTAACCGTTGAATCTTCAATTAACTTGCATGGATGAGCTTCGCTCGAGAATCTCTACAAAACCCAGAAAGGGTTTATCGATCCGACGAATTTGATCGCGACGATTGATGAACAACCGTGGATAAAACTTTAATTTTAGAGCAAACGATAACTCAAATTGAAAAACGAATTACACCATTGAATTACGCTCGTCGAGAGCATCAACATATATTTTTTTGGAAATTTTCTATGGACTTTGATTTTTAGGCTTTGGATGTGATTTTTGAAATTGAAATTGGATCTAGAGTTTGCAGCCATTGAAGGAAGAGGAGGAGCTGATGAAATTTATGCGTAGACAAATGAGAATAGGCGGAGGCTAGGGTTTATTAAGGTATTTATAGATAAGGTTGGAAAAATAGATGGATCGGGTTGATAGATATATGTGCTACCGCTAATGTGGCCCAAAAAAGCCCATTCTGACCCCGGAACGAAATTGGTTAAATCTATGTATCAAAATAGGTGTTTTAAAATATTTTAAACGTAATGGAACATGTTTCACGTCCAAATTCCATTGTATGCAGAAGTTATGCTAAAACCAATATTTTCAAATCGATTTCAATTTATTTCAATTGCATAAATTTTAAGGCGTTTCGAGTTCGTACGATCAAACGACAAGTCCGATCACTACGAAACTTGACACACTATTGTAATTCACCGTTACAGATCTAATGGAACTGGTTTCGTCGAAATCCGAATCAGTGGCCAAAATGGCTATTTTCCTATTTATTAAGTAATTGAATAATTAAATGAAAAAAAATCCAATTCTTGGTTTCAATTCTAAAATCGACCAATTTTACTACCTTTATATTTCCCAAACATTTACAATGCTTTAAAAAAAAATTATGTCGCTTAAATGTTGATTCAATCATCAATTTTAGCGTTAAATTCCAATTTCGTTAAATTTAGGAATTATAAATTAAAATTTCAATAATTCATTTGAATTAAATTTTCATCATATTATTCAAATTCATTATTACAAACAGATGAAATAAATATTGGAATAAAAATCCATTATTTTAACATTCTCAATTTTCATCTAAATCCTCACTTATGTGATATTAAATATTATATTCCACTTATTTGCAATAAATCCACTCATTAGATTTCAAATTAATAAATCTTGGTTTTCACTTCTTAAATTAACCAGTCCTCATATTATAAATAAAACTAACATTTATTACATCTTATAGAATTTACCATCTTAAATGACAAATCAAATCTACCCTAACTGCACAAATTAGGGCAATTAATTGCAATTGATTTCCCATTAAGCTACATAAATTATCAAATTGAAACCTAAATAAAACGTTTATTTATTTAAAATCTTGCTGTTTAAATGAATTGACCCTTCCCGGGTATAATTAACATTGATTTCCAATTATTCCTTAAATTTACACCCACAAACGTTAAATTTAGATTTATTACAAATTTTTACCATTCAGTCTATCGAAGCCTCAGATTACATCTTTACTATTCATTTATTCGACTCAATTTAGCATTACTTACCTTGCATTAACATTGTTACTTTAAAACTCTATCCAATTGCAATTAATACTCTAAATAAATACATTTACTCCTTTCGTTATTTTATTAATTTTCGTTAACGTAATAAAAAAATAAAAATTATTGTAACTGATTTTCAAATTTTAAATTAACAAGCTACCTCAAAAGACAACATACAGTTACTATTTAATTAGGTAATTTAAAATAGTCGCGATTCTACTCTTAAATTTATTTCCAAATACCGTACTATCTAATTACCTAAATTTACGATCAAATACTGTTACAGTGGTTATCGCATTAATCAATTAAATCCTTTTCTTTATTTCAATTAATTGGGTTTGCGCAAATTAAATTTTCATTAACTTACATTTACATAATTTCAATTTCTACCGGACATTGATTTAATTGCATTTACTATTTAATATTATTAATGCATTAACTAAATTCACTACTTACCTTTGTTTTCTTATATGCAATTATTAGCCTAGTATACAATTTACATCACTTAAATTTATTCGTCATTTTGTTTCAACTGTAAATTATTAGCCTTAAATTCCCATGGTTTTATTTCATTTTCAGCATTTGCTTCATTATTCATTATAAAATCTTTATTTCTTCTAAATTAAATTTACATAAATCTTATTAGAACGACAATTTAATTAACGAAAATTACGAATCGTTACAAGCTTAAACTTTCAACTTACTATGGCCTGAACTATCAACTCACGATGGCTTGGATTTTCAACATTAGAATGGCTTGAATAATCATCTCAAAATGGCATAACAACTTGAATAATCATCTAACGATGGCTTGATGGCTTGAATAACCAATACAAAATGAATTCATAATACTATCCCATGATAGCTTTAAGAATCTTGACATGATAGATTTCTTATATCATCCATGCAATAGCTTCCTCATATCATTCCTCGAGGACTTCAAGATTCTTTCACAATGACTTTGATGCTTCATTTAATGACGGTCTCATGAGTCATATCACGCGAGCTTCTTAATTTCACCCCCCAATGGTTTAACATTCATCACATGATGCTTCCAGAGTTATATCATGATGGCTTCTATTTTTCACCTTTAAATTCATCACATAACGACTCTATTAAGTTAACACACGATGACCTTAAATGTTGATCTTCGATGGTTCCTTGGATCAATACCCGTTAGTTTCCTTTTCAATTTTAACTTTCTTGATATCCCTTTCTTTTGCCATCCCCTTTTGGAATTTCAGGTGTAATACTTGGTCCCTGCATAAGAAGTTTTCTTACGCTTTAGCTTAAGTGAACTTTTTCTCTTGCATTGTTTCTTTCCTTCTCAAGATTTCATTCATTTTTACTTTATTCCTCATCATCGATCGCTTATTCTACTTCATCTTACTATATTCTTTATTTTTTAATGGTAACACCTCGTAATTTTATGATAATTAATTAAAAATAAATTAATCAACAATTAGTAACATCGAAGATAGAATTTTTATAAACATCAAAATTTGGCCACGAAATTTGCACCATTGGGTTCGTGGTAATTTTATGATCAATTTTCATTTATAAAGTTTTCTGATCGAATTTCAAATGAAAAATTAATTAATGTTTGAATATTTTGGATTGTAAACAATTATATATGTAATTAAGGAAACAGATGTAATTAACCAACGGTGGTTTGCATCAACGGCTGCTTAATGTTTAAGTATAATTAACTCAATTCAAATCGGTTAAACATATGTAAAATTACGGAATTAAGGAAATAAATTAACGCCTGATAAAAATTGGCAACCCGTCGTCCTCTAATTAGGACCGATCGACCGCTTGAATATGTCAGTTGTAGATTGAAGCTAGGCCAACCGCTCAGATTCAGAATAATTTAATCTAACGGTTGGCATTGATTCGGACCCCTATAAACTGGGCTAGCTTGTAACTCCCATATTTGGAGGCCAAAAGCTATGCTTTACAGTTGCTATAGTCATCCATGGTATTAACTTATGATGATAAAATACAATAATGATAACGGTATCCATAATATCAGAAGCACTTGAATATAAATAAAATCATAGATTTCAAAAAACAGCGTTTCACCGATTACATTTCAAAAAAAATTCATATCCAAAGTACATTGTCACGATCTGAAATCCAGCATTCGAAAATCGACGTCAAATATCTCACTTGTATTCGACTGTCGGAGATTCAAACGTCGAACTCGAGTTCGGTTTGAGCTTATAACAACATTAGATGAATATAAACAGCAGAAACAAAATGAATATCATTGATCAACATGCAGATACAACATCACAATATTTGATTACAACCGTCATTACTAACATCAGAGTGCTACACTTGATATAACAACAGAATAATAACAACTTCACAAAGAAACGACAACCGAGTCTTCAAAAGGTTCCAACATACTTTACTTCGATAAGGTCTTGAAAACTCCAAACACTTCAAAAGATATCCAAAACAAAGCTTTCCAAAATCTGATAACTTCCAATGCAAAAGACTTCAAAAGATTTCGAGCCAGCTCCAAAACACGGATAACCTGTTTCCAGGCTGCCCGTATGGAAATTATGGGCACCCAGAGTTTAGGAAGGGAATAATAAACTCCGGGTCAGCCATGGGACTGGTATGAGTAAATAAAATTAGTTGTTTGTATAAAACAGTTTATAAAAGAAAATCGATATGCTCTTGGAAAATGAAACTACCATAAGACCTCCCGCCACACACATAATGCAATTGCAGAATTAGAGGAGATTTCTTCTTATGATAGTCAAACATGCTTGATACGCGAAAATTCTTTGATATTATTATTAGTGCATAGTGTAGAAAACCATTTCGAAAGTATAATATTAATCTTAGCCAGCATACCACATTTCGTCGCATGCCTACTATAGCTACCATGTTTATGGCATGTTACCGCCACGCTGCATGGAAGGCTATACAATTAATACCGTACAGGGCTCGTATTGTTTCTTTGGATTTCCAACAAACGGTCAGGCTAAGGAACTTCCTATGCCTCATGGGTATGCCTCTGGAGGGACGTCTCGAGAACTTAACCAGCTCTCTGCAAACACAAGGCTGAGTTACCTCTGTAACTAGGTAACCACTACACGAGTATGCCATCCCCCAGTCCTTTGCGACCTTTATCCAAGGGACCTCAACCACAAAGCAACAACCACAAAGTAATGAAATTGCAGCAACCACATAGGTTAAGTATCTGGGCTCCATACCATGATACCACCTTTTTCCATAAGGAAATAGACATACCCTAAAGGGCGCGACCCTCATAACCTTGCCGCATCTTTTCTGTTTCGACCATTTCCGAGGTGTGAGGTCCGACGAGGTCTCGTCCACAAAGCTACGCTTTACACAAAAGCCATGTTTTGATCAACAAATGATCAGCAACACACAACAACACTCACATGCCACATTACCAAATTAGGAGTATACCACTGATAACCTTAAACAACATAACCTCTGAGCTCGTACGTCTCAGAGAAGGGTGTTAAGCTAAGAGAATAAATTCTCCTCTACCAACAGAAATGTATTTGAAAGAAATTTGCTTTATATCTCAAAGTGTAATGTAAGATATACAACCATACAAATCTGTTCCGGGTTCGAACAGAACCGAAGGCACTTCCAAAGAAGCCCTTGCAATCCGAGCATCCACAATCCCGATCGGACTCCCCATCACATATGGAGATCTCTATACCGGAGCAATTTAGTGCAGAGTCATTCCACAGGTTATCCTATCATTCTCGAAGACACCCGGTCTTCACCACCGTCTTTAAATGCTATTCATTTTATCGTATCACTATTTGGAATGGGTTATATGATACAAAGCCCTCTCTCAGCTAAACCGAATAGTGAGCGCTTAATTTTTAAAACACGTGGTTGTATCATTCATAAAGATTCATTTTCAGGGTTCGATGTGGGTTTCGGATAACCAACTGGAATCCGACTCCCTATCGCATCGAAATTCAAATGTCGTTTTATGGCCAATGGGTTTTCATATTCACACAGAAAAAAACCACAGATATCACAACTCGACATAAAGTAATTTATATCACATAGATCACAATCACATATCAGAGACATCAATCAATGCAATGCATTCAATAATAATCAATCATCTATAATTAAGATGAATTAATCGGGTGATTATAATCAATTAATCGCACAATTATTTCCATTAATTATCCTTAATTAATGATTAATTATTCATAATTAGAAATTAATTAGCCCTTAATTATTAATTAATTAATCCTTAATTATTAATTAATTAATCCTTAATTACTTTCAATTAATTATCCCTTAATTAATTACTTTAATCAATTAGTTTTTAATTATTAATTAAATTAATAATGAATTAACCTTAATTTTATTTTTTAATTAACCTTTAATTAATTATTCTTTAATTAATTAAGTGATTATAAATCATTAACTAATCATTTAATTATTCCAAAAACTTTAATTAATAAACCTTGTAGTTAATCATTATTATCGTAAGAGATTAAGGCTAACTAAGAATTTAAAAATCAACATTTCATCTTAATTTTACTCTTGATTACATTATTTATTCAAAATAATTAATTAAAAAATTAAATATATTACTTTAAAAACATCTTACAAAAACCCTTAACTAATTCAAACTTAAAATCAAAACCATTGCTTGAAAGCGTGGATAAAATGTTTGAAAGTTTGAATTTTGTTTCAAAGTGAAAACTGATTTACGTTTTCAAACCCGAGATGCACTCGAGTATTGCCCGAGTTAAAAAACCATCTGCGTCGAGTCATCCCCGAGATAATAGAATTTTTTGCTTAAGTTTTACAAACTGGTAAAATGTAAAAATACTCGAACAATTACCCAAGCCAGTGACGTGCTTCCCCGAAGACCACTTCGAGATTACTTCCTCCTTCCCAAACTCAATATTACTGATACCACCTAACACATGTGCACGTTACATATGGTCCGATCTTCTCTGGTCGATGCTACGACCCTTGGCAAGTCAATGACAACCACCCCACATCATCAAGCCACCCTAATCCCCTGATCGACGACGAATACTTGATTGAGCTATACGACCATATCTGGAATAAAAATGAATGCCAAAGGAACGCATCGCTTTGACTCCATGGGCCACCAGAGACCACGCATCTACAGTGAAAGCTTCGCCTGTCTTTAATGCTTTGATCGCCACCGGTGCGGTCAACTCCGGTGTGACGATGAAGATGCACCAACCAGAATTCTCGACTTCGTTCAAGTATGGATTTAAACCCTATATCGTCAGAATTAGATCACCACGATGACCTATAAATTCACCTCGCATTTTTCTCGAGTTCGACGTCCACCCAAACATCTCTGGAAGCAATCCCAACACTTGAAAGTTCGCCGATCGCCAGCACTTCGTCAAAAACCTGATTCCGTTCATCCTCGATTTTCTTCGAGGATACTTCGTTAAAAATTATGATTTTGCCTTTAAAAATCATAAATTTCAAAAACATTATGATTTATAAACCTAAGATCAGGAATCATGGTATTTGAATTTTTACACATTTTGAATTGTTGCCTGTAATTTCACTTTCCAGAAGAAAACTTTAATTTGTTTTGCATGAATTCATTTTTAAAACCTCAAACAAGTTTAAACAAACAAAATTTGTTTGAAATCTAAGATCTAATAAGTATCAGGGGTGAAAGATTTTAAATCTCAAACAGGTTTTGGAAACGTGTTTCCAAACAAAAGCAAAATGCCTGATACCAGGCGTGCACAGTAATCTTGCACAAATTTACACATATCTGCTTGCATATAAACCTTTTACAATTTTATCTCAAGCATAATCACAAACCACAAGTGCCATTCCATGTTTTTAAAGAAATTTTGTGAAATTCGAACAAAAAGCTTTATGGGATGTTGTTATCAAAGTTGAAAGTCTGGAAGGTTATTTAAATTTGATCTTGAATTTTTGTCTGCAACTAATTTATGTAAACTTGCTTAGTTTCTGATGGATTTACTTACTTAAATTCTTGACAACAAATCCCAATTCAAATTCTTAAAAATATCCACTTATAGCTGTTTTTTATGGAAACAGAGAAAAACTTTGGTCTGAAACTTGAAGACTCGAATTCAAAGGTCTGAGATGATTCTGATTCTGTTGTTGAATTTGAATCTTAAAGGCTTGATTTTGAAAAAGTGAGTTGCTTGAACTTGCTTTGATGTTGCATTGCCCTTTTGAGAAGGTTATAGGTTTTGATTTATTTGAGTATGTATGCAGGGTCTTTGAGTTTAAACTTGAGTTGTTTTGATTTTGAGTTTGAGAATGTTTTCAGATTTAAGTTCTTGGATTTTCTGGTTTTGAAAATAGTTTAGCAGGTTAATTTCAGAAAAGAGGAGACCAAAAAAGAGATGGGAAGAAGAAGAGGCATGTTTATATAATGTAAACTAAGATTTTATTTTAAGATTAAGGAAAATGAAAACTAACCATGACACTTGTTAATTTTATCTTTTCATGAATTACGCTTGTTAATTCATTTACTAAATGTTAAACACTTGTTAAATTGGTATGTTCTTAAGCGTATACTTGTAATTTTTCATGCATAAATATTTTAAAATAAATTTTTATACTATTCTTTTCTTATTTATGTAATTACATTCTCTTTTTATATTTATACAACTTTAAAAGAAAATGCTTTAAAACTAATTTGTACATTTATAAAATTATACACATATGTTGATATTTTGAATCTAAATAATTTTAAGATATTTTACATTGAAATTTAAATTCAAATACAAGTTCAAATTCAAATTAAAATTCAAATTCAAATTTTAAATCCATTCTATATATATAAATAAATAAACACAATATTCATTTTTTTTGAAAATTTAAAATAAATTCAAATTAACTTCAAAATTTTTATATTAATTATTAAATTTAAATTTGATTTAAAAACATGATCGTTACAGGTTCCCCCTTAAGAAAATTTCGTCCTCGAAATTTGAAAGAAAGAGAAAGATAACAAAGAATATAAGAGCATAGAAAAAGACAGAGAAATGGCTTACCAATCAAGCCGGAATATCCACTCTGCAATTGGGATAGGACTTTTTCATGCTATCCTCTATCTCCCAAGCACAGTCATTTGAATCACCAATCCACTGCACTTTAACTAGTGTCACAACTTTATTCCTTATTTACTTTTCATCATGATCCACAATCTTTATCGGTTCCCTTTTAACTGCCAAATTTGGCGTAATCTCCAAATCCTGTTGTGCAGCCTCTTCAATGATACTGTCTGGATCATGCACATATTTTCGAAGGTTAGAAATGTGAAACACATCATGCATGCCAGATAACCAGCTGAGTAGTTGCACTCGATATGCTAAAGGACCGATCCTCTCTAGAATAGGAAAAGGACAAATATACCGTGGTGCCAGCTTACCAGTCTTCCCAAATCTTAACACACCATGCATTGGAGAAACTTTGAGGAAAATAGAGTCTCCAATCTGGAATTCCAAATCTCTTCTTCTGTGATCAGCATAACACTTCTGACGACTTTGAGTCATTTTCAGTTTCTTCTGTATAAAATCAATTTTCTCTATGAATTCCTTAATCATATCTGGTCCAAGGACGAGTCTATCACCTGACTCGATCCATCATGCAGGTGATCGACACGGACGACCATATAGAGCTTCGAAAGGAGCCATCTTGATATTGGCCTGATAGCTATTATTGTATGAGAATTCGACCAGATGCAAATGGCCCTCCCAAGAACCACCAAAGTCAAGTATACAAGCATGCAACAGGTCTTCTAAGATTTGGTTTATCCTTTCAGTCTGCCCATCAGACTGTGGGTGATAAGCAGTACCGAAGTTCAGTTTGGTTCCCAATGCGGCTTGAAATGCCTCCCAAAATCTACTAGTGTAGATCGGATCACGATCACTCACTATACTGCCAGGTATACCGTGGAGACGAACAATTTTTTTCACATATAATTTAGCCAAACTTGCTGCTGTGCGGGTAGATTTCACTGGTATAAAGTGGGATTTGTTAGTCAAACGGTCCATAATAACCCAAATTTCTTTATTGCCTTTTCGCGTACGGGGCAACCTATCGATGAAATCCATCGATACTTGATCCCATTTCCACGTTGGCACCTCCAATGGTTGGAGAAAACCCGCCATTTTCATCTTATCACTTTTGATTTGTTGACAGGTAGCACAACCACTCACATATATAGATATGTCCCTCTTCATTGTCTTCCACCAGAAAGTGCTTTTGATATCTCTATACATCTTATTCACTCCTGGATGGATACTGAGTTTAGACTTGTGACACTCGTATAAAACTTCACGTTTTAGATCGGGGATGTCTGGGACACAGATCCTGTCTTTCAACCTTATAACTCCATTATAATCGATTCCAAAACTGGAATTCTCACCTTGACGTATTCTTTTACAAATTCCACGAAGAAACTGGTCTTCTTTCTGCTTGCTGGCGATCTTTTTAAGGAGAGTAGGAGTGACAACAAGATATGCAAGAACAATATGTCTCCTTCTTAAAGCATCGACAACTATAATGGCTTTTCCTGGCGTTTGAATATTTAGGTCATATGATGCTAGAAATTCTAACCAACGTTGTTGTCGCAAATTTAAATCTTTCTGGGTGAAGAGATATTTCAGAGATTTGTGGTCCGTGAATAATTCAAAATTTTCACCTAAATAAAGAAAGTTCTTTAAGTATATTTATTAAGTTAAGTTAAACTTGTTAGTCCGTGAGATGATGGTTTTGATGACAACAACCTTAGAATAGATTATAAAATATAAATACTGACATTATAAGTTTAGATATATATGTATATGCAGGATTTAACCATGCAGGTACCAAGAATGAAGACTGTACAGTATAGAGATTCAAGATATCGAGATAGAAGACTCATGAGTATCAAGAGTTCAAGATTTCAAGCATAAGTATTTTTATTAGGAATTTTTGTTAAAACTCGTAGAAAAGCACAGACATCTTAAAATCCAATTTATTCGTGGAATGGAATCCACTTCGAGTCTGTTAAAGGGATGGAACCCTAAGTAGGATAGAACCGATGAAAATCTAGTGAAACATTATTTTGTATCCACTAATTTTAATTCAAACGATTTTAAAAAATTATCTTGTTTTCAAAATGATTTCAAAACTTTCCTTTTAAAAACAACAAAACCCTCTATCCTGATTTTAAAAAATTTTAGCCTCAAAATTATCTTTAATTTCAAAGTCAAATTACTCCTGATTTTAAACTATCTTTTAATATAATATATTTAACTTTTAAATATTTATACTTAGATTTAAAATATAAAATTATAGTTAAATTCTATATATAATATTCTCTATATTTACTTATGAATTTTAACTATAGTCAAGTACAATTATAGAAGTTCAAAATAGTTTTAGTATAAAATCAAAGTTATTTTCAAAGAAAATCAAAACACCAAAAAATCCTTTGGGATGTCGACATGCCCAAGTACCCCATGTCGACATAGTGTCAGTTGAGTTCAAAATTTAAATTTCAAAAGAAGTGTCTATTCGCCATAACTTTTCATGAATGGACATGGCCGTTGTTCTTCTATAAATAGGGGTTAGTTTCAATGAATTTTATATCAGATTTTCTAGTTTTTCGCTCCTCTTCTTCTTCCACATTTCTTAATACACATTCTTACCATTACTCTGTCGAAATCAACAATGAATCGAACTCGATTACTTCTAGTTTGATTCTCCATCACTATCTCTACAAGTTTCTCAGTGCTATTCAGAGTTATAGACTTCTTTGTAATCTATTAAGCGAGAATAGGTGTGATAGTAGCCTTGGAAATCAATCAAGAAAGAAAAAGTATGATTGTAGCCTTGGTAAATCTGTTGGGTAAACTTGTGGCGCGGAAATCAAGTATCTCTACCCAGAGGATATAAATTCTGGAGGGTGTGCCTCGTAGCCTTGAAACCGAGGGTGTAATTGTACAATTGCTTTTGAAAGGAAATCCGTACTTATGTTGCATGACTGGATGTAGGGTAACTCCGGACCAGTACGAAATCCGGTGTGTTCTTTCCTTTATTGCTTTTATTTTATTTCTCATCTGTGTTTGTTTCTGTAATCATATCTGTGTCTGTATATTGCATACAACGGTGTCTAAATTAACATAAACTCGAAAAAGATTTAGTAATTCTTTATTAACACTATTCACCCCCCTCTAGTGTTAATCCTAGCTTTAAGATCCGTAATCCGCATTTCTCACAATTGGTATCAGAGTGAGGTTTTCAAAGTTAAACTGATTTTTGAAAAGTTTTCAAAATGGCTACCAACACTAGTACTGTTACTAACACTAATATCCCTGTCACTAGTTCATTTGTAGAGGGTCAGTCTACTGTTAGACCACCACTTTTTAATGGCAGTAACTATGCCTATTGGGCATGTAGAATGAAAATATATTTACAATCTATAGGATTAGACACTTGGAATATCACACAAACTGAATATTCTGAACCCACAACTAATTATGCACAGTGGACTGCTGAGCAAAAGGCTGTTGCACAAAATAATTCTAAGGCAATGAATATTCTATTTTGTTCACTAGATAGAAATGAATTCAATAGAGTGTCAGTTTGTAAGTCTGCATATGAAATCTAGAAAACTTTGCAAGTTACTCATGAAGGAACAAGTAAAGTTAAACAGACCAAAAATTCCATGCTCACAAATCAGTTTCAATTATTTAAAATGAATCCTAATGAGTCTATTTCAGATATGTATAGTAGATTTTAGAATATTGTGCATTCTCTAATATCATTCGGAAAGGAATTTTCTAAACAAGATCAAGTCAGAAAGATTTTAAATTCTCTAACTCCAGAATGGGATCAAAAGACACTTGCAATCGAAGAGGCAAATGACATCAGTACTTTAAAGATAGAATAATTAATTGGAAATCTAATGTCATATGAAGTTCAAATGATCGGGAGAAGAGAAAGTAAAGCATCTGAAAAGAAATCAATGGCATTCAATGCATTGACCAATGGATTAGACTCAAATAGCGATAATGATGAAGAGATAGCCTTTATGATCATAAATTTTAGAAAATTCCTGGAATACAGAAAGATGAATAATCTCAAGAGAAACAACTATAAAAATTTTGAAAATCAGAATGTAGCGCCAGACAAATGTTACAACTGTGATAAATCAGACAATTTCAAAAGAGACTATCCGTATCCAGATAGGCAAAATTCTCCTATGAACAATGATCCAGGAAAGAAACGGAAGCGTGTATTTACTGCCACTCTAGATGACTCAGACTTGTCCTCAAGTAATGATGATCAGAAGATAGATAATTCGAATTTGTGTTTCATAGCTGTTCATGACTCCGACGAATTCAAACAAACGGACTAAGAATAAGGTACACGTTTACAATACAATTGGTTGAAATTGCTTGCTTAGAATTAGTTGCTTGATTGTTTGATTGATTGATTTTGAATTGGTGTGTTGTTTGAATTTTAAAAGTTGTTTTCTATTTGTTTTTTATTTCATTATCTTATTAATATTTTTATTATTTTTTAATAGTACAATAATATTTTCTGAAATATACTTGAAGTTTAATACTATTTCAGATATATATATATATAGGCATTAAAAATAATAACATTATATATATATATATATATATATTAGAGAACTTAGGAAAAATCAATTCATGAAAATTCAAAGGCACATGTCGACATGGTCCCTACCATGATGTCGACATGGGCATCTGAATTTGAATTTCAAAATTTAAATTCAAATGTTTGAATTTTTCTCCACCTTTTCACTTCATTCAATTCTCTGAAAAGCTACCTTTTGATCAGAGAATATATATTTTGAGAATCCATTTATCCACTATCTTTTATCATATCTTTTCACTCTCATTTTCAAATTCAAACTCTCTCTTCATAACTTCAAGCTCTCTACTCTCTACTTTAATGGCTTCATCAAGCAACCCATCCACCATGAGAATTTCCAGAAAAATCAAAGAGCAATTATTCAGTGATCCGAAGGCAATAAAAGCATACATCAATTATGCTAACTATGCCAAAGTCCATCCCGGAAAATATGCTATTTTCAAGATTTTCTCTTATGAATTTGATTCTCTTTTTCCAAACAATGGAGTTCTAAGTCTTATTGATTCTTCTCAAAATGATTTTGTTTGCTATCCTAATCTTGTCAAAATTTTCTATGCGAATTTAAATCGTGGATTTTATGACGGTAATGAGAATGAATGTAACGACCCGTAAAATTCGATGATTAAAATGAGTTAAATTTATAAGATTTTTAATTAAATTTAGAAAGAAATAAAAATCTCATAATTTATACTGGAGCGAATGTCAGGAATTAGATGTAGCAATCGTAATTAAAACTAACAATTTAAATTTATATTGCAACTAATTGAAATAATGGAAATTGTCCTACTTGGTTATATAATTTAAGAAACAAATGGGAATGTTGAATTAGTGAATTTTAAATAAAAATATTAACTAGAATGGAATTCAAATTGATATAATAATGGAAAGTGTAAATGGTTGCATTTGGATATTAAATTTAAAGTAAGTAATAAAAGGGTAAGCATTTTTTTTATCAATGCAATAATATATTGATTGATAGTAACTGCATGTAAATTTAGGCAACGATGTTAATGCATGGTTAACAACACTAATTAAAGTTAATAAAAATGAATGGAAGGAAATTCCATTTAATGAAAATAAATTTAAATGTTAGGACTTAGTTGTAAATGCAAATTATGTAAATGAAGGTAAATATTGAATGAATATAGGAATTAATGTCCGATTTAGGGTAATAGAATGAATTCATATGATGGAAGTAATTATAATACATAGTGAAATAATAGCTAGGATGGAATACAGCAACGAGCTGAATTGTGTAAATTGAATAGAAACGAAATTTATTTATAAGGTACTAATTGATGGAATAAAAGTACGAAACCAAATAGATAAATTGATTTAGAATAAATAGTAATTAATGTACATATTTGGCAAATAAAATAAAATGGAATTAGTTATTAATACAAAGGAAAGATGGATATTTGGATATAGTAGAGTAATGAAAGACAAACAAATCATTCCATTGAAACCTAACTTATAATAAGTGTAATTATTACAACAATTGAAATTAAAGATTATGCAATTGAAATAAAGATGAAAATAGAAATGGAATAAAATTGTGTTATATATGGAATAATAATCTGGGTTGATAGGTAACAAACTTTTAAAATGCAAATAGCAGCAAATAGAGGACAATTAATATAGGTTGTTTATTTATTTAATGTGTCAAATAAACTTTGGTAATAAATTTCAATAAATATTAATTTAACGTTTTGTTAATGTAAATTAAAGTAACAATTGATGAAATAAAGAATGGAACCAAGGTAGATTAATTTATTGGATTTAAAATCTAAACTAATGGGTGAAATCGACAAATTTCACTATGATTGGATTATGGTAGTTATTACACAATAAGTGAAAATAAAACAGTTAATACGAATAAAGGTGAAACGGAAAGTATCAGTGTAATGAAACGTAACCAAATGTTAAATATGTTTATAGGATAATAATTTATTTGAATAATAAGAATGGGAATCAAGATTTATTTATTTATTTGGATTTAAATTATGGTAATTGGGTTTATTGCAATTAATTGGAATTAATATTTAAATATTGCGTTAATGAAGTTTAAGAGGAAATTTGCGAATAACTATGTAATAAACTACGAACCAATGTTAATTCTATCCATTTAGTGATAATGGATTGAATAAAAATATTTAAAATCAAATGAATGGATTTATATGAAACTTTAATTGATAAATTTGTGAATTTATTTGAAATTGAATTTAATACGGTAATGGGTAAATTAATTTAACTTAAATTTGATGTCTGAACTTATCTGAATTATTGTAAGTAATTAAGAAATCAAAAAGGAGATGAAATTTGTCAATTATCGAATTAGAATAAAAAAATTGGATTTAATTAATTATTTTAAATTTAATTAATTATTTTAAATTTATTTAATTAATGTAAAAATAGCCATTTTGGACACTGACTCGGATTTCGTCAAAACCAGTTTCATCGAATACGTAACTGTGAATCATTGTAGGATTACAAGTTTCGTAGCGATCGGACTTTTCGTTTGATCGTACGGACTCGAAATGTCTTGAAATCAATGAAATTGATATCAATTGAAATCAATTTGAAAAATATTGATTTGAGCATAACTTCTTCATACGATGAAATTTGGAGTTGAAACTTGTTCCATCGAGTTTAAAATATTTAAAAACATCTATTTTGATATATGGGTTTACCCAATTTCGTTCCGGAGTCAGAACGGGTTTTTTAGGCCACTTTGCCGTTAGCGCATACATCTATCTTATCCGATCCATCCTATTTCAACTTTGTCTATATATATCC
Organism: Allium cepa; assembly: GCA_030765085.1. Taxonomy (NCBI): domain Eukaryota; kingdom Viridiplantae; phylum Streptophyta; class Magnoliopsida; order Asparagales; family Amaryllidaceae; genus Allium; species Allium cepa. The sequence continues at coordinate 682,617,158 of CM060938.1, forward strand.
TGCTATAAAATCTAGCAGCCTCGGTTCCTCATTTCTATACATTCTATTCACCTTCTCACTTCAATGGCAGAAAAACCCTAATTCCAATCGTAACCCCAAATCAAATCCAAAGCTGAAAATTCAAACTCCTCAGAAAAATTTAAAAAAATTATATATCGAAGCTCTCGATGTACGCATCTCAAAACTAAAATTTGTTTTCCAATTCGATGCATCATTTATCCAGAATTTCTAAATCAATTTTCGACCGTTCATCGTGCGTCGATGAACATCGACGGATCGACGAACCATTCCTGGGTTTTGAAGAGTGGACCGAGGGGAGTCGATCTGTGGCGTTCGTTCATGGAATTAACAGCTGCATTTGGAGAAAAATTCGAACTAGGGTTTGAATTGGGTGGCGGTTATTCATTTTTTTTTGGCCGAGATCGGGGTCGACGTGGTGTCTTGAGGTGAGGTGGAGGCTGTGTGGTGGAGCGCCTCTTGGCCGAGCGCGATGGCCAATGGGCGGCGTTTTGTTCGCGTGCTAGGGTTCAAAAGTGTAGTACTCGGTCGGAGGCGGAAGGTGCGTGCGTGCTACCTGGGAAGAAATATGTTTGGTGACGTGGCGAGTTGTGGGGTGAGGGAATTGTGTTCTTTTTTTATTTTATTTTTTTAAATTAAAATACAATCACAATTATCGCTATATCTTTCACATACGATATCCGATTTATGTGCGGTTTCTTTTGTTAGGATCGTATTGAAATTTCGGACTTTATGACGCTGGTTTGGGCGAATTCTGAGGCTGTCAAATTTTTGGGTTTAAATTGAATTTAAATTCAAAAGGTGAGTTTTAACCCACTCACAACTTCTAATATTTCTTATGTTTGTTAAATTAATTTTTGATGTGATTTAAAATTTATCTATGATTGTTAGGCTTTTTAAGCATCCTCTCAGTTAAATTGCATTTATTTAACTAAACTGTTATTTAATTATTCATTGCATATAAACTGCCAGTTAAATTGTATTTATTTATTATTGCATATAAACTGCTAGTTAAACAATTATTTAATTTATCATTGAATATAAATTACTAGTTAATACCTGTTGTTTTTTTATCCGTTCTATATTAATGCTATTGTTTGAATTGGGTGATGATTGTGATAAATGGTTGATGGTTGATATTGGACGAATGGATGTTGTATTTTATATTGTAATAAACTGCAAGTTATCATGCATTTTTATTTCATTCGGGATTGCGGTTTGAAATGATATATAACCACAATTTTTATTTTAATTACGGATTGAAATGATAAATATCCGTATCACTTGACCATACGATAAAAGTATAAAAGAAGTTTAATAATAAAATTGGTTTAAAGTATAAAAGAAGTTTAATAATAAAAGTTGATTTTATTAAGATATGATACAACGAAGTATTTATTTATATTATATTTGTAGAGTATAATGACTTAAATAATGAAGGCTGGAAGAGAAATATTGAATTAAAGTGTTTCAAGAATTATCCTCGAATAAAAATTTGATTTGAAATTAAAAATAAATTGAAATTTTAAAGGATATGATTCTTATAACTTGATTGGATTTAGAGGGATTTAAATGAATATAAAGATTTATATGAATATATCAAGTTAATAAAATTTAAAGAATGTCCAGTTGTTTGAAGTTAAAGATTTTGCTTAAATGATATTGGGTTTATTAAGTAAACATTTCAAATCTAGATAATAGTAAATGGAATTTGATATATATGAAATTATCAAAGATTTCGTTTTGAAATTGTAGAATATTTAAAGCTTTGAAATATATGGAAATTGAAATGGTTTATTTGGGAATTTAAACCTATATTTGGAATTTATTTGTGTAATTTAAAAAGCTATTTTGTTATATAAAGTGGTTTAACATTTAACCCATTTAAGTATTAGAAATTTTGTTTCAGAGTTACGGGGGTCTAAGATATATATAATTGAAAATATTATGATTTTTGAAAAAGGGATATATCTAAAATAAAAATATATCATATTGATTTAGGGGTTTTAAAAATAGAAATGATATCGTATTTATATAGTTTTGAAATGGATATTATATTCTGGTTTTGAAGTATAATTATTTTAAAATGACCGCGGTGTTATAATAACGTTTGGCAGTTAAAGAGACCGAGATCGAAAGTTGTCATACTCTCTGCCAACCCCGAAAACCACTTTAACAACCGTGTACGCGGTGGAGATTCCAGAATGAAGTAGGATGGTGGCGACGTTTCCTTTGAGGTAAATACGTGGACCCGACTCCCGTGAGTTGGCATAAGGTGGCCAAAACAGGAGCGATTCTCGGGCTAATGAGGTAGCACCTTTGATCGGACACATCCCTTCGATTTTATACTTTGACATTTGGATTGATTCGGTGGCCACTTTTGATTTTCTTTTTGGGGGTGTGGCTCGAGATGGGAGGTAGCTGCGCGCTACGCTTTACCACCAGCCCGTATGCGTAATTGGTATATCTATTCTGGCGTTGCCTAGTTGTGTCGTGTCACCTACCCTATCGCGCCTTATACGAGTTTGGTTTTCTCCCATAGCCCGTGTGGTATTCTCTGGTGGCTTCCCGATTAGAAGGGACTATGATATTGGATGGACTACTGGGACTATTACGTGTTAATGGGAATATTGGATCACTCCTTAACGCTATTTAAAAGTATGTTTATTTTACTATAGACATTATTATAATAGCAAAATATTACTACATAGTAAATAGTTTAACGGATCCTTAGGAGGTGTGAATTCCGAGCATCTCTTAAGTTACTGCACTCACGTTAGACACTGGATAGGAGATGTCAAATCCCGTAAACATCTTCGACACCGTTACAATCATATTTATTTCAATTGATTTAACTTACATAAGATCTTTTAGTTATGAATCGAGTGTTTTGTCTTTTCAATTCGCTCCGGTCAGTCCGAGCATTTCAGAAACGAAGATTTTATTCTGGAGGACGAAGACGAAGTTTTGTAGTACTATTACCTACTATATTATTCCACTACACCATTTAATTCCGCTGCATTAATTATTATTCTCCAGTATGTGTACTCTGATATGTATTGTATAAATATAGTCATATGTTCTGTAAAACAGCTTCATAAACTATTATTTGATTATTATATTTTATCATTCCACTGCAAGATTATATTTTGTTTTTTTTCTTTCTCTACTTTTTCTTATTTACCCCGTAACAATCCGCCCTTTTGTATGGTTTAAGACCGACGTGTGTGGCTTGAATTGGCACGTGTGTCGATTTAAAGCGTGTGAAAAGGCAGGACGTTACATCTGGTATCAGAGCTTTGGTTTAGCGATAAACCTTAGCTTTGTAGGGTTTTGACCCTTTGCCAATAGGGTAGTAATACCCTATGACGAGTCACTGAGTGTATATATGAGAGAGCGTATTTGTTAGTGCTATAAAAAGGTTTTAATATTGTGTTAATTTGTTCCGTTTTGTATTTATAAATTCTGGTTGATGCATGGGACGCTATGACATCAATAGGGATTTCTAAACACTTAATAGGACAGACCGACATAATATTTGTTTTTAATATAGATGAGTGAAATAATTTTGCCTGTTATATTTTCTATATATAAAGTAATAAATTTTATAAAGATTATATTTGGTTGTAATATATTGGTTGTTAAGTAATGAAATTTATAAATAATAGTTGAAATAAGATTTAAAATAAATAAATAAAATTGAAAATTTAGAACTTAAGTTCTGGGGTTTTGAAATTTCTTTCAAATGATTTTGGAATATAATAATAATATTGTTTATAAGAATTTTCTAATATAAATATTTCAATATAATTTGGAAGAATTGTTTTAAAGAAAATTTTGAAAAAATAAGTTCTGCACTTCCCACCCTGTCGCTGGAAAATAATTTCGATGATGGTGGCCGCATCATCGACATTCATTTTCGAGTTTCGAAGAGGGAAGGCCACTGTAGTAGTTTTACTACAGATTTATTTTGATAAACAGTTAGAAATTTTAAACTGTTTTAAATATAATGAGATATATAAATTGCAAGCATATGTTTATCTGTTATTTTAAAATGATTTTGAATAAACCCGGTATTTGGTTCTTAAGTTCCAGTTAATTAATAGTTGAATTAAGTGTAGTAAATTGGAATATGACATATTAATAATTGGAACCTTTAATTAAAGTAAGAAATTTAATGCTAAGATATGAATGAAATTAAAGGAAATAGAATAAACTTGTATAACTTTAAATTACATCCTTAAAAACATATATATATATATATATATATATAACTTACATAACAATAAACGTTTCAATGTTTAATAAGAAATTTGTAATAGAATATTATGCAAAAAAATTGAAATATGAAAGGCTCAATGAATCACCTTAACAAATAAGAATTTGATGTTGAAATTGTTATAAACTTAAGTTATAATGGAAATCTTACTATAATAAAATATGATAGAAGATAAATGTTGTAAGTAAGTAATTATAGGCATAAGTAAATGATGAAGTTAGTTATTTTAAAAATAAGTAGAGAGATGAATTACTGTAAATAAGTGAAATTGAGTAATGAATGTAATGCAAATAAAAGAAATTTGCATTATATATGGATAAATGAAAATTGTAAGAAATAAATTGTAAACTAAAATGTTAAATCAGTAATTGAATGAAAAGGAAATCAAACAACGAATGGATGAAGCGAAATTGATAAAAAAATAAACTTGATTGATTGTTGAAATTGTTTTGATTTATGGTTGTTTCGGTAAGGATACTTTAAAATTGGTTGGATAAATGAATAATCTATTTAGTTTCATTAGAGACTGTTGAGTAAAATGGTGCGTTTAGTAGTTTATTTTTCATCCTGCACAAATTTGAAGTTGGACCCGAACAACTATTTGTTTTGTTGATATGAATGGATAATTGATGTGTTTTGATTTTATGTGATGGTTGTTACTTGTTGCAAGTGATGGTTGTTATATTGATTTGTTTGTTGTTGTTTGAAACCACTTTAAATATTTCATTTTATAAAATTGTTAACTCTTTTCAGATTATATAAGTGAAATGCAGGTTATGGAAGCAATTGCTACTGCTTTTGGTTTCATAATTAAGCGTTAATCGCCCGACAAATAGGTACGTTTTCGATTTTTTTTGGATTTATAGTGCTATTATATTGTTTTTCCCAGGTTGGGATATATATTATTTTGAAAAATATATGTTGTATATTGTTATTTTGATATTATATTTTTCTCCCGAGCCTCTCCGTACAAAGGAGACTCTGCCGAAATTTTCCGTAAATTTTAGACTTAGAAAATATTTTGAAAATGTTTTCCAACCCGTATTAATTTGAATATAAAAGATTTAATTATTTATAAATCTATATATGTTATTTAAATTACCCTATTCTGTAAATTTATTGTTATGAATATAATGTTTTGAACAATCTAGATTGATTTATAAGTTTCTCTTTTCCCTTCTTTTCCTTTTCGGGGACAAAAAGTTTTGAGTGGGGAAGAGTGTAACAACTCGTAAAATTCGATGATTAAAATGAGTTAAATTTATAAGATTTTTAATTAAATTTAGAAAGAAATAAAAATCTTATAATTTATATTGGAGCGAATGTCAGGAATTAGATGTAGCAATTGTAATTAAAATTAACAATTTAAATTTATATTGCAACTAATTGAAATAATGGAAATTGTCCTACTTGGTTATAAGTTTAACATAAGAAACAAATGGGAATGTTGAATTAGAGAATTTAAATAAAAATATTAACTAGAATGGAATTCAAATTGATATAATAACGGAAAGTGTAAATGGTTTCATTTGGATATTAAATTTAAAATAAGTAATAAAAGGGTAAGCATTTTTTTTACCAATGCAATAATATATTGATTGATAGTAACTGCATGTAAATTTAGGCGATAATGTTAATGCATGGTAAACAACACTAATTAAAGTTAATAAAAAATGAATGGAAGGAAATTACATTTAATGAAAATAAATTTAAATGTTAGGACTTAGTCGTAAATGCAAATTATGTAAATAAAGGTAAATATTGAATGAATATAGGAATTAATGTCTGATTTAGAGTAATAGAATGAATTTATGTGATGGAAGTAATTATAATACATAGTGAAATAATAGCTAGGATGGAATAAATAGTAATTAATGTACATATTTGGCAAATAAAATAAAATGGAATTAGTTATTATTACAAAGGAAAGATGGATATTTGGATATAGTAGAGTAATGAAAGACAATCAATTCATTCCATTGAATCCTAACTTATAATAAGTGTAATTATTGCAAAAATTGGAATTAAAGATTATGCAATTGAAATAAAGATGAAAATAGAAATGGAATAAAATTGTGTTATATATAGAATAATAATCTGGGTTGATAGGTAACAAACTTTTAAAATGCAAATAACAGCAAATAGAGGACAATTAATATAGGTTGTTTATTTATTTAATGTGTCAAATAAACTTTGGTAATAAATTTCAATAAATATTAATTTAACGTTTTGTTAATGTAAATTAAAGTAACAATTGATGAAATAAATAATGGAACCAAGGTATATTAATTTATTAGATTTAAAATCTAAAATAACGGGTGAAATCTACAAATTTCACTACGATTGGATTATGGTAGTTATTACACAATAGGTGGAAATAAAACAGTTAATACGAATAAAGGTGAAACGGAAAGTATCAGTGTAATGAAACATAACCAAATGTTAAATATTTTTATAGGATAACGATTTATTTGAATAATAAGAATGGGAATCAAGATTTATTTATTTATTTGGATTTGAATTATAGTAATTGGGTTTATTGCAATTAATTGGAATTAATATTTAAATATTGCGTTAATGAAGTTTAAGAGGAAATTTGCGAAAAACTATGTAATAAACCATGAACCAATGTTAATTTTATCCATTTGGTGATAATGGACTGAGTAAAAATATTTAAAATCAAATGAATGGATTTATATGAAACTTTAATTGATAAATTTGTGAATTTATTTGAAATAGAATTTAATACGGTAATGGGTAAATTAATTTAACTTAAATTTCATGTCTGAACTTATCTAAATTATTGTAAGTAATTAAGAAATCCAAAAGGAGATGAAATTTGTCAATTATCGAACTGGAATAAAAAAAAGTTGGATTTAATTAATTATTTTAAATTTATTTAATTAATGTAAAAATAGCCATTTGGGCCACTGACTCGGATTTTGACGAAACCAGTTTCATCGGATCCGTAACGGTGAATTATTATAGGATTTCAAGTTTCATAGCGATCGGACTTGTCGTTTGATCGTATGGACTCGAAACGCCTTGAAATCAATGAAATTGAAATCAATTTGAAAAATATTGAGTTGAGAATAACTTCTTCATACAATGAAATTTGGACTTGAAACTTGTTCCATCGAGTTTAAAATATTTAAAAACATCTATTTTGATATATGGGTTGACCCAATTTCGTTCCGGAGTCAGAACGGGCTTTTTGGGCCACTTTGTCGTTTGCGCGTACATATCTATCTTATCTGATCCATCCTATTTCAACTTTGCCTATATATATCCTGCTATAAACCCTAGCAGCCTCGGTACCTTATTTATATACGTTCTATTCACCTTCTCACTTCAATGTCAGAAAAACCCTAATTCCGATTGCAACCCCAAATCAAATCCAAAGCTGAAAATTCAAACTCCTTGGAAAAATTTAGAAAAATTATATATCGAAGCTCTCGATGTACGCATCTCAAAACTAATTTATTTTTCCAATTCGATGCATCGTTTGTCCAGAATTTATAAATCAATTTTGGACCGTTCATCGTGCGTCGATGAACATCGACGTATCGACGAACCATTTTTGGGTTTTGAAGAGTGGACCGAGGGGAGTCGATCTGTGGCGTTCGTTCATGGAATTAACGGCTGGATTTGGAGAAAAATTCGAACTAGGGTTCGAATTGGGTGGCGGCTGTTCATTTTTTTTGGCCGAGATCGGGGTCGACGTGGTGTCTTGAGGTGAGGTGGAGGCTGTGTGGTGGAGTGCCTCTTGGCCGAGCGCGATGGCCAATGATTGGTGGCGGCATTTTGTTCGTGTGCTAGGGTTCAAAAGTGCAGTATTCGGTCGGAGGCGGAAGGCACGTACGTGCTACCTGGGAAGAAATATGTTCTGTGACGTGGCGAGTTGTGGAGTGAGGGAATTGTGTTCTCTTTTTATTTTATTTTTTAAATTAAAATTCAATCAAATTATCGCTATATCTTTCACATACGATATCCGATTTATGCGCGGTTTCTTTTGTTAGGATCGTATTCAAATTCCAGACTTTATGCCACTAGTTTGGAAGAATTCTGAGACTGTCAAATTTTTGGGTTTAAATTGATTTTAAATTCAATTTAAATTCAAAAGGTAAGTGTTTTAACCCACTCACAACTTCTAAGATTTCTTATGTTTATTAAATTAACTTTTGATGTGATTTAAAATTTATCTATGATTATTTGGCTTTTTAAGCATCCTCTCAGTTAAATTGCATTTATTTAATTAAATTATTATTTAATTATTCATTGCATATAAACTGCCAGTTAAATTATATTTATTTATTATTGCATATAAACTGTCTGTTAAACATTTATTTAATTTATCATTGAAGATAAATTACTAGTTAATGCCTCCTGTTTATTATCCGTTCTATATTAATGCTATTGTTTGAATTGGATGATGATTGTGATAAATGGTTCATGGTTGATATTAGATGAATGGATGTTGTATTTTATATTGTTATAAACTGCAAGTTATTACGCATTTTCATTTCATTTGGGATTGCGGTTTGAAATGATATATAACCGTAATTATTATTTTAATAAAGGACTGAAATGATAAATATCCGTATCACTTGACCATAGGATAGAAAATTTTATACAGGCACCGTGGTCTATATATAAAAATATTTTGAAAGGATATATATATAATTAATTTCTTGGTTTTAAGCTATGTATAAAATTGGTTTAAAGTATAAAAGAAGTTTAATAATAAAAGTTGATTTTATTAAGATATGATACAGCGAAGTATTTATTTATATTATATTTGTAGAGTATAATGACTTAAATAATGAAGGCTGGAAGAGAAATATTGAATTAAAGTGTTTTAAGAATTATCCTCGAATAAAAATTTGATTTGAAATATAAAATAAATTGAGATTTTAAAGGGTATGATTCTTATAACTTGATTGGATTTAGAGGGATTTAAATGAATATAAAGATTTATATGAATATATCAAGTTAATAAAATTTAAAGAATGTCCAGTTGTTTGAAGTTAAAGGTTTTACTTAAATGATATTGGGTTTATTAAGTAAACATTTCAAATCTAGATAATAGTAAATGGAATTTGATATATATGAAATTATCAAAGAATTTGTTTTGAAGTTGTAGAATATTTAAAGTTTTGGAATATATGGAAATTGAATTGGTTTATTTGGGAATTTAAACCTATATTTGGAATTTATTTGTGAAATTTAAAAAGCTATTTTGTTATATAAAGTGGTTTAACATTTAAGCCATTTAAGTATTAGAAATTTTGTTTCAAAGCTATGGGGTCTAAGATATATATTATTGAAAATTTTATGATTTTTTAAAAAGGGATATATCTAAAATAAAAATGATATCATATTGATTTAGGGGTTTTAAAAATAGAAATGATATCGTATAGTTTTGAAATGGACATTATATTCTGGTTTTGAAGTATAATTATTTTAAAATGACCACGGTGTTATAATAACGCTTGGTTGTTAAAGAGACCGGGATCAGAAGTTGTCATACTCTCTGCCAATCCCAAAAAACCACTTAAACAACCGTGGACGCGATGGAGATTCCAGAATGAAGTAGGATGGTGGCGACATTTCCTTTGAGGTAAATACGTGGACCCGACTCTCATGAGTTGGCATAAGGTGGCTAAAACTTGAGCGATTCTCGGGCCAATGATGTAGCACATTTGATCGGACACATGCCTACGATTTTATACTTTGACTTTTGGATTGATTCAGTGGCCACTTTTGATTTTCTTTTTGGGGGTGTGGCTCGAGGTAGGCGGTAGCTGCGCGCTACGTGTTACCACCAGCCCCGATCCGTAATTGGTATACCTACCCTGGCATTGCCTAGTTGTGCCATGTTTCCTACCCTATCGCGCCTTGTACGAGTTTGGTTTTCTCCCGTAGCACGTGTGGTATCCTCTGGTGGCTTCCCGATCAGAAGGGACTATGATATTGGATGGACTACTGGGACTATTATGTGTTAAGGGGAATATTGGGTCACTCCTTATCGCTATTTAAAAGTTGGTTTATTTTACTATAGACATTATTATAAGAGCGTAATATTACCACATAGTAAATAGTATAACATCCTTAGGAGGTGTGAATCCTGAGCATCTCTTAAGTTACTGCACTCACGTTAGACACTGGATAGGAGATGTCAAATCCCGTAAACATCTCCGACGCCGTTACACTCATATTTATTTCAGTTGATTTAACTTACATAAGATCTTTTAGTTCTGACTCGAGTGTTTTGTGTTTTCAATTCACTCGGATCAGTCCGAGCATTTTAGGATCGAAGATTTTATTCTGGAGGACGAAGACGAAGTTTTGTAGTACTATTACCTACTACATTATTCCACTACACCATTTAATTCCGCTGCATTAATTATTATTCTCCGGTATGTGTGCTCTGATATGTATTGTATAAATATAATCGAATGTTTTGTAAAATAGCTTCATAAACTGTTATTTGAGTATTATATTTTTTCGTTTCGCTGCTAGATTCTATTTTGTTTTTTATTCTTTCTCTACTTTTTCTTATTTAGCCATAACAATCCGCCCTTTTGTATGGTTTAAGTCTGACGTGTGTGGTTTGAATTGGCACGTGTGTCGATTTAAAGCGTGCGAAAAGACGGGACGTTACAATGAAATTTGGAGTAGTGTCAAAGGCACTAGAATTGTTTTGAATTGTGATCTTTTGGGTATTATTATCAATTGTATGAATTCGGGAATGGATCTTTCTAACTTTAAAATCGATGAACATGATCGTGAGACATTTCATCACATTTTCGAAAGAGATGATGATTTTGAATTTAAAAATAGAAATTTTCGACCAAAAGCAAGAATTGTCAATCTTCTTTTGCAACATACTTTGATCCCAAGATCAGGGAATTTTAACATTCCTACTTCAAAAGTTTGCAAAGCTCTTTTTGCTATTTTTGGAAATTATGACATAAATTGGGCGCAAGTTATTTTGGATGAACTTCGTCCTAAAAATCTTGAAATGGGTGAGTATACTTTATACCATGGAATTTATCTCACTCATATTGTTAACTATTTTGGAGTGGATTTCAAACGCGAAGAATTTGTTTCTAAAAAGGTTTTCAATCATTCCAACATTTCGCTTATGAAAATTCCATTTGTTTTTCAGCCTTCTGAGACCCTTACCGAAAAGGAAGAGCGCTTGGTTAATGAGGGAATGGAAGAAGAGGAAGAAGAAGAAGAAGGGGATGAAATGGAATTTAAGAAGAAGAAGAAGGTTAAACCTCGTTGAAAAGTATTGACTATCCTTCAAATCCGTCCACCAAATCCCTTCTCAAAAACCAAAAGACTATTGTTGAGAATCAACGGATTCTTAAACGATCCGTTAGTAAAAAGTTGGATAATATTTCTTCGAAGATGAACAATTTCATTTCAAAAGTCAGCAAGAAACTTCGACTATCTTCATCATCTTCATCCTCTAACTAGTTTTATCTTCTCGTATCATGTTGTATTTTTTTTTGTTTGCTTTATTTCGAATATTCATGTAGTTTGTTGTGTGCTTAATCATTTTATTATCGTAGTATGCAATGAAATGAAATTTCCTTTCTGTTATCTACCTTATCTTATCTCCAGAATAAATGTTAGTATATTATATACGCACACACAGAATTATTCACAAAATCAAATAGTCATAAGTTTTCACTAACCCATGTCGACATCCCCTATATGACCATGTCGACATGTACTGGTCAGAAATGACAATTGATTTTGAATTTGAAATTTGAATAACTATCAAATGTCTATTAATTTCAAACGAATTTCTACACCTATAAATACTTGTTTCTTCCAGAATTCTTAACTGAAATTTATTTCTTATCATCTATATCCTTTATTTCTTTCACAAATTCAACTATGGCTAACCCTATTCACAATCTATCCGAAAATCTTGAGGAAACCCTTAATTCATTTAAGAATATTCTCTCATTTATTCTACGTAACCAGCGTCACTTAGAATTAACTCAAATGTAGATGATCAAGGAACAAGAAAGGCACTTCGATGCGATGCGATGGATGATCTCCTCTCTGCACAAGGATGATAACGAAGCACATCCTCCTGTCTCTCTCACCAACGACAATGAAAATTGGGATGCAATTAAAGAAGACCCTATATTTGGAGAAGAAAGATGGGTGGAAGTTCCTCGTAATGTTTGATTTCATTACTATGTTGGATTTGTTTGAATTGATTTGGTTTGAATTGATACTCTGTGTGAATTGATTTCTTGATATTTGGTTTGAAGTTTGTTGTATAAAACATATATATATACATTGAAATGTGTATAGTCTTTAATTAGTTACCATGATCATAAGTACAACTATTTTTTAATCTATATATTATATATTCCGTTGTATAGTTTATCAATGCAGGCACTGAAGTCCAAGAATGAGGGGGAATGAGTTTTTGTTGATGACAAAGTGGGAGAAATATAAAATACAGTAGTTAGGCATGAATTAAGGGGGAGTTATTAGTTTTTGGGGGAGTTATTAGGATAGAAGTAATATTTTATAAACAAAGGTTGTCATCATCAAAAAGGGGGAGATTGTTAGTCCATGAGATGATGGTTTTGATGACAACAACCTTAGAATAGATTATAAAATATAAGTACATTATAAGTTTAGATATATATGTATATGCAGGATTTAACCATGCAGGTACCAAGAATGAAGACTATACGGTATAGAGATTCAAGATATCGAGATAGAAGACTCATGAGTATCAAGATTATCAAGAGTTCAAGATTTCCAGCATAAGTATTTTTATTAGGAATTTTTGTTAAAACTCGTAGAAAAGCACTGGCATCTTAAAATCCAATTTATTCGTGGAATGAAATCCACTTCGAGCCTGTTAAAGGGATAGAACCCTAAGTAGGATAAAACCTATGAAAATCTAGTGGAACATTGTTTTGTATCCGCTAATTTTAATTCAAATGATTTTACAAAATTATCTTGTTTTAAAAATGATTTCAAAACTTTCCTTTTAAAAACATCAAAAGCCTTTATCCTTATTTTAAATAATTTTAGCCTCAAAATTATCTTTAATTTCAAAGTCAAATTACTCCTGAATTTAAACTATCTTTTAATATAATATATTTAACTTTTAAATATTTATACTTAGATTTAAAATATAAAATTATAGTTAAAGTCTATATATATTAATCTCTATATTTACTTATGAATTTTAACTATAGTCAAGTATAATTATAAAAGTTTAAAATAGTTTTAATATAAAATAAAAGTTATTTTCAAAGAAAATCAAAACACCAAAAAATCCTTTGGGATGTCGACATGCCCAAGTACCCCATGTCGACATGGTGTTAGTTGAGTTCAAAATTTAAATTTCAAAAGAAGTGTCTACTCACCATAACTCTTCATGAATGGACATGACTATTGTTCTTCTATAAATAGAGGTTAGTTTCAACAAATTTTATATCAGATTTTCTGATTTTTCACTCCTCTTCTTCTTCCACATTTCTTAATACATATTCTTACCATTACTCTGTTGAAATCAACATTGAATTGAACTCGATTAGTTCTAGTTTGATTCTCTATCACTATCTCTACAAGGTTCTCAGTGCTATTCAGAGTTATAGACTTCTTTGTAATCTATTAAGCGAGAAAAGGTGTGATTGTAGCCTTGGAAATCAATCAAGAGAGAAAAGGTGTGCTTGTAGCCTTGGTAAATCAATTGGGTAAACTTGTGGCCCGGAAATCAAGTATCTCTACCCAGAGGATAGAAATTCTGGAGGGTGTACCTCGTAGCCTTGAAATTGAGGGTGTAATTGTACAATTGCTTTTGAAAGGAAATCCGTACTTGTGTTGCGGGACTGGATTTAGGGTAACTCCGAACCAGTATAAATCCGGCGTGTTCTTTCCTTTATTGCATTTATTTTATTTCTACATCTGTGTTTGTTTTTGTGATCATATCTGTGTTTGTATATTGCATACATCGGTGTCTAAATTAACATAAAAAAGATTTAGTAATTCTTTATTAACACTATTCACCCCCCCCTTTAGTGTTAATCCTCCCCCTCTAGTGTTAATCCTAGACTTAAGATCCATAATCCGCATTTCTCACAAAACTCTTAAATTGTTAGGAAAGCTGAAAGAGATTCTTACCCAGAAGATAGTGTCACCAGATTTTCAAAGCGAAAATAACCGCCAAGAGTTCCAGATCATAGGTTGGGTAGTTTCTCTCATGCGGACGCAACTGTCTACTCGCATAGGCAATTACCTTTCCATTCTGCATTAGTACCGCACCCACACCATCACCACAAGCGTCAGTATAGACAGATAAGCCTTGGTTTCCTTTAATGATAGCGAGAACAGGAGCAGTAGTTAATCTCTTCTTCAACTCCTGGAACGCTTCATTACATTTCGGAGTTCAATCAAATTTTGCATTCATCAATGTTACTTTAGTCAATGGACTAGCTATCTATAACGACCCGGTATTTTCAACCATTCGCATCCGCACATGTCAGACTTGAATTGTTCAAAATATCGCATTGTAAATAAAATTTGGCAAATCTCAGAATATACAGTAAATAAATAATCACAGGTCACAGACATAGAGTAAGAAATGCAGCGGAAGTAGAGAAAATAGTAGTTCATGAAGCCACTATCACATAGTCTCAAAATAAGTATGAATTACATAGTCTTAAAACCAATACAGTTTGAAATAACCACAAAAATCCCAAATCCATTTGTCTCGAATTACATATGCTAAGATAAAAGACTGAATGGAGAATAGATAGCAGCTCGATAAGATGATCTCCAGCAATCCTGGCTCTAGAAATTTGAAGTCCGAACTGATACTCAGGCCGGCCCGAGCGTAAAATAAAGCATAAACACTCGAGTGAGGACATACATACTTATACAGTGTAAGCAAATTCAAGTGAACTGTAACAGAATGCAAGTAACTTAAAGGATGCTTGGGACCACCCATCCTTTAAGGATCCGTTAAACTATTCACTATGTAGTAATATTTCGCTATTATAATAGTGTCTATAGTAAAATAAACTTACTTTTAAATAGCATTAAGGAGTGACCCAGTATTCCCCTTAACACGTAATAGTCCTAGTAGCCCATCCAGTATTAGCGCATCTCCAGATCGGGAGACTACCCTAAATACTCCACGGGCTATGGGAGAAAATCAAACTCGTACAAGGCTCGCTAGGGTAGGTGACACGGCACAACTAGGCAATGCCCGGGTAGATATAACAATTTCTATCCGGACTGGTGGTAGCGCGTAGCAGCTACTACCGTCCACCTCGAACAACACTCCCAAAATCAAAGGTGCGCACCGAACAATCACAAAGTAATAGAATGGCATACGAAAAAGTGCGTCCGATAAGAGGTGCTACCTCCTTGGCCCGAGAATCACTCCTGTTTTAGCCACCTTATGCCAACTCACGGGAGTCGGGTCCACGTACATACCTCAATAGAATGTCGCCACCATCCTACTTCATTCTGAAATCTCCACCGCGTTCAAGGTTGTCAAAGTTGTTTTCGGTATGGACAGAGTGTATGCCCATATCCGATCCCGGTGTCTTTAACAACCATCGTTATTATTACCCGTGTTTATCAATTTCAAATAGTTTATATTTCAATCAAAAATTCTTCATTTTAAACTATTTAAAGTGAAGTTATTATATTTTACAAATCCAATATCCAGAAATCTCAAATTTCAGCCACCACAACACTTAACAAGTTCTACTGTAGCCCTTTATTTACTCAGGTTTAGTTTTAAATTTCGCAACCACAACACTTAACAAGTACTGCAATAGCCCTTAATTTATTTTAGCCTTTAGTACATTTTCATCAACTACGGCACTTACGAAGTGTGGTAATATCCCTTACAACAGATTTTAAGTTAATTAAATTTCAGACTTAAATATAAATTCATCAATAATTTAATTTAAACCAAATTAACTTATAAAATCATATTTTCCACTTTGAAATAGTCATTTAAATTTCCTAAAATTTTATAATTTTTATAAAGTAAATTTCACAAATAAATATCAACTTCTCAAGGCTTCACTTATTAAAGTCCAATACACAATTTCTATTTTTTGTATTCAAAATTTTCTTAACAATTAAGTTTAATTCACATTTCAAAATATAACTGAATTTTCAATTTATTTCTTAACTTACCTCTTATTCTTAATCCAAACTTCCATTTTTAAATTAAGATATATTTCAAATTTCATTTTTTAAGTATTCATTTCTTTAACTATTTAATTCATTGAAAACTCAATAACACTTTATTAATTTAATTTAAATTCCAATTTATATTAAATTATCATATTTTATTTTCTTAACTTGAATTCCATTAAAATTTCAAAAATAAATTTATACTTCAAATTCCAACTTAACCATTTATTTATTTATATATTTAATTTGTAGAAAAATCACTAAAATCATTTTTAATTTAGTTTAAACCAAAATATTATTATATACACATTTAAAAATACTTAAAATTCCCAGAAAAATATATATATAATAACCACGGGTCTGTATAACATTTTCTACCCTAGGTCAAGTGATACAGATAATATATCCTTTCAATCCGTAATTTACAAGGAAAACCCGGGTTCTGTCATTTCAAACCCGCAATCCCAAGTTTAATAAATAAATAAATAAATAAATATCATTTAGGCCTATAATTTCAGCCCATAACGATTCTACTCTACAGGGAACTTGCAGTGATAAACAGTGATAAATAAATAGTATAACAGCATAAAATATAACAACATATAATATAACGGATGATGTGACAAATTTACAACAGGGTATTAACATCATAAAATTTATATTACAGGCAAGTAGAATAAAATATAACCATTCTACATTTCACTTGTTATTAATTTACAATTCTATAAGTATGTTTGTCAAGCGTGAATACTCACCTCTACGACGCTGAAGATTAGATTCAAAACGATATCCACACCGGAACAAACGTACAAAAGGCACGATCAAATTTTAGCGGAGGCGACGATCAGATTAAAATCTTAAAACAAAACAAATAAAACTAATTACGAGAACTTAAATACGATCATATCAAATTTAATAAAGAAAAACTGAAAATCTAGATTGAATAAAATGATATGATTAACCAATAACTCGGTCCCTTCACCATACGATTTAACCCACACTATTCAAGGCTAGAGAAGCACGTACGTAGAGGGTTGCTGAGGTACATAGGCTGAGATTTAATTATGCACAGGTGGCGCATGCATTAATATATAAAAAAAATTATTTATAGCCTGAAACACGCAAGCAATGGGAGATTGAAAAATTTAGGCTGGGGTTAAAACTCAAAGGTGGTGGAGGGCCGAGTACTTGGTGTAGCAAAACAATGGACAAAAGAAACACAAGAAAAAGGAAAAAAAAGAAAATAAATAAAAGAAGGAAGAAATTTTTTGCAGCCATTACCTGAAGCAAAGAGCTCACGCAAGAGAAGGATGAAAATAATTTGATGTGGTGATGGAATTTTGTACATGACTAGTATTTAAGAGGGAGGTATTTGCATTGATTAGGTGAAAAAAAATCAAGCAAATACAATTCGATTTTTGAAACGGCTATGAGAATTTATAACTATCAATTACAAAGAAGAAAAAGGAAAAGAGGATATCCACTCAAGCGAATGACAAGGCAAGTAATCTTTGTTTGAAAAGGCAAGATGAAATAAAGCATTTATTCCTATTGAATATAAGGAAGCAACGGAAAGGGAATATTTTTATACGCGAATGGTAAGGCACGGTTTGAATTGATTTTTATTAGCTGTGGTAAGAAATTAATGAGCGCGTATTATAGATGCAATAATTAATCGAAACATACGCCCAAATTTATAAAAAAAGTAACATATTTAAATTTTATTCGTTTCTTATTTATTCGCTTCTTATATACCTAGTAAATTATACGATAAAGAATATTTCATCAAATAACGCCCCATTTAACGCCAACTAAATAAAACGAGAACGGATATAAACGTACCAATTTAAAACGTGTAATTAAATAGCTTATTTATAAACTATTTATCACTAAATTTAAAATTTGATTTGTTTACATTCATTTGATTTATTTATCATTTAACTAAGAAATTGATGTATATACGTATAAAAGAACATAAAATTTTATTTCTTTTCGCACAATATTTATTACTTAACTTAAAAAGTTTATAACCAATTTAAAAAAACAAAAGCGCAACAGATGTTGTACATACAGTTTAAATAAAAGTTTGGAAGAAGAAAAAAGTAGAAAAAAAGAGGAGGCCATTACAATATTCCTAGCCGTGATAAATAAAAATGAGAGGAGTTGTTTTTGCGTGAGAAATAAAGTGAGAAAACTCATGGCAATCAAGTGGAAGAAACGATCAAGCAATCAATGTTTAAAACGACAAGAGAAAATGAAGGGATTTGATTCCTATTTACTAAAAAGAATAAGTGGAAAATGAGAACTCTTCCTACTTTACGTGAATTTATAGGCTACATGTAAGGAACGACTATGGATTTTGAGGAATAATTTAAGGTAGGAAATAAATAAATGATTTCAAGAAAAAATGGAAAAGAATTAAAGAAATAGTTTATTAAATTGAAACAAGGCTTAAAAATTTACACACAATACCACTAGCTTTGAAAAAATTTCTACCACACTTTAAAACAAATAAAAATCAGTGAATAAAATAAAAAAAACTGAAATAAAGTGAAAAAGAAAATAAATAATTATATTTTAGGAAAATAGAAAGATAAATAAAGAAAATAGCTTAATTTATTGAAACTAGCTTAAGAAAATTGCAAACGTAATCCATTTAACTTTGAGAAATTACAACTCTTCTTAAAAATGGTTTATAATATATCTTTGAGAAACAAAATAAAGTGAGAATGAGAATAAAATAAGTTCTTAAGAAAAATATAAAAATAAATAAAGAATTTCTTAAATTAATTGAAGTTGGAAATTAGAAATTGTAAACAAAATACAATTGACACTAGAAAATGTCAATTACACTTTTACAAATGTTTTAAAACCAAAATATATACAAAACAAGTTATTTTACCCCTGAAACCATAAATTAGAAAATTACATGACCAAATAAAATATTATTTATATAATTTAAAGTAAACAATTTTGTTAAATACAGCAAATTACACACAATAGTTAAAAATGCATAACTTTCACATTATAAATCAGATTTCAACGAAACGAAAAGCAGTATTCTTAAAATTTTATTTACTTCCAAAATAAAAGATAAAGTTCAAATTTTCAAACTTTTAAATTTAAAAGTCAAAGTTTGACCATATTGACAAAATTCACATTTTCGAAAAATATTCTATTAATGCCTGTGTG
Organism: Allium cepa; assembly: GCA_030765085.1. NCBI lineage: Eukaryota > Viridiplantae > Streptophyta > Magnoliopsida > Asparagales > Amaryllidaceae > Allium > Allium cepa. The sequence continues at coordinate 682,636,857 of CM060938.1, forward strand.
GAATTCTAATCCACACCAAAATTTATATTTTAAGTAACAAAATTATCTAAATTAAATAAATAAAATATCCATTAAAATTTTTGGCTTGATACGTAGATGGTTTGGATGGCAAGCAAAGTGAGAGTAAATGCTAAGAAACAGAAAAGACATAAGTTAAGGAGAAAGAAACGTATATATGTTTTATTCTTAAATGCAAATGAAAATGAGGAGTTTTGAAATGAGAAATAAATCTTCTTGTACATGATTTGCAAATGAGAAATACACGGCAAGGAAAAGAGTTTGTATGGCTGAAGCAAGAAATAAAGAGGCCACGTAGAAAAAGGCAAGAAATCAAGCAACGACCTGATGGATTTAACTCATTTCTTTCTTTTGTACTAACAGTTGTTCTTAATTATATTGAATTTGTTAAATGTGTATATTTATTATGATTGAATCCTCAAATAAATTCGTTTAGATAAGTTTCAATCTTTTATATTACCTTATGAATAAAATATGCATTTCCACTTTAACATTCCTTCCTTATTTTATTACAAAGTTTATTTTTCTTCATATTAAATTACCAATATTTTATCAATTTAACAATTTTAATTATTAAAATTTTATGGGTCGTTACACTCTCCCTCACTCAAAACTTTTCATTCTCAAAAAGGAAGAAGGTAGGAGAATATAAACAACTTGAAAGAAAACTAAATTGAAACTGAAAATAAAATCATTAATCTGAACCATACAAATTCAATTTTAAATTAATAATTGATTTCATCTATTTAATTTCACTTAAGTTAAATTTAACTATTTCAAATTTCATTACTTCATCTTCCAATTATCTTAAAATAAAAATTTCTAAAATCATAAGTTTGAAAATCATTTGTTATACTCAAAAATGTGTTCAATAAATTAATTTCTTCTTAATACCTAATTATAATTAAATTTATTTCTCTCAATATATTTTTATCATCTATGTTCAATATGTTTACACTTATTACAACTGTTTAAATTTATTTTTAGTTCCTTTAACATCATTTTATATTGTAAATTATTCCATTATCCTTTTATTCTATTTACCTCTGTTAATCTTTTTATAACTAGAATTTAAGTGTATAACATTTATTATAACCACTCAAATTTTATTTATAAAATCTTTTTATATTATATATTATCCAATTACATTGTTAACTTATGAAAATCAAGGTAAGTTATATTGAAATGCAATTGAGTATTATACAAATAAAACTTTCAAATTCAATTATCTCAAGTTTGAATCATTTATTCAAAATTTTGATTTTCTTTTTATAATTGAAATTATTTTTCAAGATAAAATTTAAGAATTAAATTTCTAATTCCCTTGAAACCATTTAGAGAAAAATAAATATATGTAAATAATATGTCAAATCAAATTAAATCATATATCTTTATATTATAAATCAAGTCATATTTTACAGATTCAAATCAATTAAATTCTCAAGGTAACACTGTAACCAGACTACAGAATGGTCTCTTCACTTCGAAACTCGAAAATGAATGTCGATGATGCTGTAGTCATCACCAAATTATTTCCCAGCAACAAAGTGAAGAACATTGATTTTTAAACCTTTAAAATTCTTTGGAAACAAATTTCTATTCGAAAATAATTTAAATAATATATCCTTTTAAAACTTTAAACACAAGGTTTGAAACCATCGGGAATTGAATTCTCAAGTTCCTATTTTAAATCCATTTCTGTTTCCAAATTAATTTATAATCATTGTTTATAGTTCACTTATTTATATGAGACAAAACCCGTGGTTTGCAAGACCATAAATAAAATTAAAGACTATTATCTCTTGACAACTAGTTAAATTAATTATAAAAATTCTGAAAATTATACTTATATATATATATAATATTAGATTTTTCTCCAAATATAGGAATAAATTTTCAAAACAAGGATAGAGATTCAAATTTGATGGACTAAAATCAAAGAGAATTTTGATTTAAAGATAAGTTGGAATCAGAAGATCCGATGATCAAATAACAGAATAAGGAAGTGGATAAGTTTGTATAAATCGCGGGCAACCTTAACCGGGTCAACCGTGACTTAAAGAATAAGATCGATGTGGATTTTCTGGGGTAAATCTACATTCGATCTGAAGAGATAGAGTTCGGAATAACCAAAGATACTAGCATCTAAACCGATGATAAATTTAAATCTCTGGTGAATCAATGCTAATTGTAAAGGAGTTTCACCCCTTTATTAGAATATTGGCCAGACCGCCAATTCACTATAAAGATCATCCGAAGTGGAGTTATGGGATACTCCAGAATCGAAAGAGGATGAATAGTGAGGAACACGAATGAACTTTGGAACCGTAGGGAACGTTCCAAAATTCAAAGGAAATTGAATCAAAAGGAAGAGATTCAAGCTCGAATGAAAGTGATTCTGTAAATCAAATTTACCATACATGCTAAGTTTTGCCTAGAGCCAAAGCTCTGATACCAAATGTAACGACCCGGTATTTTCAACCATTCACATCCGCACATGTCGAACTTGAATTGTTCAAAATACCGCGTTGTAAATAAAATTTGGCAAATCTTAGAATATACAGTAAATAAGTAATCACAGGTCACACACACGGAGTAAGAAATGCAGAGGAAGTAGAGAAAATAGTAGCTCATGAAGCCACTATCACATAGTCTCAAAATAAGTACGAATTACATAGTCTTAAAACCAATGCAGTTTGAAATAACCACAGAAAATTCCAAATCCATTTGTCTCGAATTATATATGCTAAGATAAAAGACTGAATGGAAAATAGACAGCAGCTCGATAAGATGATCTCCAGCAGTCCTAGCTCCAGAAATTCGAAGTCCAAACTGATACTCAGGCTGACCCGAGCGTAAAATAAAGCATAAACACTCGAGTCAGGACATACATACTTATGCAGTGTAAGCTAATTCAAGTGAACTATAATAGAATGCAAGTAACTTAAAGGATGCTTGGGACCGCCCATCCTCTAAGGATCCGTTAAACTATTTACCATGTAGTAATATTTTGCTATTATAGTTGTGTCTATAGTAAAATAAACTTATTTTTAAATAGCATTAAGGAGTGACCCAGTATTCCCCTTAACACGTAATAGTCCCAGTAGTCCATCCAGTACCAGCGCATCTCCAGATCGGGAGACTACCCTAAATACTCCATGGGCTACGGGAGAAAACCAAACTCGTACAAGGCTCGCTAGAGTAGGTGACATGGCACAACTAGGCAATGCCCGGATAGATATACCAATTGCTATCCAGATTGGTGGTAGCGCGTAGCAGCTACTACCATCCACCTCGAACAACACTCCCAAAATCAAAGGTGCGCACCAAATAGTCACAAAGTAGTAAAATGGCATACGAAGAAGTGCGTCTGATAAGAGGTGCTACCTCCTTGGCCCGAGAGTCGCTCCTGTTTTAGCCACCTTATGCCAACTCACAGGGGTCGAGTCCACGTACGTACCTAAATAGAATGTCGCCACCATCCTACTTCATTCTGGAATCTCCACCACGTTTACGATTGCCAAAGTGGTTTTCATTATCGACGGAGAGTATGCCCATATCCGATCCTGGTCCCTTTAACAACCCGCGTTATTATTACCCGTGGTTATCAATTTCAAATGGTTTATATTTCAATCAAAAATACTTCATTTTAAACTATTTAAATTGAAGTTATTATATTTTACAAATCTAATATCCAAAAATCTCAAATTTCATCCACCGCAACGCTTAACAAGTGCTATTGTAGCCCTTTTATTTACTCAGGTTTAGTTTTAAATTTCGCAACCACAGCGCTTAACAAGTACTGCAATAGCCCTTAATTTATTTTAGCCTTTAGTTCATTTGCATCAACTACGACACTTACAAAGTGCAGTAATAACCCTTACAACAGATTTTGAGTTAATTAAATTTCAGACTTAAATATATAAATTCATCAATAATTTAATTTAAACCAATTTAACTTATAAAATTATATTTTCCACTTTGAAATAGTCATTTAAATTTCCCAAAATTTTACAATTTTATAAGGTAAATTTCACAAATAAATATCAACTTCTCAAGGCTTCACTTATTAAAGTCCAATACACAATTTCTATTCTTTGTATTCAAAATTTTCTTAACAATTAAGTTTAATTCACATTTCAAAATATAACTAAATTTTCAATTTATTTCTTAACTTACCTTTTATTCTTAAACCAAACTTCCCTTTTCTAAATTAAGATATATTTCAAATTTCATTTTTTAAGTATTCATTTCTTTAACCATTTAATTCATAGAAAACTCAATAAAACTTTATTAATTTATTTTAAATTCCAATTTATATTAAATTATCATATTTTATTTACTTAACTTGAATTCCATCAAAATTTCCAAAATAAATTTATACTTCAAATTCCAAGTTAACCATTTATTTATTTATATATTTAATTTGTAGAAAAATCACTAAATTCATTTTTAATTCAGTTTAAACCAAAATATTATAATATACACATTTAAAAATACTTAAAATTCGTGGAAAAATATATGTAAAGTAACCACGGGTCTGTATAATATTTTCTACCCTAGGTCAAGTGATACGGATAATATATCCTTTCAATCCTAAATTTACAAAGAAAACCCGGGTTCTATCATTTCAAACCCGCAATCCCAAGTTTAATAAATAAATAATATAGTTCAGGCCTATCATTTCAGCCCATAACAATTCTACTCTACAGGGAACTTGCAGTGATAAACAGTGATAAATAAATAGTGTAACCGCATAAAATATAACATCATATAATATAACGGATGATGTGACAAATTTATAACAGGGTTTTAACATCATAAAATTTATATCACAGGCAAGTAAAATAAAATATAACCATTCTACAATTTCACTTGTTATTAATTTACAATTCTATAAGTATGTTTGTCAAGTGTGAATACTCACCTCTACGACGCTGAAGATTAGATTCAAAACGATATCCACACCGGAACAAACGTACAGAAGGCACGATCAAATTTTAGCAAAGGCGACGATCAGACTCAAATCTTGAAACAAAACGAATAAATCTAATTACGTGAATTCAAATATGATCATATCAAATTTAATAAAGAAAAACTGAAAAGCTAGATTGAATAAAATGATATGATTAACTAATAACTCGGTTCCTTCACCACACGATTTAACCCACACCTCAAGTCTCGGCTATTTACCATATTCAACGCTAGAGAAGCACGTACGCAGAGGTGGCGCATGCATTAATTTTTTTTTATTTATAGCCTGAAACACGCAAGCAGTGGGAGATTGGAAAATTTAGGCTGGGGTTAAAACTCAAAGGTGGTGGAGGGCCGAGTACTTGGTGTAGCAAAACAATGGACAAAAGAAACACAAGAAAAAGAAAAGAAAGAAAATAAATAAAAGAAGGAAGAAAAATTTTGTAGCCATTACCTGAAGCAGAGAGCTCATGAAGGAGAAGGATGAAAATAATTTGATATGGTGATAGAATTTTGTACGTGACTAGTATTTAAGAGGGAGGTATTTGCGTTGATTAGGTGAAAAAAAAGCAAGAAAATACAATTTGATTTTTAAAACGGCTATGGGAATTTATTTCTATCAATTACAAGGAAGAAAAAGGGAAAGAGGATATCCACGCACGCGAATGATAAGGCAAGTAATCTTTGTTTGAAACGGCAAGATGAAATAAGGCATTTATTCCTATTAAATATAAGGAAGCAACGGAAAGGGAATATTTTTACACGCGAATGGTAAGGCACAGTTTGAATTGATTTTTATTAGCCGCTGTAAGAAATTAATGAGCGCGTATTATAGATGCAATAATTAATCGAAACATATGCCCAAATTTATAACAAAAGTAACGTATTTAAATTTTATTCATTTCTTATTTATCCGCTTCTTATATACTTAGTAAAATATACGCTAAAGAATATTTCATCAAATAACGCCCCATTTAACGCCAACTAAATAAAACGAGAACGGATATAAACGTACCAATTTAAAACGTGTAATTAAATAGCTTATTTATACACTATTTATTACTAAATTTAAAATTTGATTTATTTACATTTATTTGATTTATTTACCATTTAACTAAGAAACTGATGTATATACGTATAAAGGAACGTAAAATTTTATTTCTTTTCACACAATATTTATTACTTAATTTAAAAAGTTTATAACCAATTTTAAAAAAACAAAAGCGCAACAGATGTTGTACATACAGTTGAAATAAATGTTTGTAAGAAGAGAAAAGTAGAAAAAAGAGGAGGCCATTACAATATTCCTAGCCATGAGAAATAAAAATAAGAGGAGACGTTTTTGCGTGAGAAATAAAGTGAGAAAACTCACAGCAATCAGTGGAAGAAACGGTCAAGCATCAATGTTTAAAATGGCAAGAGAAAATGAAGGGATTTGATTCCTATTTAATAAAAAGAATAAGTGAAAAATGAGAACTCTTCCTATCTTCATTTGAATTGATAGGCTACATGTAAGGAACAACTATGGATTTTAAGAATAAGTTAAGGTAGGAAATAAATAAATGATTTCAAGAAAAAATGGAAAAGAATTAAAGAAATAGTTTATTAAATTGAAACAAGGCTTAAAAATTTACACACAATACCACTAGCTTTGAAAAATTTCTACCACACTTTAAAACAAATAAAAATTAGTGTTTGCACAAAAAATGGGCAAACACCTCCAAGTCGTGTGATTTAGTCTATTTTATGTTGTTCTTAATGATTTGGATGAGTTGTGCGAATATGTAAAAAGCAGGGACTGAAATGTAAAACGCAGATTTATAGTGGTTCGGCTAGAACGTGCCTACGTCCACTTTATATATTATTCTCCTCTTACTATTCAGATTACAAATACAAAGCCTTGATTACAAGTATATAAAAATTGTTTGAAAGTTCCTTTCGTGCTTGAGCTCTCAAACTTGTCTGCCATTGTTGTACCCCTGCCCCTCTATTTATAGAGTGAGGCTGGGGGCAGGGGTCCTGGATGTATATAGCAGCTGGTATGCCTGGGCTGAAGCAATCTGGTCTAGCGATGTTGGCTCGGTGTCCACTTGGTCCGGTAGTGGTTGGAGTGAGTTGGTTCGGCATGAGGTTGGTTCGGTGGGGAGATGGTCTTGGACCGGTGGTATTGTGGTTCGGTGGAAAGGTGGTTCGGCAGGAGCTTGGAGGAGGTTGGTTCGGCAGAGTCTGGTTCGGTAATGGTGGTAGGAAAGGGATGGTTCGGTAGTTATGGGTAGTGGGTTGGTAGTGCTCCGGTTCGGCAATGCATGGACGTGGATTTTGGACAGGTAGTGCTTCCTTTTCTTTGGTTCGGTGGTGATGAAAACGAACCCAACACTTGCCCCCCAAAGTAGGGCATATGCCTGCATATGGCATGCTTTGTTTTGCAATCATCCGGTATCTAATGCCGAACCATCTGGTCCGGTTATTGTTTTTGCTTATAAATAGGGGGCACGTGCCTTCGTTCCACCTCCATTATTTGAGACAGACGGATCACCTTAGTGCCGAATCATTTAGTGCCGAATCATCTAGTGCCGAATCATCTAGTGCCGAATCATCCAGTGCCGAGCCAGGTGCGTTTCCTTTGAGATTTCTTCGTTTCACCTAATGAGCATAAGGACACATAGTACCGAATGAACTTACGTGCCGAATGACATTCAAACCTTGAATTTTTCCATGCTTCAAATTACAAGTGAAATTCCAGACTACATCGTTCATATGTTTACTTCCTTGTGTTGCAGATAAATGTCTCGTAAAGTGGAAACTCGATCAGAAAAAAGAAAGTCCAAGGGCGAAGGAGAGTCCTCCACAGTGCCCCCAGCCCAATCAGGACCGGGACGACAGGGGCCCATCCCGAGATCGCCAGTGGATGGATATGGTCCTCAGGAGCTTTTGAACTCTCCCCCTGACTGCTTTCCTAGCTCCCTCCGAGAGGAGCAGCTTGATGTTATATCCCGCTCCTTTGGGATTGATAGAGCACTCATGCTGTTGCCGGGGAACCGAGTGATGCCGTACAATCCCCCTGAAGGATATTTTGCATATAGTAGGTACCATTGCATGTGCGGGGCCATTCCTCCGATCTATGCGTGGATAGTCAGCTTCATTACTTACCTGAAAGTGGCTCCTTTTCACCTTCAGCCCAACTCCTACGCCATCTTAGTGTGTCTATTCGTTATCTTCCAGAGGAGATATGGGCGCCCCCTTCTAACCGGGAAATCCGATATCTATACAATCTGAGGGCCTACAAGAAGGGGTCTCCGTACATTAGTTTAGAGTCAGCCGTGTCCTTCAAGCCGGTCTTGGACTTATACTCGAAGTTTACCATGTTTAAGAAGGAATGGTTCTTCGTCAAGGACGACTCCGTTTCTTTTCGCCTTTTCACTTCTGGCTGTAAGTTGAATTCCACTTGTAATTTCTTTGTCCCGACTGCAATGCTTCCTCTTATATTCTTTTATTTCTTGCTAGCGACAGGTGGCTTTGCGGTCGTGGAGAATGATCGCCTGGTACAGATGGCAGCGGAGATAGAGGCTTTCTCTGGAAGGGACAGGTCGGCTTCTTACCTAATCAGGTATGCCACTCTCCTGGAGCACAACCTGATTCTGCCGCGTCAATCCGTGGTTAAGCAGATAGATACAGTCGAGGAAAGGGCTGCTAAAGCTAAAGATGGGGCTACTGCGAAGAGCAGCAAGAGGAGGCCTTTTACAAAACCTCCAGTTGTCGGAGGTAAGAAGCTCAAGAAGTCCGACGGACCTTCCCCTAGCACGTGCCCAATGACTCCGGGGGAGGAAGACGTGGAGGAGGATAGAGGTGAAGGCGAAGGAGGCGATGTAGGAGGAGAGGCAGAGAGCGGAGACGACAAAGAAGGTGATGGCGGTGGTGATGGCGCCGGGGCTTTGCCTCCTGGGCAAGCAGGCGAGATTCAAGAGTGGACGGATGATGCCTTCCGCCAGGCTTTTGAGGGGTTGGAGGAAGGATCAGCCTTGGTGGAGAAATCAAAGAGGTCTGATAAGGCCAGGTCTGGTGCCAGCCTATCTTCTGAGAGTATTTCAGCTAAGGCAACTCCGGCGGTTCAAGGTGAATTCTTAAATCCTTCTTTTAACTTCACACGTTTCTTGAGTCATAGCTTCATGCATGCTTGTAACACTTGTTTTTTATTTCAGGAATGGGTAAGGTGGCCAAGACATCAGATATTCGGCACCGCCTTGAACAGTATAAGTTACTCAAAGCTTCCGCCAAACCAAAGCCGTCAGCTAGCCGCCCTGGAGATGTGGTCAGATATCGCCCTCTTCCCGGAGTTATTGAAGAAGATATGCAAAAGAGAAAGAGTGGCCGATCTTCGTTTGAACCTTCACCTAGCCCTCAGCCTCCAGCCCAGCCTACCCATGATATTACCGAGGAGGATACTGAGCTTATGCCTTCCCCACATCCGTCCGAAAATCCAACCGTTACCCCGATAGACCATCCTTGTTTGGTTCGCAACCCATTTGCCGGCCATCCGGATCTGGACCCGAGTTTTCAGGATATCTCTTTTGACGAGGCCACGGGTGAGCATCTTCTTCCCCGCAATCCCATGGTACGGGTGCTTGATGAGGCTAAGTCCTTAAACCTCGATTTGCTTACTACTCGGATAGTTACCATGGGGGACGAAGCCAAGGCTAATATTGATCGGGTCGCGAAGGAGACCAGGAAGTTGATGGGGCATCATGCCCATCTGGTCAAGGCTGGAGAGGAGATTGGGAGTGCTAATATTCGGTTGCGGCTAAAGGTTGCTGATCAGGCCAAACAGCTTGCCGATCAAGCCATTCAGATTTCTCAGCACGAGGCAGCCTCCAGGCGGTTGAAGGAGACTACGGAAGAGGCTAGTAGGGTAGAACAACGAAAGATGGAGGCCGCTTGCAAGGAGCGGATTGACATAGCCATTGCTACGGTGGATGAGGTTCGGAGGGCGGATCTCGAGCAGGTAGAGGAGTTATCTGGGAGGCTTGAGGTCGCAGAGCTTGCTCAGGCCAGGCTAAAGGAGGAGATGGAGGAAATGAGGAGGTCTCTCCAGGCTGACCGCTTGAGATATCGATCGGAGAGGGATGTTACCATCGCTAAGTTGCTGTCCTTCAAGGCCCGGGTGAGGGAGTTTGAGGAGAATGAGGGGATGATGGACGAGATGTTGCAGGATATGTACTTCCGTACTTGGAAGCAGGGTAATCTATCCTGGATGGATGACTATCCCCGGGTCATGGCCAGGATATATCTCCGGGCTTTGGAGGAGGCCAAGGCCGATGCGAATAAGGAAGGTGGAGCGGCATTCAGGATGGATGTGGTTACCGTCCAGTTCTCAAAGGAGGAGAAGGTAGCGGTGAAGGAGGGGATGCGGCTACTTGCTGCGGAGGAAGCCGATGTGCAGTTGGGGGATGAGGACCAAGGAGCGGGTGTTGGTGAGTTTTCCCTTTTTAGCTTTTCATAACTTGATCGTTCGTTGTCGGTTTAATGGACTCTTTTCCTGAATTGGACAGGTGGGGCCTCTGGTCATCATGCTGGGAGCTCCGATCCTGCAATCAAGTAGATTCGAAGAGCTGGTAGGACGAGGTTGGAGCACTAGTGCAGTTGGTTATTTTATTTGGTCTGCTTGACATTCCTGTACATGCTAGTTCAAAACATTAATGTACTCTTAAGTTGTAATTATGTTATTGAACGTCTTTATGTAAGTTTACAACATAAGCTGATTCTGTTATATTTTGAATGCTGTTATTATTTTGAAGTGCTGTATAAAAAAAAATAGTTATGCATATGCCTGTGATTTGATTGTGTTCGATGTTAAGCTTTTGCTTGAAATATAATCTCATGTTTTGCAATGTTATGAATAAGTCATAGCTACATGATTATGTACAAGAGAAAAGAGTACCGCCCTTCATGTTCTGGTTGCAGGGGGTAGCTTTGGACATCTTGTGTAATTGACCATGGATGCGGCTGAGTGCCTTGTCACCCAGTTTGCGGGCTCAGATTCTCGTGAGCGAATGCCTCCTATTTAGTGTCCTGTACTTTGGGGAACGTTATGCAGGACACAAGAAAAATATTTAAATGGAATGGAAATATAGGAAAAGTAAAACTTCCAGTCACGGAAGGCCGTCGATGTGCTTAAATTCGTGGCAAACGGGTTTTGTAGTCACTTTCCCTAGCTGTGGGTATTGGAGACATTTGTCACCCATCCTACGCCTCCGCGGGGAGTTTATCTTTTTTACCACAGCCGCACTTAAGACATATCAGAGCCGAGATCGCGCACAGTAACTACCCGAGCCATTATGGCCCGTAATCGTGGGTATTATTCGATTTACTGTGGCCGGCTAGCGTGGTTGCCGATCGTCAACCGTGAACTACTCCTGGCTGGCCACACCTTATGTTGGGGCTTAAAGTAGGTTCACAGTTGTCGGTGATCCGAACGCCGTAATGAGCTGCCATCGGCTATAGTCGGCCTTCTTGATGGCTTATAATCGGCTCATTACAGTTGGCTTTGAGGGAAGTCGCGAGCAATGAGTTAACCCGCAGCAGAGGATGCCGGAGCAAAAGTGTCTCATTGGCGAGTGCATAGAATCGCATAGTACCTGTTGAGTCTTGGCCAGGTGAGGGTGCGCCGTGAAGTTCCAGTATGGAAATGTCGTTATACATGATTTTGTTCAACAGAAAAGGATAAATCTTAACAAACAGCCAAGATATAGAGGAACAAGTTAAAAAGAGACAAGATTTTTAAAGTGGTTCGGCGCGAAAATGCTTACATCCACTGATTCTATTTGTTAATTCACTTCATATGGGCAGTACAAGTTAAGAAAAGTATCGACGGAGGTGTTGGATGTTCCATGCCCTCTGGAACACCTCTCCGTCCACTGTTGACAAAATATAGGCTCCGTTGCGGAGATCTTTATGAATTACGTAGGGTCCGTCCAGATTGGATCTAGCGCTTCGGGGCGCGGGAAGATCCGCTTGAGGCCAAGATCTCCTTCTTGTAAGGTGCAGTGCTTGACTTTGGAGTTGTATTGTGCTGCAACTTTTTGCTTATGAGCTGCTGCTTTGAGTGCTGCATCGTTTCTTCTCTCCTCAAGTAGATCCAAAGACATGAGGAGGAGTTCTTCGTTCTCTTCCGGGTTGTAGTGGATCCTATGGTGAGAGGGCACTATAGTTTCAACTGGGAGCATGGCCTCCGATCCGTATGCCAGAGAGAAAGGAGTATGCCCTGTTGAAGTTCTGTAAGATGTGCGATAGGCCCAAAGTGCCGTAGGAAGTTCGTCCACCCAAGCGCCTTTCGACTTTTCAAGTTTCTTCTTGATTAAGGTTTTGAGAATTTTGTTGATAGCTTCGACTTGCCCGTTTGCTTGAGGATAAGCTACAGATGAGAAGCTTTTGTGAATTCCGTGCTCTTGGCACCAATCGGCGAATTCTTCGCTGTCAAATTGAAGTCCGTCGTCTGATATGATCTTGAGTGGGACTCCATACCTGCACAGAATATTTTTGATCAAGAAGTTGATAACTTTTGCCGAAGATATTTTATTTAGAGGTTCCGCCTCCACCCATTTGGTGAAATAGTCAACTGCCACTATAGCATATTTGGCTCCACCTCGGCCCCGTTGGCAGTTCGCCAATCAAGTCAATTCCCTATACTGCAAAGGGCCAAGGGCTGGTCATTTGAGTAATCTCATTTGTGGGTAGTCGAGGAATCTTGGCAAATTTCTGACATCTGTCACATCTCTTGACGAAGTCTAAGGCGTCTTTGTTTAAGGTGGGCCGGTAATATCCATATCGGAGTATCTTTTTTGGCAGAGTCTGCCCTCGAGTGTGATCTCCGCAACTTCCCTGATGGATGTTGAATAAGATTTCCTTGGCTTCCCTCCCAGCGACGCATCTTAATAAGGGGTTAGAGAAGCCGCGCCGATAGAGGATGCCTTCTTGTATTGTGTAGTGGGAAGCTTTTCTGAAGATTTTCTTGACTTCGTTACGCCTGTCGGGCAGTGTGCCATCTTGTAAATATATTCGGATAGGAGTCATCCAAGTTTCTTCGTCGATCGTAGCTATCAGATTCACTTGCTCGAAACTTGGTGCTAGCTGTTTTGAGATGGTTAATGCTTCGAAAATAGTGATGTTCTTCATACTAGCTTGCTTTGCTAGTTCGTCGGCCTCTTGGTTCTCTTCTCGAGGAATGTGTTTGATTAGATAATGATCCAATTGACTGAGCAGCTGCTTGGTCTTTTTTAGATATGCTGTGAGTCGTTATCCTCGAGTCTGGAAGTCTCCCAGTATGTGATTTACAATGAGTTGAGAATCACTATGGAGACATAAAGAACCGACTCCAATCTCCAAGGCCAGTTCTAATCCAGCTATCACCGCTTCGTATTCTGCATCATTGTTGGTGGCAGCGAATTCCAACCTTAGGGCATAGTGCAGCTTCCTTCCCCTGGGGGTGATTATCACAACACCTGCCCCCGAGCCTTGTTCGTTTGACGCTCCATCTACGAAGAGATTCCACTTGATATCTTCTTCTATTTCAGATTGCTCCTTACCTTCGTTAGTAGTGAATTCAGCAATGAAATCAGCTACGGCTTGCCCCTTGATAGCGGTGCGAGGATGGTAGGTGATATCATATTGACTTAGTTCAATGCACCACTTAAGTAATCGCCCAGAAGTGTCGGGGCGATGGAGCACTTGCCTAAGCGGTTGATCGGTTAAAACTCTGATGGAATGAGATTGGAAATAGTGTCGCAGTTTCCGTGATGTGATTAGCAGACAGTATGCTAGCTTCTCAAGTTTAGGGTATTTGGCTTCTGCCCCTATAAATCTCTTGCTTACAAAGTATATGGGTCGCTGTGCACGGTTGTCTTCTCTCACCAAAGCGGCGCTTAAAGCGTGGGATGATACAGCAAGGTATAAGTACGGTTCCTCGCCTTCATTTGGAGTTGAGAGTACCGGTGGTCTCTGGAGGTGTCCGATTAAGTTAAGGAAGGCTGTCGAGCATTTGTCAGTCCATTCGAACTTTCCTTTGTCTTTCTTTAGAGCTTCGAAGAAAGGGATGCATTTGTCGGTTGCTTTAGAGATGAACCTACTTAGGACGGCCACTTTTCCGTTTAGCCTTTGCACCTCTCTTCGAGTGGATGGTATCTTGATATCTTGCAAAGCTCGAACTTGTTCGGGCTTTGCTTCAATCCCCCTGGCATGAACGATGAATCCCAAGAACTTTCCCGACGATACTCCGAAGGAGCACTTTAGAGGGTTCAACTTCATTCCATATCGGCGAAGTACTTGAAACATCTCATCCAGGTGGTTTATATGATTATTGGCTTTCCTCGATTTTACCAGCATGTCATCCACATAAACTTCCATAGTTCGTCCTATTAGTTCCGCAAACATCTTGTTGACAAGGCCTTGATAAGTAGCTCCGGCGTTTTTATGTCCAAAAGGCATTACTTTGTAACAGTACAATCCCCGGTCAGTGACGAAACTAGTGTGGTCTTGATCGGGGGCATGCATAGGGATCTGGTTATATCCTGAGTATGCGTCCATAAAGGATAAGAGTTCGTGTCATGCAGTGCTGTCCACGAGTTGGTCGATTCGGGGGAGTGGGAAGCAGTCTTTCAGGCAAGCGTCATTTAAGTTGGAGAAATCGATGCATGTTCGCCACTTCCCATTAGCTTTCTTTACCAGTACTGGATTGACGATCCATTCTGGGTAGATGGCTTCTCGTATGAAGTCATTGGCAAGTAGGTTCTTTACTTCTTCCTCTAGGGCTGCGGATCGTTCTGCCCCCATGCTTCTCTTTTTCTGCTTTACTGGCGCCTTCGTGGGATCGATGTTCAGTACGTGGCATGCTACATCTGGGGAGATTCCTGTCATATCAGCATGCGTCCATGCAAATACATTCATGTTGTGGCGAAGAAAATCGACGAGTTGATCCTTTAACTCTTCTTTTAGTTAAGATCCGGTTTTCAATAGTCTACTTGAGTCATGTTTGTCTACAGCTACGAATTCCATAGCCTCTGCAGGCTCAGCGGTGGCCTTCTCCTCTTTGTCCCTGGGGTCTAATTCATTGAAAGGGTCACTGGTATATCGAAGAGGAGGGGCTTTCTTTAGTTGCTATGCTTCCAAGTTTTTCATGCAGAGAGTAGTCTCTGCATTTTTCCCTTTATCTTTTCTGCGGTTGTTGCGAAGTTCAGTTACATAGCAGTCTCGAGTAGCGTCTTGATCTCCCTCTATTTCTCCTATTCCGTTATCTATTGGAAATTTCATCTTCAGGCCCATGGGGCTAGGACAATTTGAAAGTCAGACAAGGCCAGTCTCCCCAAAAAGGCATTGTAGGCCGAGTGGTTCTCTATTAGCACAAATGTTTGCTTATGCACAATGGAGCGGGGATGACTTCCTATTTCAACAAATAGGTCCAGTTGCCCGAGGGGCATCTTTGCATCTCCAGTGAAACCATGTAGTGGTTTGTTGCAGGGAGACACATCCTTCATTGACAGCTTCATTTTGTTGAAAGCATGCTTGAATAGGATATTTACTGAGCTTCCAGTAACTATTAAAATTCGGAAAACTTTGGCTAGACCGAACCAAGCAGAGATGACCATAGGATCCATGTGTGGGTACTGTCTTCCCTCTAGGTCACGCCTACTGAATGTGATGTCGTCATTCTCTTTCCGTTTTGGGTGGCGCTCTTCCATGACAGAATTAACGTAGCCTTCATCGTTCCTAAGTGACTTACCATATCTTTCCATCTCCGCCTAGCTCCTGTCGGCGATGTGCGGTCCTCCTGATATGGTGCGGACCACTATCTTCTCTTGACTAGAGCCGCTGGTGTTGCGATTTCCTCCGCCTGCTTCTGGGGGGGTAGTCCAGGATTCTCATTGGCAGGAGCTGAAGTCCTGTTCTGGCCTTTTACATAGCGTTCCAGTCTCTTCCTTCTGATGTATTCTTCAATCAAGTCCCGGAGATGGTGGCATTCATTGGTGTCATGTCCATGGGATTCGTGGAAGCGGAAAAACTTTCCAAACTTGATTGCGTTATCTGACTCCTTCTTGTGCGGGGGGCGCTTGTATCTAATTTCGTCTTGAGTGGCTAGGAAGATGTTTTCAATTGTTTCATTCAATGGAGTGTAAGAGTCAAATCTTGGTCCTGGTCGATATAAGCGCTTTTCTCCCTTTTTGCCCCCAGCATTGTCTCTAGAGTCATTTCTTCGAACATCTTTTGCTGCAGCGGGGAGCCTGTCAGTAGCCGTCTTAGCTTGTTGCCCTGATTGCCTCTCAGTGGCAGCGTCTTCAAGTCTCATATACTTTCCAGCTTCATGGAAGAAATCAGGTAAAGTAGCTGGTTTTTCCTTGGTTAGT
Source organism: Allium cepa (assembly GCA_030765085.1). Lineage (NCBI taxonomy): Eukaryota > Viridiplantae > Streptophyta > Magnoliopsida > Asparagales > Amaryllidaceae > Allium > Allium cepa. Next base: position 682,653,239 of record CM060938.1, read on the forward strand.
CTTCTAGCGAATTTAGTATCCGGATATACACCACTGCAAAGGGCCATTAGGATAAGTTTCTCGTCGGCATCTTAGACTGCGGCCGCTGTGGCGTTGAATCGGGTTAGATATTGTTGCACTGTCTCTCCAGGCTTCTGTTTGATACTTGATAAGGAATAAGCGTCCTTGGGTTGTTCTACATGAATGCGGAACTGGCTGATGAACTTCTCTTTCAACATTTCCCATGAGCTGATGGACCCTTGGGGTAGGTGGCAGAACCAGGAGGTAGCTAGATCTGCCAAGAAAAGTGGGAAACATTTACATAACACTCCCTCTGTTGCTCCGCTCATGAGTATATGCTGGGTGTATCTCTGTAAGTGTACGATGGGGTCAGAAGTTCCCTTGTAAGGTTCCATTGTTGGCATTTTCCATTCCCGGGGGGTGATGGCAGTTTCGATATTGCGGGTGAAGGGGCTGGCTACCCTAGCGCCTATTCCCCGATCCCTTTGCTCCCGTTGGACGCACTCTCTGAACAACCGCGCCATCCTTTCATCAGAACTTGGAGCGGATAGAAATGAGTTTGGTTCTTCTCTGCGGGATTGAGTCCGTCCAGACGACTTGTAGGGATGGTATCGTCTGTCACTCCTAACATTCTCCAAAGGCTGCCTCTGGTCTTCTGGAGGCATGCTGGGGTCAGCCATAGTTGGCCCTTGCCTTGATCTTCCCCTGCTGGTTTCTGTTCTCAGCACTTCCTCCGGTCCAACTTCGAGCTGGACTCCAGCTCGGCCCCGTCTACTGGTGTTTTCATGGTTAGGTAGCATGACAGGCTCAGCTACATCCGACCCTTGCCTGACACCTCCGCCGTTGGGTTCGGTTCCAAGTGTTTCCTCAGGTCGGAATTCGGGCTGAGTCCGGGCTCGGCTCCTACCATGGCTGTTTCTGTTGTTAACCTCTTCGAAGAAGAAAGGTTTATGTCGCCTTCCAGATCCTCCAGACTGGGACTCACCCCATGATTCGGTGTTGCGGTTGGATTCTTCAACATCCCTTAGGCGTAACATGAGTTGGTCCACTAAGGCTTCTTGTTGAGATGCGAAGCGGTTAGTTACTTCAGCCACAACCCTGTCTAGATCTGCCCTAGTAATTGGTTGTTCCGCGGTGGGGGCCGTTGGATTTGCCTGATTTTCATCTGGTACTGCTGTTAAAACGGGATGATTCTCTTGATTTGGGGCCACTGGATCTGGGATACTGCTAGTTGCGACGTTCTTTCCTTTGTTAACATCTCTCCTCTGCCTGGAAGTCATGTTGTCGGAGCAAGGAACGATGTTATGAGGAAGAAGGTTGAGTAGGAGAAGCTGTAGCTTCTAGCTCGATTCTCAGTGAAAGCACCAAAAATGTTTGCACAAAAAATGGGCAAACACCTCCAAGTCGTGTGATTTAGTCGATTTTATGTTATTCTTAATGATTTGGATGAGTTGTGCGAATATGTAAAAAGCAGGGACTGAAATGTAAAAGACACGCAGATTTATAGTGGTTCGGCCAGAACGTGCCTACGTCCACTTTATATGTCATTCTCCTCTTACTATTCAGATTACAAGTACGAAGCCTTGATTACAAGTATATAAAAATTGTTTGAAAGTTCCTTCCGTGCTTGAGCTCTCAAACTTGTCTGCCATTGTTGTACCCCTGCCCCTCTATTTATAGAGTGAGACTGGGGGCAGGGGTCCTGGATGTATATAGCAGCTGGTGGGCCTGGGCTGAAGCAATCTGGTCTAGCGATGTTGGCTCGGTATCCACTTGGTCCGGTAGTGGTTGGAGTGAGTTAGTTCGGCATGAGGTTGGTTCGGTGGGGAGATGGTCTTGGACCGGTGGTATTGTGGTTCAGTGGATAGGTGGTTCGGCAGGAGCTTGGAGGAGGTTGGTTCGGCAGAGTCTGGTTCGGTGATGGTGGTAGGAAAGGGATGGTTCGGTAGTTATGGGTAGTGGGTTGGTAGTGCTCCGGTTCGGCAATGCATGGACGTGGATTTTGGACCGGTAGTGCTTCCTTTTCTTTGGTTCGGTGGTGATGAAAACGAACCCAACAATTAGTGAATAAAAAAAACTGAAAAACTGAAACAGAAAATAAATAATTATATTTTAGGAAAATAGAAAGATAAATAAATAAAATAACTTAATTTATTGAAACTGGCTTAAGAAAATTGCAAACATAATCCACTTAACTTTGGGACATTACAACTCTTCTTAAAAATGGTTTAAAATATATCTTTAAGAAACATAATAAAGTGAGAATGAGAATAAAATAAGTTCTTAAGAAAAATATAAAAATAAATAAAGAATTTCTCAAATTAATTAAAGTTGGAAATTAGAAATTGTATACAAAATACAACTGACACTGGAAAATGTCAATTACACTTTTACAAATGTTTTAAAACCAACATATATACAAAACTAGTTATTTTACCCCTGAAAACATAAATTTGAACATCACATCACCAAATAAAATATTATTTATATAATTTAAAGTAAACAATTTTGTTAAATACGGCAAATTACACACAAAAAACGAGTAACTTTCACATTATAAATCAGATTTCAAAGAAATGAAAAGCGGTGTTCTTAAAATTTTATTTGCTTTCAAAATAAAAGATAAAATTCAAATTTTCAAACTTTTAAATTTTTAAATTTAAAAGTCAAAGTTTGACCATATTGACAAAATTCACATTTCCGGAAAATATTCTATTAATTCATGTGTTGAATTCTAATCCACACCAAAATTTATATTTTAAATAACAAAATTATCTAAATTAAATAAATAAAACATTTTTTAAAATTTTTAGGTTGATACATAGATGGTTTGGATGGCAAGGAAAGTGAGAGTAAATGCTAAGAAATAGAAAATGCATAAGTTAAGGAGAAGGAAACATATATATGTTTTATTCTTAAATGCAAATGAAAATGATGAGTTTTGAAATGAGAAATAAATCTTCTTGTACATGATTTGCAAATGAGAAATACACGGCTAGGAAAAGTGTTTGTATGGCTAAAGCAAGAAATAAAGAGGCCATGTAGAAAAAGGCAAGAAATCAAGCAATGACCTAATGGATTTAATTAATTTCTTTCCCTTGTATTAACAGTTGTTTTTAATTATATTGAATTTGTTAAATGTGTACATTTATTATGATTGAATCCTCAAATAAATTCATTTAGATAAGTTTCATTCTTTTATATTACCTTATGAATAAAATATTCATTTCCACTTTAACATTTCTTCCTTATTTTATTACAAAGTTTATTTTTCTTCATATTAAATTACCAAAACTTTATAAATTTAACAATTTTAATTAATAAAAATTTATGGGTCGTTACACTATCTTAGAAAAATTCTGAACAAACTTCCAGTAATATCCCGCTAAACCTAGAAAACTTCGAACTTCTTTTAGAGTAGTGGGTTTCCTCCAGTCTAGAATAGCGAAAACTTTGCTAGGATCAACAGAAATTCCTTCTTCATTAACAATGTGCCCTAGAAATTTAACTTCTTTGACCCAAAAATGGCATTTGAAAATTTGGCGAATAGAATATTCTTCTTCAATATCTCCAAAATGATTCTCAGATGCTCAGCATTCTCCTCTTCGGTTTTGGAGTAGACCAGAATATCATCAATAAACACAAGAACAAATTTATTTAACACCTCTCGGAACACACGGGTCATTAAATCTACAAAGTATGCTGGAGCATTGGTTAGTCCGAAAGGCATGACTAACCATTCGTAGGAAATGTCTGGACCCCTGAAAGCAGTTAAATGAACGCAGTCTTCGGTAATTCATAGCTGATGGAATCCTTAAGCTAGATCCATCTTAGAAAAGAAACGAGTGCCGTGTAGTTGATCAAACAGATCATCAATCCTAGGTAAAGGAAATTTGTTATCGAGCGTTAGTTTGTTGAGATCGCGGTAGTCCATACACAATTTCAAAGATCCGTCAGATGTAGCCACAAACACCACAGTTGAACCCCATTCGGAAACACTAGGACGTATTAGTCCTTTTCCTAGCAAATCACGGGTTTTCTTAACAAATTCTCTCCTTTCCCTGGGTGCCATCCTGCGGTTTGCATGAACAACAGGACGAGCATTGGGTACTAAGTCAATTTTGAATTCTATTTCTCTATGTGAAGGTAAGGATTTTACTTCTTCGAACACGTCTGGAAATTCCTGGACAATGGGTATTGACTCCAGACTAGGTTCTGGATATCCCAAGGTATACATCAACTCATTTCTTTTAGGACTCGGATTCTCACAAGAAATCTCAATGAAATCTCCAAAATTGGTTTTGATCGAAATCAATCGATTGCTGCAATCTAATTTGGCTTTGTATTTTGTTAGCCAATCCATTTCGAGTAAGATTTCAAACTCATTAAAATCAAGGACAAAGAGACTGATAGGGAATTGGTAATAAGAGTATGAGATAGGAACGTCTCTACATCATAGACAAAGGTTCGTGGGGCCACCAACTGGATTTTTCACACAAATGGGCTCATCGACAAATTCGGGTTCAAGATTTAATTCATTTATAGTTCGTTGGGAGATAAAGTTATGTGTAGCGCCCGTGTAAAACAAACAATCATATCACAAATAATAAGGTTACCTTCTAGAACTCCTTTCCCTTTATTTACTTTAGAGGTTGCAGGTTTATCTTTGATTGTGTACACCTTTGCTGTTTGAGCTTGCTTCACTGTTGGCCAATCTTCAACTTCATGTCCCGGTTTCTGACAATAATAGCATTTCCTGGGTTTTGTTTATGCAGATTGATTTACTTGTTTCTTAGGCTTCGTACATCTACTCGAGTAATGGCCCTTTTCCAAACAATTAAAACAAGTAACACCTTTCTCCTTACCCTCTTGATTGTTCTTCTTCTTCTCCTTTCCCTGCCACGGCTTCTTGCCTCCGAACTTTCTTTTTTTCCAATTTGAATTGCTCGTATTTCCTTTCTCCTCCAGGGCTTCTTGCATATACATGGTAGCATATCTATACCCCATATCGATAAGATCAGAAAAATATTCTAACATGTGCTGTCATCCTTTCGTGGAATTTCTTATTCATCCCACGAATGAATCTTTCATTTTTCTTTCGAGGCGTGTTCACCAACTCCGGATTGAAACGAAACAATTCGTTGAATTTGTTTAAGTACTCCTCAAATGATAAACTCCCCTACTTCAAATCCATAAATTCCTGGTACATTCGGGAGATACCAGTTGACGGCATATAGCGTATCTCAAACACTTCTTTAAATCACTCCCAAGTGAATTCATCTTCTAGCTCATCTATGGTAACTGTCTCCCACTAGGCTAGGGCTTCTTCTTGGAGTTGCCAAGAAGCTATTAGTCGCATTTGATCGTCTTCCAACTTTAGCCCTTTAAAAATTCCTTCACATAATCTGATCCAGGCTTGAGCTTCAATAATGGACTACTTGCCGGTGAACGGCTTACCATCAAGTCTCAAGAAGCTTTTATATAAATCAGCCAGATTCGGCTGAGTTTGAGTAGATAAAGCCGCTTCTGCTGTTGCAGAGACTTGGCCGATTGAAGTGGAATTTCCCCGACCCCTAGCTCTTCCTCTTTGCCTGCTCATTCTTATTATCTGTAATTAGTAAGAAAACTTGATTTAGGTATACAGATGAGATATCTTAGGGAATATCAACAATTAAAAGAAAGAGACCAAGAAAATTTATGGTTTGGTCTCGGGTCATACTCATTCTAGAGTATACTTCACCCTATCTCTAATGAGCCACCAAATATGTTTTACTCCGTAGCTAAAGTTATTACTCAACCTTTAGCTCTAATACCACTTGTCATGGCTTGAAATCCAGCGTTCGAAAATCGACATCAAATACCTCACTTATATTCGATTGCCGAAGATTCTAACGTTGAAGTCCAGTTTGGATGGAGCTTATAATAACATTAGATGAATATTAACAGCAGAAACAAAATGAATATCATCGATCAACATGCAGATAAAACATCACAATATTTGATTACAACCATCATTAGTATCATCAGAGTGCTACAATTGATATAACAACAGAATAATAACAACTTCACAACCGAACGACAACCGAGTCTTCAAAAGGTTCCAACATACTTTTACTTCGATAAGGTCTTCAAAACTCTAAACACTTCAAAAGATATCCAAACCAAAGATTTCCAAAATATGATAACTTCCAAACCAAAAAACTTCAAAAGTTTCCGAGCCAGCTCCAAAACACGGATAGCCTGTTTCTAGGCTGCCCGTATGGAAATTATGGGCACCCAGAGTTTAGGAAGGGAACAATAAACTCCGGGCCAGTCATGAGACTGGTATGAGTAAACAAAAATAGTTGTTTGTATAAAACAGTTTATAAAAGAAAATCGATATGCTTTTGTAAAATGAAACTACCATAAGACCTCCCACCACACACACAATGCAATAATAGAATTGGAGGAGATTTCTTCTTATTATAGTCAAACATGCTTGATACGAGAAAATTCTTTTGATATTATTATTAGTGCATAGTGTAGAAAAACATTTCGAAACTATAATATTAATCTTAGCCAGCATAACACATTTCGTCGCATGCCTACTATAGCTACCATGTTTTATGGTAGGTTACCGCCACGCTGCATGACATGTTATACAACTAAAACCGTACAGGGATCGTATTGTTTCTTTGGATTTCCAACAAATGGTCAGGCTAAGGAACTTCCTATGCTACGTAGGCAGTCTCAGGAGGGATGTCCCGAGAACTTAACCAGCTGTCTGCCAACACAAGGCCGGGTTACCTCTGTAACTAAGTAACTACTACATGAGTATGCTATCCCCGGGTCGTTTGCGACCTTTATCCGAGGGCCCTCAACCACAAAGTAACGAATTTTCAGCAACCACGTAGGTTAAGTATATGGGCTTCATACCATGATACCACCTTTTTCTAGAAGGAAAGAGACATACCCTAAAGGGCACGACCCTCATAACCTAGCCGCATCTTTCCTGTTTCGACCATTTTCAGGGTGTGAGGTCCGACGAGGTCACGTCCACAAAGCTACGCTTTACACAAAAGCCATGCATTGATCAACATATGATCAGCAACACACAGCAGCACTCAGCATGCCACATTACCAAATTGGGAGTATATCACTGATAACATTCAACTACATAACCTCTGAGCTCGTAGGTCTCAGAGAAGGCTTTTAAGCTAAGAGAATAAATTTTCCGCCACCAATACAAATGTATTTGAAAGAAATATGCTTTATATCTCAAAGTGTAATGTTAGACATACAACCATACAAGTCTGTTCCGGCTTCGAACAGAACCGAAGGCATTTTCGAAGAAGCCCTTGCAATCCAGGCATCCACAATCCCGATTGGATTCCCTATCACATATGGAGATCTCTATACCAGAGCAACTCAGTGCAGAGTCATTCGACAGGTTATCCTATCGTTCTCAAAGACACCCGTTCTTCACCACCGCCTTCAAATGCTATTCATTTCGTCATATCACTATTCAAAATGGGTTATATGACACAAAGTCCTCTTCCAGCTAAACCGAATAGTGAGCGCTTAATTTTTAAAACACATGGATGTATCATTAACAACGATTCATTTTTAGGGTTCGACGTGGGTTTTGGATAGCCGAATCCGACTTCCTGTCGCATCGAAATTCAAATGCCGTTTTACGGCCAATGGGTTTTCGTATTCACACAGAAACAAATCACAAATATCACGGCTCGGCACAAAGTAATTTATATCACATAGATCGCAATCACATATCAGAGACATCAATCAATGCAAAGCAATCAATAATAATCAATCATCTATAATTAAGATGAATTAATTGGGTGATTATAATTAATTAATCACATAATTATTTCCATTAATTATCCTTAATTAATGATTAATTATTTTTAATCATAAATTAATTAGCCCTTAATTATTAATTAATTAATCCTTAACTATTAATTAATTAATCCTTAATTACTTTCATTAATTAATTTTCCCTCGATTAATTACTTTAATTAATTAATCATTAATCATTAATTAACTTAAATTAATAATGAATTAACCTTAATTTTATTTTTTAATTAACCTTAATTTTATTTTTTAATTAACCTTTAATTAATTATGCTTTAATTAATTAAGTGATTATAAATTATTTATCTTAACTAATCATTTAATTATTCCAAAATCTTTAATTAATAAACCTTGTAGTTAATCATCATTATCGTAAGAGATTAAGGTTAACTAAGAATTTAATAATCAATATTTCATCTTAATTTTACTCTTGATTACATTATTTATTCAAAATAATTAATTACAAAATTAAATAGATTACTTTGAAAACATCTTACAAAAAACCTTAATTAATTCAAACTTAAAATCAAAACCATTGTTTAAAAGCATGGATAAAATGTTCGAAAATTTGAAATTATTTCAAAGTGAAAACTGATTTACATTTTCAAACCCGAGACGCACTCGAGTATTGCCCGAGTTAAAGAACCATCTGCTTCGAGTCGTCCCCGAGATAACCCCAATTATTCATTTTAAAAACTTAGAATTTTTTGCTTAAGTTTTACAACCCGGTAAAACATAAAAATACCCGAACAATTACTCAAGCCAGTGGCGTGTTTCCCCAAAGACCACTTCGAGATTACTTCCTCCTTCCCAAACTCAATATTACTGATACCACCTAACACATGTGAACATGTACAGGTGGTCCGATCGTCTCTGGTCGATGCTACGACCCTTGGCAAGTCAATGATAACCACCCCACATCATCAAGCCACCCACATCCCCTAATCGACGACGAATACTTGATCGAGCTATACGACCATATCTGGAACAAAAATGAACGCCAAAGGAACACCTCGCTCCGATTCCACAGGCCACCAGAGACCACGCAACTACGGTGAAAGCTGCGCCTGGCTTTAATGCTTCGATCGCCACCGGTGCGATCAACTCCAGTGCGACGATGAAGCTGCAGCAACCAGAATTCTCAACTTCGTTCAAGTATGGGTTTAAACACTAGATCCTTAGAACTAGATCACCACGATGATCTACAAATTTGCCTCGCATTTTTCTCTAGTTCGACGTCCACCCAAACACCTCTGGAAGCAATCCCGACACGCGAAAGTTCGCCGATCACCAGCACTTCGTCAAAAACATGATTCCGTTCATCCTCGATTTTCTCCGAGGATACTTCGTTAAAAATTATGATTTTGCCTTTAAAATTCATAAATTTCAAAAACATTATGATTTATAAAATTAAGATAAGGAATCATGATATTTTAATTTTTACACATTTTGAATTTTTGCCTATTATTTCACTTTCCAAAAGAAAACTTTAATTTATTTTGCTTGAATTCATTTTTAAAACCTAGAAAAGGTTTAAACAAAAAAAATTTGTTTGAATCCTAAGATCTATCAAGTATCGGGGTGAAAGATTTTAAATCTCAAACAGGTTTTGGAAACCTATCTCCAGACAGAAGCAAAATGCCTGATACCAGGCACGCACAGTAATCTTGCACACATTTATACATATCTGCTTGCATATAAACCTTTTACAATTTTATCTCAAGCATCATCACAAACCACAAATGCCATTCCAAGTTTTTAAAGAAATTTACTCACCTGTGAAATTTGAAAAGAAAGCTTTCCGGGATGTTGTTGTCAAAGTTGAAAGTCTGGAAGGTTATTTAAATTTGATCTTGAATTTTTGTCTGCAACTAATTGATGTAAACTTGCTTATTTTATGATGGATTTACTTACTTAATTTCTTAACAAAAAATCCTAATTCAAATTCTTAAAAAGACCCACTTACAGTTTTTTTTTATGAAAACAGAGAAAAACTTTGTTCTAAAACTTGAAGACTGGAATTCAAAGGTATGAGATGATTCTGATTCTGTTGTTAAAGTTGAATTTTAGAGGCTTGATTTTGAAAAAGTGAGATGCTTGAACTTGCTTTAATGTTGCACTGCTTGTTTGAGAAGGTTACAGGTTTTGATTTATTTGAATATGTATGCCGAGTCTTTGAGTTTGAACTTGAGTTGTTTTGGGAGTTCGAGAATATTTTCAGATTTAAGTTCTTGGATTTTCTGGTTTTGAAAATAGTTTAATTGGTTAATTTCAGAAAAGAGGAGATGAAGAAAGAGATGGGAAGAAGAATAGGTATGTATCTATAATGTAAACTAAGATTTTATTTTAAGATTAAGGAAAATAAAAACTAGCTATAAGACTTGTTAATTTTCTCTTTTCATGAATACACTTATTAATTCATTTACTAAATGTTAAACACTTGTTAAATTGGTATATTCTTAAGCATACACTTGTAATTTGTCCTGCGTAAATATTTTTATATTAATCTTTTCTTATTTATATAATTACATTCTCTTTTTATATTTATATAACTTTAAAAGAAAATGCTTTAATACTAATTTACACATTTATAAAATTATACACATATGTTGATATTTTGAATCTAAATAATTTTAGGATATTTTATATTTAAATTTATATACAAATACAAGTTCAAATTCAAATTCAAATTTGAAATCCATTCTATATATATAAATAAATAAACACAATATTCATTTTTCTGAAAATTTAAAGTAAATTCAAATTAACTTCAATTTTTTTTATATTAATTATTAAATTTAAATTTGATTTAAAAACAGGATCGTTACATGCATAATCCATATCATTTCCCAAGTAAAGATTAATTATCATCATTACAAAAATACGCAAGAGCGACATATGACGATGCCCTCTGGTTGATTAAAGAAATATAGTTATATCTAACTTAATACACAACAGAAATAAACAAAACAATCTATAACTCCTAATTTGCCATCCGTCAGCCACTTGCTCGTCTCCGAAAGCTTTATACCAAAATGACCTAAACCTTAACCCTCAGCTTACTCAAATCAATTTTTGAGCACCCGAGAGTTTAAGGGAAACAAGAACTTTGAGTCTAGCCTAAACCTGGTGTGAATAGTTCTGTTACATCTTGGTTTACTGATATTAAGTGAGACCACGCCACTTAGCGGAACGGGTTTCCCCTCACTAATATCCTTTCCAAAACATATATTTTGCAAATCCTTTCCTGCAACCAAACTGGTTAATCAAATTGATTATATAAAAATAGCATTATCCTTTATGCTAATAACTGGACTATCTATCCATAAAATAGATAATAAGTAGACTAATTGTCCACAACATAATAGCAAGGTCCATTATGCTAACAAATGGACTATCTATCCATAAAACTGGGCTCACTACTAGCAAACTGGATTAACTGTCTGGATCAAAATGGACTAACTGTCCGTTCGAATTATTTTCTTAGGATTAACTACCCTTTATATTTTTCCTTGAAAACCTTTTCAAAATGATTTAACCTTTTATATCGTACTTATACAAGGAAAATATATTCTTAACTTTACTCTAAGCTATTTTTCCATGATATGTATACTTTGCTCAAAATAATGTTGATGGGATTTAATAAGGATTCTATCCTGAAAATACTTAGGCTAAATTGCCTATTTAATACATACGAAACCTTTAGTTAAAACCATTAAAGGTAACCCTTTCGAAACCATTGAAAGTCCCTTCAAACCTATTAAATATTGCCTTTCGAAAACATTGGGAAACCTTTCCTTTCTTTTCTCTGAAAGTTGCAAAACATTAAATATTCTCCTTTAGAACCTTTTAAATATTGCCTTTCGAAAACATAGGAAAAACCTTCCCTTTCGATCTTGTCGAAACCCTGGGCCCTTTTGAAACCATTCGTTAAAACCTTTCGAAACAGTCAAAACTCAATCATTTAGAAAGCATTTTAGGTTCAATTTAAAATATGCGGAAACTTTTTGAAACCATTCAAAATTTCACCCCTTCGAAACCATTGAAAATCGTCTCAGTCAAATCCATTTGGATTCTGCCTTCAAGTTGAAAAAGGATCAGAAACCCATTAAAGTCGAAAGCATCTGTTTCGAAACCATTTGAAACTATCTCTTTCAAAACCATTTGGATTTTACTTTAATTGTAGAAAAAGGTCTTTAAATCATTCAAATCAAAAGCATCTATTTCGAAAACATTTCGTAAGTAATGAAGTGATGGTGTCGAAACCATCCCTTCGAAAGAATTGGAGAGGTGGCCAAGTTTTTAGAAAACAAAACAACCCTTTCTGAACCATTTGGCTTGAAAGGTAGAAAGCGACAGTAGAAAGGCTTCGACTTAGTCGAAAGCACAAATTTAAAACAAAAGCACAACCTAGTCGGAAACACTTTTTTAAATCCATTTGACCTAGTCAACAGCTAACCAAGTGGAACGCATCTTAGTCGAAAGCAAGTAGGCGCATTTTCCTTTAAAAATCAAAGTAAAGCCCCAACCCCTTCGGAACCCCTGGTTTCGACTCCATTCCTCCCGACCACATCCCATTCGCTACGCACTAGTTCCCTGATACCATGAGCATTGGTTTTGACTTGTCGGAAGCGAAGATGAGGAGGCAGAAACTGGTATCGAAAGCATCGAAACAGTGTAAAACATGTAGCAAATAGTTCTCTTCACCTATCCTACTTCATGTGTCTAATTTTTATTTGTTGCCTCTTTCTTTACTAATAAAAAGTACTGCAATTTTCAAAAGTGCTATCGACTTTCCAGATTTAACAATTTAAATTATTTTACAAAAAGCCCCTTCTTCTCTCTTAATTATATAAAACATTTAAGTCGTATACCTAAAATAATTTTATATAACTACTAAAGCGCTTAAGAAGATTTTACAAAAAATCAAGAAAATCTCTTTTAATACATTTTTCGACATATAAAATTATTTAGACCCAAATATTTTACAATTTAATCATAAATAATTATTAAACCAAATTAACAATTTCTTTACTAGAAAATTCATATAAATTCCTCATAATTTCAGAAAATTCTGAAAATTGAAACCTGTCTCCAAAATAATATTTATGATCTTCATACAAATTCGCAAGACATTTGAATATCATTTTGTAGGGTATTCACCTTAAAACTTATCATAAAATCAATATGAACATACATAAATATCAACATGTATATATAATCATTCCATTATTCAAAATCATTGCAAATCATTCGAAATTCATCTTAAAACCGAAAATACAATTAAAATAAGATGTAAATATTATTCACCTTCGCTTTACAGATTAAAGAGATAGAGATATGAATGGATTTGATTTGAATTAGCTTCTTCCTCTTGTTAATGGTGGCCAGCCTTAGTTTTTAAATTTCTTTGATAAAATGAAATGGAAGTGTAGGGGAGTACCCGACCAAGGGTTCAATGTATAAGAATGGCCCTTTTTCTATTTTACCCCTCCTTTATTTCAATTTAACCCTTATTTCAATTAATTGTTTAAATGGCATGGTTACCCTTGATTAAATCAAATCCCAATCCCGTAATCAACAAATTTTTTATTTAATTTAGCCAATTAAATGTCCTAAATAATGTTACCAAAAATCTGGGGTGTTGCAGACTCTCATCCTTAAATAATTTCGTCCTTGAAATTACGATAAGGTACACAACAAATCAAACAAGAAGGTAAGACATACCATCAAATACGTCAGGATAAGTATCTCTAATCTTGCTCTTAATCTCCCAAGTACAGCCCCTGTCATCGTCGCTTCACTGGACTTTGACTAATCTGACCGTCTTGGTTCGAAGCCTCTTCTCATCTCTCACAACAATACGAATAGGCTTCCTCACTATAGTCAATCCAGTTCTACTATTAAATAACCTAGCATGGTTGGTGCAATAGAAGTCTTCATGTCTCTAACACGCTTTCTGAGATGAGAAACATGAAAAACATCATAGACTCCTGCCCAACTGTTCGGTAACTCAATTCTATACTCGAGCTTCCCGATCCTCTTTTAGGAAAAGGTCCAATGAATCTCGGTACTAACTTTCCTAATTTCCCAAATCTAATCACATTCTTCATCGGTGATACTTTGATGAAAACCTGGTCACCAACTGAGAACACTAAATCTTTCCATCTCTTATTTGCATAACTCTTCTACCTAGACCGAGCTTCCTTCATTTCATCTCGAATGACCTCAATCTTTTCTGCAGCTTCCCTAACAAAATCCGAACGAAGAACCAACCTATCACCGATCTCTAACCAAAAGACGGGAGATTTGCATGGCCTTCAATACAAAAACATCAAACAGTGCCATCCTAATACTAGTCTGATAACTGTTGTTATACGAAAACTCGAATAAATGCAAATGGTCTCCCAAAGATCCCCCTAAATCCAGAACACAAGCTCTTAACAAATCTTCTAAGATTTGTTAACTCTTTCCATTTTCCATCAGTTTGCGGACTGTAAGCAGCACTCATCATGTGCTTGGTTCCCAAAACTTCCTCCAGACTCTTCCAGAATTCACTAGTGAATAAAATATCTATATCATTAACTATGCTACTTGGAATTCCATGCAGTCTAACCACATTCTTCATAAAAAACTTTGCCAAAATAGGTGCCATTCTGGTTGAACTAAATGGAATGAAATAGGCACTCTTGGTCAATCTGTCCACTATGACCCATATATTATCATTCCCCCGATTTGACCTTGGCAACCGGTCAATGAAATCCATGGAGATAGAATCCCACTTCCATACTAGAATATCAAAAGGTTGAAGCAACCCACTAGGCTTCTAGTGCTCGGCCTTTGCCTATTGGAAAATCAATCACTGCTTTACTCATAAACCAATATCCTTCTTCATACCAACCTAAAAGAAACTTCTTTTCATGTCCTGATACATCTTAGTACCCCTTGGATGAATAGAGAACTTTGAATAATGACATTCTTCTAAGACTTCTTTCCTTATGTTTTCTGTACTCGAAAAATATATCTTCCTTTCTTTCTTAACCTCTCAATCTGGTCAAGACTGAAATTTTTCAAGTCATCGCTTTCGCCTCCATCTTTTAGCTTCCTGATCCATTCAGCTAACACCAGATCTTCTTTCTATTTAGAAGCAATCCTTTCGATCATCACTAGTCGAACTTCCAAAAATATGGCACTACGATTTCTCCGCTAGACCCAGCCTCAGATCTCCACTGTACTCTGCAATCTGCTAATGCTTCCAAATCTTTTCACTCAACAATCATCACCAATATTGCATTTTGATGTTTCCTGCTAAGTGCATCTGCAACCTTTTCCCTGGTGTGTACTCAATCCCAAAATCATAAGCAGCAATAAACTCTAACCACCTCTGTTGTCTCATGTTCAACTCCTTCTAAGAGAACAAATACTTCAGCGACTTATGACCTGTGTATAATTCAAACCTTTCTTCCAAAAGTTATTGTCCCCACACCTATAATGCAAAAATCACTGCATCCAATTCCAAATCATGCGTCGTATACCTGATCTCATGTGGTCTGAGCTGTTTGGAAGCATAATCAATTAATTTACCTCTCTGCATTAGCACAACTCATAATCCTCTTCCAAACGCATCAATTTAAACCACCAAATCCTGATTCCCTTCCGCAACAACTAATACATGTGCATGGGTCAATAAGTGTTTTAAACTCTGGAATGCTTCCTCACACTTCTCAGTGCACACAAACTTCACATCCTTTCTCATTAGCTTAATCATCGGTGTAACTATCCGTGAAAAATCCTTAATACCTAGCCAATCCAAGGAAACTCTTTATCTCTGTTACTGTCTCGTATCTCTTCCAATTGCTCACTAGTTCAACCTTAGTCAGATCTACTGATAACCCTTCCTCTAAGACTACATGACCAAGAAACTTCACTTCCTTCTTCTAGAAATGACACTTCGAAAACTTCACCTTCAGCTGATGCTGCCTCAGCTTCTCATGCACCACTCTAAAATGAACTTTATGCTCTGTTTCATCCTTAGAGTATATCAAGATATCATCTATGAAAACAAGTACAAACCTATCCAAGTGCTCTCGAAAAAATCAGTTCATCAAATCTACAAAGAAAACTAGGGAATTAGTCTGTCCGAATGGCATAACTAACCATTCATACAACCCATATCTAGTCCTAAAGGTTGTTAAAGGTATACTATCCTCTGCTACTCTAAGCTGATGGAAACCTATCGCTAAATCTAACTGCGAGAATACATTGGCTCCACTTAACTGGTCGAAAAAATCGTCAATCTTCAGCAATGGATATCGATTTTTTATTATCCTCTCATTCAACTTACGATTATCGATAATAGCCTCAACGATCCATTCGGCTTCTTAGCAAACACTACGGCTGCTTCCCAAGGTAAACTCCTAGGCCTGATAATACTCTTGCTTTCTAAATCCACCAATTGCACTTTTAACTCCCTCATCCCTATAGGTGTTATCCTGCTTGGCGGCCTACTCACTGGTTCTTCTTCCAAAACCAAATATATCTGAAACTCAATGGCTCGTTTTGGTGGTAATCCAACTACAAGCTCAGAAACATCTGCGAATTCTCTGACCACAAAAACTCGACTCAACTCATCTTCCAATTCCATAGCACCCATCTTGGCATACATCTCATAGCAAGAACCTTTTACGGTGTAAACTATCCGATCACTACAATCAGGGTGACTAAGCGATATTTTCCTATCTTGACAAAATATCCTAGCATCGTACTCACTTAACCAATCCATCCCATGAATTATCTTGAACCCCATAAAATCAAACACATGCAAACTGCAAACAAAACTATGACCTAACAGGCCAAACTCTAACTAGTCACACCTCGACCCTAGAGTTGTATACCCTCCTATTGGATTCACAACCGGTAAAGAAGCAACTAAATATGTGGGTTCTAGGTTAAGCTTATCTATCAAACATCTAGATAGAAAAGATTGTGATGCACCAGTATCAAATAGAGCGCCAACAGACATACCATGAATCTGAAGCGTACCTCCCAAAACCGCCTTTCCTTACTCCTGAGTTGTTAGCTACGAAGCAGCAGGCTGCAATGCATATACTTTTCCCTTTCCATCCTTATTCCCTACACTAGCTCTTAAATTGGCTTACTATCTACTGATAGCATCCAGGAAATTACAACGCTACTTTCAGTCGCACTCCATTAGAGTTCTAATGGATCAACCTTTAAGGCAAGTCCTACATAAACCAGACACGTTAGGGCGCCTGTTAAAATGGTACATTGAGCTGAGCCAATACGACATTACCTACTACCCGCACACCACATTTCAGGGACAAGCCTTGGCTGATTTCATAACGGAGTTCACAATGCGAGATAAGGAGGTTGCGGCAAGGGTTGAGGAAGCTGTCAAATGGAATATGTTCGTTGATGGAGCATCGAACGAGCTCAGCTCGAGGGCAGGTGTTATAACAGTCACACCTCGAGGAAGGAAATTAAGATGTTCACTAAGACTAGAGTTCGCTGCAATGAATAATGAAGCTGAATACGAGGCAATAATAGTTATCTTAGAAATTATTAAAGAAATAGGAGCGATTCACAACTAATTGTTAACCAGATCCTTGGAGAATTTCAGACTCACTGACAAAAGCTTGCGTCCTACCATAAAAAGACCAACCCTTCTTGATGAGCTAGATTACTTTGTAAAAAAACACATCCCGCGAGGGGAAAATCAAAGGTGGATGCTCTCCCCAAAAGGGCTAGCATAAGAAACGAGCCAATGCCAGGGACAACCACCGTCATGAGACAATCCACACCAAGTTTCGAGTATCTACAAATCACAAAGATCTTAGATAAGGAGGAGACATAGATGGCCCCCATTATCAGATACAACCAAGAAGGAACCTTACCAGCAGATCGGAACGAAGTCAAGAAAATCCAAAGAAGGGCATCCCTCTACACCATCCAAAATGACATATTTTACCGTCGCGGCTTTTCCAACCCATTACTAAGATGTGTCGCTGGGAATGAAGCAAAAGATATCCTTAATAACATTCATTAAGGAAGTTGCAGCGATCACACCGAAAGGCAAACTCTTGCCAGAAAGATCCTACGCTATGGATACTTTTGGCCCACATTGAACAAGGATGCGGCCAAGTTTGCTAAGAAATGTGACAAATGCCAAGATTTGCCAAAATCCCGAGATTATCATTTACCAGTTTTATCCAGATGGTCAGCCCCTGGCCCTTTTCCATTTGAGGAATTGATCTGATCGGGGAACTCCCCATAAGTCGAGGAGGAGAGAAATATGCCATTGTGGCAGTGGATTATTTCACCAAATGGATGGAAGTGGAGCCTTTGAACAAACTTTCATCTTCCATAGTGATAAACTTCCTAATATATAACATCCTGTGCAGATATGGGATGCCGTAGAAGATCATAGCCGATAACGGGCTCCAATTTGACAGTGATGAATTCTCCAGTGGTGCCATGAACATGAGATTGCCTGAAGCTTCTCAGCTGTAGCATATCCCCAGGCAAATGGACAGGTTGAATCGATAAATAAGGTATTGAGAACATTAATCAAGAAGAAGTTAGAAAAGTCCACGGGAGCATGGGTTGATGAACTACCTACTTCTTTGTGAACCTACGAATTTTTTTACAAGACTGTAGTAGGGAACATGCCATTTGCATTGGCATATGGAGTCTAGGCCATGTTTTCCAGCGAAACAATCGTCCCCTCGCACCAAAGAATGCTTTGAGATCTGGAAAAAAACGAGGAGCTCTTAAACGTATCACTCGATCTGATCGAGGAAAAAAGAAACTATGTCGCCCTCAAAGCTGCAGCTCATAAACAGAAGGTGGCAAGGCAATACAACTCTAAGGTAAAGCCTCGAGCGCTGCACAAGAGAGACTTGGTACTCAAGCGAGTATTCCTATGACTAGGAGCACTAGATTTGGGAAGGGCTGTTTGTCGTTCATAAGGATCTTCATAATGGAGCTTACATGTTTGGAAAAGCATGGAATCTCCAACATCTCCGCCGCTATTTCTCTTGAGCTGTAAAGAAATGTGTACTAAATGAAACAATAAAAGAAAGACAGTGAACATAGGCAAATTTCGGTCGAACCACTATAAAATTTGGTGTCTCGCATTACTTGTCTTATTTGAACATTCATTTATTTAATTATTTATTTGATGACTATTCCTACTGCGAGCAATCGCAGGCGCTTGCCGACAGTGGGGAAAGTAAGACAGCCACGTTAAGAGGCACGAAACATGTAACGACCTAGAATTTTAGTTATTTGAAATTTAGATATTTAATTGATTTTAAATATTCACACGTTAATTTTATTAGCTGAATAATTTATATTTCGGATACTTTGATTTAATTGGATATTTAAATTGTTAATTTCATATTTGAAATTGTAGAAATAATTGGAATTTGAATTTAATATAAATGAAAATGATTTATAAAGTTGAATTTAATTTCTATTTGAATTAGAATGATGTTGGAGAACTTTTAAAATTGGATTAAAAGTTATTTTGTAGAAACTGAATATTTTAATATTTAATTAACGTGTAAAAATAATCATTTTTCAAACTGTCTCGAATTTCGACAAAGCCTATTTCGTTGGATCCGTAATGTTATATTATTGTAGGATTTCAAATTTTGTGTCAATCGGATTTACGTTTAGTCGTGGCAAGCTAAAACGCGTAGAAATTTGTTTAAGTGAATTTTAAATTAAAATAAGTCGATTCGGAAACCTATCTTCCAAATACGATCGAATTCGCTCTCAATATATATTCCATTGTGTTCAAAATAGAGGTAAAACATTACAAATGCCAGGTGGCACGCTTCATTTGGAGTTTGTAAATTTTTCGGATGAATAGTGCATGAAAATTTTATATAAAAGGACCCTATTATCCTCATTTTTCACAAACCCTAACAAAATAGGGTTACAGCTGCCCTTAACATTTCGATGGTCAGACACTTCGAAACTTCCTCCTTCATTACCTCTCCATCCATTGACTTTTAGGCTGAGACTTCAACTAGAGATTTGTAAAGGGTAGTAGGATCTAGGGGATCAACGACTGTGATCGTCATCGGTGCTTCATGGTGGCCGAAATTGAGGTTTGAAGACCGGCGATTTGTGCATGATTTTCGAGATGAATATGGGCTCGAGTTCGACTGGATTCACGGCAAGGCGGAGCACATGGTGTGCTTCGAAACGAAGTAGCTCGATCGATGTCTTGATCAAGGGCGGAGGCTCAATAATTCGATAAATACGACGGCCATGATCCTATTTTTCGAAAACTTGCGGCTCTGACGAAAGTAGGGTTTTAAAATAAAACAAAATAAAACTGTAAATTATATATATTTAAATCATGTAAACTTTAAAATGCCATATCTTTGTCATACAAGGTCCGTTTTTGACGAAATGAATTGCGTTGGGTCCGTATTGACAAGCACTACATTTTAGAGCTGGTTGAGTTGATTGGAGCTTGTGCAAATTTTGAGTAAAATAAAATGGCTTTTTACTTTTATTTGAAATAAGATGCGGCAATTGCTATCAGAACCAAGGTGAGTGCAACTCACTCTTTCTGACTCACTGATATTTTTATATAAGAGAGAATAAATTTATTTTATGCTTATTAATGATTGTTTGGATGATATATGATATATTATCTATATATTGATTGGCATTTGGATATATTCCTGGCTATTAAAGCAGATGAGAGCCTATGTGTTCCCGTGTAAGAGCGGATGACCCTTTGTACGCGCATCTGCCTCGAAGAGGACATTATACATATTTTATAATATGTATATTTTTTGCAGGTGACAGGTTGTAGGGATCTAGCTGGATTCCTCACCACTGTTGATTTATTAACAGATATTGTGATATGTGCTGTTATCATGTGATATATGATGATCTGGATGTCGTGATTGATATATTTAGTGCAGTTCCATCATTGGGCTAATTTTTGATAAACTAAAAATGTTAAAGTCATGATTTCAATTTAAAGAAGATTTTCAAGTTATTTTGAAAATATACGTTTAATTGAATTTTGAATTGTTAAGTAAATGGATTTATTTTAAATAAATAAATTTTATAATTTTTATGTTATAAAAATTATAATTTTTCTGAAATATAATCAGAATGTGATTTTTGAAATATGGATTTAACTGTTTGGTAAATAGTTTAAATTGAGATTTTTGAATTGTTATAAATGATATATATATATATATATATATATATATATATATATATATATATATAAGATCTACAAAATTAATATTTTATAAACTTAAATAATGGGATTATGGTGGAGTTTGTATAAATGTTAAAATGGAGTTATAAATGGATTTTATAAGTAAATAAGATTTATGAATTTGTGAAGTTATAAAAGAATGAATTTGAAAATAAGAAATTTACAGGTGAATAAACTTAAAATTTGGATTTTGGGCATGTAAATGAGTTATATATAGAATTGGTAAATAAAGGGATTTTATAAATTGAAGTTTTTATAAAATATAAACGTAATTTATAAATATTATTTTATAAATGTGAAATCAATTTAAATTGATAAACTAAATATAGAAGGTTATTAAAGGAATTTCGTCCACGATTTTCGACAGTGGATAATCCTTTAAAGTAAATGTGTAAAAGCAAAGTTTTTGGTTGGAATTATGTCCACAATTTTGGACAGTGGATAATACCTAAAATAAATGTGTAGAAACATTGAATTTGGAAAATGATTTATATTAACGATTTTGGGCATTGAATAATCTTCAAAATTAGCTAAATGTTTTGGAAGTGATCTTTTAAATAGAGTTAAATTGTTTGAAGATGTCTTAAAATGTGTTAAGTATCGAATACATAGATTTCAACATTCATTCTTGAAGTAGACGTTTTCGAGAAGTAAGGAAATGATGGACTATGATACTGTTGTTATATTAAATGATTTTCGAAAGAAAATGTTTTTGTATAGTATATGGGATTTATATATCGATTTAATTTTTGAATCCCTATACTATTGATTTGGGGTTGTCGTAACGATGTTTTACCCAAGGTTTGTTTTGACCCAAATAAGTATGTTTAAGAGAATGTTTTCCTTAAGGAATAAAAAATATAATTAATCCTGATTTAAGTATATGTAATATTTTCTAAGTGTTGAAAATAAATTAAATTGTGAGTTACTTATTATTAAATAAGTATAGGGAAAAGTTTTCCAATATCGAAATATTTTTGAGAATATATCTTTTTAAAGGTAATTTGAAGTGAATGTTTGGTAAACGATTTAATTAATAAAAGATTTATAAAAAAGCCCTGGTGATTTCTTATAGTACTAAATATTTGTTTGTTGCTTTGATAGTTAAATAACTGTGTAATGACTAGTAAATTTTTAATAATTTTTATTTGTTTTAATAATATATTTAACTGAAATTTTGTGAAATTTTAAATATCTGAGTTTGGAAATAAAAATTTAATATTTGGAATACGCCTAATTAAACAAGCAAATGTAAATTTTCATTAGATAGTACTGAAGTTTATTTTCTTGTTTAATTTTATTTCAATTTAAATCAGTTAATAACAGTTGAATTTAAAAGTTTTCTGAAACCATAAGATGTCAACATGAGAAAATTTATTTAGAACACTCTAAATCATACTGCGAAATTCGTTCACGAAATTCGGACATTTCTAGCTACGTTTGGATTTTTCCATACGGAATAGCAATGCATACCGGTACCAATTATCGACTTGTGATAGGATGATCATACCACTGATATCTTTATGACATTTTGATCATCTTGTCGTGCTGATCCCGGCGGTACGTTTAACTCTGTGTTTTGAGGTCCGGTACACGATGGAAACGATAAACGAATAGCCGTATTGGTTATGAAATTGCAACCTTTTAATTTCTTGTCCATTCGAATTTCCCAACGGTCGAATTTCAAGCTGTCAAGGCTTTATTATACCCTGAATTTTCATGCGTGACTTTACCATACCCCTACTTCAAATTTATTTCATTGCGTTTCATTTACATTACCTCTCTATGTCCTTTCATCTCAAAATTTACGTTATATATAACTTGTATATAATTTTGATAGTCAGAACTGTTCAATTCCTCTTTCATTTGTAATCCTCTTTTCTTTAGTTACAAAAACTTGCCTCCCCTATCTCCTCAGGAAAGTCACCCAAACCCAGGCTCCAATCTTTCGCGCCTAAGTCTGCAGCTTCCTCCACCTCAATCAGAAGCGGACTTCCACCTCACCTCTCAAAAAGGAAAGACGTGCCCTCGTTTTCTGCCCGTGCACCGAGAGCTTCCTCCACCTTCCCTCTATGCAACCACCCCACTAAGTCATGCCATTTGATCCTTCCACCTGACCCGACCACATCAGTCACCACACCCGGCAACCTTCTCCCCAAACTCCCAGTCGAACCTCGCCTGGCGTTCGTGCTTCCACTTCCGTGCCTCGCTCTGGCCCTACTTGTTCGCCACTCACACTCTGCCAGCTCGTACTCTTGTATTTTTTGGGTGAGTTATGTATTTGTACTCTTGTGTCCGTTATAAGGGGTTGTTATAACTGGTTAGCGTTATACATTAGTTTATGAACTCGGTCTGTGTTTGAATATATGCTGCTGTATATATAAATATCTTGATTCTATATTATGTTTGGTTCACAGTATAAGTTAGGCAATTATTTTATATAATTTCAATAATATATATAACTTGCTTAAGTCTGTTATATGTTCAATATGTTCAAATGTTTCGTTAAAATTTTGTTATGAAATTTTCCTGTGTACTGTGGGTTATAAACATAGGTATAGCCTATATAATTGATGTTTATACACATTCGTACAATGATGGTTGATGGGAAAATTTTGTTTAGGTCAAGTTTATATATATGTATTACTGTTAGTATTATAGAGATGGGATTATTTTATATATAATTTGTTTTAGTAGTATCTGTATATTTTATAAAGCTTACATGGGTTTTTCTGTTGTTTTAAATATAGTTTGTAAAGTTTAAAAGGTTGTTTGATCCTAAAGTATATAGTACAGAGCCATTTGTAGTATATAAAGTACGAAGGTTTATATTAGTTTTACTGTTAAATATATATATATATATATGTATATATGTATGTATATATATGTGTATATATATATCGGTGTGTTGGTTTATTGGTATATAATATTTCGTTGAATAATATCTGGGTGGCCTAAAATTTTATAGGTGTAATATAGTGAATATCTATATATAGATTTGTGGTTATTTGTTATATATAGGTTGCATTAGTATTTTATATAACCTGGGTGAGCATTTATAAATATATTATATATATAGTATAGGACAGTGTAAGGGTTGACATGATTATATATATGGTCAGTTTCGAATGTATAAATGTTTTACTTCAGTTTATATGGCTTCAGATTCTACCTATATAATTAAAATAGAAGACATATATATCTACTTTTATTTTAATACAATTGTATATTCTATTTACTGGTTCTATATAATAGTGTCTGTTTCTTTTAAAAATATGTAGAGTTTTTATTTTATAACCTATATAGTACAAAGTTTTATTTCTTCTACTCTGTATGAGTTATAAAGTATGTCTATGTATGTTTAACATTAGTTATAGATTAGATTCCGATTTTTATAATTTTCTAGTAAAGTATTTATATATGGGTTATATTGGTTATACAATTATTATATTGTGTTATGTGAATCCTATATACAAAGTTATTGTTGAAACTGTCGTATGTGGATGAAACAACTTTCGTACATTTGAAGCTTGCAACTATATATATATATGCAAATGTATTTAGTTTTGAAACTTATTCAGAAAACACTGTTATGCGTGTTGATAATAATAATGACGTCAGGATGTATATGTATGTGCGATATAATTATGAAAGCATGTTTAATTTTATTGATTTTAAAGTAAATATATAAAGGGATATTATATGTACATACTATAATGTTTATTCGTTTATATGAATTTTAAATGCTGAGTTTAAATGTAATATGTATATATTGACTTTAAAATGTATGTGTCTTAAGAATAATGATTTTATATATTCTATTTTAATATTTATCTTAAGTTATACCTTGATTTTTATAAAATAATAATGACATATATACATCTTCTGTATATCTTAATTGATTTGATTTTTCTCATCGATTCCTACTATCAGCTTTGTCCGTCAAGTCCGCTTCCAGCTTACTTCGCTTTGAGATTGTTGTTTGAATTTGTTCGATCGTCTAGATTCATGCTTGGATTCATAACTCAACTCAACTTCATTGCCTATCCCTCCAGCCTCGAAAGGTGAGCAATCACTCACGATTAACGTTCTTGTATTTATTAAATTTGATTTCAATTGAAACGACAATTAAAATATGCGGCTGTAGTTATTTAAATTGTTTATATACTATTATCTGTAACTGTTCACCTGTGGTATATGACACCATATCCTGTTGTTTATATTATATTGCTATTGGTGATGTATGCCTGTTATTATTATTATTATCATTTATCTGTTATCACTCTGCAAGTTCCCTGTTAGTATAGAATTCACTATAGGTTGAAATGATACATACCCGAACGATCTGTAGAATAAAAGAAAATCGTTATGGGTTGAAATGATTGATCCAAGCGATTTTCATTTGTAATATCCCGGAATTTCTAGGAGTTTAAAATGTTGATAATCTCTTAATTTAATTTTTTGAAATTTGATAAATTGTTATTTCAAAGATAATTAACCAAGTAATATAATATAATGTTTTAATTATGATTATGAATTGGTATTTTGTTTTCAAAGTTTATAAGTGTGTTTAAATATATTTTTGTATCTGTGTATTTATATCTGTGTATTTTAAATTGATTTTAAAATAGGATATATTATTTGTAAATAATAATAAGCTTATTTAAAAATTGATGTTTATTTATTTAAATTGATTTTGGATTTGGTTTTAAAATTTTACTTTAATTTGAATACAAATTTGAATTCAAAGAAATACATACATCTTAAAATAAAATAATAATATGGTTTGATTTTAAAAATATATAGATAATGTTTTCAATTAGAAATAAGATTTGTTTTATAGAAATTTATTTATAAAAATTTGGAATTGTATTTATTTAATAAAAATGAATACAAGGCTTTTTGAAACAACATTTTAAAATAAGGTTGAAATGTTGTATAATTTTATTTAAATTACATTTAGTTTCATTTATTTTTAAAGATTGTATTTTATATAGATTTAGCAACATTTATAAATGTGTAAGTGTATTTGTTTATTTGATATTTAATAAGAAGAGATGTAGATGTACTTAGTTTTGTTTCAAGTACACATGGGTTAGACCGAAGTAAAATGTTTTAAACCAGTTTTTAAAATTTAATTTAAAGTAAATTTTTAAAAACTTTAATCAAGTTAAATCATTTCTTGAAATTCATTTCTTTACTAAAAAATGTTTGAATAAATGATGTTGTATGATTTGTAAACTTAGATGTTTTAAGTAAATTCTTAAGTTATTTTCAAACTTAAGATTTAACTAAATAAGGAAATGTTTTATCCTAAAAACTTAAATAAAGTTTGATAATAAATGTAATAATTAAAAATGGTTTATTAATTGAATTATTTAAAGATTAATGATTTATAAATTAACAATTAAAGTTTTCAAAGTGGTTTATTTGAAATTAAGGATTGTTAATTAATAAAGAGGTAAGAATTAATGATTACTTTATATTTTAAAACTTAATTAAAGATTTAATTAAGTTAAGTTAGTTGTTAAGATAAAATGTTTTTAAAATAATTAAAGATAATGTTTTATCTTAAAGGTGATTAAGTTTAATGATGTGATAATTAATTAAGTTAATTAAGAAATTTTAAGTCTAATTAATTAAATTAATTAATTATTTTAAAAGGGGTAATTAAGTAATTAATTAAGGACAATTACTAATTTAATTAACTAATAATTATGATGGATTAATTAATGATTAGATGTTAATTAATATGTAATTAGAAATTAATTAATTAAGTAATTAAAGGATAATTAAACTAGTAATTAAGTTTAATAAGGTTTTCTTAATTAATAATTAAGAGGTTCTTAATCTATAATGCAATTTAATTAAGAACTAATTAACTATTATTAAAGGTTAATTAATAATAATTAAGGGTTAAATTAATTGATATTTATGGATTAATTAATTTATAATTAAGGTTGTTAATTAATAATTGAGTTTATTAATTAATGATTAAGAGATAATTAATTGGTTAATTAATTAATTATAAAAAGTAATTAGTGATTAATTACTTTATTTTTAAGGATTGAATAATAATTAAGTTTATTAATTAATAATTGATGATAGTTAATCTGTTAATTGAAGATTAATTTGGTTACCGAGTAATTAAGGGATAAATTACTCGATTATGTTTTATGAGATGAGTGAAATCAAAGTTAATTAATTTGTTAATTAATTAATTATAGTCACTTGATAAAGGATTAAGTATGTTTACTTAACAAGTTTTGATAAGAGTGATTTCTTAAGATAAGTAATTAATAAATTACAGAGGTAATTGAGATAAGTAAAATTTCTAATTGGGAAATAAATTTAAAAGAATAATTACTGGTTAAAGTAATTAAGGATTTATTACTTGGTGTAATAAATAAATGAATTTATAAAGTAATTAAGAAGTAATTAAGGATAATTAATTACTGTATTTAAGTTGCTTAATTAAAAGCAATTAATCTAAGCATGATTAATTAATTAAGATTCATTAATTGACATAATTAATGAGAATAATTACGGATTAGTTATTTGATTACAATTAAATTAATCAAGGTTGATTAATTAGAATGATGATTAATTGGTTTAATTAATGTTTATTTAAACAAGATTTATTGTGATGAAGTAATTAATTTAATTTAATTTAAATTAATTAAGAGATGAAGTAATTAATTTAAATCAGTTTAAATTAATTAAAGATTAGAGATAGTTAATTTTATTCATTTTAAATTAATTATATTGTGGTATGAGTAAATCATTGCTTATGTATGAATGGATGATATTGATTGTCTTGAATGCTTTGTGATCTCAGTAACGAGATAAGTATGGTTGTATGATATGAATGCTTGATTGCATTGTGATGATTACATAGATTATCAATTGAGATGTTGATATATGGATTATCTATTATGATATTGATAATGTGGATTACCTATTATTTGATAATGCTGATTATCAATTATTGATCTGTGAGTTATCTATCTGTGTGTATATAGATACTGTATTGAATTGTGTTAAACCTTTAAAACAACTTGGACTTAAAAGACATGCTTTGGATTTCGATGAGACGGGGATCGAATTTCCATATTTGGATATCCGAAAACCACATCGATTCCAATTAAACGTTAGGTCGTGTATCTAAGTGGAGCAAGTGAAGACTCGAGGTGTAAGGGCTATACGTCAGTATAACTCTGTTGGTGATTCCGTAATGAGTTGACGGAATAGTGCTTATAGATTCGAGATGGTGATTTAGAGTGCAAGGGTTATCGTCGTTAACTCTGAGGGTGATTCCAAAATGAGTGTAACGAGATAATGCCTTCGGTTTCGTTCGAACCCGAAACGAACTTGTATGGATTGAATGCTTTCAGAACATCGTCAGGTGGACGATGAGCATTCTAAGTGATGTGTTCACTAAAGGTAATCGTAACCTCAAGCCTCATCAACCAGGAATGGCTAAAATAAGGGAGGTGCAGCAAGGCTTCGTGGGTAGCCCCCACTGGAGAGTAAGATATATCCCTTTCTAGAGGTCCCTCTTATTTCGGCTGTGTGGAAGGTTGAATAGCTACAACCGTCGGGGATGTCTTATTTGGAACTATTCAGTAAGGAATGTGTCCGGCTTTGTGTTGCAGGGGATCGGGAGTGGTCCTCGGTACGGTGATCTAGGCCACGTACTGTGACGGGCGGTACCCCAGTAGCCCTGCCATTGTATGGAATCCAAAATCCAATAAGTGCCAACGGTTTTGATTGTATTACCCACTTTTTGTGGCTAGTAGTTGGAATTTAATCATGTAACAATTTCGGCTATTTCTTATTTACTTGAAAACCCAAGACACTATTATAATATCATCGGATTTCCTATCAAATGTTTTGGTTAGCGTAAGGTAAAAACTTTTCCATGTTTATGTGTGGGAAGTCTTACGTGATACCTTTCTTTCCAAAAGGTTTTTAAAAGTTAAGCAACTTTAACCGTTTACTCACACCAGACACATGTATGACCCGGAGTTTATTCTGTTTTTCATAAACTCTTGGGTACTCAAATTTTTACGAGTAGCCAAGGGATTCAGGTTAGGATTTTAGGATGGCTTGACGAATTCTGAAGGAGCAATGGAGCAGTAGGTTTCTGTGCATAGCTATAGAGTATTCCGCCGTGTGATCTCTGAGTTGTTGTATATAGTTGTATAACTAGACAGGTGTTTATAACTGTCTAGTATGTGTTGTTTTAGCTATGTATCTTTGATGTATATGATACTATGTAAAGTATTATGTGATTAATATAATTTATTCGTTCCGCTGTTTAGATTCTGATGTGTTGTTTCTTTCTTCTTATCTATCTTTTCTCTTTTCTATCCCTTTCTTTCTCAAAGATGATGCGATTTTCTGGTGTAGAAAGTCGGGTTGTCTCATTTGGTATCAGAGCATTAGGTTGAGTGAATACCTAGGCTATGTAGTGGTGTCTTTCTTGAGAGAGCGTACTTGTAATTTTTATATATAACTATATATATAACTCTATATATATATATATATATATATATATATATATTACTACCTATCTGTTGGGTTACCTGTTCAGGTTTTCCAATATAAGTTATAAAGGTAGATGAGGTAGTGGTGTGTGTAACACGACTACCAATGGTTGGAGTTTGAATGTCTGAGGTTGAAAGTGTATCTGTCGAGACTGTAGACCTAATACCGCCTTGAGTAATCCTTGTAGTTTGGTATAAGATTTCATTGATCTCTGAAGGAAACCTATTAAGGTTCGGAGTTCATTTCTGAAGTTTGATGAGTAGAATTTGGATCTGTCGGTTAGGCAGAAGTGAGTGATGGTATTTTGATACCTCAGGAAGTAGTAGCTGCATGATGAGATGCAGTGATTATGGATGTCTCCGAAGATATTTTTCTTTCGGAGCAAGTTTAGGAAGTGTGTCTGCTATGGTGTTGTAGCTGAGTTCAGCAGGATGTATGTGTTCAGTTAGAGGTCCGAGTTTCTCAAAGAACTTTAGATAAGAAGTCTTTGGCATCTGTGTTAGCGGTGCAGCTCGGGAGTGTTCTGTGTTTTTGCAGGAAGATCTTTTTGGCTTAGCATTTCCTGGAGGTGGAATACAGAAGCAGCAGAGGGGATCTGTTACTTCGATGGTTTAGTTGGTCGAGGATAAACTGTTCTGATTAGTGGAGAGAGAACAGTATCTTGGATATTGGATTGGTTGATCGCGAAAGTGACTTGCGATGGTTTGAAGATTATCTTAGATAGTCTTTGCTTCGATTTGTGACATCTCTAGAGATGTAGGAGTTATGGAATTGTCGGAGATATTTTCGGATATGTCTTCAGGAAAGTTATAGTTTTGACTGCATTGGAGTTTGTGTTCTGAATCGACTTGTTGGGAGTGATACCGGTGATTCAGTTAGGTAGAAGGTTGTCTCCTAGGTTGGTTGTTTGGTGTAGTAGCTCTGTATTTCTTGGAACTTCTATTGAACCTTATTTCTGAGATGTGATGTTTAGTCTGTGCCTGTGTTAATTCGATGGGATTTTCATCTGCTCCAGATCAGAGTTGTGCAGCGGAAGCAAGGTGGCTATTGTTCTTGAGTGGAAGCAACTGGGAATTGCAGTATTTTGGATTAGAGAGTTTCTACTGAATTTATTTTTTAGAATCTGAGGAAAGTTGGCGAGTGATTCTGTTCTGTCTTTTCCGGATAAAAGAAGTTGTTTTCTTCTGTTGATAGTAAAGTTTGTTTTTGATTAATCTTGTGAGGATCGGTTTGTGAGTTGATCCAGTTTGTTTGTAGAAGCATCAGCGAGGGTTGAGCTGATCAGGAAGGATCTGTAGGCAGCCCGGATCATCTGGGAAGTTTTTGAGGTTAAGTAACAGAAGAATTTGGAATTCGAAGTTGGAGACTTCGATGTTGTTGAGGTTTCTCTGGTAAAGGAAGCAATAAGTTTTGGTAAGTTTCGAGGCATATTGGATTCGTCTGAATTTTTGTAGAGATCAGTGCTTTGGTTTGAAGAGTTGAATTGCAGTTTGGAAGACTGGAATTCAAATTATTTCGTGTGTCTCTGAGGGAGTACGTGTTTTGGTCATCACTGGTTTTGAGACCAGTAGTTCTGTGAAGGTTTTAGTTATTGATCAGACTTGTCTTTGGTCTGATATCTTGTGTAGATTATAGATCTAGCTGAGTAGGAACTCTGTAGCTTATAAGTATAACTAGTTTGGATTTAGTAGAGCGAGTATCCCTGTGTTGTACTGGGGAAACTCGAGATAGTTTTAGGGAGTTTATCCAGATCTGTGTCCGGATAGCTAGTGTTGTTTGATTGAATTGGTTGTTTGGATGGAATTGTTTGTTTGGTTGATAGTGTATGGCTGTTATGTATGTTTGAATTTGTTGAAATAAAAATAAAACTGTGGATTATCTTTGTTTCAAATTTCGAGGACGAAATTCTGTTAAGGGGGGAAGATTGTAATATCCCGAAATTTCCAGGAGTTTAAAATGTTGATAATCTCTTAATTTAATTTTTTGAAATTTTATAAATTGTTATTTTCAAAGATAATTAACCAAGTAATATAATATAATGTTTTAATTATGATTATGAGTTGGTATTTTGTTTTCAAAATTTATAAGTGTGTTTAAATATATTTATATCTGTGTATTTATATCTGTGTATTTTAAATTGATTTTAAAATAGGATATATTATTTGTAAATAATAATAAGCTTATTTAAAAATTGATATTTATTTATTTAAATTGATTTTGGATTTGGTTTTAAAATTTTACTTTAATTTGAATACAAATTTGAATTCAAAGAAATACATACATCTTAAAATAAAATAATAATATGGTTTGATTTTAAAAATATATATATAATGTTTTCAATTAGAAATAAGATTTGTTTTATAGAAATTTATTTATAAAAATTTGGAATTGTATTTATCTAATATAAATGAATACAAGGCTTTTTGAAACAATATTTTAAAATAAGGTTGAAATGTTGTCTAATTTTATTTAAATTATATTTAGTTGCGTTTCTTTTTAAAGATTATATTTTATATAGATTTAGCAACATTTGTAAATGTGTAAGTGTATTTGTTTATTTGATATTTAATAAGAAAAGCATTTGTAAAATTTAGAAAACACATTAGTAATTAGGAAAAATAATTTTAAAATGCTTTTAAATTTCTTTAGAATTAGAATAAAACTTAATATTGACAAGTGTTCATTTCTAAAACACATTGATAACAAGTGTTGCAACCATTTGTGTAAATAAAAGACAAGTGTCCTTTTTCTTTTTAAATTTTCTTTTTAATTTATAAAATCTGAAACTTACCAATATAATCACCATCTTCGTCCATTTTCTTTTTTTCTTTAAACATTTTGTTCATTCCTAAAAGAAAACTAAAACCATCAATGCACCATCACTCAAACTATTGCTGTGATCAAAGCCTGAAACCATTTTGTTTACAAATCAAAGCATGTAAGCATTCTTTCCAGATCAATGCTCAAACATGTAAATCATTTTCTCAAAACCTGACACTTTTAACCTCTGTTTACACAAAAAAATCTGAAACAATCTCCTCAGTTCAAACAAATGCTCAAAAACATAAACCTGATCAATCCTCAAAAACAAAATCTGCACCATTTTCTTGTGACTGCAAATCAGAATTTCTCAAACTCAAAAACTTTCAGAAAATCAAAGCCTGTAAACCTTTTTCTTGAGCAAATTAATCTGCAAGCCTGCAGATTCAAAACAAAATCTGCATTTATTCCTCAAACCCAAGTATCTGCCTCAAAACTTCAAATGCATGCAAAGTTCTAGTTTTAAAAAGCTTCAAACTCAATGTTTCCATGTTTTTCAAAAAGCAACCTAAAGCAATGTAACAAGAAAAGGGGTTCATCTTCAAAATTCAAAGCATTTTGCAATTTCCTGTTCTTTTCCCTAAACCTGCACTGCATTTCTAATTGAGGTGAGTAAACTTTTTATTAAAATTTAAAATAGTAATTATCTTTTGCAATTAAGTAGTGATGGTGTATATGAGATGCCTCTGAGTAGATATATGATTATGCAGTAGGTTTGTTTAGTTAAAACTGTGCAGGTTGATTTTCAATTCTTTTTCCTTCTCTGTATTTTACCATATAATCTGAGACAAAGTTTAAATTTTCAAAACAATCCTATTCAAAAGTTGTTAAGTCTTAGATTCAAACTAAAACAAGTTAGCTCAAGTATAAATAGAAAGAGAAAAAGGATCATAGTTTCTGGATTTTGAAGTTTATCTGGAAACCAAGAATGCAGTAAAAACTTAACATCAATGTTTGATACCAAGGATTAAATTTGGTTAAAATGATTATGGAAACTTAAGTATCATTGAAAATTTTGAATTTTGAAAGCAAAATCACAATTTTTAAATTTGTATTAAGCTAGAAAATGGGTTCAACTGGAAATTGGGCTTTTGGTCAAATCCAGTGGATTCATGGGTCTGGGTTGTTTGGGTTTTTGATTTAAGCAAGAATCATGTTGGTGGATTGCGGCAAAAATAGTTGTAGTATTTATAAATCAACGTGGAGTTTAATTTTCGCCAGGGATTGGTTTAAAACCTAGTTTTGGTTCTACTGTAAAATGAACCACGGCGTCTTCATCTCTGCATCGAGTTTGAAGGGGGTTTGAGTGAAGGATGTGCGGTGAGTTAGCGAGCTTTGACCGAAATGGTGGCGATTATAGATGATCGGCGGCGAAAATTCTGGGGAAGTTCTGATGTTAGTTTTTGGGTTTGGGGTTCTGTTCGACATTGGTTACTCGATTTTGAATCAAGGTAGGAGTTGTTGTTCTGTGGGTCGTAGGTGGATGTAGGGTTCTTGGATGACTCGGCGGTGGGTTCGCCGATGACCAAAGATGGTCCGACAACGGTGCAGGTTGCACGGTGGAGTTGTATGTGTTAGGGTGATTTGGGTTTTATTTTGGGTTTGGATACTGGGATTTAGCTCGGGGGAAAGCTCGAGTACATCTAGTTGTGGCTCGAGTTATTACTGGGGTCAATTGCAAATTTAAGGAACTATTATGTTTTAACGGTTTTAAAAATTTAAATCAAACAGTTTTAAAAATGAAATTAAACTATTTTGATAATAAGAAGAGATGTAGATGTACTTAGTTTTGTTTCAAGTACACATGGGTTAGACCGAAGTAAAATGTTTTAAACCAGTTTTTAAAATTTAATTGAAAGTAAATTTTTAAAAACTTTAATAAAGTTAAATCATTTCTTGAAATTCATTTCTTTATAAAAAAATGTTTGAATAAATGATGTTGTATGATTTGTAAACTTAGATGTTTTAAGTAAATTCTTAAGTTATTTTCAAACTTAAGATTTAACTAAATAAGGAAATGTTTTATCCTAAAAACTTAAATAAAGTTTGATAATAAATGTAATAATTAAAAATGGTTTATTAATTGAATTATTTAAAGATTAATGATTTATAAATTAACAATTAAAGTTTTCAAAGTGGTTTATTTGAAATTAAGGATTGTTAATTAATAAAGAGGTAAGTAATTAATGATTACTTTATATTTTAAAACTTAATTAAAGATTTAATTAAGTTAAGTTAGTTGTTAAGATAAAATGTTTTTAAAATAATTAAAGATAATGTTTTATCTTAAAGGTAATTAAGTTTAATGAAGTGATAATTAATTAAGTTAATTAAGAAATTTTAAGTCTAATTAATTAAATTAATTAATTATTTTAAAAGGGGTAATTAAGTAATTAATTAAGGATAATTACTAATTTAATTAACTAATAATTATGATGGATTAATTAATGGTTAGAGGTTAATTAATATGTAATTAGAAATTAATTAATTAAGTAATTAAAGGATAATTAAACAGTAATTAAGTTTAATTAGGTTTTCTTAATTAATAATTAAGAGGTTCTTAATCTATAATGCAAGTTAATTAAGAATTAATTAACTATTATTAAAGGTTAATTAATTACAATTAAGGGTTAAATTAATTGATATTTATGGATTAATTAGTTTATAATTAAGGTTGTTAATTAATAATTGAGTTTATTAATTAATGATAAGAGATAATTAATTGGTTAATTAATTAATTATAAAAAGTAATTAGTGATTAATTGCTTTATTTTTAAGAATTGATTAATAATTAAGTTTATTAATTAATAATTGATGATAGTTAATCTGTTAATTGAAGATTAATTCGGTTAACGAGTAATTAAGGGATAAATTACTTGATTATGTTTTATGAGATGAGTGAAATCAAAGTTAATTAATTTGTTAATTAATCAATTATAGTCACTTGATAAAGGATTAAGTATGTTTACTTAATATGTTTTGATAAGAGTGATTTCTTAAGATAAGTAATTAATAAATTACAGAGGTAATTGAGATAAGTAAAATTTCTAATTGGGAAGTAAATTTAAAAGAATAATTACTGGTTAAAGTAATTAAGGATTTATTACTTGGTGTAATAAATAAATGAATTTATGAAGTAATTAAGAAGTAATTAAGGATAATTAATTACTGTATTTAAGTTGCTTAATTAAAAGCAATTAATCTAAGCATGATTAATTAATTAAGATTCATTAATTGACATAATTAATGAGAATAATTAAGGATTAATTATTTGATTAAGATTTAATTAATCAAGGTTGATTAATTAGAATGATGATTAATTGGTTTATTTAATGTTTATTTACGCAAGATTTATTGTGATGAAGTAATTAATTTAATTTAATTTAAATTAATTAAGAGATGAAGTAATTAATTTAAATCACTTTAAATTAATTAAAGATTAGAGATATTTAATTTTATTCATTTTAAATTAATTATATTGTGGTATGAGTAAATCATTGCTTATGTATGAATGGATGACATTGATTGCCTTGAATGCTTTGTGATCTCAGTAACGAGACAAGTATGGTTGTATGATATGAATGCTTGATTGCATTGTGATGATTACATAGATTATCAATTGGGATGTTGATATATGGATTATCTATTATGATATTGATAATGTGGATTACCTATTATTTGATAATGCTGATTATCAATTATTGATCTGTGAGTTATCTATCTGTGTGTATATAGATACTGTATTGAATTGTTTTAAACCTTTAAAACAACTTGGACTTAAAAGACACGCTTTGGATTTCGATGAGACCGGGATCGGGTTTCCATATTTGGATATCCGAAAACCACATCGATTCCAATTAAACGTTAGGTCGTGTATCTAGGTGGAGCAAGTGAAGACTCGAGGTGTAAGGGCTATACGTCAGTATAGCTCTGTGGGTGATTCCGTAATGAGTTGACGGAATAGTGCTTATAGATTCGAGATGGTGATTTAGAGTGCAAGGGTTATCGTCGTTAACTCTGAGGATGATTCCAAAATGAGTGTAACGAGATAATGCCTTCGGTTTCGTTCGAACCCGGAACGAACTTGTATGGATTGAATGCTTTCAGAACATCGTCATGTGGACGATGAGCATTCTAAGTGATGTGTTCACTAAAGGTAATCGTAACCTCAAGCCTCATCAACCAGGAATGGCTAAAACAGGGGGGGTGCAGCAAGGCTTCGTGGGTAGCCCCCACTGGAGAGTAAGATTTACCCCTGTCTAGAGGTCCCTTTTATTTCGGCTGTGTGGACGGTTGAATAGCTACAACCGTCGGGGCTGTCTTATTTGGAACTGTTCAGTAAGGAATGTGTCCGGCTTTGTGTTGCAGGGGATCGGGAGTGGTCCTCGGGACAGTGATCTAGGCCACGTACTGTGACGGGCGGTACCCCAGTATCCCTGCCATTGTATGGAATCCAAAATCCAATAAGTGCCAACGGTTTTGATTGTATTACCCACTTTTTGTGGCTAGTAGCTGGAATTTAATCATGTAACAATTTCGGCTATTTCTTATCTACTTGAAAACCCTAGGCACTATTATAATATCATCGGATTTCCTATCAAATGTTTTGGTTAGCGTAAGGTAACTTTTCCATGTTTATGTGTGGGAAGTCCTACGTGATACCTTTCTTTCCAAAAGGTTTTTAAAAGTTAAGCAACTTTAACCGTTTACTCACACCAGACCCATGTTTGACCCGGAGTTTATTCTGTTTTTCATAAACTCTTGGTTACTCAAATTTTTACGATTAGCCAAGGGATTCATGTTAGGATTTTAGGATGGCTTGACGAATTCTGAAGGAGCAATGGAGCAGTAGGCATCTGCGTATAGCTATAGAGTATTCCGCTGTGTGTTCTCTGAGTTGTTGTACATAGTCGTATAACTAGGCATGTGTTTATAACTGTCTAGTATGTGTTGTTTTAGCTATGTATCTCTGATGTATATGATACTGTGTAAAGTATTATGTGATTAATATAATTTATTCGTTCCGCTGTTTAGATTCTGATGTGTTGTTTCTTTCTTCTTCTCTATCTTTTCTCTTTTCTATCCCTTTCTTTCTTAAAGATGATACGATTTTCTGGTGGTAGAAAGTCGGGTCGTCTCATTTGGTATCAGAGCA
Organism: Allium cepa; assembly: GCA_030765085.1. Classification (NCBI taxonomy): domain Eukaryota; kingdom Viridiplantae; phylum Streptophyta; class Magnoliopsida; order Asparagales; family Amaryllidaceae; genus Allium; species Allium cepa. The sequence goes on from CM060938.1 coordinate 682,690,891, forward strand.
TTAGGTTGAGTGAATACCTAGGCTATGTAGTGGTGTCTTTCTTAAGAGAGCGTACTTGTAATTTTTATATATAACTATATATATATATATTACTACCTATCTGTTGGGTTACCTGTTCGGGTTTTCCAATATAAGTTATAAAGGTAGATGAGGTAGTGGTGTGTGTAACACGACTACCAATGGTTGGAGTTTGAATGTTTGAGGTTGAAAGTGTATCTGTCGAGACTGTAGACCTAATACCGTCTTGAGTAATCCTTGTAGTTTGGTATAAGATTTCATTGATCTCTGAAGGAAACCTGTTAAGGTTCGGAGTTCATTTCTAAAGTTTGATGAGTAGAATTTGGATCTGTCGGTTAGGGAGAAGTGAGTGATGGTATTTTGATACCTCAGGAAGTAGTAGCTGCGTGATGAGATGCAGTGATTATGGTTGTCTCCGAAGATATTTTTCTTTCGGAGCAAGTTTAGGAAGTGTGTCTGCTTCGGTGTTGTAGCTGAGTTCAGCAGGATGTATGTGTTCAGTTAGAGGTCCGGGTTTCTCAAAGAACTTTGGATAAGAAGTCTTTGGCATCTGTGTTAGCGGTGCAGCTCGAGAGTGTTCTGTGTTTTTGTAGGAAGATCTTTTTGGCTTAGCATTTCCTGGAGGTGGAATTCAGAAGCAGCAGAGGGGATCTGTTTCTTCGATGGTTTAGTTGGTCGAGGATAAACTGTTCTGATTAGTGGAGAGAGAACAGTATCTTGGATATTGGATTGGTTGATCGCAAAAGTGACTTGCGATGGTTTGAAGATTATCTTACATAGTCTTTGCTTGGATTTGTGGCATCTCTAGAGATGTAGGAGTTATGGAATTGTCGGAGATTTTTCTGTATATATCTTCAGGAAAGTTATAGTTTTGACCACATTGGAGTTTGTGTTCTGAATCGACTTGTTGGGAGTGATACCGGTGATTCAGTTAGGTAGAAGGTTGTCTCCTAGGTTGGTTGTTTGGTGTAGCAGCTTGTTTTTCTTGGAACTTATGTTGAACCTTATTTCTGAGATGTGATGTTTAGTCTGTGCCTGTGTTAATTCGATGGGATTTTCATCTGCTCCAGATCAGAGTTGTGCAGCGGAAGCAAGGTGGCTGTTGTTCTTGAGTGGAAGCAAATGGGAATTGCAGTATTTTAGATTAGAGAGTTTCTACTGAATTTATTTTTCAGAATATGAGGCAAGTTTGCGAGTGATTCTGTTCTGTCTTTTCCGGATAGGAGAAGTTGTTTTCTTCTGTTGATAGTAAAGTTTGTTTTTGATTAACCTTGTGAGGATCAGTTTGTGAGTTGATCCAGTTTGTTTGTAGACGCATCAGCGAGGGTTGAGCTGATCAAGAAGGATCTGTAGGCAGCCCGAATCATCTGGGAAGTTTTTGAGGTTAAGTAACAGAAGAATTTGGAATTCGAAGTTGGAGACTTCGATGTTGTTGAGGTTTCTTTGGTAAAGGATGCAATAAGTTTTGGTAAGTTTCGAGGCATATTGGATTCTTCTGAGTTTTTGTAGAGATCAGTGCTTTGGTTTGAAGAGTTGAGCTGCAGTTTGGAAGACTGGAATTCAAATTATTTCGTGTGTCTCTGAGGGAGTACGTGTTTTGGTCATCACTGGTTTTGAGACCAGTAGTTCTGTGAAGGTTTTAGTTATTGATCAGACTTGTCTTTGGTCTGATATCTTGTGTAGATTATAGATCTAGCTGAGTAGGAACTCAGTAGCTTATAAATATTGCTAGTTTGGATTTAGTAGAGCGAGTATCTCTGTGTTGTACTGAAAAACTCGAGATAGTTTTAGGAAGTTTATCCAGATCTGTGTCCGGATAGCTAGTGTTGTTTGATTGAATTGGTTGTTTGGATGGAATTGTTTGTTTGGTTGATAGTGTATGGCTGTTATGTATGTTTGAATTTGTTGAAATAAAAATAAAACTGTGGATTATCTTTGTTTTAAATTTCGAGGACGAAATTCTGTTAAGGGGGGAAGATTGTAATATCCTGGAATTTCCAGGAGTTTAAAATGTTGATAATCTCTTAATTTAATTTTTTGAAATTTGATAAATTGTTATTTTCAAAGATAATTAACCAAGTAGTATAATATAATGTTTTAATTATGAATTGGTATTTTGTATTCAAAATTTATAAGTGTGTTTAAATATATTTATATCTGTGTATTTATATCTGTGTATTTTAAATTGATTTTAAAATAGGATATATTATTTGTAAATAATAATAAGCTTATTTAAAAATTGATATTTATTTATTTAAATTGATTTTGGATTTGGTTTTAAAATTTTACTTTAATTTGAATACAAATTTGAATTCAAAGAAATACATACATCTTAAAATAAAATAATAATATGGTTTGATTTTAAAAATATATAGATAATGTTTTCAATTAGAAATAAGATTTGTTTTATAGAAATTTATTTATAAAAATTTGGAATTGTATTTATTTAATAAAAATGAATACAAGGCTTTTTGAAACAACATTTTAAAATAAGGTTGAAATGTTGTATAATTTTATTTAAATTATATTTAGTTGCATTTCTTTTTAAAGATTGTATTTTATATAGATTTAGCAATATTTGTAAATGTGTAAGTGTATTTGTTTATTTGATATTTAATAAGAAAAGCATTTTTAAAATTTAGAAAACACATTAGTAATTAGGAAAAATAATTTTAAAATGCTTTTAAAAATCTTTAGAATTAGAATAAAACTTAATATTGACAAGTGTTCATTTCTAAAACACATTGATAACAAGTGTTGCAACCATTTGTGTAAATAAAAGACAAGTGTCCTTTTTCTTTTTAAATTTTCTTTTAATTTATAAAATATGAAACTTACCAATATAATCACCATCTTCCTCCATTTTCTTTTTTTCTTTAGACATTTTGTTCATTCCTAAAAGAAAACTAAAACCATCAATGCACCATCACTCAAACTATTGCTGTGATCAGAGCCTGAAACCATTTTGTTTACAAATCAAAGCATGTAAGCATTCTTTCCAGATCAATGCTCAAACATGTAAATCAGTTTCTCAAAACCTGACACTTTTAACCTCTGTTTACACAAAAAAAAATCTGAAACAATCTCCTCAATTCAAACAAATTCTCAAAAACATAAACCTGATCAATCCTCAAAAAAAAATTCTGCACCATTTTCTTGTGACTGCAAATCAGAATTTCTCAAACTCAAACACTTTCAGAAAAGCAAAGCCTGTAAACCTTTTTCTTGAGCAAGTTAAACTGCAAGCCTGCAGATTCAAAACAAAATCTGCATTTATTCCTCAAACCCAAGTATCTGCCTCAAAACTTCAAATGCATGCAAAGTTCTAGTTTTAAAAAGCTTCAAACTCAGGTGTTTCCCTGTTTTTCAAAAAGCAACCTAAAGCAATGTAACAAGAAAAGGGGTTCATCTTCAAAATTCAAAGCATTTTGCAATTTCCTGTTCTTTTCCCTAAACCTGCACTGCATTTCTAATTGAGGTGAGTAAACTTTTTATTAAAATTTAAAATAGTAATTATCTTTTGCAATTAAGTAGTGATGGTGTATATGAGATGCCTCTGAGTAGATATATGATTATGCAGTAGGTTTGTTTAGTTAAAACTGTGCAGGTTGATTTTCAATTCTTTTTCCTTCTCTGTATTTTACCATATAATCTGAGACAAAGTTTAAATTTTCAAAACAATCCTATTCAAAAGTTGTTAAGTCTTAGATTCAAACTAAAACAAGTTAGCTCAAGTATAAATAGAAAGAGAAAAAGGATCATAGTTTCTGGATTTTGAAGTTTATCTGGAAACCAAGAATGCAGTAAAAACTTAACATCAATGTTTGATACCAAGGATTAAATTTGGTTAAAATGATTATGGAAACTTAAGTATCATTGAAAATTTTGAATTTTGAAAGCAAAATCACAATTTTTAAATTTGTATTAAGCTAGAAAATGGGTTCAACTGGAAATTGGGCTTTTGGTCAAATTCAGTGGATTCATGGGTTTGGGTTGTTCGGGTTTTTGATTTAAGCAAGAATCATGTTGGTGGATTGCAGCAAAAATAGTTGTAGTGTTTATAAATCAATGTGGAGTTTAATTTTTGCCAGTGATTGGTTTAAAACCTAGTTTTGGTTCTACTGTAAAATGAACCACGGCGTCTTCATCTCTGCATCGAGTTTGAAGGGGGTTTGAGTGAAGGATGTGCGGTGAGTTAGCGAGCTTTGACCGAAATGGTGGCGATTATAGATGATCGGCGGCGAAAATTCTGGGGAAGTTCTGATGTTAGTTTTTGGGTTTGGGGTTCTGTTCGACATTGGTTACTCGATTTTGAATCGAGGTAGGAGTTGTTGTTCTGTGGGTCGTAGGTGGATGTAGGGTGCTTGGATGACTCGGCGGTGGGTTCGCCGATGACCAGAGATGGTCCGACAACGGTGCAGGTTGCACGGTGGAGTTGTATGTGTCAGGGTGATTTGGGTTTTATTTTGGATTTGGATACTGGGATTTAGCTCGGGGGAAAGCTCGAGTACATCTAGTTGTGGCTCGAGTTATTACTGGGGTCAATTGCAAATTTAAGGAACTGTTAAGTTTTAACGGTTTTAAAAATTTAAATCAAACAGTTTTAAAAATGAAATTAAATTGTTTTGATAATAAGAAGAGATGTAGATATACTTAGTTTTGTTTCAAGTACACATGGGTTAGACCGAAGTAAAATGTTTTAAACTAGTTTTTAAAATTTAATTGAAAGTAAATTTTTAAAAAGTTTAATCAAGTTAAATCATTTCTTGAAATTCATTTCTTTATAAAAAAATGTTTGAATAAATGATGTTGTATGATTTGTAAACTTAGATGTTTTAAGTAAATTCTTAAGTTATTTTCAAACTTAAGATTTAATTAAAAAAGGAAATGTTTTATCCTAAAAACTTAAATAAAATTTGATAATAAATGTAATAATTAAAAATGGTTTATTAATTGAATTGTTTAAAGATTAATGATTTATAAATTAACAATTAAAGTTTTCAAAGTGGTTTATTTGAAATTAAGGATTGTTAATTAATAAAGAGGTAAGTAATTAATGATTACTTTATATTTAAAAAATTAATTAAAGATTTAATTAAGTTAAGTTAGTTGTTAAGATAAAATGTTTTTAAAATAATTAAAGATAATGTTTTTTCTTAAAGGTAATTAAGTTTAATGAAGTGATAATTAATTAAGTTAATTAATTAAATTAATTAATTATTTTAAAAGGGGTAATTAAGTAATTAATTAAGGATAATTACTAATTTAATTAACTAATAATTATGATGGATTAATTAATGATTAGAGGTTAATTAATTTGTAATTAGAAATTAATTAATTAAGTAATTAAAGGATAATTAAACTAGTAATTAAGTTTAATTAGGTTTTCTTAATTAATAATTAAGAGGTTCTTAATCTGTAATGCAAGTTAATTAAGAATTAATTAACTATTATTAAAGGTTAATTAATTATAATTAAGGGTTAAATTAATTGATATTTATGGATTAATTAATTTATAATTAAGGTTGTTAATTAATAATTGAGTTTATTAATTAATGATTAAGAGATAATTAATTGGTTAATTAATTAATTATAAAAAGTAATTATTGATTAATTACTTTATTTTTAAGGATTGATTAATAATTAAGTTTATTAATTAATTATTGATGATAGTTAATCTGTTAATTGAAGTTTAATTTGGTTAACGAGTAATTAAGGGATAAATTACTCGATTATGTTTTATGAGATGAGTGAAATCAAAGTTAATTAATTTGTTAATTAATTAATTATAGTCACTTGGTAAAGGATTAAGTATGTTTACTTAATAAGTTTTGATAAGAGTGATTTCTTAAGATAAGTAATTAATAAATTACAGAGGTAATTGAGATAAGTAAAATTTCTAATTGGGAAGTAAATTTAAAAGAATAATTACTGGTTAAAGTAATTAATGATTTATTACTTGGTGTAATAAATAAATGAATTTATGAAGTAATTAAGAAGTAATTAAGGATAATTAATTACTTTATTAAGTTGCTTAATTAAAAGCAATTAATCTAAGCATGATTAATTAATTAAGATTCATTAATTGACATAATTAATGAGAATAATTAAGGATTAATTATTTGATTAAGATTTAATTAATCAAGGTTGATTAATTAGAATGATGATTAATTGGTTTAATTAATGTTTATTTAAGCAAGATTTATTGTGATGAAGTAATTAATTTAATTTAATTTAAATTAATTAAGAGATGAAGTAATTAATTTAAATCACTTTAAATTAATTAAAGATTAGAGATAGTTAATTTAATTCATTTTAAATCAATTATATTGTGGTATGAGTAAATCATTGCTTATGTATGAATGGATGACATTGATTGTCTTGAATGCTTTGTGATCTCAGTAACGAGATAAGTATGGTTGTATGATATGAATGCTTGATTGCATTGTGATGATTACATAGATTATCAATTGGGATGTTGATATTTGGATTATCTATTATGATATTGATAATGTGGATTACCTATTATTTGATAATGCTGATTATCAATTATTGATCTGTGAGTTATCTATCTGTGTGTATATAGATACTGTATTGAATTGTTTTAAACCTTTAAAACAACTTGGACTTAAAAGACATGCTTTGGATTTCGATGAGACCGGGATCGGGTTTCCATATTTGGATATTCGAAAACCACATCGATTCCAATTAAACGTTAGGTCGTGTATCTAAGTGGAGCAAGTGAAGACTCGAGGTGTAAGGGCTATACGTCAGTATAACTCTGTGGGTGATTTCGTAATGAGTTGACGGAATAGTGCTTATAGATTTGAGATGGTGATTTAGAGTGCAAGGGTTTTCGTCGTTAACTCTGAGGGTGATTCCAAAATGAGTGTAACAAGATAATGCCTTCGGTTTCGTTCGAACCCGGAACGAACTTGTATGGATTGAATGCTTTCAGAACATCGTCAGGTGGACGATGAGCATTCTAAGTGATGTGTTCACTAAAGGTAATCGTAACCTCAAGACTCATCAACCAGGAATGGCTAAAACAGGGGAGGTGCAGCAAGGCTTCGTGGGTAGCCCCCACTGGAGAGTAAGATTTACCCCTGTCTAGAGGTCCCTTTTACTTCGGCTGTGTGGACGGTTGAAAAGCTACAACCGTCGGGGTTGTCTTATTTGGAACTGTTCAGTAAGGATGAGTCCGGCTTTGTGTTGCAGGGGATCGGGAGTGGTCCTCGGTACGGTGATCTAGGCCACGTACTGTGACGGGCGGTACCCCAGTTGCCCTGCCATTGTATGGAATCCAAAATCCAATAAGTGCCAACGGTTTTGATTGTATTACCCACTTTTTGTGGCTAGTAGTTGGAATTTAATCATGTAACAATTTCGGCTATTTCTTATTTACTTGAAAACCCTAGACACTATTATAATATCATCGGATTTCCTATCAAATGTTTTGGTTAGCGTAAGGTAAAAACTTTTCCATGTTTATGTGTGTGAAGTCTTACGTGATACCTTTCTTTCCAAAAGGTTTTTAAAAGTTAAGCAACTTTAACCGTTTACTCACACCAGACCCATGTCTGACCCGTAGTTTATTCTTCTTTTCATAAACTCTTGGGTACTCAAATTTTTACGAGTAGCCAAGGGATTCAGGTTAGGATTTTAGGATGGCTTGACGAATTCTGGAGGAGCAATGGAGCAGTAGGCTTCTGCGTATAGCTATAGAGTGTTCCGCTGTGTGTTCTCTGAGTTGTTGTATATAGTTGTATAACTAGACAGGTGTTTATAACTATCTAGTATGTGTTGTTTTAGCTATGTATCTCTGATGTATATGATACTATGTAAAGTATTATGTGATTAATATAATTTATTCGTCCCGCTGTTTAGATTCTGATGTGTTGTTTCTTTCTTCTTCTCTATCTTTTCTCTTTTCTATCCCTTTCTTTCTTAAAGATGATGCGATTTTCTGGTGGTAGAAAGTTGGGTCGTCTCATTCATTTGAATTGAATTTGGGGTTGTGGGTTGAAATGATATATACCCGTATATATTTAAATTATGGATTGAATGATAAATATCCGTATCACTTAACCATAGGATAGATAAATTTTATACTGACACCGTTGCTCTCTATATAAATATTTTGGAAATGATATCCGTAGTTTTGAAAGATGTATGTTTTTATTTAATATTGAAATATTATATATATAAATAAGTTTTAATATAAAGTAGATTTAATAATAATAAGCTTTAATTTAATAAATTTTGATTTAAATTTATAAATAATATGGTTAAATATTTATTTAAATTGTATTTTAATACAGGGTTTATAATGATTTTAATAAACTAAGGTTGAGAAGGTGGATTTGAAATTGATTCAAAATTATGTTTAAATAAAGATTATTCCTAATTAAAATCGATTTGAAACTTATTGAATTTGAAATTTAAGATTAGATCCCAAAACTTGATTTTGATTTAAGTAATTTAATGAATATTTCAAATTTTAAATAAATCAAAGGAAATATTGAGTTGAATGTAATTTAAGGTTATTAAAATGATAATGGATTTATTAAGTGAATACTTCAAAACTAAATAATAATGAAGTTAAAATAATATATATACGAAAGTATCAATTTAGTTTCGAAAGTGTTATAATTTGAAAGTATATATATATTTGAAAAGGGAAATGACATTTCGGTTTTGAAGTACGAATTAGTTTGAAATGACTACAGTGTTATAGTGTATATTTCTACACTGTAGATAGTTCCACGGATCCTTAGAAGATGGTCATCCCAAACATCCTTTATGTTACTCGTATTTCAATTAATATTTCACTTGAGTTGGATTTATTGATATAAGAATGTTAATCCTGACTCGAGTGTTTTGTGTTTTGCTTTACGCTCGGGTCAGACTGAGTGATACAACATTTGAGACTCACCTTTGGAGTTTGGAGCTTCTTTTGGATATCCAACTATAGATTCAGCCTTCAGCTTTCTAGTTGATTTGTTCAGAGAGGTCATCTGTCTGTATTCGAGACTTCAGCTTATTTAAGATATTCAACTGTATTTTATTTCTAAACCTGATGTTTATATAGTAGCTTCATGATCTACTATTATCTATTCCGCTGCATTGTTTTTATATTACTCTATGTCTGTGATTCTGTGATTGGTTTATTGACTGTATATGCTGAGTTTTGCCAAATATAAATTAATGATATAATATTTTGAATAATTCAAGTCCGGTATGTGCGGATGCGAATGGTTGAAAATATCAGGTCGTTACAATTGGTATCAGAGCTTTGCCTCTAGGAAAACTTAGCATATATAGTAAATTTATTTGCAGAATCACTTTCGTTCGAGCTTGAATTTCTTCCTCTTTGATTTGGTTTTCCTTTGGAATTTGGAACGTTCCCTACGGTTCCAAAATCCATTACCTTCTCTCCCTATTCATGGTTCTTAATTCTGGAGTATCCCATAACTCCACTTCAAATGGTCTCTACAAGAATAGGCAATCCCGCCAACCTTTGAATGATTTGTAAAGGGGTGAAAATCCTTTACAATTGGCATTGATTCACCGGAGATTTATATATCCCTCGGTTTAGATGTTGCAATCTCTTGTTATGCCAAATTCTATCTCTGGCGATCAAATGTCGATTTGCCTCAGAATTCTGCACCGATCTTATTTTGAAATCACGGTTGGCCGATTAAGGTCCCGCGATTTATGTAAGTATATCCATCTCCTATTTTAAAATTTAATTATCTCATCTTTGATCGAGCCTATCTTTGAATCAGAATTCTATTTCATTAGAGTTCCTCTAATTTGAAACTCTATCTTTGTTTTGAAATCCATTCTTGAATCATCCTTTGAAAAAATCGGGTTTGTCTATATTTTAGAAATTGTTTATACATCGAAATTATTATTTTGATAAGTATGATTATATTCTATATATAAAAGTGAAAATGTTTTCGATAAGGATTATATACCTTTTAGAAACGAGAATTTAAAGTTTCGAAAGGATTTGGAGTTTTGAGAATTATATAATAAATTGATTTACATAAAAATGATTTATAACTGAAGGGTTTTGAATTTGAAATATGAGAGATTGAACTCCGGTATTTTGAAATTTGGTTTTGAGATTTCGAAAATATATAATAATACGATCTGAAAGTATTTTCCGAATAAGAAATGTTTCAAATGACTTTAAATGAGTTCCAATGATTTCGAAGAAATATCAAAGAAGTTTTCAGGAAAATAGAAGTCCAGAACTCACTTAGGTCACTGGAGAATAATTTCGATGATGAATGCATGCATCATCGATATTGATTCTTGAGTTTCAGCGTGGGGGAGAGGCCATTTTAGTAACTTTGCTATGCGAGTGATTTTGTGAAACAAATTTTAATTTCAAATTCCGATGTATGATTTGATATTCGAAAGATATATGTATGTTATTTGAAACGATCTGAAGTGAACCCGGTGTTCAGTCCTCGAGTTTCGGATTTAGCCCTATCTATTGAAATTGATTTACTGATTGGTTGATGATTTCCAACTCTTGGACTGAAATATGATTTCACCGACTATTATGAATGCTCGAACGCTTCCAAATCGAGGTTTAGTTTTCAAAGCTAAGTAATTTCGAAAAGTATAAATTATTTGATAAAGTATATAATTCTAGTTTTGAATGTTTAAATATGATTTGAATAAGTTTGAAACTATTTTGTTAAGAAAATGAATGAGACTATTTTGAATTATACGAATATGAAATTTAGTTTTGAAATATTTTGAATAAAATTTAGTTTTAAATGTTTTAACTTAGTGACATCTTTTATAAAACCATATATATGTATATGTAGAATGGTGATTTTCAAAAGGTAAATTGGATCTTTCAAATAGAAACAAATAGTTAAAAGGTTTTAAAGGGATGGTTATCAACTTGATAATCATTTTGGGTACAATTGATTTTGAGAAAAATATTTGGCTTGGAAAATAGATTGGAATTTAAAACCCATTATTTATATGATGATTTTGGAAATGAATTTGTTAGGCCTGAATTTGGTTGATGTGGAAACTAGGATTGTCTTCTAAACCTATTATTTTGGAAAATTTAAAACTGAAGATATTTTAATTTAGAAGAAATAATTTGGTGAAATCTTATGTGATTTTTAAAATGAACTGGTATTGAAATGAATTGAAATTGAGAACCTTATTTTACTAAATACTTGATTTGGGAGTTTTTGAACTTATATAAAATTGATTTGTATAAGTATGAAGTTAATTCAAAAACTATTGATTTGTAAAGGTACTCAATTTAAAAAAAGAAATCTTATATAATCGAAGTCTATATAAGTGTGATTTGATGTGCCATTGTTTTTTGAAAGTATTCGATTTGAAATTGAAAATATAATGGACCTTATATAAGTATGATATTTGAAATTGATTTGATAAGGTACTATATGATACATATTCTCGAAGTAAAGATATGGAAAGTGCCTTCTGCTTGATATCAGCTTTGTGGCCACATTGTGGATTCGTTCCATCGATATTATTCTCTCTGATTTGGATTTCCAATTGTGATACTCGAGTGTCCGTCCATGGCGTTACCCATGGTCGTTTTGTTGTGGTAGCGTAATCCGCAAGGCAGAGATTGCTTAAAGGGTACAGATGTTTCCTGGGGGATCCAGGCGTAACCATTGTGTATCCGCGGTCTACCGGTTTTGTTGTCATGGCGTAATTCGCAAGGTAGAGATTGCTTAAAGGGTACGGATATTTCCTGGAGGATCCAGGGCTTAACCATTGTGTATCCGCGATCCACAGATGTTGTTATCATGGCATAATTCGTAAGGCAGTGATTGCTTAAAGATACGGATGTTTCTTAGGGCATGCAAGCATAACCATTGTGTATCTATGATCCATGATTCGGTTTATTTGTTTGGATTGTACTTTCCATATTAGTTTTGAAGGTTTTTAAGTATTTTCCTTGGATGTTGAAACAGGTCTACTAAGTACTTGAAGAATTCTAGCTTTGCGCCATATTAACGCATGGCCAGATATTGCAAGAACAAGGATAAACTTGTTGAAACATTGAGTTATAAAAGTATTTTATTATAAAAGTATTTTATTATAATGGTATTCTATTATAGAAGTATTTCCAACAAAGAAATTTTGTATTAATATTTGAAATTTAAATTCTTATGGTTTAAATTAACTATTCGTTCCCGATACTATTCTTTTGAATCTACCTTATCTGCTCAGCTTCATTTACTCACCTATATTCTATTTTCCCAAATCTACCTTCTTTTCCTTTTTGACTATATCCTTTTTAAGTATTGTTTATTTATATACTACATGGTTTAATAGTAATTTATTAGCGTATAAATATTTTAGAAGTTATTAATTAAATAAAACATATTTAAAGTAGATGATTATTGATTTATTAATAATATTTGAAAAGCATCTTGAGATAAAATTTATGAATTTGTGGATTACGGATTTAAATGTTTTCAATAGCTTCTTTGTAAAAATAAGTAATGATGTAAATAATTATTTTCAAATAGTTTTCATATATTTATAAAGGTATTATTTAAACATATAAATGGTACTTATAAGCAAGAAATTTTACAAATAGGTTTGAAAATATTAAAGTATTAAAGATAATTGAATTGCAAATAAGGTTTTCAAATGAATATTTCAAGTAAAATTTATATAAGTTTTTTTGAATGTATAATTTAAAGATATTATATAAATGAAAGTATTTTGATTTGCAAAGTTTATAAATGACTACTTATGGATATAATAAATGGGTTTAACCAAATTATTGAATATTAATTAATTGATATTAAAATTTATATAGTTTTAAATTAATTGTTTATCCTTGCCCTTCAATCTTTTTTTCATTCCGTTTGTTTCTATTCTCCTACCTTCTTCCTTTTGAGGGACGAAAATTTTTGAGTGGGGGAAAGTGTAAAGACCCGTAAATTTTTAATAATTTTTATTTGTTTTAATAATATATTTAACTGAAATTTTGTGAAATTTTAAATATTTGAGTTTGGAAATAAAAATTTAATATTTGGAATACGTCTAATTAAACATAGCAACTGGTAAATTTTCATCAGATAATATTGAAGTTTATTTCCTTGTGTAATTTTATTTCAATTTAAATTAGTTAATAACATTTGAATTTAAAAGTTTTTCTATGAATCAGACTACAAAATTCATTTCGCGAAATTTGGACGTTTATATCTCCGTTTGTATTTTTCTATACGGAATACCAACGTATACCGATGCCGATTATCGATTTTTGATAGAATGATCGTACCACCTATATCTTTATACCGTTTTGATCATCTCATTGTGTTGATCCCTGCGGTATGTTCAACTTTGTATTTTGGAGTCCGGTACACGATGGAAACGATAAACGGATAGCCGTATCGGTTATGAAATTGCAATCTTTTAATTTCTTATCTATTCGAATTTCCCAACGGTCGAATTTCAAGCAGTCAGGGCTTTATTATTCCCTGAATTTTCGTGCGTGACTTTACCATACCCTACTTCATATTTATTTCATATTTATTTCGTTGCATTTCATTTACATTACCACTCTATGTCCTTTAATCTCAACATTTACGTTATATATAACTTATATATAACTTTGATAGTCAGAACTGTTCAATCCTCTTTCATTTGCAATCCTCTCTTCTTTACTTACGAAAACTTTCCTCCCCCTTCTCCTCAACAAAATCACCCAACCCAGCTCCAATCTTTCGCGCCTAAGTCCGCTATCTTAGTCCACCTCAATCAGAAGCCGACTTCCACCTCACCTCTCAAAAAGGAAAGACGTGCCCTCATTTTCTGCCCGTGCACCAAGAGCTTCCTCCACCTTCCCTCTATGCAACCACCCTACCAAGTCGTGCCATCTGATCCTTCCACCTGACCCGACCACATCAATCACCACACACGACAACCTTGGCCCCAAACTCCCAGCCGAACCTCACTTGGCATTCATGCTTCCACTTTCGTGCCTTGCTCTGGCCCTACTTGTTCGCCACTCACCCTCTGGCAGTTCGGACTCGTGTATTGTTTTGTGTGAGTTATGTATTTGTACTCTTGTGTTTTTATAAGGGGCTGTTATAATAGATTAGCGTTATACATTACTTTATGAACTTGGTATGTGTTTGAATATAATCTGTTGTGTATATAAATATCTTGATTCTATATTATGTTTGGTTCACAGTATAAGTTATGTAATTATTTTATATAATTTCAATAATATATATAACTTTCTTAAGTCTGTTATATATTCAATATGTTTAAATTTTTAGTTAAAATTTTATTATGAAATTTTTCGGTGTACAGTGGGTTATTAATATTGGTATAGCTTATGTAATTGATGTTATACGATGATGGTTGATAGGAAAATTTTGTTTAGGTCAAGTTTATATATAAATATATATATATATATATATATATATATATATGTACTACTGTTAGTATTATATAGATGGGTTTAACATATAATCTGTTTTAGTAGTGTATATATATATTATAAAGTTTACATTGGTTTTTCTGTTGTTTTAGATATAGTTTGTAAAGTTTAAAAGGTTGTTTGATTCTAAAGTATATAGCATATAGCCATTTATAGTGTATAAAGTATGAAGGTTTATATTAGTTTAATGTTAAATATACATACACACACACACACATATCTGTGTGTTGGTTTATTGGTATATAATATTTTGTCGAACAATATCTGGGTGGCCTAAAATTTTATAGGTGTAATATACAGAATATCTATATATAGATTTGTGGTTATCTGTTATATATAGGTTGCATTAGTATTTTATATAACCTGGGTAAGCATTTATAAATATATTATATATATAGTATAGGACACTGTAAGGGTTGACATGATTGTATATATATGGTCAATTTCGAATGTATAAATGTTTTACTTCAGCTTATATAGCTTCAGATTCTACCTATATAATTAAAATAGAAGCTATGCATATATCTACTTTTATTTTAGTACAATCGTGTATTCTGTTTACTGGTTCTATATAATAATGTCCGTTTCTTTTAAAAATACATAGAGTTTTTAGTTTATAACCTATATAGTATAAAGTTTTATTTCTTCTACTCTGTATGAGTTATAAGGTATGTCTATGTATGTTTAACAGTAGCTATAGATTAGACTCGGATTTTTATAATTTTCGAGTAAAGTATTTATATACGGGTTATATTGGTTATACGGTTATTATATTGTTTTTTGTGAATCCTATATACAAAGCTATACTTGAAAATGTCGTATGTGGATGAAACAACTTTCGTACATTTGAAGCTTGCAACTATATATATGAAAATGTATTTAGTGTTGAAACTTATTCGTAAAATATTGATATGCGTGTTGATAATAATAATGACGTCAGGATGTATATGTATGAACCATATAATTATGAAAATATGTTTAATTTTATTGATTTTAAAGTAAATATGTAAAGAGATATTATATGTATATACTATAACGTTTATTCGCTTATATGAATTTTAAATGCCGAGTTTAAATATAATATGTATATATCTACTTTAAAATGTATGTGTCTTAAGAATAATGATTTTTTATATTCTATTTTAATATTTGCCTTTAGTTAAACTTGATTTTTATAAAATAATAATAATATATATACATTTTCTGCATATCTTAATTAATTTGATTTTTCTCATTGATTCCTATCTATCAGCTTTGTCCGTCAAGTCCGCTTCTAGCTTACTTCACTTTGAGATTGTTATTTGAATTTTTTCGATTGTCTAGAATCGTGCTTGGATACGTAACTCAACTCAGCTTCATTGTCTATCTCTCTAGCCTTGAAAGGTGAGTAACCACTCATGATTAACATTCTTGTATTTATTAAATTTGATTTCAATTGAAACCAAAATTGAAATATGCTGCTGTAGTTATTTATTGTTTATATACTATTATATGTAACTTTTCACCTGTATGATATGACACGATATCCTATTGTTTATGTTATATTGTAATTGATGATATATGCCTGTTATTATTATTATTATCATATATCTGTTATCACTCTGCAAGTTCCCTGCTAGTACAGAATTTAAATTTTAAATAAATCGATGGAAATATTTAGTTGAATGTAATTTAAGATTATTTAAATGATAATGGATTTATTAAGTGAACACTTCAAAACTAAAAATAATGAAGTTAATATATATATATATATATATATGGAAGTATCAATTTCGTTTTTAAAGTGCTATAATTTGAATATATATATATATATATATATAATATATATATATATATATATATATATATATATTTGAAAAGGGAAATGATATTTTGGTTTTGAAGTATGAATTAACTTGAAATGACCACGGTGTTATAGTGTATATTTCTACATTGTAGATAGTTCCACGGATCCTTAGAGGATGGTCATCCCAAACATCCTTTAAGTTACTCGTATTTCAATTGATATTTCACTTGAGTTGGATTTATTGAAATAGGAATGTTGATCCTGACTCGAATGTTTTGTGTTTTGCTCGGGTCAGACTTAGTGATACAACATTTGAGACCCACCTTTGGAGTTTGGAGCTTCTTTTGGAGATCTAACTATAGATTCAACCTTTAGCTTTCCAGTTGATTTGTTCAGAGAGGTCATCTGTCTGTATTCAAGACTTCAGCTTATTTGAGATATTCTGCTGTATTTTATTTCTAACTCTGATGTTTATATAGTAGCTTCATGAACTACTATATATATCTATTCTGCTGCATTGTTTTTATATTACTCTATGCCTGTGATTCTATGATTGGTTTATTGACTGTATATGCTAAGTTTCGCCAAATATAAATTAACGATCTGATATTTTGAGCAATTCATGTCCGGCATGTGCGGATGCGAATGGTTGAAAATTTCAAGTTGTTACAAACCGACTATCAAATTTGGCCATTTTAGTTCCTCGACTTGATGTGGGAACTATTTAGTCGAACACTTATTACGTAGCCTTCTGTGTAGGCTAGATTATCGTTTGTGTTGAGTATGTTGATTCATATAGTGCGGAATATTACTCTAATCTATCAAGCTTCCTTCTTGGCCGAAAGATTTGCAAGTTGAAAGTTGGAGACGTGATAAGTCTATGAGACTTAGTTTCTGTGTGAGGTTGAGAAACGCTTTTGCATGGTTGGTGCGAAGAGACCAGGATCAGTTTATTTGAAAACCACTTAGGACCAACGTATATGCGACGATTGTGCAGGTTGGTTATGATGATATTGATATTCAAGATTTTCATAGTGGAGTACTACTTGTTGATCATTTTTGGTCAAAATCCCAATATACATCTAGCAATAGTCTCTTCGTTATGAAATATCCAATGCAAGGACTATTCGGTACTAATCCTAGGGATTTCCCAACAGGATGTGGTAGAAAAGTACCTTCGGTTTGTCCTATTCCTGGACAACTTGTATGGATGTTTGTCTGACATTGCATTTCTAAATATTACATACATTGGTTTTTACAAACGTGTATCAGTGGTGGCAGAGGAGGCAACTTCTCTTAGCTTAACACCCTCCTTGAGATGTATGAGCTTAAGGGTTGTATTTTTGTGGAAGTCAATTAGTAGTCAATGAAAATGGCCGTGTGGCATTCAAGGTGATGTGATTGTGATTTGTGAAAGGTAATCGTTACCTCAGGCCTCATCGACCGAAAATGACCAAAACAGGGTTAGATGCGGCAAGGCTAAGTGGGTCACTCCCAAGTAGGATATGATCATCCTCTTCTAGATATATCATTATACGCTATGACTTCATGTATCTGATTATTGTGGTTTGTATGCTTCGAAGGCCCTCAAAAAAGGTCAATAACTACCAGAGGATGATATATTCGGTACCATCAAGTTATAGAGGTGGGCCGGTCTTATGTTGGTAGAGGATCCTTTGTGATGTTCCTCGATACATTCCTCTAGAGATGTACTATCGGAAGGTAGACCCTTCACCTGGTCATTTGTATGGAAATCCAAACTCCACTACGTACTGCAATTTTATTTGCAGAGCCTAGTATACTGGAATTTAATAATGGTAAAAATTTCAGCTGTTTTGATTATTATTTGTATACTAGACACTAATATAATATTAGATGATTTGATATGAAATGTTTTAGTTATCGTAAGGTAAAAACAAGTTCGTGTTTATGTATGGGCGTGTCTTACGAGATACTTTTGTTTTGATAAAGGAAAAGTTTGGTAAATTAATAAATTCAATTGAGTGTGTTTCTCACACTGCTTTATCAAACTAATCCGGACGTTCTTCCCTTATAATGCTCGGATCAGACCGAGTATATCTGTAGGTTCAGATTTGGTGCCTTTGGAGCTTCAGCAGGAGAGCTGGAGATCTTCATTTCGGGTACCCGTATCTGTTTATTATCTGCTTTGCGTATTGTTGTTGTTTATATCATCGGCAATTGTGTAAATGTCCAGGCTGAAGATTAGTGATTTTTGTTGAACTCTGATTGATGTATGTATATGCAGTTTCTGTTTTGTAAAGATCATTGATATGATATTATATGTTATTCCGCTGCATCATGAGATTTCGTATTGTTCTGTTTGGTTTTATCTTCTCCCTTTCTTCTCTTCTCCTATTCTCCATTATTTTCTTTGTCATGACTTTCCGTAAGTTTGTTCTTTTTGGGTCAGGCATGTGTGGATTATTGTCGATTCTAAGAGTACGGATTTGCGGGTCGTCACACGTGGTATCAGAGCTTAGATTATGTATATTCCTAAGCTTTAATGTGTACGCAGTATAGATAGGAACAGTAGCACCCAGATTGAGTTTGAGTGTATTATATATATATATATATATATATATATATATATATATATATATATATATATGAGCATGTATTTTGTTAGTGATATAAAAATGTTTTATATTGTGTTTACTTATCCATGGAGTTGTTTGTGAATTCTGGTCGGTATGTGGGACACCATGTTATCGATAGGGATTTCTAAACACTTAAACGAGACAACTCGATATAGTATTATTTTAAATTGGGTAAATGAAATAATTTTACCTCGATTATATTTTATATATAAAGGAAACCATTTTTCAAAAATTATTAAAGTGTATATAAATGGATTGTTTGGTTGTTGAAAATGTAAATACATACAAGTTAATAAAAGCTGTTTGAATAATCTAAATAAAAACAACATTCGTAAAAGAATAAATTATATAAGCTAATGAATTATAGAGTATGGAATTATAATTAATTTGATTTACGCTTATGAAATAATCTTATATATAAGAAATAAAACTATTTGAATATATTTATAAAAATGAATTGCAAATGAAAATGGATTTAAACTAAGAATTTGAGAATTTGAATCCTATTTATTTTGAAAGTTGTTTTTCAAAAGCAAAAGAGGTTATATTGTTATAAATCTAACTAAGACAAACAAAGTAGAAATGAATCTTATACAAGTAAAGTAAAACAGTGAAATTATATAAGCAGGAAGAATTTAATAAAAATGTGATTTATAAATATAAAAGGATTTTTTAAAAGAATATAAAGCACTGAATTCAATACTGTTGCTGGAAAATAATAAGGGTGATGACTGCAGCATCACCAGTATCATTTTCGAGTTTCTATGTAATGGATTTGCTACCAATAATAAATTGAAATTTAAGTTTTGTTTTGATAAACAAATTTGATTTAAAATCTAAGTTGAAATTAACAAATAGAAGTGAAATGAGTTTTGGACTAATAATATGAAGTAAAATGTAACTTTGGTAATGTGAAATAAATTTGAGTTAGCACAATAAATATATGATTTGAAATTTAACTAAAGGAAAGTTAAATAAATTGAATTGGATTTGAACCAGGTTAGATAAGTTATTGAAGTGGAAATTAAACTTTTAAGTGATTATAAAATATGAATTCGAAAGTTTAAATACATAAGTTGTATAGCTAATAAAACAAGAAAAGGTAAGTATAACCAATTGTCAAAAAAGTTAAACAATTTTGTTAAGCAAAACAAAATATGAATTTGAATAGTGATATGAATTTAACTTAAATAAAAGTTAACTAAAATAGAATTTTATTTGAATTAAAGTGAACTTAATTTATATAGTGAAAGTAAATGTAAATGAACATGAAATGAAACATAACTTTAGTGGTGTTGAATGAAGTAGAATTTGACATCAAAAAGAATTAATAGAGTGAAGTGAGGAATATGAACTTGAGTTTTATAAGGAAATTCAAATTTAGTTGTTAAATGAATTAGCAATCAAATTAATGAATGAATTGAACTAATGAAATAGATTAGTAGATAAAATATGGAATAATGGATGTAAGTGTTAATTCGTTAAAAGCGAATGAAATTAGGAATTGAATAATTGAATGAAATTCAATTGAATATTAAACTAATTGGAATTAAAAGTGTTGAACCAAATTTAATGTAAGAAAATAAAAAAATTGGTTATGTTGGATATGCATTGGTTATTAGATGGACGTTAGTCGATTGAATAGAAATTCATTAAATGTTAATGAAAACGAACTAATAAAATTGAAAGATAAATAGTTGAATCCAAATTAGAAGCGAAATAAGTCTAAATAGAATTGAATTCGATTTATTTGAAAGTGAACTAACTTGAATGTAATTAGTGAATGTAAACTAATTAAAAATGAATAAACGAATGTTTGTAAAATTCAATGTTAATGAATCAAATGTGATTAAATTGAAAATCAATTCAATGAATATTAATGAGAAGTGAATTTGTGTTGATTTGGTTATGGATTGATTGGATAGATTTTGGTTTGTTGGATGATAGTTGTTTGATTCTTGGGTTTTTTGCTTTTGTTGCATTTGCTATATTGGCATAAATAGTTGTTGTGTTGGTATATGTTATATATTGATATTATTTTATATATATATACGTTTCTCATTTGTTGTTGAGTGTTTAGTAGGTGCGGGTGGCGCTTGCTTCGCATTTGGAGCACGCTTTCACGCTATATTAGACGTATATGCTCGCTAATAATATATAAGGCACATATCTCAGATTACATTTCATACTTTTATATATTTTTTTCTCTACGAGATGCCTCATTCGAAGAAGAGATGTATATTTGTGATATATATATATGTTGTGATCCTACTATGATCGAACTGCGCAAAGGAGGCTATGGCGAATTTTTCTGACATTTAAGGCGTTAGAAATTTTTTGAGAAATTGAAATTTTTTTTGATAACTAAAATTTTGATTATTGAGTTATAAAGTGAAACGATATTAGTTGGTTTTGGAAAGATAACTAAGCATGGATATAAAAACTTAGTAAAGTTTTTGTAAGAAGTTTAACTAATGGATTTTGGAAAAGTTAAAATGTTTAAATGAATTCGATATCTAGTTTGAACAATTTTTTTTAAAAAGTTAATGGATTTTGTGACTTTTTCTTACTTGGTAATTTCGATGACGAAATTCTTTTAAGTAGGGTAGAATGTAAGGACCTATGATTTCAGTCATTTGAAATTCAGATATTTAATTGATTTTAAATATTCACAAGTTAATTTTATTAGCTGAATAACTTATATTTCGAATATATTGATTTAATTGGATAATTAAATTACTAATTTAATATTTTAAATTGCAGAAATAATTGGAATTTGAATTTAATATGAATGAAAATGATTTATAAAGTTGAATTTAAATTCTATTTGAATTAAAGTGATGTTAGAGAACTTTTAAAATTGGATTAAAAGTTAATTTGTAGAAATTGAATATTTTAATATTTAATTAACGTGTAAAAATAGTCATTTTCAAACGGTCTTGGATTTCGACGAAACCAGTTTCATTGGATCCATAATGTTATATTATTGTAGGATTTCAAATTTCGTGTCAATCGAATTTATGGTTTAGTCATGGCAAGCTAAAACACGTAGAAATCTTTTAAGTGAATTTTAAATTTAAATAAGTCGATTCGAAAACCTATCTTACAAATATGATCGAATTGGATCTCGATATATATTCCATTGTGTTCGGAATAGGGTTAAAACATTAAAAACTCAAGCGGCACGCTCGTTTGGAGTTCGAAAAATTTCCGAATGAATAGTGCAAGAAAATTTTATATAAAAGAACCCCATTATCTTCATTTTTCACAAACCCTAACGAACTAGGGTTACGGCCGCCATTAGCATTTCGATAGTCAGAAACTTAGAAACTTCCTCCTTCATTATCTCTCCATTCATCGACTTTTAGGCTGAGACTTCAACTAGAGATTTGTAAACGGTACTGGGATCTAAGGGATCAACAGCTGTGATCATCATCGGTGCTTCGTGTGGTCGAAATCGAGGTTTGAAGGCCGCTGGTTTGTGCATAATTTTCGAGATGAATATGGGCTCGAGTTCGACCGGATTCACAGCGAAAGTGGAGCACATGGTGGGCTTCGAAATGGAGTAGCTCGATCGACATCTCGATCAAGGGAGGAGGCGCAATAATTCGATAAATAGGACGATCACGATCCTATTTTTGAAAACGTGTGGCTCTGATGAAAGTAGGGTTTTAAAATAAAATAAAATTGTGAATTATATATATTTAAATTATGTAAACTTTAAGATGCCATATCTTTGTCATACGAGTTCCGTTTTTGACGAAACGAATTATGTTGGGTCTATATTGATGAGCACTACATTTTAGAGTTAGTTTGGAGTTGATTGGAGCTAGTGTAAGTTTTGGGTAAAATTAAATGGCTGTTTAATTTTATTCGGAATAAAACGCGGCAACAGCTATCAGAACCAAGGTGAGCACAACTCACTCTTTCTGACTCACTGATATTTTTATGTAAGTGGGAATAATTTATTTTATGCTGATTGATGATTGTTTGAATGATATATGATATATTATCTATATATTGATCGGTATTTAGATATATTCCTTCCTATTGGAGCAGATGAAACCATATACGTTCCCATGTATATGCGAATGACCCTTTGTATGCACGTCTGGCTCGAAGCGGACATTGTACATATTTTCTAATATGTATATTTGGTGCAAGTAACAGGTTGGAGGGATCCAACTGGATTCCTCACAAGTGTTGATTTATTTACAAATATTGTGATATATGCTTTTATCATGTGATATATGATGATTTGGATGTCATGATTGATATATTTAGTGTTGTTGCAGCATTGGGCCTATTTTTTGATAAATTAAAAATGTTAAAGTGACGATATCAATTTAAAAAGGATTTTCAAGTGATTTTGAAAATATACGTTTTATTAAATTTTGAATTGTTGAGTAAATGGATTTATTTTAAATAAACAAATATCATAATTTTTATGTTATAAAAATTATGATTTTTGTGAAATATAATCAGAATGTGATTTTTGAAATATGGAGTTAACTATTTGGTAAATAGTTTAAATTGTGATTTTTTTAATTGTTATAAATGGTATATATACAAGATTTATAAAATTGATATTTTATAAATTTAAATAATAAGATTATAATGGAGTTTTTATAAATGCTAAAATGGAATCATAAATGGATTTTCTAAGTAAATAAAATTTTTGAATTTGTAAAGTTATAAAAGAATGAATTTGAAAACAAGAAATTTGCAGGTGAATAAACTTAAAATTAAATTTTGGGCATGTAAATGAGTTATATATAAAGTTGGAAAATAAAGGGATTTTATAAATTGAAGCTTTTATAAAATATAAACGTGATTTATAAACATTGTTTTGTAAATGTGAAATCAATTTAAATTGATATACTAGATATAGAAGGTTATTAAAGGAATTTCATCCATGATTTTGGACAGTGGATAATCCTTTAAAGTAAATGTGTAAAAGCAATGTATTTATTGGAATTATATCCACGATTTTGGACAGCGGATAATCCCTATAATAAATATGTAGAAACATTGAATTTGGCAAATGATTTGTATTCACGATTTTGAACAGTGAATAATCTTCAAAATCAAATAAATGTTTTGGAAGTGATCTTTTAAATAGAGTTAAATGGTTTGAAGATGTTTTAAAATTTGTTAAGTATCGAATACAAAGATTTCAACATTCATTGTTGAAATAGATGTTTTCGAGAAGTAAGAAATAAGGGAGTATAACACTATTGTTAAAGTAAATGATTTTCGAAAGGAAATGTTTTTGTATAGTATATGAGATTTATATATCTATTTAATTTTTGAATCCCTATACTAGTGATTTTGGGTTGTCGTAACGATGTGTTACGCAACATTCATTTTGACTCAAATAAGTATGCTTATGATAATGTTTTCCTTAAAGAATAAAATATATACTTAATCCTGATTTAAGTATATGTAATATTTTCTAAGTGTTGAAAATAAATTGAATTGTAAATTACTTATTATGAAATAAATATATGGAAATGTTTTCCAATATCAAAAATTTGAAATTATTTTGAGAATATATCCTTTTTAAAGGTAATTTGAAGTGAATATTTGGCAAGTGATTTAATTAATAAAAGACTAATAAAAAGGGCATAGTGATTGCTTTAGGTGCTAAATATTTTTTTGTTGCTTTGATAGTTAAATAACCGACTATCAAATTTGTCCATTTTAGTTCCTCGACTTGATGTGGGAACTATTTAGTTGTACACTTAGTATGTAGCCTTCTATTGTAGGCTTGATTATCGTCTGTGTTGAGCATGTTGATTCGTATAGTGTAGAGTATTACCCCAATCTATCGAGCTTCCTTCTTGGCCGATGGATAAGAAGTCGAAAGATGGAGACGTGATAAGTCTATGAGACTTAGTTTCTATGTGAGATTGAGAAACACTTTTGCGTGATTGGTGCGAAGAGACCGGGATCGGTTTATCCGAAAACCACTTCGGACAAACGTATATGCGATAAATGTGCAGGTTGGTTGTGATGATATTGATATTCAGGATTTTCCTATTGGAGGACTGTTTGTTGATCGTTTGGGGTTAAAATCCCAATATACATCCAGTACCAGTAGTCTCTTCATTATGAAATATCCAATGCAAGGACTATTCGCTACTAATCCTTGGCATTTCCCGACAGGATGTGGTAGGAAAGTACCTTCGGCTTGTACTGTTCCTCTACAACTTGTATGGATTTTTGTCTGACATTACATTTCTAAAGACTACGTACATTGGCTTCTACAAACGTACATCAGTGGCGGTGGAAAAGGCAACTTCTCTTAGCTTAACGCCCTCCTTGAGACGTATGAGCTTAAGGGTTGTATTTTTATGGAAGGCAATTATTAGTCAACGGAAATGACCATGTGGCATAAAGTGATGTGATTTGTGAAAGGTAATCGTTGCCTCAGGCCTCATCAACTGGAAATGACCAAAAAATGATTAGATGTAGCAAGGCTAGGTGGGTCGCTCCCTAGTAGGATATGATCATCTACTTCTAGATATATCTTTACACAGTATGACATCGTGTATCTGATTATTTTGGTTTGTATGCTTCGAAGGCCCTCAAAAACGGTCGGTAATGATTGAAGGATGATATATTTGGTACCATCTAGTTATAGAGGATGGCCGTTCTTGTGTTAGTAGAGGATCCATTGTGATGGTCCTCGGTACATTCCTCTAGAGATGTGCTGTTGGAAGGTAGTCCCTTTACCTGATCATTTTTATGGAAATCTAAACTCCACTACGTACCTGCCATTTTATTTGTAGAGTCTTGTATGCTAGAATTTAATAATGGTAACAATTTTGGCTATTTTATTATTATTTGTATACTAGACACTAGTATAATATCAGATGTTTTGATATAAAATGTTTTAGTTATCATAAGGTAAAAATATGTCTTGTTTATGTGTGGGTGTATCTTACAAGATACTATTGTTTTGATAAAGAAAAATTTGGTAATTTAATAAATTCAGTTGAGTGCGTTTCTTACACTGGTTTACCAGACTGAATAGGGCATTCTTCCCTTTCAATGCTTGGGACAGACCGAGTATATCTGTTGGTTCATATTTGGTGCTTTTGGAGCTTCAGCAGGAGAGCTGGAGAACTTCATTTCAGATACACGTATTTTTTTATTATCCGCTTTGCGCATTGTTGCTGTTTATATTATCGGCAATTGTGAGAAAAAGTTATTATAACTGTCCAGGCTGGTGATTGGCGATTGACTGTTGAACCTTGATTGATGTATGTATATACAGTTTCTGTTTTGCAATGATCATTGATTGTATTATATGTTATTCCGCTGTATTGTGAGATTCTGTATTATTCTGCTTGGTTCAATCTTCTCTCTTTCTTCTCTTCTCGTGTTCTCTCTTCTTTTCTTTCTCATGACTTTCCGTCAGTCTGTGCTTTTTGGGTCACGCATGTGTGGATTATTGTCGATTCAAAGGGTATGGGTTTGCGGGTCGTCACAAAACATGCCATGGCAGTTCACTATTGAATATCGACACCTCCATGCCATCAATGATGAATCGATCATAAGCCACGAAATAGACATGATTTATAGCCTAGGCAGTTTATAATTGGCATTCGACTCGTCGGCAACTGCAAACTGATTGTAAACCCCATGATTAAGGCATGTCTACAGCCACGGGTAGTTCGCACTTGACGATCGGCATTACGCCTGCCGAAAAGGATAAATCGAATAATACTCACGACA
Organism: Allium cepa; assembly: GCA_030765085.1. Lineage (NCBI taxonomy): Eukaryota > Viridiplantae > Streptophyta > Magnoliopsida > Asparagales > Amaryllidaceae > Allium > Allium cepa. The sequence goes on from CM060938.1 coordinate 682,717,532, forward strand.
CGTGCATTAAGCAGAGTAGTTATCTTTTGCGATCTTCCTTGAATATAAGAATGATTTTATGTTTTTCTGTGTCTTTGAACACAATAACGATTAACCGAGTCTTAAATAGTCCACAAGTAGACAAAAAAGACTACGAAAATCATACATTGCAAAAGTCATTCCAGATAAACATGTGAAGGACATAAATTAAACATTACACATTAGGAATCTTCATGTATACAGCTTTTTTTCTATATATACACAAATACTAAATATACATCCTTCTAAACCACATACATAATGTGAAAAGAAAATTTCCTCAACTAGGGAGGAGGAACATCCTTGCCGCTCAGCCTGCTCCCTCCAGCCATATCCTTTGAGTGCTAGGATTGCTTGAGAGACTGGCCTTCCTTTCGTGAAGGCCTAACTTTCCTCGAAGACGTCCCTACATGATGCATGTATGAAGAATCATAGGTTTTGCAATCCAGAATAGGTAATAGCATAGTTAAAGTCAAAAGATGAGATACCTGCGGTGATGTGACGTGGCTCACCGAGCCCCTCGATATCCGAGCCATCCTGATCATCCTCGTCCTCTACCAACAGCTCATGCCCCTTGGAGATGGCCTCGGTCTCTTCCATCGTGAACTAGCTGTTCACCATCCCAACGTCATACACAGCTCCTTCCTCCTGTGCAAATGCAGCCTTGGTCTCCTCAATGAGTCGGGCATGAATTCCTTCCATCACCTTAGGATAATCATCCTTCTATTGAAGGTTCCTCTATTTCCAAAACACGTAATAAGTATCCTTTAGCATCTGGTTGACCGTGTCACAAAAGTCGTTGGATTTGTCGACTTTGGTCTAGAGAGACACCACCTTGTTCATGTATTGTTCCTTGTCTCTTCTCAACTAGGCCTGCTTCGCCTTCAACTTATCAATCTCAGCCTTGTATGAGTCTTTTTCCTTTTGCCACTTGTTCCGAGACTTCTTCAATTCAACTAAGGCCTCCTCCAATTTCTTTACTTTGCCCTTGAGTGAGGGCATCCGCTCCAGATCCTTTTGCTGAGCCTCATCCACTGAGCTTATAGCCGTGTCAATATGAGACTTGCATAAATCGACGGCCTCTCTCGTTGTTTCTTCCTTGGCCTTCATTATCTCGGATGCACGATATACCTATATACACACATATACATACATACATACCTACATACATACATACATACATAGATATATATATATATATATATATATATGTACATAGCCTCTAACTTAGCCTCTTTCTCCCTAAGCGCCTTGCGTAGATCCTCCACCTCCAAATGCAACCGTACATTAGCGCTCCCAACCTTATTACTAGCCTTGGCTAAAATGGACTGATAATCAATAATCTTTCTAGTCTCATCTGCAGTCTGGACCATCCTCGTAGTCATGTTAGCAAAATCAAGAGTCTTTGCCTCATCCAAGATCTAGACTAAAGGATTTCGAGGTAAAATAAACTCGGCATCAGGATCCGTCGAACAACGACTCTCATAGTCGGGATTGATATCAGGATGTCTCTCAAAGGGATCCCACATCAGCTGCCGATAATTCAAGAAAAAAGTGTCGACATTGCCCTCCCTTAAATCATCTAGCACTTCGTGCACTTCAGGACTCACTGAATCCTAACGGCGACGGTGAGAGGAAGTTTGAGAACCAGGGGAGGTGGCTTCCTTATCCTAAGACCTCCTTTATTTCTAAGATAACTCACAAATCTCTCCTCTATCTAGGCCTAACATAGTCTCCCAAATATTCCCTTGCACGATCTTTTCCTCCTGAAAAGCCGTCTTGGAAGAAACGGAAGCTACTTTCATCCGTTTGAACTACTAGAGCCGCCTAGACTTCATTCCTCATTGGATTCCTCTTTTTACCTATAATACCAGTAACAACGTTAGAACAAAGGAATGAAGAAAGCATAAAAAACATGCAAGACACTGGGACACTACGAGCTACTACAAATCCTTAGGGTAGACTGGATCAAGTGACCGGGATGGGGTCTCACTCAGGTAGGGAATACACCTGGACGGGACTCCACTTGGAGGAAGGAGAACATATGGCGACCGGGCTTTATTGTATTAAGGAGCAGGTGGAGGCTGGAACTCATCAAAAAACAAAAAGTTCTAAAAAAGTATTCTAAAATCCATACAGTGATCAAAAGTACCTGGAGAAATCCCTAATGCCTCGCCGATTCCCGCTCCACTTTACATTGAAAGAGGCGATATTCCACCCAAGTCACCCGAAGCTACATTCTCTTGGGAAGGGTTAGCGGCAAGAGCCGGCCAAGAGACCGGCTCAGGTTGTTCCAGCTGCTCGGGCCACTTCCACACAGCCTCGACATTCTTCAAAGGAGCCACGCCCAAGCCTTCGCTGCTTACGATCTCCACATCTAAAGAAACATAAACCTCCAATTCCATTACTTCAGAGCCTTCCCCAGATCCTTCCTCCTCACTCTCTCCCTCTAAATGTGAACCCTACTCGTCGTCAGGGGAAGGAGCATCTCGAATACGTAGAGATTTCTATGAGCGGGAGGGCGAACTGCGCTCTTCTTATGCCTCATCCTCTTCGGGGTTCCAACCACACCACCCTCCTCTTATGGACCCTTGCCTTTGACCACATCTCCCTTATCTCCTTCGGCTTTTGCTACTTTCTCAATGGAACTTGGTCTAATCTTGAACATAGATTGTTTTAAGCCAATCAAGTTGTAAATCGAAGGGTTATATAATGGAGTAGGAATGAGGCTTCCCTCTCGGCCTTTGGGATAGCAAAAAATTTCTTGGCCATCTCTTTCAAGTCGTCATCCTCCGCCGCCTTCACACAATCTTAAATTATGGAGCAATAAGAAACCAAGTCGACAGAAAGTTTAGAAAAGATAATACGATGACTTATAACCAAAAGTGAAAGCGTGCTGGGGAATGGTGTTGTGGCGCACAAAGAAATTCTCCTTTTTGAACGTGCTAAATTTAGAGTATAGATCAACGATAGGCTTAAACTTGTGAGTGGACTCTAAGCTAATAAAGGGATTCCCCTTTCAAAAACTCCTCACATTGTATAAATATCGGACCTTGCTATAGGTGGGGGATCTCTGATAACGCTTCACGAATATCAGGTATAAGCAGGTCAAGATGGAGTAAGAATTCGGTTGAAGCTGCATGGGATCGACCTTCTGGTAGATTACAAAGTCGGCAATCCAATTGGTAAGCAGAGGGATTGCGCCGCACATGCAATGGTATTTATTGTAGCATATATCCACCTACGGTAAAGCAAACTCTACCGTTTGGGCCAGGCAGTATCATGTCCCGATGAGATATCCCGAACATAGAGGCTATGGAGTTCGGTTTCTCTATCTTTAGCACGCTAGGGTAACAATTCGTAGGCCTAAACAGCGCCTAATTAGGAGCATAGCACTCCACCAAAGAGTAGGGTTGAATGGAGCATCAGAAGAGGAGGGACCATCCCCAACACGCCGTGAAGATGCATGCTTAGAACGGAGCTCGCGACCAAAAGATATATTCATGTGCAAAAAAATTAAAGTCAAGCGAAAGTCCAAATTAGGTATAATCATAAATAGAAATTAGAACATTCTCGAGAACCTTCTATCATCTAGCCCAGTTGAAACCATATTCCTAACCTAACCATCTCAACATGTCTCCCCTTTTGGATCGGCATACCAATGGCCACTACGTTAAGACAATTTAGTTGGACATTATCAATACCCAATAACGAACCATACAAACTTACTACTGGCCCAAAGCCTACCCACCTATGGCCTTACTTAAATAGTATTTGTTCTCTGGGCCCATGCTCCCTTGTCCTTATGACTTAGGGTGGAAAGAAAACTCAGTCTTGATGATGATATGTGGCCTCGCTTCCATAGCATGGTTTATCGATGCATTTCACAAAATAATGTACAAAAAATAATTCCTACTATCAAAAATTCTCTCAGTTTTAACGCTGTATCTAAAACCTCAATAAAGATATTGCTATTAGAGCCACTACCAGTAGTAGTACAGAAACAAAAGCTTTATACCTACTGGACCCTGATGCCCAGCCCTAAAATTGGACATTTTGATTTAGATACAAGCCAAGTGAAGAACTCAAGTAAAATTCCTTATAGCGACTTAAGAAGAAGCAGCATGTTAAATGGTACCAACAAGGCTAAATCTTTAAAGATCCCCTCTTTGAAACATGCACCAAAACCCATGCTTGTAAGCTCTGGTTCACCATGCACTTGACCATCTCCTATTTATAAAGAAGATATACGTATGGAAAATGGACTCTAATTTTTTATATTGGATAGAGCCCGAAAGGAAAATGGACTTAATTCTTTTAAGCCTACATGACGCTTCAAAAGAAAAATCTAAACATTAAAACCCTAGGTCGAGCAATCAATTTAGATAAGCTTACCTTGAGTGGCAAAGACACAAAGATTCTTGAATTCGAGCGATATAAGCAAGCGCGGAACTAACCTCAATCAATCAAGATTAAGTTAGGGGTGAAAGTCTATAGGGTGGATCGTATAGTGTACATGCAAGTATATGTGACTAATTATATGATGCAACTAAGATAAAATTAATCTAGGTGAATATAGAATAAGCATACCAGGATTTTATACTGGTTCGGACCTTCCGTCCTACATCCAGTCCTGAAGCTCTCCTTCGAAATTCGACTATCAAACACCATCACTTCGCCCGGAGGAATACGCTTGGTTACAATAGCTTGTTCTTGTCAAGTATATGTTCTATAACACAAATATTGACTATTAAGTACAAATGCCTCCAATATATATATCTAGAGAATATTGATTGAGGAGATCTGAATATATGGAAGAGTGAAATACAAGTATAGATTGGTCGAGATCAAGAATATATCAGCGTATAAAAGTAAAGAGCGCAAGTAAGTAAGGTAAGGTCTTCTCTTTGATTCTTGATGTTATTTATAGTGGTAGAGAGATTCCTTGAGTAGTTGCATCCATTAACAAGTGTTTTATATTTGCTTCTGATGATGATGAAGAGTTGCAGTGAAGAGAAGATGTCTTTTCAAGTGCGGCAGTTGTGGTTTGAATTTCAAAACTCGAGTTCAGTACCAGACATCTGGTATTTGTTTCAAACGTCTGACTATATTTTTTTTGTATATAGTAGCCTTTCAGACTTCTGAGTATATTAACTAGATGTCTGCTACTGTTTAGTTTATAATCAAGAGGATTTGTTTCGACATCTGGCTAGTGCACCCAGACGTCTGAACCCTGTGTATGTTGCTTTTGTGCATCTGTGTCATTGTTCCATTGATCCTATCGACTTGTAGTCTCTTGTAACATTCTTTAAGCCTTGTTCTTGTCTCTCTAGTGATGTTACTTTAGCAATTACCTGTAAATAGAAATATATATATATATGAATATTCGATTTTCATTGTACAGTTGTTGTCATCGAAACCATAGATTTGATTTCCTAACAATCTCCTCCTTTTTGATGATGACAACTATACAATGTACTTACGTATAATTTATAAATCTCCCCCTGAATATGTAATTATTTATAGTTTATATATATATATATATATGTGTGTGCTTATATTTATCCCCCTTTGACATTATCAAAAAGAATTATAAAATTTGTATCCAATCATCAAAGTAAACACACAAAAAGGAAATTTCATTAATAATTTGAAATTGATTGCATTCATAGATTTTGTTAAGTGTACAAAAGTCGAAATCCTAAAATCTATGATTCTTTCGAAGAAGCTTTTTCTTCATCATCCCCTTTTTCTTCTTTTTGGGAAGAGCTAGGTTGCTTTGTAGGAGATGTCAAAGCTTCTTTCAGAGGTTCGTCCTTAAAAAGTTTGGAGTGTTTCGTGGGAGGAGAAGGCACTAGGGTTGTGCAATCTTCAGAAGGAGGTGTCGGACCACGAACCCTTTAAGTACCTCTTTAAGAACTAATAATACAGTTGAAAGTGATTCTTCAACTATTGCTAGGTGTGTGGCAAAAGTAGTATCAAAGCTGTCAATACGCTTAGCTAAAACTTTCTAATTTTGAGACAAAATGTGTTGATTTTAAAGAGTGAGATCTCGAACGCTTTCATTTGGATTTGTTTCTGTTCGAGTTTCCAAAATCTCATCTTGGCTTGGATAATCAAATTGTGCAGGAGGAGGGGAGTTGCTTCACGATGTTGTTCCTCCTCTTGAGATGGTTCATTGTGCGGTTGAGGTGGAGGCCCAACTTGTCTGGTTTGACGATTTTGCGTCCAATCTTCAAAAGAGGTAAACTCCGGAGGAATTTTCGGTAGATGCATTAACGAAAAAAGCTTTATGGAAGCATATTTTGGAGAGATTTCTTCAAAAGTTGATAAGTAGGAGGGGATGTTGTGAGCACGTAAAAGTCTCATAATATATGTGGGGTAGATAATTTGGCCGTGATTGAGTCCAAAAATGTTTGAGCTCTTCATAGATAAATTTGGCCCAATTCAACCTTGTTCCGCTAAATAGAGCATATAAGGCTTTGTGCTCTAACTCGGTTATTTGCTCATGACTTCCCATACGTGGAACGATGGTATTGGTGATCATTCGAGTAAGAAGTATTGCTTTTGGTCGTAGACATTTAGAGGAAAATTTAGGCATTTCATACTTCCATATTTGATGTGTTACACTATTCCTTGGTTTGAAGCGCATATCGGGAATATTATATAAGTCTTCGCCTGTGTCGGAACATCCTAGAGTTCTACCTATTATGCCTGGAGTGAGTCTAATTGTGTTGTCATACACGCTAGACCATAGCCAATTATCTTCATCTTCAGTGCTCCATACTGAAGTGCTATCGAAATTTGCGTAAAAAAGGAATATTGCCAATTGATCGATTTGGATGTCTTTGGAAGTGAACAATATCAATGTTTCTAGTACGACATTCTAAAACATTTCATCCAAATCATACATTGGAAATTTAAGTAGGTTATAAAATGGACCTGTGTGAAGCTTCTTGTTTTGTATATCCTCATATCTCTTGATTGAGTGTGGTGCTCGATTCATCCATCTTTCGATTTGATCATCTGAGCAAACTTGAGGATTGAGGATGATGTTGGTTCGTCTTGTTTTCTTTTGGATATGTTAAGGTTTTTAGTTCTAGGAGGCATTGTAATCGAGCGACTAGAAAAAGATGATTTTTTGAAAAAAAATCGTCGATCGAATATAATTGGTTGAAAATAAAAGCGGGATGAGAAAAAATTAGACGTTATTTGGGTGTTTTTAAAGTGTCGATTGAATATCAGATGTCTGGAAGTGATTTCAAACGTCTAGTTTATGCTAATTCCAACACAATAGATAACTTAAGACATCTGATTTAATTTCCAGACGTCTGGTTTGGTCGAGTTTTAAAATTTTGATAGGCAGAGGGATTTTCTAGACGTCTGGTTAAAATATCAGACATCTGAATTAGGTCGAGTTTTTAAAATTTGGTGGCAGAGGCATGACTCAGATGTTTGGATCAAACTACAGATGTTTGAAATAGTCTGGTTTTTATTTCAAGGAGACAGAGCAAATTTTCAGATGTCTGGAGGGTTATAACTGACGTCTGACATATGCAAAGTGATAAAAAATTCATGTGATATCATAGTGTCAGACATCTGAGGTCCATATCCAGACGTCTGAAATAGACAATGTTTCTAATAATAGCCCAAATTTTAATGGTGTTTCTTATTTCTCAATTATCTTTTGTTTGAAAAGAAATGTAGTTTTATTTTTTTGAATTTTTTTTACAAATATACGTAGATGTACATACAAATAAAAATATAATCTATTTAGATGGCGATGGAGTTTTGCGATCATTTGACTTGTTGTCCCTCCATGGTTTGAGTGGAGACCATATATTTCCTGTGTTCTCAGGGAACTAGAGAATCGCCTTGGTGAAGGGTCCAAAGGTGTATGATACGAGGAAAAGCGATCCAAGGAACTCTAAGGCATCGAAAGTGGTTCATGGACATCTTTCTTCCATGATGTACAAAACTTCATTGCTACTTGCTCCAAAAAGCTTAGCCGATGTGCCATGACTTTTTGTTCAAAATATAGTTCTCGTTGAAGATCTATTTGTTGTTTTTGATAGCGATATATTTCATCAATTTTCTCCTTTGTGTTAGGAGAGACAAATAAAGATCGTTTGGTCTTCTTGCTATTGGGAGTGAATCCTGTGTGATATGCGGACTACTTATACGTCGGTTCCTGATTTGGTGTGGTTGTAGGAAGCCGTTGTGGTGTATTCGCCGAGCTATCCGTTGTAGGTGTCGAGATGGATATATAAGAATTTTCAGAAGCCATGACTATTTTTTGTTAAAAAATTGTAAATTGTGTGTGTGTGTGTGTGTGTGTATATATATATTTTCTTGTTGTATTACTGTTTATATTTAAAAGTCATTTATAGAAAATTTGTAAAAACTAACTAACTAAAAAACCAAAGGTGAAGGATTTATCAATTGCAATTTGTGGATAGAAAATTATTAGCTAATCATAGCCTAAATGAATGAGTGGTTATTAAGTTATAAGATCATGAATAGAACATATCCCTAAATCGCGTTGGTGTTTTATAAAATTTTGTTCGTTTAGTGGTTTTGTGAAAATGTATGCTATTTGATATTCTTTATTTACGTATTCTAATGAAATAGTTCCTTTTTCAACATTGTCAATAAAAAATGATGTTGTATATCTATATGTCTTGTCCACGAGTGACTACAGGGTTTTTTGATAAATTTATTTCAATCATGTTATAACAATAAATTGGAGATTTATTGATAATTTTTTCGAAATCCATAAGTGTTTGTTGCATGTATATCACTTATGCACATGCTAGAGCTACTGAAATATATTCTTCTTCGCAAATAGATAAAGAGACACAATTTTGCTTTTTGCTAAACCATGAAACTAATGATTGTCCGATAAAGTGACATGTTCCACTAGTACTCTTACGATCTGTTCTACATCCACCGAAATCCACATCACTATATGAAACTAGTTAAAACGATGATCCTTTAGGATAAAACAAACCATAATCTCTACTAGTAGATAGATATCATAGGATACGTTTAACAGAGGTGAGATTCTTTTGGTTTTGCTTGAAATCGAGCACAGAGACGTACACTCATCATAATATCCATTTCAAAACATCGTAATAAATCGTTACAATATTTTTCTTGATGAATAAAAATACCATTTTCAAGTTGTATTATTTGTAAACCTAAGAAGAAATATCATTCTCCCACGTGTGACATTTCAAATTCATTTTTCATAATATTTGAAAATTGATCACATAGATTTTCGTTGGTTGAACCAAAAATAATGTGGTCAACGTAAACTTATACAACCAAGATATCTTTATTTTCCCGTTTAATAAATAAAGTTATATCGATGTTACCTATTTGAAAACCATATGTAATTAAGTGATTTTTAAGATGTTCGTACCATGCATGAGGAGCTTGTTTTAATCCATATAATGCTTTGTGCAATTTAAAAACATGGCCGGGATAATTTTTGTGAACAAATAATGGGGTTTGTTCTACATATACGCTTTCTTTAATAAAATAATTTAAAAAGGCGCTTTTGACATCCATTAGAAATACTTTAAAATTGTGATGATTTGCGAAGGGGAGTAATGTATGAATGGCCTCCAATCTTGCTACTGGAGCAAAGGTTTCGTCATAGTCGATACCCTCTTCTTGATTATAGCCTTGAGCAACTAAACGTGCTTTATTTCTAACTATATTTTCATTTTCATCTGCTTTGTTTTTAAATACCCATTTTATTTCTATAACCGATTGATCTTCTGGTCATGGTACCAATTCCCAAACATTATTACGTTCAAATTGATTTAATTCCTCTTGCATAGCTATTATCCAAAAATTATTATTTGAAGCTTCTTTATAAAAATTTTTGGTTCAAAATTTGACAGAAAAGCTATATGACTTATTTGATTAAGTTGATTTCTAGTTACTCAAGAATTAAGATCTCCAATGATATTATCTTTTGGATGATCCTTAAGAATTCTAGGAGATGATATCAAAGTATTATTTTGCACATTTTTTCATAATTAATAGAGTTTGTTGTATTTGTTATTGGAATTATTTCTTCATCATCATTAGTATGATGGTTAAGAAAATTTTCGTCGAACGAAACGTGTAAACTTTCTTCAATAGTATTATTACGTTTATTAAAAATCCTATATGCTTTGCTGCGATCCGAATATCCAACAAAGATTCCTTCATCGGCGTTCAGGTCAAATTTTCCTAAATTATCTTTTGTATTTAATATAAAATATTTTGATCCGAAAGTTTTAAAGTATGATACTTTAGGTTTTCTTCCAAAAAATATTTCAAAACAAGCTTGTTCAGTCATAGGATGTATGGTTACTCGATTCAACACATAACAAGCTGTGGCAATAGCTTCAGCCCAAAAATTTTTGGTAGACCACTACTATTTAATAATGTTCGTGCACATTCTTGTAACGTACGATTTTTTCTTTTTCCTACTGGTGTGCGAGGAAAAGAAAAATTATGACTTATTCCTTTCTTATTGCAAAAATTAGTAAAAAGATCATTTTCGAATTCTCCACCATGATCATTTCAAATATTTTTAATTTTCAAGTCCATTTGTATTTTAATTCTTTTAGAAAAAATTTAAAACGTACCAAAGGTATCGCTTTTATGTTTTGAAAATAAAGTCCACGCATATCTCGAAAAATCATCAACTATTACGAAAACATATTTGTTGTGATTAATAGATCATACTTGCATTGGACCAAATAAATCTAGATGTAATAATTCTAATGGTTGTTTTGTAGAAATATTATTTTAGATTTAAAAGAACTTTTTCTTAGTTTTCCAATTTGACAATCGTCACATATATTTTCTACTTTATAATTTATTTTAGGTAAACCTCTAACTAGCTCTTATTTTGTTAATTTATTAATATATTTAAAATTGATACGACAAAATCGTTTATTCCATATCCAAGGATCGGCAAGTTTGGAGGTTAAGCATAAATTTGAATTTTTATTTATATTCATGTTTAAGACATAAATATTTTTGTTTCTAAAACCTTCAAATGTAAGCTGTTTGTTATTATCGAAAATATTACACCTATCTTTTTCGAAATTGATTTGAAAACCTTTATCACATAATTGACTAATACTTAGTAGGTTATGTTTTAGATTTTCTACTAATAAAACATTTCTAATAACAGGAGAGTTAGAAATACCAAGTTGATGACTTCTCCAATGCCCACGACATATCCTTTTGAATTATCTCCAAAGGTTATCATCCCACCGTCGATATATGTTATATTTGATAACAATTTTAAATTTTCGGTCATATGCGTGGAACAGCCGCTATCTAGTATCCATTTCTCCTTATTTTTTATTTGGATACCTACAAAATAAATGATGTTTTAATTAGTAGCCATATACTTTGTTAGGGTCCTAGATGTTAGAGGAAGTAGGTAACCATATCCAAGATGGTTTGGTACCTTTATAAATATAATTTTTTATTATAGACTACATTGTCTAAGAAATTATTAATATGCTTTTGTCTAATCAAATTATTATTTGTCTTAGGAATCCAAATTTTCGTATTTTTGGTATTTATATTAGACTTAGGTGAACTTTTAGTCTTTTTATAATTATAATTCTTAGCATCATTTTCTTTTTGTTTAGAAGTATTTTTAAATCCTATACCATTTCTATTACCCGATGGTTTTGAAGTTTTGATAAGATTTTCCAAATTTTGTTTTCCTTTATTAAATTTTGAAAAATTATTTTAATTTTACCTAATTTTTCTTTTAGTTCTAAATTTTCAATTTTCAGTATTTCAATATTACTCTTCAAGTTGACATATACTTTTAACAAATTACCCTTTGCTACTTTAGTTTTACCAAAGTCAACAGCAATAGCCTCATTTTGACCAAATTATTTTTAAATTTTTCTTGAGATGATTCAAGTTCCTCTTCTAAGATAATTTTTTCATCTTTTAACATTCCTACTTCAAGTTCTAATCTATCTATTTTGGCTATGTGTTCTTTGTCTAATTTTTTAGTTTGTCTAAATTTATCATCTAATTCCATGCTAAGTTCTAATAATTCGTCATAGCTAAGTTCGGGACATACCTCATCAGTTTGTGCCATAAAACTCACATTAGCTTGTTCTTCGTCACTATCGCTATCACTTTCAGATGATGACGAATCCGAGTCTGAGACGGCCCGACTTTCTATCTCCAGGAAATCGCATCATCTTGAAGAAAGAAAGGGATAGAAGAAGAAAAGAAAGAGAAAGAAAAAAGACAACAACATCAGAGAACTCACAGCGGAACGAATGAAATATAATATATCACATAAAATATTACATAGTATCAAATTACACAAGAGTACACAACTTAAATAATACATATTAGACTGTTATAAACACCTGTCTAACTACACAACTCAAGTACAACAGGTACAGATACAACAAACACAGCGAAAACATAATATATCTACACGTCGAAGCCTTCTGCTCCATATCTCCTCCAGAATTTCGTCAAGCAAACCTGAATCACTTGACTGCTCATACAAAATATGAGTACCCAAGAGTTTAATAAAATAGAAAATAAACACTCGGGTCAGACAGGGGTCTGGTGTGAGTAAACGGGTATAATTGCTTAACTTAAGAAAAACCTTTGAAAAGAAAAGGTATCACGTAAGACTTCCCACACATAAACATGGAAATTTTTTTACCTTACGCTAACCAAAAAATTTGATAGGAAATCCAATGATATTATAATAGTGTCTAGGGTTTTCAAGTAAATAAGAAATAGCCGAAACTGTTACATGATTAAATTCCAGCTAATAGACACAAAAGTGGGTAATACAAACAAAACCATAGGGTCTCGTAGGAAGAATGGGTTTCCATCAATGGCAGGGCTACTGGGGTACCGCCCGTCACAGTACGTGGCCAAGATCACCGTACCGAGGAGTACTCCTGCTCCTCTGCAACACAAGGCCGGGACCATTCCTTACCGAACAGTCCCGAACAAGACAACCCCGCAGTTGGCGCGCAATTCCCTGCCCATACAGTCGAATAAAAAGGGACTTCTAGACAGGGGGAAATCTTGCTCTCCAGTGGGAGCTACCCACGAAGCCTTGCTGCACCTCCCCTGTTTTCGCCATTCCCGGTTGATGAGGCTTGAGTCTACGATTACCTTTATAGAACACATCTATCTTAGAATGCTCATTGTCCACCTAACGATGTTCTGAAAGCATTCAATCCACACAAGATCGTTCCGGGTTCGAACGAAACCGAAGGCACTATCTCGTTGCACTCATTTTGGAATCACCCTCAGAGTCAATGACAACCTTGCACTTTGAATCACCATCTCGAACCTATAAGTACCATTCCGTCAAACTCATTACGGAATCACCAACAGAGTTATCCTGACTTATAGTCCTTACACCTCGAGCTTTCACTTGCTCCACTTGGACTCACGACCTAACGTTTAATTGGAATCGATGTGGTTTTCGGATCCCAATTATGGAAACCTGATCCCGGTCTCATCGAAACCAAACGCCATTTTAATGTCCAAGTTGTACTTAAGGGTTTAAACAGTTTAACTTATATTCAGGATGATATATAAATAGATAGATGAATCATATTATCACAATAGACAAATCATATCAATATTCATCTTCACAAAGCAGCATACCTCATAACATAGATATCCAAATCATCCAGTAACAACCAATATCAAATTCAATATCAATCACTCAATCTTGATCATCCAATATCAATCAATCAACCAATATTAATCAATCATCCAAAACGAAATTGATTAACTCATAATCAATTGGATTATCCTAAATCCTTCCTCATTTATTTATTTCAAATAAATTAATCATCTTTAATGATCTTCCCAAATTAATCTTCCTTGATTAATTATACTTAATTACATTTAAGTAATTATCCTTAACCATATGCAGTAATTAACCTTTAATTACTATCATTAATTACAATAATTAATGATCATTCATTTACTTTCATTAATTAACTATAACTAATTGCATTAAACCCCAATTAATTACAACTAATTAATCATACTTTAATTAATTACATATATTAATCAACCTTGATTAATATCGTTAATTATATTACTTAATGATTCTTATTGATTAATAATTACTCTTTAATTAAGTAATTAACTTATAATTAATCATCTTATTAATCATAAGCAGTAATTAACAATTTATAATTACTTATCTCAATTAATTAACTTCTTAATTAATCATATTAACCCTTGATTGATTAATCTAATTAATTAATCTTTAATTACTTTATCAAGTAATTATTATTCAATTAAATTATTAAATAAATCCTTAATTAATTAACTATTAATTAATTACACTTTAATTAATTACACTAAGTAATTAATCTTAAATTAATCGCATTTCATTAATTAATTAATCACATTAATTAATTAACTAAAATAAGTTATGTAATTAACTCTTAATTACTTAACAAGTAATTATCTTCTAATTACTTCCATTTATAAATCTTGATTACTTCCTTAATTAATTACTTAACAAATAATTAATCCCATTATTAAACAATCCCTAATTCATTAATTAATTACTCCATAACTGATGCAGCTCAGGCCAGAGATGAAAATACGCAACCCATAATTCTCCAAGGGATAAATCGCACACGACTTAAGGAAGATATAAGTCGCACACGACTTAAGAAGGCTATAGGTCGTCCACGACCTAACTGGAACCCAGAAGGTGAAGGCCTAGGTCGTCCATGACCTAAGGAGGAAAGATTAGGTCGTCCACGACCTAAGGAGGAGAGGTTAGGTCATTCCCGACCTAACTGGAGACCAGAGGGGGACGTTGCACCGAGTTCACGACCTAACTCAAACGGGTTACGACCTAATGGAAAGCGGTTGAAGGAAGAGGCAACACTTGAGTTATTCTCTAGGTCGCTAACGGGTTACGACTTAACAAAGTCACGACCTAAAGCATTAGGACGTTATGAAGATGAAGCGCATGAAGGCTAAGTCGTTGCCGGGTTATCTTCAGTAGGTCGGTCACGACCTATGTTGAGTCGTTGTGTTGTAAATAATAGGTCGTAAGTCGTTGTGTCTTGAGTCGTTTGTATTTTGGGTCGTTTGTTTTTAAGTGCCGCTGTTGTTGAGTCGTGTGGTCTTAATGTGATGAGTCGTGAACGACTTATGATAGGTCGGGTGTGATTTCGTTGTAATGTTGATGAGTCGTAAGTTGTTAGGTCGTATACGACCTAGGTGTTGTATATATATGTGTGTGTTGTAACTTGAGTCTTGTACCGTTGAGTCGTAAGTCGTCACTTTTGTGTGTTTTAAGTCGTGTATGACCTAAGTTGAGTCGGCATTGTGTTGTAACTGGTAAACCGTGTACGTTGAGTCGCTGCCGACTTATGATGAGTCGTAAGTCGTGAACGACTTAAGGCACCGGTTGCAAAATGCTATAAATAGGGAGTGAGTTGTACATTTTGGAAGCTGTTGATTTTTGGAATAAAAACTTTGTTTGATTGCTGTGTGCTTTCATCTAAATTGGTAGTTGAGTGTGATCTCCTATCTCCACTTTCGGTTAATCGAGTGCGCTCGATTCAACGATTGTTGAAGCCAATTCACGGTATCAAGTGCGCTTGATCAACGTTTGAAGAATTGTAGATCTTCCTTCACGGTACCGTGCGCGATCAACGTGTCGAAGATAGCTAGAATTCAGTATCTTTGTGATCAACGAATTTGGGCATTTCAGTATCTTCAATCCACCCTTTGCTACTTTCATCGATCTATATCGTTTTGTTATTATCCGCTGCGTCAGTTTTTGGTATCAGAGCTAGACTTAGCCAATCATAGCTAAGCCGAGTCTTGGAGCCAAGGAGTTTGAAGTTGGTGTTCATCGTGTTCATCTTGAAGTTGCAACAAGTTAGAAGCTTTCGATCCATTTCATTTTGGATCAAAGTTTGAAAGGAGTTTGAAGTGAAGGCCGAACAAACTTTGTGTTGAGTTTGAGCCGTGCACCATTTTGGTATCATTGGTTGAAGTTAGGGCCGAACTTGTTGATTTTGTGCAAAGCTTGTTCAAAGTTGAAGTGTGTTTGAATTGTTGAAGTATTTGGGAAGATCAATCATGCCACCAAGGAGAGCTAATCGTCATCAAAATGTGGAAGCGTTGTATAGAAGGGAAGAAGCCGAGAAAATGGAACAACGTATTAATGAGAAATTTGATGAAGGTATTGGAAAGCTAGAGAAGTTGATGATTGATATGAATCAAACTCAAAGGAGGAGATCACCAATCTCGAACCATGGAGGAAACCGAGTTTCTCCATCGGTTACGGAAGCGAGAAGGGTATCACTGCAATCGTTTAGAGAGAGAAGAGAAACATCAATTTCATCGAGGAGAGATCACCATGACTATGGACATGAAGAGAGAAGAACTCCACGTGAGTTTGAAGATGAGCCATATCGAGATGAAGAGAGACATAGTAGAAGAGACATGCGTGATCGAAGGGATGTTGATGGTCGAGATTGATATAGACCTACATTTGATTTTAATGAAGAGGGTGATAGAGCTAGCATTCGTTATCGAGATCGAGACCAAGTTCGAAATTTGTATAGGGATATAGAAGATGATCATCGATGGGAATCGAGTATGAAGATGGAAATTCCAGAATTCAAGGGTGGAATGGTTGCAGAAGAATTTTTGGATTGGTTGTCTAATGTTGAAGAGATCTTTGATTTCAAGGAGGTTCCGGAGAATCGTAAAGTGAAGTTGGTTGCTACTAGGTTGAGGGGGAGAGCTTTAGCATGGTGGCAGCAGACTAAACTTACGCGGGAGAGAATGGGAAGTCGAAGATTGAATCATGGGAGAAGATGAAGAAACTGATGAAAGCTACATTTTTACCTTACAATTATCAATCACTCATGTATCAGAGGTTGCAGAATCTGAGGCAAGGGACGAAGACTGTTAATGATTATGCTAACGAATTTTATCAACTGATTGCCAGGGATGACATAATGGAGACAGAGGAACAATTGACTGCTAGGTTTGTTGTAGGGTTGAGAATGCAGATACAAGATATGGTGAATATGTTTGATCCAAGAACTGTAGCAGAAGCACATCAGAAAGCGTTGGCTTGGGAGAAGCAGGGAAGACGTGGAGGTGGTGTGTTTACTAATTCCAACAATCAAGTGAAGGGTGCTAGTGGGAGTTCCAATATTTCTAAAGCTGTCAATAAACCAGTTGTGAATGAAGTTGCAAAGGCGAAGGTCAACAACAATTTCAAATGTTACAATTGCCAGGAAGTGAGTCATAAGAGTCATGAATGTCCGAAGCCGAAGAAACGAACTATGATTGCTGAAGTTGAGGGTGAGGATGTTGGTGAAGGTTATCCTAGTCCAGTTGAGGAGGATGAACAGGATGTTGCGTCAGGAGATGAAGGATGTAATCTAATGATGTGGAGGTCTTGTTTAATACCGAAGCAGGAAGAAGAGGCTAGTTGGTTGAGGAGTAACATCTTTCAGTCAACGTGCACTATTCTGGGAAAGGTTTGTAAATTTGTGATTGACGCTGGAAGTTGTGACAATATTATTTCTACCGAAGCTGTGAGAAAGTTGAAGCTGAAAACGGAGAAGCATCCAAATCCTTACAAGTTAGCGTGGCTAAGAAAAGGAGAAGAAGTGAAGGTGGACAGGCGAGTTCGAGTTCCATTTTCTATTGGGAAGAAGTATAAAGATGAGATTTGGTGTGATGTGGTGGAGATGGATGTTTGTCATTTGCTTTTGGGAAGACCATGGCAGTATGATCGAGCAGTGCAACATGACGGTCGGACCAATAGCTACAGCTTTATGTTTGAAGGTGTTAAGATCATTTTGGTTCCAAAGAAGAGACAACAAGAAGAAAGCAAGTCAGAAGAGATTGAGGAGCTGAAGACTTTATTGACTTTGAAGGAATTTATTGAAGAAGTAGAGGAGAGTCCAGAGGTGTTTTTGTTGATTAGACGTGAAACGACTGAAGCTGTTGAAATCCCAGAGGAAGTAAAGCCAGTATGGGAAGAATTCAGTGATGTCTTTCCTGAAGAGTTGCCAACGGAGTTACCACCGTTGAGGGATATTCAACATCAGATTGATCTTGTGCCAGGGGCGGTATTACCACACAGGCCACATTACAGAATGAGTCCTAAGGAGCATGAGGAACTGAGGAGGCAGGTGGAGGAGTTGTTAGAATAGGGGCGTGTTCAGGAGAGCTTGAGTCCTTGTGCAGTGCCTGCTTTATTGGTGCCAAAGAAGGATGGTTCGTGGAGGATGTGTACGGATAGTCGGGCTCTGAACAAAATCACTGTGAGATACAGATTTCCTATGCCGAGGTTTGATGATTTGATCGACCAATTGAGTGGAGCTGTTGTATTCTCAAAGATTGACTTGAAGAGTGGATACCATCAGATTCGTATTAGACCAGGTGATGAATGGAAGACTGCTTTCAAAACCAGGGAAGGTTTATACGAATGGTTGGTTATGCCGTTTGGTTTATCGAATGCACCGAGTACTTTTATGAGAGTGATGAACCAGATTTTCAGACCATTCATTAGAAAGTTCGTGGTTGTTTACTTTGATGATATTTTGATCTACAGTGGGAGTATGGAAAAACATGTCCAGCATTTGCATGAAGTACTATTGATTCTACGACAAGAGCAGTTTTATGCAGCAACAAAGAAGTGTGTGTTTATGACGGACAGTGTTTTATTTCTAGGGTATGTTCTGTCAAAGGAAGGTATTCAAGTGGATGAAAATAAAGTGGGAGCTGTCAGAAGTTGGCCACAACCGAAGACAATTACCGAAGTACGAAGTTTTCATGGATTGGTATCTTTCTATCGAAGATTCATTCCACATTTTAGTAGTGTGATGGCACCTATAACCGATTGCATGAAGGGAAAGAAGTTTGAGTGGTCAGAGGAAGCAGGGGTTGCTTTTGAGAAGATCAAGTCACTATTGACGACAACACCAATTCTAGTTTTACCGGATTTTCAGTTGTTGTTTGAACTACATACTGATGCATCGAAGGTTGGGGTTGGTGGAGTTTTGAGCCAGAAAGGAAGACCAGTTGCTTATTTCAGTGAGAAGTTATCTGGAGCTAAGTTGAGATATAACACTTACGATGTTGAGTTTTACGCAATTGTTCAAGCAGTGAAGCATTGGAGACATTATCTGTTTCAGAAGGAGTTTGTTCTCTATACAGATCATGAAGCTTTGAAGCATTTGCAAGGGAAGGACAAAATTTTAGCTAGGCACGCTTCATGGGCCGCGTATCTACAACAGTTTACTTTTGTTGTAAATCACAAATCAGGGGTGACGAATCGTGTAGCTGATGCATTGAGCAGGAGGAATCATTTGTTGACAACGATGAAGGTTGAAGTGACAGGATTTGAACTATTGCCAGAGTTGATTAAAGAAGATCCTTACTTTACGAAGTTTGTTGAGAAAGTCAAGGATGGGAGTACTGATGAATTTGTATTGGTAGATGGATTCTTATTCAAGGGGAATCAATTATGCATACAAGATTGCAGTTTGAGAATGAAAATTGTGAAAGAGTTGCACGAAGAAGGACATGTGGGTAGAGATCGAACATTGCAGTTGATTTCTCAGTCTTATTATTGGCCTTCAATGAGAAGGGAAGTTGAAAGGTTTGTGCGTAGATGTCATGTTTGTCAGGTTTCGAAAGGGACAGCTACAAATGCGGCGAATCGTAGTACAGGTTTCAGTCCATTTCAGATTGTTTATTCAAACTTGCCAAAGGGGCCGTTGGATTTAACGGTAGTGCCACAATCAAAGGGAACCGTTAAACGAGCTACTGATTTTGTTGATGCCTTGAAGGAGTGTCATAGAATCGTTCAGGAACGATTGGAGAAGACGAATGAGAAGTATAAAAGATCCGCAGATATGAAGCGAAGAAGTGTTGAGTTTAATGAAGGAGATTTGGTATATGTTGTGTTAACAAAAGATCGTTTTCCAATGGGCGCTTATAACAAGTTGAAAGCCAGAAAAATTGGTCCTGTAGAAGTCGTGAAACGGATTAATGAAAATGCTTATAAGTTGAAGCTACCGGAAGATGTGTACACTTCTGACGTGTTCAATGTTAAACATCTCATGCCATATTATGGGAATGAACAATCCGATGTGGAAGAATTTACAAATTCGAGGACGAATTTTTCTCAACCTGGGGAGGATGATGCAGCTCAGGCCAGAGATAAAAATACGCACCCATAATTCTCGAAGGGATAAATCGCACACGACTTAAGGAAGATATAAGTCGCATACGACTTAAGAAAGCTATAGATCGTCCATGACCTAACTGGAACCCAGAAGGTGAAGGCCTAGGTCGTCCACGACCTAAGGAGGAAAGATTAGGTCGTCCACGACCTAAGGAGGAGAGGTTAGGTCATTCCTGACCTAACTGGAGACCAGAGGGGGACGTTGCACCGAGTTCACGACCTAACTCAAACTGGTTACGACTTAATGGAAAGAGGCTAAAGGAAGAGGCAACACTTGAGTTATTCTCTAGGTCGCTAACGGGTTACGACTTAACAAAGTCACCACCTAAAGCATCAGGACGTTATGAAGATGAAGCGCATGAAGGCTAAGTCGCTGTCGGGTTATCTTCAGTAGGTCGGTCACGACCTATGTTGAGTCGTTGTGTTGTAAATAATAGGTCGTAAGTCGTTGTGTCTTGAGTCGTTTGTATTTTGGGTCGTTTGTTTTTAAGTGCCGCTGTTGTTGAGTCGTGTGGTCTTAATGTGATGAGTCGTGAACGACTTATGATAGGTCGGGTGTGATTTCGTTGTAATGTTGATGAGTCGTAAGTTGTTAGGTCGTATACGACCTAGGTGTTGTAAATATATGTGTGTGTTGTAACTTGAGTCTTGTACCGTTGAGTCGTAAGTCGTCACTTTTGTGTGTTTTAAGTCGTGTACGACCTAAGTTGAGTCGGCATTGTGTTGTAACTGGTAAACCGTGTACGTTGAGTCGCTGCCGACTTATGATGAGTCGTAAGTCGTGAACGACTTAAGGCACCGGTTGCAAAATGCTATAAATAGGGAGTGAGTTGTACATTTCGGAAGGTGTTGATTTTTGGAATAAAAAATTTGTTTGATTGCTGTGTGCTTTCGTCTAAATTGGTAGTTGAGTGTGATCTCCTATCTCCACTTTCGGTTAATCGAGTGCGCTCGATTCAACGATTGTTGAAGCCAATTCACGGTATCAAGTGCGCTTGATCAACGTTTGAAGAATTGTAGATCTTCCTTCACGGTATCGTGCGCGATCAACGTGTCAAAGATAGCTAGAATTTGATATCTTTGTGATCAACGAATTTGGGCATTTCAGTATCTTCAATCCACCGTTTGCTATTTTCATCGATCTATATCGTTTTGTTATTATCCGCTGCGACAATAATTAATTAACTTCTACAATTATATTATTCAATTCTTTAATTGATATCATCAAGTAATTACCCATTTATCACTTAAACTAATTACTCCATGAGTAATTACCATTAATTACTTCCATAATTAATTACTTCCATTCTTAATTATATTCAAACATTAACCATTTATTACTTCATTAAGTAATCACACTTAATTAATCCATAATTAAGTGATTATTTAAAATTAAATAAGCTATTTAAAATTAATTAAATAATTAATTAACTTCTTATATTTAAACAAAATTCTTAATTAAGAAAATCATAAATCTTAATCAATTCTTTACTATTAACAAATTATAATAATTAAGTATTCTTAAGTTCATATCAATAATAATTAACCTTAATTATCCTCACCAATTTAATTATTTGAATTAATCAAATCTGAATAACTTGAAGACAAATTATTTATTTGGATTACAAAATTATAACTTAAACTTTATTTGAAAATAAAAGCGTTTAGAAACAAATTTGAAATCTAAAACACAAAAGTCATCTAATTCTAAACTTGTTTATTTCAATATAAATTGAAACTTAATTTTTAAAAATATTACTTCAAAATTTAACTTAAACTTTGTTTTAATAATTAAATTCAAAACGTTCCTTTTAAATTTAAAATTCTAATTTAATTAAGTAAATTACTTTCAATAAGAAATCATTTTAACCAATTTAAATTTAAAATGAATTCAATTAACACCTTTTAAAAATTTGATTAACTTTTATAAAAAAATAAAATTTTAAAGCCTCATTTCATTTATTCAAACACAGGCTCACTTTGCTACTTAATTTTATTAACAGTTTTTAAATCAGCAATCTTTATCAACACAGAACTAACTAAAAACAACGACCTAAAACACTCGAGTCTAACCCCACCTGTACACGAGCCTCACTCGAGACAACGCTAGCTCTCATCTACTTCGAGTCGTACCAATGAAAATCACGAGTGTTTCCCGAGTCGACCTCGTCTTCCCAAACTTCCAAACTTATACCTGATGTCCACTATTTCCACCGTGCACGGTGCATGTGCACAAAGCCTCCGGCCACCAACGTCCGTCACCACGTCCACCAACAAGTCAACTACAACCCCACCATACCATTCGATGACCCAGAATCGAAAATATCGGTGCGAAACGAAATCGAGCATTACGCTCAAACTGGAAAAAAACGCAGATGAACCAAAATCTCTCGCCGTCGACGGTCATGACGACTGGAACCCAGGGCTTCCCTACCGGAGCAACTTCGCATCGCCACGATGCCATCACGACTCTCGCGATCGAGTCCGCAGCTCCAATTCTACAAAAATCATGTCGAACATCAACTCAACCTTACGACCGTCAAAAACCCTACTACCACCAATTTCAACCACCACGTTGCACTAAAATTCATGTGACCAATTTTCCCTTGATCGCCGTTCAACTCTCCTCCTCCAGTCCAAAACCCATGGCCAATCACCACTTTATTCGTCGGAATTTGGCGAAAGTACCAATTCCATTCACCACAGAAAATCACATTGAATACTGACCTAAAAATTTTGATTTCATCATCTAAATTCATGATTTCCTATCACCAATCTGAGTATATAATTAAATTTAGAAATTAAGATGTTTTATTTCTGACCATTTTTCATTTCTTACTGTTATTCTTGTCTAAAAGTTGTTTATTAGTTTCAAATTTCCAGAAACTAATTTTAGAACCTTCAGTACATATGAACAAACAAATTTCATTTATGTAACAATGCCTAATATTAGTTTGATTGGGAGATTTTAAAATTTCCTTAAGAAAATCAAATCCAGTAAATATGCAGAGCACATAAATTTATACATGCACTATATTCTCTAATAATTTCATACTTCTAACTGGCATACACAACAATTTCAAGCAAACAAATATTCATAATCACGGCAACATTTATCACATGCATATGGAATTCAACTACAGATATTATTTAAAACTGTTTTTAAAAAAAAGAAGAGATTACTCACCATTTATATGCAGAGACAGAGCAGTTCAATATTTTCCAAGCTTTGAAATTTAAATCTGAATAATGCTTTTGCTTGCTGATGAAATTGAATTCTTGCATGCCAGATCTCTGATTTTAAATGCTTGAAACTGATGTTAATCTCTCATTTGAGTTGCAGGTTGAGATTGCAGTAGGTTAAGTTGCTAGTAAAAAAAAACTTGATTGCAGGTTCGAATTTCAGTTTTCAATTTCATTTTGCAGATTTCAATTTTTACTTCAGATCTGCTTTTGAACAGGTTTGTACATTTGCAGTTTTTACTTCAGGTTTGATTTTGTGGCTCTAAATTTTAGGTTGAAGAAAATAATTTATGTTTTGAGTTTATTTGAAACAAGAAAAGAAAAGAAATGAGAAGAAGAAAAGGTTTGGAAATTTGAAAGAGAAAATAAATTTTCTTCATATGTTTTAAATTTTCAAATAAGTGAAAATGAAAGCCACTTGTCACAAAAACATACATTTGTCATTTAAGTACTCAATTGTTTTACATGTGTTTATGAGAGGGTTAACATGTTTACACATGTTTTAAGTCTTTTTAATTAAAATTTTATTTAATTTTAAATGTTAACATAAACTAACATATTTAATTTACTTAATACTTACATATGTGAATATAAATTTAATCCTCTAAAGAAGATATTCTAAAACTAATTAAAATATAAATAAATTTCTTATGTATTTTAAAACATTTATATTTATACATTCATAATCATTTAAAATTAAACACTTTTAAAGAAAACAAAACTAAACTTTATTTAAATCCTTTTTAAACTATCATATTAAAAATAAACAATTATTTTATATTTTTAAACAATTAAATTAAACTAAATTATCTTTTGAAAAATATGAATTTTGAAACAAAGCTTTAAATTACTATTCAAAATTATCAATAGATTGAATAAATTCCAAAACAATTTAAATTATAACATATACAAACATATATATTACAATTTGAAAATTCAATGTTTTATTTAAAACACAAGATCTTCTATTCACAATATATATCAGGTATATATTGTATATAGAATAAAATTTCATTAGTTTTGAAAAATAAATCTTATCCATTTTAAATTGTTAGAAAGATATTGATCACAATTATCAGATTAAATATTTATTATCCTTCAAAAGATTAAATTTATCAGTTTAAATTAAAATTACAAAGAAAAATTATCAAACCAATTTAATTATTAATACGGATTATTAAATTGATTTTGCCCAAAATTCCGGGTCGTTATAATCCTCCCCCTTAAAAGAATTTCGTCCCCAAAATTTAAAAGCAAAGGTAATTTAATAACCCAGTAGAGATTTTAATTTTAAACAGCAAAGCAAACCTAACATCCAGTTACTAACAACCATAGCGACCAATCAAATAATCAAACCTAACTAATTGTCCTGATGCAAATCAGAATAAATCTTTAATACTATCTTGAGTTTCCCAAGTATAGAACACCGGGAGACTCGCTCTATAGAATCTAACAAACAACATCACCAAAAACAAGAGCTCTTCTCATCTCTAGATCCAACTGAACTGTAGATTCAACAACCATCAATGAATCATACACGTACTCCCTCAGAGATACGTGAAATATAATGAATTCCAGCTACCCAAACTGGCAATTCAATCTTATAGACAACAGATCTTATCTTATCAGAACACAGATAAGAATCTCAAATGCCTCAGAGCTAGCCATCCAATCTATGTTCTCTTAACCAGAGAAATCTTAACAACAATGAATTCTCCAACTTCGAATTCCAAACTCCTTATCTCATATCTGCATATCCCAACAGACAATCCTGGGCTGCCAATCCTCTTCTTATCAGCTCAACCTATGCTGATACTTCCAGAAACAACTACACCAAAGCAAATAGTTTCTGGATCCTATTCAACAGAAATGTCTTCCAAAATCCATCGAAATCCAGAACACAAGCTCTACTTCCCAAGCAATAACAAACTGAACTTGCTTCCTTCTTTGCACAGCTGCTACCTCACTTCCGCTGCACAACTCTGATTCTGGAATAAATGAGAATACTGTTGATGAACACGAGTACAAACTTATCCAATATATCCGGAAACTTTGTTCATTAAATCCATAAAATCTGAGTGACCCATCAGACTTGGTCACGAAATCTTACTACAGAAATCCAAATCAAAAACTAGATCTGACCCATCCAAACTTCAAAATTCTGAGCTCCTACACCAACTCTTCTCTCTAGGCACCATCCTACAACCAGGCACTACCAGTATCGCTTCTGGAACCAAAACAATATGGAACTCAACTCCAGATGCAGACAAACTTCCGATTGCTCCAGCAGCTTCTACTTCCACATGAGAATCCTCAGCGTCAAACAGAAGATTGCCCAAAGAAAAATTCCCAAATTAATCGCAAGTCACTTTTGCGATCCAACCTGATTTGGATTCTAAAGAAACTGTCCTCCCTTTACCAATTAGAACAGCTATGAGCTTTTCCAAACAAGGTTAACCTTTTAAGAAACATTCACGGACTGTTCGAACCGCTGATAGAAGAACCACCTAGATTTTTGAATTACCGGAGAAACAACCAACACTGTTACTTCCAAACTCTACTTCGATAAGCTAAAAGATCTCCTTGTCAGCACACCGAATACTTCGAGTTGCACCGCTACCACGGCTAACTAAAGACTTCTAATCCAAAGAGCTCTTCAAAAACCAAAACCATGAACAAACTACACAACGGACCTCCAAGATGGCAGACAACCTCACAAGAAATTCGGACTCCAAACGCAGCATCAACATCTCGCTCTCCTTAAGGAATGACAAATGAGACCATGCCAAAGCAGAATAACTCATAGACCTTAGTCTCATATTCCAAAACAGCCAACATCCTAGCTAAAGATCCAAAAAACCTCCACACAGACGAATCTTCCCTGCGACAGATAAAAACTGCTCCTCAACTACTTCTAAAACTGCTTCAAGAGAAAACACCTTCGGAAATATCCATGGATACTGCATCTCATCACGCAGTTTTGCTACTGCACTTCCGACAGATCCAAACTTACACTTCAAAGATAAATTCCGAATCTTTTAAAAGATTTTTCTTCGGGTAACAGAGAAATCCTTACTCCAAACTACAAATCTTACTCGAGACGGTATTAGGTCTACAATCTCAACAAAAACTTCCACCCTCAAACATATGGACCTCTTCCATCAGTGGTATCGTGTTACATACACACACACCACTACTCCATCTACCTCTAAAACATATGTTGGAAAATCCAAACAGATAACCCAACAGATCAGGTAGGTATGTATATATAGTTATATATAAAAATTACAAGTACGCTCTCTCAAGAAAAACACCACTCCAGAGCCTAGGTATTCACTCAACCTAACGCTCTGATACCAAAGGAGACGACCCGACTTTCTATCTCCAGAAAATTGCATCATCTTGAAGAAAGAAAGGGATAGAAGAAGAAAAGAAAGAGAAAGAAGAAAGACAACAACATCAGAGAACTCACAGCGGAACGAATGAAATATAATATATCACATAAATATTACATAGTATCAAATTACATCAGAGTACACAACTTAAACAATACATATTAGACAGCTATAAATACACAACTCAAGTACAACAGGTACAGATACAACAAACACAGCGGAAACATAATATATCTACACGTCGAAGCCTTCTGCTCCATATCTCCTCCAGAATTTCATCAAGCAAACCTGAATCACTTGACTACTCATACAAAATATGAGTACCCAAGAGTTTAATAAAACAGAAAATAAACACTCGGGTCAGACAGGGGTCGGGTGTGAGTAAACGGGTGATAATTGCTTAACTTAAGAAAAACCTTTGAAAAGAAAAGGTATCACATAAGACTTCCCACACATAAACATGGAAAAGTTTTTACCTTACGCTAACCAAAACATTTGATAGGAAATCCAGTGATATTATAATAGTGTCTAGGGTTTTCAAGTAAATAAGAAATAGCCGAAATTGTTACATGATTAAATTCCAGCTACTAGCCACAAAAGTGGGTAATACAAACAAAACCGAGGGTCTCGTACGAAGAATAGGTTTCCATCAATGGCAGGGCTACTGGGGTACCGACCGTCACAGTACATGGCCTAGATCACCGTACCGACGAGTATGCCCGCTCCCCTGCAACACAAGGCCGGGACCATTCCTTACTGAACAGTCCCGAACAAGACAACCCCGCAGTTGGCGCGCGATTCCAACTGCCCACACAGCCGAATAAAAAGGGACTTCTAGACAGGGGAAAATCTTGCTCCCCAGTGGGAGCTACCCACGAAGCCTTGCTGCACCTCCCCTGTTTTAGCCATTCCCTGTTGATGAGGCTTGAGGCTGTGATTACCTTTATAGAACACATCTATCTTAGAATGCTCAACGGCCACCTGACGATGTTCTGAAAGCATTCAATCCATATAAGTTCGTTCCGCGTTCGAACGAAACCGAAGGCACTATCTTGTTGCACTCAATTTGGAATCACCCTCAGAGTCAACGATCATAGCCCTTGCACTCTGAATTACCATCTCGAACCTATAAGTACTATTCCGTCAAACTCATTACGGAATCACCCACAGAGTTATCCTGACGTACAGTCCTTACACCTCGAGCTTTCACTTGCTCCACTTGGATTCACGACCTAACGTTTAATTGGAATCGATGTGGTTTTCAAATCCCAATTATGGAAACCCGATCCCGGTCTCACCGAAATCAAACGCCATTTTAATGTCCAAGTTGTACTTAAGGGTTTAAACAGTTTAACTTATATTCAGGATGATATATAAATAGATGGATGAACCATATTATCACAATAGATAAATCATATCAATATTCATCTTCACAAAGCAGCATACCTCATAACATAGATATCCAAATCATCCAATAACAACGAATATCAAATTTAATATCAATCACTCAATCTTGATCATCCAATATCAATCAATCATCCATTGATTAACTCATAATCAATTGGATTATCCTAAATCTTCTTCATTTATTTATTTCAAATAAATTAATCATCTTTAATGATCTTCCCAAATTAATCTTCCTTGATTAATTATACTTAATTACATTTAAGCAATTATCCTTAACCATATGCAGTAATTAACCTTTAATTACTATCATTAATTACAATAATTAATGATCATTCATTTACTTTCATTAATTAACTATAATTAATTACATTAAACCCTAATTAATTACAATTAATTAATCATACTTTAATTAATTACATATATCAATGAACCTTGATTAATATCATTAATTATATTAATTAATGATTCTTATTGATTAATAATTACTCTTTAAAAAAGTAATTAACTTATAATTAATCATCTTATTAATCATAAACAGTAATTAACAATTTATAATTACTTATCTCAATTAATTAACTTCTTAATTAATTATATTAACCCTTGATTGATTAATCTAATTAATTAATCTTTAATTACTTTATCAAATAATTATTATTCAATTAAATTATTAAATAAATCCTTAATTAATTACTTTATTAATTAATTACACTTTAATTAATTACACTAAGTAATTAGTCTTAAATTAATCACATTTTATTAATTAATTAATCACATTAATTAATTAACTAAAATAAGTTATGTAATTAACTCTACTTAACAGGTAATTATCTTCTAATTACTTCCATTTATAAATCTTGATTACTTCCTTAATTAATTACTTAACAAATAATTAATCCCATTATTAAGCAATCCCTAATTCATTAATTAATTAATTACTCCATAATTAATTAACTTCTACAATTATATTAATCAATTCTTTAATTGATATCATCAAGTGATTACTCATTTATCACTTCAACTAATTACTCCATGAGTAATTACCATTAATTACTTCCATAATTAATTACTTCCATTCTTAATTATATTCAAACATTAACCATTTATTACTTCATTAAGTAATCATACTTAATTAATCCATAATTAAGTGATTATTTAAAATTAAATAAGCAATTAACTAATTATTTAAAATTAATTAAATAATTAATTAACTTCTTATATTTAAAAAAAATTCTTAGTTAAGAAAATCATTAATCTTAATCAATTCTTTACTATTAACAAATTATAATAATTAAGTATTCTTAAGTTCATATCAATAATAATTAACCTTAATTATCCTCACAAATTTAATTATTTGAATTAATCAAATCTGAATAACTTGAAGACAAATTATTTATTTGGATTACAAAATTATAACTTAAACTTTATTTGAAAATAAAAGCGTTTAGAAACAAATTTGAAATCTAAAACACAAAAATCATCTAATTTTAAACTTGTTTATTTCAATATAAACTGAAACTTAATTTTAAAAATATTACTTCAAAATTTAACTTAAACTTTGTTCTAATAATTAAATTCAAAACATTCCTTTTAAATTTAAAATTCGAATTTAATTAAGTTAAATTACTTTCAATAAGAAATCATTTAACCAATTTAAATTTAAAATGAATTAAATTAACACCTTTTAATATTTTGATCAACTTTTATAAACTTGTTTAAATTTTAAAGCCTCATTTCATTTATTCAAACACAGGCTCACTTTGCTACTTAATTTCATTAACAGTTTTTAAATCAGCAATCTATATCAACACAGAACTAACTAAAAACAACGACCTAAAATACTCGAGTCTAACCCCACCTGTACACGAGCCACACTCGAGACAACGCTAGCTCTCATCTACTGCGAGTCGTACCAATGAAAATCATGAGTGTTTCCCGAGTCGACCTCGTCTTCCCAAACTTCCAAAC
Organism: Allium cepa; assembly: GCA_030765085.1. Classification (NCBI taxonomy): domain Eukaryota; kingdom Viridiplantae; phylum Streptophyta; class Magnoliopsida; order Asparagales; family Amaryllidaceae; genus Allium; species Allium cepa. Next base: position 682,747,847 of record CM060938.1, read on the forward strand.
TTATACCTGATGTCCACTATTTCCACCGTGCACGGTGCATGTGCCCAAAGCCTCCGACCACCAACGTCCGTCACCACGTCCACCATCAAGTCGACTATAACCCCACCATACAATTCGATGACCCAGAATCGAAAATATCGGTGCAAAACGAAATCGAGCATTACGCTCAAACTGGAAAAAAGCGCAGATGAACCAAAATCTCTCGCCGTCGATGGTCGTGACGACTGGAACCCAAGGCTTCCCTACCGGAGCAACTTCGCATAGCCACGATGCCATCGCGGCCCTCGCGATCGAGTCCGCAACTCCAATTCTACAGAAATCATGTCGAACATCAACTCAACCCAACGACAGTCAAAAACCCTACTACCACCAATTTCAACCACCACTTTGCACTAAAGTTCATGCGACCAATTTTCCCTTGATCTCCGTTCAACTCTCCTCCTCCAGTCCAAAACCCATGGCCAATCACCACTTCGTTCGCCGGAATTTGGCGAAAGTACCAATTCCATTCACCACAGAAAATCACATTGATTTTTTGATTTCATCATCTAAATTCATGATTTCCTATCACCAATCTGAGTACATAATTAAATTTAGAAATTAAGATGTTTTATTTCTGACCATTTTTCATTTCTTACTGTTATTCTTGTCTAAAAATTGTTTATTAGTTTCAAATTTCCAGAAAATAATTTTAGAACCTTCAGTACATATGAGCAAAAAAAATTCATTTATGTAACAATGCCTAATATTAGTTTGATTGAGAGATTTTAAATTTTCCTTAAGAAAATCAAACCCAGTAAATAAGCACAGCACATAAATTTATACATGCACTGTATTCTCTAATAATTTCATACTTCTAACTGGCATACACAACAATTTCAAGTAAAAAAATATTCATAATCACAACAACATTTATCACAAGCATATGGAATTCAACTACACATATTATCTAAAACCGATTTTAAAAAAAAGAGATTACTCACCATTTATATGCAGAGACAGAGCAGTTCATTATTTTCCAGGCTTTGAAATTTAAATCTGAATAATGCTTTTGCTGGCTGATGAAATTGAATTCTTGCATGCCAGATCTCTGATTTTAAATGCTTGAAACTGATGTTAATCTCTCATTTGAGTTGCAGGTTGAGATTGTAGTAGGTTAAGTTGCTGTTAAAAAAAAACTTGATTGCAGGTTTGAATTTCAGTTTTCAATTTCATTTTGCAGATTTCAATTTTTACTTCAGATCTGCTTTTGAACAGGTTTGTACATTTGCAGTTTTTACTTCAGGTTTGATTTTGTGGCTTTAAATTTCAGGTGGAAGAAAATAATTTTTGTTTTGAGTTTATTTGAAACAAGAAAAGAAAAGAAATGAGAAGAAGAAAAGGTTTGGAAATTTGAAAGAGAAAATAAATTTTCTTCATATGTTTTAAATTTTCAAATAAATGAAAATGAAAGCCACTTGTCACAAAAACATACATTTGTCATTTAAGTACTCAATTGTTTTACATGTGTTTATGAGAGGGTTAACATGTTTACACATGTTTTAAGTCTTTTTAATTAAAATTTTATTTAATTTTAAATGTTAACATAAACTTACATATTTAATTTACTTAATACTTACATATGTGAATATAAATTTAATCCTTTAAAGAAGATATTCTAAAACTAATTAAAATATAAATAAATTTCTTATGTATTTTAAAACATTTGTATTTATACATTCATAATCATTTAAAATTAAACACTTTTAAAGAAAACAAAATTAAACTTTATTTAAATCCTTTTTAAACTATCATATTAAAAATAAACAATTATTTTATATTTTTAAACAATTGAATTAAACTAAATTATCTTTTGAAAAATATAAATTTTGAAACAAAGCTTTAAATTACAATTCAAAATTATCAATAGATTGAATTAAATTCCAAAACAATTTAAATTATAACATATACAAACATATATATTACAATTTGAAAATTCAATGTTTTATTTAAAACACAAGATCTTCTATTCACAATATATATCAGATATATATTATAAATAGAATAAAATTTCATTAGTTTTGAAAAATAAATCTTATCCATTTTAAATTGTTAGAAAGATATTGATCACAATTATCATATTAAATATTTATTATCCTTTAGAAGATTAAATTTATCAGTTTAAATTAAAATTACAAAGAAAAATTATCAAACCAATTTAATTATTAATACGGATTATTAAATTGATATTGCCCAAAATTCCGGGTCGTTACAGAGTCATCCCATGTTACTTTGAAAGCCTTCTTCTTTTTGAATTTTTCAAATTTGTTATTCGTTTTGTCATTATTGAGCTTGGGGCAGTCTTTCTTCATATGTTCAAATTAGTCACATTCATTGATGTTTGATTGTTGAGCTTGATTTTCCTTCTTTTTGAAATTTATTCATTTTCCTAAACTTATTGAATTTGTTGTAATTTTTGGAATTAAATACAATTTATTCTTCGTCTAAGTCAGAGTCTTCATTTGTTGTCAGGAATGCTATGTTCTTCTTTTCTGAATTTAATATGCCTACAAATTAGCTTCATAGGACATTAATTTCCTATCAACTCTTCAACTAAGAGTGTTGAGAGATCATTAGTTTCTTCGATAGCTAATATTTTTCTTTCCCACTCTGGAGTTAAATAATTGAGTATTCTAGATACTAAATCAAAATTTGTGAGTTTGACTCCAAGTGCCATTAAATCATGTTGAATGGTTTGAAATCTAGAGTACATATCTACTATAGATTCATTTTGTTTCATTTTAAATGATGAGAATTGATTTTGTAAAATTGAAATCTTAGTTTTTTTTAACTTTTTTTGTGCATTCATGTGTAACTTGTAAGGTACGCCAAATATCAAATGCAGTGTCACATAACATGACACGTGAAAATTAATTTTTATGTAGTGAGCAAAATAAAACATTCATAGCTTTGGCATTACTAGAAGCTGCAAATTTTTATGCATCGGTCCATGTATTCATAGAAGTAGTAGGTGCTTCATATTTATCTTGAGTGGCTAACCAGATTTCTAGATCATTAGCTTCCATAAAAATTCTCATATGTATTGACTAATATGCATAGTTAGAGCCATTAAAAAGTGGGGGTGGTGCTGTGGATTGTCCTTCTTGAAAAATAATTGCCATATTAAAGTGATTAAAAAAAATGTGCGACTATACTTTGATCAAACCTTGCTCTGATACCAATTGAAAGTCCATAGGGTGGATCGTATAGTGTATATGCAAGTATATGTGACTAATTATATGATGCAACTAAGATAAAATTAATTTAGGTGAATATAGAATAACCACACCAGGATTTTGTACTGATTCGAACATCCCATCCTACGTCCAATCCCGCAGCTCCTCTTCAGAATTCGACTATCAAACACCCTCACTTTGCCTAGAGGAATAGACTTGGTTACAATAGCTTGTTCTTGCCAAGTATATGTTCTATAACACGGATATTGACTATTAAGTACAAATGCTTCCAATATATATATATATATATATATATATATATATAGAATATTGATTGAGAAGATTCGAATATATATAGAAGAGTGAAATACAAGTATAGATTGCTAGAGATCAAGAATATATCAGAGTATAAAAGTAAAGAGCGCAAGTAAGTAAGGTAAGGTCTTCTCTTTGATTCCTGATGTTATTTGTAGTGGTGGAGAGATTCCTTGAGTAGTTCCATCCACTAATAAGTGTTCTATAGTCGCTTCTGATGGTGAAGAAGAGTTGCAGCGAAGAGAAGCGAAGATGTCTTTTCAAGTGCGGCAGTTATGGTTTGAATTTCAAAACCCGAGTTCAGTACTAGATGTCTGGTATTTGTTTCAAATGTCTGGCTATATTTTTATTTTGTATATCGTAGCCTTTCAGACGTCTGAGTAAATTAACTAGAGGTCTGATCCTGTCTGGTTTATAATCCAGAGGATTTCTTCAGACGTTTGGCTAGTGCACCCAGACGTCTGAACCCTGTGTATGTTGCTTTTGTGCATCTGTGTCATTGCTCCATTGATCGTATCGACTTGTAGTCTCTTATAACGTTCTTTGAGCCTTGTTCTTGTCTCTCTAGTGATGTTACTTTAGCAATTACCTGTAAGTAGAAATATATATGCATATTCGATTTCAATTGTATAGTTGTTGTCATCGAAACCGTAGATTTGATTTCCTAACAAGGAAAATTTGATTGAGGAAGCGGGAAGAAAGGGTTAAAGAGGGAAGGTGGTATTTAAAGATGAAAAAGAAGACGAACAATCACAAGCATTCGTTCGGTGGTCGGAGCCCGATGTAGAACAAACAAAGCATGTCTTGTAATTATATGGCATATTTTGGGGGGCAAGTGTTGGCTCGGTTTTCCAATAAGAAAAAAGGGAAGCAGAAGAAAGCGTGGGAATGAAAGACAGAACTGCCGGACTAGATGTTTGGTATGGCATCCTCTGAAATGCCGATCCAAAAATGTTGTCTGGCGTCCTCTGATATACGGGACCAAACATTTGGTCCGACATCCTCTGATGTGCCAGACCAAACATTTGGTTCGGCATCCTCTGATATGCCGAACCAAACATTTTGTTTGACACAATACGTCCAACACCATCCAAACATTTGGTTCGATACACAAGCGCTTCAAACCAGACAAGGAAAAACACCCAAGTCAGGCAAGCTCCATGACTCAAATGCCGATCCAAATGATCTTTCTCAAATGCCGAACCAGATTCAAAAAGTTATTACTTCCTCATCTACACTTCACAACTCCAGTCCATAAATATGGGAGCTTCTCAACAACAATGGGGGTGGATTGTAGGAGAAAAGAGGAAAAATTCCACTGAGAGTCAGTCACTCTAGCTACTTCAAGTTTTTACTCTTTCTAAATAAACTTGTATTTGTAATCAAATCAAAGTAAGAGTAATAAGCTGGACAGTGGATGTAGGCACATTCTAGCCGAACCACTATAAAACCTTGTGTGATTTACTTTCCTTAAATGCTTTTCAACTTATGAGCCTGTGAATTGTTCTGTGACCGCATAAATTTAACATGTTGGAACATTAAAATTCCAAATCAATCAACCTAAAGGTGACCTAGCTAAAAAAACTAGAGGTTATTGTCCAATTTTTGTGCAAACATATATGAATTTGGAAAGCATTGGGTAGTAGTAGTCCCTAAATTTGATAAATTATATGGTAGTTATTGATCTGTAGATTAAATGATTTATGCTAGTAATGAGAACTAGAAGTTATCAAAATAAAATATTAGGGTTTAAGTAATATTTAAATTATTGGAATGTAGGGAATTGCAATGTAAGTTTCTATAGATTACCAAGTTAAGATTCAACTAAAAGTGTAATGTTTGAAATAACAAGGAATATGGCTAAAAGAAAGAGATGTGTAAAATACGAATATTTACCGTATTTTGTACGATCTATTTTGATAACCATGAAAAGATCATTCAATGTAATTCCAAATATAACAAAACTTTCCTTTTTGGATAAGACATAGAAATTTACAGTGTTAACCTTTCCTTTTGAGGAAGATGCAATTCCAATATTTTAAAAGGTAGAAGTCCATAAGTATGAATTAATGATTTCTAATAGTGATAATATCCAAAAGTAAAATTAATATATGCAATAAAGAAAAGTTGGAAATTAAATAATAAACGACAAGGTAGGTAAGGTAATATGGTGAGCAAAGGTGAGTTAAAAGTTAAGTAAGCCATAATTGGTAAGTAAGTAAGTAATAAAATGAGTAAGCAATGACTTAGCAACGAAAAGTAGATAGTGAAAGATAAAAGGAAACGGTAAATAAATCTAACGATAAAAGGGGAAGTGGACGGTAAAGAATATTTAAATCTTTTAATTAAAAGGTAATGATAAATGAAACTAAATTTACATTAATGGAATAGGGGAAGAACGTGTGAAAAAGTAAAGAAGTATTATTGACAAGTGAACATTAGATGCGCAATAACTAGGTATGAATATATATAACATATATATATATATATATATGTATGTATGTATGTATGTATGTATGTATGTATATGTATGTATGCATGTATGTATGTAGCCTTATGTATGCATTTATGATGAATGTGAATTAGTAAGTTAGCTAATAACTTAGATTAAATGAGAATGATACAGTCTTTAAAATGAGTTGGAATGCATGGTTAGTAGTGTTACACAATAGAAGTCCACCCACCAAGGGGCTATCGACAGTTATGTATACATTATACTGATGTGGGACATATCCAGCTACAGGACCCGTCGAATTATACACGCTCACGTATAGGTGAAATAATACCCTTGTTGGGTCAACTTCAACTTTTTAGTAGGGTTATTTTCTTGATCGTATTTGGAAATCTACATGGAATAGTGAGAAAGGCTGGACTCTATGTTAGTGTCATTGGTACCATATTAAGGGTAGTAGCTACACATAAGTCAAGAACATCATCAGTCCCGAGCGGTCGGCAAAAAGACAAGGGTTAAACCTAAACAGGCTACAACTACAACTAGTGTAGGTCACATTTACGCCGTGCACCACCACAGTTGTTTGCTAGTTTGTTTGTCAGGAGGCAATGCTAGATAACCCTTATGCAAGGTCTTTCAAAACAAGTGGGCTTAGTCCAAGGAGCTAAGTCCTCCATAGTCCATGGGGTTGAGTCCATAATAAGAAGTAGACAGGTAAGTAAATCCCCCATGCAAGATAGAATATGGCTAAACTATTGTGATGCCATTAATAGACATTGCGGGTGTTCCTTGGTATGCACGACGACTAGGATGCGGTACTGCATTGATGATATATCCTAATGAGGTGCTAGGTTATGGATATTAGCGAAGATAATATCTTGGTCTAAAGGGATGTGGGACTTATATATAGGTATGTACTTATATTCTAGTTTGAGTAAATAAGGCAGATCGTACGCGTACATGGAGTCGAGACGACTAAGTAAAATAAAATGACATAACTTGTGATAGAAGGCAATCAATATAAACTAGTGTTGTGCATAAAGTGTATAATTTACCATGTTGTTCTGACCACCTTCTCATTATAACCCACATGATAGCTTTGGAGGGACATATACTGTTGTATGGCGGCAATGATAGAAGGACGGTTTACTTATGTATGCTCGACACCGATAAGGACACTAGATATTGAAAGTGTTAATCTTGGTCAGTAACTATATGATTTATTAGACTTTATTATTCCACTATGAGATATATTGATAGTGCTTTAATATGCATTTATTTATTTATTTTCAGGATACAAAACCACCTATCTATACTTTGATGGACTTGGGTTTTCAATTTAGCGAAAATTTAGGCCTATTGTGGTGCGGGCTGTTACATTTGGTATCGAGCTTAGGTTAGTCGATCATCAGAATTAAGATACGTTGAGTGAACATATTTTTATTTTTACCAATAATTATATGTATAATATACTCCAAATTCAATTCTGACTTTGCAACCATATTCTGAAAAGATGGACAATGTGACTATGAGTTGGAACAATAGATATAGTTGAAGATGTAGACCTATCCTAATTACCCTATGGGAAATAGGTCATATGAAAAGGCGTCGACTTGTGAAGAGCATGAATGCAAAATATGGAAGGTCCCTGAAGCCAGAAAGTACATGACTCCCTAGTTGGACCTCCGATAGCCCAATGGTTGTGGATCCGTGCACGATTGCCGATTGATAATGTACATTAGGTCCAACTAAGCGGAAAGTAAGAGTCTATATGTTATAGATATCCGAAAGAAATATATTCGAGCAAGAAGGTGTGTACTAATCACTCCAAGATCATAGCTGGATTTTAATATTTGAAAAAAGGAGATAATTATGAAAGTAAGTAGAAAAGAAGAAAAGTCCAAAAGAAGGGACGAAAAAAAATCCACTCTAAGCCCGACCTCATATAAAAGAATTTAGCATAAAAGTTGAAATAATTTTCTTATAAAAATTTCAGAAAATATATAAATAATATATTTAAAATAATTTTCTAAGGAATAATGTGAAGGTAGAAAAACCTTATTTTTGAAAAATAAAAAAATATTTAATTTTTGAAAAAAATACAACTATGATATGTTGAGTAAAAAGTTTAGTAGAAAAATTAAAATTTGTAGGACCAAAAATAACAGAAAATGGGTTTTTAATAAAAATGGTTAATTTTTTGAAAAAATAATAGCGTATATAGCTCGTTGATTTTTCTAAGATGAATTTTTTTAAGTTAAGGATTCTTTTTAGGGGTGGACAATAGGAAGTGGTACTATGTCAAAAGAGGTAAATAAAACAGGAAAGAAGATTAAACCCAAAAATAAAGCTGTAGGTGAATGCATTAGAATGGTTCAATATAGAAAATACTAAATTGAGAGGAAAACTATATGAATAGAAGCAATTTAAATAAGAGCAGTTTGGATAAAAGAAAATTAAATAATAGTAACATTATTGGAAATTTATATATAACATAAGGTTAGTAATTAGAAATAACATTAGGAGATTACTAAATATATATTAGAAATCAGATTAGAGGCAAGATAAGGGGAAATGGTTATTATCTGCGGTAGTGCACATTGATTGCATGTATCTCTTAAAAACTCCCCATACTAATGTTAGAGACTACCATGGATTGGAAGTGGAAATAAGAGAAGTAATAGGATGAAAGTGTCATTGTTAACTCTAGATGTTAATTTTTGAAATTTTAATAGTTCTTTTTGAAACATTTTAAAATGTATTTTTAAAAGAAATGGTTTGGTATAAAATTGAGTTTTTAAAAGAAAAACTTAATAAATGGTTTGAGTTAAAAATCCCAATCATAAGAAGTAAAATTCTTTTTCGTTGAAAAAGGGCTGTAAAAGAAGAAGTTGATTTAAAGAAAAAGAAAAGAACTTCTTAAAAAAATGAACCTTGGAAGATAAATATTTTGGGATTAAGTACTTTAAAACTATGAAGTTTTAGTTTTTTTGAAAAAAGTGGCAAAACCAAACTAAAATTTTATACGAAATATGGATATAGATGATTAGCTAGGTAAGACGAGGTAAAATCAAGGCTATGAGTTAAATAGTGATGAATGCTCATAGAATAGCAACAGTGAAACCCCCTTGGATAAAAGGAATGCTGATAAGCCAAGGAATGTTTTATTAGACATGTGTGCAAGCCGTAAGAAGAACCCTCAAAGGAACAATGAATATTATCAAAGTACACTTTTGTGAGTTCTAGAACAAGCTCGCAAGGAAGGTTGACGATGAAGAAAATAAATAGCAAAAATTTGAGAATACTGTTAAGAGATTTAGATTAAGAGAATATAGTAATAGAGGGTAATAAGATGACAAACACACACAGAGCATGTCGGTAGACTCAAGGTTAAGGAAGGAATGGTATGTGGTGAAAAGTTGTTTCACCACGTCGATTTGCCAAGAGCTATTCTGAATGTGCATAGTTTATATTTCTTACCCACTACATTCTGGTGATGCGCAGTATATCCCATAATTGGCTGTGATAATCAAAGTAATTGATGGACCTTAATTATTAGAAGCCAAAAAGAAGTTAAGATACGTGGGTTACAATGAACTGGCATGTTAGAATGGTCCACTTAACATTAGTAGGGTGATGGGGGCCATAACTTCATAAATGTCAGTTGATGTTGAAGGTTAGTTTCTAGCAATTGTATTTTTTGGGTTTAGGTTGTAAGCATTAGTTATTTCTTTTTTATAAAATACGATGTCATGTGAAATGTTTCTTTTAAAAATTGGTTTTCTGGATGGACTGCTATATTAATTTAAAAACTGCGCAAGTAAGGATGTCTTATGTAAACACTTAACTAATGTAAAATAAATAAATAAAAATCTGGAAGTTTAAAAACTAATTTAGGGAAGTTATTAAATTAGCTACTAAAAAAAGTAAAGTTAAGTCCTAGAAAGTAATAAAGGATTGGAAGACAAATTTTGGGCGGAGAAGGATAAGCAAGGCTATTGCAATATCCCGGGTCGCTATCCCAATGCCTTAAAAGCCAAAATTTATAAATGAACTTATGACCTGGTTGTTATGTAACAACCTGATTTCCAGTGGGTCCGGATTTTTCGCAAAAATGCTAAAATCCAAGCCCATTGAAGCCCGAGTTGGGTATTTGATATCCTGCAAATAGGCAAAGATAAATATACCGGAGCTCAAATAAATATCTCATAGCGGAACTGACTAAAATATAATAGTAAATAAATATCACCAAGGTAATAGCACTTTCTAAACAAGTGTCACGAAGCTGGAAAATCTCTACCATCTATCTAACCTGTGGGATGACATGAGGGGGAGGTCAGAACTAAAGTTTTGGTGAATGGACAAATTATACACTTCTAAGCATAACTTTACATATACTGTTCTATTTCCATTTTCTGTTATATTAGATTTATTGGGTTCACAATACTCTCGCCTCTGTGTGTGAATTGTACCCATCTACTCCCTAGTAGATCAAGACCTAATGACCAATATATATGTAGCTACATGCCCAAAGACCGCATCGGTCCTAGGTACCACCCATAGCACCTTCCATATCCTCCTTGAAAAGGACTTCATCATCTCGCTATGAAAGCGCTCTATAACTACATCTGTAAAGGAAGGCTTCGTGAGGCCTACGGTACAGATATCCGTCATCTGCTAGGAAAACATAAAACTCCATCTGCAATGGTTCGCACCAATGCTTAGACATCCACAATGTACCATCCGGTACATACATTGAGGACTACACCTAATCGTTCTGTCTGCTCCCTGAGCTCCGCCAATAAGGTCTACCTTGTATGGAGCTCAGTCGGGGATTTTCTATATCTGTAAAGGTCCGCTTCGTTAGGCCGACAATACAGACTACTTGGTCTATCTCTTTTCTCATCATGGGTATGGCCCCACGTAGCCCCCCTCAACTAATCGAAAGACCTTTCAAGAGCTAAGTGGTTGTGCCCTATTGCAAACAATCTAAACATCCAATTGACTGTGCCCCTCATCCCATGTCTCGATAGTGAAAGAATCATTGGCTTGTTGGTTTAACTCTAGTCTTTCCCGAACTCGCTCTAATTGATGATGTCTGATATCTTCATGCGACTATCCTTATGGGTCCTGCCCACTATAACCTACTCGTAAACTAAAGTACGGTGTCATATGAATATCCTACTCTATCATCAACCTTTTTATTACCTACAAAGTTCACTTCGTTAGGCCTGCAATGAAAAAGCAGTCAAGGCATACTCTCTTGATGGAACACCTATAGACCTACCTCTGGGGGTGTAGCTTCGTTAGGCCTACCCCAGAGGGCTATCCTAGAGTATCGTCACGTCACGTTGAAGTCTCGTACTTCCTTCTAGCCTAAAATATCTAAGTTAGACATGCTCTTTCTGTACTAAAAATCTGCGACGAACTGCTTCGTTAGGCTTTTTATGTGGATTCTCTTTGAGCTACTCCAAACGCACCTTACCATTTTATTAGACCCTACTTCTAATCTTTTATATGCTTTTAGTTTATTTTTCTTATTCTGTTAGCTACTTATTTACCCTAATCAGCATGTCCAGCCCCACCCACGTATGATACCATCAGTCTAAGACCTGAAAGGGAATGCTGCCGGTACGGGCAGCTGCTATTATTTTTTGCTTATTAACTTAATCAAAGATCTATGTTTGATAAAATAGGCCTATTCTATTTCTTTCTTTTTAATTATAACCTAAATGTTACAATTATATTTGCAATTGTCACTTTTATATTCTTTTCATCCTTTTATAATCCACATGTTATAAATGTAATTGCAAGTGTCGCTTTTCTATTCTAGTCTGTCTTCTTTTATTATGATACTAGATTATCTTTAGTTCTCCTATATTATATGACAGTCTTAGCTTGGACTACGTCCACTATCACAAATTACTTATCATAATAACTGCTTTAATTTTTATTCTACTATCTAAGTAGTAAATTCCGATCTAGTCACATTTTCTGTTTATAATTTCTAGTCTTGTCAAATAATTAACTTGACTATATCCTCTTCTTTAATTTCTTTAATGCCTCATGTTATTCTCTTTTATTCTAGGTGGTAGTTCTATTCTATTTCGTTGGTTACAAAAACACGTAACTGCAAGATATTTCTTTTGTTGTTGGATAATGTAAAATATAGTAATGTCTCATTTTTCACTAATTCCATTTTTCTTGCTTTTATTCTTGCAATTACGTTTACCTTTTTCTTACAATATTAAACTATGGAAATATACTCCCTTTTCTAAACTTGCCAACTAATCTTCCACTAACTTCCAAATCAAGTTATTAGATTTTCCCTTTTTATTTCATTCCCCTAGTTTTATCATAATTTACTGCAAATTTCTCACTTTTAGGCTTATGCCTTTCTCTATAATTTTGAAGCCTAATATTACTTATATTTAATTGGATTCCTATCTTTTCCATTGAAATAACATTTAAATATAAGCACACTTCTCTTATAAAATTTACAGTTTTAACATAACTAACTAGTAGAACTAGTTACTGAAATTTGTTCAAATGCTGAATTAAAATATTTAACAAGAACCTAATGATATTATTTATCATCAACATATAAGATATATAATTTAAATCCACTTAATTGTAAAGAAAACACTCCAAATTCCAGATCTGGTTTTAATCTAGTTCTATCATCCATAGTCTTTCCCTTTGCAACCCTATTTGGATCCACAAATCGGAATTTGTATAGATTTATTCATATAGATCTAATTGAACAAAATTAAACAGATAGATTTGAAAACTAGATCCAAAAACTCACCTCATATGGACGGCTTAATTTGGACATCTCTTCTTTAGATCTACAGTTTCTACCTCCAAATTGCAAATTAGAAAGCCTAAATCTAATATATTTGATTTCTGAAGAATTGGAGGAGAAAGAAAAGTGACAGGGCTTCCACGCCCATTCAGAAAGATATGGGTTTGAAGCCTAGCCTTGCACTTTTGTTTATGGAGAGCCAAAGCAACGTCGTCCGGTCGTTTAAAGCGATTGAAATCTAGCCCTTAAAAACAAGCATAACACATCAGTTTTGATGTGTCTAGCCTTTTTCTTTTATACGAATTAATTTATTCCCTCTATTTTTAAACGTTATATATTATTAAATGTTAACTTTTAACCGTTGCCAATTCATTCTAATTAATTTTCATCAATTGCAAATTTAATTCCCTTTACGGCACATGTTTATTTTTACCTCTAATGACTAATGTTATTTAATTTCCTTTATGACGCACGTCTATTTTGAAATTCAAGCACACGTTATTTCTAGAATTTATACGTGCATATATTTATAAACAAAAATATTTAAAAAAAATTACACGTATAATTATTTTTTAATAACTTCGAACATCAATAACTTTTCATATAAAGTCCGTTCGAGGCATACTATATATGTAAATTAATCAAAAAATCACCATAAACACAATGGTATAAGTTTCGAGGTCATATTCTGACAATTGCAAAATTGCTCATTTTCACTGCTTATAATTATTTTGGTTATTTAATTATCTAAAAATGCGAGGTGTTACATGTGACTTTTACATAAATGAAAACAGTTTTGGAATTGACATTTACCGTGTAATGGACTAGAGTCCCTTACGAACTTTAAACCATTGGCCGAACCCCGACTGCATTGGATGCGGCATGGATTGTTTTGAAAAAAAATACTTTTGAGAATTTTTGTACAAAATCTTTTGATTTTAAAAATAAAATTCTTTTATGAAAAACTTTGAAAAAAAAATGAAACTTCGAAGATTTTCCAACTATTTAAAAAAATAAACAAAAAAGATTTCAACAGAAAATGGGAAAATTTCTGATTTTGAAATGCCACATGCTTAGCATAGAAGAAAAGTTGATGGATTAACAAGTATGAATTTTATTGCACAACAGAAGTGACAATAAAAGTAAGAGGTAGTTAGTGATTGTTTGCAACCAAATTGCCCACAAACACCTAAGAATAGATTTATGTAGAGAAGTAAGCGAAGAAAGTAAAATTAAATCTGAGGAATAAATTAAGCTAATAGAAAATAACAAGCAATAATCAGAAATATAGAGGTTTATAGTGGTTCGTCGTTGTATGCCTACGTCCACTTTGAAGATTATTTTTATCGATCACTTATAAATCGGATTACCATAGCAAGAAATGGAGAAAACTTTATTAAAATTAAGAATAACGTAACCAACCGCATAAAGATCCTTAGAATGACCCCTTAGGCCAGTATTTATAGGTGTAGATGACCACCAATCTCTTTGAAAATTCGTTTATAGGACCTCCTAATCTACATGAGTCACCAGAGGGGTTGCTAGGTCCAAATCCCCATGAAGAGAGATCGCTACCGATCATTTTGTTGTTTGATTTTTGGGCAGTGATCCCTATCTCTTCTGCATGCTTTAATATGTCATCCCTTCACATCTTATTTCATTTGGACCAAAGGAGCTCAAGTTATTGCACGACCTTTGATTCAGTATTGCTTGTGCACTGTCTTCCATGCATCTCTATCATAGGGTTCATATCGTTCTCTCCGTCTTTGTCCATTTGATGTGTGATCCCTAGGGTATTTTCTCTAGAATACCTATGCCTTGCTCTCCAAATTCCATGTGCTTTGGACTTACAAATCTTGAGATATGGATCGTTGAATGTATGAAAGCACTTGAAATTGGTTGGATGTCGATCCCTCTTCAACAAAACCTGCCGATCTATACCTCCTAGCAAAGCATGCCGAGTCCTTTTCTATGAACCGAAGTATGCAAATCCAACTCAATAAACCATGCCAACCCTTTATTTGCTAACTGAAGTATGCCAATCCGTACTAGCCAACTATGTCGATCCTTTCTTTTTCCAATAAAGTATACCAAACCTTCTACAGGAGCCAACCCATGCCGATACCCTCTAAGTCGCTAAGCTATATTCCACATTTTAATGATTCTACATTGCTTCACCAATTCCATTCAATTATAACTTGATATAACCATCTACTTGACTTTTGGGTCACACAATCATCATTCTGGAATCATCGGCCTTGACGACAATAGAGTCTAACTTGTGCAGCCAGTTCAATATAGCTGGGCTGGAATGCCGGATAACACTTGCCCCACAAAGTACGTCTTGTGATTAACGTGACATGCTTTGAATCAAAAAAGTTTGGATTGTCGAAAAGAGGTCCATCTAGCTTCTTAAGTGATTGTTATTCCTTTTTCGAATTGATTTTCCAAGGCATTGAATTTCTCACTAATTGCAATCACACTTGGCCGATTTTCAATAACATAAATCCAGTGCTATATTTCGTCAATATATATACATTCGGTTCCGCGAGACTTACAAGCTTTTGTTATCTAGCCCGACACTGAACATGAAGGTTTCAGTTTTAACTTTAATTTCTGTCGATTTTAAGAATTGAACTTTTAGGTCATTCACATGCATATTGATGTACACGTTTTTTCTATCAGCTCGTGGACGTGTTTGAACACTTATGGGTCATTGACAATTTCTATAGTATTTTGTATATTATTGTTCATAGCCAATCCTATATAACCGCGTTTATTTTTCCTTTTTCTTTGTTCTTTTTTATATTATTAAGATGTATAGGGGTTGGCATGCATTATGCCGATCCCACTTTCGAGCCTTGCTAATAGGGGTTGGTGAACTTCTACGTTGATCCCTCTCTCCTCAATACGCGCTCAGCATTTTAGGCCGATCGCTCTCCCATACATATATATCAGCCCTCCTTCCCTTCCTTCTTCACTTAACTTATCCACTTGCTTTTGCACCGAGTCCTCATCACGAGACCAAAATCTCCAACCTTTGGCCTTAAATCCATCCATGATTCCAGCTAACCCATAAACTTACGTCTCCTTCCTTTTCAATTCGATCATCTCCAAACACTTGCCTTCGTCTTAATTCGAACATCCATATTTTCATATAGGTAATATTTTGAAATACTTTATTTAATTGTACGATAAGATCTGTGGCTCTAAGTTGTTGGTGATTACGATGGCGTTCGAGGTCATGATGACGAGCGGCCTGAGAGAGATAAACGATTAGTGAATAAGGTTTGGTAGATTGAGTTAGGAGAAGGAAGAGGGGAGGAAGAGAAAAGATGAGGGTGTGTTTAGGTAAGGATCGGATGTAATGGCGAAGTCAAAGGATGGAGCCAAAGTAGGGAGGGATGGTCATACAAGGTTAGGAAGGAAGGAATTAATGTACGTGGCTCTATGAGAATAAGATAAGGTAGTAGGATTGGTAAAGTCACATTCAGATGAAGGGTCTGATCATGTGGCTTTGGAAATGGTGGGCCTATCCTCAATATCGGCTTTTATATAGAAGTCACATTGATTTAGTTTAGTGGTTTATCCATGACTAGGGATTGGTAGCTTTTTAGTATAGGAGAGCGGTCGGTGTATAGGGATAGGAATTGATATTCCCTGGTCGAAGTGAGGGATTGGTATAGGATCTTTGGGATAGGGTTCGACATATTCGTTGGGATCGGAATAAAGTTAAGAATTGGCTCTTTGAACTTATAAACTAAGTCAACCTAACTTGTTCGAACAATCACCATTAATTTACCTCAATGATTTTGGACATATGATGACGATGAACAATAAAACGTGCATATTCACTGTCGAACTTTAGATTGAACACTCAAACCCCTCGAACTTTCATCATGGACTAAAAACTTGTACATGGACATAAATGAAAACTTCACACTCCAATATGCCAATAGTCGAACCCAAAACATTCATAATGATCATTCTTCTTGCCAATTGAGACGACCAGTGACGATGGTCTCCCTGGTCGAACTCCCAAGTCTCGTCTTTTTACTTCGTTTTTCTGATTCTAAAATGTTCATATCCTCAACTTCGTCCAAATAGCTACGCCTTTGTACATGGAACTTCTTGCTAATTATGAGCATTTTATTCCGTCTGCCAACTCCCGAAGACTAAAGATTCGTATACAACTTCAAACAACGATCGGGAAGTCCCTCTTATGTTTTTCTTGAAACTTTGGCGAATTGCCAAGTCTTGACAGGTGCTTGGAATAAACTTTCTTTGTTTAAACACAAGTGGTTTTATGTACGATGTCCACCCGGCTTTGCGAGGCAATGGTTGGAAGGATGTAAGTTTTACTTTCATTTCTTTCTCAAGTTCGCTAATCCAGGTTATAACTTTTCCTTTGAATCTACTGACATCTGGAATTTTTTTAGGTGTCTACCTACGTCCTGAAGGTGCCAATTTTTCAAGAGTACCCTCCGCCATTCGTGCTACCCCTATCGAAGATAGGGACATCAAACTTCTTGTAAATGACAAGTTACTTTCTTTATTCGGGTTGTTGGAGTAAAGCCATAGTATCGGGCTCGCCGAAAGTGAGACATTACCGTGAAATGTCGTAGAGCAGGGAAGGGATGCTATGAATCACGTCATGCCCCCAACCGAGGGGACTCAGGATGACACTGAAGAGGGTGAAATTAGGATTTCCAAGCTAATAAACCTGGCGACGTTGATGCAAGCGCATGGAAGGCGCTTATGTTAGAACGTTCGCAAGGAGCACAACCTTGAACACCCACTAAGAGAAAGAAAAGGCTCCATACAGACTTTGTAAAAGAAAGACAGTTACAGATCCATAATTTATCATTAGTTTTATTGAAGAAGAATCATCTTCCCAACACTTTGAAAGACCACCGAAGGAATTTTCAAATCTCCAAATTCCAGTTGATATCATGACCTATGACTTTCCAAATATCAAAATCAGAGGACTTAATTCTCCTATTAGGAGCAGCGAAGACATTCATCCTTATGATAAAGGAGAGCGAACGCCGATCAGCAAGGTTACAGCCACCGGTATTTCAGGGGGATCACCACAACACTCATGACTACGTGTACTTCACTACACATGATTTATCAACCTTTTGCACAATAATTACTCATATGTTCTCATTTAGTCTTTGTAGGTGCAATAACTCAGTCTCAGGCTTTCGATCGGTTGAGAGGTTCTTCATCATATTATCAATCCAACTGGGATTTGAAATCTAGCCAGCGCAAAGAGAAAGACGAGGGATGGGATAAAAACATCACTCAAGGGAATCCTCTCCTCGAAACGCAAGTCCCAGTCCCAAACATCATGCCAAGGAGACTATTATAATTTTCCTGCATATAGTGGAGTCTAACATCCTTACCGTGGCTCACAAATTGCCACTTCTCATGAGAAATACTCTGGCTCCTCGAGCTTTAAACAATCTAGCGAATGCCGATCAAGTAAACATCCAATTGCCACTTCTTATTCGTCTCTACATGCAGCTGCTCTCGATGTTTCTATAGTAGAGAGATTGGCTGAGTTAAGGCCAACTTTCCAAAAAAATTCTTTGGTAGGCTTAATTTCCTTCTCTCAATTCATATGATTCTGAGGCATTCCAAAGCGAGTTCTCTTGCATGCGTCAATGATGTGTTCGTGCAGCACGTATCGTTCCAATATTTTGCAAAGGAAATATCTATAGTGTCCATAGAGTAGCAACATGGAATAAACTGCCTCAAGGTAGAAGCAATGAAAGACAAGGACATAATCAAACATCAGGATGTCAAATTGTTATAATTGAAAACAAAACTTTCTGAAGTGAAGAAAAATGCTAAGGAAACAGCATAAGCGCTGAGCCATTTAGATACTTATCATAGAAAGGAACTCGATGCTGCCCTCAACCGTAATGGGGCACTTGCTCTAGAAAATGATTCCTTGCAAAAGGAAAAAGATGTTCTGGCCCACCGCATTGAGGAACTCGAAATGTTTCTCAAAAAAGAAAAGGAGGAGAAAATTAATGCTCAAGAAGAATCGAAAAGTATTATGAGGAAGCTATCGAGGACAGAAGCCTAAAAGTTAAACTCAATGAGTAATTTTCGAAAATTAAAGCTCTTAAAGAGGAAGCTCGAGAAGAAGGCTGCAAAGAAATGATTGAATAAATTGAATCCCAATTGGAAGCCGCTAAAGAGTTTGGTAGGAATGAAATTACGGACTTCTTCGATCCATTGATTATCGAGTATAATGCCAAAGTCCTTATCCACCATGACTTAAGTTTTCTTGTTGTGGGTTACCTCAAATCACTTATTGAAGCTTAGGAGCATGTTGTTGAGATGAAGCAGAGATAAACGGATGGAGCTAAGCTCAATGAAGAAGAGTTAGTGTGGGAAATTCTTCATGGAAAAGAACCCTTGGATGTGGCGGTTGCGAAACTTTGATACTTCAATGTTTTTGCACCTACCGAGGAAGGGGAACATATGGCTGGATCTTCAGGGGTTGACTCTAAGGGTCCTTCTTCTTCCCAAGCAGCAGAAGCATCAGTCTCCCTCGACATGGAGTAGGATTTGGGCTACGATCCAAACAAGCCTGACTACCAATCCAAGGTGTTGTCCCCTATTTTAGAAGGAGGTACTCCAGCAACCACAGAGAGTTAATTGGATGTGGGTATTGCATTTTACTCCTCAGTTTATGAAATTTTTTGTTCTTCGTGTCTAATGGTTTTAAGCTCGTCTCCCTGTTTTACAATTTTGCAGATCTTTCGGGCCCCGCTCAAACACCCAAGAGTGATGTCGCTGTAGCGCAATAGAAGAAAACGACTGATCTTCCAGTAGCTACTTATATACTTGGGCCCAATGCTCATGTCATCAGAGCTCTTGATAACGATGAGGTCGATGATCCGCTTCCAACCGATGAGTCTGATGACGTAATGATTACTGGTGCCTTCGAACACACCGACAAGATTAGCTTGAAAGAGCGGATTGAAAAGGATGGGTTGCTGAAAAGAAAAGCTAAAACTGAGTCCATGGAGGTAGACATTGGCGATCCTCATCTTGTGCTACTGCAGGTTATTCCACCTAGCGGATTGATTCACAGTGATCTTCCTTCTAGCTCTGGAAGTTCTTCTGCTAAAGGCGGTAGGGGATCTAGAAAAAGAAGCACAAGTGGTGGTGCTCCCGAAAAAACCAAAATAGAGAGAAATTCAATGAAATAGCCATCACTTCTGCCCAGTGTGTATATAATTTGCACAATTGTTTCTTTCATTAGCTATGATTGTACGGGTATGAGTCCTAATTTTTGGAACAACTTGTACTACGATCTTGAAACCTGTAATGTGAACAATTTTTTTTTTTGTTGAGCGAGCTTTCATGTGACCATTTAAGTAGTTGAACTATCGTGTTACATTTAATTTACTTGTAATTCATTATTCATGAATTTTGGTAACAATCCACCAGCTCTGTTCCAAGGCCTCTAAGTGGTCATGGCCTCGAGTTGTATCAAATGCCAGGCTCAGGCCTTAGTGTTACGTTGTTGAATTCAATAGTTTTTAAGCAAATTTTCCTCCGGTTTTAGGTTAGCGAGGTTAGATGTTTGATGGTCTAATTCCATCCTTAGCGAGTTTATACTCTCTCGTTGGTTTCAGGCTAGAGTTTTTGGAATAATGAATGGTCGAACTCCACTCCTTTGTTCATTCATGTTTGTATCCACACTCTAGGGATAAGAATTGGTTGATGGGTGGTCGGATCTAACCCAATCTTTATTCATACTCCAGTCCGCACTCTAGGGACTTAGAGTCCTTTCCCGAGTATATGATTGGTACCTGATTTATGTTTATACTCCAATCCGCACTCCCGAGACTTAGAGACTTAGAGTTATTTCATGGGTGGTTGATTCACACCTGATTTATGCTTATACTCAAATCCACACTTTGGGGACTTAGAGTTCTTTTGTAGGTGGTCGGTTCACACTCGATTTATGTTTATACTCTAGCCCTCACTTTGGGGACTTAGAGTTATGTTAGAGAGCAGTCGGATCATAATCTCTTTGATTGATTAATTTGCCCTCAAGGATTTGGGGTTTGCTTAAGGAGCGACCGGTCGTGTCGTAGTTGCTTTGATTTTATCTCAGTTCCATAGTTGGGTAGGAGTTATTCGACCATTAGATTGTCGGCCATATTCATTCCTTATTGTGTACCATGTCCTTTGGATTGTGAATGAGAGTTTTTAAATGAACAAGTATAATCAATCTCTTGAAGCATATTCATACATATCAACATCAGTCAGTTTCGCTATGGAATTAGCATATAATGCAATGGCAAACATAAATATAAAGGATGCCTGAAACTTTATTCAATAAATGGAAAGGAATAACATAAACTGTCTTATTACACATTCGTAAAATCAAATTCTAAAGAAAATTTTGAAAGTAAAAACAACTGAAATGTAAAGGAAATAAACTAAGTGAAATAACATCGAAGATGTTTGCTATTCCATGCCCTTGGAAGTGCGATGCCATCAATAGTCGCTAGCTTGAAAGTTCCTTCTCCATGCCTCTATTCAATGACATATAGTCCTTCCCAGATTGGATTCATGTGTGATATCGTATGAAAAACACGTTTCAGGATGAGATCGCCAATTTTGAAGGTTCTAGATCAAACTTTAGTGTTGTAATACCAGGCAACTCGATGTTGATGTGCAACTACTCTCAGATCGGCTTCTTCACGCTTCTCATCTATAAAGTCAAGAGATTCCAAGATGAGATCTTTATTCATTTTGGGATCGTATTAAGTCACTAAATGAGAAGGAAATTTAAGATCAACGGGATAAACAGCTTTAGAACCATAAGAAAGGGCAAATGGAGTGTGGCCGGTCGTGGAGTTGTGGGTGGTCCTATAAGCCCACGGTGCTGTAGGGAGTTCTTCCACCCACCTGCTTCTATCCTTCTCCAAACGCTTCTTCAGAATGGACTTTGTGATTTTATTTACAGCTTTAACCTATCCATTTGCTAGAGGATGAGCAACCACTGCAAATCTCTTTTCAATACGATATCTTCAACAGAAGTCTTTGAATTCAATACTGTTGAATTAAGCACCATTTTATGTTACAATAGTTCGTGGAAGACCGAAGCGGCATATGATGTTTCGGACAATAACGTTGATTAATTTTTTGGTTTTGATCGTGGCTAAATGTTCCGCTTTAGCCTATTTGGTGAAGTTTCAACTGCAACGATAGCATACTTGATGCCACCTTTAGAGATCGCCAAGGAGCCAATAATATCTATACCCCACATGGAAAACGGCGATTGACTGACCATCTATGTGATTTCTATTGGTGGAGTCCTTGGAAATTTTGCACATATTTGACATTTACCACATCTTCTTACATAATCAACAGCATCTTGATTTACATTTCGCCAATAATACGTAACGGATTATTTTCTTTGCCAGAGTTTGCCCCTCAGTGTGATCGTCACATTCTCCTCCATGAACTTCTTTTAGAACACGCTTTATCTCATCATGAGTGACACAACAGAGTAAAGGGACTATAAAACCTTTTATGTACATAATTCCTTCTTTCATAATATATCGTTAAGCTTTGTGAAGGATTTATCACTTTTCATTTCTTTTATCTGGTAGGACTCCATGTAGTAAATATTCTTTGATCGGGGTCATCCACGATTCCCTTTCAAGCTCCGCCACCAGTGTTTGGTCGACTTCCATCATGTATATACTTGGGGTATTTAATACTTTGACCGGATCCAAGCCCATCTATTGTGAATGGCCGGTACTACCAAACTTTACCAATGAATCAACCTCTCTATTTCGATCTCGTGGAACATGCGAAATGACATAGTATTCAAATTCGGTCAATAACTCTTGGACTTAGGTAAAGTATGGGGCAAGCTGTCGTCCCTTGGCCTGATAATCTCCCCTAACTTGATTCATTATCAACTGCGAATCACAAAAGATTTTAAGAGATCTTATTCCATGTTCTCTGGCGAGTTTAAGTCCAGCAATCATAGCTTCATATTCAGCTTCATTGTTTGTTATTGGGAGATCAAGCTTTAGTGCTTAATAAATTGGCCAATTTATAAGAGTTATAAGCATGATCCCAGCTTTGGAGCAATGATCGTTAGATGCTCCATCAGTATACAATTTCCACCGTATTGTAGGGATTTCGCTGCCTTCTAGAGAATCATCCTGCATAGTAAACATTGCTATAAAGTCTGGCAATGCCTGACCCTGGATAGCCTTCTAAGGGATATAAGTAATGTTGAATTGACTAAGTTTAATATTCCACTTGAGTAACCTTACAAACGTCTCTTGTCCTTGTTGGACCTGTCGTAACTGCTGGCCGGGGTAAACATTGATCGAATATGCCTAAAAGTACGGATGGAGCTTTCATGATGCAATTAGTAAGCAGTATGCTAATTTCTCTATCTTTAGATAGTTCCTTTCAGCTCATGTTATCGCTTGCTAACGTAATACACCAGCCTCTGGATCCGATTCTCCTCATGAAGCAATGCGTCTCTTATAGCGTATGTCGATACAACAAAATGAATATACAACTCCTCATGATCCATCGGCTTTGACAAGATAGAGGGTCCCTCCAAATGATTCATCAAAGCTTGAAGCACATCTTTACAATCCTGCATCCATTCAATGTTTCTTTTTCCTTTCCTAATCATATCGAAGTAAGGAATGCATTTGTCGGTAGTTCTAGCGATGAATCAGCTTTAGGTAGCAACTTTTCGATTCAAACTCTACACTTGTTTAATAGTTCTTGGTGCTTGGATATCATAGATAGCCTGAATGTTCTCAGGATTAGCTTCTATCCCACAAGCATTGACAATAAACCCCAAAAACTTCCCTGATGCAACACCAAAAGGGCACTTCAAAGGATTGATTTTCATCCTGTAATGTCAGAGGATGTCAAACATTTCCGCCAAGTCTTCAATGTGGTCGCTTAATCGTCATGACTTCACAAGCATATCATCCATGTACACTTCCATTGTCTTTCCAATCTAATCTCCAAACATTCTGTTGACCAAATGCTGAGAAGTTGCTCTTGCATTCTTTAATTCAAACGACATTACTAAATAGAAGCAAAATCCAACATCGGTAATGAAACTTTGTGTGCTCTTGATCCGGAATATGCATCGATATTTGGTTATATATTGAGTATGCATCCATGAAAGATAAAAATTCGTGTCCTGCGGTTGAATCCACATGCTGGTCAATCCTCGAAAGCGGAAAACTATCTTTTGGACAAGCCTTGTTCAAATCTGAATAATCAATGCACGTTCTCCATTTTCCAGACGCCTTCTTCACAAGTACATGATTAGATACCCATTCAGGGTAGAGCGCATCGTGGATAAACCCATTGACTTTTAGTTTATCCACCTCCTCTTTGAGAGCGGCAGATCTCTCTGGATCCATACCACGTCTTTTTTGCTTTACCGGGACATACCTCGGGTCAATATTCAATGCATGGTTCGCAATGGCAGGCAAGATTCCACACATTTCAGAGTGAGTCCAAACAAATACATCTAGATTTTCTCGAAGAAAACCGGCAAGTTCCTTCATCATCACAGAGCTGAGCTATGATCCAATCTTTAGGACTAATCATGGATCATCGTGGCTGCTGTAATATCTATTGTCAGCTTAGCCAATGCAACCTTAGTCTCTTTGGGCTCTTCTTCATCATCTTGGATCTATATTTCTATAGAACCGACCGTGGCACCCAAGCCAAAGCTCAGGCGCTAGTTGTCAATCTTCCATGGAATGTATGTGGGCAGTCTTGTCCACACCCTTACCTTTTCATTTACACCGAACTTTCCTCAACTCAGCTACATAACAAGCATATCCAGTTTCCTGATCGCCATGAATAACTCCTACACCGTTATCCGTCGAAAATTTCAAAGTCAAACACCACGGGGCAAGAGCTACCCGAAATTCAACTAGAGTTGGTCAACCCAGAAAAATATTGTGTGGAGATTCAATATCCAAAACAATAAATAGCAAGATTCATACTCTCCTTTGTTAACCTGTAGAATATGATAGTATATGATTTTTTTTAACAATAATAAACATATATATATATATATACCCGTTTAAATAATTTTTTATCGTACTATTTTAGTTTTCACATAATTAAATAAATATTTATTGAATAAAATAAATAACACATAATTTAATTCAAACAAATATTTTATTCAAACAAATATTTTGTTACAATTTTGAACAGTACAAATTTGAGCTATCACTGCATATATGCATTTTTAATTACAATACAATTTTGATTACATCACAAAGTTCAATTTACAATTTTGACCTCACTACATATCCCTCAAACACTCATATTAATCTTCAACTCTATTCTAGTTTGTATTCAGCATCTGAATTATCTACAAAATAAACGCTAACACAGTAAAATTGGTCAATTAACGAAGCTAGTGATCAATTAATGAAGCCAAATGAGTAAAATTATAATCTCAATTGATCACAATCGAAGCGGCAACTTCAATCAAACAAAACCTTAGAAAGAGGAACATAGAAAGAAAGGATCGGCCGAAGTTTTGCACAGAGAAAAACAATAAATGGGAACGCTTCTTCTATTTATAAATTTTGCTGGCATTTATATATTTTATATTGGGCTTAGTATATTAAAAAGGGTTTTGTTTTTTTAATTTAGTTTGAAATTTTCTTTTAAACTTATGTAACTTTCTAGTCGTACGAACTACGGTGGTGTAGTTCGAGAATTCGCAACTCAGTGGCTGAGTTGTGGTAGGATTTTGAGCATAGAGTTAGGTTAGTCATTAGCGGGTGTTTCATGTTTACGTTATAAGCGTCTGACTACTTAATTTCAAGTAGAAACCTTGGGGGCAGCACGTAGGCAGGGTTTTACTGAAGCTGGGTAAATATGTGTTGTTCTATTTTCGCTTTTATTATTCTGCTATTATCTATGCTGCGATTGTTATATATATATATATCCGCATTATTTATTATTATTATTAGTATCACCCTATTCACCCTCCTCAAGGGTTAAATCGATCCTACAAGTGGTATTGAAGCTAGGAACAAAAACAATTTTTTATGCTTTAAAATTTGATTTTTCAAAAACCAATTTTTATGTTAAAAATTAGATTTTTTAAATGGCTTCTTTTAATAATGCTTTTACTGAGGGTCAATCCATAGTTAGACCACCTATGTTCAATGGTGAATATGCTTATTAGAAAAATAGAATGAATTTTTTTTAGAAACCATAGATGCATGGAATACTATTGAGATGAGATATATAACACCAACTATAGTGGTAGATAATCAAAAAAATTGAAAAATCAATGGATTAATGGACAGATCTTGAAAATAAACTGCAGAATGCTAACGCTAAAGCTATGAATTCTATTATTTGTTCACTAGATCAAATTGAATTTAGTTGTGTCTCACATTGTCTAACTGCGTAGGAAATTTGGAACAAACTTGAAGTGACTCACGAAGAAACCTCCAAATTCAAAGAATCTCGCCTTGCCATGCGTTGTAGTGAATACAAGAACTTCACAATGGTCAAGGATGAAAATGTCAAAGAGATGTATGGAAAACTTTCTAATCTCATATACAAATAAAAGCTCTTGGAAAACCATACACATAATTGAAAATAGTCTAAAAAATCATTAGAGTCCTTGCATGAAATTTTAAAGCAAAAGTTACTGCCATTCAAGAACCAAAGGATTTAAAACAAGTTAAAGTTGAAGAACTCATTGGAAATCTCACCATTTATGTGCTAGAAATGAAATTCAAGGAAGAACGCGAAGGAAATGATAATCGAAAGAAATCAATAGCTCTCAAAGGAACAACTGAAAGTGAAGATGATGATGAAGCAGAACTGGCACTACTAATAAAGAGGTTCAAAAGGTGGAACCACTAATATGGAAATCTAGCCAAAAATCATCAACTGAAGAGAAGAATCAACAAAGTTCTAGGCAACTTAGAAAAATAGGAGATCATTTGCCACAAAAGTAATAAACTTGGTCATATCAAGCCAAATTGTCCTCAGAATTGACTCAACCGAGGAAAGAAATCGAAAAGGAGAAGTTTTGCAGCAACTTGGGATGAAAGTGATGAAGATGAAAATGAAAGCATTGGCAATGAGAGTGAAAAAGCAAACCAGTATCTTTAAGGAGAAACAAATGACAGTGATGATGACAAGCCAAACGAGGTATCAAAACTTACTCATTACTTATATATATTTTCATTAAGTAAATGGTTGTTTAGAACGACTTAAGGAAACATACGCTAAACTTTAATCACAAAAAGATAGTTTGATAGAACTGAATAAACAGCTTGATCAATTGGTTAAAAACTATCGAAATAAAAGCCCTAAGTGTGATAAGTGTCCATCATTTGAAGAAGAAATAAAAAAATCAGAAATTAAAATTAAATTGCTTGAAAATGAAATTTTGATTTTGATTTTGAAAGAAAGTGAAAAACACTAGGAGAGAAAATTCTATTAAAAAGCGCACTATGTTATTGAATGAATATGAGTCTCTTAAATTACAAGTCCAACAAACTTTAGAAAAATTCTCCAAAGGAGAAAGATCACTAAATATGCTATTAGGAAAACAAACTATTAATACTATTAGACAAGGACTTGGGTATACTCAACCTGTTAAAAGTAGAAACAAAACTAAGTGCACGATTGGCGGAAACATTGGACACAATAAAAACAATTACTGGCATAGATCCAAACACACAAAAACCATACTAATTTGGGTTTCTAAAGGCATGAATGTAAAATCTCTTAGAACTAAACCAATCTGGGTGCCAAAGGGAACAACCATAGATTGTCTTAGTACTACACGAACTTTTTTTTTCAAAATCTTCTATCACTAACAATCACGGACCTATAAAAACAAATAGGTCACTAAATTTGTAACATCCTGATATTTTCAAGCATTCGCATCCACACATGTCAGATTTGAATTGCTAAAAATAATAGATTGTTAATTTATATTTGGCGAAACTTAGCATATACATTAAATAAATAATCACGGAATCTCAAACATAGAGTAACATAACAATATGCAGCGGAAACTAAATAATAGTAGTTCATGAAGCTACTATATATATAACAGAGTTAAATAAGATAAAACAGAAGTCCCAAATATAATAGTCAAATACAAGATCAGAATGCATCACTAGAATTAACTACATATCTGAAAGCTGGATAGATAGCTGGATCTCCAAGCGAAGCTCCAACTCCAAAGGTGAGTCTTGAATACTGGTACACTCAGTCTGACCCGAGCGTAAAACAAAACACAAAACATTTGAGTCAGGATTAACATTCTTATATCAATAAATCCAACTCAAGTGAAATAACAACTGAATACAAGTAACCCAAAGGATTTTTGGGATAACCATCCTTTAAGGATCCGTTAAACTATCTACTTTGTAGTAATGTACGCTATAATAATAATGTCCAAAGTAAAGTATAATATATTTAAAAATAGCGTTAAGGCGTTACCTATATTCCCCTTAACACATTTTATAGTGCCAATAGTCTATACAGTACCATAGTCCCTCCTGATCGGGAGGCTACCAGAGGATACTACATACGTACGACATAAATCAAACTCATAGTAAAGCACGCTAGGGTAAGTGACACGACACAACTAGGCAATGCCAGGGTAGATATACCAATTACACTTTCGGGCTGGTGGTAACGCATAACCGCAGCTACCACCCACCTCGAGCCACACTCACAAAATAAAAAAAAATCAAAAATGGCCACCAAATCAATCAGAGTCAGAATATAGTATCGAAGGAGTGTGTCCGATCAGAGGAGCTACCTCATTGGGCCGTCAATTGCTCCTATTTTAGCCACCTTATGCCAACTCACGGGAGTTGGTTCCACATATATACCTCATATAGGATCGTCGCCACAATCCTACTTCATTCTGGAATCTCCACCGCGCACATAATTGTTAAAGTGGTTTTTGAAGTTGGCAGAGAGTATGACAACTTCCTATCCCGATCTCTTTAACAACCAACCGTTATTATAACACCATGGTCATGTCAAACTAATTTATACTTTAAAACCAAAATATCATTGCCTTTTCAAAACCATATCAATACGATATCATTTCCATTTCAAAACCAAATACGATATAATTTCATTTCAAATGTATCTTTTCCAAAATCATAGCACTTCAAAGTTATAGACACTTTGAAACCAAAACACTTGAAATTATAACACTTTGAAAATCATAATTACTTTGTAAAACCACAACACTTCCTTTTAAACAGTTTAGATATCAATAATAGTATAAAAATAAAACAGTTTATAAAATAAAATAGTTCATATAAAATAGTTATAAGTTAAAATAGTATGTATTAAAATAGTTTATATCAAAATTAATTTATATGAAATTAATTTATAAAGTAAAATATATAAATAGATTTAAATATAATTTAAAAATACTTTACATAATAAAATAGGTTCCTCAAAATTCCACAAATCAATTTCAAATCAACTCAAATTACAAAATTCAAATTTAATCAAATCTCAAATCATCCATTTCAATTCAATTCGGTTTTTAAACAAACTATTCCAAACTATATCAATTTCAAAATAGATTTGAACCTCAAATAACCATTTCGATTTCAATATATTTCAAAGCATTAAATATTCCATAATTTCAAAACTAAATTTGATAATTTCATATATATATGTGTATACATATGTATATATGTATATATCAAATTCAATTTACTATTATTTAGTTTTGAAATATTTACTTAATAAATCCAATATCATTTAAATAAAACTTCAAATTCCAAATCACTAAATATTCCTCTCAATTTTATTTAAACTTGAAATATTCATTAAATCACCTTAAACCAAAAACCAAGTTATAAAATCATTTCCTTTCAAAAATCTAAATTTCATTAAGTTCCTAATCTATTTAATTAAATAAAATCTTAATTAAATACTATTTCAAATCAATTTCAATCTATTTTCTCAACCTAAATTTACTAAAATCATTATAAACTCCATATTAAAATATAATTTAAATAAATACTTAACCATATTAGATTTTAATAAAATCAAACTTCATTATTGAACTTATTTTATATTAAAACAAATTTGTACATAGTTTAAAATCAAGAATTTAACTATACATAAAATATCATTTATCTAATATCTGAAATAAATATTTATATAAAACCATATGTTTCTTTCAAAAACCATAGAAATCATTTTCAAAATATTATATATAGACCAATGGTTTTTGTATATAATTTTCTATCCTATGGTCAAGTGATATGGATATTTATCATTTCAATCTGCAACTTAAATATGTACGGGTATATATCATTTCAACATGTAATTCCAAATTCAATTCAAAATGAAAATCGCTTGGGTTTATCATTTCAACCCATAACGATTTTCTCCTATTCTATAGATCGTTCGAGTATGTATCATTTGTAGGATCGATTTCACCCTAGAGGGGGGGTGAATAGGGTGATAGTGTTAATTATAAAAATTAATCGCGGAAGCTTATAAAATAATTTCAACACGGATCACAGAATATTACCAGCACAGAAATAAATAACAGAATAATAAAATGCAGAACAGAACAACACAGAATTTACCCAGCTTCGGCAAAACCCTGCCTACGTGCTGCCCCCAAGGTTTCTACTAGAAATTAGAAAGTCCCTCGCTTACACACGTAAACTCGCTATACCCGCTATTGACTATTCTAACTCTACGCTCAAAACCTTGACCACAACTCAACTACCGAGTTGCAAATTCCCAAACTACACACCGTAGTTTGCACCCTAGTCACACGACTAGAAAAATAAAACGGTTTAAAAAGAAATACAAATTAAAACAATTAAAATAAAAATAACCCTAATTAAAAATTTAAAACCCTTTGTAAATAATAAAACAAAGAAAAGTAAATAGGCCGGCCCCTTTTATTATTCAACCCGTCTCCTTTCTTTTTTATTCCCTTCGTTTGCAATGGCGGCCGTTCCTCTTTTAAGGCTCTGTTCTCTTTGCTTGGCTCTGAGATTTAGGGCTATTTCGAAGCTCCGATTCTAAGTTGATCGAATCAGTGGTTAATTGCCTGAAGCCTTGTTCGATCGAATCGTTGTTGCTCACTTCGGTTGCTTCGAATTTGTTCGAGTTCGAGATGGCTTCTGTAAGTGATTTTTTGCTCTTTTAACTCTCTGCTTGAATGCTTGAACTCGATGATAATTTTGCCGATGATGATTAGGGTTTTATACGCGTTCGATTTCCTTAATTTGCGTACGTCTGATATTTTCAAAATTGTTGATTTGGTCGTTCGATATTGTATGGATGTTGATGATTTCCTCTGACTAGTTCATAATCGTATATTTGTTACTTTTTAATTTTCGTATTCGAACTCTATATTTTGATGCTTGGGATTTGTTTGACTTTGTCAATCTCGTATAATTTGACGCTTGCATCCCACGGCTTTGATGTTGATTACGGCTTGACTTGTTCAACATTGATACGTCGATTTCACTTTGACTTGGTTCGATTTGCTTGGCTGTTTCACTGTCCTGTACATGCTGTTTCATTATATTTGAACTTGCTTCACTGCAATAGTTTTCTTCAATTCTCTGGCCTCTGTGAGCTTTTGTCTCTGGCCATTTTAACTGTTGACATTGATGTTGTTGTGCTTGCTGTTGTTGAGTACTTGTGGTCTTGTTTTTCTGGTCTTGATATTTGCAGTTGTATTCCAGTGTGCTTCAATCTAGTTCATGTATATACATACATGTGTGTGTATATGTGTGTGTGGTCTACATTGCATACTTGCATTTGCTCTCTGTACTGGTGGTTCATATTGTTGCTGCCTTGTACTTTATTTGAGGTTGACTTGTTCATCTGGGGTCGTGGCATTCATACTTGGATATTGAGATGCTGGTGACATTCATGTTGCATTGACATTACTTCCATTTTTGCTTCATGTAGCTTGTTCTCTATATACACTCGAATGTTGCAGTCATTGTACTGCTTCTGCCTTGTTGACTGCATCACCATACTCGCTGTTTTGAACTGCATTGGTGCAGTTTCCCTTCATGTTGCCTCTTTGTGTATGCATTTGTATCGCTAGTTGTTCACTGTGTCACTTGATGCATATGTTTGCACTTTGATATTGTTTCTGGCCTGTGCTCGATTACTTATGCATACACGAACTGTTGCTCGTATTGTTACTTCATATACATGTCTCTGTTTGTCATGTTGCAAATGTTGCAACTGCTTGTTGTAACTTGAAATTGTTTTGTTCGAGTCTTGATTTGCTGTTTCGACATGAGTCCACTGTGCTTGGCGTTGTTCACTTGGTCTTGAGCATGTATGAACTTGTTCATTGTATTTCTCCTTGAGTTTGCAGTTTGTATTTTGACTTGTTGTTTGCAGTCATATTGATTTGAAAGAATAAGTCCAAGTGATATTAACATGTGCATTGAGCATTGTTTAAACTTGTATCACTTGAGTTTGTTTCAACTTGATGTTGCTTTATCTGCCACTGTTGTTTACTTGAGTTGAACATGTCTGGGTTTGACCTTGTACTTGATTTGTTAGCTGTGCATTTTGTTTTGCACACACGAGTAGGCGAGGCAGTGCACACAGTGTACTGCAGCCACTTTTGTCCCTGATAAAATACTGATATGCACAGATACAAAAATATGATGACGAACAACCCAAATAACTGAGGCAAACAATGTTTTCAAAATCATCTTTTATTTTGAATTGCAAAAATATTTTATTTTCAATTTTACTGCGTTAGTGAATATTTTTGCAGATTTCTCAGATGCTGGATTCAAATTGGAATGCAGTTGAAGATAAATATGAGTGTGAGTGATATGTAGTGAGGTTGTGATGTAAATGTGAAATGTCGTGTATTGTAATCAAAGTTGTATAGTTATAGTGAGAGCTTGAAATTGTACTATCAAAATTGTAATAAATATTTATTTGAATAAAATATTCGTTTGAATTCAAATTCTGTGTCATTTATTTTATTCAGCAAATATTTATTTAATCTGTGAAAATAAATAGTATATTAACAAATACATTTAAACGAATGTATATATGTTTATTATCATCAAACAAAAATCGTATAAACGCATATTCAACAATCTCCCCCTTTTGATGATAACAAACATATATTTAAGATTTTGAATATATTAAATGTATTTGATAATTTTTGCTCCCCCTATTTGAATGCTTCCTTTCTATATGATACTCCCCCTACATATATGACTCCCCCTACGTATATGCATACAAATAAAATGTGCAAATGAGTCTATATGCATATTGAAAACTTCTTTGACCTTTTCTCTCCCTTTTTACAAAATCTTAACTTTTCTCTCCCCCTTTTGTTATCAGCAAAAGAATAATAGTAATAGAAAAGTAGAGATATAGTGATCAATATTAATTAAACATTAAAAACTCAATTGAATATAAAAATTAAATTTCGATAAAAAATCAAACAAAAATCATAAATACTTTAATTGACGCATATTCCACTTTAGAATGATAGGAATGATTTCATCAAATAAAACCATATAGTCGTGTCTATTTGTGGTATATTTATTTCAGGAAATTTGAATATCTACTAACCATGCATAACCGTTAGGACTTTTAAATGAGATTAGTAGTATTCACAATGTTTATTTATTTTAAAAATGAATTCAAGTATCTTCTAACCACGCATAACCGTGAGGACTTTTAAATGGGATTAGAATCAACTTGTCTATTTAACCAATTAATTTTGATATGCGTTCCATACATGCATAACCGTGAGGACTTTTAAATGAGCATGGAAGCACATAATCAAAAATCCAAGTAATTCACCCATGCATAACCGTGAGGACTTTTAAATGAGAGTGAAAACTTTGGATATTTATTTTATTGCTAAAAGTATAATAAATTGAAGCACAAATGATTTCCCGTTTAAAATACCACATATTGACATACTATATAGAATTTTTGATGAGTGATGGTCGTTAGAAATATGAAAGATATAG
Source organism: Allium cepa (assembly GCA_030765085.1). Taxonomy (NCBI): domain Eukaryota; kingdom Viridiplantae; phylum Streptophyta; class Magnoliopsida; order Asparagales; family Amaryllidaceae; genus Allium; species Allium cepa. The sequence continues at coordinate 682,781,711 of CM060938.1, forward strand.
AGATGGTCATGGAATTTTTACCAATAAAAAGTTTTATAACTCTTGTCTAAATTTCTAAAGAAATTTACTAATTATATTGTCTCGAGTCATAATATATGATTAATATCAATACTCATCTTATTTTCAATCACTATATATCTTTTCAGATAATTATTAGGGGGTCAGATTAGTTAATATAGTTATTTAAAATCGATTTCAAAAATAGTTATAAAATCAAGTTTTCTTAAATAACTAATCCGATACAAGGTCAAAAATGTTTTTCTAGAAGGGGTTTTATAAGAAAATTTTCTGCTATTAAAAAATTATTTCAAATGAAAAATATGCAGACATTCTCTTTGAAAAACGATGCAGCAAATGAATGTGTCAGGAAATAATCACGTTCCACTAGTAATTTTTCTATCAACTATATTACCAGTGTAATCTGCATCAGAAATTTTCACTCAATATTTACTCGATGGATTTCAAAGACCAGATTGTGAAATTTCAACAAACTATCTCAGAATTATTTCCAACAAATTTTAAATGAAATTCTCTTGGTTTTGAATTTGAAATCGTGTCAATCAAACAAATATCATTGTCAGTTTTAGAAGCCGAGAATAAACAGTTATATTCATGAGTAATTCAACAATCATTTCAAAACAGTTTCTTGAAGTTTCAACAATTTCATAAAGTTTCTTAAAATCCTTTTCACAATATTTAAATAGAATTCATTAGGATTTTAAGATGAAGCCATGTAAATAAAAGAAACCGTGAATATAGATTTAGCCAAAAATATTATAACCAAAAGTATTATCATCCAAAAAAAAAACACTATTTTTATCCCAAACTTATATATCAAGTAATTCTAGAGAATTTTATAGTGTTTTGGCATAAGAATATAATTGGCTAACAATGTTGAATAAAGTCAGAATCAAAAACATCATGAAATCATCATCATCATATAATTGGCTGATTTTAATTCAGAATATGGTGCAGATTATCACATTTAATATATCGTTTAAATAAATATACCTTTACCTGTCTTTACCTTTACGATATTTCTCGTGTTGTTCATTGTGATTCTGTCACCTTTATACTAGGCTAAGGAACTTTGCTTTGTCGCCCCTTGTGTTTTTGGAACAGCCAAAAACCAGATAACACCGTTGTTGTTCCTTAGCCTGCCACCACACCTACATGGGAGAAGTTTTATGTGACCTATTTGTTTTTATAGGTCCATGGTTGTTAGTGGCAGAATAATTATAACAATAATTTTGTGGAGACCCAAAACTATTTATAATCGTTCCCTTCGGTACCCAAATTTGTTTAACTTTGAGAGTTTTTATATTTGTGCCTTTTGGAACCCAAATTGGTATAGTTTTCTCATGTTTGGGTCTATACCAACAATTATTGTGATTGTGTCCATATTTTCTACAAATTGTGCACATAGAATTAACTTGATTAATATTGCTTTCAACAGTTTTCGAATTATTATATCCAAGTCCTTGTCTAACCGTATTAACAGTTTGCTTTCCTAATAGCATATTCAACGATTTTTCACTTTTTGAAAATTTATCTAAAGTCGTTGATAATTGTTGGACTTGTGTTTTGAGAGAATTATTTTCGTTCAACAATTGAGTGCACTTTTTGATAGAATTTTCTCTCCTAGTATTTTCATTTTCTTTTAAAATCAGAATTTCATTTTCAAGTGATTTTATATTGATTTCTGATTTTCTAATTTCCTCTTCGAATGTTGGACACTTATCACACTTAGGGATCCTACTCTGATAGGTTTTAACTAATTGGTCAAGTTGTTCATTACATTCTATCAAAGTATCTTTTTGAGATTCAAGTTTGGCGTATTTTTCCCTAAGTCGTTCAAAACAACCGTTTACTTCATGAAAATATATAAGCAACTCAGAATGGGTAAGTTTTGATACCTCACTTGGCTCGTCATCGTCACTGTCAGTTGTATCACCTCGAAGACACAATTCTGCCTTTTCGCTTTCACTGCCAGTGCTTTGATCATTCTCGTCTATTTCATCCCAAGTGGCTGCAAAACTTTTCTTTTTCTGTTTCTTTCTGTGGCTGGATTTAATTTGTGGACAATCGGGCTTGATATGGCCGGGTTTGTTGCAATTATAACAGATAAACTTTTGTTCTTCTGAGTAGTCTAGTGCTTTGGCTATTCTGCTTTTTGCTTTATGAATTCGAGCTGAATTTCCATGTTTTTGATTCCATTTTTTGAATTTCCTTATTAACAGCTCCAATTCTGCTGCTCCATCATCTTCATCGTTATCATCATCACTTTCGGTTGTTCCTTTGAGAGCTATTGATTTCTTTTGAGTGTCACCTCCTTCACGCTCTTCTTTGAATTTCATTTCAAGCTCATAAGTGGTGAGATTTCCGATGAGTTCCTCAACTTTAAGTAGTTTTAAATCTTTTGATTCTTGTATGGCAGTTACTTTTGCTTCAAAGCTTCGTGGAAGGACTCTGAGGATTTTCCGGACTATTTCTAATTCGGTGTATGTTTTTCCGAGAGCTTTTGATTTGTATATGATATTGGAGAGTCGTCCGTACATCTCTTTGACATTTTCTTCCTTCGCCATTTTGAAGTTCTCGTATTCGCTGCTTAGCATTGCAAGGCGAGATTCTTTGACTTGAGATGTTCCTTCGTGAGTCACTTCTAGTATGTGCCATATTTCCTGCGCAGTTAGACAATGTGAGACACGATTAAATTCAAATTGATCCAATGAACAGATAATAGAATTCATAGCTTTGGCATTAGTATTCTGTAATTTATTTTCTAGTTCTGTCCATTGTTCCTTTGGTTTCTCTATCTCCTGATTATCTACAATTATAGTTGGTATTCTATAACCTGTCTCAACAATATTCCATGCGTCAATGGTTTTTAGAAAAATTTCCATCCTATTTTTCCAATAAGCATATTCACCATTGAACATTGGTGGTCTAACTATCGACTGCCCCTCTGCAAAAGCGTTATTAAAAGAAGCCATTTAAAAAATTCAAATTTTTAAACAAAAACTGGTTTTTGAAAAATCGAATTTTTTTTTTTTCAAAATAAATTGACTTCTAATCCTAGCTCTGATACCACTTGTAGGATCGATTTCACCCTAGAGGGGGGGTGAATAGGGTGATAGTGTTAATTATAAAAATTAATCGCGGAAGCTTATAAAATAATTTCAACACGGATCACAGAATATTACCAGCACAGAAATAAATAACAGAATAATAAAATGCAGAACAGAACAACACAGAATTTACCCAGCTTCGGCAAAACCCTGCCTACGTGCTGCCCCCAAGGTTTCTACTAGAAATTAGAAAGTCCCTCGCTTACACACGTAAACTCGCTATACCCGCTATTGACTATTCTAACTCTACGCTCAAAACCTTGACCACAACTCAACTACCGAGTTGCAAATTCCCAAACTACACACCGTAGTTTGCACCCTAGTCACACGACTAGAAAAATAAAACGGTTTAAAAAGAAATACAAATTAAAACAATTAAAATAAAAATAACCCTAATTAAAAATTTAAAACCCTTTGTAAATAATAAAACAAAGAAAAGTAAATAGGCCGGCCCCTTTTATTATTCAACCCGTCTCCTTTCTTTTTTATTCCCTTCGTTTGCAATGGCGGCCGTTCCTCTTTTAAGGCTCTGTTCTCTTTGCTTGGCTCTGAGATTTAGGGCTATTTCGAAGCTCCGATTCTAAGTTGATCGAATCAGTGGTTAATTGCCTGAAGCCTTGTTCGATCGAATCGTTGTTGCTCACTTCGGTTGCTTCGAATTTGTTCGAGTTCGAGATGGCTTCTGTAAGTGATTTTTTGCTCTTTTAACTCTCTGCTTGAATGCTTGAACTCGATGATAATTTTGCCGATGATGATTAGGGTTTTATACGCGTTCGATTTCCTTAATTTGCGTACGTCTGATATTTTCAAAATTGTTGATTTGGTCGTTCGATATTGTATGGATGTTGATGATTTCCTCTGACTAGTTCATAATCGTATATTTGTTACTTTTTAATTTTCGTATTCGAACTCTATATTTTGATGCTTGGGATTTGTTTGACTTTGTCAATCTCGTATAATTTGACGCTTGCATCCCACGGCTTTGATGTTGATTACGGCTTGACTTGTTCAACATTGATACGTCGATTTCACTTTGACTTGGTTCGATTTGCTTGGCTGTTTCACTGTCCTGTACATGCTGTTTCATTATATTTGAACTTGCTTCACTGCAATAGTTTTCTTCAATTCTCTGGCCTCTGTGAGCTTTTGTCTCTGGCCATTTTAACTGTTGACATTGATGTTGTTGTGCTTGCTGTTGTTGAGTACTTGTGGTCTTGTTTTTCTGGTCTTGATATTTGCAGTTGTATTCCAGTGTGCTTCAATCTAGTTCATGTATATACATACATGTGTGTGTATATGTGTGTGTGGTCTACATTGCATACTTGCATTTGCTCTCTGTACTGGTGGTTCATATTGTTGCTGCCTTGTACTTTATTTGAGGTTGACTTGTTCATCTGGGGTCGTGGCATTCATACTTGGATATTGAGATGCTGGTGACATTCATGTTGCATTGACATTACTTCCATTTTTGCTTCATGTAGCTTGTTCTCTATATACACTCGAATGTTGCAGTCATTGTACTGCTTCTGCCTTGTTGACTGCATCACCATACTCGCTGTTTTGAACTGCATTGGTGCAGTTTCCCTTCATGTTGCCTCTTTGTGTATGCATTTGTATCGCTAGTTGTTCACTGTGTCACTTGATGCATATGTTTGCACTTTGATATTGTTTCTGGCCTGTGCTCGATTACTTATGCATACACGAACTGTTGCTCGTATTGTTACTTCATATACATGTCTCTGTTTGTCATGTTGCAAATGTTGCAACTGCTTGTTGTAACTTGAAATTGTTTTGTTCGAGTCTTGATTTGCTGTTTCGACATGAGTCCACTGTGCTTGGCGTTGTTCACTTGGTCTTGAGCATGTATGAACTTGTTCATTGTATTTCTCCTTGAGTTTGCAGTTTGTATTTTGACTTGTTGTTTGCAGTCATATTGATTTGAAAGAATAAGTCCAAGTGATATTAACATGTGCATTGAGCATTGTTTAAACTTGTATCACTTGAGTTTGTTTCAACTTGATGTTGCTTTATCTGCCACTGTTGTTTACTTGAGTTGAACATGTCTGGGTTTGACCTTGTACTTGATTTGTTAGCTGTGCATTTTGTTTTGCACACACGAGTAGGCGAGGCAGTGCACACAGTGTACTGCAGCCACTTTTGTCCCTGATAAAATACTGATATGCACAGATACAAAAATATGATGACGAACAACCCAAATAACTGAGGCAAACAATGTTTTCAAAATCATCTTTTATTTTGAATTGCAAAAATATTTTATTTTCAATTTTACTGCGTTAGTGAATATTTTTGCAGATTTCTCAGATGCTGGATTCAAATTGGAATGCAGTTGAAGATAAATATGAGTGTGAGTGATATGTAGTGAGGTTGTGATGTAAATGTGAAATGTCGTGTATTGTAATCAAAGTTGTATAGTTATAGTGAGAGCTTGAAATTGTACTATCAAAATTGTAATAAATATTTATTTGAATAAAATATTCGTTTGAATTCAAATTCTGTGTCATTTATTTTATTCAGCAAATATTTATTTAATCTGTGAAAATAAATAGTATATTAACAAATACATTTAAACGAATGTATATATGTTTATTATCATCAAACAAAAATCGTATAAACGCATATTCAACATCATTCAACCCATAGTGAATTCTATACTAACAGGGAACTTGCAGAGTGATAACAAATATGATAATAATATGACTGGTATATATCATCAATATATATAACAGATAATGGTGTTAAATGTCACTGGTGAACTGATACAGATAATATCATATATATAGCAATGTAAATAACTAACAACAACATACTTCAATAGTCGTTTCAATTGAAATCAAATTTAATAAATATAAGAAGATTAATCATGAGTGATTGCTCACCTTTCGAGCTAGAGGATAGATAATGAGATGAAATACGAATCCAAGCACGAGTTTCAAAGCAAAGCACGATGGACACGAGTTCGATGCACAAGTTGATAAATCAAAATCAGTGGAAGTGAATCAATCAGTTTGATAGAAATAGTAAATATATATGTTATTATTTCCATGAAATCAATATTTAATTCAAAAAGTATATTAATATATAATTAAAAATCATTGTTTTAATTAAGTACACACACACACATATATATAACTTTTATATACAACATGTTTTTGTAGTACTAATATAAACTTATATAATATATATATGTATTTCAAAATCAATGTTTACTCTAAACTCCAATGGTAAAATCAAACATAAAAATAAATTTTGTATCGTGCACTAGATTTAACAAATTAACATATATATTATTATACTTATAAAAATATATATAACCCACAACATATACATATATATTTGCTGTATAACAACAGATCAACTTATACGACATTCTTAATATAACAACAAAATATATTATATATATATATATATATATATATATTAACAGACAACCTTCTAAAGTTTATAAATGTATAAACTTATGTTAGTTGGATTAATAGCAACTGAGGTACAAATATATATAAACTTATATGCTCTTTTATATACACTAGTTGTGGGTTTAAGATTTAAATCTATTATAAAGTACAACCCAACAAAATCATATAAGAATTTATGACTGATACATACATACATACATACATACATACATACATACATACATATACATATACATACAGATATATATATATATATGACTAGCAATTACTTAGTAAACAACCAGTTAATACTACATATATAAATATATAAACACTTTTGAAAACTATAAACGTATATATATAAACAGATCCATTATATATATTTATTTCCAAAACCAGCTCATATACCAGTTATATAGACACGTATGGATAAAAATCTATAAACTTACATACATTTACACTGTAACAAATATATATATGTGTGTGACTATAAATATATATGTAAACATTAGTTATAATAGCTTTCTTAACTAATATATACAAAACTTTGAATATATATATATATATAATGTTAATAATATATATATAATGTTTCAAAAAAATAATAATGTTGTTAATCTATATATAAAATTATATTATAGGCGATAGTATGACTTGTATAACATATATAGACACACATACACACACACACACACAAACACACACACACACACACACATATATCTCTGTGTGTGTGTACAACTGTATAAATACGTATAGACTAACACATATAAAACTATATAAATACTTTATTTAAAAAGCTAGTTATATATATATAAACTCATGAATTCCGGATGGAAGAGGAGGAAGTCTGAGACCGAGCGGATGATGTGGAGATAGGCAAGATCGGTGCAGCTTGCATGGAGGAAGAGAGGGAAGAAGGCACAAGCTGCAGCTCGACCTGATGGTGCTCGTGAGGAGATGGCACGAGAGAGAGGAGAAGACTTCGGTGATGTGGGCTCGAAGGTTGCGGGCTAGGCGGAGGAAAGTTTGGACGATGGCTGCACGGCTTTCAGTTGCTGGTCTCAAGTCAGCCGTGGGTTGGTGGTAAGAATGTAGGGTGGAAGATGGGTTTTGAACTACAGGCACATCATCTTTATATTTTTTTTATAAAAAGTGATAGTCGATTCAAAGAGAAATAGAAATGAATATAGAGAATAGAGAAGGGCGGAACACTAAATCCGTAACTATAAATGGCTATTGATTTCAAGTTGGATGGCGAATAGTCACTAGAAATCAAAAAGACTCGGTTGCGGAACCGATATGCTGAACGTTCCACAGATTGCACCAGACTGCGAAATACAAAAGTGAACATACCGTAGAGATCAGCATGATGATATGATCAAAACGGTATACAGAATCTGTGGTACGATCATCGTATCAAAAGTCAATAATCGGTACCGAAAATGCTGCTAATTTGTAAGAAATAAGATAAACAGAGCAACAACAGTCCAAATTTGAAGAAATGAAATATGGCGTCTCATACCAATTTATTATATAAAAATATTCAAGTTTGGAAACATAAAATTATACTAGAAAATAAACTTCAATATTATCAGATCAAAATTGACCATTTGCTATGTTTAATTAGACGTATTATAAATATGAATTTTATTTTTCAAAATTTTATTATTTAAAATTTCATAAAATTTCAATTAATAACGTTATTAAAAACTGTTAAATTTACCGGTCGTTACACTCTACTCCACTCAAAACTTTTCGTCCTCGAAAAGAAAGGAGGTAGGAGAATAGGACAACCAGAAAGGAAAATATATTTGAAAAACAAAATAAACAATTGATATAAACCATATAAATTTCAATTTAAATCACTAAATATTCAATATTTGATTTTAAATTCAAGGTATTTTCTTAAATTGATTTAATTTATTAAATTTAAAACAAAAATTTATTTTATTAATCACGTGTATAATACAATTAACCTAGTATTTTATTTAACTCTATTAAAATTTTCATAATTAAAATTTAAATGTATAACATTTATTATAAACACTCAAAGTTTATTTATAAAATCATTTAACATCATTTATCATTGTAAAATTATTCAATTGCATATTCAACTTCCTGATGATCAAGGTAAGTTATATTGGAATGTAATTGAGTATTATACAAGTAAAAATTTCCCAATTTAATTATTCAAGTCTAAATATTCATTTAAAAAATTTAGCTTTATTTTTGAAATCGTCCCTTAAGAAAATTTAAGAATTAATTTTCCGTTAACTTCAAACAATTTAGATATATATACACACACACACAGCATATATCGAATCAAATTTGTAATCATATACCTATATATATATATATATATATATATAATAATTCAAATCAAATTGTTTTCCAAAACAAAGTGTAGAAAAGCTACAGTCAGTCTCTCCACTTCGAAACTCGAAAATGAATATCGATGATGCGGCCGCCATCACCGAAATTATTTTCCAACGACAAAAGAGGAGAGGACTGATTTAAGCCTATAAAATTCTTTGTAAACAATTTCTATTTGAAAATACTTTGAGTAATATACACTTTAAAACTTTAAAAAACAAGGTTTGAAATCACTGGAAATTAAATCCACAATTCTAAATTTAGATTCAATTAAATTCCAAATCAATTTATAAACAATGTTCAAAAATTCATTTATAGAACAATAAGTGATAATCAAATATTATCATTTCAAACAACCAATTTAATTAACTTGTTAAATTCTAGAAAATTTTACTTATATATTTGTACTATAATCATACAAATTTATTTTATTTACCATTTGAAAATAATATTGTGTCAGTTTGTTCTTTTTAATTGTTTTAGAAATCCTATCGGCAACGTTGATCAGATGAACCGATTGGGAATCCAAATCAACATCCACAACTCAATCAACACACTATAAAACATTTTTATATTAGTTACAAATACACTCCCTCGCTTGATAATACAAAATGGATTTCAAAACAAAGATAGGAATTTAAATTAAGAGGGATCCTAATCAAAAGAATTCAACTAGAAGATAGGCTCGATGGGGCGATAAATATTTTTCAAAGAGAGAAAAGAATGGATAGACTTATATAAATCGTGGGCAACCTTAACCGGGTCAACCATGACTTTAAGATAAGATTAAGATAGAATTCTAGTGCAAATCGACATTTGATCGTTAAAGATGGAATTCGTGTGTAGCAAAGATAGCAGTCGTAGACCGAGGATACCGAAATCTTCGGTGAATCTATGCTTGTTGTAAAGGAGTTTCACCCTTTTACATATCATAAAGTGGAGCTATGGGATACTCTAGAATCAAGGAAACACAAATAGGGAAAGACTAGTATGGATTTTGGAACCGAGGGGATCGTTCTAAAATTCAAAGAAAACCGAGTCAATGAGGAAGAGATTCTAGCACGAACGAAAGTGATTCTGTAATTAAATTTACCCTGCATATTGAATTTTTCCTAAAACCAAAGCTATGATACCAACTGTAACGTTCTGATATTTTCAACCATACGCATCCACACATGCCGGAATTGAATTGCTCAAAATACTAGATTGTTAATTTTTATTTGGCAAAACTCAGCATATACAGTAAATAAATAATCACAGAATCATAGACACAGAGTAATATAACAATATGCAGCGGAAATAAAAGAATAGTAGTTCGTGAAGGTACTATATATATAAAAGAGTTAAATAAGACACAATAGAAGTCTCAAATAAAATAGTCAAATACAAGATCAAAATGCATCAATGGAATCAACTGAATATCTGAAAGCTGGATAGACAGTTGGATCTCCTAGAGAAGCTCCAATTCCAAAGGTGAGTATTGAATACTGGTACACTTAGTCTGACCCGAGCGTAAAGCAAAACACAAAACACTCGAGTCAGGATTAACATTCTTATATCAATAAATCCAACTCAAGTGAAATAACAACTGAAATACAAGTAACTCAAAGATGTTTGGAATAACCATCCTCTAAGGGTGTGTTAAACTATATACTATGTAGTAATATACGCTATTATAATAGTGTCTAAAGTAAAGTATAATATATTTAAAAACTGCATTAAGGCATTACCCATATCACTCTTAACACATTTTATAGCGACAATAGTCTATACAGTACTGTAGTCCCTCCTGATCGGGAGGCTACCAAAGGATACTCCATATGTACGACACAAATCAAACTCGTAGTAAAGCACACTAGGGTAGATGACACGGCACAACTAGGCAATGCCAGGGTAGATATACCAATTACACTTTTGGGCTGGTGGTAATGCATAACCACGGCTACCACCCACCTCGAGCCACACTCCCAAAGTCAAAAAATAGAAAGTGGCCACCAAATCGATCACAAAGTCAGAATACAGTATCGAAGGAGTGTATCCGATCAGAGGAGCTACCTCATTGGCCCGTCAATTGCTTCTGTTTTAGCCACATTATGCCAACTCACGGGAGTTGGGTCCATGTATATACCTCATATAGGATCGCCGCCACCATCCTACTTCATTCTGCAATCTCCACACGTACACAGTTGTTAAAGTGGTTTTCGGAATTAGCAGAGAGTATGACAACTTTCGATCCCGGTCTCTTTAACAGCCAACCATTATTATAACACCGTGGTCATTTAAAAATAATTTATACTTTAAAACCAAAATATCATTGCTTTTTCAAAACCATATCAATACGATATAATTTCCATTTCAAAAATAAAAACGATATAATTTCCATTTCAAATATATCTTTTCCAAAATCATAGCACTTCAAAGTTATAACACTTCGAAACCACAACAATTGAAATTATAAAACTTTTGAAATCATAGTTACTTTGCAAAACCACAACACTTCCCTTTAAACAGTTTAGATTTTAATAATAGTATAAAAATAAAATAGTTTCTATAAAATAGTTATAAGTTAAAATAGTATATATTAAAATAGTTTATATCAAAAATAATTTATATGAAATTAATTTATAAAGTAAAATATATAAATAGTTTCAAATATAATTTAAAATACTTTATATAATAAAATAGTTTCCTTAAAATTCCACAAACCAATTCCAAGTCAACTCAAATTCCAAAATTAAAATTTAATCAAATCTCAAATCATCCATTTCAATTCGATTCGACTTCTAAATAAACTATTCCAAACTATATCAATTTTAAAACAAATTTGAACCTCAAATAAACCATTTCAATTTCAATATATTTCAAAGCTGTAAATATTCCATAATTTGAAAACTAAATTTGATAATTTCATATATATGTATATATATATATAATTCAATTTACTATTATTTAGTTTTTAAATATTTACTTAATGAATCCAATATCATTTAAATAAAACTTTAAATTCCGAATCACTAAATATTCCTTTCAATTTTATTAAAACTTGAAATATTCATTAAATCACTTTAAACCAAAAGTCAAGTTATAAAATCATATCCTTTCAAAAATCTAAATTTCAATAAGTTCCAAATCTATTTAATTAAATAATTTTTTTATTAAATACTATTTCAAATCAATTTCAATCTATTTTCTCAACCTTAATTTATTAAAATCATTATAAACTCCATATTAAAATATAATTTAAATAAATATTTAACCATATTAGATTTTAATAAAATCAAATTTTATTATAAAGCTTATTTTATATTAAAACAAATTTTTACATGGCTTAAAATCAAGAATTTAACTATATATAAAATATCATTTATATAATATCTAAGATAAATATTTATATAAAACCATATATCTCTTTCCAAAACCATAGAAATCATTTTCAAATATTATATATAGACCAACGGTGTCTGTATATAATTTTCTAACCTATGGTCAAGTGATATAGATATTTATCATTTCAATCCGCAATTTAAATATGTACGGGTATATATCATTTCAACCCGCAATCCTAAATTCAATTCAAAATGAAAATAGCATGGGTCTATCATTTTAACCCATAACGATTTTCTCCTTTTATACAGATCGTTCGGGTATGCATCATTTCAACCCATAGTGAATTCTATTCCAACAGGGAACTTGCAGAGTGATAGCAGATATGATAACAGATATGACGGGTATATATCATCAATATATATAATAGATAATGCTGTCAGATGTCACAGGTGAACTGATATAGATAATACCATATATATAGCAATGCAAATAACTAACAGAAGCATACTTCAATAGTCATTTCAATTGAAATCAAATTTAATAAATATAAGAACATTAATCGTGAGTGATTGCTCCCCTTTCAAGTCTAGAGAGGATAGACAATGAGATGAATTATGAATCCAAGCACGGATTTTGAAGCAAAGCACGATGGATATGAGTTCGATGTACAAGCTGATAAATCAAAATCAGTGCAAGTGAATCAATCAGTTTGATAGAAACATCAAATATATATATTTCCATGAAATCAATATTTTATTTTAAAAATATATTAAAATAATATATATATATATATAATTAAAAATCACTGTTTTAATTAAGCACACATATATATAACTTTTATATACAACATGTTTTTGTAGTACTAATATAAAGTTATATAATATATATATGTATTTCAAAATCAATGTTTACTCTAAACTCCAATGGTAAAGTCAAACATAAAAGTAAATTTCGTATCCATACACTAGATTTAACAAATTAACATATATATATATTTATATACTTATATATAACCCATAACATATATATATATATATATATATATATATATATATATATTTACTGTATAACAACATATCAACTTACACAACATTCTTAATATAACAACAAAATATATTATATATATATTAACAGACAACCTTTATAACCTTCTAAACTTTATAAATGTATAAACTTATGGTACGTGGAATAATATCAACTGAGGTACAAATATATATAAACTTATATGCTCTTTTATATACACTAGTTGTAGCTTTAAGATTAAAATCCATTATAAAGTGCAACCCATCAAAATCATATAAGAACTTATGACTGATACATATATATATGGCCAACAATTACTTAGTAAACAACCAGTTAATGTAACATATAGAAATGTGTAAACACTATTGAAAACTGTAAATGTATATATGTATAAACAGATCTATTGTATATAGTTATTTCCAAAACCATCTCATATACCACTTATATATACATGTACAGATAAAAATCTATAAACTTACATACAATTAAATTTTTACACTGTAATAAATATATGTGTGTGTGTGACTATAAATATATGTAAACATTACTTATAATAGCTTTCTTAACTAATATATACAAAACATTGTATAATATATAAATATATATATATATATATCTAAAATGTTTCAAATGATATATAATGTTGTCATATCTATATATATAAAACTATATTATAGGTGATAGTATAACTTATATAACACATATAGGCATATATATATGTATATTTGCAATACTAACGTAATAGATGTTTTAAACTTGTATAGACTAACACATATAAAACATATAAATACTTTATTTCAAAAGCTAGATATATATACATAAACTCACGAATTCCGAATGGAAGAGGAGGAATTCTGAGACCGAGTGGGTGATGTGGAGATGGGGCAAGATCGATGCGGCTCGCATGGAGGCGGAGAGGGAAGAAGGCACAAGCTGCAGCTCGACCTGATGGTGCTCGTGAGGAGATGGCACGAGAGAGAGGAGAAGACTTCGATGATGTGGGCTCGGAGGTTGCGGGCCAGTTGGAGGAAAGTTAGGACGATGGTTGTGCGGCTTTCGATTGTTGGTCTCAGGTCGACCGTGGGTTGGTGGTGAGAAGGTAGGGTGGAAGATGGGTTTCAATCTACAGGCGTATCATCTTTATATTATTTTTTATGAAAAGTGAAGCTGATTCAAAGAGAAATAGAAATGAATATAGAGAATAGAGAAGGGCAGACCACTGAATCGGTAATTATAAATGGCTATTGGTTTTAAATTGGATGACGAATAGTCACTAGAAATCCAAAAGACTCGATTGCGGAACTGATACGATGAATGTTCCATAGATTGCACCAGACTGCGAAATACAAAAGTGAATATATCACAGAGATCATCATGATGAGACGATCAAAGCGGTATATAGATATCTGTGGTACGATCATCATATCAAAAGTCAATAATCGATACCGAAAATGCTGCTAATTTGTCAGAAATAAGATAAACGGAGCGACAACAGTCCAAATTTGAAGAAACGAAATATGGCATCTCACTCAGAAGATGATTTACCAATTTATTATATAAAATTATTCAAGTTTGGAAAACATTTTATTATCATCAAATATTGACTGACTTGAAATAAGATTACACTAGAAAATAAACTTCAATATTATCAGATGAAAATTTACCATTTGCTATGTTTAATTAGACGTATTCCAAACATCAATTTTATATTTCAAAATTTTATTGTTCAAAATTTCTCAAAATTTTAGTTAATAACGTTATTATAACCGGTTAAATTTACGGTTCGTTACAAAATTCTTTTCTTGCATAGGTATATTGGCAGGCTAAGGAACAAAAAAACGATACATGGATTCCAACTGTTTCAGACACATGACAGGCGACAAATCAAAGTTTCTTAGTCTAGAGAAGTACAAAGGTGGCAAAGTCACAATGGATAACAAAGACAAATGTAAAATTATCGGTAAAGGTAAAGTATGTAATGGTACATTTACCTTAAATGATGTATTATATATTGAAAATCTACACCATAATCTAATTCAATCAGCCAGTTATGTGATAAGGGAATGAATGTTGTTTTCGACTCTAGCTTGTGCAAAATTGTTGACCGTTCATCAAATGAAATATTGTTTTCAGGTAAAAGGAAAGGTAATATACTCTTTATCTTTTGATAATTGCACTCTTTCAAAATGTCTGATAGCTAAGGATGTAAAATTAAACTTATGGCATAGACGATTAGGACATGCTAGTATGAATCTGTTAAAAAATTGAAAAAAAGACTTGGTCAGAGATTTACCATCTCATGATTTCAAAACGGAAAACCTATGTAAAGCATGTACTATGGGAAAACTTAAAAAAATCATCTTTTCATGCCTAGGACACTGTAAGTACTTATAGAGTCCTTGAACTAGTTCATATGGATCTGTTTAGACCTGACGACTTTGCAAGTTTAGGTGGTACGAAATATTGTTTTGTATTGGTCGATGATTACTAACGATACATGTGGGTATACTACTTAGCTAAAAAATCAGAAACTTTCTCATACTTTACTAAATTCACAAAATTAGTTCAAAATGAAAAACGAGTTTCTATCATTTTGCTAAGAAGTGATCATGGTGGAGAATTTGAAAATTATGAATTTGAAAATATTTGTGATGAAAATGGATTTAAACTTGAATTCTCTTCCCCACGTACTCCATAACAAAATGGGTAGTCAAAGAAAGTATCAAACATTACAACAGTTGGCTAGATCTACGATAAATAAGTATCAACTTCCCTTATTCTTTTGGGCAGAGACAGTAAATACAACTTATTATGTAAAGAATAGAGTTATGATTAGACCAATTCTTAAGAAAACACTATATAAGCTATGGTTCAAAAATAAGCCAACATTGCATATTTCAAAGTTTTTGGTTGTCCGTGTTTTATTCTCCATACAGGTGATCAATTAGGAAAATTTGAACCAAAATCTGACAAAGGCATGTTCATGGGATACTCTTCCAGAAGCGAAGCTTATAGAGGATACAACAAAAAGACAAGAATAATTCTAGAGTCAACCAATGTGAAATTTGATGAAAATATTGATGATCAAAGCAAGGAAACAATTAAAAGAAATGTTCAAGATGAGAACAAAAGGATGAAAGTGAAAATGCAAAAGAAATTCCAACCATGAAAGAAATCCAAAGAAATCCAGGACCACAAAGATTGAAATTCAAAGTAGATCATCCACCTGAATTGGTAATAGGTAACCCTACCATAGGTATTCAAACTCGTTCCTCCCTTAAAACTTATATGATTTATGCCTATACAGTGGATTTATTTCATAAATTGATCCCAAAGACATAGATACAGCTCTCAATGATGAAAATTGGTTTATGGATATGCAAGAAGAGCTAAATCAATTTGAACGAAATAATGTTTGGATTCTTGAACCTAGACCTAATGATTATCCAGTTGTAGGAACCAAATGGATCTTTAGAAATAAGTTTGACGAATCTAGTAATGTGATTAGGACAAAAGCTAGGTTAGTTTCTAAAGGTTATAATCAAATTGAAGGAATTGACTTTGATGAAACTTTTGCACCGGTAGCAAGGCTAGAATCCATTAGAATACTGTTAGCTTTGCTTGTTATAAAGGATTTAAACTAAGACAAATGGATATTAAAAGTGCTTTTCTAAATGGAATTTTAAAAGAAGATGTATTCGTTGAACAACCTAAAGGATTTGAAAACTATGAATACCCTAACCATCAATATAAACTTAAGAAAGCTTTATATAGATTAAAATAAGAATGCCTTAGCACCTATCTCCTTGAAAATGGGTTCAAAAATGACTATGTAGACACCACATTATTTCTATCACATGAAAATGATGACCTTCTAATTGTTCAAATATATGTTGATGATATTATTTATGGTGCCACTAACAACATTTTGTATGTGAAATTTGAAAAAGTCATGCAGGAAAAGATTGAAATGTGCTTGGTAGGAGAGTTGAAATTCTTTTTAGGATTTCAAATCAAACAAAGCAAAAAAGATACGTTCATCTCCCAAACAAAATATATCAGAGAGCTTGTTAACAAATTTGGATTGAAAGATGCTAAACCTGTAAAAACTCCCATGAGCACAACAATTAAACTTGACAGGGATGAAAAAGGTAAGGTAGTTGATCCAAAGAAATATCGAGGTACGATTGGATCACTTCATTATCTTACTGCTTCTAGACCTAACATTAAGTTCTCTATTTTTTTATTGCACGATTTCAATCAAATCCAAAAGAATTTAATTTAAAAGCTGTCAAAAGAATTATAAGATATCTGTTGCACACCCCGTGCTTTGGTTTATGGTATCTAACTAATGATAACTTTGAATTAAAAGAATATTCACATGCAGACTATGCTGGAAGTCTAGTTGATAGAAAAGTACTAGCGGAACGTGTTTTATGTTAGGGCATTCATTAGTTGCATGCTCAAGTCGAATACAGAATTGTATTGCATTATCCACCATCGAGGCGGAATATATTGCTCTAAGCAGTTGCTCTTCTTAAATTTTATGGATTATATAAACTTTGTAAGACTATGGTATAATTTTTAAATTGGTTGCACTTATGTGTGATAGAAAAAGTGCAATAGATCCCACAAGTAATCCTATACATCATTCTCGCATTAAGCATATAGATGTTAGACATCATTTCATTAGAGATCACATCTCCAAGGAAAATATCTGCATAAATTCCATTCCAACCGATTCTCAATTGGCATACATTTTTACAAAACCCCTTCCGGAAAATCGTTTTTGTCAACTTTGTCTCAGTTTAGGCATTTGAAAATTTTGATTTTTTTTTATTTGATCTTAAATGCCTATGTTGACTAATTTGAATCTCTACTGATTATCGAAAAGATAAATAGTAATCGAAATAGTGATGAGTGTCGATACTAATCATATATTATGACTTGAGACAGTATATTTAGTAAATTTATTTAAAAATTTAAACAAGTTTTACAATAACTTTTGTTGGTAAAATTTCCATGACCATCTCTATTTCTATCATATTTCTAACGACAATTACTCATCTGAATCCAATATAGTCTGTCAAAATGTGGTATTTTAAATGGGAAATTATTCATTTTTATTTTATTTTTTAGCAATAAAAATATCCAAAGTATTCACTCTCATTTAAAAGTCCTCAAGGTTATGCATGAGTGAATTTCTTGTAATATTTGTTTATATACTTTCATGCTCGTTTAAAAGTCCTCGCAGTTATGCATGTATGGAACACATGTCAAAATTGATTATTAAATAGACGAGTTGATTCTAATCCTATTTAAAAGTCCATACGGTTATGCATGGTTAGAAGATGCTTGAAATTCATTTTTTATATAAAAATTAGGAATACTACTAATCTCAATTAAAAGTCCTAAAGGTTATGCTTGGTTAGTAGATATTCAAATACCTAAAATAACATACCACAGATAGACACAATTATATGGTTTTATATGCAAATATCACCCATATCACTCTAAAGTGGAATATGCACCTAACAGAGTATTTATGATTTTTTTTTATTTTTTTTTGAAATTTAATATTTATGCTCGATTGGGTATTAATATTGTATTAATGTCTATCGCTTTGTCTCTATTTTTCTAACACTGTTATTCTTTTGCTGATAACAAAAAGGGGAGATAACATTTTGGCAATTGAAGTTCATATATTTTATTTACATATTTCCATCTAGTTTTGCATATTTTTGTTTATTTTCATGCATATATGAAGGGGAATTTTGTTATGGGGGAGCATTCAAATTGGAGGAACAAATAGAATTCATCAATAACCAAATATATTTAATAAATTCAAAAACTTAATATATATTTTTTATCATCAAAAAGGAGAGATTGAAGAATATGCTAGTATATGGTTTTTGTTTGATGATAATAAACATATATATTTCGTTTAAATGTATTTTTTTATTGTACTATTTTATTTTTCACATAATTAAATAAATATTTTGAATAAAATAAATAACACGAAATTCAAATTCAAACAAATAATTTATTAAAAAACAAATAATTTTACTATTTTAAATAGTATAAATTTGAGCTCTCACTACATATGTATATTTTCAATTACAATACAATTTCGATTACATCACAAATTTCAATTTACAATTTTGACCTTGCTATATATCACGCAAACACTCGTATTTTTCTTCAACTCTATTCCAATTTGTATTCAGCATATGAATTATCTGCAAAAGAACACACTAACACTGTAAAATTGAAAAAGAAAATATTTTGCAATGCAAATTAAAGTGTGTGTTTTTGAAAATGTTATTTGCCTCGATTATTTGGGTTGTTCGTCATTTATTTCTTTTGAATTCACCTTACACGAACAGCTTTTAACATGCACAGTGTATCATTATACATGTCACAAGGCAATGCACACCGATATACACTTGATAAAACTACAGAGACCGGTGATCACAAGGTCAAACCCAACCAAATGGTGGACTCAACCCATGTGCAATAAAAAACTAAATTATTATGGTCAAGTACAGGAGTCAACGGTTAGCCAACATGAATAAAAGTATAATACAATGGCCATACTCAAATGTACACAACCGGGTCACACATGAACACTTGAATCAGAAAGATGTACACACGTAAGCATAATGAAACCAGACTCAAGTGTCTGAAACAACCCATACATATTGTAACAACCCACATATTTTATGATTATATATTTAAATATTTATTTAAATATAGCATCATTAATAATATTAATGTCTGAAATGCTACTTTTCATAAACTGTTGAATTAGGACTCGAGACCACTTCCATTGAGTCCAAAATGGCATTTGCGACCTTTTTGAGTATAAACATCGAATGTTTGGAGTTGACTAGAATTTTTCTATTTTTATTTGGGGCTTTGGGTTTGGGTTTCAGCCCACTAACCCAGCAAGAGAACCTAATCCTTTACCTTATAACACTCACTCCACTCCTCTTCATTCATTCATAACATCCCTAGAAAGAACGATGGGAAGAGGAAATTAAAATTCCTAAGTCCTAGTTTCTCCTAGTAAATCCAAGATTCAAGCTCCAAAATCAAAGAGAAGCTTAGGTAAACATCCTCTTCATCTTCTCCATCTCAATCTCTCTTCAATTCTAATAAATTCCTGCACCCTAACTTAGGAAAAACTTCACCTTTGATAATAGATTGAAGATTCTAGAGGTGTATTGAAGAGGAATTGGTCTTGCTTTGTTTTAAAGCCTCTCATTTGTTGTCTTTGAGTTTTAAAGGCGAGTTCTTGAACTCACATCTATGTCTATAGATTTCATTGTTATTAGGTATGAATTCCTAACATCAATTTCATGTTCAATTGCTTTTGATTTGAATTGATTTGGTGAATTTTTCAATTTTGGTGTTTTGGAGTCAAAATCTATGAAGATCTTATCTTGGATATTTGTACATGTTTTTTTTGGTGGTGTATCGAAGAGCTTATAAGGCTAGGTTGTCGATTGGCATAAATCCCTAGCATCCGTCGCTCGTTCGATCGCTCCGGTTTGGATTTGCCCTCTTTGGGTTAGACTGATTTTTGCCTAGCAGGAAAATCCAGATGTCTGAAGCAAAATCCTAACATCTAGAGCAAAATTCATATGTCTAGTTGAAAAATCCAGACATCTGGAAAAGGTCCCTGAAAAAGAAAACAGGGAAGAGCTAAAATCCAAACGTTTGGAACAAAAATCCAGATGTTTGGAACAAAATTCAAACATCTGGTTGAAAAATTCAGACGTTTGAAATGTTCTGGAATAAAAAAAGAAAGGAGAAAACTATATATATTTCTAGAACCTAGAGCCAGACGTTTGGAAATACCTACCAGACGTCTGGAATTGTCAATTTTGCCTATTTTGGCCGTTTTGAGTGGATTTCTAATTTTTATCGATTTTTGTTGATTCGATTGGTTGTTGTCGTTTATTATCGACTTTGATGACTTCTTTGTTGGATTTTTGAGGAAATCCAATTGATTGGATTTGAAATTGATTTGTGGATTTTTAATTCAACTCATCGAATGTGAATTTTTGGTGATCGATTGTTTTTATAATCGTTTTTTGTGATTTGTCACTTTAAAATACAAAGGTTTCAATACTAGTAGTAAATATTCAAACTCTTTCACAAAAATGATTTCAATGTTATTTTTAACACAAAGCCCGTTTTTCAAACCATTTTCCAATCTATTAGTGTATACAAACCTTTACCTCACTCGTATGTGAAATCTAATTAAACAACTTAGCAAAACAATTGGTATGAAATGCTTGTGTTTTCTTTATCGGTTAATTCTTGAACTTGTTCGATTGATATCTTTTGACAATTTTCGAGTGGAAATCTACAATTTTTCGTAAATATTTAAGTTAAGCCAATGGTTATGGGACATGAAGCTAAACTCATTTATTTACTAGCTTAATGATGTTCACACTTCTTATTGATCAATGAAGGTCATTTTATGGTTTAGACTAGCGATATGCGTTGTCTCTTTGTCCACGTGGGGAACTATACCCCGATTTATGGAGCCTCATTTTGTGGGCTAACGACCCATAGCCTTCTGACCATTCGTAGAGCAATCACTCAACGAGTCTATGCATGAGGGGTATCTTTATAGGTGGGCCAATGTTTGGCTCAATAAGTCTATGCATGGGGCGTATCTTTCTAGGTGCGTCGATGTTTGGCTCAATAAATATGTGCATGGGGTGTATCTTTTTAGGTGCGTCAGTGTTCGACTGTGCATGGGGCGTATATTTTTAGGTGCGTCGATGTTCGACTATGCATAGGGCACATCTTTTAGGTGGGGCATCCCACATGTACACCAAAACAACTCGGTAGTGAGTTAACAAAGGAGAGGCATGAAAAGATGATGACTAGTACAGAATGAGGCATGGATTCAAAAACAATTCAAGGCAACAAGAAGGTCAAAGGCACAAACAATGACATCGGCTTCAAGATGAACCAGACAAAATAAGTTTGAACACAACATATAAACAGTGGAGCATACACATGACTATAGTGCAGACTCAAAGTGGTGAACCAGATCAACGTTTCAACCCAGATATGTAGACCAAACAAGACTTCAAACCAAAACACAATAACAAGGACTACATTCATAAATATAAATACCTCAACATAGTATGGATGGTCAGTTCAAATGGAACCAGATCATTGAAGATCCATGTGACAACATGCAAACAAATGTACACATGACTCAAGGCTGCAACAAGACTCAAACGAATCCAGACAACAGCTCAAATGAGCAAATGCAGACCAGTTCAATATGCAAGCAACCAAGCAACACAAATAGCTGCAACCAAATGTACAAAATCTAAATTAATGGCCAAATGAACACACACCAGAAATAATGCAACAAAAAGGACTACAAAAGGTCAGAGCTAAACAACAAGTTTGCTTGTGCACAAGGAAGGATAAAGCTGTTTAACTCGAGGCAGTACATTCTTCAATACAACAAGTTCAACTTCAACATGTACACAGTGGTGCACCAAACAGTGACAAGTATATACATATGAAAAATGAAGACTTAAATAAACATGCAACCAGAACAGTGCACTAGACTAACAAGGATATGTATACATAAATGAACACATATATCAATTCACTTAAACAACACAAATCACACATATATACATACATGTTTGTATATATATGCATATACATAGAGACCATAGTTTAACTCAAAACAAAGTCATAGAGCTTCAAGCATGCTCACATGAACAGGGGATTAAGCAAATCAGCATGACAACTCTAGCACTGTAACAAGTATGTAACAGAGGAGACTTCAAATGCAAAGCATCATATCGTACACACATATATATGCAGATACATATATGTATGTATATACATGGAGTGACACACAAATATATAGTAAAAAACCGTGAAGCAATGAGT
Source organism: Allium cepa (assembly GCA_030765085.1). NCBI lineage: Eukaryota > Viridiplantae > Streptophyta > Magnoliopsida > Asparagales > Amaryllidaceae > Allium > Allium cepa. The sequence continues at coordinate 682,804,920 of CM060938.1, forward strand.
CAAGCTTTTGAACAAATCAGAAATTATAAGGAAATAACAAAAAAATCAAAGCCAGCAAAATTGGAACAAAGTCAAGAACGTGAACAAATCCAGATGATCTCAAAATTCAAAGAGTCAAAGTAAAAGGAGTAATGAACAGTATCGATCCAAAGCAAGAAACGAAAATTCTAAATATACAGTAACATGAACTAATTTAGAATTCATCGTATCATTCCATCAAAATCGAATAGCCGAACAAAATTATCATAAAGAATTCAAACAATATATACGAACGAAAATTTAGGGATTTTATCCCTATAAATTAAACTCGTTACATCATCGGAAAATCATCGATTCGAGTTCAAGAAAATACAAGAGCAGTAAATCACAAAAACTTGAATCAAGTCGAGCGATAATCGAAATCAAAAAGTAAAGTTATGTACAAATTTCATCCAAGTACTTGAGCTCGACAAATTGGAGCAGCCGAAAACCAACCAAAGCCAGTGATCAATTAACAAAGCCAAACGAGTGAAATTATAATCTCAATTGATCACAATCGAAGCGGCAACTTCAATAAAGAAAAACATTAGAAAGAGGAATGAAGAAAGAAAGGATCAACCGAAGTTTTGCATGGAGAAAAAAAAATAAAGGTGAACGCTTCTTCTATTTACAAATTAGGCCGGCATTTATATATTTTATATTGATATTAATATATTAAAAAGGGTTTTGTTTTTTTTTTTTTTGCTTTGTTTTGTTTGAAATTTTCTTTTAAACTTGTGTAAATTTTTGGTCATACGAACTACGGTGGTGTAGTTCGAGAATTCGCAACTTAGTGGCTAAGTTGTGGCAGGGTTTTGAGCATAGAGTTAGGTTAGTCATTAGCGGGTGTTAAAAGTTTACGTTTGTGAGCATCAGACTGCTAAATTTCTAATAGAAACCTTGCGGGCAACACGTAGTCTGGGTTTCGCTAAAGCTGGGTAAATCTATATTGTTCTATTTCTGCTTTTATTATTCGTCTATTATCTGTACTGCAATTATTATATATATTTCCACATCATTGTTTATTATTGTCAGTATCACCATATTCACCCCATCTCTAGGGTTCCTACATCACCTTCTCCCAACACAGCAGGTAATTCCACTTAAGCAACAACTTTAGTTGCAATGCCATTAAGACTGTGCATATGAGCATTAGACAGTTTTAAATCTTTGGCTTCCATCCTTATCTGATCATAATCCTTTTTGAAGATTATCGTTATCTCACCTTTTGGACAAGGCCAGGATTTTAAAAGGTTGGCTATAAAGGATGGATATTAGGATTTGGGACGGATTGGAAAACAAGGCTATGACCGATACCGTCAAAATTGGACCGAGCTCCAATCAAGGTGGGATCGATTGAGAATGATGAACAAGGCATGGAAAGGCTACATTTAAAATTTTAGGTCAAAAGGAGTTTGTATGATCGAGTTATGGATGGGTTAATATTAGTAAGAAATGGTTATGGATCGATCTTTTCATATCGAGCATGGTGGTAGTTAGTTTTGATCGATCGATCTCAGGATCGATGGCTTTTGTATCGGTGCAATATGCATGATTTGGTTGGACAAGACAGAAGGAAGGCGACATGCATCGTATCGATCAGGGTTGGGATTGGTACAAAGAATGAAGCAACTGTTTCTAGGACTCAGATGGACATTATGTATCGATCACTTATAGATCGATAGGAAGGAGGCAATTGGGATTGATACAAACAATATGGAATTAAGCAAGGCTTAGATCGATACGAAGCAGGGAATGGATAGATGGATACGAATGGCATGGATATGAAGCGCATAGCTAAGCGTCGATACGAGTAAAAGGTTTTGGCATCGATACAAAGAAAGACGGGGATCAATACAAAATGATTAGAAATCGGTAGATATGAAGAAGGACAAGGTAAATGAAGCAGTCAGAGAGCATGAAAAATGGATCTACACGCAATCATCGCTCCATGTCTTAACAATCCCATTATCGATATGTACTAGATTGATACGAGCTTGATCGATACCAAGCTATTGATACGAAGCCTTCAACCCATCAACAATCTCAAACTTGAATCAATCATACCTCTCATTTCACAAGTCCAAATGCTATGAAATTTTCATAGGGGCTTCCTTATGCACTCAAGAAGGTTCGTGATCGATCTCAACCCAATTGGACTACTTTTGGATCGATATGAATTATACTAAGATCAATCCAAAATTACTCTGGATTGATCTGGCGGGCCCACATGTGCAAGAGAAGAGGCGTCCTGGGTTTTGAGGTGGATATTTTTGGATCTACACTTATAAATAGCGGTCCTATGGCAACTAAAAGGGCCTTCTTCTAATCTAGACGTTGGAGCTCTGCTATTTTGTTCATTGATATTCATAGGTTTGTAATTGTAATCTCAATAAAAAAGGAACAAAAGGATTGATTCAAAGTGGACGTAGGCCGGAGATCGTCGAACCACTATAAACCGTGTGTTCTTTCTTACTTTATTTCATTTTAATTTTGCTATTTCTTCACTTTTATTCTCTACTCCATTTAGATTTGAGATTTGTGTTTGAATATTGTGGATCTGTGTGTAAACACTAGTGCTTTCACGACTTCTGGGGTTTGTAAACATTTTGGCACAAACAATTATATTCATCGAACTTCCACAATCACTCAAAATCCTTCTCACCAAAGCAGGACCAATCATGGCTGAAATAACCATTGGATCGATTATAGGAGCCTCCACCTTATCTGCATCTCCGTTCCTAAACACAATATCATCTACCATAGTAAGTTGCTGCTTCGCCGGAGCTCCATCTTTTGTATTCGAACAGCACTCAAAATCCGCATGCCTAATCATGCTAGCATAGCGCTCCATCTCTTGCCAACTCCTATCCACCGGTTGCGGTCCTTCGACTACCTGTTAATCACTAGCCTTCCACCAGTCTTCCTAGGCTACTCAGCACTACGTGACACTTGTCCTCGGTTGGGGTCAGATGTCCCATGCCCGCCATGCTACGGGGCTTTCACAAATTGTTGTAACTTCTTTTCTCAAATTAGTTTTCTAAACATCCTAAAGGTTCCTAGATTCATTTGTATTATTCATATAACACTTATGAAACCGACAATATTTCCTGATCTACTTCTGGTTCTCTGTTGAGTCTTTTAAGGGCGTCTTTCTGTACTACATGGTATTGCAAGTAGATAGATAGATATTCTCTAGGGATGTATTCATTGGCATATAATTATCATGCATTGTAATTTTAGCCTTTAACCTTCCAGAATCTCTTTTACGTTCTTGATTTCTATCTCCGCCTCTCTTTTGCTGATTTGGCTTATTCTAAACGTCTGCTTGTACTTTCCCAGAACTGTCATCAGACTGTTTGATTGCAATATTATTTGTACTCCTTCTCCACTCAGTCCCGCAACATTATTTTTTGGAGGACCTGGCTTCTTCCATCCTTAAAGATTGTGCCGCCTTTGCTTAAAAGTGCTCCAACGTTGTGGGTGGCTTGTCGGCTAATCAATTGCCAAACTCAGACTCTAGATCAGTCCCTCTCGTCACGGCCATGAGTACTGCAATGTCATTTGGATTACTTACCTCCATAACAACTATACAAAATCTCTCTAAATAATCTTTCAATGACCCTCCTAGAGCCTGAATCATGCTCGAAAGGTACGTCACTTCTTTAGGACAAGTTACATGCATTCAGAATTGCTCCATAAACTTGGTTGCCAAAACATCGAACCTAGAAATTGATCGCAGGGGTATTCTTGTGAACCACATCATCGCTATTCTGGGAAGAGTTATGGGAAAAAATCTACACTCAATCGCATCATCAGCTCGCTCAGAATCCATCAACCATTCATATCTCATAATGTGCTGCTTGGGGTTGGTTTTTCCCCTGTAGGCGGGCATCTACGACATGTTGAACTTCCTTGGTTACCATGCATGTAATACACTATCAATGAACGGGGTATAATATCTTAAGATTCCCCAGTCATCATTGGTTTGGCCTACAGATAACTCCGGTATTTAGATGAGTGAAGTGGTGGTCATGCTCCACCGCATGTGAATGGTACAGTCGACGTCTGTGGGTCGTTTCATGCCTCCTTGGTTTATCATCTTCCCTACGTGCATCTTGTACATTCGTTCCGTCATCATTCCGATAAGGTTATTAGTTAGAATTCAATCAGACTCCATCATCCAAAACTTCAAAAATAGTTCCAGCGTGATTCCCTAAGTGTATGGAGAGAATCCCCCTTCTGGAGGAGGGATCGGTACCGATTCCTAGGGAGAGATCAACATCAATCGATCTTGGTAGACTGCGATGGTCTACCAGGCGAAGGTCTAAAGTTTTTGCATGATTTTCCTAATCACATAATGCCTATTCCTTTGATATTCATCCATTGAACAAGAACTTCCCAATGCCGAGTGAGGAGTGGATTCCCTCCTAGCTTTCCCACACTATCGTTGAGTAATTTGGTTCATCAAGTTAATATCAGTCTGAATTTGCTAATTTAGTTGTCGACGATTTTTCATCAAATCACTCAATAAATTATGAAGTTCAGCTCTGGTAATAGAATCAATGGAATTTTTAACTTCAAGCAGATCATAAAATGACATTTGTTGGTTGATTGCTTGGGTCTCCTCGTGAAATACTAGTAATCTCATTTCCGTCCATGTTCTGAGAAGTTGATCTAGTACGTATCACTGTTATCAATCTCCTTGCTTTAGATTCCTCCAACTTTGAGTAGTATAAGCATTATGAAGATAGCTATGGATTTCCTTCGGGGAATTTACCCAATTGAATAGCAACAAAGGTGTTCCTAACAAGCCGAGAATCAAATTCTCAGTGAACGCACCAAATGTTTGCAACCAAATTAGCCACAAACATCAAGAATAGATTTATGTTGAGAAGTAAGAGAAGAAAATAAAATTAAAACCTAGGAATAGATTAAGCTTTAACAATAAATAAAAAGCAATAATCAGAAACATAGAGATTTATAGTGATTTTGCATTGTATTCCTACATTCACTTTGAAGATTATCTATATTGATCAATTATAAATTGGATTACACCAGCAAGGAAAAGAGACAACTTGATTAAAATAAAGTCTAAAGTAACCAACAGCGTAAAGATCCTCAGAATGACCCCTTAAGCCAGTATTTAAAGTGAAGACGACCATCAATCTTTTTGAAACTTCGGCTATAGGACCTTCTAACCTACATAGGCCCATCAGAGGGGTCCTAGGCCCAAATCCTCTTGAAGAAAAATCGGTACCGATCCCTTTATTGTTTTTTTAGGCAGCGATCGCTAAGGTGGCTTCTGCATGCTTTAATATGTCATCCCTTCAAATCTTATGTCATTTGGACCAAAGGAGCTTAAGTTATTGCACGATTATTGATTCAGTGCTGCTTATGCACTGTCTTTTACTGATTCCTCTCATACGATTTATGTCGATCCCTCCATCTTTGTCCAATTGATGTGCGATCCCTAGAGTATGTTACCTAGGGTTCATATGCCTTTCTCTCCGAATTCCATACACTTTGGACTTACAAGTCTTGAGATACTGATCGTTGAATGTATGAAAGCACTTGAAATTGGTTATATGCCAATCCCTCTTTAATAGAGCCTACCAATCCATACCTCCTACCAAAGCACGCCGATCCTTTCTCATTAAACTACGCCGATCCCTTTTCTGTGAACTATAGTATGCCAATCCGACTCAGTAAACCATGCCGACCCCTTCTTTGCAAACTGAAATATGTCGATCCATACTCGTCAACTATGCTAATCCCTTCTTTTTCCAATGAAGTATACTGAACCTTCTATAGGAGCCAAACCATGTCGATCACTTCAAAGTTTCTAAGCTATATTCCACATTTTAAAAATTCTACATTGCTTATCCATAGTTCCATTCAATTCTAATTTAATATAACCATTCGTACTTTACTTTTGAGTCCCATAATCATCATTCTAGAATCATCAGCCTTGACAGCAATCGAGTCTAACTCATGCAGCCAGTTCAATATAGCCGGGCTGGAATGTCGGATAATAGTGATAAGGGGAAAAAAAGCCGTTTTAGCAATGAAATATATTTTTCCATACCTTGTCGATAGGTGATCCAAACTTGTTTTAAAAAAAATTAGAGGTAAAAATTTGCTTATGTGGACTGTATTTGAAAAAGTTAGAGAAGGATTGGGGGAAAAATAGAAGTTTTAAGATAAATTGGAAAAGGGTACATAAGAGAAGGATGGAAATATGGAATTCTCCGTCAAAACCCTTTTTTCGACATAAGATTATAGGTTAAGAAAACTGGATTTTCAAAATTTTGGATTTTTGAAAATTGCATGCCAGTTATTGGATCGTAGGGATTGGATACATAATTAATTGAACTATACTTCTTATAAAAGTGTGAGAAAATTTGATGTGAAAACGAAGATTTTGACTTCAAAATGTGTACATTTATAGAATTGCCAGTATACATATGTTGTTTGTATCATATTTTCAAAATTGTCTTAAGAGGTGCATTCATATAGGTGGCGTTGAATTAGAATTATTCTGCATACAGGCTATATATATTGTGATACACCATGCACTGTTACACTATTGGTTTCAAAGATAGAATGCATACAAATTGATTGGTACTTTAGAATGGTTGCACGTTATGTTACATGGTTTAGCCCATGAGGACTTTCGGGGACGAAATTCATTCAAGGGGGAGAATATAACATCCTATAAATTTAATGGTAATTAATTAAAAAGTGATTAATTAGTAATTAGTAATATCGAAAATGGAATTTTTATAAACGTTAGAATTTGGCTATGAAACTTGTGCCGTTGGATTCTTGGCACTTTTCTAATTAATTTTCATATATAAATTTATTCGATCAGCTTCAAACGAAGAAGCCCTACCGTTTTCTCTTCTCCACAAATTCTTTATTCTAACTAGCATTTTAGTTTATATACATATATACAAGAGGAGAATAACAGAGGGTAATTAAGAAGAAGCATTGGGTCGAGTCAAACCGTCAAAGTCGAGGTAGATTACAGATCTGGATATAAAATTTAAATTAAAGTCAAATCACTTCTTTGATCTAGATTTTTGGTAGATATATGTATGCTTGCAGTATATGTATTCAAGTGTATGTATTAAAATAGGGAGATTAAGTAGTGTTAAATAGGAATAACATGGATTAGAACTGAAGATTTGGGAAGCTAAAAAGGTGAGTGGGAAAAATTATGTACTTTTATATAATATTGGATTTATTTCATTGTAAATCTGTTCCTTGTATGCCTATACTTTATTGTTTGGAGTTGTGGGCTTAATTATATGCATGTAATGAAACCTAATACCTTGCCTACATATTCTTTGATTAATAACTTACATTTAGTGGTGCATTTACGTGAAACTGGAAAGTATTGGGCAGTAGTAGTCCTTGAATTTGATAGATTATATGGTATATCCAGACTTATAGATTAAACGATTTATTCTTGTAATGAGAACAAGAAGTTATCAAAATAAATTATTGGGGTTTAAGTAGTATTTTAAATTGTTGGAATGTTGTTAGTTGCAATGTAAGTTTCTACAGATTATCAAGTTCAGATTCATAAATAAAAATGTATCATTTTAAGTAATAAGGAGTGCGCAAAGAAAGAGATGTATAAAATAGAGATATTTAACGTATTTTGTTCTACCTATTTCAATAACCATGAACATATAATTTCTTGAAATTACAAACATAACACAAATTTTCTTTTTGGATAAGATATAGAAATTTAAAGTGTTAACCATTCCTTTTACCGTAGATGCAATTCCAATACTTTAAAATGCAGAAGTCCCTAGGTATGAATTAAAGAATTGTTTGTAATAGTCCTAACAAATATATTTCTAATTGTAAAATTAATATATGCAATAAAGAAAAGTTGAAATCAAATAATAAACGATAAGGTAGGTAAGGTAATAGGATGAACAAATATGAGTTAAAAGTTAAGTAAGCGATAAAAGGTAAATAATAAAATGAGTAAGTAACGAGGTTAGCAACCAAAGAAGAGAGTAAAAGATAAAAACTAATAATAAATAGAGAAAATAATAAAAATGGGAAAGTAAATGGTAAAGGATATTTAAATATTTTAAGTTAAAAGTTAGCGATACATGAAACTAAATTTACATTAATGGAATAAAGGGCAAACACATGACAAAGTAAAGGAATATTATTAACAATTAAACATTGAAGACGTGATAACGAAATAAGTAAGAATACACACACACACACACACATATATGTATGTATGTATGTGTATGTATATGCATATATATGTAGCCTTAAGTATGTGTTTATGACGGGTGTGAATTAGTAAGTTAGCTAATAACTTAGATTAAATGAGAATAACATAGTCATTAAAATGGGTTAGAATGCGAGGTCAATTGTAACACCCCTAATTTTTATCTAACATTATTCAGGAGATTTAATTAGATAAATTAAATAGAATAATGTAGCCATGATAACGAGAATGAAATTTGTTAATTAATTAGGTCATGCCTTAAGTAGTCAATAATAAGATAGATTTGAACATAATATAGAAAGAAATTAACGAGAAGGGCATAATGGGAAAAACTCATTTTTATCTATTCCCTAATCCCTTCCTCTCCCATTCATTCTCGTTTCATTTTCAAATAAAATACAAACCATAAGAGAAGGCCGACCTTTACCTAGGAAGAAAAGAAGGGAAATCTAAAGGGAATCAATGGAAAAGCTTAAGGGGATTAATCAACAACAAATCTCAATCTCTCTTATCCAATCTAGGGTGAATAGTATTATCCATCACATTTAGTTATGCTTTTTTTGGATCTATGAATGGTTTCCGAATTAATTGTGAATATATGTCACATTTTGATCGATGTTTATCATTATTGGACCGAATGATGATTTATTTGAATTTTTATGAAATTATTTTAATCGGCTTTAAAGACAAAATCTAAGTTTTTTAATCTCCAATTGATTTGAAATTTGAATATGTTGAGCAAAACATTATTTTGGAGATTTCTTTTCAATTTCATAATCTTCCAAATTCATATGAATATTTTATAAATTTCCTAAGAGGATAAATGTGTTTATTTCAGGTTTTAATTCTTAAAAATAATTAAATTAACATTTTGTTCCCTAAATTTTTATATAAGGAAGACGATGGAAATTAAGATTTTGGTATTTTTGGGATTTTTCCCAAGTGGTTATGGTTTTCTATGGATATGCAACGAAAGAAAAGCTTTTCATTACTATTAACTAATAATGTTAATTTTATAGGTATGCAAATTATCTTGGGAAGGTCGAACGTGATCTACCAGTAACTTCAAAAAAGAAAATATAAAGTAATTTGTCATCCAATAAAATTTTGACATGGGGCAAGGGATTGTGGAAAGTACTAGCATAAAAAGGAAATAAAACAGTTTTAAAGTTTTTTTACTGAAATACCATTGTAGATATTCGACACCCCTGTTATATTGATATTCGACATCTATAAAGGACGATACCTGGAACGACATTTTTATAGTTATGCGAGGTATCGAATTTATAGGTTCGACGTCTACATAGGTTGACGCATGCGATATCCACTTAATAGATCTTTAATGTACTCACTTGTATAGAAGTTCAGCACCAAGTATTATAAGGGTTCGATATCTCAATGTGGCATAAGCTTGAAAACCTATGGTTTCGAGATTCGATACTACTCTTTTTAAAGATTCAAAACCTTCTTTGTTTTATGGATTTGATACCCTCAAGCTTTCAAAATTTTAACACCAACAAGTTTTAGGGGCTTGCCTGCTTTTAGTTTTTAGGAGTTCGACAACCCTAATGCTTTGTTGGCTCAAAACCTCTTATCTAGCTATATATTCAACACCTATGTTTTGCCGCATACATACGTATGTTTACAAACTCGACACCTATGTTTTATATGCGCGATAGCCTTATGTTTTGCGAACCCGAAAGCTTTGGTTAATGGCTTGATAACCTTGTGTTTTAGAGGTTTGAAAACCTTGTTTTTGATACTGAAAGATTAAAAAGGCTATTTAATGAATACTGCATTTTGGCGTATGATTTTGGTTAAGTATTTGGGGTATGTTTTTCTTGTTTTGAATAATGATTTTAGGTGGTTAATCATTTATAATGGTAAATGTTTTTAAGGAAATAAATTGATGCTTTAGCCCAAGTTTTGTATGAATTTTCCAAAGGTAATCATTATTTAAGATTAGTTTTGTGATGCCAATGACTATTAATTGAACATATGTTGATGAAGATGTTATATATTCTTGTTATCATTTGATCAGTTAAATTTTCAAATTTATCATTGTCATACTCACATAATTATGACCCAACATTGCACCTTGGGATTTGGGGGCAGAATTACCAGTAAGGTTATCCCAGTAGTGAGTATTGTTAGACAAAACTCCTGAATGAGTAGAATTACATCTAGGAAATCAGATAGATTAATTTTGTTAAGATGCCTTAAACTGAGCAAAAGACATGACTCATGGACATAACAGCTAGTTAGTTTATCGGTTTCCTTCTAAAACCATTAGGTCACAGTAACCCTATTAAAACTATGAGATATGAGACAGATAGTCCATTTGATCCAGATAAGGTTGATTAGTTACCTGTGAAAACTGGTAGGTTCATAGTAACCCTATAAAAAAATATAACATATGAGACAGATAGTCCATATGATCCCAGAAAAGGTTTATTAGTTACCTGTGAAAACTGGTAGGTTCATAGTGACCCTAGAAAAACTGACATAGAGACACATAGTCCATATGATTTTGGACAAGGTTGATTAGTTACCCATTAAAACTTGTGGGTTCACCGTAACCCTAGGAAAACTGTGACATATGAGATAGATAGTCCAATTGATTTCGAATAAGGTTGATTAGTTCCCTGCGAAAACTAGTAGGTTCATAATAGCCCTAGTAAATCTATGTTGCTGGGACATATAGCGTTTTTGACTCAGACAGACTATTCTAGTTTTACTCCTAACCGTATTTGGAGATTTTGGAATATCTAGTTAAAAGTTTTTGCCCAAGTCAGCCCGAAAGGTTATTAGTTGGCTTGCGAAACCATTAGGTTCATGATGACCCTAGGAAATCTATGATTTGAGTCGGACAGTCTATTTTTGGAAAGAGTAAACCTTGGGTGTGCATAACCCTAGGATGACAGACTACTAAGACTTACCTATGTTGCATGCATGCATATGATCATGTTATGTTTGTTCTAACCACTATAGTTACAAATGCATGATCTGTGATTGACATATTTGATAAGATACTAGTGAGGAGGAAACACGTTCCGCTCAGCGGCATAGTCTCATTAGATATCTATTTTGGTTCAAGATGGTATATTATTATTCACATTAGTCTTTTTGTCTAACCCGAAGTTTTTTTTCTACTAAACTCTAGGTTACTCATTTAAGTAGGCCAGGAGTAGGGATTTTCAAGTTAGATGAATAAGCTTTCGGAAACATGCAGAATGCAAGCTAGCTAATATTAGGAGTTTATTTCCCCTGTGTTGTTTAAAGCTTATGTTTTGTTTGAATGGATGTAATGACAGGATTTATACTTTCACGTATTTAGACTTTGATCACCCAAGGGCGTCTTCGTATGTCGCTCTTGGAATATAATTGTAATTATTATATTTTCTTTGAATGTGTAATCAATGGGATTATGCAATGTGATGTAATTAGTATGAATGTTATTAACGAAATGAGTTTTGAAAATTTTCATACTCGTATGCTCTTTATGTTATAGATACAATTAACCAATTTCATTTTGTTGTCAAAAATTAATATTAAGGATGACTGTAACATCCGTAACATTTAGTTTCGGGCCTTAAATTGAGGCATTTGACAACTTGGTATCAAAACATAGGTTTATGAAAAACTTAAAAGGTTTTGAAAAAAGAATCTAATTAAACCAGAGAATAAGATTGGGGTATGGGATAACACTATAGTAACGTACTTGTTATTTTCTATATATAAGTATGTATTCTATCTCAATTTACCCCTCTCTCTTAGAACATCCTTATGTATCTTAAAAAAACTCATATGCATATTACGAAAAAGTGAGATATGGAAGTAGAAATGGAAGAGTGAATCTAGGTGGAGGAAGCACCATAACTAATGGAAATGTTTGGCCCAGTACTAGAAGAAATTCAGGTTGATAAGAAAATGCTAATTCGAATGCAAATGTTAACGTGATTGTTGGAACCCCACCAGTAGATATAGGAACTATATACCAGTTCTTCGTAAATTTGTTGCTAGCTGGAGTTGCTGCTACTTTGGCTGGAGTAAATGTTGGCAATGCATGAGGTTATAACACTAAGGTACCCACCGGTAACAATTACACTTAGTTGAGCTGTGATTATACCAGTCTTAGAGGGAAGCCTTTTCTAGAAACAGACAGTGCTATTGAAGTTGATAATTGGTTGTTTCACTACAAAAGAATATTTTTGACTTAGGCTTGAATGATGATAAGAATTGGAGGTTGGCATATAGACAGTTGTAAGAAATTGCTTTATATTGGTGGAATGACATGATTGTAAGAGCACCAGAGAAGAATTTGATTTGGGCTGTATTTAGAAGGAGTTTAAAGGAAAGGTTTTTGTCCGACATAGCTAAGTCTACTTTTCTCGAGAAATTCATGGAATTGGAGATGGGAGAGATGTATATACAAGAATATGCAGTTTGATGAGTTGTCCAGGTATGAATATGCTACTATCGATAGTGTGATCAAAAGGAATGAGAAGTTCATTCGTGGATTGAAGCTCGAGATTGCCAAGACAATAATTCGGATCTTAGAGTTCCATATGATGTGGTGGTGGAGATGACATTAAGAAATAAAGAAATTCTTTCAACATTTGGAAGTGACAAGCCTGTGGAGACTAAAAGTTTTCAAGGCAAGAGGAGGAAGTTCGTTAATAAGAAGGGAGCTCAGAAGGGCTATGCTGAAAAAAAGGAAGGCTAATGTTGTCTGTTATAAGTGTGATAAGAAGGGGCACTTTGCTAATGAGTGTAGACCTGGTGATGGAAGAAGGTTGTGGGAAAGAAGGGCACGAAGTGTTGTAAATGCAACCAAATAGGGCATTATAAGATTGAATTTCCAGAACTAGCCAAGGCAGATAAAGGGAAAGTTTTTTCTCTGGAACCATCAGTTTTAGACCAACTGCAGAACAGAAACGAAAGTTTGTGATGGGAGGTACACTTTTATTCATGGCACACCTATCAAAGTATTATTTGATAGTGGCACATCACATTCTTTTATCTTGCAATGTTTGGTAGATAAGTTAAATCTAGAACCATCATACCTTATAACTTTCTTAAGGGTTATGAATTCAATAGGAGGTTATGCAACTCCTAGGATAATATGTGACCATTTAGAAATTGAGCTTTTAGATCATACATCAAAGGAAAATCTAAAGGGAATCAAAGAAAAATCTTAAGGGGATTAGTCAACATGAAATCTTAATCTCTCTTATCCAATCCAAGATGAATAATAGTATCCATCTCATTTATTTACGCTTTTTTTCAGATCTATGAATGATCTCCAAATTAGTTGTGGATGTATATCATGCTTTGGTTGATGATTATCATTGTTGGATTGAATGATGATTTATTTGATTTTTTATGAATTTATTTTAATAGGTTTTAAAGGCAAAACCTAAATTTTTAATCTCCAATTGATTTGAAATATGAATATGTTATGTAAAATATTATCTTAGAGATTTGTTTTTAATTTCATAAATTTTCAAGTTCATATATTATTTTAGGAACTTCCTAAGAGGACAAAGGTAGTTATTTCAGGTTTTAAAAATAATTAAATTAATATTTTGGTCCCAAAATTTTTATACAAGGAAGAAGATGGAAATTTGAATTTCTGGTGATTTTTGGGGATTTTTCACAAGTGGTTTTGATTTTATATTAATTTATAATGATAGAAAATCTTTTAATTAATATTAATTAATAATGTTGATTTTGAAGGTTTGCAAATTATCTTGGGAAGGTAGAATGTGATCTACCAGTAATTTCAGAAAAGAAAATGTTAATTAATTTTTATCAGGTGAAATTTTGACATAGGGCAAGAGTTGGTGAAAAGTATTAGCTTAAATGGAAACAAAACAGTTTTAAACTTATTTACCGAAATGCCATTGTAGGTACTCGGCACCCCTGTTATATTGATATTTGACATCCATATTAGAAAATACCTAGAATAACTACTTTATAATTATAGGAGGTATCAAATTTATAGGTTCGACATCTATACGGGTTGATGTATGCGATATCTTCTTAGTAGATATGTGATGTACAGCTTGTATAGATGTTCTACGCCAAGTATTGTAGGGGTTCGATATCACAATCTTGCAAAGGCTCGACAACCTATGGTTTTGAATTGGATACTGTTCTTTCTAAGGGTTCGAAACCTTCTTTGTTTTATGGGTTTGATATCCTCAAGCTTTTGAAGTTTTAACAACAACAAGTTTAGGGGCTCGGCACCCCTGAGTTTTTAAGAGTTCAATAACCCTAATGTTTTAATGGCTCAAAACTTCTTATTCAACTATGTATTCGGTACCTATATTTTGCATCATAGTTGTTGTATGTTTACAAACTCAACACCTATGTTTTATACGCGCGATAGCCTTACGTTTTACAAATAAGAAACTATGTTTGGTGTTTGATAGCCTTGTGTTTTAGAGGTTCTACAGCCTCATTTTTGATACCTTAAGAATAAAAGGCAATTTAAAGATGGTTGTATTTTGGCAAAGTATTGGGCTATGTTTTCCTTGTTATAAAGAATGATTTTAAGTGGTTAATCATTTATAATGATAAATGTTTTCAAGGAAATAAAATGGTGTTTTAGCCTAAGTTTTACATGAATTTGCCAAAGGAAAATGTTGCCTAAGATTAATTTTTTGATGCCAATGACTATTAATTGAACATATGTTGATGAATGATGTTATATGTTCTTGTTATCATTCAATCAATTAAATTTGCATATTTATCATTGTCATTCCACATCCTTATGACCCAACATTGCACCATGGGATTTAGGTAAAGAATTACCATTTAGGTTGTCCCAATAGTAAGTATATTTAGACTAAACTCCTGAGTGAGTAGAATTGCATCAAGGAGATTAGATAGATCAGTTCTGTTAGGATATTCCACATGATTCAGTTTAAGGTTGATTAGTTACATGTGAAAACTAGTAGGTTCATAGTAACCCTAGGTAAACTATGGCATATAAGACAGATAGTCCATATGATTCCTAATAAAGTTGATTAGTTACCCATGAAAACTAGTAAGTTCATAGTAACCGTAAGATAGCTATGACATATAAGACAGATAGTCCATATGATTCCAGATGAGGTTGATTAGTTACCTGTGAAAACTAGTTGGTTCATAGTAACCCAAGGAAAACTATGATATTGGGACATATAGTCCTCTGATCTGGATAGATCGTCCAGTTTTACTCCTAACCGCATCTAGTTTGAAATATGTGGTTAAAAGTTTTGGACCATGTCTATATGATAGGTTATTGGTTGGCCTGCAAAACCATTAGGTTCATGGTGACCTTAGGAAAACTATGATTTGAGTTAGAAAGTCTATTTTTGTGAAGGATAAACCTTAGGTGTGCATAACCTTAGGATGATAGACTTGTCAAACTTGCCCTTGTTGTGTGCATGCATGCATATGACCATATTATGTTTTTTCTAACCATTGTGGTTGCCTGTGAGTGATTTATTATTGACATATATGAGGGGAAAATCCATTCCGCTCAATGATGTGGTCTCACTAAATATCTATTTTGGTTCGAGAAGGTATATTATTATCCACACCGGACTTTTTGTCTAACCCAATTTTTTTTCCATTTAAATCTCTAGTTATCATTTAAGTAAGTCGGGACTAGGGATTTTCAGGTTAGACGAATAAGCTTCCAGAGACGTGTAGGAGGCAAGCTAGCTAATATTAGGATTTTATTACTACCATGTTGTTTAAAGCCCATGTTTTGTTTGAATGGACGTAATGTTAAGATTTATAACTTTTAAGAAGCTAGACTCTAATCTCCCAGAGAGCATCTTCATATATCGCTCTTAGAATATAATTGTAATTATTATTATATATTATCCAAATATGGAATCAATAAGATTATGTAATAGGATGTAATGAATATGAAAGTAACTAATGAAATGAGTTTTGAATATTTCATAATAATATGCTCTTAATATTATAGATACAATTAACTAATCTCATTTTATACTCGAAAATTAATATCATGGATGAGTGCAGCATATGTACCACTTAGTTTTGGGCCTCAAAATGGAGGATGTTACATCAAAAGTGTTAAAAAATAGAAGTCTGCGCACCGCAAAGGGCTACTAGCAGCAGTGTATATAGTATACAGACATGGGACATATCCAACTGTAAGGGAATTATATGCTTGCATATAGGTAAAGGAATACCCCAATAGGGTCTACTTCAACTTTTTAGTAGAGGTATTGCCTTGATTGCATTAGGCAATCTAAATAGGACAGCAAGCAAGGCTCAACGCTGTGTAAGTGTACTTGGAAGCATATTAGGGTTACAGATATTAGCGGGGATAATATCATAGTCCTATGGGGACTGTGATACTTATATTTATATATATATACACACACACATATGTATGTATGAAGTTATGGTCTACTTTGAGTGCATGCGATGTATTGTACATGTACGTGGAGTCAAGATGATAAGTAAAATAAAAAGACATAATATGTGATAGAAGGAAATCAACATAAACTAGTGTTAATATAAAGTATACAATTTACTAGTCACCAGAATGTTTCTCTAACCTCCTCCTCGTTACAACCCATAGGATAGATTTAGAGGGACGTGTACTAGTGCAAGGCGGGAACAACGAAAGGACAAGTTTCCTTGTGCATGCTTGGCACCGACAAGGACAATAGATGTTGGAAGTGCCAATCTTGGTCAGTAACTATATATTTATTATAATTATTATTCCACTGTGAGTTATATAGATAGTGTTCTAATATGCATTTGTTAATTTTTTGCAAGATAACAGATCGATGATCCATGCTTTGGTGGACTTTCGTTTTCAACATAGCAAAAATTCAGATCTGTTGGGGTGCGGTTACATCAACACCATGACTTTCCATAAATAGTTTTCCAAAACTTGCCAGACTTATATAATCCTTTAAAAAATATATTTATTTAAAATGATTGCTCTCTTGGAAAATGTTCTTTATGGTAAAGAATACTCAGTGGTAAAGATTTTTCCATAGACTTACTTGAAAATATTCTTAGTGATATAAATGATTTCATAACTTTATTTAGAAACCCTTTGGCTCAAAGACTGAGTATATACATATATACTTATTAAAGTGTGATTTTTGGAAAAAAAAATTGAAAGTAAAGAAGTCATCTTTAACCCTCTTAAGAATAGTTTCTATTAAAAAAATCAATGCTACCGAAAGGTAGAAATTCCTATAGTTTTAAGGAAATTCATTTTGTCCTTCGCCTGAGTTTGGTCATTCGTCGAATTAGGTGTTTATTTGCTTGTCCTTCTTTGGATGGTTGTTTTCATAGACCTCGTTTGATCATCAGAGTTTCCATTGACCATCCCCTTTGGATGGGTACTTTGACAAGGCCTGATGGTAGGATCAAAGGCTTAATTGACCATCGCTCTTTTGATGGTTACTTTGGCTAGGCCTTGCGGTGGGACCAAAGGCTTCTCTTTTCATCTTCCTTGCATGGGTTTTGACTAGACCGAATTCGAGTCAAAGGTTTAATCAACCATTACTCTTTTGATGGTTGCTTTGACTGCGCCTTAAGGTGGAACCAAAGGCTTCTCGTCCATCTCTATTGGAAGGGTTCTTTGACCAGGCCTAACGGTGAGATGGAAGGCTTAATAGACCATCACTCTTTGGATGGTTGCTTCAATCAAACCCGGTAGTGGGACCAAAGGCTACTCATCCGTCTTCCATGGATGGATGCTTTGACCAGTCCCGACAGTGGGATCAAAGGCTTAATTGACCATCACATTTTGGATGGTTTCTTTGGCCAGGCTTTTCGGCAGAACCAAAGGCTTCTCATTCATCTCACTTGGATAAGTGCTTTGACCAGGCCTGACGACGGGATCAAAGGCTTAATCGACCATCACTTATTGGATGGTTGCTTTGGTCAGGCCCGGTCGTGGTGACAAAGGTGTCTCGCCTATCTTCCATGGATGGGTTATTTGACCAAGCTCGGCAGTGGGATCAATGGCTTAACCGACCTCTTTTAGATATGAGGTGTGCCTCTGTTTAACCAATTTCGCTAATCTTATCGGGTTAGGAGCTAAGTTAAACAAATCGCATCTCAGTCTAAGGTATTTGTTAGAATGATTCCTTTGAAAACGATTGTCTCTTTTCTCAAATTATTGGAATTTCATATCCTTGATATTGCATTTTTATTCATTTTTCTTGACCAATAGGAGTTTAGTAATAGTGATTCGTTCTAATATTGATTTTGGAAATTACTTGCCTTGCTTTCCACTCTTGTCCTTACCTTTTGAATACTGAACCATTATCCTTGTAAATTTTCTTGGACTAAGATACTTAGATTTTCTTGTTGATATTCCACGTCTCTTAATATAATTTTGGCTAAATCCAAAAACTTTCTTGCAAGTTTTTTAGTTTGGTTCTCAAGCATATGCGATTTCCTTACTCAATTTTCTAATCGAATTATTCCTTTCGAGGTATTCTTGATCGTCTTGTCTGTAGCTTTTTTGACTATAAATTACCAAAATTTCAGTAGAAAATATCTCTTCCTTTTCCCATTTGGTAAAATAGTTTATTATTTTCATTGTCAAGTCTAACATCTAGTTTGAGCTTGAAATGGTTAATCCCTTCTTATAGTGCTTAACGATTATAGTATAGGAGGGCATAACCTTTAATTCCTTCGATTTATTCTTATCTTATAACAACGTTTCTTTATCTTTACATATCCAATTAATCATATGGTGACATTAGTGGCGACTTATTACTGAAGGTGTATGTGAAGTAGGGGATTGAAATTCTATTTCATCTTAATACTTGAGCTGGCGATAGGAGTTTACTACAAATAAGACCAGTAATCCATATTCCAAGATTTGGGATTTGAACTCTATTGATAGGAAGAGATCCACATTTGGTAAAGAAATCCATATTCTTGTGAATTTATGCCTTTAATTGATGAAATTTAAGGGTATCGAAAATCATATGATCTTTATTTACCTAGAAGCTTGTCCGTAAAAGAGATCCAAAATAACACCTTTCCTAACAAACCTTGTCGATCATTCAACAATAGGTAGCATGCTCTAAAAGAATATGTTTTCTATTCTAAAATTTGTTATAATGGATGATTCGATTCTTCCTCTTGAAGTAAAAGATTAGATCTCTTATTAGACTAAACCAAAAAATAATATTTACAAACTTTACAAGACAAGGAGCTATACTTTGTAGAAAACCTTACTATCATGTTGATTATGCAAAGGTGGATTATTTCTCTTTCCATTAGTACCATCATAATTTAAGGGAGCCATGCTTTACATTTCATCGTGAATAACGTTTTATTTCCAATAAAACAATCCAAGAATATATAAAGTCTTCTTTAATTAAGGATGCAATCCCCGTAGATAAGTGCTAAAAGCCTATGTACACAAAACATGTATTCATGCTTCGATATTGGGATTTGTGATTTCAGATAAATAGCAGTTTATGCTTCTTTGCATTCCTTAAAGTCTGTCTGATGTAGGAGGTCACGTTAATATTTTTCCTTAGAAACTCCATTGATCTAAACATTGGGATGCATGTGAACTACTTATCAGGAAACTCAAGCTCTTGTTTGAAAATCATAATCGAAGACCTTATTTGTCCTAACAACTTGAACACTGATATTCCAAGCTCTATTGTTTAACAACAATTAGCGCTTGATAAGGTAACCTGGAATTTCATAGATTCACCACTTTGATGATGAGATATATGGCCTGGAATACTCAATACTTGCTTTTATTTTTCCCTGCTTAGGAATTGAATTTTTTGAAATATGAGGCTATAATAACACCTTATCCCAAAAATTCCATTAACGATGATAAAAGGAATATACTTTGATAGTATGAGTTTTTTATCCCTTTGATAATTGAATTAATTTTTATCAAATTGTATTAAATTAAATTTTATTAAATTAAATCTTATTAATAAATTTATATTATATAAAATCTTATTTTATATATTTAAAAGAAAATAAAAATTATAAGTAAAATCTTGAAATTTACGTTTTCAAACCTCAACTTATAAATTTAAAATTTCCTAAACATTTAATTTTAAAAATTTTAATTTTACAAATATATTAAAATAAAAATTATATATTATATTTAAAATCAATAGTTATGAAAACTCATACATTTCCATTCAAAACTTTGGAAATCATTTTTCAAAAATAGACGAACGGATTCCGTATATAATTTTCTATCCTACGGTCAAGTGATACGGATTTTTATCATTTGAATCCGCGATAATTTAAATTTACGGGTATATATATCATTTCAACCAGCAATCCCAAAATTTAAAAGTCAATAAAATCGCTTAGGTTTAACATTTCAACCCATAACGATTTTCCCCTAATCTATAATATTTTTCGGTTATGTATCATTTCAACCCATAACGATTTCCTAAACCAACAAGGAACTTACAGAGTACGAACAATAAAATAATAACATAAAATAACATATCATATCAATGTCCAATATGATCATAATTAACACTTTAAACACACACACACACACACACACACACTATTATTGGTGTCAATATTGTCAATTAGCTTAGGTGAACAAATGCAAATAATAACATATCATATTTAACAATTTTAATACTAACAAATTCAAATTTTAGCCATATATTGCAATCGTCATTTCATATGAAATCAATTTACTAAACATAAGAACATAGATCGTGAGTGATCGCTCACCTATCGAGGTTAGAGGAACAACGAGAATGAAAGTAAACGGATACATATAAGCATGGATCGACAAACGAGACAACGCTAAGCTAGAACTGCTGGTGCAACTTTTCAAACAGCAGCGAAACAAGCTAGAGAACTACTAGAATTCGATGAGAATATTATATATATTTCTTATGCTTGCCCTTTTTATATATAAGAGGAATGTGGTAACAGGAAGCATACGAAAAACAAAGGAACCAGTGTTGCAGGCCTTAAAGGAGTAGAAGCTCGGTTGCTTGGAGGTTGAAGGGACTAGGTATAGTGAGCTTCGACAGGGTGACAAGAGTCTGGTGTTTGTGGCTGATGGTGGAAGAAAGAGGGGCTGAAGGCACACAGATATGTGGGAGGCTAGGGATGAAGGTGCCGTCGTTCGGTGTTGAGGGTGGAAAGATGGCACAGGCGGGTCGCGTGCTATTGCCGAAAGGATTGGTTATGTGGAGGGTTATTTCAGGCGAGAGGAAGGTTGTCAGGGAGTTGACACGAGAAAGGCTTTATGGAGAAGTGGCTATGTTGGAGATAGGCGACAGTCTTGGTCAGAGAAGGTTGCTCGTGTGGGGCTGTCAGCTGTGCTTGGGTTTGTAAAGGAGATGGTAGGCATTTGGTTTTATGGTGGGACGGCCAGAGGTCATGGAAAGCAAGGAGTGGCTGCATTCGAGTTCAGGTGGAGGGCTAGGGTGCAAAGGTTGATGGAAAGTGGTTAAAGGCCATGCAGATGTGGGTGGAGGGTTTTTGCTTGGACTTGGTTGTAGTGTTTGGAATGGAGAAAGAGGAAGGTTTGGCGTTGGGTTGAAGTGTTGTGGAGGGAGAACAAGCGGAAGAGGGGGCACGGGGACGTGGATGGGTTGTTGTGGGGAAATCGGCTTCGGTTAGTGGTGGAGAAAAGTGGAGACAAGGTTGTGGATGAGGCGCTACATAGCGGGTAGGTAGAAGGTGTTCCATAAAGAAGAAGGAGAGGTGGAGGGGTGTAATGGCATGGGTCATAGGCGGTGGATGTTGCAGAAGAAGATGAGGATAGTTGAACAAAATATGGACGAGCAGGTTATATGAAGCTTATATAAATTTGAGCTTTTCACAATTTTTTTATTTTGTAATATAACCTATCAGAAATAAAGAAAAGAGAGAACAAGAGTGGAACGAACCAGAGAATGAATTGAAATGGTGGAATATTGATAGTCATATTTGTTGAATTAAGAGAACATTAAACACTGATGGCCATTGGTTCTTTCATGGAACAGTGAAAAGACACAAAACCCAAAAGGCTCAAATGCGGAACCGATATGGCTAATCATTTCGCAGCTTTCGCCTTGTATCGGACGCCGAATTAGACAAATGAATATACTACGGAGATCAGCATGACCAGACAAATAGAATTTAATACAGATATGAATGACACGACCCATCTATCAAAACTCAATTTTTGCTGCCGAAAATTTTGCTGAAACGTCGAAAATAAAATAAACGGAGCTAGAGCAGTCCAAATTTGGCGAAACAAAATATAATGTCTCACTCAAAAAATGGTTTACAATTTTATTATATTAAAATATTTAAATTTCAAAAATATTTTAATACCATCAATTTTAACTAATTTTAAATTTAAAAACGGAAATTTCATAATAAAACAAACTTACATATTTTCCAATGAAAATTTGCCACTTGCTACGTCTAAATAGATGCAATGCAAACATCAAATTCACACTACAAAATTTTTATTATATATTTTCATGAAAAATTTATTTATTTACGTTATTTAAATCGCTAATTTACGGTTCGTTACACTCTCCCTCAGTAAAAACTTTTCTTCCTCGAAAAGGAACGAAATAGGAGAATAGAAGCAAACTGAAGTAAGATAGATTTGAATTACATAGCACCAGATACAACAATTTATTTAAAACCTTATAAATTTCATTTTTGGACATCTTATTACTTACATTTTATATGTATACTATTCAATTACATGTTATCATTACATTCAAACCTTTTCCAAGTAAGTTTTATTAATAGTTTGAGTGTAATTGAGCACTATACAAATTTACCTTTTATTTACAACATTTCAATTAAGAAAAATTTAGTTTAAACAACATATTACTTAAGTTTTCTCTTGTATAATCTTAAATTACATATTCATATTATATTATAACTTTTGAATATTTCAGGCAAGTTATATACATATTTTAGAATGCAATTGAGCATTATACAAATTAATTTTATCCTAGTTTAACTATTTCAAGTTGTTTCCATTCCATTTCTCATTTTAAACACTCCAATTATTTAAAAAAATTCTTCATTTCAATAATTGAAAGTCATTACTTAACATAAAACTTAAGAGTTAAATTTCCGGTTTCACTTCAAACCATTTTGATATATATATATATATATATATATATATATATATATATATATATAATCATACTTAAGAAATTCGAATCAAATCCATTTTCCAAAACAAAACTGTAGCAAACCTACTAAATGGTCTTTCCACTTTGAGACTCGAAAATGAATGTCGATGATGGTGCAGTCATCATCGAAATTATTTCCAGTGACATACTTGGGGAGTACTGACTTACTTCCTTTAAATTTCTTTGGAAACAATTACGTTCGAAAATACTTTCAAATAATATATATTTTCAAAATTTCAAATAATATATATTTTCAAAACTTTGAAAACCAAATTTTTGAAAAGCATTGGAAAATTAATTCTCAAATCTTTAATTTAAACATTTCATTTACAAAACGGAATAAATTTCATCTCCTTATAACATACAACAATAGTAACGGTTTTGGAATGTTGACAAAACAATAAATGATAATCTAGTACTATCATTTCTAACAATCAATTCATTTAACTGTCTAATTTTAGAAAATTATACCTCTATATATATAATATAGTCATACATAAAATTATTTCATTTACAAATTTCAAAAGGAATATTGTGTCAATTTGCTCTGTTCAAGTGTTTTGGAATTCCTACCGATAGTGTTGGCCGGATGAATTGATCGAAACTCAAATTTAAAACTTAAAAACTCAAACAAAACAATATAAAACATTTTATATTAATTACAAATACACTCCTTCACAGGATGGTTTAAGAATGGATTAGAGATTCAAATTTAAAGGACCTTAATCAAAGAGAATTCCAAATAAGAAGATAGGCTCGAAAGGAAGGTAAGATAATTAAATTAAAAAAAGAGGAAAAACGGATAGACTTGTATTAATCGTGGCTACCTTAAACGGGTCAACCGAGACTCCATTCTAGAAACAATGTGCCTAAGAAATCGGACTTCATCCCTCTTGAAATGGAACTTAAAATTTTTGGCTTTCAACTGATGACTCCTAAGAGTTTCCCGCACGTAGCCAAATGAGATTCATGTTCCTTCTTTGACTTAGAAATACGAGAATATATTTAACGAAAACAAGGACAAACTTGTTGAGAACATCGATGAAAACGTGATAAATGAGTTCGATAAAGAAGGCAGGAGTATTGGTTAAACCAAAGGGCATGACTAACCATTCATAGAAACCATTCTCCTTTCGAAGAGCTGTCTTGGGAATGTTCTTCTCGGCTACATGAAGCTAGTGGAACCGGTAACAAGATCAAGATTCAGGAATAAGATCGATGCAGAATTCAATTTAACGCTTAGGGAAGAGAAGTGACTTCACTAAAACATCAGAATAATCCCTAACTATCGGGGTGGAGTCAAGGTCACTAGGCCGAGAATCAAGCGAAAAGATAAAACTACCTGTATAATCCCGAGGTAATCGACATTCGATCACAAGGGAATTACCCTGATCATTTACTTAAGAAAACAGTTCGGGCTTTGCAAGAGATATAGGCATCAAAATCGAGGATGTAGAAATCTTCGGTGAATCGACGCCTGTTGTAAAGGAGTTTCACCCCTTTACAAATCATACTAAGGTTGGTAGGACCAGCGATGGGATTAGTCAAACATGATGATGAAGTTTCCGATTGAGGTTGCAAGATGTGCTTAAATTTATTACAGAGGTCAACAAAAATAAGCTATAGGATGCTCCAGAATAAAAAAGAACACGAACAGGAAAAGACAAGAATGGATTAAGAACAAAGGAAAAGTTCCAAAATTCAAAAGAAATCCAAATCAAAGAGGGTCCTAACAAAGAATTTCAAGCTTGAATGAGGATGAATCTTTAATTAATTTTACCCATTCTAGGGTATTACTACCCTATCTCTAATGAGATTTTTGCTTCATATGCTAAGTTTTCCTAAACTAGAGCTCCGACACCAATTGTAACGACCTATCATTTCGAACCATTCAAATTGACAATCATCCACACATAGTCCGACTTGAATTGCTCCAAAGAACAGATTGATAATTTTTATTTGGCAAAACTTAGCATATACATTAAATAAATCAATAACAAAATCACAGACACAGGGTAATACAACAATATGCAGCGGAATAGATATATAGTAGTTCATGAAGCTACTATAGAATATCTAAGTCGGAACAAAATACAACAGAGAATCCCAAGTACATAGAAGTCACGATACAAAAACAAATGACAAGTATAAACATAACAACTGGAAGTAACAAAAATGACTAAAAAATGAATGGATATAACTATATCTCCAAGCAAAACTCCAAGCTCCCAAGATGAGCCTCAAATGTTGCGACACTCAGTCTGACTCGAGCATAAAGCAAAACACAAAACATTTGAGTCGGTATTAACATTCTTATGCAAGTAAATCCTATCAAGTAAAATCTCCAACTGAAATGCAATATAACTTAAAGGATGTTGGGATTCCATTCTTTAAGGATCCATTAAACTATCTACATACATATTACAATACGCTACATAGATAATGTCTACAGTAAAGTAAAATATTAAAATAGCGTTAAGGCATTACCCATATACCCCTTAACACATTTTTACAAAATTTCCTTATTCTATAATGATACTGTAAGCTCCACCAAACCGGTGGGATACCCAGTGAGCACTCCATAGGTAAAGTACAAACCAATCTCGTAATGGGCGCAATAAGGCATGTGACAAGGCACATGAGGCAATGCACAGGGTAGGATACGACCGTTTTGCGGATACAGACTGACGGTAATGCATAGCAGCTACTACCGCCCACCTCGAGACACACTCCCAAAATCAAAGGTGCACCCAATCAAATCACAAAGTAATAGAATGGTATCGAAGAAGCATGCTCGATTGGAGGTACGATCTCACTTGGCCCAGCGTGGCTCTTGTTTTAGTCACATCAAGCTGACTAGTGCGAGTCAGGGCTGTGTTCATACCTCATATAGACGTGCCAAACCATTCTACTTCATTCTGGGGTCTACACCACGTACACAGTTGTTAGTGTGGTTTTCGGTATTGGCAGAGAGTATGACAATATCCGATCTCGGTCTCTTTAACAACCAAACGTTTATTTCACACCGTGGTCATTTTATATTTCAAATGGTTCATACTTCATATCAAAATATCATATTCATTTCAAAATCATATCGCTTTCAAAATCATTATTTACTTCAAATCATAATAAATTCCAAAGTATAATCATTTCAAAATCATTTCACTTCCGAAATCATTTTCATTTCTAGAATCGTAACCACAAAATAGTTTAAACCATCATATCAAGTATTCACATTTTAACCATTAAATCTAAATCATAACAGTTCTAACTTAAATAGTTTGAATTGAAAGTAGTATATATAATGGAATACTTATAGATTATAATAGTTTATATTTAAAATAGGTTATAGATTAAAATAGTTTGTACATTGAAAAATAGTTTATATATTAAAATATATATTTAAAATTGGTTATAAATTTAAAATAATATATATTAAAATAGTTTGTAAATTCAAAAGAGTTTATATCGAAAATAGTTTCAAATTAGTTTCTTCAAATTTCAAAAATTAATTCAAATCAATTTTAGTTCCAAAATTTAATTTAAATCAATCTTAGTTCAACAATTTCAATTAAAAAGATTAAAGGTTCAATTCAAATTCTTATTAAAACCATTTTAATTTATCGATTTCAAATCCAGGTTTGAACTATAAATTTAAACCACTTCCAACTTAAGTAGGATTCAAAGTTTAAATATTCAAACAATTTAAATAACTCAATTTTGATAAATTTCATTTATAATTCCAAATTCATCTTTAATTTTTATTTAAATTTGAAAATATTCACTTAATCATTTTTAATAACATTTAAATAAAATCTCAAATTACAAATTTAAATCAAAATTAAATATTCAAGTTTAGTTTTATTTAAATCTGAAAATATTCATTTAATCACCTTTAATCAAAATATAGTTATCATGTTATAAAAATCATACCTTTAAAATTTTAATAAGTTTCAAATCAATTTTTATTTAAATACATTTCTTAAACAAATAAAATTTCGAATCAATTTCAATTTATCTTTCCAACCTTAGTTTAAAGTTATTTCAAAATCTATTTTTAAAATATTTACATAATTTTAAATGAATACTTAAAGAAATTATATATATATTAATTTTATTAATTTTTTTTAAATTAAATCTTATTATTAAATTTATTTTATATTAAATCTTATTTTATATATTTAAAAATAATAAAAATTATAAGTAAAATCTTAAAATTTACATTTTCAAAACTTAACTTATAAATTTAAAATTTCCCAAAACATATAATTTTAAAAATCTAATTTTTACGCATATATTAAAATAAAATCACTTTGTGCATTTCAAGACATAAAATTTTACACATCTAATTTTTTTACACATATATCTTATTTTATATGTTTAAAGTAATAAAAATTAAAGGTAAAATATTAAAATTTACATTTTCGAAACTTAACTTATGTATTTAAAATTTCCAAAGCATCTAATTTTAAAAATCTAAATCTTACACATATATTAAAATAAAAATCCCTTGGTTGCAAAAGTGACTAACTAAGAGATCAGAAAAGCTTTATTTTCTATGAATTCAAGTTTCTGTGGTGGACCAGATTGTTTTAACCTGTTGTTCTTCAAGACAAGCTGGAATGTCATTTGTTTTGATTTTATGCCGTTATTCATGATTTCTTTGAGACATTTAAGCTCTTTAGAGAAGTTAATGAAACTAATCTTGTCCTCATCCTAAAGGTTAGACTTATTTTAAATGCAAAATCCTTTAGATCAATTTCATGCTGTAATGTTGTATATAAATGCATATCTAAAATCTTGGCATCTAGCCTTGTCCACGTTCTTCCTTCAATTATTTTGAAAAACCAAACTGCATTCATACATGACAAAAACATTCTTGACAATGTTATGGTGGCTCATGAATAAATTAATGGTTATGGTAGGAGTCAGTCTTCCCCACGTGCAATGATGAAACTTGATATAAGTAAAGCTTATGACAACATACATTGGTCATCTATTGTTTGAATAATGTCCGCTATGGGATTTCCTAAAGTTTTTGTGGCCTGGTTGTATTTGTGCATTTCAATTCCCACTGTTTCTCTCTATTATAATGGGAAAATTGCTTGGTACTTCAAAGGTAAACCATGCGTAAGGCAAGGGGATCCTATATCTTTATATTTATTCATAATTGTCATGGAGGCTCTCTCTAGTATGTTATCCTCCAAGTTTGACGATAAAAGAATTTTATAACATCCTAAATGTCAATCCCTATGTATTTCATCCCATTTCTTTGCCGATGATATTATTATTTTCACTATGCCAATTGATCATTCCATTCTTAATATTCTTAACACTCTGAACACCATTTAGCCGGCCACTAGCCTCTAGCCGAACACATCAAAATATCATATTCTTACTACTGGGATAGATGACAATGATAGGGTGAGGATTGAGGAATTGTTAGGTCTTCTGCCTATGGATAATAATATGACATATTTAGGTCTACCTTTGTGCACTTCGAGGGTAACCAAATATGTTTTTCTTTCTCTGTTTGATAGGATCACAAACAGGTTGAATTCTTGGTTTAGAAGGTGTCTTTCTATGTGGGAAGACTTGTGCTCATCAAAGCAGTGTGTTTTTCTACGGTAGTTTATTGGGCCAGAAGCTTTATTCTTCTAATCAAGCTTCTTTACATGATCAGGGCTGCAATAATGAGATTCTTATGGACTGTTTCTATTCATAACAAGAAGTTAATTCCTGTATCCTACTCTTATATGGAAAGGCCAAAAAGGAAAGGGGGTCTTGGTATTATAAACACAAAACTATGGAATATTGCTGCTGTGAGTGCATATGTCAATGCCATCTTGGTGAAGAAAGATAACCAGTGGGTGAAGTGGACTTGAAGATATTATATAAAGGATAAAGACTTTGGTCTATGGAAGTCTCTCTGGGCAGTAGTTGGATACGGCGTAAAATATTAGGAATTAGAAGTTTGGCGCTCCCCGGATTAAATACAATTTTCCTCGTATTGGTACAGTGAGCTTTTAGAAGGACCTTTCGATATGCTATGGATGTGTTTTATCCAGAATGTTGTCTATGCAGGATCAAGTTCAATCAAGGATTAGTCTTATTGCTAGGGCTGCTAATTTTATTGCTTGTGGGAAATTATAGGCTTCACATTCAAATAATCATTCTGTCAACAAACTTTGGAGTAACTTGGATCATCACAAAGTTATTGTTGCTCATGAGGATGCTATTTCATGGAGGGGTAAATCACACTGCATTAGTGCAGTTTATGATCTCCTCTCTAAGTTTGAGGATATGTTGGAATAAATATGGCTTAGAGTTTCCTAGACTACTTATTCTTCTAGCTCTGATAATGTTTTGTTTTGGAAGGTTGTTAACAAAGCATTGCTAACAAGGGATAAGCTTGTTGCGGTAGGATTGGAAGTGGACAATCTATGTGTGTTTTGCAATATGGTACCTGAATCTGTTGATCACCTTTTTTTTTTGAAACAGAATATTTATATATACAAGCTCCAAAAGCTGCCAACAAGCCTGGCAGGTAACTACAACGAGCAGAAAAAGGAAAAAGGAGAGCAAGATCCAGGGCCAGTTGAATAGCACCAAGACCTAAAACCAGTAGAATAACACGGGATAGCGGAAAGAGAAGAACAACCGCAATCAAGCAACAATAATAAATCGAAGACAGAACCAGTCGAAGTGGTCGAAGTGGGGCACTGGCCGGTGAAGAGTCCGAAGAACCTGATCTGCCAAACAAGCAAAAAACCCATGAGATAAAGGGGGGGCGGCGGGAAAGCGAAGGGAGAGCCATCTCCCCAAGGACATGATTCAGCCAATCCCTTGTCTAGAGGAAGACTGAGCAGTGGAAATAGACAGAAGACCCACAAGTCTCCTGGATCGGGAGCCCACACGACGCCGATAGGGTCTACCGCGAAATGCTAGAAAGACATCATTCCTAACACGGCGAATAATAGACGGGGGGTCCATGGGGGTGTTGAGTCACAGCTTCTATGAAGATTTTGATTGCTGACAACAATATTAAAGCGATCGACAAATCAAGACCTACATATGGTACTCTAGATTATAGGTTGATTATTTGATGTTATAATAGTAATAAAATTGTCAAAATCTATCCTCAAATAATCATGCACAAAATATAATATATATATATACACATTTATATAGGTTGTGCACTTTATTGTGCAATTTAACAGAGATCGGTCGACCGGTCCAAATATAGGCGGTCGACCGTTCCTGTTGGATGTGCACAATAAACGTGCACACATGCACATAACGACTATATTTTTAAAAACCTGTCTACCGGTTAGTTTTTGACCTGTCGACCGTTTTTAAACAGAGAGCAACTTCTTCCAAAAGACACATCTTTCTTCAATGGTTGCGTCTCTTCTTCTTCATCAATGATCATAACTTTTGACTGCAACTTTTCACCAAGGGTTATAACTATTTTCTCTCTATAAATACACATCAATATCATTGATTAAAACAACAAGTTTTATTAAAATTATATATGCTTTCTATCTATTCTCTGAATTCACTTGCATTCAAAAAAGCTCTAAACTACTTTCATTCCTTATTGAATCATTGACACTATCTCATATATTTTGATTCAATAAGCAATATAAATTCCATAATCTTCACAAACATCATTCACAATTTGAGGATAAGATTATAGGAAGAGTGTACTACAAGTGACAAATCCGTGTTTACAAGAGCACAAGTTGTCAACAACAATTGTAATTGTTTTTGTTGAAGTCCTCGGTATTGTGAGAGGCAAGTGTTGAAGTCCTCAGTGTTGTAGAGGCGTGAAATCCCGTTCGGCTGTTCGGGTAATTGTAAACCTGTTCCTCCGGGTGAAGCGAGGTTGTAATTAGTGAAAATCCAGATAGTAGTCTGGGACTGGACGTAGGACGGTGCTCCGAACCAGTATAAAAATCTCTGGTGTGATTTTTCTATTTTCTATTTACAATGCTATTATCATCTATTTCTGCATTTGTATTGTAATCCATATTACACGATCCGTGTATACTATATTAGCACATATAATTGTATACACACCGCACTTTCATTTGGTATCAGAGCATAGCGACTTTCAATTGGTATCAGAGCACGGTCATCATATAACCGTAACACAGTTATTTGATATATTCTTGTAATATGGCAAATAACGCAAGTACTAGCACTCAAAACACCACTTACACAGAAGGGCAATCGACACAAAGACCTCCATTTTTCAATGGTCTTAACTACAGTTATTGGGCAACACGTATGTCATTCTTTATGCAATCAAGTAGCTATGATGCTTGGAATGCTACTCAAAGAGAAATAGTAAATCCAACAACTGATTATTCAGAATGGACTGTGGCTGAGAAAACGGCAGCAGCCGTAAATGCAAGAGCAATAAATATGTTGTTCTGTGCATTAGACCAAAATGAATATAACCGTGTTAGTATCTGCACTACTGCATATCAAATTTGGCAAACGCTAAAAATCACTCATGAAGG
Organism: Allium cepa; assembly: GCA_030765085.1. NCBI lineage: Eukaryota > Viridiplantae > Streptophyta > Magnoliopsida > Asparagales > Amaryllidaceae > Allium > Allium cepa. The sequence continues at coordinate 682,836,905 of CM060938.1, forward strand.
TACTAACAAGGTTAAACAAGCCAAAATAGCCATGCTGAAAAGTCAATTTCAAAATTTCAAAATGAAACCAAATGAAACAATCAATGACATGTATTCACGGTTTCAAACTATTCACCATGCACTTATTGGGTTAGGACAAAAGTATTCTGATTTTGATGTTGTTTCAACAGTCCTACATTCTCTGACTAATGAATGGGAAGGAAAAGTATTAGCAATTGAAGAAGCTAATGATCTTTCCGTCATGAAGCCAGATGAATTGATAGGAAATTTAATGTCCTATGAAGCAAATTTGCAGGCTAGAAAAGAACAGAAAGAAGAAAAGAAAAATGTAGCATTTCATGTTGAGAAAGATGAAAATGAATCAGATTCTGAAGATGAAGATTTGGCGTTCATTGCTAAAGGTTTCAAAAAATTCCTAAAATATCGAAAAGCCAGTCGCTACAATAAAAGGAAACCTGGATCAAATAAACCATCTTCATCTGCAATAGAATGTTTCAACTGCCATAAAAAGGGACACATGCAGAAGGATTGTCCAGAACAAAATAAAAAGTCAGAAAATGACAAATTCAAATATAAGAAGGACAAATCAAAGAAACGAGCCTTCTCAGTAACATGGGATGATTCAGAATCATCTTCATCAGAAAGTGAAAGTGATTCGGAGAATGAACAAGCTAATGTTTGCTTTATGGCAACAGAAGATGAGGTACAAATTCCTACATTTGATGAATTACTTGATATTAATGCTGAATTGATAGTCAAATATAAAGACTTAAAACGTCAATTAAAAGTAGTCAAAGCAAATTTAAGTAGAGCAGAGTTTGAACGAGATATGTTAAAAGACGAGAAGAAAATACTAGAAGAAGAACTTGAAAATATTCAAGAATCATCATCTAATGTTGACTCTCAAATATCTCTTTTGAGTCAAGAAATAGAAGCTCAAAAAGAGAAAAATAATGCTCTCACTACTGAAAATCATGAACTTACAGCAAAAGTCAAAATTCTAGACCTAGAAAAAGCTAGTTTACAAACAAAGTTTGATGACATTACTCAAAATGTTTCTAACTTTAACAAAGGTCGAGAAAATTTGACTAAAATCATTGAAAGTTCACAATCTATTTCAGATAAACAAGGTTTGGGATATAACAAACATGAAACTAAGAAACATCTTAGAAATAAAAGGAAGAAGAAAATACAAAAAACTGAAGCTAAGAAAAATCTTAGTTTATTATATTTCAAACCAAAACCAGTTATGAAATTTCAAAAGAGAAATGTCAAGACTATAAAAATATGGGTTCCTAAAACAAATAATAATTTGATTAGGAACAAATACATTCAGCAATTCATGAATAATGTACATTTTAATAACAATTATATATATAAAGGGGATACCGGACCCAAATGGGTTTGGACTCCTAAGACCTAACTCTTAGGACCCTATAAAAAGTGGGTACCATGAACTTAATTCTATTTTTTGCAGGTCCCACTGAAGAAAAGAGGAAAGTGGATATTGGACAGTGGTTGCTCAAAGCATATGACGGGAGACAAGAGCTTACTAACAAATATTAAATACTCAGATGGTGGCTCAGTCACTTTTGGAGACAATTCAAAAGGTTATATCATCGGCAAAGGCGATGATGAAAGGAGCTAATAATTGTCTGCAGGAAATCACATATTCAGGGGGAGATTCTATACTTGAGTTTTTATATTGTCATCAATCAAAAAGGGGGAGAATTAAAGGTGCTAATAATTGTTTGCAGGATGAAAGGAGCTAATAATTGTCTGCAGGAAATCACATATTCAGGGGGAGATTCTATACTTGAGTTTTTATATTGTCATCAATCAAAAAGGGGGAGAATGTTGAGTCACAGCTTCTATGAAGATTTTGATTGCTGACAACAATATTAAAGCGATCGACAAATCAAGACCTACATATGGTACTCTAGATTATAGGTTGATTATTTGATGTTATAATAGTAATAAAATTGTCAAAATCTATCCTCAAATAATCATGCACAAAATATAATATATATATATATATATACACACATTTATATAGGTTGTGCACTTTATTGTGCAATTTAACAGAGACCGGTCGACCGGTCCAAATATAGGCGGTCGACCGTTCCTGTTGGATGTGCACAATAAACGTGCACACATGCACATAACGACTATATTTTTAAAAACCTGTCTACCGGTTAGTTTTTGACCTGTCGACCGTTTTTAAACAGAGAGCAACTTCTTCCAAAAGACACATCTTTCTTCAATGGTTGCGTCTCTTCTTCTTCATCAATGATCATAACTTTTGACTGCAACTTTTCACCAAGGGTTATAACTATTTTCTCTCTATAAGTACACATCAATATCATTGATTAAAACAACAAGTTTTATTAAAATTATATATGCTTTCTATCTATTCTCTGAATTCACTTGCATTCAAAAAAGCTCTAAACTACTTTCATTCCTTATTGAATCATTGACACTATCTCATATATTTTGATTCAATAAGCAATATAAATTCCATAATCTTCACAAACATCATTCACAATTTGAGGATAAGATTATAGGAAGAGTGTACTACAAGTGACAAATCCGTGTTTACAAGAGCACAAGTTGTCAACAACAATTGTAATTGTTTTTGTTGAAGTCCTCGGTATTGTGAGAGGCAAGTGTTGAAGTCCTCAGTGTTGTAGAGGCAAGTGTTGAAGTCCTCAGTGTTGTAGAGGCGTGAAATCCCGTTCGGCTGTTCGGGTAATTGTAAACCTGTTCCTCCGGGTGAAGCGAGGTTGTAATTAGTGAAAATCCAGATAGTAGTCTGGGACTGGACGTAGGACGGTGCTCCGAACCAGTATAAAAATCTCTGGTGTGATTTTTCTATTTTCTATTTACAATGCTATTATCATCTATTTCTGCATTTGTATTGTAATCCATATTACACGATCCGTGTATACTATATTAGCACATATAATTGTATACACACCGCACTTTCAGGGGGTGCTGTCAAAGATTGCCTTATTCCGTGCGCACCAGAGGTGCCAACAGATCAGACAGGGAATCAAACGGAAAACACACGATCGAAGAGATTTTCCAGATACCCCGGCCCACCAAGAAGACTGAAGATCGGTGGGGGAAGCGGATAAGGCACGAACTCCGACAAGGTTGCCGAAATAATTCCAGCACGCTTTGGCTGAGCGACCAAGAAAAAACAAGTGGGACTGGGATTCCAAATTCCCATCCCAGCAGCATCTACAACGGGAGACAAGTGGGATGCCGATAAGTTGGAGATTCTCGTCTTGTGGCAACCCGTTGTGTAGGATACGCCACATCAACAGAGAAACCTTGGGAGGAATTCGAGAATCCCAAATGAAGGAAAATAAAGGATGAATAGGACTGGAAGAGCGAATCGAGGACCAAGCTTTCCGAACGGAGAACGAGCCACCATCCCAACCCGAGAGCCCATTATGAGAGTCAGCGAGCGGCTTAACCGACTGCAAGTGTTTCCAGGTCTCACTAGCATAGGAAGGAGAACCAGAGAAATTATTGCCCGCAAGCCTGCGGTATTTAGCACGGAGAAACGACTCCCATAAAGAGTCGTTAGCCACAAACCTGTTCCACAGCTTACAAGCTAAAGCCGCACAAAGATCCTAAGGATTACGCACCCCCGGGCCACCTTCGTTCTTAGGACGACAAATGGCGTCCCACGATATCCAATGGTGACGACGGGTATTGTCCTTGGAACCCCAGAAGAAGGACGAAACCAAGGACCGGTAGGACCGGAAGAAGGAAGCGGTGGGGGTCATTGCGGCGAAAACATGGGTGCCCAAAGAGTCAAGAACCGACTTAATGAGAACTAGTTTACCCGCTTAGGACAGGAGAGATGCATTCCAACGGATGATCTTGTTTCTCACTTTATCAGTCAAGGGGTCGAAGATAGCGTTAAGTTTTCTACCCCTGTAGAGAGAGATACCCAAATAAGGGAGGGGAAGGGAAGTCTCCTTGAAACTAGAAAAGGTCTCGATCCAAACAGCTCTAGAGTGGGACAAGTCCTTGCCATGGACAAAGCAACTTTTGGCAGGATTAACGAGTTGGCCCGAGCACCTCTCGTATTGGTGAAGGAACCGAAGCAGCCGCCGGACGGACGAGCGACTACCATTGGAGAAAATGACAATGTCATCGGCAAAAGATAAGGATGATATAAGAGGGCAACCCCGCGGGATTCCAAAATGCTGAATCTGACCGTAGATTGTCAGAGACTGAAGATCGTGGATGAATGCCTCTGCCGTTATGACGAAAAGAGAGGGCGAGAGTGGGTCTCCCTGACGCAGACCCCTTCCCCCCCTGAAATACCCATAAGGGGACCCGTTAACGAGCACAGAGAACCAACAATTCTAGATTAGTCTCCACACCAGGTCAATAAGGGTTTCCGAAAATCCGAAAGCCCTAAGGACCTCTAAGAGGAAAATCCAGGACAAGCGATCGAAGGCCTTAGCCATGTCAAGTTTGAAAACCACATTAGATCCCCTAACTTTCCGATCTAATTGGGAGATCAGTTCCTGAGCTAGAAGGACGTTATCAGAGATTAAACATCCCTTAACAAACCCGGTTTGAGAGGGAGAGATAATGCGTTCGGGGATAGGGACTAATCGGCTAGCCAAGATTTTAGAAATAACTTTATTCGAGAAGTTACAAAGACTGATTGGACGGAAATCCGAGCAAGACCGAGGGTTGTCGCACTTCGGAATAAGAACCAGATTAGTGGAAGTCCATCCAGAGGGAAGAGACCCACCGTTGAAGAAGGACTGAACAGCGAGACAGAAATCAGCCTCAATAATAGGCCAGGCTGACCTGTAAAAGACGCCATTGAAACCGTCCGGACCACTGGCGCTATCCTTGTTTAGGGCAAAGACACACGCTCGGATCTCGTCCGTGGAAGGAGGGTCCGCAAGAAGGTTGCCATCCGACGGAAGAACCAAACGAGGAATGAAGACCATCAGGGCCGGATCGTTAAACGAGACAGATGGAGAGCCCAAAAAGGACTGGAGTGGGACAAAATGGTATCTTTGACGTCCTCCGAAGATGAGGCCAAAGATAGGTCAGGTCGCAAAATCTCATGAATAGTGAGAAGATTATTCTTCTTGCGGATAGAAGAATGAAAAAACTTAGAGTTAGAATCACCTTCGACCACCCATTTGATCCTAGCTTTTTGACGAAGGAAGTCATTTTCGATACGAAGTTCGGAAGAGAAGACTGTCTGGGCCAAAGCCCAAGCGTCCTTGTTAGCTGATGAAGGAACCTCATCTAACAAGGATTCGGCTAAGATCAAGGACTCTTTGGCCAGCCGAACGCGATCGAAAATGTTCTTGAAAACATCAACGTTCCACACCTTAAGGGAGGCTTTGAGGCGATGAAGCTTACGAACGAATATAGAGCATGGAGAGCCAGAGACCGGAGTACTCCACGAGTCAGCCACCACATGATGAAAAGAGTGGTGAGATCTCCACATGCTCTGGAATCGAAAAGAGGATGGTCCAGAGAGGGAAAGAGGAAGGCAGCGAACAACCAAGGGAGCATGGTCAGAAAAGGTTCGATGAAGGTGAGCGATTGAGAAGGAAAACGGGAGGCGAAACCATTCTTCCGACCCGAAGACACGGTCGAGCCTAGAAAGAATACGATTCGGCCCCTCTTGGTTGTTGGACCAAGTGAAAGCAGAGCCAACAAAGGAGAATTCAGAGAGGCCAGAGTTGACAATGAACGAGTTGAAATCCGTCATCGCAGCATGATTGGTGGCAGCCCCTCCTCGCTTTTCCGCATGGCAAGCGACGATGTTAAAATCGCCACCAACAACCGATGAAGAAAAGCCCAACCCATCCAAGGCAAGGATGTCGGACCAAAGAGATAACCTTTCCGTCCGATCGCATTTGGCGTAAACCGCCGAGAAAAGAAAGGTAGAGGAGAATGAGGGAGAAGAGCAGGCCACAGAAAGAAGCTGCGAAGAGTCGAAGATGGAATGCACAACAAAGGATTTGGACCACAAAATCCAAATCTTTTCGGAGGCATTGGCTGATCCACCCCCAAAACCTAAGGCTAGAATGGTTCTGGGCATACCTTCCGGGGCCTGAAAAGGTTCCAGGAGAGCCACCACACCCACCGAGTGCTTCTTGAAGATGCGTTTCAGTCTAGCCAAAGACGCATCATTACCAATACCACGAACATTCCAGAAAAGAAAATTCGACATGATGATAGCGGATCAAGTCAGAAAAAGAAAACGGAAAAGACGGAGATAAGATACAAAGACTAGCGGGCTCAGATAAGATACAAAGAAAAACGAGTAGATCTGTCGATCTGCTCGGACGCCGCTATAGAGCGTGTGCGAATGGTGCGAGGGGTAGACACTACTCGGCGCGATCTGCGACGGGGCCGGAGGGGACGTGGGAGGGGGGATGTCTCAAAAGACACCTCACCACTGGAGCAGCACAAGGAGGCTAGGGGAGAAGCACAAGGTGAAGGGCGAGAATTCTGAGAGATGCAATCAAGCCGCACATTCAGGAGCGCAATATCAGCCTCACACATTAGAGGAATGGTGATGGACAGAGAACAGAGAGAAGACGGAAGGGTACACGCCGAGGAACAAGGGGAAGAAGACGGATCCAAACGATCAACTGGAATAAAAGGAGAGCGAAGAGAAGAAAGGGGGCTTGCCAACTGTAACCCATATCGTCGAACTAGCCAGTCGACAATAGGGAAAGAGTGGGACAAAAAAGAGGAGGCAAACGAAGAGGAAGAGCGATCAGAAAGCAAGAGCGCAGAGGGAGCCGGCGAAGCGAAAGAAGAAGGAGAGGAAAGAGAAGGAAGACCTAGACGAGAGAGAACAAAAAAAGAACCAGAAAGTGTATGGGAGCAAATACGATGCAGCCCAAATTGCTGTAGGAAACTTACCGAAGCCGGACTGTCACTAATAGTACAGCCCTGCGTAACAGGTAAGTGTCGCGGGTCGGTCTCAAAGGAGGGTGCAATAAAGCAGAACAATGTAGGATGGCAATAGCCCTGTCTGTCCGAATAGAGGTCCGATATAGGGACTTCTATTCGAACAGAGAGCGGATATCGCCAGATCCAATCGTTCCAGGCCCGTAGGCACCGCCCTAGAGACCAACGGTAGCCCGTCAACAATGAAAAAAGGAACGAAGCATAAGACAAATATGATAGAGGAAAGGCCTCGTATTGTCTAAACACAAGAATCCAGCTAGAGGAGAACATCGGTTTGATCCATACTAGAATCCTAGTATGGACACAGCCGATGAGAATCTCCCACGTAGCAATAACGTGGAAGCAAAGATAATAATGCGGAGAGAGTGGCAAGAAACAGACAGAAACACCTAATCTACTATGACCAGTCACACCACTAACAAGGAACCGAGTAGTAGTGACAGGGAGCACACACCAAAGTGTGTTGAGGCTCAAGCACAACCAAAAAAAGCCATCCGCCAGCAACCAATAACAAGAAATGAAGCAAGCGAAACGTACCTGCGGTAGAAGAGCCACACAAAGCAAAAGGGGCAGAGTTGGAGACAAATCCCAAACCAACCAATCACCCAAAATAGACCAAACAACAGCTAACGCCGAAACAGTGACCGGAAAACCCAAAGCATCAGAGGCCATAGGGCCAAAATCACAAGAAAGCACCAAGTTTGAGCTGGTAGGGGTGATGAAATCCCCTGAAGCAGCACAAAATACCATCGAATGGAGCATAGGCATTGAGTGCTCCCAAACCATCAAATCGGAAAGAACAGATGGCAGAGAGGTACAGTTAGCACCAACAGGTAAAGAATCAACCAACCAAAAGTCCAAAGAATTCGAAGGCAGAGACAGCGTCTCGCAAGAAGGCAGCAAGCGCAATAAACGACGTGCGCGACGCCCTCGCCGCTGCCTCGCAGAAGAGGACCACTTGCTCAAAGAACACCCGAAACCAACGAAGTACTAATAGGGGTGGTGAAATCCCCTAAATCAGCACAAAAGTCCAAAGAATCGGACAAACAAACATCATCAATTGACGGAGAAACAACACCCGAATAATCCAAAGAAGCATTCTCGCAAAAAGGCAGCGGGCGCATAGGACGCGCGCGTTTATTTCGCTGCCGCCGCGAAGAACAACCCGAAACCATCGAAGAAATGCTAGGGGTGGAGAAATCCCCATAATCAGCAATACACTCCAACGCAACAAATCCAGATCCAGAAACACCCCCAAAAAGTGAACCAAACAAGGGCGGATTTTATCCCCAATTCACCAAAGAGCAGGTATCAGTGAATCGCAAATAAGGAACGAATCCCAAATCGGAGCTGTTCCCATGCGAAAGTTCACGAGAGAACAGCCCGAGGTCAGAGCAGGGGAGGATTTCAAGAAAACAATCCTCCACCACCACCATGCGATGCCTAGAAAAATCAGCGAAGGCGCGCAAAGAGAATACCTGGATCTCAATAGTGAAAGGACCGGAGAAAGTAAGAGAAATCGGCCCCTCAGTGAGAACGCGTAAAGCTTTGGCAATGGACGCAAAGCTAGGGCAAAGTTTCAAGAACGAGCCTTTAAGGAAGAAGGCTTCAACACTAATTAACGGATCCATAGAAAGAGAGAACAGAAACCGAGCAATCCGAAGAGAGCACAGAGGAGAAGGGAGGAAGAAGGCAGAAAAATGAATCTGTTGATCACCTATTCTCTGAGTGCAGCTACTTAATTAATATGTTGTTAACTCTCATGCAAAAAGCTGGGGTTAATGGAATTCTGGGTGTCACTATTTCAGACTGGTTAGTTCTTCAAAAGGCAACAAGGGGGAGACCCAATAGATGGGACATTATCTACTATGTTATGAAAATATATCTGCGGAACGTTTGGCTAGAGAGGAATAGTCAGTGTTTTCAAATGTGGTTATTCCTGCTCTGCCATTGTGGCAGCAGATGATGAGAAAAATAGAATATGGTATTTATGTTTCTAGACATTGCTTCTCCCCTTATCCCGCTGATTTATGGAGTTAGCCCAGTTTTTTAGTGATTGGGGAGCTATATGCACCTAGTGCCTGCTGTGTGCCTGCTATGTGCATGCTTTATCCATGCAAATGGTACGTTGGTTGCATGCTTGTTCTCCAATTTGCTTGTTTTTCTTAGTTTGCTTCTGTATTTTGTGTGTGTTGATGTTTTTGAGATTGCTGATTGGTTTTGTGGTGTGCTCTTGTCTTTGTTCTTATTGTTCTTCTGTTTTCTTTCCTAGTGTTGGCACAAAGCATGTATTGTGTCGCACTTTGTGTTTTTTCTTCCGTGTCAATAAAATCTGGTAGGGGTCCAGTCAACCTCGCTGTTTATTCCAAAAAAAATCTATATTATATTTAAAATCAATATTTATTCAAACCCATACATTTCCTTTCAAAACTTTGAAAATCATTTTTCAAAAATAGACCAACAATGTCCGTATATAATTTTCTATCCTACGGTTAAGTGATATGGATATTTATCATTTCAATCTGCAATAATTTAAGTTTATGGGTATATATTGTTGAATATTTTTTAAGAAAGAGGGAGAAAATATAAGAAAGAGGAGTTTTTATTTTATTTTATTGTAGAAAACTTTTCTTTATTGCTTATTTATTTCTTGCTTGATTGATCCAAAATGAGGGGAGAGCTCCTCTATTTATATGACTCAATTGAACATTCTAGATATAGAATATTCTAGAAACATGACTCATTTGAAAACTCTTGAACTTTCTCTTTAGACAACTCTAGAAACATAACTATTATATAATTCTTATTTCTAGCAACTAACATAAAACTCTAGAGCTCTCTCCAAATTCTATTAAATACAAGAAGATTCTAGAAACTTTAATAATAAGAAACTTCTAGAAATTAACAAATCAAGTTTAATATTTCAACACCCCCTTTAAACTTGATTTATGACTCCAAGAAGATTTCTCAACCGGACAAAATCTTCATGCTTGAGATGTTTTTGTGAAGATATCAGCTACTTGATCATGTGTCTTCACGTATTCTAGTTGCACATCCTTTTTGGAGACACACTCTCTAATATAGTGATAGCGTGTATCAATATGCTTGCTTTGATCATGGAAAACTGGATTCTTAGCCAAAGCAATTGCTGATTTGTTGTCCACGAAAATCTTGGTCGGCTTCTCTTGTGGCAGTTTCAACTCCTTTAGTAGATTTCATAACTAAATTGCATGGAAAACATATGAAGTGGCAGCTACATACTCTGCTTCACATGTGGAAAGAGTGACAGTCGACTGTTTTTTCAACATCCATGTGAAGGCTATATCTCCCATGTAGAACACGAAGCCACTTGTGCTTTTTCGGTCATCCTTATCTCCACTCCAGTCACTATCACTATATCGAACAAGCTCGTAATTATAAGAAATAGAGTAGTACAATCCAAAGTTTGTTGTGCCTTTAACATAGCGAAGAATCCTCTTTGCTGCCTTCAAATGAGTTATTGTTGGGTTCTCCATGTATCGACTCACAACTCCTACCGCATATAGAATGTCAGGTCTTGTACACGTTAAATATCACAAGCTTCCAACCAAGCTTTTGTATAGTGTTGAGTCTGTTTCTTCTCCTTCCTTGTGCCTAGACAACCTGGTTCCACATTCCATTGGTGTGCAAACTGGATTAGAATCATCCATCTTGAACTTCCCAATACATCCTTAGCCTAGTCTTATTGAGAGATTAGAATGCCTTTATCTTCTTGTTTTACTTCAATTCCGAGGTAATAAGACATGAGCCCGATATCAGTTATCTCAAACTCTTTTGTCATCTCTTTCTTAATCTCTAGAAACATGCTTGGATTGCTACCTGTGAAGATAGTGTCATCTACATGTAGACATGTAATCAATGTATCACCATTATGGATTTTAATATAGAGTGCATGCTCATATGGACATTTGATGAAGTTTCACTCTTAGAGGTACTTATCAATTCGAGCATTCCAAGCTCATGAGCTTATTTCAACCCGTAAAGTGCCTTCTTTAGCTACAAAACCTTGTCTTCTTCTCCTTTGACTTCATAGCCTTGTGGTTGCTCAATATAAACTTCTTCTTCAAGAACTCCATTTAAGAAAGCAGATTTCACATCCATTTCATGTATCTTCCAACTATTTTAAGCTGCTAAAGAGATTATTAGCCTAACAGTTTCTAATCGAGCGACTGGAGCAAATACCTCATCTTAGTCAATGCCGGCTCTTTGACTATAGCATTTTGCCACCAATCTCGCTTTATATCTTTTAACTTCTCCTTTGGCATTTTTCTTTGCTTTGTATACCCACTTCACACCAATCGCCTTGTGTCTTTTTGGAAGTGAAGCTAACTCCCATGTGTCATTCTTCATGATGGCCTTGATTTCTTCGTCCATAGCATTTTTCCAATTCTTCTTTTGAAAGGCTTCTTGGAAGTTCATAGGCTCACAATCCGTAAATAAACAAAAGAGAGTAAGATTGTCTTGATTTTCTGTTACCTCATAAATTTCTTGAAAGCTTTTAAAACGTGGAGCCCTTTCACTTGAGCTCTCATCTTCTTGACAACTTGTGGTAGGAGGAACTAGTCGGGAAGTAGTCTCCTCACTTAATTGTTCGATCCTTAGTCGTGGTATTTCATCTTCTTCGAAGTATGGAAAGAAGTTGTAATTTTCATTATGTGAACTCCAATCCCATTCTCCTTCTTCATCAAACACAACATCTCGACTAATTATTATCTTCCTCGTATCAGGATTGTAGAGCTTATATCCTTTAGAGTTGGTGTCATAACCGATGAAAATAAACTTCTCACTTTTGTCATCCAATTTTCTTCGCTTCTCATTTGGTACATGTACATGAGCTATGCTTCCAAAGACTCTTAGATGGGAAATACCAGGCTTCCTTCCACTCCATGCTTCTTGTGGTGTCTTTCCCCACACACTTCTTGTTGGAGATCGGTTTGATAGATAAACCGCACATGCCACAGCTTCCGTCCAAAATTCCTTTGGCAACCTCTTACTTTTGAGCATGCACCTTGCTATTTCAAGAATTCTCCTATTCTTCCTTTCTGCTACTCCATTTTGCTGGGGGGATCTGGGCACTGTCAGTTGTCGTCTGATTCCATTATTTTCACAATATTTTTGGAATTCTTTTGATGTGAACTCTCCTCCACAGTCAGATCTCATGGCTTTAATCATAAAGCCACTTCCCTTCTCAACATGGGCCTTGAACCTTTTGAAGTTCTCAAAAACCTTTGATTAAAAAATACACCCATGTTTTTCTTGAAAAATCATTGATGAAAAGAAGAAAATAGTTACTCTTACCAAGTGAACCTGGCTTTGATACCACTTTTTTGAATATTTTTTAAGAAAAAGGGAGAGAATACAAGAAAGAGGAGATTTTATTTATTTTATTGTAGAAAACTTTTCTTTATTGATGATTTATTTCTTGCTTGATTGATCCAAAATAAGGGGAGAGCTCCTTTATTTATATGACTCAATTGAACATTCTAGATATAGAATTAATACTCTAGAAACATGACTCAGTTGACAACGCTAGAACTTTCTCATTAGACAACTCTAGAAACATAACTGTTATATAATTCTTATTTCTAGCAACTAATATAAAATTCTAGAGCTCTCTCCAAATTCTATTAAATGCAAGAAGATTCTAGAAACTTTAATAATAAGAAACTTCTAGAAATTAACAAATCAAGTTTAATATTTCAACATATATATATCAATTCAATCCGCGGTTCTAAAATTTCACAATCGATAAAATCGCTTGGGTTTATCATTTCAGCCCATAACGATTTTCCCCTAACTTATGAGATCGTTTGAGTATGTATCATTTCAACCTATAAGGATTTCCTAAACTAACACGGATCTTAAGGAGTCCAAACAATAAAATAATAGCATAAAATGGCATAGCATATAAATGACAAATATGACCATAATTAACAATTTAAATATAATACACGTACACACACACACATACAATCAGGTTATTGGTGTCAATATTTTCAATTATCATAGGTGAACAAATGCAAATAATAACATATCATATTAACGATTTGATTACTAACAAATTCAAATTTTAACCATATATTTCAATCGTCATTTAATGTGAAATCAATTTACTAAACATAAGAATATCAATCATAAGTGATCGCTCGCCTTTCAAGGCTAGAGAAACAATGAGAATGGAAGGAAACAAATATGGATAAGCATGGATCGACAAGCGATACATCGACAAGCAAGAACTGCTGCTGCAACATTTCGGACAGCGGTGAAACCAGAAGGCGGACTACTAGAATTCGATGAGAAACAAAATAATATATATATATATATATTGCTTTCCCTTTTTTTATATTAGAGCAATGTGGTAACAGGAAGCATACAAAAAACAAAGCAACCAGTGTCGCAGGCCTTAATGGAGTAAAAATTCGACTGCTCGAAGGTTGAAGGGACTAGGTGCAATGAGCGTTGGCAGTGCGACAAGAGTCTTATATATGCAACTGATGGTGGAAGAAAGAGGGGTGGAAGGAAAATAGAGCTATGGGAGGCGAGGGACGAAGGTGCTGTCGTTCGGCATTGAGGGTGGGAAGATGGCACAGGTGGGTCGCGTGCTACTATGGAGAGGGTCAGGTATGCGGAGGGCTGTTTCAGGTGAGAGGAAGGTTGTCAGGGAGTTGACGCATAGAAGGCTTTATGGAGAAGCAGATGTGTTGGAGATTGGTGGTAGTCTTGGTCGGAGAAGGTTGCTCGTGTGGGGATGTTAACCGAGCTTGGGTCTGTGGGTTTGCGTAGGAGATGGTAGACGTTTGGTTTTGTGGTGGGAAGACCAGGGGTCATGGAAAGCAAGGAGTGGATGGATGTCGAGTTCAGGTGGAGGTCTAAGGTGCAAAAGTTGATGGAGAGTGGTGAAAGGCTATGCAGATGCGGGTGGTAGGTTTTTACTCGGGCTAGGTTTGCGGTGTTTGCAATGGTGGAAGAGGAAGGCTAGGCATTGGGTTGAAGGACTATGGAGGGAGAACAAGCGGAGAGTGGACAAGGGGCCGGATCTGGGTGAAGCGGTGCTCGGGGTTGGTAGGTGGATGTGGAGAGGCATGGCGACGTGGATGGGCTGTTGTGGGGAAATTGCTTTCGTTAATGGCAGAGAAAAGTGGAGATGAGGTATGGATGAGGCATTACGTGGTGGGTAGGTGGAAGGTGTTCGATGAAGAAGAGGGAGAGGAGGAGGATTGTAATGGCATGGATTACAGGCGGTGGATGTGGGAGAAGATGACGAGGCCGGTTGAATAAAATATGGATAAGCAGGTTATATGAAGCTTATATAAATTTAAGCTTTGCACAAATTTTATTTTATAATATAGCCCGACAGAATGAAAGAAAAGAGAGAATAAGAGAGGAACGAACCGGAGAATAAATTGAAATGGTGGAATAGTGAAAGTCATATATGTTGAATTCAGAGAATATTAAAAGCTGATGGCCATTGGTTGTTTCAGGGAACAATGAAAAGACACAGAACCCAATCGACCCAAATGCGAAACCGATATGGATTCACAGATTTTGCTATGTACTGGATGCCAAAATAGACAAATGAATATATTATAGAGATCAGCACGATGAGATGAATAAAATGGTACAAATATATGAGTGACACGACCCAACTACCAAAACTCGATTTTCACTGCCAAAAAATGCTGCTAAAATGTCGAAAATGAAATAGACGGAGCTAGAGTTGTACAAATTTGGCGAAATGAAATATAACATCTCATTTAGAATGTGGTTTACATTTTAGTATATAAAAATATTTAGATTTCAAAAATATTTTATTACCATCAATTTTAACTAATTTTAAATTTAAAAATTGAAATTTTACAACAAAACAAGGTTACATATTTTCAAATAAAAATTTGCCACTTGCTACGTCTAAATAGAGGTATTGCAAATTTCAAATTTTCATTGCAAAATTTTTATTATATATTTTCATGAAAGATTTAGTTAATTACGTTATTTAAATCGCTAAAATTTACGGGTCATTACACAATGAAAGACTATTATGTTCTAAGTAAAAACACATAAGTGTAAATCCTTAAATAAAAAAGACTAAATAAAAAAATGGTTCTTTTACTTAAATCAACTGAAAGAAAATTCTGAATGTTAAAAAAAGGCAAAATTTTAAGCACAGAAATAAGCTTAGGTTAAACAATATATAAATCTAAGATGTTATCTCTAATTGTATTTGAAATAACAATTTGTGGAAATAAATTTATAAATTAATTCATCTTTTAGATACGGATCCTGGCATTAAAAGAAGTTTTGGTGATGCTGTGTGGAACATATGTTACATGCATTGACTCACTATTCAAACTTGTTATTAAGGTAGGGCTTCGTATTAATGATTTTTTAATGGAAAATGAATTTTGGAGACTTGGTTATTATAACAATAATTTTGTGGGAAAATAAATCTTTTATTTTATCATAAAAGAAAATGGAAAATTTAACTAGTAAATTCTTGAATAAAGTTAAATCTAATTGGAGAATCCTATTGATTTATATACATACTATGCAAACTAGGTGAAATGCATAGGTAGAAGTAACGGTTGAACTTTATGGGCTTTAACTACAAAAACCACTTTTGGAAAATCTTCAGGTTTTCAAAACTTAACATTAACTTTGGAAGTAACTAAAGGATGTTTTTTTACTAGGAAATAAGTAAGAGGTAAATTTTAAAAGAAAATAATTTGTAATTGAGGTTTGCATCAATTTTGAAAATTTAAAACCTATGGGGAAGGGTTTGAGTGATAAGATAAATTTATATTACGAATCTAGAAGTCATATCGAGGAGAAGTCCTAGAATTAATCCACACCTCTTGAATATGATTAATTAAGCAAGTTTCCTAGACCATTAAAATGTTAAGTATTTTAAATAGAGAAAATAATTTTATTAAATAGAGATGTGAAAACTAAGCTCAACACTTATTTGGAAATTTACAAATAAGAACCTCTTTTGGGTTATAACCTTTATTTGATTGAATGAGGTTGAAATTTATAAAACTCAATCCTTTTAAACAAGTTGTAGAGGTAATCCATAGTGTAATTTGAGAATGAGGTAACTAAGAAAATTTCTGGAAGTAAAAGATTATAGAAATTTTGAGAATTCAAATCAATCATTTGAGTTTATCTCAAATAAAGTAATAGACAAAACCACATTCCATGGAAAAATTAAATAGATAACTTCTAAGAGGTTTGTATGTAGGTAAGATCTTGGAAATTTTTATTGGAAATCGAATCTTTATTCGTATTTCTTCCTTGTTAAATGACTGGTATTTGAGTCAATTTGGGATAATGGCTCTTTGATAATGTGGAGTATACATCGTGTTTGATGATAATAAATGTATTTTTATTTTGTTTTTAGAGCATGTCATAGTTAAAAATCCTACATGCATAATTTTGTTTTAACCAACGCATCACACATTTTATTTGTCAATCATAGCATATGTTTGTTATTATCAAAAAGAAGAAATTATGAAGTAAATTAATGTCGATTTGATATTAACAAACATATGTCTGATTTAATGTTTTTTTGTCTAGTGATGTGTACTTACATGCTTTTGATATTAGCCAAGAGATTTATTTCCATTCATTTGCAATTCTTCTTGATTCAAGGCAAAACTTCTATGTATTGTACAAAAATATCTCAAAGTCAATCCATATGATATCAATCATTCAAAATTGACAGTAAGTCATTCATAAAGAAAGGAAATTTCATTTGGAGTCATGTATTTTGGAAATAGAGGAAAGTTATATTTTCTCATTGTTTGCAAATACTCAATAGCAATAAAAGAAGGAAACATGTTTCTACAATCATGCAAATTGGAGCTAAAGGGATTTGTTTGATTCTTTCCTGTTTCACTTCGGAGTTATTAGAAGATAAATGTTATTTTAGAATTTTTCAGATATGAAAAAAAATCAAACAAAGAAAGAAAGAAAATAACTAAGATCAATGCAAGGAAAGATAGACAGGAGAATCAACCAATTAAGATTTTTCCATTTATCTAGCGATATTTTGTAAACACTAAAAAAGAAAATCCTTGAAGAATCATTCAAAATAATGATATGATGTAGGGAATATAGTAGTGTGCAATCAGAATATAGAGGTTGGAAGTAAATAATTCAATACACAATCAGATCATACTTGTTGGAAGATACAAAAGAATCTGTTTCCCATTGTATACAAATTGTATCTTCTATACTAGAACAAACTCTCAAAAATTCTTATCTTTCTCAATATCGTCTCCTCCATCTATGTTTCCATATGTACATGTTACTTCACAAGCCTATACAAACGCAACAACATCGAAAGGAAAAATCATCGGATATAACAATAACAAAAGAAAGGAGAAAAGCTTCATTGAAAAAATGTTTCATATCGCTCTACACTGTAATACATTAAAATTCTCATTGTTTTTTCTTCTTGTTCATTCAAATCAATATTCGATCAAGCAAAACGGATTTCTTCATCAATAAAAAATTCAGGGAGGACATCATCATCTTAAGGTAGAAGTTTCATGTAATATCTCGCCTTTTTGTACGCTTTAAATCAACGATAAATCACCCACGTCAGACTTAAACCATATAAAAGGGCGAATTGTTATTGGGGTGAATAAGAAAAGAAGAAGAAAGAAAAAAACCAAAACAGAATCTCGTAACGGAATGACAAAATATAATAATCAAATAACAGTTCCTGAAGCTGTTTACCAAATATTTGATTATATTTATACAACACCGACCAGAGTTACACATACCAGAGAATAATAAATAATGCAGTGGAATACATGATGTAGTTGAATATAATAAATAATAATAAAATCTTCATCTTCGTCCTCTAGAAATAAGATCTTCAAATCCTGAAATGCTCAAGCTGACACGAGCAAATTGAAAGACAAAACATTCGAGTCAGAACTAAAAGACCTTATGTAATTTAAATCAACGGAAATGAATATGAGTGGAACGGCGTCAGAGATGTTTACGGGATTTGACATCTCCTATCCAGTGTCTAAGGTGAGTGCGGTAACTTAGGAGATGCTCGGGACTCGCATCTTCTAAGGATCCGTTAAACTATCTACCATGTAGTAATATACACTATTATAAAAATGTCTATAGTAAAGTATACTATTAAAATAGCATTAATGCGTTACCCATATCCTCCTTAACACATTTTATAATGCCAATAGTCTATACAGTATCGTGACTCCCTGTAAACTGGGGCCGCTAGAGGATACCACATAGGTACAACATAAAACAAACTCGTAGAAGGCGTGCTAGGATAGGTGACACGGCACAACTAGGCAATGCCAGGGTAGATATACCAATTACACTTCCGGACTGGTGGTAACGCATAGCCCCAACTACCGTCCACCTCGAAACACACTCTTGAGTAAAAAATTCAAGGTGTGGCCACCGAATAAATCAAATGTCAGAACATAGGATCGATGGAATGTGTTCGATCAGAGGAGCTACCTCATTGGCCCGTCAATTGCTCCTGTTTTAGCCACCTTAAGCCAACTCATGGGAGTCGGGTCCATGTGTATACCTCATATAGGATCAATGCCACCATCTTACTTCATCCTGGAATCTCCATCACGTACATATTTGTCAAAGTGGTTTTCAGTATTAGCAGAGAGTATGAGAACATCTGATCTCGGTCCCTTTGACAACCAATCGCTTATTACACACCGGATGGTTCTTTTATATTTCCAAAATCGTTTCATAATTGATATCATAATATCATATTCTATTCAAACCATATCATTTTCGAAATCATTACATACTTCTGAAATCATATTCATCTTTGAAATCATATCACATTTGAAATCATAGTTTGATAACTATATTTCCTTTCAAAGTCGAATTCACAGTTTATATCGAAATATTGTACTCTCAAAAATTATATCACTTTTAAATCATATCGTTTTCAAAATCATAATTTCTTCCAAAAATCATATTTCCAAAACAGGTTAAGTCATTGCTTCAAAATCATCATTTCAATTTATTATACATTCAAAATCCCAAATAAGTTCACAACATCTTTTAACCTTATTTTCTTTTAAAACCAAATTGAAATGAATATAATCTCTTGCATGTACCTAGTTTGGAAATTTAGAAATTAATTTAAATAGTTTCAAATAGTTAAAATGCTCTAGAATAGTTTAAATTTAGGTAAAATATTTTAAAATTGGTTTAAGATAGTTAAATAGATTTAATTTAGATTAAATATAATTAAAATAGATTAATTAGATTTAATATAAATTAAAAAGGGTTAAATTAGTTTAAAATAAATTAAGTTGGTTTAAAATAGATTAAAATAGTATATATAGTCAATATAGGTTAAATAGTTTAATAGATTTGAAAATCTTAATAATTAGAAAATTTTAAATAATATATCTTTAAACAGTTTATAATAAAATATGAATGTTGAAACTAACATCAAATTAAATTATTCATTCCATTACAACATCTTTGGACCATTTCAAATTTCCACGTCGGCAAACCAAGTTTCAATAAACTATCGAATTTCATATCGTTTCAATCAATGTTCAAAAATCAATATGTATTACTCCAATTTCAAAATATTTCAATGTTATTTTCAAACAAATTTAATAACTCAATTTTGATAGAATTTCTTCTATACATAAAAAGTTTAACTTTAAAATTTGCGATTTAATTTCTTAAAGAAATTCATTTTTAAACAAATTTGCATTTCAATACAAAACTTGATTTTTCTATAATAATTCAATTTATATAAATCAAATTCTATTCCAAAACATCAATTGATTAAATTCAAATATTTAAGGATTTTAAAATCATTTAATTTAACCAATCCGGTGTCCGTATATAATTCTCTACCTTAGGGTCAAGTGATACGGATATTTATCATTTCAATCCACAATTTAATATTTGACGGTTGTATATCATTTCAAACCACAATCCCGAATTAATAATAATCCATAACGAACTTGCAGTTTGTAACGATATAAACTAAACATCCATTCAACCAATATCAACAATCGACATCCATCATAATCATCATCTGAAACAATCAATAAATATAAATATAGAACTGATGATAAATAATAGGTATTTAACTGGCAATTTTATATGCAACAAGTATGAAGCCCGTGTCGATGGCACAGATGCGAGCTTTGTTTTGTGTATCTAGTTTATATGGTTGCATAGGTTTGACATTTGATATGTACAAACCTTGTATAAAACATAAACAACGAAATATTTTTATGTAACTGATTAATGTAAATTGTAGTCATATATGAGAGCTTTAATTTATTATCAGTATGCACATGAACTGCTTTACAAATTGCAAATATATATTGCAATGACCATCAGAAATAATAACATCGTGAAAATCATTAAAACTACTCTGAATGTCAAGTGAAATTAGTAACCTAGAGGATTTAGTCGATACCCAACACCCATTTGCTCAACAACCATTGCCAATTTAAGAGCAATTATATGTTCTGTGCTCATATAATACATTTGAAACAGTAACTTGTAATAAGAAAATCAAGCATTTTTCAAAAATTTACTTACTGTAGTACACATGCATACACACGTAATACACATACAGAAACACATTACATATGCTATACCGAATAAACTTTATGCCTGTCAGAGTTGTATGATAAATTGACATACATAATTAGTTAGTGATACAACATCCTCATTATGAATGGAAGCCATATATTAAGAAAAGAGATTACTCTTTCACAGTTTAGTTATCCTTGACCAACAATTAGACAAACAAATGAATGCCAGTGCACATTTCAAATTATTTAAGAAGAATTACAATGCATATGGACCCAAAAGCATCTAATACTCGGAAATACATTTAATGAATATTGTAGGAACTATATAGGTATATTCATTTACAGAGAATAACTGGAAAAAAAAGTAAAAGAAAAAATCAACCTTTTGAACCTACCTAGGAGATGACGAAACAAAGTTGTCACGGTTTAGAGATGCAGTAAATTT
The DNA here is from genome assembly GCA_030765085.1 of Allium cepa. Lineage (NCBI taxonomy): Eukaryota > Viridiplantae > Streptophyta > Magnoliopsida > Asparagales > Amaryllidaceae > Allium > Allium cepa. Next base: position 682,857,953 of record CM060938.1, read on the forward strand.
TTAATTGTAAATTAGGATAACATACAATGATAACATGCAGGTATACTTGCAATAGCACAGTCAGCCGGCTAACTCTAATGTAATTACATCTATGCACTGTCATGTCAAGCCAACTCAATTCAAATAGAACATATGTTAATAAATAGTTTAACAAACCACATAACTATAATATGAGCTTTAATAGAAATCATAAGAAAGTAGAAATAGTAGGAAAAGCATGTAAGCATAGTTAATGTTGAATACATAACTATAAGAATTCAAATCATTTTAATATGACCAAAATTAAGTGTTTGACTTTAACTACTAAAACTTAAAGTATATAGAAATAATTAAACTAAAAATGAGTGAATTATAACACTAAAAATTAAATGCTGAATTTGATATGTAAAACCGCAACAGTTGACTCTTAATCCTTTTTGCTTAATACCATTTTGCTCTACCAACTTAATATTGTATTGGAACATTATACATAATTTAATACTGGAATTAATATGATATGGACTGTAAGAAAATACATATACGTATGTATGTTACCAATGCCTCAAGTAGAGTGATCATATGAATCATCCCATGTATCAAAAATCCTAAACTCTTTAACGGATGAATGGAAAAGAAAGGTCCTAACTATTGAAGAAGCAAACGTTCTTTCCACTATGAAACTAGAAAAGTTATAGGAAATCTAATGTCATATGAAGTAAATTTGCAGGCAAAGAAAGTGTAACGACCCGCCTTTTTGGACAGTTTAAACCGACGATCAAATACACATGCCGATTCCAAACCATTCAAAAGGGCAGATGGTTATTGAGGTAAATAAGAAAAGAAAAGAAAGAGAAATAAAGGAAAAGAAACAACATAGAATCTCGCAGCGGAACGATAAAATATAATAGTCAAATAAATAGTTCATGAAGCTGTTTACTATACTTTGACAATTATTTATACAACATTTATCATAGTTATACATATACAACAGAACAATTAAAATAATGCAGCAGATAGCATGATGCAAGGGTAATAATAGTAATAGTATACCAAATCTTCGTCTTCATCCCCCAGAATAGATCTTCAAAAATCTGAAAAACTCAGGACTGACCCGAGCGTAATGAAAAGACAAAACACTCGAGTCGGGACTAAAATATCCTTATGAAAGTTAAATCAATCGTAAATAAATATGAGTGTAACGGAGTCAGAGATGTTTACGGGGTTTGACATCTCATATCCAGTGTCAACGTGCGTGTAATAACTCAAGAAATGTTACGGGATTTTCCATCTCTTAAGGATCCGCTGAACTATCTACTATGTAGTAATGTACGCTAAGTGGATAATGCCTATCAGTAATATAAAAGTATCAAAATAGCGTTAAGGCGTTACCATAATCCCCCTTAACACATTTTTATAATGCCATAGTCTATACAGCACCGTATGCCCCACCGTAAACTGGTGGTTATCAGAGGGTACCCCATAGGTATAACACAAAACATAACGTAGTGGTCGCGAATAGGATAATCAGTATGACAAGGTATATGAGGCGATACCAACTAGGATACTAGTAGTTGCGTGATCCAGACTGATGTTGAGCATAGCCAGCAGCTACCCCAACACCGCGAAACAACACTCCCAAATCAAGGGTGCATCCAAATCGAATCACAAATGTAATAGATATGGTATCGAAGAAGTGTGTACGCTAGAGGTGGCGAACCTCAATGGCCCGGCGTGGCTCCTGTTTTAGTCATGTCAGAGGTCATCCAATATCGTTCTTTTTCTTCAGTCAACGCATTCACCAAACCACCCACTTCATTATGGATCAACACTCCACGTGTAATAGTTATTAAAGTGGTTTTCGGTATCGACAGAGAGTATGTCCATATCCGATCCCGGTCTCTTTAATAACTACGAATTATTACATCGGTGGCTCTTTTATATTTTAAATCGATTCATAGTTGATATCGAAATATCATATTCGTTTCAAAATCAAATCCATTTCAAATATCATCATATCTATTCAGAATGTAAGATTCCGTTTCAAAATCATTTTTCGCATCCATATCTCATTTCGATTTCAAAATCATTTCGAATTTCAATTTAGGTTGCAACTTCATTTAAGCCAATTCGTATTCAAATTCAAGATTTAAACATAAAAATTTCACCTTATTAACCAGCTTGAAATTTTTAGAAAATAGTTTAAGTAGTTTAAAAGTAGTTTTAAATAATTAAAATAGTAAAAGATACTTAAAATCTAAAATGGATTTAAAATAGATAAATTAGTTTAAAATAATTTAAATTGGGTTAAGTAGATTTAAAATAGATTAAAATAATTTAAGTATTCAAAAATGGTTTATATAACTGAGTAATTTGGAAAACAAAATAAAACAGCTACAAAACCAAATCATTTCAATTTTAACTTGCCAATTCAAAACAATTTCAATTTCTCTTCTACCGACTCGATTTCGATTTCGATTCAATCAACGTCAACTTTGACTTCAAATTAATTCAATTTTACATTCACCTTCAATTTATTCAATTTCAATTTATATCGATTTTTAGCTTGATTTTTTCAAAATATCAATTTATAACACTTAACAAAATTATCCTTCAATATTTAAATTTAAATCCCAATTATAATTATGATTCAATTTCAAGCTCAATTTCAAAATATCATTTTATATCGCTTTTACTTAGTAATATTCAAAGCTCGAATTAAGGTTAAATCTTTAAACAAATCAATTTTCGAAATTCAATCATATCCTGATTTTAAATTCCAAAGTCTCCACTTTAATTATTTAACAATTTCTTTTAACCAAAATTTATTTCAACATTCCAAACACTATTTTTTCATAAATTTGATTTCTATAAATTGATTTCTATTTATAACTTTTAAATCAAAACATTTAAATAAATTTCAAATCAACGATTTTAAAATTTTATTTATTTAGCCAATTCGGTGTCCGTATATAATTTTCTATCCTTTGGCCAAGTAATTATTTATTCCAATTAAATGTCAGGGATGAATATATATATCACTTAAATCAAATCACAGTTCATATGTATGCATAACAGGATATATATAAGCAAATAAACATCCAAACATTTAAATATCAACCAATAACATCCATCGAAATACATCATCCAATAAACAATACAATTCATGGCAATTTCATAGTTATCAATGTCAGGTAATTTAATCGCAATTCAATTTTTAATTTCAATTTAACTGTCAATTTAATTTTCAACAGTTAATTCAAATGACAATCCATATGATGATTAAATTTTATCAAACAACGGCAAATAAAATCATAACACTTCATAATGTCAAATTTAACTAGCATACAGATATTCAGTACGTTGTGAGCGTTATAAAACACTCACCTTGATTTCAATGTAGTTCCAGCGTTTTATTTCGAATAAAATTAAACGAGCGTTTAATTTTACCCAAAATTTTCACTAGCTCCAAATGATTCCAATCCAGTTCCATAGCGTAGTGCTGGACAAAACGAAGCCAATGCAATTCGTTTCGTGTGTTTTCGACCACGTATGAAAGAGTTATGCATTTTAGAAGTTTATACAAATTATAAAATAATTAGATTTACAATTTTCTCAATTTTCTAACCCCAATATTATCTGGGCCGCACATTTCCTTCTGCAGATCACAGCCACGCACGCGACTCTTCTTCCTTCAGGTGATTCAACGCGTTCAAGGAACCCATAGAAGCCGACCTAGGGTTTTACATATCCACCTCCACAACGCACGAGAGAATGATCAAGCACCTCCATTTGGAAGCTCTACCCCCACTCTACCTACGCCTGAACCCATGGCCAGCTCGGTGGTCCCCACTCATGCAAAAATGTGCGTGACCCGTGTGCGTTCAAGCACGAATTGCAGACAATCTACCACATGAAATCAAATCACAACCGTTGGATTTAAGGATCTCAGTGTGTTCTACATTTTCCATGTTGGGAGTTTCGCGAACCATTTTGTGGATGAGGAGATCGGAGGGGAAGAACGAGACTAAATTCTAGCCGTGGGTTTCTATGGAGGCGGCTACGAATAGAAACCCTAGGGTATATTAATTTGCAAACAAATGAATTTCAAGGGGCTTTTATAGAAATTTAACGAACACTATTCACCTCGGGTTTTCCGAACTCTGATTTACGCGCGGTGACCAGCATTTCTAGGGTTTACCCCGCATTCCGGACACAATGGAACAGGTTTCGGAAGCTAGTTCGATCATCTGTGCAAGTTACGGCAATAAACGTTCGATTTAAATTAAATCGATTTAAACTAATTTCTAGGCGTTTTAGCTTGCCCTGGACAAACGGTAAATCCGATTGACACGAAATTTGAAACCTTACAATAATACCACGTTACGGATCCGATGAAACTAGTTTCGTCGAAATCCGAGACTGTTTGAAAAATGGCTATTTTAACTCGTCAATTAAATATTAAAATATTCAATTTTCACAAATTTACTTTTAATTCGATTTTAAAAGTTCTACAACATCATTCTAACTTTAATATGATAAAATAAAATTTTACAAATCTTTTTTTTATCATATTAAACCCGTTATTCAATTATCCAATAAATTCCAATTTTAAAATCTTATTAACTCTATTATAATCCCAATATAACTTACATTCACTTTGGAAACCAATTTGAATCATATTAAATCAAATTTCAATTATTCACTCTATTTCCATTTATTAAATTTCAATATCAAATTAATCATATCAAATTCGGAATTTAATTATTCAAACATTTGTAATATTAAATTTAAACAAATTTGATTATTCTTAAATCACTATCTTTTGAAATATTCGAAACGAACTTATAAAATTTAACAAATTCAAATTATAGAGCAACCATTTTCATTAAAACAGTTATTCAATTCCCGCTATTCAATTATTCAGTAAATTCCAAATATTAAATTTAAACAATTTAATTATTCAATATTTGACGGATTTCAATATTGGATTTTTTAAATAAAATTTCATTATCAGTCGATTTACTATATTACATCAAATGAATTCCCCATTATTATTTAACTACAGCTAGAGATAATGCACTCAACTAATATATAAACTTTCATTTCAATTGCAATTAGTTCACAAATTCAATTCGACTAACTAAATGAATAGGTAACTTAAATAATTATCACCGCTAACTTCTAATTACTTATACGTTTATTACTTACAAACAAATGTCACAATTACCTATACAATACAAATTCGTTCAATTACCTTTGACTACATATTATTTCAATTGATTTGGGATTCCGTTCAATTCATAAATAATTAACTTAGATAAAATTTGTTGCATTTCATTCTAGTTATTATTACCATACATAAATTACAATTTTTTTTCTAACCTTAAATCACGAAATCTTATCAAATTAGCTATTTTAGTTATCGAAAATTTACGGGTCGTTACAGAAAGTTCAAGCACGGGATAGGAAGAATCTAGCATTTCAAGCAGAAAATGATGATTCTGATTCAGATCAAGAGGATATGGCACTTATTGCTAAAAATTTCAAAAAGTTTTGAAATTCAAAAAGAATAACAAGTTCAAGAGTTATAAAAATAGCTCTAACAACAACTATAATATCAATAAACCATCATCTTCTATCATGGAATGTTATGAACGTCATAAAAAGGGTCATATGAAGAAAGATTGTCCAAAGAACAGAAAAATAGATTCAAGTAGGACAAATTCAGGAGGAAAGCATTTTCAATAACATGGGATGATTCAGATTCTTCTTCATCAGAGAGTGATAGTGACAGTGACACAGAGCAAGCAAATGTATGCTTCATGGCCACAAGTAATGATGTAAATGAACAAATTTTTGAAGATTTGGTTGAAATTAATTCAGAACCAGTGGAGTTTTGTAAAACAAACTAAAAAGCAGAATAAGGAGTTACAAGGAAAACTAAATATATCTGAATTAGAAATTAGTATGCTAAGAGGTGAAAAGAAAATCCTTGAAGAAGAACTTAAAAAAGTCTCAAGAATCTAATTCTAATTTAACATCTCAACTTTCTATGATAACTCAGGAATTAGAAATTCATAAGAATAAAAATGATGATTTATTAGTTGAAATTAATGATTTAAAATCAAACACTAAAGTATTAGAGTTAGAAAAATCTAGTCTCAAAACTAAGTTAGATGATATTAATAAAAGTATTTCTAATTTTAATAAAGGATGAGAAAATCTTTATAAAATAATAGAAAATTCTCGGTCTACTTCAAATAAAATAGGACTAGGATATAAGAAAATTGAAAATCCAATGAAATCTAGAATGTTTAATAATAAGTTTAAAAAACATTAAAAAAGATATTAAGAAAATAGTTTCTAAAGATTTTAAAACTATTAAAATATGGATTCCTAAAACAAATAATAACTTAATTAGGAATAAGCATATCGAAACATTTATGGAAACTGTACATAAAAATGAGAATTATATTCATAAAGGGAATACTGAACCCTCTTGGGTTTGGTTTCCTAAGACCTAACTCTTAGAACCTTAAAAAGAAAAGTGGGTACCAATTTAATCTTTATTTTTTGCAGGTACCACTTAAAAGGAGAGGAAAATGGATTTTAGACAACGGTTGCTCGAAACGCATGACTGGTAATAAGGGCATTTTAACAAACATTGTCTACTCAAATGGAGGATTAGCCACTTTTGGAGATAATTCAAAAGGTTATATCATCGGCAAAGGCGATGTGAGCAATAACAGTATCTCTAACTTACCTCTCATTTCTGATGTTTTATTAGTTAAAAATTTAAAACATAATTTATTGAACATAAGTCAATTATGTGATAAAGGTTTTAATATATCCTTTTCAGAAAATAAATGTAATATTTTGATAAAAATCAAAATTTAAATTTTGAAGGTATAAAAGATAGAAATATTTATATTTTAAATATGAATATAAATTATAACACAAACATGTGTTTAGTAGCAATTGAGAATGATTCTTGGCTATGGCACAAAAGATTTTGCCATATAAATAGTAACACTATTAATAAAATAGCTAAAAATAAACTTTTTAAAGGACTACCTGATATGAAATCAAAATTGATAATATTGTGATGCATGTCAGTTAGGAAACTTAACAAAGTCTTCTTTTAAATCTAAGAAAATCATCCACAACGCAACCACTTGAACTTCTACATATGGATCTTTTTGGACCTACTCAAGTTCATTCTATTAATCACAATAGATGTGTTTTCATTGTAGATGATTTTTCAAGATATATATGGACTATTTACATGAAATATAAAAGTGATACTTTTGGGAATTTTAAAATTTTTGTAAAATGAATTCAAAATATAAAGAATTTGAAAGTTAAAAATATTAGAAGTGATCATTTAGGTGAATTCGAAAATGAAGCTTATGAACATTTTTGTAAAAAGAAAGGAATTAATCATAACTTTTCTTTTCCTAGAACACCATGACAAAACGGAGTTGTAGAAAGGAAAAATAGAACATAACAAGAACATGCAAGAACTTTATTAAATGGAAGCACTCTACCTAAGCATTTCTAGGTAGAAGCTGTTGCAACTGCTTGTTATGTTTTGAATCGTGTTTCTATTCGATCACTAACAAAACATACCCCATATGAACTTTTAAATGGAAGAAAACCTAATATATCATGTTTCAAAGTATTTGGTTCAAAATGTTTTATACTTAACACTAAAGATCAACTTGGCAAGTTTGATCCAAAATCTGATGAAGGAATATTCATAGGATATTCGAAAAGAAGCAAAGCTTATCGAGTTTTTAATATAAGAAATAAAGTAATCGAAGAAACTCTTCATGTTTCATTCGATGAAAATGTCAAAATTTCATCAAAAATTACGAACTTGGAAAATAATTCAAATAAAATGCTAACAAATAATTCAGAAGATGATGATATTATTTTTCAAAGTAACAACACTGATAATTCTAGAGAAAATGAAAACATTGTTCACAATGAAAATGTTGTAAGATCTCCTCCAAGAATTCTTAGAGATCACCCTGTTCCTAGACCAAGTAATCAATCCGTCATTGGTACAAAATAGGTTTTCAAAAAACAAAGCTGATGAACAAGGTAACATAACTAGAAATAAAGATAGATTAGTAGCACAAGGATATAATCAAGAAAAGGAAATAGACTATAAAGAAACATTTGCTCCTATCGCGAGGTTAGAAGCTATACGTATCCTATTGACTTTTGCATGTTTGCCTAACTTTAAATTATATCAAATGGATGTTAAATTTGCTTTTCTAAATGGTTACATAAAATAAAATGTCTATGTTGAAAAACCTCCTCTTTTTACTCAAGAAAAATTTCCAAAACATGTTTATAAACTTAAAAAGGATTTATATGGTTTAAAACAGACACCTCGTGCTTGGTACGACCGACTTAAAAGCTATCTACTAGACTCTGGTTTTGAAATTGGAAAAGTTGCTCCATTTTTATTTATTAAGAAAACTAAACAAGATATTTTAATTATACAAATATATGTTGATCATATTATATTTGGTTCAAGAAATGAAAAATTATGTCAGGAATTTACAACTATCATGACAAATGAATTTGAAATGTCACATATGCGAGAATTATCATATTTTCTTGGACTACAAATCAAGCAATTGCAAAACAGAATTTTTATTAATCAAGAAAAGGATGGTAATAATCTAATTAAATGTTTTGGTATGGAAAACACTTCTTCCAAGCCGTATCCTATATGTACAACTATACATTTCGACAGAGATGAAAATGGTAAGAGTGTCGACCAAAAACTATATCGTAGCAGGATTGGATCATTACTTTACTTAACTGCTTGTCAACCTGACATTATGATGAGTGTTTGTTTACGTGCTCGATTTCAAGTAAATCCTAAAGAATCACATATGCGAGCAGTAAAACGTACAATTCTTCATCTTAGCAAGACCAACGATCTAGGACTGTTTTATCTAAAGGATGTCCTTTTGAATTAGTATCCTATAGTGATGCTGATTTTGCAGGAAGTCAGACAGATAGAAAAGGTACAAGTGGAACTTGTCATTTCATCGGACGATCCTTAGTGTCTTGGTTTAGCAAGAAACAAAACTATGTTTCACTATCGACATGTGAAGCGGAATATATATCTACAACTTTAGCATATGCTCAAGTAATCTACATGCAACGAACATTGCAAGATTTTGATTTAAAATTAAGTAAATCTATAATATATTGTGTTAACACCAATGGAATAAATTTATCTAAAAATCCTGTCAATCACTCACGAACTAAACATATTGACATTCGTCACTATTTTCTTCGTGATAATATTGAGAAGGATATAGTAAATTTAGAATTTGTAAATTCTGAGAATCGGTTAGCTGATATTTTCACTAAACCACTCAACAAAAATTGTTTTATAAAACTAAGAAGAGAACTAGGTATAATTTCTTTAAAAGAATTATAAAATTTCTACAATAATTTTTTTATTTCTTTGCTGGTACTTGAACTCAACACCTCTAGCTTAGAAATCCTATGTTTCTACCATTTCACTATTTGTTGTCTCACAACTATGTTTATAATATATTTTTCCTTATTTATTTCACTCTTCTCATGGATAATTTTCAGCCATGAAAATTCTAACTATTTCTCCTCCTCTTATTATTTCCTGGTTATCCTTTATTCCATCTAGCTATTACTATTTTTTATCTTCTTATAATTATAAATACTTGAACAGTTTTTGTTTATCTCTCCATCATAATCATATATTATTCCATACAAACAACAACGTCCTCCCAAAACAACTCTCCATATGGCTTTGAATATTCCTCTGTCGATTTCTCAACACCTTCTTCTAGATCATCAAATTTACCTACACCTACCCCATATCAATAACCAGCCAGACCATCCAGCTATCATACTGGTCATATTCCAAAAAAAAAAGAAGGCAAGTCGTTTTTTTTCTTTGGTTCTCCATTAACAAAGCAAAAGATTGATGATTTACATCATTATCAAAGGGAATCAATAGCAATACAACGTGAAATGTACTATGAACAGAAGATGAATCTAAAACGAATTAGTTTTCTTGAGCAACTTGGATAGAAATTCCGTGGGACATCTTCATCTAATGTTCATAAACCTACAATGTCTTCTTATCATCAGTCACCACAACCTCCTCATATGTCTCCAAATTCATAGAAACGTGGAAAGTCTGCTTTAAAACCATACAGAGAAAAGACTAAAGTAAAACCAAAAGATTGCAAGACTCCGCATTCATCCACTTCTTCTTCTTCTTCTAACCAAGTCTTATTTTTATTTATTTCAATCTATTTTTGTATGTTTCATTGTTTAATATATTAAATATATTTTTTTTATCAAAACATTCAAAAAGACTGATATTGTTGAAAAACAACATTCAGTCGACTGAACATTTTGGGTCAATCGACTGAATCTGAAAATAGAGAGTTTTTGAGATAGGGTTCAGTCGACGGAACGAATTTGGCCAGTCGACTGAATTTGGAAACAGAAACTTTCTGGAATTAACTTCAGTCGGCTGAACAAATTCGACCAATCGATTGAATATGCACCCTAGGGACGTTTAACAATATTTCACCTATTTTTTTACACTTTTAACCCACCATCTTCTTTTTCACTCTTCACTTTTACTTTCCCTCTTCTGATTTACAAAACCCTAGTGTTATCCCGCCTTTTTCAGCAAGGCCGTGATATCAAAAGATCGACCGAGAAAAGCAATATAGCTCGTCTCAAAGATCGGTCAACTCAACATCTCAACAAAGCAAGTTCCATTGAATGATTTTTCATCTAGGATCCCCTACGGAGGGGGGGTCCAGGGGGGGGTCCAGGGGGGGTGCCAACCCCCTAAGGTGGGGGTGCGGGGGCAACGCCACCGCTACGGTGTTCGACCTGACCGGTCAGGTCGCAGTGGTCCAGGGGGGCAGCGACCCGGCGGGGTGCGGGGCAGCGCCCCGTCCAAAACGGTATGCGACTTAGAGCATGGAGTCTCCAACGAGCTAAAGCTTCCAGCGAGTTAACGGGTTAGAGCTTCCAGCGACCTAACTGCTTGAAGGAGTTCGCGACCTAAGCCACTACGAAGACCTCGCGACCTAAAGCATGACCGACTCAAGCAGCTCCACGACTTAAGGCATAAAGTGGTCCAGCGACCTAAAACTAAACGACTTAACAACTCATAGGAAGTCGCGACCTAAGGGTGCAGCGACTTAAAAGATATCGCGACCTAAAAGTGGGACGACCTAAAAGTGGGACGACTTAAAGAGTCCACGACTTAAGGCAGCTCATAACGACCTAGCGACTATTCAGTTAGGTCGCCACTCCTTTAGCTCGTGCCCCTCTTAATGATTAGGTCGCTAACGACCTACTGCCAACTCCATAAATCATTACCTTCCTTCCTTAACCCATAGGTCGCTCACGACCTAAACCGTAAGTCGCTCCTGGTACCTCAGCATGATAAGCCACTTGCCAACCCATCCTCTTAGGTCGTAACTCGGCAACACACGACCTACGACCTACCTTAGGTCGCTCACGACCTAAACCCAGCCGACCTAACTCCAAATCTCCTACACGACCTACGACCTACCTTAGGTCGCTCACGACCTAAACCCAGCCGACCTAACTCCGAGCTCTCCTATAAATACTCCGCTTACTCCAACTAGGGGAGGACTTGTCTGGATTTCAAGGTGCCTACACTCTGCTGATTTCTGGACTCTCCGAGCACCTCAACCGTCGAAGATTCTTCATCAAGAGATCTACTTCATCTAAGAGAGATTCGAAGAGCAATTCACCATCAACGTTCTAACTTCTTTCTCCGTTCATGTTGTAATTGTAAGATCGTGTTGTAATTGAGAGATCATGCTGTAAAAGTGTTGTAATCTTGTAAAAGTATGTACAAAGAAGATAATGAAGAATGTAAAGTGGATGTAGGCTTACTAGAAGCCGAACCACTATAAAAATCTATGTCTCTTTTACTTTTCTGCGACTTTTCTTTTTACTTTGTTTTCCGTATAAACGGGTGGTGTTTTCACTTCATTACGAGATACGCCGGGTGTTAGCGTTAAGACCATTCTTATCGTTAACACCTAGTTACCAAAATTTTCAAATATCTTTACTCAATTTCAATTTCAAATGGCTCAAAGACAACTTAAACGATCTACAAAAACCTCTACCTCTTCCTCTGAACCTATTGATACCCAAATAGCTCAATGGCTTTATGATGCCACCACTATTCAAAGATGGAACAAAATGAAGGAAGCTTGTTTTCTCAAAGGTTCTTTTGTTGTGCTTCAAGACTTTTCTTTATATAGAATTCAAGAGCTTGCAAGAAGAAGTTGTCTAGAATCTCTTCTTGACCACAATCAGAACAATCTCAAAATTAATCATACTATGGTAAAATTCTTTTATGCAAATTTAAATTTGGGTCATCAAAATCCACAAAATCGTGACAATTGCATATGGAGTTTAGTTTGTGGTCAACAAATATTATTGTCATTAGATAGAATTGGACACATTCTCCACACACCAATAAATGGCATTTCGTTAGAAGATTTAAATGTTCCTATAGGCGAACGAGATGAAGTAAGTCATAGGTTTTTGGAAGATGACATGACTGAACTAAAATCTATCGCCTTACGCCCTAAAGCTCGAATTATGCATCGAGCCTTAATGCGTACAATTCTTCCTCGTACTGCTTCTTATGAGCTTTATATCTGGAAAATTATAGGGCATTGTATGTAATTTAGGGAGACATCCAAATCAATTGGCCTAAGCTTATTCTTGATGAGTTCTTGTCTTTTAATCAAGGTCGAATGAACATCATCTTTTACGGCGAGTATATTATGCGGCTACTTATGGACCTACAAGTTCCTATTCTGGAATCCAATACCTCCATTACTAAAATTCTAAATAGCCGCACAATTAGTCTAATGAAATTGCCTCCTAGACCTCTCACTATCATGTCTTTCCAAGAATGGCAATCACGACCTCGTCAACAAACTACTACTCCATAGCAACAAAGAGATGACATTCGTACACCAACCGTATCCCAAAGCACCCGAGAGTCCATTGATCTACTTGTGCGAAATCAAGTCATTTTGGATTCTCGCATCAAAAATCTCGACAAGAAGATCGACAAGAAATTTGACAAAATTACAAGCTTTTTTGGGATTTTACGGGATGCAATCTCTTGTTCATCTTCCACAACTGTGGACACTTCACATCATGATCCCGGCAAATGTCCAACCCTTCGCTTTACTTGGTCTACCTCCAAAGAATGCACAAGTTCTGACACAAGCGGAAATGGGGGTGGCAGACAATTTGTGGAAAGTTCTTCAAGAGGCAAAGGACCAATGCAAGTAGAACAAGAAACAGAGTCTGACTCTGATGAGTGATATTGATATTTCTAGGTGGTAATAAGTTATTTTTATTTCACAAACATTCTACTACTGTTTATTTTTTATGAGCTTGTATAAGTATCTTAGTACAAATCGAAACATTATTTTTTGTATGTGATTATTATGTTGTTAGTACAAAATGATAAAATTATTGTTTATTTCCTTTTTGTTGATGACAAAGGGGGAGAAATTTGTATGACTAACCATTTTTAGCAGGATTAGAGATATATCGCCAAATATTCAGGGAGAGATATATATATAACTTTCATTATATATTTCTTAAAATATAGTATCATCTAAAACAGGTTGCCGTCAATCAAAAAGGGGGAGAATGTTGAAACATAAGTTTTGATTCATGACAAAAAGCTTAAACAATCAGTGATGAGACTATACGATCAATCGACAAAAAGAAAATGTGATATGCTACTTAAACTACAAAGGAGACAAGCTTCAAAACTGAGTATAGTATGTTTATCTATTGAAGTTTTTAGTCTTAGAATTGTTAAAATCTATCCTCAAGTAGTTTACACAAAATCAAAGTTGTTTTAAAATTCAAATTCTTTAAAAAAGGTGTAAACTGTGCACTAACAACTAGGTCAGTCGAATGGCCAAAATAGACCAGTCGACTAAACCTGTTCAGTTGTACAGGATCACTCTGTTTCACACCATCAACTGTGCACTGACAACTTGGTCAGTCAACTGACCAAATATGACTAGTCGACTGAACCTGTTCAGTTGCACAGGATAACTCTATTTTACACCATCTTTGAATATTCAGTCGACTGGTCATTTTTGTTCAGTCGACTGAATGATTATAATAGTTATTTTTCTGAAGAGACACTTCCATTTGCAAAGAGTTACAATCCAATTTGAAGAGATATGGTTGCATCTTTTGATCATAACTCTTTATGAATAGTTGTAGCTGTTTATCTACTATATAAACATATGAGATTTACTTCTCAAATCGTCGAATTTTGTTTTTGTTTTCTGATCATACTCTCTACTATCTATCTCTGCATTCTACAAGCAATCACAATTTATATATTGCTTGAATCTATGAATTAATTAACTTATTCATCGAGTCAAAGCAATATTTTCCTTTCTAATCTTTACACACAAAATTTATGCTTGAGAAAAAGATTATAGGAAGGGTGTACTATCAAAGACAAATCAGCATTATCAAGAACACAAAGTGTCAAACAATTTTATTGAAACTGCTGAAGTCCTGTTAGTTTGTATCAGGCAAAAAGTCCTCTTCGGTTGTTGAGGCGGAAAAATCATGATCGGCTGCTTAGATGTTGTTTACCTATTCCTCCGGGTTAAATGAGGGGTTATTTAGTGAAATTCCAGAGGGAAGTCTGGGACTGGATGTAGAATGGGCAGTTCAAACCAGTAGAAAAACTCTTGGTGTGCTTATTCTTGTTTACTTTAATGTTATTATGTGTTTCCGCATTTAGATCACAATACATTCCATATTACACGATCCTAAGTGATAACTAGCCACATAGTAGTCACTTTCATAAACTTGTAAATGTTGAGGCTTGAGCTGTTTTCAGATTTGGGGTTAACTTGTTTTCATTTGAAGCTGTACTGGGTTATAGCCTCGATCCAGTTTGCATTTTCTTCCATTTTGGACCGGTGTTGTTGCAGTCTGCTATGCTACCTCGAGTTGCTTCGAGTTACACTACAGCTTTTACTCTTGCATGGTTGTCTTGATGCATTGCATCATGTGCTACCATTGCGTATGACCATACGCATATGTCAACAGTTTATCATCTTGAAGTTTGGTTTTTCAATTTGTTTTCACTTGAAGTTAACATGTTTTGACACTTTGTGTCTGGTCTTGGCCATTTGATTCATGTGCATAGCAAATATATGTATACATGTGTGTATGCATATGTATGCGTGTATTTATATATATGTATGTATGTTTGTTGCACCATGTAGTTTGCTTTAGTTACATTGATGTTGTATTCGTTTGTTTAGGGCTATTGTTTCACTGGTGGTCTTGTAGTCTGGTTCACCTTAGAACATTTGTGTCCATTGCATGTTTTGAACTGGTTCGATGTGTGTGTGATCATAGTGTGCACCGTTTTCAGACTTGGTCTTGTACTTGTGTTCATTTGAGATGCTATCTCATTGTTTCCAGTTGTTTATGTTGCTTTGCACTGCACTTGTCATTTTGATTTTGGAAACTAATCTGGTTGTGGTGCACTTGTGTATGTATTCATCAATTCGTTGGTGGTTTGTGCATTTTATTTTGGCTTCATGACTCCATTGTCGAGTCTGCTCTCATATGTGCACATTTGTGCACTTGTTAGCATGGTCTGGTTTTGGCTTCTTGTTGCATGAGAACTTGTACTTGACAATTTTATAATGTATTTGTATTGCACCTGAGTTGAGTCTAGCCTCGGCTCGGGTTTGACCTTGTGCTCACCTGTCCCTGTAGTTTTATCAAGTTTATATCAGTGTGCACGGTCTTATGGAATTTACAGTGATACTTTGTGCATGTCACAAGATGTCCTTCAAAATAAACATGATGACGAACAACCCAAATGACATAGGAAAATAATATTTTGAAAAACACACATTTTATTTTACAATGCAAAAAAGTATTTCTTTTTCAATTTTACTGCATCGGTGTTTATTTTGCAGATAATTCAGATGCTGGATATAAATTGGAATATAGTTAAAGAACAAATATGAGTAAACGAGTGATATGTAGTGAGGTGCAATGTAAGTAATAAATGTGTAGTGAAAAATCGTGTTGTAATTTGAAATTGTATTGTAATTGAAATTTTGTATATATATAGTGAGAGGTCAACTTTTGTACTTTTCAAAATTGTAAACTTTGTTTGAATAAAATATCTGTTTGAATTTAAATTTGTGTTAGTTTATTCTGTAAATATTTATTTAATTATGTGAATAATAAAATAGTACAACAACAAATACATTTAAATGAATATACAAAAATATATGTTTATTATCATCAAACAAAAATCATATACTAGCATATTCAACAATATCCCCCTTTTGATGATAACAAACATACATTTAAGATTATAAATTTATTAAATGTATTTGATCAATCATAAACTCTATTTTCTCCCCCTATTTGAGTGTGCCCTCTCTACAACAAAACGCCCCCTTCATATATACATAAAAATAAATAAAAATATGCAAATGATTCTAGATGCAAATAGAAAATACAAAATAAAATATTTGACCTTTATTTGCCAAACTTTAGCTTTTCTCTCCTCCTTTTGTATCAGTAAAGAGTAATAGTATTAGAATAATAGAGATAAAGTGATAGACATTAATACAACATTAATACCCAATCGAGTATAAATATTAAATTTCAATAAAATATCAAACAAAAATCATAAATACTCTGTTAGGCGCATATTACACTTTAGAATTACAGGGATGATGCCGTTATATAAAACTATATAGTTGTATCTGTTTGTGGTGTATTTATATCAAGAATTTGAATGTCTATTAACCATACATAACCGTTAGGACTTTTAAATGAGATTAGTAGTATTCCCAATTTTTTTTAAAATGAATTTACATGCATCTTCTAACTACCAATAACCGTGAGGACTTTTAAATGGGATTAGAATCAACTTGTTTCTTTAATAATCAATTTTGATATGTGTTCCATGCATGCATAACTGTGAGGACTTTTACATGAGCATGAAAGCTTATATACAAATATTTCAAGTAATCCACCTATGCATAAACGTGAGGACTTTTAAATGAGAGTGAATACTTTGGATGCTTATATTAAAAAATAAAAATAAATAAAAACAAATAATTTTCCATTTAAAATACCATGTATTGACATACTGTATTGGATTTTGATGAGTGATGGTCATTAGAAATAAGATAGAAATAGAGATGGTCACGGAATTTTTACCAATCAAATGTTATTATAAATCTTGTTTAAATTTTTAACGATATTTACTAAATATACTATCTCAAGTTATAATATATTATTAATATCAACACTTATAACTTTTTCAATCCCCATTTATCTTTTCGGTAATCAATAGGGAGTCAGATTAGTTAATGTAGTAATTTAAGATCAAATCCAAAAATAATTATAAAACCAAATTTTCTAAAATGACTAATCTGAAACAAGGTCAACAAAAACTATTTTTCAGAAGGGGTCTTATAAAATAAAATGTCTACTAATTTAAACTCATTTGAAATTAAAAACATGTAGATATTTTATTTGAAAATGATGCAACTAATAAATGTCTCTTCATAAAACATGTTCCACTAGTAATTTTTCTATCAACTAGATTACCAGTGTAATCTACATCCAAATTTCCGTTTGACTCAATATTGTCATTAGTTGGATGTTATAGACCAGACCGTGAAGTTGCAACAAATACCTTAAAATCTTACAGCTTTTAAATGAAATTCTTTTGGATTTGAATTAGAACCGTGCAAACAAACAACTAGTGAACATAGTGTCATATCTAGAAGCAGTAAAATAAACAAATAGATCCACATGTACCTTGGTAATCAAAAATCAATAAGACACAATGTCTCTTATCATCTAAACTTGCTATATCGTTGGTCCAAACGAATCTAAGTGAACTAGTTCAGAGACTCTAGAGGTACTTATAGTGTTCTTGGCATAAAAAAGAAAATTGACCAATAATTTTCATAATTCAGAATCAAATCAGCATTTATCCCCTTATAGCACAACTGGCTGAATTAAATCAAATTATGATGTAGATTTTCACATTTAATATATCATTTAAGATAAATGTACCGTTGCCTATTTTACCTTTATGATAATTTTTCGTTGTTGCCCACTATGATTCTGTCTCCTTTATACTAGGCTAAGAAACTTTGACTTGTCGCCCAATCGTGTGCGTGGAACAGCCAGAATCTAGGTAAAACTGTTGTTGTTCCTTAGCCAGCCACCATATTGACACGATAATTTCTTTTTGTGACCTATTTGTTTTTATAGGTCCATGTTCATAGTGGCGAAGGATTTTGAAAAATATGTTTGTGTAGGCCCAAGACTACTTATATTTGTTCCTTTTGGTACCTATATTTGTTTAACTTTAAGGGATTTTAAATTCGAGCCTTTTGGAACCCAAATTGGTATGGTTTTCACTTTTGGGTCCATATCAACAACTGTTTGATTATGTCCAATTTTTCTTAAAATTGTGCGCTCGGATTTGACTTGATTAATTTTGCTTCTAACAGGTTCAGGTTGATTATATCCAAGTCCTTTTCAAACAATATTAAAAGTTTATTTCCCTAATAACATATTTAGCGATCTTTCTCCTTTGGAAAATTTTCCTGAAGTTGTAGACAATTACTGCACTTGTGTTTTGAGAGATTCATTTTAATTCAATAATTATGTCTTAAGAGAACAGTTGTCTCCTTTGAATGTTTTGAACTAGTTCGATGTGCGTGTGATCATAGTGTGCATTGTTTTCAAACTTGGTCTTGCACTTGTGTTCATTTGACCCGCTGTCTCATTGTTTCCAGTTATTTATGTTGCTTTGCACTACACTTGTCATTTTGATTTTGGAAACTGATCAGATTGTGGTGCACTTGTATATGTATTCATCAATTCACTGGTGGTTTGTGCATTTTATTTTGGTTTCATGACTCCATTATCGAGTCTGTTCTCACATGTACACATTTATACACTTGTTAGCATGGTCTGGTTTTGGCTTCTTGTTGCATGAGAACTTGTACTCGACAATTTCATGATGTATTTGTATTGCACCTAAGTTGAATCCAGCCTCGGCTCGGGTTTAACCTTGTGCTCACCTGTACCTGCAGTTTTATCAAGTGTATATCGGTGCGCACAGCCTTGTCGCATGTACAGTGATACTCTGTGCATGTCACAAGCTATTCGTGTATGATGAATTCAAAATAAACATGATGACGAATAAGTCAAATAACTTCGGCAAATATATTTTCAAAAATACACATTTCATTTTACACTGCAAAAAGTGTTTCTTTTTCAATTTTACTGCATCAGTGTTTATTTTGCATATAATTCAAATGCTGGATACAAATTGGAATATAGTTAAAGAACAAATATGAGTGAACGAGAGATATTTAGCGAGGTGCAAATGTAAGTAACAATTTTATAGTGAAGAATCATGTTGTAATTTGAAATTGTATTGTAATTGAAATTTTGTGTACATGTAGTGAGAGGTCAACTTTTGTAATTTTCAAAATTGTAAAATTTGTTTGAATAAAATTTATGTTTGAATTTAAATTTTGTGTTATTTATTATATTCGAAAAATATTTATTTAATTATGTGAAAAATAAAATATCACATAAATGAATATATATCTTTATTATCATCAAACAAAAATCATATATTAGCATATTCAACAATCTTCCCTTTTCATGATAACAAACATATATTTAAGATTTTGAATTTATTAAATGTATTTGGTCATTGATAACAAACATATACAAGCATGTTTTGAACTGGTTCGACGTGTGTGATAATTGTG
This sequence comes from Allium cepa, assembly GCA_030765085.1. NCBI lineage: Eukaryota > Viridiplantae > Streptophyta > Magnoliopsida > Asparagales > Amaryllidaceae > Allium > Allium cepa. The sequence goes on from CM060938.1 coordinate 682,877,866, forward strand.
TGCATTGTTTTCAGATTTGATCTTGCACTTGTGTTCATTTGAGCTGTTGTCTCATTGTTTCCAATTATTTATGTTGCTTTGCACTGCACTTGTCATTTTGATTTTGGAAACTGATCTGGTTATGGTGCACTTATATATGTATTCATCAATTCAGTGGTGGTTTGTGCATTTTATTTTGGTTTCATGACTCCAATATCAAGTCCGTTCTCACGTGTATACATTTTTTCACTTGTTAGTATGGTCTGGTTTTGGCTTCTTGTTGCATGAGAACTTATACTCGACAATTTTGTGATTTATTTGTATTGCACCTAAGTTGAATCCAGCCTTAGCTTGGGTTTGACCTTGTGCTCACCTGTCCCTGCAGTTTTATCAAGTGTATATCGGTGTGCATGGCCTTGTGGTATGTACAGTGATACTCTGTGCATGTCACAAGCTGTTCGTGTATGATGAATTCAAAAAAAATATGATGACGAACAACCCCAATAACTAAGGCAAATAATATTTTTAAAAACAAACATTTTATTTTACACTGTGAAAAAAATATCCTTTTCAATTTTACTACGTTAGTGTTTATTTTGCAGTTAATTCAGATGCTTGATACAAATTGGAATATAGTTGAAGAACAAATATGAGTGAACGAATGATATGTAGTGAGATGCAAATGTAAGTAACAATTGTATAGTTGAAAAATCGTGTTGTAATTTGAAATTGTATTGTAACTGAAATTTTGTGTGTATATATATATATAGTGAGAGCACAACTTTTGTACTATTCAAAATTGTAATATTTGTTTGAATAAAATATCAGTTTGAATTTAATTTTTTTGTTATTTAATTTATTCAGCAAATATTTATTTAATTATGTGAAAAATAAAATAGTACAGTAACAAATACATTTAAATGTATGTATGTATATATATATATGTTTATTATCATTAAACTAAAATCATATACTAGCATATTCAACAAACGGGACATTTAGCTCTTGATGATAGTGATGGTGACTCTACTGAGGTATCAAATTATACTTATCAAGATTTGTGCTTAATGTCTCATGAACCTACTAGAACAATTAATATTCTCAATCTTAAGAACAAAAAAATTAAAATCTGAAAAATCCGAGCTACTTTACTTCGCATAAATGATAAGTTAGAAACCAAATTTGAAAAAATTAAAGAAATCAAAAGCTTAAGTGTGAAAACTATTAATTTTTTTGAAAAAAGTTAGACAAATGTAAGACAAACCTTGAAAATCTTAAAGATGAGATATCGATTTGAAGAAAGATGATGATGCAAAATGTGACTACCTGCATTTCGGAAGGTTTAAGTTAATAAACCACACATGTCCAACTCAAAACAATCCGAAACATAGATAATCAATTGGGTTAATTAAGAAAAATAAAAGAAGAAAACAAACAAAGAATCTCGCTGCGAAATGACAAAATATAAAGATCAAATAAAAATTTCATGAAGCTGTTCATACTATACATTTGATTATAATTTATACAATTTTTATTAGAATTATACATACAACAGAACATTAATATAATGTAGCAGAAGAGCACGATACAGGAAAATAATACTAATAATATACCAAGTCTTCGTCTTCGTCCTCCAGAATAAACGATCTTCAATATACTAAAAACTTAGGGCTGACCCCAGCATAAAGTAAAACAATACACTTGAGCCAGAAATAAAATATTGTTATGTAAGTCAAATCAATATCACGTATACCATGAGTGTAATTGCGTCAGAGATGTTCACAGGGTTTTACATCTCCTATCCAGTGTATAACATCCATGCAATAACTCAAGAGATGTTACGGGATTTTCCATCTCTTAAGGATTCATTAAAATATCTATATATAGTAGAATAGTCGGCGGCTCTCCTAGGGTTCCATCAGTGTTCTATTTGCTCGTAGTTCCCGTTTGATACCCGATAAAGCAAATCTCGGTTTTCGTTTCCCTTGCGATGGGCCTGGAAGAGGGGGGACATGTCATGTATCCGCCTGGGATCATGTCTTTTTAGGTTTATTTTGGAGCCCCTTCTTTATCTCATTGGTTCTCAAGATATACATACATGGAATTCTTAATCATAAATTTTGAATTAATGATCAATTCTTTCTAACTAATTCTTTCTTTAGAGTTATTGAAAAAACCTAATTTATTGATATAACGAGTATTTTATTTAAGGATTAAGTTATTACCGAATAAAGAGAAATTGTAATTTTAATGGAAAAGATCAATTCGGAAGCGCTTTTTTATTCTAGCAGACGGAATTTCGTTGGTCTAATTTTAGACTTCCCGGTATTAGAATTAGAATCTAAAAATTACAATAATACCAAACAAGTACTTACATTTATTTGTGACCATAGAGGAGCAGTATGAAGCTGAGGTCTCATGTACGATTTTGAAATAGTGATATGTATGTCTAATCAATCAAATAAATATTTTTTCCTAGCGTTAAGGCTTTACATTAATCCCCTTAATGTGTATTTAAGCATTGTCGTACAGTTTTCATATAACACCCTAGTAGCACGTCGGGGGATAGGGATACGTCGTGATATGACAACACTAAACCAAACTCGTATTGGTTTCATATAATGATAAAAGTATGACAAGGTACGTGAGACAATGTCCAGAGTAGGTATCTACCAGTTCGGGTCGCAGGGCTGGTGGTAACGCATCGTAGCGACGATCGCCAACCGCGTCCATCCATCTCATATCGAGTTAAAAGGGTGGTCATCCCAATCAAGGTGCACCCTTCGAAACCAACAACAAGGAAATAGTATGGACCAAGTCCAAAAGAAAATCGAATAACATGTGTCCGCTAGAGGTAGCCACCTTCGTTGGCCCTGTCAAGCCGTCCTATTTTAGTCATTTGAAATTGACACAGGTGTCGTCGCTATCCATCATCGTTCTCTTTCTTAAAATACAACAACGTACACAAAAGCCAAACACTTCATTTTTGGGGCTTCTCTGCATACACAGTTGTTAAAATGGTTCTAATATTGACAGAGAGTATGCTAATAAGAGGCCTCGGTCTCCTTAATAACCAAACGTCATTTTACATACTGGTTGGTTCTTTTACATTTTGAAAATGATTCACATTTGATATAAAAATTCATATTCACTTCAAAATTAATTTCATTTCAAAATCATCATATTCACGTTAAAATTAATTCCATATAGAAATCAATTTATTCATTTCAAAATTCATTTTGAATTTCAACTTAGGTTATAAATTTATTTTAACCACATTCATATTTAAATCCATGATTTGGATATAAGTATTGCATATCTACATAGTTTGAATTTTTAGAAAATAGTTTCAATAGTTTTAAATAGTTTAAAGATTTAAAACAATTTGATATAAAATGGGTTGAGTATTGAAAATGCTTTATGTAATAAAATAGTTTTGAAAGTTAAGATAATTTGAATATATAAAAGGTTGACTTTAAACAGTTTGTATTGAAATAATTTATTTCGAAAATAGTTTCAAATCAAACCATTTCTTTCCATTTCAACAAATCTGGGCCCAGGTCCAAATTCCAAATCAAATAGATTCAATTTCAAATCTTTTAATTTAACCGATTCCATTTCGATTTAAATTCAAATCAACTCAATTTCGTTTCAATTCGAATTAACCTCCATTTGGGGACGTTCATTTCAACTCCAAATTCAATTCAATGATTCAAATTTCAATTCAATTCTTATTTTAACCATTTCAATAATATAAATTTTGAGCCTGATGCCAAATCCCGATCTAAATTTCTTAAATAAATTTAAACTTCAATATTCAATTTAAGGTTCAAAATCTTTTAAAATAATTCAATTCCGAACTCAAATTTAGAATATCCATTTAAATTACTTTTACTTAGCAATATTTCAAAGTTAGAATAAAAGTTCAAAACTTTTAAAACAAATCAATTTCCATAATTCAAATTTTATTTCAATTATAACTTCTAAATTCAATTCTTTGAACAATTTATGTAAACAAATTTCAATTTCAACATTTTGACCTTGAGTTCAAAAATAATTCAATTTCTATAAATCAATTATTTTATTCCTTAAATCATATCATTTAAATAACTTCAAAACCAAAAAATTTAAAACTATTTAATTTAACCAATCTGGTGCCTATATATAATTTTCTATCCTATAGCCAAGTGAATAGTTATTATAATTTTAATTGCAAGGATGGATATATATCATTTCAATCCAAATCAAAGTGACATAGACATATATCATTTTCAACCTATTTCTTAATTTATTTGGAATAATTCAATTTACAGTTTATATGTTGTCAAATAATTTACAGGGTGATAACAGGATATATATAAAATAAATAAACTTCCAATCATCCAAAATATCAGCGAATAGTCATCCATCACAATGAACATCCAAATGGTCAAAATATCACAACAGTTAACTATTATAAATACCGGGTGTTTAACTAGCAATTTAATTTTAATTTCGAATTCAACTATCGATTAAAATTCCTAACAGTTCAATTCATATGTCAATTTAAATGCCAGTTAAATTACCAAACAACATTCAACAAAAATAATATCTTCACGATTTTGATTTAACTAACATCGAAAATATTTTAGTAAATCGTGAGTGGTTTAAAACACTCACCTTTATTTGAAACTGAAAAAATTTTAGATTCAAATAAATGCGATTCATCGTAGAGGACACCAATACGAACCCAACACGACTAGTTTCGCTCGAATCTGACATCGTATGAAAATTTTATGCGATAATTAACAGTTGAGTACAATTAAACGATAATTAACAAAATAAAAAAATATTAAAAACAAGTTTAAACTGAACCCTTGTAACGACCCGAAATTTTGAGCAATAACAATTTAATAATCTGTATTAATAATTAAATTGGGTTGATAGTTTTTCTTTATAATTTTAATTTAAATTGATAGATTTAATATTTTTAAAGGTTAATAAATATTTAATCTGGTAATTATGATCAATATCTTTTTAACAATTTAAAATTTGTTAAGATTATTTTTTCAAAGCTAATAAAAATTTATTCTGTTTATAATGTATATATTGGATATATATTGTGAATAGAATATCTTTGATTTTAAATAAAAAATTGAATTTTCAAATTGTAATATATATGTATGTATATGTTATAATTTGAATTGTTTTGGAATTTAATTTAATCTGTTGACAATTTATATTTGTATGAATAGTAATTTAAAGTTTTGTTTAATTTATATTTTTCAAAAGTTAATTTAAAGTTTAATTCAATTGTTTTTTAAATATCAGATAATTGTTTATTTTTAAATATGATAGTTTAAAAGAGATTTAAACAAGCTTTGTTTTGTTTTCTTTTTAAAATGTTTAAAATAAAATAGCTATAAATGTATCTATAAATGTTTTAGATTTTTAAATTACATGTATAAGAATATATTTGTATTATAATTAGGTTTCTAATATTTTCTTTAAAGATTAAACTTATATTTACATATGTAAATTTTATTTATTTAGTAAGTTAAGTAAGTTATATTTACATTTAAATTAAGTAAAAAATTAGTTAAAAATGCTTAAGTACAAATGTAACCATATAAACACCCCTTAATAACACTTGTAAGATAAAGGGGCTTGGCATTTGACATTTGTTCAAGTTGTGATAACAAGTGTCTTTATTTTGAAGTTTAATTTCTTTAATTTTTTTATTAACATAATTAATTTAAACATATAGAGTAAGTTTGTTTTTTTCTCTTTTAATTTCCTAAAATTTCTTCTTCTTCTCAAATTCCTTTTCTTCCTTGTTTCAAATTTACTCAAAACAGAAATTTACTTCAAATCTGGAATGAAAACTGCAAAATCAAAAAGCAAAGTAACATTTGAAAAATCAAATATGAATCAACTTGCAAACCTGCAACACCAAATCAACCTGCATTTCAAAATGAGTTCAACCTGCAATTAAGTGATGTTCATCTGAAATCAACATCAAGTTCAACAGCAACTTTTAAATCATCAACTTCAATCTGGAAATCAACAATGAAAGCTACTACTCAACCTGCAGATTCTAGGGGTTTTCAATATTTTTAATCAATCAAATTGTAAGCATGCAAGGATTCAGATCTCTACAGAAATTAAAAGCATTAAATGTTCAAATCCTGGAAGTAACTAAAAACCGCTCTACAAAATTCAATGAGGTGAGTAAATTCTTTTTTAAAAACAGTTTTTTTCAAATCTGTAGATGAATTTATTGTTGCATGTGGAATTTGCTATGATATTGGGTAATGGTTTATATGAATATTGTTGTATATCCATGATTTAAAGTATGGAGTGTAGGATATTAGATGAAAACTGATTTTGTACATCTCTGTATAATTACAGAGGTTGTTTTCTTGATGAAGATGCAAAAATCTTTAAATCTATAACTTATTTGAACTAGTTATGAGAATGAAAAATGAAAGTAAATGCTTGTTAGTAATTTTAAAAATAGTTTCATAATTTTAAAAACAACAAATAATTTTAAATAAGGAATTTACAGTAAAATTAGGATTTTTGGAAAAATCAACTGCTTTAAATTTTAACTTTAATTACATGCATGTAATCACGATTGAGAATCATGAATTTTGATATGAGTTTTGTAATTTTTAATTGTGTAGTTATTGTGAATTTGGGGTTTATTCGAAATTGGGAATTTTGTGAATTGCCGATTATCTACACATTAATTTGAGTTGAAATTGAGATTGAGATTGTAGCTTGTTCTTAAGTTGTAGATTTAGGGTAAAATGCTTCAGAATTTTTCTATTGTCTGAATTGTTGGGAATTAAAGGAACTAGGGTTTAAACTTGCTTATCTTTCGGTTTTACTACCGAGTTGATTGCGACTTGAATATATGACCGGAAGTGATCGCAATGGTGGAGAGAGGTAGCTCGTGACGTGGTGGTTCTGTGGTGGGGACGGTGAGTTCGTCAACGTCATGTTAGCGGCGGCGATTGGTTTTGGGTCGTGTGGTTCTGCTATTTATTTCGAGCTCGAGGTTGAAATCTTGGATCGCGTACCAATTGTATGATCTAGGCTTAAATTCTTGTTCGCACGCGTTAGTTCGACCATCACCAATGGTCGCGACGACCAAGCTTGGCCGGGGATGGTCGCGCACGTGCGCGAGAAATGGGTGTATGCACGTGTATTGGTGATCTGGGGAAGACGAGTTTTCGTCTTGGGAAGTTCTCGCGTTATTCTCGTGATTGTCTCGAAGAAGATGGAGCTGGAGCGTACCGGAGAAGACTCGTGTAGTTTGCTGCGTTTATCTCGAGCTTTTCAGGGTTGCTGTGTTTTAGTTGAGTGCTGTGTAAATATTAGGTTGCAATGAAACTTGAGTTTTCATAATTGTAGGTAAGCATTCAAATTGTAAACAAGTTTTATAAAAAAAGGAAACAAAATACTAAGTTAACACTTGTTGAATAAAAATCAAGTTTAAGTTGTAAAACAAGTTTATAAAAGAAAATAAATTTATAAAAGTTAAAACTTGATCTTTGATGTAAGAGTAAATCAAACATTTAAAAGTGATAATTGAATCTATTTCAAAAATTAAATGTGTATATAATGATTGTCTTTGAAAATAATTGTCTAATTAAATTTGAAATTCAAATTTAAAAGAGTGTTTTGGATTTAATTATTAAATCAAAGTTTTAAGTTAAATTTTGAAGTAATGTTTTAATAACAAAATTTTCAATTTATATTGAATTAACTAAGTTTAAAATTTGATAATTTAAAGTGTTTTAAATTTGGAAATAATTTATAAATGCTTTACCTCCAAGTAAGGCTATTATTATGATTTTGTAAACCAAGTTTAATAATTTGTCTTTAAGTTAAAAAGATTTAAATTATTCAAATAATTTATTTATGAAGAAAATTAAGGTTAAATTATTTGGACATGACTTAAGAATACTTAATTAAGTATAAATTGTTAATAAGCAAGAAATTAATTAAGATTTATGCTTTACTTAATTAATTAAAGATTTTCTTTAGTATTATAAGTTAATTAATTAATTGTTTTGTTAATTTTAAATAATTAGTTAATTGTTTATTTAATTTTAAATAATCACTTAATTATGGATTAATTAAGTGTAATTACTAAATGGTTAATTATTGAATGTAATTAAAAATGGTAATTACTTATGGAAGCAATTAGTAGAAATTACTCATGGGAGTAATTAATGGGAGTGATTAATGGTTAATCACATATTGTAATATCCCAGAATTTTTAACAATATCAATTTAATAATCTATATTTACAATTAAATTGATATTGATATTCTGTTAACAATTATTCAAATAGATTTAATAATCTTCTTCGGTAAATATTTAAATTGGTTATTTTATCTTTTAAAAATAATAAATTGATTTCTATTTACAATATAAATATATGGTTTATATTTTAAATAGATTGGTATTGTTTTAATTTTAATAAGTAAAGCATATTTTCTAGTTTTAGTATTTGTAGTAATTTTGAAAATTTGTTTTTATTTAATATTTAAGTTTTTCAAAGTTATTGAATAAATGATTTTGGTTCAAATTTAATAATTGAATCATGTTTTAAAATTCTAATATATACATTACAAATTGGAAATTTTGATTTTAATTAGCATTGAGTTTTTAAAACTATTTTATAAAAAATATATGATTTTAAAATTTGATAAGAGAAATATTTAAATGTTTAAATTAAATTAGATTGAGTTTTAAATTTAGAATAAATTCAACAAAAGGTTCTATGGCTTAATAAAATGGATATATTATTAATAAAAATATAATTTCTTGTAAAATGATTTTAATTTAATAATAAGATATCTATAAAAGCAATATTGATAGTGTATTGTCTTTATAAATAAGTTTTGAATAGGATTTGTAATTTTTATTTCAAATTGAATTTATATGTATAACTTGATTGAAAATAATTGATTTTGAATTTAGTTTGAATTTAAATTCAACAGTATAAAATCTTAATTGTTTTAATCTTTAATATCTATAAGTTTATTTATAAACATGGTTTGTTTTTATTTCATTTACAAATTTATACACATATTCAAATAAAAACTAACAACTTAAATTTAGGCTAACATACACATTAATTTGTAAATTAGTAATAATTATTTTAAGAAACAAGTGTTGCATTCTTTTAACAAGTGTTTCATTCTTTAACATCCATTTAACATGTGTTTAAAAATTTATATAACAAATTGACAAGTGTATAACATTTGTACAAGTGTAAATTTAGTTTTAATTTTTCTTTTATTTCATTAAATCTGAAAATACATCTAGTTTAGCTTGCATCTTCATTCATGCATATTCTTTTTCATGTCTTTAATTTAAACAAAGATCAAAACTCACTTTCTTCATATACATAAATGAAACCCTGCATTCTGTTCATAAACATGCATATTAAATTCCTGTTCAAAGTTTAAAATTTGTATACAAATTTGCAAGCTAAAACTCCTCTTCAAAATTTAAACTCCTCATCAAAAATAAAATCTGAATATCCTCAAAATTAAAAAATCTGCATATTCCACTTCTTCAAAATCAAACCCATCGTCATCTCAAATTCAAACATCAATCTGCATTGATCTGCATGTCATTTAAAAGAAAGAAGGGCCTGCATCCTATTCTTAAAGCCTGGAGATGATCATGCTTGCATCTTTTCTGCACAACCTCAGTTTGAAGCCTGTCAAATACATCTGCATGCAAGTAATTTAAGTCAGGGAAAACATATGCAAATCTGTATATCAATTCAACATGAAGTATATAGGGTCAAGCCTGCATTTTGATGTCTTCTGCAAAAATTCAACAGATCAAAACAGAGGGTCTGCATTCAAATAAGGTGAGTAACTTTTTAACTTTAAAATCTTAAAATAGGTTCATGCTAGTTATTGGAATGGAATAGCTATTTACTTATGTTATAGATAACTGTTGTTATGAATACAAATGATGTGCATGCTGTTTCTTTTTCAATTGCCTGTTCTGTTTCTTTTTTGATTTTTTCCAAGCACCCATAATTTTATTAAATACTTGTCACTAAATTGTTTCCTGATATAATGAAAGTAATAAAGCAAAGTTGTATATTTTCTTAAGTTAATATTTAAAAGTTTTTAGAAAGTTAATGTACAGGATATTGCCTCTGTAAAACTTGAAACATCCACGCATGTTAATCCAAACCAAAATTTAACGAGTTAATTTTGTATTTGAGTATCAGCAAACAATAATGTTAATTGAAACTTGATTTTTAAATCAAGTTTTAGGATTTTTAGAGTTTGGCTTAAATTGCAGTGGACTCTTGAACTAGAAATAGATTCTTAGCAAATTATGTTGAATCAAGAATTGAAAAGTTCTGGGATTCTTCTGATTAATGGAGTAGGTATAGGAGATTCTGAGAAAAATCAGAGAAGTGGTTAAAATTTGTTAGATTGAATGCAATTTGAAAATCTTTGTTTAAACCCTAGTTTTGAATGGGGTTAAGAAGTGGGTCAGTCTGAGGTGTAGAATTGATCGAGTGTTCTGGTTTTTGGTGAATGTGTAGTAGGTGTGTGGATGGGTTCATGGCCGGAGAGGTGGATATCCAGGTGGTCGGAGCGGCAAGAAACCGCCGTTGACAGGTTGGGTCAAAAACCTGAAACACGTTTTCAGGTTTGGGTTTTTAGAACTCAATTTTGAATTCTTGTTTATTTGTTCGATCTGATGGTTTCTGTGGGCATTCATTGGGTTCTGGAAGTTGTTGGATCATCTATGATGATCGGTAGAGGGGTTGGTCGCCGTGCACATGCACGGCGATGAGTTTTCTGGTGAACTGTTTTTTTTGGGTTGGGTTGTTACAGGGGAGATGTGGGGAAGGTTTGAGTTGGCTCGAAGTAAGTAGGAAGAGAACTCGAAGCAGTCGGGCATGGAACTCGAAGTGTTTTAGCATAGGGCTCGGGTTGAACGGTAATTTCCAGGTTTTGAAACCTGTTTTTAATTCTGGGTTTTAAAATTTTTAAAATCTGTAGTTTTATATTTTTAAGTAAGGTTTAAGTTTAAATTCAAATTCAAGTTTGAATTTCTGATTTAAATTCAAATCCCAGTTTTTAAATAAAAATTAAAGTTCCAAAAATTTAACTTAATTAACTATTTCATTTTGGTAAATAGTTTAAACCTTTTAATAATGAGGTTTTGAAAATATGAATAAGATTTGAAGATATATGAAGATTTATTTAAAATCTGGAAATCTAAGTTTAAAAATGAACTTCAGTTTTAAATTCAAAAAGAAGATTTAATTTGAAGTTTTAAACTAAGAATGCATTGAAACTTCTAAAATTTTGAAATGAATTTAAATTCAGAATTTTATGATTTCATTTTAAGACAAACTTTTGTTTTGTCTTGAAATTTAAATAAGTTTTAAAATTTTCAAACTTTGATAAGTTTAAATTACTTTTAATTTAAACTTGTATTTAAAAAAAGAATTTAAAGTAATTTCAAGGGTACTTTGATTAAAAAATAATAATATTGTTTTTAAACATAATTAAGTTATGTTTTATCTTGAAATTTAAATTATGATTTATGTTTTAGAATTAATTAATAAGGTAATTAAGATTAATTAATTTAGTTAATTAATTGAATTTGGAATTAATAATTGATTAATGATTAATCAATCTATAATTAAGATCATTAATTAGATTATTAATTAATGATGAATAAATATTATTAATTATGTAATTAAGTTTTAAATCAAGGTTAATTAATTTAATAATTAACTTTAATGATTAAAGATAATTCAAATTGTAATTAATTTAAGTTAATTACTTTATAAAATAATTAGAGGATGGTTAATGAAGGTCATTAACCAGGATTATTTAACAATTAATTAATATGATTAATTTTTATAATTAATTAGATTAATTAATTTAATAATAATCAATTGTGAATGATTTGAGTATAATTACTTAATAAAGTAATTAGGAATTTAATTACTCAATGTACTTAATTTAATTTAATGTGATTGTTTAATTTAATTAATTAAGTTTAATTAGTTTTAAAAACTTGAGTTTTTATAAATGATTACTTTATGTAATTGAGGATTTGGAAATTACTTAGTTAAGTAATTGTTTAATAATTTCAGGTTGTAATTAATCAATGATGTTGGAGAATGAAGAAATTTGGATTAATTAACAAAAGTAATTAATCAAGGAATTAATTAAGAAATTAATTAAAGGATAATTAATTTGTTTAATATAGTAATTATGCTAGATAATTACTAAATGTAATTAATCTGTGATGATGATTAATAATTATAAGTTAATTACTTAAGGTAATTTATAAAAGGGGATCATTAATTATTTTAACTAATGATGTAATTAAAGATGATTAATTAATCAATGATAAGTAATTAAAGGTAATTAATTAAGAATTAATGTAATTAATTATGATTAATTAATTAATTGAAGTAATTAAAGGTTAATTATTGTTTGTTTGAGGATAATTAATTTGTGAAATTAATTAAGGATAATTACATGAATGTAATTAAGGATAATTAATCAAGAGTGATTAATTAAGGTAATTAATAATGAAGGATTAATAAATTAATTGTAATCAATTAAATGATTAAGTAAGCAAGATTTATATTGGTGAAGTAATTAATTTAATTTATTTTAAATTAATTAAAGATAGAGTAATTAATTTAATTCATTTTAAATTAATTAGAGTAGAGATAGTTAATTTAATTCATTTTAAATTAATTATATTGTAATGAATAAATCATTTGCTTATGTATGAGTGGATGTCATTGATTGTCTTGGATGCTTTGTGATCTCAGTAATGGGATAAGTATGGTTGTGTGATATGAATGCTTGGTTTGCATTGTGATGATAACTTAGATTATCAATTGGGATGTTGATATATGGATTATCTATTTTGATATTGATAATGTGGATTACCTGTTATTTGACAATGTTGATTATCAATTGTGATTTATGAATTATCTATCTGTGTGTATATAGATACTGTAATTGAATTGCTTTAAAAACTTTAAAACAACTTGGACTTAAAAGACACGCTTTGGATTTCGATGAGACCGGGATCAGGTTTCCATATTTGGATATCTGAAAACCACATCGATCCAAATTAATGATAGGTCGTGAATCTTATGTGAAGAGGGAAGACTCGAGGTGTAAGGACTATACGTCAGTATAACTCTGTAGGTGATTCCGTAATGAGTTGACGGACTAGTTCTTATAGATTCGAGATGGTGGTTCAGAGTGCAAGGGTTATTGTCGTTGACTCTGAGGGTGATTCCAATATAAGTGCAATGAGATAATGCCTTCGGTTTCGTTTGAACCCGGAACGAACTTATATGGATTGAATGCTTTAAGATCATCGTCAGGTAGACGATGAGCATTCTAAGTGATATGTCCTATAAAGGTAATCGTAGCCTCAAGCCTCAACAACCGGGAATGGCTAAAATAGGGGAGATGCAGCAAGGCTTCGTGGGTCGCTCCCTTTGTAGAGCGAAATTTACCCCTTTCTAGAAGTCCCTTTATATTTGGCTGTGTGGGTGGTTGCTAGCTACAACCACGGGGTTATCTTGTTCGGAACTGTTCAGTAAGGAATGGGTCCGGCTTTGTGTTGCAGGGGAGCGGGCGTACTCCTCGGTACGTTGATCTAGACCACGTACTGTGAGGGGCGGTACCCCAGTAGCCCTGCCATTGTATGGAATCCAAAATCCAATAAGTGCCAACGGTTTTGATTGTATTACCCACTTTTGTGGCTAGTAGCTGGAATTTAATGAATGTAACGATTTCGGGTATTTCTTATTTATTTGAAAACCCTAGACACTATTATAATATCATCGGATTTCCTATCAAATGTTTTGGTTAGCGTAAGGTAAAAACTTTTCCATGTTTATGTGTGGGAAGTCTTACGTGATACCTTTCTTTTCAAAAGATTTTTAAAAGTTAAGCAACTTTAACCTGTTATTCACACCAGACCCATGTCTGACCCGGAGTTTATTCTGTTTTTCTTAAACTCTTGGGTACTCAAATTTTTACGAGTAGCCAAGGGATTCAGGATTAGCTTTGACGAATTGTGGAGCAGCAAAAGGAGCAGGGGGCTTCTGCGTGTAGATATATATATCTAGTATTCCGCTGTGTGTTCTCTAAGTTGTTGTCTTTGTACTATATTGAGTTGTATAACTAGATAGATGTTTATAACTGTCTAGTATGTGTTGTTTTATCTGTGTAACTCTGATGATAGTTTTAAACTATGTCACGTTTATGTTATTAATATAATTTAATCGTTCCACTGTTAGATTCTGATGTTGTTTCCTTCTTCTCTTCTTTCTATTCTCTTTTCTATCCCTTTCTTTCTTAAAAATGACGTGATTTTCTGTGGTAAGAAAGTCGGGTCGTTTCACTTAGTATCAGAGCATTAGGTTAAGTGAATACCCAGGCTCTGTAGTGGTGTCTTTCTTGAGAGAGCGTATTTGTAATTTTAAATATATTTATTTCTACCTATATGTTGGGTTACCTGTTCAGGTTTTCCAATATAAGTTATAAAGGTAGATGGGGTAGTAGTGTGTGTAACACGACCTACCATTGGTTGGAGTTTGAATTTCTGAAGTTGGAAGTCTATCTATCGAGACTGTAGACCTAATACCGTCTCGAGTGAGTTCTGTAGTGATGAAGGACTTCATTGATCTCTGAAGGAGACCTGTTATGGTTAAGAGTCTATTTTTGACGTTGGGTGAGTAGAATTTGGATTTGTTGGTTGGCAGAAACGAGTTATGGTATTTTGGATACCTCAGGAAGTAGTAGTTGTGTGATGAGATGCAGTGACTATGGATGTTTCCGAAGATGATTCTTTGGAACAAGTTTAAGGAGGTGAGTCTGCTTCAGTGTTGTGGATGTGTTCAGCCGGTGTTTCTGTTGCTTTGAAGCCCGAGTTTCTCGAAGAGCTTTGTTTTGGAATTCTTTAGCATCTGTAGCAGCAGTGCAGCTTGGAGTGTTCTTGGTGTTGGGAAGAGATCTTTTGGCTTAGCAGTTTTTCTGGAGTGGAGTTTAGAAGCAGTTATGTGGACCTATTTCTTCGATGGGTTGGCTAGTTGAGAGTAAGCTGTTCTGTTTGGTAAAGGAAGAGAAGTATTCCTTGGATTTGGTTTGGGTTGATCGCAAAAGTGACTTGCGATTGTGTGAGTATTTTCTTGAGTTATCAGAGTTTTTCTGGATGTCTTCAGGAAGTCGGAGTCTGGTTCACATCTGGAGATTGAGTTTTCTTATCGTCTACGATTCCAGGAGTGGTAGCGGTGGTTCAGCTTTATAGAAGAATGGTTCTAAGATTGAGTTGGTGTAGCATCACAGAGTTTTGGAGGAATTTCTAAATTTTTCCTTATGGATTTGCTGAATCATATCTCTGGGGTGTGTTGTCCTGTTTGTGCTTGCGTTCTTCTTCAAGCATTCTCTTCTACTTCAGATCAGAGTTGAGCAGCGGAAGCAGTTTGGAAGTGTATCTGCTTTTCTTTTCGCGGACAGGAGAAGTGAGTTGTTGTCTTCTGATGTTGAGGAGTAGAGTTTGAGTTCTTGGTTTTGGTTGATCTTGAGGAGATCATTTTGTTGAGTTGATTGGTCTAGTTTGTTTCTAGAAGCATCAGCGGAAGGTTGAGCTGATCAGGAAAGTTGTAGACAGCCTAGGATTGTCCGAAGAGTTTTGTGGATTTAGAAGAGGAATTTGGACTCTGAAGTCGTAGATTTAATTTCGGATAAGTTTTCTCCGATCAAAAGTGAGCTATAAGTTTGGGTAAGTCTGAGAAGCTAGCTCTGAAGTGTTTTGGATCTTTTCTGTATCTTGGAGATTAAGTGATTGATCTACAGGATTGAATTACCAGTTTGGATAACCGGGATTCGATGAGTTTCACGTATCTATGAGGGAGTACGTGTATGATCTATCTCTGGTTGTGGAACCAGCAGTTCTGGAGTTTTGTTTGTTAAGCAGACTCATTTGTAGTCTGATATTTTGTCTATTGTTATAGATATAGTTGTATAGGAGCTTTGTAGCTTCATAGTATTGATTGTTTGGATTTTCTGGAGTGAGTATCCTGGTATATATATATATACCTGGCGAAACTTGATAAAATTCTATCCAGAATTTGTCAGGATAATTAGATTTGTTTGATTGGTTGTTTTTGGTTGTTAGCATATGTTTGATACATGCTTGTGTTTAAAATTTAAAATTTAATGAGATTATTAAATTACCTTTGTTTTAAATTTCGAGGACGAAATTCTTTTAAGGGGGAAGGACTGTAATATCCTGGAATTTTTAACAATATCAATTTAATAATCTGTATTTACAATTAAATTGATATTGATATTGATATTCTGTTAACAATTATTCAAATAGATTTAATAATCTTCTTCAGTAAATATTTAAATTGTTTATTTTATCTTTTAAAAATAATAAATTGATTTCTATTTACAATATAAATATATGGTATATATTTTAAATAGATTGGTATTGTTCTAATTTTAATAAGTAAAGCATATTTTCTAGTTTTAGTATTTGTAGTAATTGAAAATTTGTTTTTATTTAATATTTAAGTTTTTCAAAGTTATTGAATAAATGATTTTGGTTTAAATTTAATAATTGAATCATGTTTTAAAATTCTAATATATACATTACAAATTGGAAATTTTGATTTTAATTAGCATTGAGTTTTTAAAACTATTTTATAAAAAATATATGATTTTAAAATTTGATAAGATAAATATTTAAATGTTTAAATTAAATTAGATTGAGTTTTAAATTTAGAATAAATTCAACAAAAGGTTCTATGGTTTATTAAAATGGATATTATATTAATAAAAATATAATTTCTTGTAAAATGATTTTAATTTAATAATAAGATATTTATAAAAGCAATATTGATAGTGTATTGTCTTTATAAATATGTTTTGAATAGGATTTGTAATTTTTATTTCAAATTGAATTTATATGTATAACTTGATTGAAAATAATTGATTTTGAATTTAGTTTGAATTTAAATTCAACAGTATAAAATCTTAATTGTTTTAATCTTTAATATGTATAAGTTTATTTATAAACATGGTTTGTTTTTATTTCATTTACAAATTTATACAAATATTCAAATATAAACTAACAACTTAAATTTAGGCTAACATACACATTAATTTGTAAATTAGTACTAATTATTTTAGAAACAAGTGTTGCATTCTTTTAATAAGTGTTTCATTCTTTAACATCCATTTAACATGTGTTTAAAAATTTATATAACAAATTGACAAGTGTATAACATTTGTACAAGTGTAAATTTAGTTTTAATTCTTCTTTTATTTCATTAAATCTGAAAATACATCTAGTTTAGCTTGCATCTTCATTCATGCATATTCTTTTTCATTTCTTTAATTAAAATAAAGATCAAAACTCACTTTCTTCATATACATAAATGAAACCCTGCATTCTGTTCATAAACCTACATATTAAATTCCTGTTCAAAGTTTAAACTATGTTTACAAATTTGCAAGCTAAAACTCCTCTTCAAAATTTAAACCCCTCATCAAAAATCAAATCTGAATATCCTCAAAATTCAAAAATCTGCATATTCCACTTCTTCAAAATCAAACCCATCTTCATCTCAAATTCAAACATCAATCTGCATTGATCTGCATGTCATTTAAAAAAAGAAGAAGGGCGTGCATCCTGTTCTTAAAACCTGGAGAAGATCATGCTTGCATCTTTTCTGCACAACCTCAGTTTGAAGCCTGTCAAATACATCTGCATGCAAGTAATTTAAGTCAGGGAAAAATGCAAATCTGTATATCAATTCAATATGAAGTATATAGGGTCAAGCCTGCATTTTGATGTCTTCTGCAAAAATTCAACAGATCAAAACAGAGGGTCTGCATTTAAATAAGGTGAGTAACTTTTTAACTTTAAAATCTTAATATAGGTTACATGCTAGTTATTGGAATGGAATAGCTATTTACTTATGTTATAGATAACTGTTGTTATGAATATAAATGATGTGCATGTTGTTTCTTTTTCAATTGCCTGTTATGTTTCTTTTTTGATTTTTTCCAAGCACCCATAATTTTATTAAATACTTGTCACTAAATTGTTTCCTGATATAATGAAAGTAATAAAGCAAAGTTGTTTATTTTCTTAAGTTAATATTTAAAAGTTTTTAGAAAGTTAATGTACAAGATATTGCCTCTGTAAAACTAGAAACATCCATGCATGTTAATCCAAACCAAAATTTAACGAGTTAATTTTGTATTTGAGTATCAATAAACAATAGTGTTAATTGAAACTTGATTTTTAAATCAAGTTTTAGGATTTTTAGAGTTTGGCTTAAATTGCAGTGGGCTCTTGAACTAGAAATAGATTCTTAGCAAATTATGTTGAATCATGAATTGAAAAGTTCTGGGATTCTTCTGATTAATGGAGTAGGTATAGGAGATTCCGAGAAAAATCAGAGAAGTGGTTAAAATTTGTTAGATTGAATGCAATTTGAAAATCTTTGTTTAAACCCTAGTTTTGAATGGGGTTAAGAAGTGGGTCAGTCTGAGGTGTAGAATTGATCGAGTGTTCTGGTTTTTGGTGAATGTGTAGTAGGTGTGTGGATGGGTTCATGGCCGGAGAGGTGGATATCCAGGTGGTCGGAGCGGCAAGAAACCGCCGTTGACGGTTGGGTCAAAAACCTGAAACATGTTTTCAGGTTTGGGGTTTTAGAACTCAATTTTGAATTCTTGTTTATTTCGATTTGATGGTTTCTGTGCGCATTCATTGGGTTCTGGAAGTTTTTGGATCATCTATGATGATCGGCAGAGGGGGTGGTCGCCGTGCATATGCCCGGCGATGAGTTTTCTGGTGAACTATTTTTTTTTTGGGGTGGGTTGTTACAGTGGAGATGTGGTGAAGGTTTGAGTTGGCTCGAAGTAAGTAGGAAGAGAACTCGAAGCAGTCAGGCATGGAACTCGAAGTGTTTTAGCATAAGGCCCGGGTTGAACTGTAATTTCCAGGTTTTGAAACCTGTTTTTAATTCTGGGTTTTAAAATTTTAAAAATCTGTAGTTTTATATTTTTAAGTAAGGTTTAAGTTTAAACTCAAATTCAAGTTTGAATTTCTGATTTAAATTCAAATCCCAGTTTTTAAATAAAAATTAAAGTTTCAAAATTTTAACTTAATTAACTATTTCATTTTGGTAAATAGTTTAAACCTTTTAATAATGAGGTTTTAAAAATATGAATAAGATTTGAAGATTTATTTAAAATCTGGAAATCTAAGTTTAAAAATGAACATCAGTTTTAAATTTAAAAAGAAGATTTAATTTGAAGTTTTAAACTAAGAATGAATTGAAACTTCTAAAATTTTGAAATGAATTTAACTTCAGAATTTTATGATTTCATTTTAAGACAAACTTTTGTTATGTCTTGAAATTTAAATAAGTTTTAAAATTTTCAAACTTTGATAAGTTTAAATTACTTTTAATTTAAACTTGTATTTAAAATAAGAATTTAAAGTAATTTCAAGGGTACTTTGATTAAAAAATAATAATATTGTTTTTAAACATAATTAAGTTATGTTTTATCTTGAAATTTAAATTAAGATTTATGTTTTAGAATTAATTAATAAGGTAATTAAGATTAATTAATTTAGTTAATTAATTGAATTTGAAATTAATAATTGATTAATGATTAATCAATCTATAATTAAGATCATTAATTAGATTATTAATTAATGATGAATGAATATTATTAATTATTTAATTAAGTTTTAAATCATGGTTAATTAATTTAATAATTAACTTTAATGATTAAAGATAATTCAAATTGTAATTAATTTAAGTTAATTACTTTATAAAATAATTAGAGGATGGTTAATGAAGGTCATTAACTAGGATTATTTAACAAATAATTAATATGATTAATTTTTATAATTAATTAGATAAATTAATTTAATAATAATCAATTATGAATGGTAGTAAATTAATTACTTAATGTAATTAATTTAATTTAATGTGATTGTTTAATTTAATTAATTAAGTTTAATTAGTTTTAAACACTTGGGTTTTTATAAATGATTACTTTATGTAATTAAGGATTTGGAAATTACTTAGTTAAGTAATTGTTTAATAATTTCAGGTTGTAATTAATCAATGATGTTGGAGAATGAAGAAATTTGGATTAATTAATAAAAGTAATTAATCAAGGAATTAATTAAGAAATTAATTAAAGTATGATTAATTTGTTTAATATAGTAATTAAGCTAGATAATTACTAAATGTAATTAATCTGTGATGATGATTAATAATTATAAGTTAATTACTTAAGGTAATTAATAAAAGGGGATCATTAATTATTTTAACTAATGATGTAATTAAAGATGATTAATTAATCAATGATAAGTAATTAAAGGTAATTAATTAATGTAATTAATTAAGAATTAATGTAATTAATTATGATTAATTAATTAATTGAAGTAATTAAAGGTTAATTATTGTTTGTTTGAGGATAATTAATTTTTGAAATTAATTACGGATAATTATATGAATGTAATTAAGGATAATTAATCATGAGTGATTAATTAAGGTAATTAATAATGAAGGATTAATAAATTAATTGTAATCAATTAAATGATTAAGTAAGCAAGATTTATATTGGTGAAGTAATTTAATTTAATTTATTTTAAATTAATTAAAGATGGAGTAATTAATTTAATTCATTTTAAATTAATTAGATTAGAGATAGTTAAATTAATTCATTTTAAATTAATTATATTGTAATGAATAAATCATTTGCTTATGTATGAATGGATGTCATTGATTGTCTTGGATGCTTTGTGATCTCAGTAATGAGATAAATATGGTTGTGGGATATGAATGCTTGGTTTGCATTGTGATGATAACTCTGATTATCAATTGGGATGTTGATATATGGATTATCTATTTTGATATTGATAATGTGGATTACCTGTTATTTGATAATGTGGATTATCAATTGTGATTTATGAATTATCTATCTGTGTGTATATAGATACTGTAATTGAATTGTTTTACAAACTTTAAAACAACTTGGACTTAAAAGACACGCTTTGGATTTCGATGAGACCGAGATCGGGTTTCCATATTTGGATATCCGAAAACCACATCGATCCAAATTAACGATAGGTTGTGAATCTTATGTGAAGAGTGAAGACTCAAGGTGTAAGGACTATACGTGAGTATAACTTTGTGGGTGTTTCCGTAATGAGTTGACGGACTTGTTCTTATAGATTCGAGATGGTGGTTCAGAGTGCAAGGGTTATCGTCGTTGACTCTGAGGGTGATTACAATATAAGTGCAACGAGATAATGCCTTCGGTTTCGTTTGATCTCGGAACGAACTTGTATGGATTGAATGCTTTCAGAACATCATCAGGTGGACGATGAGCATTCTAAGTGATATGTCCTATAAAGGTAATCGTAGCCTCAAGCCTCAACAACCGGGAATGGCAAGAACAGGGGAGGTGCAGCAAGGCTTCGTGGGTCGTCCCACTGGAGAGCGAGATTTACCCCTGTCTAGAAGTCCCTTTATATTTGGCTGTGTGGGTGGTTGCTAGCTACAACCACGGGGTTATCTTGTTCGGAACTGTTCAGTAAGAAATGGGTCCGGCTTTGTGTTGCAGGGGAGCGGGCCTACTCCTCGGTACGTTGATCTAGACCACGTACTGTGACGGGCGGTACGCCAGTAGCCCTGCCATTGTATGGAATCCAAAATCCAATAAGTGCCAACGGTTTTGATTGTATTACCCACTTTTGTGGCTAGTAGTTGGAATTTAATGAATGTAACGATTTCGGCTATTTCTTATTTATTTGAAAAGCCTAGACACTATTACAATATCATTGGATTTCCTATCAAATGTTTTGGTTAGCGTAAGGTAAAAACTTTTCCATGTTTATGTGTGGGAAGTCTTACGTGATACCTTTCTTTTCAAAAGATTTTTAAAAGTTAAGCAACTTTAACCTGTTACTCACACCAGACCCATGTCTGACCCGGAGTTTATTCTGTTTTTCTTAAACTCTTGGGTACTCAAATTTTTACGAGTAGCCAAGGGATTCAGGATTAGCTTTGACGAATTGTGGAGCAGCAAAAGGAGCAGGAGGCTTCTGCGTGTAGATATATATATCTAGTATTCCGCTGTGTGTTCTCTGAGTTGTTGTCTTTGTACTATATTGAGTTGTATAACTAGATAGATGTTTATAACTGTCTAGTATGTGTTGTTTTATCTGTGTAACTCTGATGATAGTTTTAAACTATGTCACGTTTATGTTATTAATATAATTTAATCGTTCCACTGTTCGATTCTGATGTTGTTTCCTTCTTCTCTTCTTTCTATTCTCTTTTCTATCCCTTTCTTTCTTAAAAATGACGTGATTTTCTGTGGTAAGAAAGTCGGGTCGTTTCACTTGGTATCAGAGAATTAGGTTAAGTGAATACCCAGGCTCTGTAGTGGTGTCTTTCTTGAGAGAGCGTATTTGTAATTTTAAATATATTTATTTCTACCTATATGTTGGGTTACCTGTTCAGGTTTTCCAATATAAGTTATAAAGGTAGATGGGGTAGTAGTGTGTGTAACACGACCTACCATTGGTTGGAGTTTGAATTTCTGAGGTTGGAAGTCTATCTGTCGAGACTGTAGACCTAATACCGTCTCGAGTGAGTTCTGTAGTGATGAAGGACTTCATTGATCTCTAAAGGAGACCTGTTATGGTTAAGAGTCTATTTTTGACGTTGGGTGAGTAGAATTTGGATTTGTGGGTTGGCAGAAACGAGTTATGGTATTTTGGATACCTCAGGAAGTAGTAGCTGTGTGATGAGATGCAGTGACTATGGATGTTTCCGAAGATGATTCTTTGGAACAAGTTTAAGGAGGTGAGTCTGCTTCAGTGTTGTGGATGTGTTCAGCCGGTGTTTCTGTTGCTTTGAAGCCCGAGTTTCTCGAAGAGCTTTGTTTTGGAATTCTTTAGCATCTGTAGCAGTAGTGCAGCTTGGAGTGTTCTTGGTGTTGGGAAGAGATCTTTTGGCTTAGCAGTTTTTCTGGAGTGGAGTTCAGAAGCAGTTAAGTGGACCTGTTTCTTCGATGGGTTGGCTAGTTGAGAGTAAGCTGTTCTATTTGGTAAAGGAAGAGCAGTATTCCTTGGATTTGGTTTGGGTTGATCGCAAAAGTGACTTGCGATTGTGTGAGTATTCTCTTGAGTTATCAGAGTTTTTCTGGATGTCTTCAGGAAGTCGGAGTTTGGTTTCCATCTGGAGATTGAGTTTTCTTATCGTCTAGGATTCTAGGAGTGGTAGCGGTGGTTCAGCTTTATAGAAGAATGGTTCTAAGATTGAGTTGGTGTAGCATCACAGAGTTATGGAGGAATTTCTGAATTTTTCCTTATGGATTTGCTGAATCATATCTCTGGGGTGTGTTGTCCTGTTTGTGCTTGCGTTCTTCTTCAAGCATTCTCTTCTACTTCAGATCAGAGTTAAGCAGCGGAAGCAGTTTGGAAGTGTATCTGCTTTTCTTTCCGCGGACAGGAGAAGTGAGTTGTTGTCTTCTGATGTTGAGGAGTAGAGTTTGAGTTCTTGGTTTTTGTTGATCTTGAGGAGATCATTTTGTTGAGTTGATTGGTCTAGTTTGTTTCTAGAAGCATCAGCGGAAGGTTGAGCTGATCAGGAAAGTTGTAGACAGCCCAGGATTGTCCGAAGAGTTTTGTGGATTTAGACGGAGGAATTTGGACTCTGAAGTCGGAGATTTAATTTTGGATAAGGTTTCTCCGATCAAAAGTGAGCTATAAGTTTGGGTAAGTCTGAGAAGCTAGCTCTAAAGTGTTTTGAATCTTTTCTGTATCTAGGAGATTAAGTGATTGATCTACAGGATTGAATTACCAGTTTGGATAACTGGGATTCGATGAGTTTCATGTATCTCTGAGGGAGTACGTGTATGATCTATCTCTGGTTGTGGAACCAGCAGTTCTGGAGTTTTGTTTTTTAAGACAGACTCGTTTGTAGTCTGATATTTTGTCTAGTGTTATAGATATAGTTGTATAGGAGCTTTGTAGCTTCATAGTATTGATTGTTTGGATTTTCAGGAGCGAGTATCCCGGTATATATATATACCTGGGGAAACTCGATAAAATTCTATCCAGAATTTGTCAGGATAATTAGATTTGTTTGATTGGCTGTTTTTGGTTGTTAGCATATGTTTGATATATGGTTGTGTTTAAAATTTAAAACTTAATAAGATTGTTAAATTACCTTTATTTTAAATTTCGAGGACGAAATTCTTTTAAGGGGGAAGGATTGTAATATTCCGGAATTTTTAACAATATCAATTTGATAATCTGTATTTACAATTAAATTGATATTGATATTCTGTTAATAATTATTCAAATAGATTTAATAATCTTCTTCAGTAAATATTTCAATTGGTTATTTTATCTTTTAAAAATAATAAATTGATTTCTATTTACAATATAAATATATGGTATATATTTTAAATAGATTGGTATTGTTTTAATTTTAATAAGTAAAGCATATTTACAAGTTTTAGTATTTGTAGTAATTTTGAAAATTTGTTTTTATTTAATATTTAAGTTTTTCAAAGTTATTGAATAAATGATTTTGGTTTAAATTTAATAATTTAATCATGTTTTAAAATTCTAATATATACATTATAAATTGGAAATTTTGATTTTAATTAGCATTAAGTTTTTAAAACTATTTTATAAAAAATATATGATTTTAAATTTTGATAAGAGAAATATTTAAATGTTTAAATTAAATTAGATTGAGTTTTAAATTTTGAATAAATTCAACAAAAGGTTCTATGGCTTAATAAAATGGATATTTTATTAATAAAAAAATAATTTCTTGTAAAATGATTTTAATTTAATAATAAGATATTTATAAAAGCAATATTGATAGTGTATTGTCTTTATAAATAAGTTTTGAATAGGATTTGTAATTTTTATTTCAAAATTGAATTTATATGTATAATTTGATTGAAAATAATTGATTTTGAATTTAGTTTTAATTTAAATTCAACAGTATAAAATCTTAATTGTTTTAATCTTTAATATGTATAAGTTTATTTATAAACATGGTTTGTTTTTATTTCATTTACAAATTTGTACACATATTCAAATATAAACTAACAACTTAAATTTAGGATAACATACACATTAATTTGTAAATTAGTACTAATTATTTTAAGAAACAAGTGTTACATTCTTTTGACAAGTGTTTCATTCTTTAACATCCATTTAACATGTGTTTAAAAATTTATATAACAAATTGACAAGTGTATAACATTTGTACAAGTGTAAATTTAGTTTTAATTTTTCTTTTATTTCATTAAATCTGAAAATACATCTAGTTTAGCTTGCATCTTCATTCATGCTTATTCGTTTTCATTTCTTTAATTAAAACAAAGATCAAAACTCACTTTCTTCATATACATAAATGAAACCCTGCATTCTGTTCATAAACCTACATATTAAATTCCTGTTCAAAGTTTAAAATTTGTCTACAAATTTGCAAGCTAAAACTCCTCTTCAAAATTTAAACCCCTCATCAAAAATCAAATCAGAATATCCTCAAAATTCAAAAATCTGCATATTCCACTTCTTCAAAATCAAACCCATCTTCATCTCAAATTCAAACATCAATCTGCATTGATCTGCATGTCATTTAAAAAAAAAGAAGGGCCTGCATCCTGTTCTTAAAACCTGGAGATGATCATGCTTGCATCTTTTCTGCACAACCTCAGTTTGAAGCCTGTCAAATACATCTGCATGCAAGTAATTTAAGTCAGGGAAAACATATGCAAATCTGTACATCAATTCAACATGAAGTATGTAGGGTCGAGCCTGCATTTTGATGTCTTCTGCAAAAATTCAACAGATCAAAACATAGGGTCTGCATTTAAATAAGGTGAGTAACATTTTAACTTTAAAATCTTAAAATAGGTTACATGCTAGTTATTGGAGTGGAATAGCTATTTACTTATGTTATAGATAACTGTTGTTATGAATATAAATGATGTGCATGCTGTTTCTTCTTCAATTGCCCGTTCTGTTTCTTTTTTGATTTTTTCCAAGCACCCATAATTTTATTAAATACTTGTCACTAAATTGTTTCCTGATATAATGAAAGTAATAAAGAAAAGTTGTTTATTTTCTTAAGTTAATATTTAAAAGTTTTTAGAAAATGTACAAGATATTGCCTCTGTAAAACTAGAAACATCTATGCATGTTAATCCAAACCAAAATTTAACGAGTTAATTTTGTACTTGAGTATCAGTAAACAATAGTGTTAATTGAAACTTGATTTTTAAATCAAGTTTTAGGATTTTTAGAGTTTGGCTTAAATTGCAGTGGGATCTTGAACTAGAAATAGATTCTTAGCAAATTATGTTGAATCATGAATTGAAAAGTTCTAGGACTCTTCTGATTAATGGAGTAGGTATAGGAGATTCTGAGAAAAATCAGAGAAGTGGTTAAAATTTGCTAGATTGAATGCAATTTGAAAATCTTTGTTTAAACCCTAGTTTTGAATGGGGTTAAGAAGTGGGTCAGTCTGAGGTGTAGAATTGATCGAGTGTTCAAGTTTTTGGTGAATGTGTAGTAGGTGTGTGGATGGGTTCATGGCCGGAGAGGTGGATATCCAGGTGGTCGGAGCGGCAAGAAACCGCCGTTGACAGGTTGGGTCAAAAACCTGAAACATGTTTTCAGGTTTGGGTTTTTAGAACTCAATTTTGAATTCTTGTTTATTTGTTCGACCTGATGGTTTCTGTGGGCATTCATTGGGTTCTGGAAGTTATTGGATCATCTATGATGATCGGCAGAGGGGGTGGTCGCCGTGCATATGCAGGCGATGAGTTTTCTGGTGAACTGTTTTTTTTTTTTTTGGGTTGGGTTGTTACAAGGGAGATGTGGGGAAGGTTTGAGTTGGCTCGAAGTAAGCAGGAAGAGAACTCGAAGCAGTTAGGCATAGAACTCGAAGTGTTTTAGCATAAGGCTCGGGTTGAACTGTAATTTCCAGGTTTTGAAACCTGTTTTTAATTCTGGGTTTAAATTTTTTTAAAATCTGTAGTTTTATATTTTTAAGTAAGGTTTAAGTTTAAATTCAAGTTCAAGTTTGAATTTCTGATTTAAATTCAAATCCCAGTTTTTAAATAAAAATTAAAGTTTCAAAAATTTAACTTAATTAACTATTTCATTTTGGTAAATAGTTTAAACCTTTTAATAATGAGGTTTTAAAAATATGAATAAGATTTGAAGATTTATTTAAAATCTGGAAATCTAAGTTTAAAAATGAACTTCAGTTTTAAATTTAAAAAGAAGATTTAATTTGAAGTTTTAAACTAAGAATGAATTGAAACTTCTAAAATTTTGAAATGAATTTAACTTCAGAATTTTATGATTTCATTTTAAGACAAACTTTTGTTTTGTCTGGAAATTTAAATAAGTTCTAAATTTTTCAAACTTTGATAAGTTTAAATTACTTTATTTTAAACTTGTATTTAAAATGAAAATTTAAAGTAATTTCAAGGGTACTTTGATTAAAAAATAATAATATTGTTTTTAAACATAATTAAGTTATGTTTTATCTTGAAATTTAAATTAAGATTTATGTTTTAGAATTAATTAATAAGGTAATTAAGATTAATTAATTTAGTTAATTAATTGAATTTGGAATTAATAATTGATTAATGATTAATCAATCTATAATTAAGATCATTAATTAGATTATTAATTAATGATGAATGAATATTATTAATTATGTAATTAACTTTTAAATCAAGGTTAATTAATTTAATAATTAACTTTAATGATTAAAGATAATTCAAATTGTAATTAATTTAAGTTAATTACTTTATAAAATAATTTGAGGATGGTTAATGAAGGTCATTAACCAGGATTATTTAACAATTAATTAATATGATTAATTTTTATAATTAATTAGATTAATTAATTTAATAATAATCAATTATGAATGGTTTAAGTATAATTACTTAATAAAGTGATTAGGAATTTAATTACTTAATGTAATTAATTTAATTTAATGTGATTGTCTAATTTAATTAATTAAGTTTAATTAGTTTTAAACACTTGGGTTTTTATAAATGATTACTTTATGTAATTGAGGATTTGGAAATTACTTAGTTAAGTAATTATTTAATAATTTCAGGTTGTAATTAATCAATGATGTTGGAGAATGAAGAAATTTGGATTAATTAATAAAAGTAATTAATCAAGGAATTAATTAAGAAATTAATTAAAGGATAATTAATTTGTTTAATATAGTAATTAAGCTAGATAATTACTAAATGTAATTAATCTGTGATGATGATTAACAATTAAAAGTTAATTACTTAAGGTAATTAATAAAAGAGGATCATTAATTATTATAATTAATGATGTAATTAAAGATGATTAATTAATCAATGATAAGTAATTAAAGGTATTTAATTAATGTAATTAATTAAGAATTAATGTAATTAATTATGATTAATTAATTAATTGAAGTAATTAAAGGTTAATTATTGTTTGTTTGAGGATAATTAATTTGTGAAATTAATTAAGGATAATTACATGAATGTAATTAAGGATAATTAATCAAGAGTGATTAATTAAGGTAATTAATAATGAAGGATTAATAAATTAATTGTAATCAATTAAATGATTAAGTAAGCAAGATTTATATTGGTGAAGTAATTAATTTAATTTGTTTCAAATTAATTAAAGATGGAGTAATTAATTTAATTCATTTTAAATTAATTAGAGTAGAGATAGTTAATTTAATTCATTTTAAATTAATTATATTGTAATGAATAAATCATTTTCTTATGTATGAATGGATGTCATTGATTGTCTTGGATGCTTTGTGATCTCAGTAATGAGATAAGTATGGTTGTGTGATATGAATGCTTGGTTTGCATTGTGATGATAACTTAGATTATCAATTGGGATGTTGATATATGGATTATCTATTTTGATATTGATAATGTGGATTACCTGTTATTTGATAATGTTGATTATCAATTGTGATTTATGAATTATCTATCTGTGTGTATATAGATACTGTAATTGAATTGTTTTAAAAACTTTAAAACAACTTGGACTTAAAAGACACGCTTTGGATTTCGATGAGACCGGGATCGGGTTTCCATATTTGGATATCCGAAAACCACATCGATCCAAATTAACGATAGGTCGTGAATCTTATGTGAAGAGTGAAGACTCGAGGTGTAAGGACTATATGTCAGTATAACTCTGTGGGTGATTCCGTAATGAGTTGACAGACTAGTTCTTATAGATTCGAGATGGTGGTTCAGAGTGCAAGGGTTATCGTCATTGACTCTGAGGGTGATTCCAATATAAGAGCAACGAGATAATGCCTTCGGTTTCGTTCGAACCTGGAACGAACTTGTATGGATTGAATGCTTTCAGAACATCGTCAGGTGGACGATGAGCATTCTAAGTGATATGTCCCATAAAGGTAATCGTAGCCTCAAGCCTCAACAACCAGGAATGGCTAAAACAGGGGAGGTGCAGCAAGGCTTCTTGGGTCGCTCCCACTTGAGAGCGAGATTTACCCCTGTCTAGAAGTCCCTTTATATTCGGCTTTGTGGGTGGTTGCTAGCTACAACCACGGGGTTATCTTGTTCGGAACTGTTCAGTAAGGAATGGGTCCGGTTTTGTGTTGTAGGGGAGCGGGCGTACTCCTTGGTACGTTGATCTAGGCCACGTGCTGTGACGGGCGGTACCCCAGTGGCTCTGCCATTGTATGGAATCCAAAATCCAATAAGTGCCAACAGTTTTGATTGTATTACCCACTTTTGTGGCTAGTAGCTGGAATTTAATGAATGTAACAATTTCGGTTATTTCTTATTTATTTGAAAACCCTAGACACTATTATAATATCATCAGATTTCCTATCAAATGTTTTGGTTAGCGTAAGGTAGAAACTTTTCCATGTTTATGTGTGGGAAGTCTTACGTGATACCTTTCTTTTCAAAAGATTTTTAAAAGTTAAGCAACTTTAACTTGTTACTCACACCAGACCCATGTCTGACCCGGAGTTTATTCTGTTTTTCTTAAACTCTTGGGTACTCAAATTTTTACGAGTAGCCAAGGGATTCAGGATTCGCTTTGACGAATTGTGGAGCAGCAAAAGGAGCAGGAGGCTTCTGCGTGTAGATATATATCTAGTATTCTGCTCTGTGTTCTCTGAGTTGTTGTCTTTGTACTATATTGGGTTATATAACTAGACAGGTGTTTATAACTGTCTAGTATGTGTTGTTTATCTGTGTAACTCTGATGATAGTTGTAAACTATGTAACGTTTATGTTATTAATATAATTTAATCGTTCCGCTGTTAGATTCTGATGTTGTTTCTTTCTTCTCTTCTTTCTATTCTCTTTTCTATCCCTTTCTTTCTTAAAAATGACGCGATTTTCTACGGTAAGAAAGTCGGGTCGTTTCACATATTGTTATCAATTAAGGAATTGAATAATGTAATTGTTTAAATTTAATTAATTATGGAGTAATTAATTAATTAAAGATCAATGATCATTTAATAATGGGATTAATTATTTGTTAAGTAATTAATGAAAGTAATTTGAAGATAATTACTTGTTAAGTAATTAAGGGTTAATTACTTAATTTATTTTAGTTAATTAATTAATGTGATTAATTAATTAATGAGTGAGGTTAATTTAAGATTAATTACTAAGTGTAATTAATTGAAAATGTAATTAATTATTAAAGTAATTAATTAAGGATTTATTTATTTATTTAATTATTTAATAATTACTTAATGAATAGGGATCATTAACTAATAAATGATATTAATCAAGATAGATTAATAAAAGTATATAATTTAAATGTGATTAATTAATTGTAATTAACTGAAGTTTAATGAAATTAATTATAATTGATTAATTAATGAAAGTAAATGAAGGATCATTAGTTATTGTAATTAATGATAAGTAATTAAAAGTTAATTATTGTATATGGCTAAGGGTAATTACTTGAATGTAATTAAAGTATAATTGATCAAGGAAGATTAATTAAAGAAAATCATTAGAGATGATTAATTAATTTATTTTTTTGGAATAAATTAATGAAGAAGAAATTAAGGTTAATCCAATTGATTAAGAATTAATCAATTCTGTTTATGGATGATTGATTGATATTTGGTGATTGATATTGGATAATCAATTGATATTAGATAATTGATATTGAGCGATTGGTTGATACTGGATGATTTGGATATCTATGATATGTGATATGCTGCTTTGTGAAGATGAATGTTTGATATGAATTATCTATTATGATAATGTGATTCATCTATCTGTTTATATCATCCTGAATATAAGTTAACTGTTTAAAACCCTTAAGAACAACTTAGACATTAAAATGGCATTTGGTTTCGGTGAGACCGGGATCGGGTTTCCATATTTCGATATTCTAAAACCACATCGATTCCAATTAAACATTACGTCGTGAATCCAAGTGGAGCTTTGTGAAGACTCGAGGTGTAAGAACTATACGTCAGTATAACTCTGTGGGTGATTCCGTAATGAGTTTGACGGAATAGTACTTATAGATTCGAGATGGTGTTTTAGAGTGCAAGGGCTATGGTCGTTGACTCTGAGGGTGATTCCAAAATGAGTGCAATGAGATAGTGCCTTCGGTTTCGTTCGAACCCGGAACGAACTTGTATGGATTGAATGCTTTCAGCACATCGTCAGGTGGACGATGAGTATTCTAAGATAGATGTGTTCTATAATGGTAATCGCAGCCTCAAGCCTCATCAACGGGGAATGGCTAAAACATGGGAGGTGCAGCAAGGCTTCGTGGGTAGCCCCCACTTGAGAGTGAGATTTACCCCTGTCTGGAGGTCCCTTTTTATTTCGGCTTAGTGTGTGGATGGTCGCGCCAACCACGGGTGGTCTTGTTCGGGACTGTCCAGTAAGGGATAGTTCCGGCCTTGTGTTGCAAGGGAGTTAGGGTAGCTCCTCGGTACGTTGATCTAGGCCAAGTACTGTGACGGGCGGTACCCAGTAGCCCTACCATTGATGGAAACCCATTCTTCCTACGAGACCCTACGGTTTTGCTTGTATTACCCACTTTTGTGGCTAGTAGCTGGAATTTAATCATGTAATAATTTCGGCTATTTCTTATTTACTTGAAAACCCTAGACACTATTATAATATCACTGGATTTCCTATCAAATGTTTTGGTTAGCGTAAGGTAAAAACTTTTCCATGTTTATGTGTGGGAAGTCTTACGTGATACCTTTTCTTTCAAAGGTTTTTCTGAAGTTAAGAAATTTTAACCCGTTTACTCACACCAGACCCCTGTCTGACCCGAGTCTTTATTTTCTACTTTATCAAACTCTTGGGTACTCATATTATGTATGAGTAGTCAAGTGATTCAGGTTTTCTTGGCGAATTCTGGAGGAGATATGGAGCAGGAGGCTTCCACATGTAGATATATTATTGGTTCCGCTGTGTTTGTTTGTATATGTATCTTGTGTATTTGAGTTGTATAGTTAGACAGATGTTTATAACTGTCTAATATGTGTTGCATAAGTTGTGTACTCTGATGTAATATGATACTATGTAATAATTTATGTGATATATTATATTTCATTCGTTCTGTTGTGAGTTCTCTGTTGTTGTTGTGTTTCTTTTTTTTTTTTTCTTTTCTTATTCTATCCCTTTCTTTCTTCATTGGCGATGCGTCTTCCTGGAGATAGGAAGTCGGGCCGTTACAACCCTACCTTCTTCCCTCTCTTAGCTGGTAAGCTTCCAGGCCCATGTTGTTTAATTTTTTTTCTTTTTGACGAAAGATCGCCAGCACCTTAACACCTTGCACTGCCACGGCACCCTCGCCTTCGCTCCACCTCGCTTAGTCGCACGCGCGTGTACGCGCTTCCTCTAAGAACCCAAAAAACTATCGATCAACCTTCAACACGTGCGCCACCACAGTTGACCAGAGTCCTATCCAGCCACACCACGACGTGCGCCTCAGCCACCTCTACAACCACTAAAAGTCTTGTCGACTTCACCGCTGTTATCTCCATGAAATTCGAGAAAATCCCTCCGCACTTCAAGCTTAAATTCTGGCAAACTCGGGTTATTTTACTACGATCCAACTGTACACAATGTATATCCCATCGAGCTCTTACTTTTCCTAGTTGGAGTCGAGATGTAAAAATGCATGGATTGAGAGAAATCAAGTAGAGAAGGAAACGATATTTCGGCCATTGAAAGTTTAAAAGAAGTGGATGAAGCTAGGGCTTCGTTTTGCGAAATGAAAGGAGGGTTAAGGCTATTTATAGAAAACATTCACGGTACTATTCATCCATGAAAATTTCAAACTCCAAACGAAGCGTTCCACCTAGCATTCTGTATGTTATACCCAATTCCGAACATAGTGGAATATGTATCGAAGGCCAATTCCGTCATATTCAAAAGATAGCTTTTCAAAATAAAATTATATTAATTAAATTCTTTTAACTAATTCCTACGCGATTTAATCTCGCACGATCAAATGATATGTCTGATCGCTATGAAACTTGAAATACTATAATAACTTACTATTATGGATCTGATGAAACTGGTTTCGTCAAAATTCGAGACATTGCCTAAAAAGACTATTTTTACACGTTAATTAAAACAAGCTATTATCCAAAATAATTTATTCACTTTAAATTCAATTTTAAAAGTTGGAAATTTTCATTCTTGTTTAAATAAATTTAAATCAACTTTTGAAATCATTTTCATTCATATTAAATTCAAGATTCAATTATTTAAATAATTTCCAATATTAAATTTAAACAACTCAATTATTCAATAAATCGCTATAATTGAAATATAAGTTATTTAATTTATAAAATTAAAATTTTAAAATGAATTTAGATAACAAAGCAACTACTACACTCTTTATAAAATTGTAATCATAGTCAAATAAGACGTATTTATATACATTATTTCAAATATCATTTTGTAAATAAAAATGTTCATTCTAATCCAATTCCAATATTAGATTTAAAATGAATTTTGGTTAACAAACAATTGTTTTATTCTCATCTAAATAATTCAACATTTATTATTCAATTCTAGTTCTTGATGGTAAACACATTCAATACATAGAATTCATTTCAATACTTGTCATTGCCAACATCTTCGAAATTGGTTATTTCAAAATTTTATTTAAGTTCATGCTCAATAAACAACATTAATAAATCATTAAGTTTTTATTTCTAACCATTTTTATTTAATAACCATATTAAATTCAATAATTTAAGATAGTTAAAAATATGGATCGTTACACAAAGAGGGATAATTTCGTTAACATATGCACCATACTTATAGAAGTTAACATGTCACTTAAATCTAAAGTCCAAACTCTTGAATCAACTGCTGATAAATTTTCTAGAGGTGAAAGGTCATTAAATATGCTTCTAGGAAATCAATTATATGTGAATAATATAAAAGGACTTAGTTTTGGTTAATCACAATACATTAGGGAAAACATGATAGACAATGAACAAGGCAGAAGCGTATTTCCAAAATGAATACGTTGTGGTAAAATTGGACACAGTGTTGATATATGTTGGTAGGGGAACAAGTGCAAAAATGTTAGACAAATTTAGGGTCCTAAAGGTTCTCTTGATAATTTTAGTCGGAATAGGAACAAGTGTAAAGATGTTAGACAAATTTGGGTCCTAAAGGCTTCCTTAATAATTTTGAATTACTAAGCTCTTGTGTCGCAAATACTAATAGACCTATGAAGTTTTCTAGGTCTTCTTTTTCTTCCCATATGTAGACACGTTAACGGGCTAAGAAGCAACTTTGGTCGAGACTGATCTTAAGTTTATCTACATACTTGATGAGCGAAAATTATAACGTTCCTTTGCTAGGAAAATGCAGTAGATATCCACTAACTTTGGATGAAAATAATAAACTCAAATGTTGAAGCCAAATTTGTTTGATATTATGAAGTTGTAGTGCGCTTGTTTAATGATTGTTGATTGTCACGCTTGATGTTGATGATGAGAGCTCATGAAGTCTTATGAGATACCATTGTACAACACAAGGCACGTAAAGAGTATAAGTGGTATCATTGTTCACCACCATCGACAGTCCAGACAGGGTCGGCCCAAGGGTAAGGCGAGCAAGACGGCCGCCTAGGGCAACTGATCTGGTAGGGGCAACAATTCCAATGATAGCTTGGTTATGTATTATAATTAGTAAAATATGTTTGTATGAGAACTTTTACAATTCTAGTTGTAGCGTATTGGCTATGTATCTTCTTCTTGTCTGGGGCAACCCAGGTTCGAGCCTAGTAGGATGCTCTTTTTTTGTCTGGGGAAACGGTTGCGTTTGGGCCGGCATTGAGCCCAGATAACAAGTGGTATGGTGAAATCTGAATTTGTTCTTCCTTGTTGGACATCTGGTATGACTTTTAACTTTAGTGATTCCCTAGTCTGACTTTTTTGCTCATATGCCTCACGAATTAACTGATATTTCACGTAATTTTTTCATGCACATGTGGAGACTATGCTTTTGCTTATTATTTTGTTTTGTGAAGAAAAATAAATCCAAAAATATGTTTTTTGTTTCCTTCTTAGAATTTTTTGTATTTTTTTAAAAATCAAAAATATGTTTTTTCCTCTTAAGATTTCTTTTCTTTGCTCTCCATTTTTATTCATGATGTGAATATTTTAAAATGAGATTTTTTGGCTAAATCTTTTGATATGAATTTTTTTTACAAAAACTTGCTTTTTTTGGGATGAGCTTTGACATTCTACTTTTGGCATAAAGTTTTTGCGAATGATTCTGTGAAATGAAGGTTCTGAACTTTGTGATGATTTGTTTCAAGATGGTTGTTGATTTCAAAAACTTGAGATGATTGGTGAAGAAAACATTTTTTGCTTGTGATGGAATCTTTTGAGATGAACCATTGCTTTTTTCTTTGATATATTAATGTGTATACCCATTGGACATGTGCTCCTCTTTACTCAAATAGTTGTAAAACCAATTCATACTGCATGTTCAATGATGGAATATAAAAATGAAAATATTTTTTGAGATATTCATAGAAAAATTACTTTTGAAAACATATCACAATCGATTGAACTTTCTTATGTGATTTTAAAAAGTATCTATATTGATTATGTGGATGATTAAGGATAGTGCATTTTGTACTTGATTAAACAACGACGTCATGATATTTTTGACAATCAAGCGTATGTTATAGTTTCTATAGTTGACAATTGCATATCCCACATCATCTCTGGATCTACCATTAATATTCTATCAACTCACCTTACATTCTTTCTTTCACTATTATTCTTGTTCTTATACGAGTTGGCTAAATTGACATATCAATTTTGATTGTTGAAAGCTTACAAAAATAAAAATATGATATAATAGACTGCCTTAGCCCAGCATGCCTATGAAATTGGAATATCAGTTCACGTCAATTAATTCCCATCCTCATCTAAGAAACTTTGCAGTAATGGTTGGATGGAAGTTCTTGATCTCATCTACATCTAGTTAGGGATAAGTTGTTCTAACTCGATTTCATCATGAATTAAATATAAACCATTTAATGGGCTATGTCATTTGAACCCCACTACATATAACTACATTTATTTTGGTCATTCTCCTTCCGCTCATAGGATATGACTTTGATCGATATAGTTATAAGATTAATGGTAGATTTTTCATTAAATTTTTAATGCCATATTTTGATTGAGGTTCATTTTGCAGTATCACTTTCTCAGTTTGTTAATTTGATATTTAAACTTTTGATGAGAACAAAAGGGGAAAGAGCAGTTATGATTTGATAATATTTTGGATTAACCGTTTGTATTGAAAGAAATATTATTGATTTAATATTTTATTCTCCAACATATATGCTACATATATTGGGGAAGCATATCAATATGGGAGTCTTTTATACATATTGAAACACTTGTGCTATGATTTTGATCTTATGATATCGAATAACTCAACATATGTATACTTGTCAAATCTTAACTTACTGTTTGTTATCATCAGAAGGAGAAGATTGTAGAGATTACGTCCGTTTTGATGATAACAAATATGTTTTTGTTTTTTATTTAGAGTGTGTTATAGTTAAATTTCATACATGAGCAAATATTGTTCTAACCAACACAGCATGCATTTTATTTGTCTATCGTAGCATAAGTTTGTTATTATCAAAGAGGAGAAACTGTGAAGAAAATTAATTTCGATGTGATATTAATAAACTTATGTTGGATTTAATGTTTTTTTCTCTAGTTATATATATATATATATATATAAGCTTTTGATTTTAGCCAATAGATTTATTTCCATTCATTTGCAATTCCACTTAACTCAAAGCGAAACTCCTATGTATAGTATAATAGTCTCTCAAAATCAATGTATATGATATCAATCATTCAAAATGTACAATAAGTCGTTCATAAAGGAAGGAAATTTCATTTAGAATCATGTATTTTGGAAAAAGGAGGAAAATTATATTTTCTCATTGATTGCAAATACTTTGTGGCAACAAAAAAAAGGAAACATGTTTTTATAATCATGCAATTGGAGCAAAAAGAATTTTATTGGATTCTTTCCCATTCCAGTATGGACTTAATTGAAGCAAAATGTTATTTTAGAATGATCCAAATATGGAACAAAACTCAAACAAAGAAAGAAATAAAAGAACCAAGAGTAATTCAAGGAAAGGTAGATAGGAGAATCAATCATTGAGATCTTGCCCTTTATTTAGCGATCTTTTGGAAACATTGAAAAAGAAATTACCTAAAGAATCATTCAAAAATAAAGATATGAATTAGGGAATATATTTGTGCATAATTTGAAAGAAATTACCTAAAGAATCATTCAAAAATAAAGATATGAATTAGGGAATATATTTGTGCATAATTTGAGACAATATACAGTGATTGGACGTAGATAATTACATACAAAATCAGATCATATTTGTTGGAAGATACAAAAGATTCTGTTTCCCATTATATAGAAATTAAATTATATTTTCTATACAGGGAAACAAACTCTCAAAAATCCATATCTTTCTCAATATCATCTCCTCCATATATGTTTCCATACGTTACATCATAAGCCAATATAAACTTAACAACATCGAAGGGAAAAATCATCGGATAGGATAATAACAAAAGAAAGGAGAAAAGCTTCATTGAACGAAAATTTCATATCCCTCTACATTGTAACACATCAAAATTCTCATTGTTTTTTCTTCTTGTTCATTCAAATCAATACCCGATCAAGAAAAAGGGATTTCTTCATCAATAGAATTTCAAGGAGGACATCTTAAGGCATAAGTTGCATCTCACATTCACCAACAGCTTGGCAGCATGATCAACTTGGATTATAGGCAACACCGCATTTCTTGAACTCCAAATCAAAGATAGTGCAAGTCCACATGATAAGAGAAAAGATAAAGGAGAGTTCATTTTATATTTTTGTAATTTTTTCTTTGTTTGTTTTGTTATTTCTAATTTTGAATTCCAGTTGATCTAGGATTGAGCTATAGAGTTTGTAGTTTGGGGATCCTGAACCTAGGGACTGAGTTTAGGCAGAATTATTAAGCAAGGAGTTAGAATATTTTGTAGTAGTGCCTACAAGTTTACTATTTGTACACGTTTGAATATTTAACACTTGCCATAGCTTTGGGGGCCGCAGTAGGCATTCGAGCGAAGTTGGTTATATCCTGTGTTATTTATTTTTCTCATTTACGTTTCTGCACTTTGTCTTATCCATTTATTAGCATCTTTGCGAAATATATTTAAATATCCTATTCACCCCCCTCTAGGGTATATTACTTGATCCTACAGATACATGAGACCTTACCCAACCATTGAGTGTAAATGACCTTGTTGCTTACCGAGTTTCCTTACCAGTCTAGTTCTCTGGCATTCGTGGTGTCCTTTATGTGTTTCAGCTTTGGAGATGCTTTAAAAATTATGATTCTATTCTTAAGCAATGAATACTTATTGCACTTGAGATTTTACAAATTCTAACTTATGAACAGAGCTCTATTTGTTTTGTAGCTTCAGAGACTGAACTCCATTGAAATACAGTTGTTCTACTCATCGAGTCCTATGGCCCTTTAACTAGTAGGACTATCCTTGGAAGACCAGAGAGAGAGTTATCAATTGAGTGCATCTTGCGTTGCTTTCTGATGCTCATTAGTAATGAGATTCATGTTTAATTGCCTCATAATCATAGCTTATTCCTTTTGAATTGATGCATTATCCACAGTTTGCTATTGACTTTTCCCTTGAGAAAATTGCTGGGACATAATTTTTGTAAGGGCGAGTCTGTAACAACCCTAGTTGAGATTATCTAGATTTAAATCTAAAATATGATTTAATTAATCATAACTAATTTTAGTAATAAATTTGAGGAATTTTTATTTGTAATTTTTCTTATTTCCAAACTTGAAAAGATTGGGATTTAAATAAATAAGAAAATTTATAAAAGAATTTCCATGTAATGATGGATGAATTAAGAATTTACAGAAACAACAATTATGTGGTGTTGTATCTAATATTAAGCTTATGATCTTTTGTGTACATATTCACATATTTAGGGTGTACTACTATTGTATCATGTAGTCTACATCATGTATCTATTTGTGTATGTTCAGACTTGTATTTGTTTGTATTCTGCTGTGTCTGATTTGTGATTCTGTGATTTGTATTTATCGTATGTTGTTCTGGATTTTATTATAGCTATTGCAGTTTTGTTCTAAGCTTGAATTGTATATGTCAATTCCACTTGAGTAAAGAAATGTATAACATACTAATCAACATATCGATGATCGCTTAAAGTAAAATTCATGGATGGTCACTCCTAACCAGCTCTATTCTCTACACTAGCAGATGATATTACTATATAATATCCTTTGTTATTATGGGTCTTGAGGTGGGGCATCATAGCGGTTGATCGAAAATGACATGGATTCATGACTTGGAAAGATGGATTTCTAGAAGGTGCCACTTGTCATCATCTCATTACTATAGTAGTTCGCATAGATCAGTATCGTGATCCATAGTACCAACAAAGATAACATGGTTGTATAGTAGTGCTTTGAAGCTTTATTACATGGACTCTTCATATTGATATACTACTTCATATGGGATATTGCTATAATTTCACTACTATGTGATGGCTTTAATCTCTTTAGCATGCAATGACTCATAACTCCCACTTGCAATGTCTTACAGCATCGATATGTGATCGTTCATTTCATGATAGCTTGAATTATTAACTCACGATGGCTTGGATTATCAACATTGCGATTGTTTGATGGCTTGAGTAACCAACACATGATGACTTAATAATACTGTCCCAAAATCGCTTCAAGAATTGCAACATGCTAGTTTTCTTATGTCATCCATGCAACAGCTTCTTTATATCATTCCTCAAGGACTTTAAGATTCTCCCCATGATAACTTTGATGCTTCGTTTCATGATGGTCTCTTTATAATTTCCTCTCACAATGGCTTCAACGTTCATCACATGGTAACTTCAAAAGTCATATCACAACAAATTCTATTTTTTACCTTCAAAGTCATCACCAGATGGCTCTATTCAATTAATATATGACGACCACTAAATATTAATCTTTGATGGTTCCATGGATCAACACCCAGTGTCTTTTTTTCCAATTTTCACTTGATTGATAGCCCTTTCTTTTTCTTACCTACTTTTTGGAATTTAAGGTGTAATAATCGGTTATTCACAAGTAATAATAATAGTAAAACGTTATAAGTTATATTTAAGATGAAGTGATATTATTTA
This sequence comes from Allium cepa, assembly GCA_030765085.1. Taxonomy (NCBI): domain Eukaryota; kingdom Viridiplantae; phylum Streptophyta; class Magnoliopsida; order Asparagales; family Amaryllidaceae; genus Allium; species Allium cepa. The sequence continues at coordinate 682,918,767 of CM060938.1, forward strand.
TAAAATGAGGGAGGTGGGTTCAATAAACAATGTTATTATCATTTAAAAATAATTGTAGTTGGATTATTATTTTAAGAGAAATAACTTTTTTAAATGATTAATATAACTTATTGTTCGAGTAAACAATAATATATATATATATATATATATATATATATATATATATATATATGATATCGTTTCTAAAAGATATTCGAAGTAGATTATTATCATTGAGACGGTTAGTAAAAATATGGTTTTAAGATTTTAAGGAAAAAATAATAATAATAAAACTATGGGTTTTCGGAGATTTCAAAGTAAATTATTATTTTAAAATGAATAATAGTATCATTCTTTAAAAAATGTTAGTATCAATTTATATTAAAATTCTGGAATAAGTAATAATAGGAGTTTTAATGATATTTGAAGTATATTATTATTCCTTTGATAAATGGAAATAAAAACGAGTTTTCAGTATAGAAATGAACAATAATAATTTCTACATAACTAATATATATATAGATGGAGTATTATTATTTTTGAGTAATGTAAAAATAATAATAAAGTTTATTTAAGAAAGTTGGTGTAAGTTATTATTATTTGAGATAAATCATAATATTGGGCTTTTATACAGATTTTAATGAGAGGTTTCATTATTATTTTGAGAAAATAATAATTATTATATGATTTTGCAATATTTATAGTGTATGATTATTACTTCTAGGAAAATAGAGAGTGCTCTCCTCATTTATAAGACTGCACCTTCATCAAAATTATTACTTTTAGGAGTAAATATAATTGTATTACACTGAGATATTTACAGTGTATTATTTTTACTTTTGAGAATAAAAACTAATAACGTGGTTTTGAAATGTAAGGTATGTTATTATTAGTTCAGAATAGATAAAAATAATATGGTTTTGAGTAAGTAAAGGTGAAATATTATAATTTTAGAGATAAATGTTAACTTTGTATTTTGAATACATTATTATTATTATTTCGATATAAATAATGATAATAGAAGTTGTGTTTTTTAAAGCAAATACTATTATTTGTGGGAAGAAAATGATGTTGGGTCTTGAAAAGAATTATTATCAACTATAGATTAAATAATAATATAGTGTTTATGCCCTCAGTTAAAACTGATTTGTCGAATAAGTTAGAGTTCTGATGAAAAATTACTCTTGTTTTGGAATAAAAAGTATTAAAGTGATATATGAAAGTTATTATTTTTAAGGTAAATAATAATAAGAAAATTTCAAGGTAATGGTCGACTCCTTGAGTTCATTATATACCATGTTATTTTGTAGGTTTGTTTGTTTAGTAGTTTTCTTGCTTTGAACTTTGATTATTTTGATTACTCTGCGTGTTTAATTGTTTTGGTTGCATAATACATTTAATTTTTTTGATTGATTTAATTACCTTGAACAATTATTTCATTGATTGATTTTGCTTGATATTTTGTGGAACCAGGGTTATATTACTGGTGGTTAAATGGTTTCTTGTCTTGTATGTTTGGTTGTGAAATAACTAAAAAATGGTATATGACTAATGAATAAAATTTGATTCACGTTATATGAGAAAAATAAGATAAATTGATCTTGTATCATGCTGTAAGAACATCATATGGATGTGCATGTTTTACTTATTATGATATACTTATTTTATAATAATGTTTAAATAACCTTATCGATTGATTTATGCTCACCGTACATGATCACTTATGATATGTGATAATCGAGCACAACTTATGAATGTTATTAAAGCGAGTATAATTAGGGTTGACTATCAAGTGTAAAGTGGGATGTAACAACCAATCATAATGAATGAACTATATGACAAAAACAATGGATTTTTGAGATTAGGAGAGTCTCGGAAGCTATTGGAACAAAAGTGGTTCTTGTTTGGGTGTTGTAATAGTGGGTGTGCTCGTATGTGCATTTAACTTTTAAATGGGTTATTGTGACCCCGGATGTTGTAATCCCCCGAACCGTATTACATTGAAACTGAAAAGGTGAAAGTAACCTATAGGTGATATAACTATAATGAATGAATTTATTAAACTAAATAAAACCTAATAATTTAAACTAGGCGACATTAGAGAAATGGATGTAATATGGTGTAAACTGAATTTGGGATGAATATCCATCAGAATATTTATATTAATTTGTGTAAGTTAAATTGTTGTGACATTTTTTAAATGTTTATGATAAATTATACAATATAAGGATGATGATTATGTTGATATATGGAATTCTAGTGGCATATTATTTTATGTGAAGTTTATATGTAGATAGAGGGTGGGAAGTTGAGCTCGGGGCATTTAGGCTTGACTCGTTCTCACTTTGATAGTAGAAGCATTTTAGGCATGGCAGTGTTGGAAAAATAAAAGAACTACATGGGCTTGATACTGAAAGCATACTTAGGTAGTCCATCTCTACTTGAGACCATCAATCTTCATGCTTGGGTGCATAGACGTGAGGTTACAGTCCATTTAGTTGTTTTATCCTCTTTCTTTTCTTCTTCTTACATATGTGTGTATGTATTTGTATATGCATAGGTATTTCTTAGGTTATAGGGAATGGCAAGGTAAATAGGAGGAATTAGTTTATGATTCATATCTATAAGTTACTTATTAAGTAAATTTTGTTGTGTTATAAAGACATTATTTATCGGATCAGCTGCATTAGGAAATGAGGTAAAAGAGAAAAATATTAAAAACCATATTATTCATTTTGCAATAGATTCTTTCCAATGTGTTATCATGAATGATATAGTTTACAATAAATTGCATTTAATGTTTGTCTCATATTAACAAGATATTTTATTCTTAATTAAATAAATTCTATGTTAGTTAATTAAACTAAAATATATTTCATGTAAATAATTAACGTTGTATGTCAATTATTACATTATAACAATATACGAGGAATATAAATATATATATTGTCATCTATAAATACTATTATATACATATAAGTGTATATGTTGGTCTTGAAATTTGTCAACACACCCATAAAGGCATTGGAGAACGAACAATTTAGAATGCAGTCACTAATTGTTATTCATCATGGATTGCACCTCCGATTTATGTTAGTTATGAGTTCAACCTATTAATTATTGATCAAGCATAAAAACAATATATAAAGATGGAATGGAAAGCTAGAGAAAATCACATGATAATTTTATAGTGCTTCGGCATTGCCTACATCCACTTTAATTTGAATTTATTACTTATTTTACTAACTTTCTAAGAGAATTGCAGTCGATAACTCTAAATCTTGGCCACGTCTGAGTTAGAAAACTAGTAAAGTCTTCCTTTAATGAAATAATGTTCGAAACCCCTTTTTGGTTGACATCCCTATGTGTTTATAGACGTGCTGGGATGAGTTAGGATTTTAAAGCGACTTCCTTCATCCAGAAAGTCATTGTGAAAAATATCTTTTCCAAATACACAAAAATATATCCAAGGATACTTTTGACTTAGCCATATCAATTGTTTTCCTAGTATCGATTTATAAGCTTAAATATATTATGTACCTTACTTCACTTTGTAGTGAATTTATCCATTTAACCATAACTACTTCATAACTTAGATCCAAACAATGCTTTAAGGCCAAAATACATCAAAATTTCACCAAGAATTAAGAAATATTGATTAGTGTTGATCCATGCCATAGATCGGTACTGCTAGCCAAAAAAATTGGTCTAGCAACCCTAAAAGACTATATAGAACCAAATAAATTGGGATGTAGTTGTTAGTTATGATTATGTGAGGTTTTAGTCATTGAATCATATTTATAAATCATTTTAAGGTTGAATTCATGATCAAATCTATAAAATCATGATAATATGTGGTATTATGAAGAAAAGTGATGAAAGATAAGAAAACAAAACTTACAGTGGTTGACTATACCTACATCCACTTTAAGATGTTTTTGTTGCCGTTTTACAATGATTTTTAGAAGTAATACAATTTTGATCTCAAATTCAATGATATAATAGATATAAAAATTGATCGCCCTTCCCTTATGTAAAATAGCAAAGTCTTGCCTAAAATCCTTTTTCTCTTACATGTGTTATTGTATTTATAAATATAGAAGGCTTATCTTAGCCTTGGAGTTGAGATTTTTCCTCATAAAATCACTTAACAACATTTACAATCTAGATCCAAGTAAATAGGAGGAATAATAAGGCAGGTTTGAACAGTTCTATGGATCAGTACCAATCAATATTTCTCTTACATGTGTTATTGAATACTTTATGGACTTGACTTTTTCCTTCATTTCTTTGATAGATTCATTTTTACTTCATGTATTAGCCTTCCTTCGTACTCAAAAGCCAAAATCCTTCATTAACTTATTAATAATTATGCAAATTGATGGATTACCACCGTTCCATCCATGGATTGGTACTAATTGCTACATTTAACAAAAATTCTTTCATTTTTTCTTTGCAATGTATTGTACCAAATTCTCTTTAAACCTGAAATTAATTCCTTCGTCATTTTGAAGTTCGGTGTCATTGAATTATTGCTTACGAAAATCATGGATAACACTTTCCTCCAAAGGATGCTTCTGTGAACACAAGATTGTTTTGTTCGAAGACAAGCAACCAAATCCTCAATCCAACGGATGTTTCCATTACTTAGACCATCTCCATGGACGATTGTTTCTTTCAGGAACACTTCATTTCCAAAACATCAATGTGTCATGTCTCCTCAATATATGTAAGTTTTGGATCTTTATAGTCTAGAAAACTCGTCTTCTTCAACAAAGAATTCATCAACCTATAAGTAGTCGACGTCCATATATCTTCCATTTCCATTGCTCATTACCGATAATTAAGGTTGGTTGACAATGTCATCCCTCTTTTTTTCTTTCTTATATTTTTTTATCGGATAGGGTGGTACAGTTCCACCCTTTAGCATCCTCTACGTAGAGGCCCAAAACTAAACATTACAGATGCTACAGTCATCCGTAGTATTAACTTTGGGCGACTAAATACGGCTATGTTGATGGTATCCATAATATCAAAAGCACTTGAATATGAAACAAAATAACTGATTTCCAAAAAAAACATTTTACTGATTACATTTCAAAACATATGTTTCACATCTAAATTACATAATCCCTTGAACGTTTCCCAGGTTTTGATAAAATATAATTATTACATAAATACGCCAAGAGCTACATATGATGATGCCCCCTAAGTTGACTGGACTACTAAATAGACATAACTGTCTTACATACAACACAGCAGAATAAAACAAAATAAAGCAGCAACTCCTAAATAGTTATCAATCAGCTACCTACTCTTCTCTAGAAGCTAGCTTTATTCGTAAACCTACTAAAACCAGTAAATCCTCAACCCTTAGCCTACTCAAATCAATTTTAAGCACTCAAGAGTTTAAGGGGAAAAACATAAACTTCATGTCAGACATAAAGCCTGGTATGAATAATACTATACATCTCGGATATACGATATTAAGTGAGACCTTTCCGCTTAGCGGAATGGGTTTTCCCTCACTAATATCATTTTAAAACATATCTTTTGCAAATCATAATCCTACAACCAAAACTGGTTAAAACTGTAAAGCATTTTATGTAAACTTACATATCAGGTGACAAATCATATCAGGTGACAAAATGGACTATCTGTCCGAACTTCTATAGTTTTTTTTGGCTAACTACTAATCTCTGGCTGATTCAGGCTTACTAGACAATATAACAAAATAATCTAACAACTATTAGATACACCTCTTATGGACACTCTGTTCTTAACTATCTGTTAAATATTTCTCTTTTGGATGGTCTACCCCTAACTTAACATCTCCAATGGTGGGATCACCAATAACCTATCTATATACAAATATATAGTCCTTTCTTTGTTACTCATAATTTTAGTCTTACTTGTGACAAAGCCCTACACACTGGAATTTTGGACTCAATTAGCTGGGGCTAATAGCTAATGTATAGGGTGCGACCCTATACCAGTCCCATCTAGTAATCTAATACCCCAGTCATTTTACTTAGGGAAACCTTCCCAAAATTTTCCTTAAAAACCTTTTCAAACTGATTTAAAATCTTTAAATCCAACTCACAAGGTAAATACATGTACTCTATGCTTTACTCAAAATTACCTTGCCATGTTAAATCTACTTTACCCAAATCTTAGTTAATGAAAATACATAAACCTTTGAAATTACCCATTACGAATCCATTGAAAGTACCATTTTCGAAACCAAGTAAAACCATTTGTTCAATCTAGGCCAAAGGGTTGAAAGGCAAAAACATTCCTTTTGAAACCATTTATAGAAACCTTCGAAACATTGAAAACCTTTCTTTTGGAAGCTTTAAAACCTTACACATCTTTCTTTTAAAACACTTTAAAACTGCCTTTTGAAAACATTTGAAAAACCATTCCTCTTAGACCATTCGAAACCATTGGAAATCCTTCCTTCAAAACCTTTCGAAATCATTAGGGAACCACCCTTTCCAAACCTTCATTTAAAACCCTTTTGAAAGCAATAAAACATTAAACCTTTCAAAAGCCTTTGGGTCCAACTAAAATATGTGGAAACCCTTTGAAACCGTTTAAAATTTACCCCTTTGAAACCTTTGAAAACCATTTCGGTCGAAACCATTTGGGTTATGCCTTCAAGTAAAGCAAAAGAATCTGAAACCCATTAAAGTTGAAAGCATTCCTTTCGAAAGCTATTCTTAAGTAAAGAAGTGATGGTGTCGAAACCAACTTTCCAAAAGCATTGCAGAAGTGGCTAAGTTTTTAAAACAAAGTATACCTTCCGAAACCATTGACTTCGAAAGGTAAGTTAAGCGGCAGCTAGGGGTTTCGACCCCCTCCAAAGCATTACTTATGGAAAAAAGCGCAACCCATTCGAAATCATTTATTTAAGACAATTTGACCCGGTTGAAAGCTAACTAAGTCAAAAGCAAAGAATGCACAACTTCATTTTAAAACAAAGGCATGCTTCAACCCTATCAAAACCATATGTTTCGACCATATAGCTTCCTCCTTTATCCAATTCACTATGTAGAAAATGTATTAATACCACATGCATTGGTTTCAAAAGCAATGATGGCGAAACGTCTAGATTGGAACCCCTGGTGCCGAAAATAGCGAAGCGGGCTAAAAACGAGTAAAATTTGTCTTTAACTTAAAAGAGAAATACTTTTTGACTAACCTTCTATATTTAAAATTTTCATTGATTACTAAATTTCTTTTTTTCAAAAGTGCTGCCAAGATTTCAGAAATAAAAAATAATTTTATTTTATAAAATACCCCTTATCCTTTTATAAATATATAAAACATTTAAGTCCCATGCCTTAAATAATTTTATATATTCATTAAAGAACTTAGGAAAATTCTACAAAATTTTTAAAAAATCATTTTCAATATGTTTTCTTATATATATAAATTTCAGACCCAAATAAATAATTATTCAACCGTAAATAATTTATAACCCAAATAATTATTTTCTATACTAGAAAATTTATATAAAATCCACAATAATTCAGAAAACTATGAAAATTGAAATCCACCTCTAAAATATCATTTTTATTTAAATTTAAAATCATAAGGCATTTGGATGTCATTTGATAGGGTTTTTTTATCAAAACATATCATAAAATTTATATGAATAAGCATAAATCATCAATAATCATACATAAATATTTTTCATTCAAAAACTTGGCATAAACTTGCAAAACACTTCAGATTTAGCTTAAAACCGAAAAAATTCAAGAAAATGAGAAGTAGTCATTATTCACCTTACTTGAGATTAAGAATTTGAGATTTGAATAGCTTTTGATTTGGTTAACCTTCTACCTTAGCTTTTTCTTCCTATAGTTCTCTAAAATGGTGGCCAGCCTCTATGTTTTTGATTTGCAAGTGAGAGTGAATAAGAGAGTACACGACTAAGGGGTTTGAGGTTTAGGGTATAAGGACTTTCCTTGTTCCCATTTTTCCCCTGCCTACTTCCAAACCTTTTATCTATTTTATTTCATGTTATCCCATTTTGATTTACGCATTAACATGACACGTCTACCCCTATTAAATATCAAATCTCAATCCCCTAATTATCGTATTACATTATTTATTTAATTTAGCTAACTAAATATCCTAAATAATATTCCTAAAAATTTGGGGTTTTACAATCCCCCTCCTTAAAGAATTTTGTTCTCGAAATTACGATAAGGTATAGAACAAAACAATCAAAGGTAAAACATACCATCAAACAAATCAGGATAAGCATCTCTAATCCTGCTCTTAGTCTCCTAAATATAGTTCTTATCATCGTCACTCCACTGGACCTTCACTAATCTGACTGTCATGTTTCTTAACTTCTTCTCATCTCTCACGACTATTCGGACAGGCTTCCTAATTATAGTCATGTCTGGTTGCACTACTAAATCTTCTAACACAGTTGGTGCTGTAGTAGTGTTTGGATCCCCACACACTTTCCTCAGATGAGATACATGGAGAACATCGTGGACCCCTGCCAAACTACTCGGTAACTCTAGTATATACACGAGTTTTCCAGTCCTTTCTAAAATAGGAAATAGTCCTATAAATCTCGGTGTTAACTTCCATGTCTTCTCGAACCTAATAACACCTTTCATTGGCGATACTTTGACGAAAACATGATCTGCAACAGAGAACTCTAAATCTTCCTTTCTTCTATCTGCATAGCTCTTCTGCCTAGACTGAGTTTCCTTCATTCTTGCCTTTATTGGCTCAATCTTTTCTACCGTTTCTCTTACCAATTTGGGAAAAAGGACCAATCGATCTTCGATCTCTAACCAACATACATGAGATTTGCATGGTTTTCCATACAAAGCCTCAAACGGTTCCATCCCTATACTAATATGATAAATATTGTTATACGAAAACTCGACAAGGTGTAGATGGTCTTCCCATGATCACCCGAAGTCTAATACAAAGCTCTTAACAAGTCTTCCAAGATATTATTAACTCTTTACATTTGCCCATCTGTCTGCAGAGGGTAAGTGGTACTCATCTTGAGCTTGGTTCCTAAACTTTCCTGTAGGCTCTTCTAGAATTCGCTAGTGAATAAAGAATCTCTATCACTAAAGTACTGCTAGGAATTCCACGCAACCTTATCACATTCTTCATAAATAATCTAACTATTACATATGTCGTCCTATTTGACTTAATGGGAATGGAATGGGCAATCTAGTCAATTTGTCCACTATGACCCATATACTTTCATTTCCTCTATTAGATCTCAGCAACCTGTGTATGAAATCCATAGAAATATCCCACTTCCATACCAGAATATCCAATGGCTAAAGCAACACACTTGGCTTCTGATGCTCGGCTTTCACCTGTTTACAGTTCAAACACTGTTTCACCAATATACCAACATCCCTCTTCATTCCTTCCCAAAAGAAACTTCTCTTCATATCTTGATACATCTTCGTTCCTCCTGGATGAATATGAACTTCAAACGATGGCATTTCTCTAAAACTTTCTTCCTTATGTCTCCCACATCTAGAACACATAATCTACCCTTCTTTCTCAACCACCCACTTTGGTCAAGAATGAAATCCTTTAAGTCATCGCTCTCTGTTCCATCTCTTAATTTCTTGATCCTTTTAGCTAACACTGGATCCTCTTTCTATTTAGAAGCAATCTTCTCAATCAATACCAGTCAGACTTATAAATAAGGTAACATAGCAGATTCTCTTCTAGTCCCAGTCTCGGATCTCCACTGCACTCTACAAGTCGATAATGCTTCCAAGTCTTTCCAGTTTGCTATCATAGCTAACACTGCATTTTGATGCTTCCTACTAAGTGCATCCGCAACCTTGTTGCGTTTCTCTGGTGTATATTCAATTCCAAAATCATAAGCAGCTAAAAACTCTAACCATCTCTATTGTCTCATATTTAGCTCCTTTTAAGAGAACAAATACTTCGACGACTTATGATCCGTATAATGCTCAAACCTCTCTCCTAAAAGATAATGTCTCTACACCTTAAAAGAAAAAATTACTGCAGCTAACTCCAAGTCACGAGTCGGGTATCTAACCTCATGCGGTCTAAGCTGTCTAGAAGCGTAGGCAATCACTTTACCTCTCTACATCAATATAGCTCTTAATCCAATTCCACACGCATCTGTATAAACTACCAAGTCCTGGTTCCCCTTCGAAACCACTAACATAGGTGCATGTGTCAGCAAGTGTTTCAAGCTCTGGAATGCTTCCTCACACTTATCGGTCCATACAAACTTCACATCCTTTTGTGTTAGCTTGGTCACTAGTGCTGCTATTCTTGAGAAATCCTTAATAAATCTCCTGTAGTATCTAGCCAATTCGAGATAACTCTTTTAGTTACTGTCTCCAGTCTCTTCCAATTATTCACCTCTTCAATCTTAGTCGGATCAATATACAACCCTTTCTATAAGACTACATGACCTAGAAATTTCACTTCCTTCTTTCGAAAATGACACTTCGAAAACTTTTCCATCAGCTGATGCTTCCTAAGCATCTCAAGCACCATTCTAAGATGAACTTCATGCTCTTCAATCCTTAGGGTATATTCGAATATCATCTATGAAAACCAACAAGAACCTATCAAGTGCTCTTGAAAAACCTGGTTCATCAAATCCACAAAGAATACCGACGCATTATTAAGTTTGAATGACATAACTAACCATTTGTATGACCCATACCTTGTTCTAAACACCGTCAAAGGTATACTATCTTCTGCTACTCTAAGTTGATGGAAACCTATTGCAAAGTCTAATTGAGAAAATTCCTTGGCTCCACTCACCTGATCGAGCAAATCATCAATCCTAGGCAACATATATCGATTCCTTATCGTTTTCTCATTCAACTTACTATAATCGATACATAGTCTTAATGATCCATCCAGCTTCTTAGCAAATACTACGGCTGCTCCTTAAGGTGAACTACTTGGTCTGATAAAAATATTACCTTCTAAATCCACCAACTGAGCCTTCAACTCCCTCATTTCTGTTGACATCATTCTTCTTGGTGGTCTACTCATCGGTTCTGCTCCATACCCAATTCTATCCAAAACTCAGTGACTCATTTTGGTCGCAATCCTACTGCTGGCTCAGAGACATCTGCGAATTCTTTAACCATAAAAACGCGATACAACTCATCCTCTAACTCCATGATACCAAACAAAGCATTTACCTTAAATCTAGGGTTTTCCATGGTATAAACTACCCAATCTGTATAGTCTGGGTCTAAGTGATAATTTCCTATCCTGGCAAAATATCCTAGCATCATACTCACTTAACCAATCCATAACCAATATGATTCTGAACCCTACGAAGTCAAATATATGCAAACTATAAATAAAGGTGTAACCTAGCTAAAAGTCTAAAGGGTGGATCGTGTAGTATATATGCAAGTATATGTGATAAAATATGTGATACAACTAAAACAATCTTAATCTAAGTAAACATAGAATAAGGACAACATGATTTTATACTAGTTCGGACCTCCCGTCCTATGTGCCGTCCTGAAACTCCCCTTTGAAATTCGACTATCAAACACCATCACTTTGCCCGGAGGAATAGGCTTGGTTACAATAATTTGTTCTTGTCAAATGTGTGTTCTAGTATAACATGGATGTTGGCTAATTAGTACAATTTCTTCCAATATATATCTAAAGAGTATTGTTTATGAAGGACTGAATTTATGGAAGAGTGGATATAGGTATATAATGCAGAGATCAAGAATATATGATAGAGTATAGAACTAGAGAGCGTAAGTAAGGTGATTTGTTCTCTTGATTCTTGATGCTATATATAGTTGTAGATAGGTATCTTGAGTAGTTGCATCCATTAACGAGTGCTCTAGAGTTGCTTCTTGTTGATGATGAAGAGTTGCAGCGAAGAGAAGCAGAGATGTCCATTCGAATGTGGCAGTTGAAGTTCTTATTTGGAATCCAAGTTTAAAATCAAACGTCTGAGATATGTTTCTGATGTGTGATATTATATATATTTTTGAATATAGTAGTAGATCAAACTCAGAGTGCAATTTCCAGACATCTAGTTTAGCCTGTCTGTTGTTCCAGAGAACCGTTTCAGACGTCTAGCTTGTGCATCCAGATGTTTGATATTATGCATATCAGTTTTTGTACTTTTTTTGTTATGCTTCTTTGTTCCTATCTATTCATAGTCTCTTGTAATGTTATTTAAGCCTTGTTCTTGTCTTTCTAGTGATGTTGCTCTTGCAAGTACCTGCATATATATTTATATATGTATATTCGATTTTCCTTGTATAGTTTTTTCGTCGAAACCGTAGATTTGATTTCCTAACAGTCTCCCCCTTTTTGATGATGACAACTATACAATGTACTTATATATAATTTTATAAATTTCCCCCCTGAATATGTGCTTTCCATTATTTATTGTGCTTTTTATTATTTCTCCTCCTTTGGCATTATTTTTAAGCATTAATAATGTTTAACTGTAGATATCATGTTCATATCATTTTCGTTTTTGCCAATCGTTGTAAGGTTACATGAATATACACAGAAATAAAACACCAAAAACCAATTTTCATTAATCATATTAATCAATTAAATGCATAGATTTTTTTCATTTTGATACAAAAGATGGAATCCTAAAGAAAGTCTAAGGATTTTTTTGGGGAATCTACATCTTGATCGTCTCTTTTATCTTCATTCTTGAAAGAGATAGCTCGCTTTCTTGGAGATGTCGGAGTGTGCTCGAAGGGTTCTTTTTCCTCATCAAAAAGTTTGGAATTTTTTGAAGGAGGAGGAGAAGGCACTGGAGTTGGCCAATCTTCTAAAGGTGGTGTAGGACCACAAACCCCTTGAAGAACCTCTTTTAGAGTGAATAATGCAGTTGAAAGCGACGCTTCAATATGGCTAGGTGAGAAGCAAAAGATGTTTCAAAACTATCAATACGCTTAGCTAATAATTTTCGATTTCGAGATAAAATAAGCAGACTTTGGAGAGTTAAGTCGCGAATACTCTCATTTGGATTCGTCTCAGTGCGAGTCTCCAAAATGTCATCTTGGCACCTATGATCAAATGGTGCAGAAGGAGGAGGGGTATTCTCGTGATGTTGCTCTACCTCTTATGATGGTTCAGGTTATGTTTGAGGCAGAGGCCTAGTTTGTCCGGCTTGACGACGTTGCATCCAATCTTAAAATGATATAAAATCTGGAGGATTTTCCAGTAAGTGCATTAGAGAGAGAAAATTTGTGGATGCATATTTTGGAGAAATCTCTTCAAAAGTGGACAAATATAAGGGGATGTTGTGAGCTCTTAGAAGTCTCATGATTTATGTAGGATAGATGATGGATGGGTGTAATCGAGTCCAAAAATGTTTGAGCTCGTCGAATATAAATTTTTCCCAATTAATCCTTGTTTCACTGTATATAGAATATAGAGCCTTGTCCTCTAATTTTGTGATTTGCTCATGACTACCAAGGCGAGAAATGATAGTGTTGATGATCATTCTAGTGAGAAGTCTCGCCTTAGGTCTTAGGTATTTTTATGCAAATCTAGGCATTTCATCTTCCCATATTTGATGTGTGATGCTATCCCTCGGTTTGAGTCGCATATCTGGATTATTATATAAATCTTCTTTAGTGTCGGAACATCCAAGAGTTTGGCCTATAATCCCTGGAGTAAGTCTAATTGTGTTGCCGTAAACGCTTGACCATAGCCAATTATCATCGTTTTTAGTGTTCCAAACTGCTGTGCTATCTAAATTAGCATCGAAAATAAATATGGCTAGTTGATCGATTTGGATATTATTGGGATTGAAGAAAATCAATGTTTCTAATCTAGCACTTTCGCACATTTCGTCCAAATCATACATGGGGAACTTTAGCAAATTATAAAATGGACATGTATGGAGCATCTTCTTTCGAATATCCTTGTATCTCTTGATTGAATGTGGTACATGATTCATCCATCGCTCAATTTGATCATCGGAGCAAACTTGCGGGTTGGATGAAGTAGCTTGGTCTTGCTTTCGCTTAGAGATTTAAGGGTTTTTGTTTTAGAAGCTATGGGATTCGAGCAAGTTTTGAGAAGAAAGTGATTTTGAGAAATAGGGAATCGACTTCGCAGTAGAAATGAACTGAAATGTAAGGGAGAAAAGTAAAAAATAGACGTTATCAGGGTACTTAAGAGTGTCGATTGAATTTCAGACGTTTGAAAGGTAAATCAGATGTTTGATTTAACCTAGTTTGAAGACAGTAAATAGAATCAGACATCTGGTTGCTGGTGGCAGACATTTGGAATTGATTGATTTGTAAATTTTGAAAGACAGTCAGTTCCGTCAGACGTTTGGAAGTAAGATCAGACGTTTGAAATTAACCTTGTTTTTATGTTAAAAAGATAGAAAATTATTCAGACGTCTAGGAATAAATTTTAGACATTTGAAATAGGCCGTTATGTTTTTTATAAGGCAGAAAGTATTTTCAAACGTTTGGAAGGTTATAACAGACGTCTGATATATGCACGATGTTCAAAAATTATGAGATAAAAGAGTGTCAGACGTCTGATGGTATAGTTCAAACATCTGAAATGGCCAGTTGTCTAAAAACAACCTACTTTTGAAGGGCGTTGCTTATCTTTCAAGAGATTGATTTTAGTAAAATCTAATATTATTATTTGTGAAATAGAATACAAATATAATAAGAATAAGTAAATTTATTTAAATGATGATGGAGCATTGTGATCTTCAGACTTGTCATCCCTCCATGGATTATGTGGAGACCATATATTTCCACGTTCGTTTGGTTCTCGAGGAACCAGAAAATCGTCTAGGTGAAGGATCCAAAGGTGTACGATAAGATGCAAAGGGATCCAAAGGGTTGCAAGGAATTGGAAGCAGTTCATGTACATCTTTCTTTCATGAATTGCAAAATTTGATCGCTACTTGCTCCAAAAAACTTAGTCGCCGCATAGTGATCTTTTGTTCAAAGTATAATTCTCGTTGTAAATCTATTTGTTGCTTTCGATAGTGATGTATCTCATTGATTTTCTCCTTGGTGTTTGGAGAGACGAATAGATATCGTTTGGACTTCTTCTTATCGGAAGTGAATCCCGTGTGGTTGGAGGGCCACTTACAGGCCGTTTCCTAATCTGGTGTAGGAGTAGGAAGGCGATGAGGTGTATCCGCTGAACTATCCATTGTTGGTGTTGAGAAGGAGAGATGAGAGTTGTCGGAAGACTTGCTTTTATTTTCTTTTGAAAAAGGAATATGAAATCTATATATTCTTCACTTTTTTTGTAAAAAAAGGCTATTTGTACATGATTTTATAGGTTATACATAGGTAATTACAGGAAACAAATTTCTAAAAAATTGTTGGTTAATGTTAACAGTTTTGATTTGTGGATTAAAAAAATTTAGCCATAAATAGAATGAATGAAAATGTTGTATTAGTTGAGAATATCATTAAGAGAACGTATTCCTAAATCGCGTCGCAGTTTAACAAATGTTTGTTCATTTAGTGGTTTTGTAAAAATATTTGCTATTTGATTCTTGGCATTTACGTATTCTAATGTAATAATTCTTTTTTCTGCATTGTCATATAAAAATGATGCTGTATATCTGTATGTTTAGTACGTGAGTGATTTACAGTTTTTTGATAGATTTATTGCACTCGTATTATCGCAATATATTGATGATTTATAGATAACTTTGCCGACATCCTTAAGAGTTTGTTGCATGTATATCACTTATGCATATGCTAGAGCCGCTGGAATATATCTGGCTTCGCGAGTAGATAAGGAAACACAATTTTTCTTTTTGCTAAACCATGAAACTAATGATTGTTCGATAAAGTGACACGTTTCGCTAGTACTCTTACGATATGTTTTACATCCACTGAAATCCGCGTCACCATATGAAACTAGTTCAAATGATGATCCCTTAGGATAAAACAAATCAAAATCTCTAGCACTAGATAGGTATCGTATGATACGTTTAACAGCACTTTGATGAGATTCTTTTGGTTTTGCTTGAAATCGGGCACAAAGACATATGCTCATCATAATGTCGGGTCGACTAGCCGTTAAATATAGTAAGGAGCCAATCGTGCTACGATATAATTTTTCATCAAAATCTTTTCTGTTATCATCTTTTTCCAAATGAACACTAGTATGACGACCCGGAATTTCTAACAATTTAAATTTTAATAGTTGGTTGATTTTAAAGTATTTAAAAGTTAATTTTAACTTGAATTACATATATCAATACTTACTTGATAATTAAATCATTGAATTATATAGTTTAAATATTGAATTTAATAATTGAATTGGGTAAATTGTTGAATCTGAAATTTCTAAGCCTGTTTAAAATAATTTGAAAGCTTATAAAACTTATAATGATGATACTGAAGATAATTGAATGGTTGAAATTTAAATTTAAGGTAATTTGTTCGATTTTAATAGCAATTAACGAGACGTTTTGAAAATTTTATATAATATAAAAAAAAGTTAAGTTATATGGTCAACCACTTTTCCTTCCTATGCACGCCACTTTCTCGTCATATAATCACCCTATCTCTCAAAGCCGTTCAAACAAACAGCAGCAAAGCTTGGAAAAAACATATCGAATCCTATTCTTTTCTTAAAAAAACCCAGTTCGTTCGTGTCTACGCGAATCTAACTCGAGGGGGCGGCTGCTGATGGTGGAGCGACATGCGACATTGGTGAGGACGCACGCGTGATGCCAGGTCAACAAGTTCGTGCGATTTCAAATCGCGACAAGGCCGTTGTGTCCAGGGGAAGAGGCGACTGTTGTGATGTTCAATTTGGAAAATTGGAGTTGTGGTGGATGTTTCGATTAGAAATCATGAATTTGGGTGGAGGTGGAGTTGTTGTAGGCGGTTGATTAAAGGTGATTGTTCATGGTTGTTTGATTTTGAGATCTGGAAGACAGAGTTCGCGATGGTATGGCTTTGGCGATTGAGGGAGTAGTGAAGTGGGTTTTGGCTGTGGTTGAGTTTCTTTCGTTTGAAGGAGGTCGCGGTGATTGGAACGGTAATTGTTGGTCGCGTGTCCGAGGATTATTGATTTGCGTTGGCTACATGTAGTGGTGAGATATGGGTTGTTGATGGTAATTTGTAGAGCAGTCTTTTCTTTTAATGCATGGTGGTCTGCTTGTGATGTTCAACGGGATAGTATGGCTTCAGGCAGTCTATATGTATCTAGTGAAGTTCTGCATGCTTGTGCTTGACAGAGGGGTCGTTCGGTTAGCAGTGGACTGCGATGAGATGGAGGCGGCGAAGCATGCAGGGGTCGTGTGCTACGCGATGCTTGGGGTTACGGTGGCGAAGAAAAGAAGTCGCGCAGAGGTTATAGCAGTAGTTTTGGAGTTAGGGCTTCTCGTCTTCGTGCATGTGAGTTAGTGGAGGAGGAGCAGTTGGGGCTCGTGATTGTTGGTGATTAAATTTATTTAATTGTTTTAATCATTTATAAATTCTTTAAATTTAATGTTTATTCCAAAATTTAAATTAAGAACAGTTTGATTTATTATCGAATAAAGTATGTTAAATACTTTAAAAAAAAAATTAAACTTAATTTTTACAAATAATGTTAAATGTTAATGTTATTTAGTATTTAATAAAGAGGATGTTTACTTTAAGTATAACTAAGGTTTGATAATTTATGAAATAAGATAGAGATTAATTAAGAAATTGATTTGTAATTAGTGATTGAATAATTCGTAATTTGTGATTTACAAATTGGGTAATTAGGTTGCATAAATTAACAATGAAGGTTAATAATAATTAGTTAAGGAGTAATAAATTAATAATTACTTGGGAAAGTAATAAAGTAATAATCACTGGATGTAATTAATTGGATGAAGGGATTGCAAATTTTAGGGGGCAAAGGAGAGTAAACTCACTCTGTTGGACTATTATTTAAATTTAATGGTTAAATTTAAGTAATCGTTTGAATGACTGAATTGTTTTGATGTGCACAGTGAATTGATGATGATGTGACTTGGTTTTTGGTTGGTTCTCAAGTTAATTGTAGATTGACTCGAAGTATTCGGGTTTTTAAATTGTTTTATATTTAAAGTTATAAATAAGAAAATGTTTCATTCTAATGTTTGTTAAGGGCTTAATGATTTTTGATTCATCAAATTAGTAGGGTAATTAAAATGGATAATTAATCAATTCAATTAATTAATGATTTGGATTAATTAATTTAGTAATTAAGGGTTTGAATTAATTAATAAATTAAGTTTTAAGTTAATTAATTAAGTGTAAGTAATTCAGAATAATTATTTGATGGTTTGATAAATAATTACTTAATGAAATTAATAAAATATAATTACTTTGTGTAATTAATCAAGAGATTAATCAAGATGATTTATTAAGGAGAAATTGATTTATTTAATGAAGTAAATAAAAGATTTTTAATTATTGGTTGAGATAAATCAAGAATAATTAATATTTATGGTTTAATTAATGAGTAATTATTTAATGTAATTAATTTTGGATTAGAATAAATTGAAATATAATTAGAAATCATTAATTTATATAATCAACGATGTAATTAAAGATTGATTAATTAAGATGAATTAATCAGAAATAAATGACTTAAGAGAAGTTAATTAATATAAGAAATTAAGGATTAATTGTAATTAAATAGTTAATTAATTCATGAAGTAATTAAGATTTCTTATTGATTCTGGTTAAGAAAAATTAATATCGTGAAATTAATTAAGTTAAATACTTGGATGTAATTGAAGGATAATTAATCCTAGTTGATTAATCAAGATGAATGATGAAGGAAGATTATTTAATTGATTTGAAATAATTAATGACAAGTGAAGAATTATAAATGGTTGAGGGTAGAAATTCAATCAGAATTAATTTAATTAATATTGGTAGCGAACAAGTTTTGCTTATGGGTGGTCGAATGGTATTGGATGCTTAGAATGAATTGATATCTCTGATATGAAATGTTGTGAATTTCATTTGGATAACTTGGATTAGGAAGATATAAGACTCGAAGAGACTGGGATCGGGTATTGGGAGATACCTGAAACCACTTCGAATTTCTTATAAGTTTATATGAGAAATTGATAGGTTGGAATGAATGGATTTAAATGAATCGGATTATTTAATCGAATTTTTGGCACTTAGAAAACTTATTTTGGAAATAAGTTATGTCTATAACAAATTGTGACTTTGTAAATTGATTTGAGTTACCCGGGTTCTATAAATTGTTTGCTTTGGTATTCCATGTTAGTTGGGTTTACTCACGCTGGTTTTCAGCCTGACCCGGATGTTACTTTGATGTAATGCTCGGATCAGACCGAGTATTGCAGATTTTCAGGTAAGGACGTTTTGGAGCTCAGGAGGCAAGCTGGATGATATGAACGTATGGAGAGAATTCTGCTGTGAATATTATTATTATTTATCTGGGACGAGTTATTTTTAACCGTCCCATAATTGGTAATGGTTGTAACTCTGATGTATAAAAATATAAGTGTAATGATACAGATCTTCTTTGTGAAACTATTATTTATGTGATATTATATTTTATCCGCTGCGAATGTGAGATTCTGAGTTTGAGTTTTTTCTCCTGTTTCATCTTCTTTCTCTTTCTCTTTTCACTAACTATCTGGAATTTTCGGGATCGAAAATTAAGGGTTGTTACAACTAGCACTCATTAGTATTGGTTTGCTTGAAGTTTTATCCATTTCAAAATGACGCAATAGATCGTTATAATATTTTTCTTAATGGATAAAAATATCATTTCCAAGTTGTTTTATTTGTAAACCTAAAAATAAATTCAACTCACCTATGTGAGGTATTTCAAATTCGTTTTTCATAATATTTGAAAATTGAGTACAAATATTTTCGTTAGTTGAACCAAAAATAATATCGTCTACGTAAATTTGTACAACTAAGATATCGTTATTTTCTTGTTTAATAAATAAAGTTGTATCTATTTTACCTATTTGAAAACCAGATGTGATTAAATGATTCTTAAGACATTCGTATCAGGCACGAGGGACTTGCTTCAAACCATATAAGGCTTTGTGTAACTTAAAAACATGATCGAGAGATTTTTCGTGAACAAACAATGGAGGTTGTTCAAAATATACGTTTACTTTAATAAAACCATTTAAAAAAGCACTTTTGACATCCATTTGAAATAATCTAAAATTGTGATGACTTGCAAAAGTAAGTTATGTACGTATGGCTTCGAGTCTTGCTACTGGAGAAAAAGTTTCGTCATAGTCGATACCTTCTTCTTGATTATAATCCTAAGTGGCTAAACATGCTTTTTTTTCTAACTATATCTCTGTTTTCGTCTGCTTTGTTTTTAAATATCCATTTTGTTCCAATAACTGATTGATTTTCTGGTCTTGGTACTCATTCCCAAACATTATTACGTTCAAATTGATTTAGTTCTTCTTGCATAGCTATTATCCAAAAATTACTGTTTGAAGCTTCTTTATAATTTTTCAGTTCAAAACTTGACATAAATGCTATATGGCTTATTTAGTTAAGTTGATTTTTAGCAAATCTGGAGTTAAGATCTCCAATGATATTATCTTTTGGATGATTTTTTAGAACTCTAGGAGATGACACTAAAGTATTATTTTGTGTGTTTTGTAGGATCGATTTCACCCTAAAGGGGGGTGAATAGGGTGATGCTATCAATTATAAAAATTATTGCGGAAGGTTGTATAAAATAATTTCAATGCAGATATATAAGGATAATAGCATCACAGATAATTGTAGAAAAATAAATGCAGAAATAGAGCAACACAGAATTTATCCAGCTTCGGCAAAACCCTGCCTACGTGTTGCCTCCAAGGTTTCTACTAGAAATTAAGCAGTCAGACGCTTACACGCGTAGACTCGCGACACCCGCTATCGACTAGCCTTAACTCTACGCTCAAAGCCCTGCCACAACTCAGCCACTGAGTTGCGAATTTTCAAACTATGCCACGTAGTTTGTCCCTTAGTTACACGACTAGAATTTACACAAGTTTAAAAGGAAAATACAATTAAAAAGCAAAACCCCTAATTTATAAACTAAAGCCCAAATATGTACGCCGGCCCAATTATGTATGTCGTCCCAATAAAAATGATAGAGATTAAATCCCTTTTCTTTGTATAATTCTGCCGAACTCCTTTGCTTTGTTCTTTGGAAAATGGGCCGCTTGTTCTCGTTCCTCTTTGCTATGAAATTAGGGCTTTTGTAATTCTTGAAGCCACCGATTGATTGTTGGTTTATTACAATGGCTATTGTACGGCTTTGCTTCGGCAATCAACCGTTTCTTCGATTCTCACACGGCTGCTTCAATTCGATCGAGTTCATTTCAGACTTCGGTATGTAATTTATGCCTTTTTGCTTTACTCGTTAGTTTGCTTGAACTTGATCGATGATTCGAGTTAAATGATTGTTCTTTGATGCTTGAACTCGAATCTTGATTCGAGTTGAATGATTATTGTTCTCTTTAGCTCGAACTCGAATGCATTTTTGCCGATGATGTTTAGGGTTTATATAGGGTTCAAACCCCTTGATTTTCGTCCGTATATTTTATATGAATCCGTCAATTGATTTTTTTCGGCTGTACGATTTTTCTTTGAGTTTGATGATGATTTCTGACCTCTTCTGATTCGTATATTTGTTGTTTACTTGGTTGACACGGTTTGATTTCTCTAACGTTGTTTTCCATGCTAACCACGGTATTGATTTTGAACTGTTCGATCCGTTCATTGTTTCCTTGGCCATCACGGCGTTGACTTTCTGAAGACTTCGGTTTTGCTTTGCTTTGAGCTTGGCCTTGATAAAATTGATTTTGTGAAAGTATTTTGGGTTGAGAATTTTACATTCATTTTTTTGATGACTTTGGCCACTGTCTTGCTCAATTTGAAATTCCTGCATTGACTTGATTTGAAACTGTGTTAACCTTGTTCTGCCTTTGTTCATTGCTTGACTATTCTTGTTTGTCTGCACATGCGTACTCGAGTCTGACTTATGTAGTCTTGATGTTTCATAACTTCGGCCAGTTGAAGGTGTGATGTTTGTTTCAGTTAAGCTATTGCTTTCCTGGTTGATATATTTGTTTATTTTACTGAACTTCAAGTCATGTAGTTCATGTGCAGTTTGTAGTTTACATTCACTTGTGTACATTTGTTTGGTCGACACTTTCTGTTGGTCTTTGGTGCACTTGCTCATCTCTGTTGTGCATGCCTGAACTACTTTGTTCATGTATTGCTTGGGCTTTGCTGATTTGAGTGCCTATGACCACTGTGCTGCTGTATTGAGTTGTTTGGTCGACACACTTCAAGTGGCCTGTAGTTGTACATTCTTGTGCCTCTTGAGTCTGTATTGTGATATCCATTGTTCTATATGTTTGCTCCTTCGAGTCAGTGAAACTTGTAAATGATTGTATTGTAGTCTGGTCTAGTTTTGATGTGCAATCTTGAGTCTTGTACATGTATGCACTGCCTGTGTATGTCTTATATTCATTCATCTTTTCCACTGTGTATGTTGACATATTAACTTGGTTGAACATGTGCACTGATTTGGTCCTCATGTGTACTGATGCATTGTATTTTCATTTATCTTTGAGCCTGGGCAGTTTGGTTAAGATTTGGTTTCACTATACTTGATCCTCTGAGTTGCTTGTAGTTGTGTTGACTTTGTTTGTAGTTTTTCTCTTGTTTGGTTTATGGTGCACTTGTTTCTCTGACATGTTCTTGTGCTTGTGCATGTCACTTTTCATTTTGGTTTTATTTAAACTTCATCTTGATTTTTGGAATTGCAGCTGTGTTGAATCCAGCTAGCAGCTCGGGTTTGACCTTGTGCTCATGTTATGACTTTATTTGTATTTCACTTAAGTTGAACCCGGCTTTTGATTTGGGTTTGACCTTGTGCTCACCTGTCCCTGCAATTCTATCAAGTGTATATCAGTGTGCACGGCCTTATAGCATGTACAGTGATACACTGTGCATGTCACAAGTTATTCGTGTATGATGAATTCGAATTAAATGATGACGAACAACCTAAATAACTGATATTATTTTCAAAATTCACATTTTATTTTATATTGCAAAAATATTTCCTTTTCAATTTTACTATGTCAGTATTTATTTTTGCAGATTGCTCATATGCTGGATTCAATCTGGAATAAAGTTGAAGATAAATTACGAGTGAATGAGCGATATGTAGTGAGGTGTATTTGTAAATGATAGATTGTGATGTAATTGAATTTGTATTGTAATCAAAGTTGTATATGTATAGTGAGAGCTTGAATTTGTACTATTCAAAATTATAATAAATATTTATTTAAATAAAATATCTGTTTGAATTTTAAATTCCGTGTTATTTATTTTATTCACAAAATATTTATTTAATTATGTGAAAAATAAAATAGTACATTAACAAATACATTTAAATGAATATATATATATATATATATATATATATATGTTTATTATCATCAAACAAAAATCATATACTTGCGTATTCAACAATCTCCTCCTTTTGACGATAACAAACATATATTTAAGATTTTGAATTTGTTAAATGTATTTGATCATTCAATTTGTTCCCCTTATTTGAATGCTTCCTGTCTACACAAAGCTCCCTCTTCATATATATTCATGTAAATAAAAATATGCAAATAAGCCTAGATGCAAATAGAAAATATTTGACCTTTATTTTTCAAAATTTTAACTTTTCTCTCCACCTTTTGTTATTAGCAAAAGAGTAATAGTGTTATAAAAATGGAGATAAAGTGATAGATATTAATACAACATTAAAACTCAATCAAATATAAATTTTAAATTTCAATAAAACAATCAAAAAAAAATCATAAATACTCTGTTAGGTGCATATTCCACTTTTAGAATAATGGAAATGATGTCATCATATAAAACCATACAGTTGTGTCTATTTATGGTATATTTATTTCATGAATTTGAATATCTACTAACCATGCGTAACCGTTAGGACTTTTTAATGAGATTAGTAGTATTCTATTTTAAAAAAATGAATTCAAGTATCTTTTAACCACGCATAACCGTGAGGACTTTTAAATTAGATTAGAATCAACTTGTTTATTTAATAAATCAATTTTTGATATACGTTCCATACATGCATAACCGTGAGGACTTTTAAATGAGCATGGAAGCACATAACAAATTCCAAGTAATTCACCCATGCATAACCGTGAGGACTTTTAAATGAGAGTGAATACTTTGGTTTTTTTTAGTTTTTTTTAAAATATAAAATGAAAAACGAACGATTCCTGTTTAAATCACCACTTATTGACATACTATGATGGATTTTGATGGTTGATAGAAATAGAAATGGTCATGGAACTTTTACCAACAAAAAGTTTTGTAACTCTTGTTTAAATTTCTAAATAAATTTACTAATTATACCGTCTCGAGTTATAATATATGATAAATATCAACACTCATCACTTTTTCAATCACTATTTATCCTTTTGATAATTAGTAGGGAGTCGAATTAGTCAATATAGTCATTTAAGCTCAAATTCAAAAATAATTATCAAATCAAATTTTCAAAATGACTAATCTGAGACAAGGTCAAAAAAATGATTTTGTAGAAGGGGTTTTATAAGAAAAATGTCTGCTTTTTGAAAATTATTGGAAATGAAAAATATGCAGATGTTTTCTTTGAAAAACGATGCAGTTACTAAATGTCTCAATATAAATCACATTTCACTAGTAATTTTTCTATCAACTAGAGTACCAGTGTAATCTGCATCTGAATTTGTTTTCACTCAAACTTGTTATTAGTTGAATGTTATAGACCAGATCATGAGTTGTGCGAAAAAATATCTCAAAATCATTTTTAACAACTTTTAAAATGAAATTCTCTTGAATTTGAATTGAAGCCGTGTAAATAATCCAAAATCGTGAATATAGAGTTAGCCGTAAAATAACCAAATGTATTATCATCCAATAAAACACTATTATTAATCCAAACTAATGCATATGAAGTAATTTAAAAACTCTATAGATTTTTATAGTGTTCTTGGAATAAGAATATAATTGGCCAACAATTTTGAGCAAGTCAGAATCAAAATCATCATTTATTTCACCATCACATTACTGGCTGATTTAATTCCGACTACGGTGCAGATTATCACATTTAATATATCGTTCAAAATATACCATTACCCGTTTTACCTTTACGATAATTTTTCGTTGTTGCCCATTGTGATTCCGCCACCTTTATACTATGCTAAGGAACTTTTCTTAGTCGCTCGTTGTGTCCCTAGAACAGC
The DNA here is from genome assembly GCA_030765085.1 of Allium cepa. NCBI lineage: Eukaryota > Viridiplantae > Streptophyta > Magnoliopsida > Asparagales > Amaryllidaceae > Allium > Allium cepa. The sequence continues at coordinate 682,944,055 of CM060938.1, forward strand.
TACAATCCAAGTAACACTATTGTTGTTCCTTAGCTTGCCACCACACCTACACGATGAAAGATTTTTGTGACCTATTTGTTTTATTGGTCCATGATTGTTAGTGGCAGAATATATTAAAAAAAAATTTTGTGGAGACCCAAAATTATTTATATATGTTCCTTTCGGCACCCAGATTTGTTTAACTTTGAGAGATTTTATGTTTGTGCCTTTTCGAACCCAAATTGGTATACTTTTCACGTGTTTGGGTCTGTACCAACAAATATTGTGATTGTGTCCAAATTTTCCACAAATTGTGCGCTTGAATTTGACTTGATTAGTTTTTCTTTTAACACATTTAGAATTATTATACCCAAGTCCTTGTCTATCTGTATTGACAGTTTGTTTCCCTAATAGCATATTCATCGATTTTTCACTTTTGGAAAATTTTCTTAAAGTTGTAGACAATTGTTGGACTTGTGTTTTGAGTGATTCATTTTCTTTCAATAATTGAGTGCACTTTTTAATAGAATTCTCTCTCCTAGTATTTTCACCCTCTTTCAAAATAAGAATTTCATTTTCAAGCGATTTAATTTTAAATTCTGATTTTTTAATTTCTTCTTCGAGTGATGGACACTTATCATACTTAGGGATTCTACTTTGATAGTTTTTAACTAGTTAGTCAAATTGTTTATTTGATTCTATCAAAGTATCTCTTTGTGATTCAATTTTAGCATATCTTTCCCTAAGTCGTTCAAAACAGCCATTTACTTCGTGGAATATATAAGTAATTCTGAAAGAGTAAGTTTTGATACCTCGCTTGGCTCGTCATTGTCGCTATCGGTTATATCAATTCGAAGGCACAGATCTGCTTTCTCACTCTCACTGCTGTTATTTTTATTCCACGTGGTTGTAGAATTTCTCATTTTAAATTTCTTTTCTTGGCCGTGTTGATTTCAAGAATAATTGGGGTTGATATCACCGAGTTTGTTGCACTTGTGACAAATGATCCCGTGTTCTTCTGAGTTGTCTAGTGCTTTAATTATTCTACTTTTCAATTGTTCATTTGGAGCTGGATTTCCGTATTTGTGGTTCCACTTTTTTAATCTCTTTATTAGTCGCACCAGCTCAGTTGCTTCATCATTGTCATCGTCATCACTACTGCTTTTTGCCAATCCTATTAAGCTAGTTTCTTTAATTGAGTCGATTGAGGATGATTTCTCATTGTTATAGAATTTTGCACCATATATTACATCAAAAGCTTTCTAGATTTTCTATGCACTTTCACAATGAGAGATAAAGTTAAAATTATCTTGATTAATATGAGAATACAATTATGCATAGCAAGAGCATTAATCGAGATAATTTTCTCATCCGTTATATCACATCCATTTCCAATAATATCCCAACATTTAATATTAATAAATTTTAAATAAAATTCCATTTTTAACTTCCAATTTAAAAAATCTGTTCCGTCAATAATAGGAGGGATAATATTAGAACGACCCTTAGCAAAAGTAGACATTTTATTTTTATTTTTAAAATTTGTTTCTGAAAAATTAAAACTTTTAAAACAAAAATGGCTTTTGTACCTAGCTTTGATACCACTTGTAGGATCAATTTCACCCTAGAGGGGGGGGTGAATAGGGTGATGCTATCAGTTATACAAATTATTGCGGAAATTTGTATAAAATAATTTCAACGTAGATATATCAAGATAATAGCAACACAGATAATAGTAGAATAATAAATGAAGAAATAGAACGATACAGAATTTACCCAGCTTCGGCAAAACCCTGCCTACTTGCTGCCCCTAAGGTTTCTACTAGAAATTAAGCAGTCAAACGCTTATACACGTAAACTCACGACACCCGCTATGGACTAGCCTTAACTCTACGCTCAAAACCCTACCACAACTCAGCCACTGAGTTGTGAATTCTCAAACTACGCCACGTAGTTTGTCCCCTAGTTACACGACTAGAATTTACGCAAGTTAAAAAGGAAAATACAATTAAAAGACAATTAAAAATCAAAACCCCTAATTTATAAACTAAAGCCCAATTATGTATGCCGGCCCAATAAAAATGATAGAGATTAAATCCCTTTTCTTTGTATAATTCGGCCGAACTCCTTTGCTTCGTCCTTTGGAAAATGGGCTGCTTGTTCTCATTCCTCTTTGCTATGAAATTAGGGCTTTTGTAATTCTTGAAGCAGCCGATTGATTGTTGGTTGATTACAATGGCCATTGTACTGCTTTGCTTCCGCAATCGACCGTTTCTTCGATTCTCACATGGCTGCTTCAATTCGATCGAGTTTGATTTAGACTTCGGTATGTAATTTATGCCTTTTTGCTTTACTCGTTAGTTTGCTTGAACTCGATCGATGATTCGAGTTAAATGATTGTTCTTTGATTCTTGAACTCGAATCTTGATTCCAGTTGAATGATTATTGTTCTCTTTAACTCGAACTCGAATGCATTTTTGCCGATGATGTTTAGGGTTTATATAGGGTTCAAACCCATTGATTTTCGTTCGTATATTTTATACGAATTCGTCAATTGATTTTTTCTCGGCTATACGATTTTGCTTGGACGTTGATGATGATTTCTGACCTCTTCCAATTTGTATATTTGTTGTTTACTTGGTTGACATGGTTTGATTTCTCTGACGTTGTTTTCCTTGCTAACCACGGTATTGATTTTGAACTGTTCGACCTGTTCATTGTTGCCTTGGTCATCACGGTGTTGATTTTCTGGTGACTTCAATTATGCTTTGCTTTGAGCTTGGCCTTGATAAAATTGATTTTGTGAAAGTATTTTGGGTTGAGAATTTTACATTCATTTTTCTGATGACTTTGGCCACTGTCTTGCTCAATTTGAAATTCCTACATTGACTTGATTTGAAACTGTGTTAACCTTGTTCTGCCTTTGTTCATTGCCTGACTATTCTTGTGTGTCTGCACATGTGTACTCGAGTCTGATTTATGTAGTCTTGCTGTTTTATGACTTCGGCCAGTTGAAGCTGTGATGATTGTTTCACTTGATTTGTTGCTTTTCTGGTTGATATATTTGTTTACTTTACTGAACTTCGAGTCATGTAGTTCATGTGCAGTTTGTAGTTTACATTCACTTGTGTACATTTGTTTGGTCGACACTTGCTGTTGGTCTTTGGTGCACTTGCTCATCTCTGTTGTGCATGCCTGAACTACTTTGTTCATGTATTGCTTGGGCTTTGCTGATTTGAGAGCCTATGACCTTTGTACTGCTGTATTGAGTTGTTTGGTCGACACACTTCAAGCGGTCTATAGTTGTACATTCATGTGCCTCTTGAGTCTATATTTTGCTATCCATTGTTCTATATGTTTGCTCCTTCGAGTCAGTGAAACTTGTATATGATTGTTTTGTAGTCTGGTCTAGTTTTGATATGCAACCTTGAGTCTTGTACATGTGTGCACTGCCTGTGTATGTCTTATATGCATTCATCTTTTCCACTGAGTATGTTGACATATTAACTTGGTTGAACATGTGCACTGAGTTAGTCCTCATGTGTACTGATGCATTGTATTTTCATTTATCTTTGTGCGTGGGCAGTTTGGTTAAGATTTGGTTTCACCGTATTTGATCCTTTAAGTTGCTTGTAGTTGTGTTGACTTTGTTTGCCATTTTTCTCTTGTTTGGTTTGTGGTGCACTTGCTTCTCTGACATGTTATTGTGCTTGTGCACGTCACTTTTCATTTTGATTTTACTTGAACTTCATCTTGATTTTTGGAATTGTACCTGTGTTGAATCCATCTTGTAGATCGGGTTTGACCTTGTTCTCGTGTTATGACTTTATTTGTATTGCACTTGAGTTGAACTCGGCTTTTGATTTGGGTTTGACCTTGTGCTCACCTGTCCCTGCAATTCTATCAAGTGTATATCGGTGTGCACTGCCTTGTGGCATGTACAGTGATACACCGTGCATGTCACAAGCTGTTCGTGTATGATGAATTCGAATTAAATGATGACGAACAACCCAAATAACCGAGGCACATATTATTTTCAAAATCCACATTTTATTTTATATTGTAAAAATATTTCCTTTTCAATTTTACTGCATCAGTATTTATTTTTGCAGATTGCTCAAATGCTGGATTCAATCTGAAATAAAGTTGAGGATAAATTATGAGTGAATGAGCGATATGTAGTGAGGTGTATTTGTAAATGATAGATTATGATGTAATTGAATTTGTATTGTAAACAAAGTTGTATATGTATATTGAGAGCTTGAATTTGTACTATTCAAAATTGTAATAAGTATTTATTTGAATAAAATATCTGTTTGAATTTTAAATTCCATGTTATTTATTTTATTCACCAAATATTTAATTAATTATGTGAAAAATTAAATAGTACATTAACAAATACATTTAAATGAATATATATATATATATATGTTTATTATCATCAAACAAAAATCATATACTAGCATATTCAACACGTTTGTCTCATTGTTATAATAATTTGTTGTACTTGTTATTGGAATTATTTCTTCATCGTCACTAGTTTGATGGTTAAGAAAATATTCATCTAACGAAACATGTAAACTTTCTTCGATTGTGTTAGTTCGTTTATTAGAATTTCTATACGCTTTGCTACGATCTGAATATCCAACAAAGATTCCTTTATCGGCCTTCGGGTCAAATTTTCCCAAATTATCTTTTGTATTTAGTATAAAACATTTTGATCCGAAAGTTTTAAATTATGATACTTTAGGTTTTCTTCCAAAAAATATTCAAAACAAGTATGTTTAATCATAGGTCATATGCTTACTTGATTCAAAACATAAGAAGCCGTAGCAATAGCTTCATCCCAAAAATGTTTTGGTAAACCACTACTATTTAATAGTTTTCGTGCACATTCTTGTAACATACGTTTTTTTTCTTTCTACTACACCATTTGTAGAGGTGTGCGGGAAAAAGAAAAATTATGAGTTATACCCTTTTTATTACAAAAATGGCTAAAAAGATCATTTTTGAATTCTCCATTGTGATCACTTCGAATATTCTTAATTTTCTAATCCATTTATGTTTGAATTCTTTTAGCAAAATTTTTAAATATTCCAAAGGTGTCACTTTTATAATTTGAAAATAAAGTCCATGTATATCTTGAAAAATCATCAACTATTACGAAAACATATTTGTTGTGATTTATAAATCGTACTTGAGTTGGACCAAATAAATCTAAATGTAATAATTCTAATGGTTGTTTTGTAGAAATATTATTTTTAGATTTAAAAGAACTTTTCTTTAGTTTTTCGATTTGACAATCGTCACATAAATTTTCTACTTTATAATTTATTTTAGGTAAACCTCTAACTTGCTCATATTTTGCTAATTTATTATTATATTTAAAATTAATATGACAAAATCGTTTATGCCACAACCATGGATCATCATGTTTGGTGGTTAAACATAAATTTGAATTTTGATTTATATTCATATTTAAGACTTAAATATTTTTGTTTCTAAAACCCTCAAAGATAAGTTGTTTGTTATTGTCGAAAATATTACATCTATCTTTTTCGAAATTTATTTGAAAACCTTTATTGCATAATTGACTTATGCTAAGTAGGTTGGGTTTTAAATTTTCTACTAACAAAACATTTGTAATAATAGTAGAGTTAGATATACCAGAGTTGATGACTTCTCCAATGCCAACGACGTAACCTTTTGAGTTATCTCCAAAAGTTAACGTTCCACCATCGATGTATGTTATATTTAATAACATTTTTGAGTTTCCAGTCATATGCTTGGAGCATCCACTATTAAGTATCCATTTCTCCTTATTTTTTATTTTGGGTACCTGCAAAATAAAAGATAATTTAATTGGTACCCATATACTTTGTTAGGGTCTTAGATGTTAGGAGAAGCAGGTAGCCATACCCAAGAAGATTTGGTACCATTATGAACATCATTTTTATTATAGCTACATTATCTAAAAAATTGTTAATATTTTTTTACCTAATCAACTTATTATTTGTCTTAGATAACCTAATTTTTATATTTTTGGTATTCGTATTAGACTTAGATGATCTTTTAGTCTTTGATAAATAAAACTATATTTCTTAATATTATTTCTTTTTTGTTTAGGAATATTTTTAATTCCTATTCCATTTCAATTACATGACGGTTTTGAAGTTTTGATAAGATTTTTCAAATCTTGTTTTCCTTTATTAAATTTTGAAACATTATTTGTAATTTTATCTACTTTTTCTTTTAATTCTAAATTTTCAATTTTCAATGTTTCTATCTTACTTTTCAAGTTGATATTATTTTAACAAGTTATCCTTTTCTGGTCCAATATTTTCAAAATCATTAGATATAGTCGTATTTTCAACTAAATTACTTTTAATTTTTTCTTGAGATAATTCTAGTTCTTCCTCTAAAATAATTTTTTCATCTTTTAAAATTCCTATTTCAAGTTCTAATCTATTTATTTTGGCTATGTGGTATTTTTTTTTTAATTTGTCTAAATTTATCATCTAATTCCATGCTAAATTCAAATAATTCGTCATAGCTAAGTTCGGGACATACCTCATCAGTTTGTGCCATAAAACATACATTAGCTGTTCTTCGTCACTATCGCTGTCACTGTCTAATGATGATGAAGAATTTGAGTCATCCCATGTTACTTTGAAAGCTTTCTTCTTTCTGAATTTTTCAAATTCGTTCTTCTTTTTTCATTGTTGAGCTTGGGACAATCTTTCTTCATATATCCAAATTGATCACATTTATAACACTTGATTAACGTTTGATTTGTGGAGCTTGATTTTCCTCCTATCTAAAATCTGGCCATTTTCCTAAATTTCTTGAATTTGTTGTAGTTTTTGGCAATAAATGCGATTTCTTCTTCGACTAAGTCAGAATCTTCATTTGTTACTGGGAATGCTATGTTTTTCTTTTGTGAATTTTTCTCTTTTCTTGCCTGCAAATTAACTTCATAGGACATTAAATTCCCTATTAATTCTTCAACTAAGAGTGTTGAAAGATCATTAGCTTCTTCGATAGCTAATACTTTTCTTTCCCACTCTGGAGTTAAAGAATTGAGTATTCAAGATATTAAGTCAAAAATTTTGATTTTGACTCAAAGTGCCATTAAATCGTGTTGAATGGTTTGGAATCTAGAGTACATGTATACTATAGATTCATTTTGTTTCATTTTAAATGATGAAAATTGACTTTGTAAAATTAAAATTTTAGTTAGTTTAACTTTTTTTGTGCCTTCGTTTGTAACTTGTAAGGTATGCCAAATATCATATGCAGTGTTACATAACATGACACGTGAAAATTCATTCTTGTCTAATGAATAAAATAAAACATTCATAGCTTTGGCATTATTAAAAGATGTGGTTTTTTGTGCATCGTTCCGTGTGTTTATAGCAGTGTCAGGTGCTTCATATTTATTTTGAGTGGCTGACCAAATTTATAATCCATTAGCTTCCATAAAAGATCTCATACGTTTTGATCAATATGCATAATTAGAACCATTAAAAAGTGGGGGAAGTGTTGTGGATTGTCCTTCTTGAAAAATACTTGCCATATTAAAGTGATTCAAATACGTATTACTGTACTTTGATCAAACCTTGCTTCGATACCAATTCAAAGTCTATAGGGTGGATTGTGTAGTGTATATGCAAGTGTATGTGACAAATATGTGATACAACTAAAATAATCTTAACCTAAGTAAATATAAAATAAGCACACCAGGATTTTATGCTGGTTCGGACCTCTCGTCCTACGTCCAGTCCCCAAGCTCCATTTCGAAATTCGACTATCAAACATCCTTGCTTTGCCCGGAGGAATAGGCTTGGTTACAATAAGTTGTTCTTGTCAAATATGTGTTCTAGTATAACATGGATGTTAAGTAATTAGTACAATTGCTTCCAATATATATCTAAAGAGTATTGCCTATAAAGAACTAAATAAATGGAAGAGTGAATACAAGTATATATTGTAGAGATCAAGAATGTATGATAGAGAGTAGAATTAGAGAGCGTAAGTAAGGTGATTTGTTCTCTTGATTCTTGATGCTACATATTGTTGTAGATAGGTATCTTGAGTAGTTGCATCCACTAACGAGTGCTTTACAGTTGCTTCCTGTTGATGATGAAGAGTTGCAGCAAAGAGAAGCGGAGATGTCCATTCGAATGTGGCAGTTGAAGTTCTTATTTGAAATCCGAGTTTGAAATCAGACGTTTAGGATATGTTTCAAATGTTTGATACTATATATATTTTTGAATATACTTGTAGATCAGACATCAGAGTGCAATTGCCAAATGTCTAGTTCAGCCTGTCTGTTATTCCAGAGAACTGTTTCAGACATCTGGCTTGTGCACCCAGATGTCTGATATTGTGCATATCAGTTTTTGTGCTCTTTTTGTTGTGCATCTTTGTTCTTATCAGCTTGTAGTCTCTTGTAGTGTCCTTCGAGCCTTGCTCTTTTCTTTCTAGTGATGTTGTTCTAGTTGTATATATAAATATATATGTATATTCAATTTCCATTGTATAGTTGTTGTCATCGAAACCATAGATTTGATTTCCTAACACTAGAAAGTCAAATTCTAAGTGGTCACACTTCATCCCACGTGTCGCATACCCTTCCTATCGGATTTGCAACTCTTAATATGTGGGTTAAAATTAAACTTATCTACCAAACATTGAGATATAAAAGAATATGATGCACCGGTATTAAATAAATCGCTAACAGACTTACCATGGATCTGAAGCGTACCTTCCAATGCTGATTTCTCTTTCTCTTGGGTTGTTGGCTTTGAAGTAACGGGATTCAATGCAAATACTTGGCCTTTATCTCCTTTAGCTAGCTCTTTACACGGGTTCTTGTAGTGCCCAACTTGATCACAGTTGAAACATCTAACCACTACAACAAATAGGACGTTTAGCAGTGTTTTTAAAAATGCTGTGAAAGGCTTTAACAGCATTTTTAACAACGCTGTATAACGACATGCAGTTGTAGGTAAGGAACATACCACAGCAATAGAGAAAGCGTTATAAAAAGTCCATTTTTAGTGTGTTATTAATACATTTTATAGCGTTTATTTTGATGAGCTTAAAAATTTTCTTAGCTTTCAAATTCTGCTATCAAATGTATTTCACGGTAGTTATGTCTTGCCATGATATTTATTCATAGCATTTTATATGTTGCTATGAATGTTCCTTCTTCGGTATTTTTCCATTGTTAAAAAGTTTTTATGACAGTCCCAAAATGCTATAGAAGCATACCATAGCATTTTGAAACGTTGTTGAAAGTTTACACAGTGTTTTTGGAACGATTTCGAAAGTTTACATAGCGTTTTACAAATGCTATCGTTTATTATTTTTGCATTTCCCCCTTTTATTTGTTACTTTTCTATATACATTGGTCACAATTTATATACCAACAGGGTTAAATCAACACGCACATTTCACAATCAACATATTATATTAATTGCACATCTTATAATCAACATGTAATATTACATAATCAAATATGCAATATTCTTACATCAAAACATGTATAATACGTCCATAATATTTCATAAACAATGTAGAATAAGTGACAGCTAGTAACCAAAAGTAGTGATACATACAAACAAAAAAGTAGTTATTGCATCAAAAATAACTTCAAACCCATAACTTATTGCGGCACTTTACCTATCCATCTATAAATTAAAAGTTCACAAATTAGCAAAATAAAACGAAAATACAATAAAATATAGTCTTGAACATAGTCGATGCAAGCAGAAACAACATGAAATGTGGTCTAGAACAAATGAAAAGTGATATTATTGTTAACACGATATATATATATATATAATAATTCATATATACTTATGTATTATTTTCATACATATATTTCTATGGTACGTTTACATTCTCTTGTTTAATAAGTTTATCGAGACATTATTATTATAACCACTATTTCTAATTACTCATTATTGTTACTATTTGTACATAAGACATTATATATATGTATGTATATGTAAGTAACATCTATGATTTATATGATTTGAATGTATACATAGAGATATATGATATGATATCATGTGTGTACATGTAGAGATATATGATACGATATAATATGTAACGTTTATGTAATATTTATTTATTATAAATATACATAATTTATATTAATTCATGTACTTATTATATACATATATTATGTTATTTGTTATATATTAATTCATATGTAATTTATATTAATTAATACACATAATTCGATAATACATTTCCAAGCTTTAGTTTAGTTCATCAAAATATTATTATTACTCTTCCTACTAGTATTACTATTTACAATACACACACATGCACCAACGCTATTTTCAATATATGTGTGTGAGATTTAGATGTATAAATTATATGATTTACATATAAATATGTAATTTATACTTGTTCAAATATATAATTTATATAATGTATATGTGCATAACGTATATATATTCAAAGCTGTAAGTGCGACCACCCATGAAATATGAGAGTATGTAATAAATCAAGCTAGATTCTGTATATAATCTATAAAATCTTATGGAATCGTCTAAGACTTCAAGACAAAAAAGTTTATGATACAGGAACAGAAAACATGTACCTTGGTTCGATTTTATATTTTTTTTTAAAAAGGATCATTTAACACTAAAGCTCAATACCACGTCACATGAAAATAAAGGGTAAGAAATTACAGATCTAAAGTAAGTAGTAATTTAATCCTTTACTTACTTCATAGCTTCTGAGTTGTCCATCCATACTCTGGCAGCTTTAAATGAATGTGGATAAGTTGCACCTAATGAAATAATAATCCAACATATCAGATTTTTGTGTTTTTATAATAGCAAGTTATCCAAAGAACATTGAACTCCTTAACTTAGTTACCAAAATCACAGATTTAAGGCAAAGAAACTAAGATGCACCACTTGCTTCTAGCTTAATTGTTATACCAATGGCTACAAATTTGAAGATGCTAACAATAGTTTAATCCATTAGAAGCTAAGCTTAATATAGAATTTAAATAGCATCAGCTACGTAAACAAGTTTTATCCTTTTTTATTAATGATTTTACGGTTTCCATACTACACCTTAATCCCAACCTACTAAGACCACTAATACTAATCTGAGAAGAGGACGAGATTGCCTTACTAGTGAGATTGAAGTGAATAAGAGCGGCATGAAGTAGAAGAGAGGAGAATTACCGAAACAATTATGGCTTTTATAGTGAATGGAAAAATAAATAACTAAACAGTAGATACATTATAATAAATCCCTTAACCTGAATTGTAAGTAATATTTTCATGCATAGTATTTCTCTAAGTTGTTGGGCTAGTGTATATTATAAACTATTTTGTTATTCTACATTATAATGTTAACCGACTCCTAAAGTTACCTCATAATTAATTTCTTCATCCATACGAGTTTCTACAGTTGTCCATTTACTCCCATCCAGCTACAACTCAAAAGTGGGAGGTGAAGCCTTACCGTTATCATTCTGGTAGTAAAAACTAGCTATTGCAAGTATTTGTACATCGCTTTATATAGAAAATGAGTAACATTTCTTCTTCCTTGATGTAAATGCATGAAGAGTTTCAACTGATCTAGAAACTATTGCAGATGCTTGCACAATGTAACTCTTCCCGATGTTTATGTAAGGCCTGCCTGATTCCCAGTCTATTTCTTTTCATCTATATGAGATTTAGTTACACCACAGTCAATGTTGGAAAGCACTATCAACCATATTATCACATGCAAACAAACATAGAGTTATAAGTAATTTGTACAAAATAATTTGATATTCGTACTATAAACTGAAAGAGAGTAGTTACACTTAGCTGAGGATACAATATAGATGAGAAAAAGAACAAGCGATAAAAGAAGGTTGCCATGGCTTGTATTCAGTTTGACAAGATGAATAAGGTGTATATATAGGTAAGAGAATTAGTGAACAAGTATATAACAAATAGAGAATGACAATCTAATACGATTGGAGCAGAATTATTCATACTAGACTTAAATATATCGTGCGTGTGTGTGTGTGTCTGTGTGTATGCGTGTGTGTTTTTCTGCTTTTGGCTGAAAATTAATTAAACTTCAATTGATATTATGTTTTCCATAGATTGACTCTTCATGTTCTATAAAACACTCATGCATACATATTAATGTGCCTGACTATTGATTTAGATGTGTTATACATTGCATGATAAGGCATTTCATATAATGATAAAAACGAATTCACAAATCTTATAGCTATAAAACATGAATTTTTTGCTGAGGCAACACTCCTCGGTTCAGTTTTAACTGAAGCAAATATGCCTCGGTTTTAACTGCGGTGCGTTGCCTCACTTCAGTTTTAAATTTCTACAAGATGAATCCATTGTACTCTTTAGATGTTACAAGTTAAATCTTGCTACCTGCTTTAGTCTCTCTCAGAAGCACAAAATTCAAAACTAACCTTTCAAACATAACAACAGTAAGCACAGTAGTTCCAAAAGAACGGTCAAGGGAACGTGAGTCAAGGCTCTTGCAAATGCACTCTTTATGGATTTATCCACACAATTAATCACAGGTCATTAGTAAGCCCACAAAAACTAATAGGTTAATAGTGACCCAAGAAACATTAATATGACAAGGAGTCAATTAAACAAGGGATGAGAATTCCGAAATGTTTTAACTTGTATGCATATCGTCATAATATTTTGAAATGACTATTTTTTTAACTATTGTGGATGCAGGAGCATAGTATATTGTTTAATAAAGGTTTTTTGATACTAGTGAGGGGAAAAACCATTCCGCCAAGTGGCATGGTCTCATTAGATATCTAAATGGTTTTACATGTTAGATTATTATTCATATCAAACTTTATGTCTGACTCGAAGTTTTTGTTTTCCACTTAAACTCTCGGGTACTCAATTGGTTTTGAGTAGTTTGAGAGTTGAGGTTTTCAGGTACCTTATTAGACGAATAAAACTTCTAGAGACATGCAGGAGGCATAATAGATATTTAGAGTTCTCTTTTACTTGATTCCACCGTGTTTTTTATAATGGAAAAGTTTTCAAATTGCCAGTATATACTATGATTGTAACGACCTGAAATTTTCAACCCCGAAAATTCGACATTAATATGTTCATTGTAGAAATGCCGAGCAATCGAATGCCGGAAATTCCAGATTTTAGGGTAAAGAAGAAAAGAGGTATAAGAAGAAACAGAAACAAAACACAGAATCTCACTTTCATAGCGGATATAATATTAAATAATAGCATTTATACGAAGAAAAGCTGTAACTGTCAATTTACATTCAATACATCAGAGTAAAATCATTCACAAATAAACTAGACAGTTGTAACAACTTGTCCGAGACTACTAACAATATAATTCCAATACACAGCGAAATATACTCCAAACGTTCCTGCCATCCAGCTCGCCTCCTGAGCTCCAGAACGTCCCAACCTGAAAATCTATAATACTCTGTTTGACCCGAGCACTACAATCAAATAACACCTGGGTCAGGCTGGAAGATAGCGTGAGTAAACCCATATAACAAAAATACTGAGGTATAAAACTTAGTTGAAATCCCGAGGTAACTCGTACCTCACTACGAGTTCTTATCTTGTTAAGCCAACACTTATTTCACAAATCAATAATCAAGTACCATAACTTGTTTTAATTGGTCCAGTTACATAATTTATTTCAGTCTAGCCTATTTGATTCTAAACTAAGATCTATAAAGAATTATTGTAGATTACTAATCGAAGTGGTTCCGGGTATCTGCTTGATATCCGACCCCGGTCTCTTCGAATCCCATAACATTTTATCCAAGATGTTTAAGTGAATATAATTCAATTTATATTCAGAGTAACATATCCACATAGCGATTCCACTACAGAAATAATCCATATTATCACAGTTCATCCCAAACATATCATATCACATAGCATCACAAATTATGTATCAGGGATATCAAATAATCCAAGGCACTCAATATAATCAATCATCGTTAAGCAAGATTAATTGGTTGTTCAATTCCTAATTAGTTTAGTTTAATCTTCAAATAAATTAAATTAATTACCTTTAGATCCTGCTTACTTACATTATTTAATTACAAATCATTTATCATTACTATAATTAATTAATGAAATTAACTTATCAACCTTTAATTATTAACATTAATTAATTGTACTATAATTAATTACATTAATTAATGATCCTTCAATTTCTTCCATTATTTAATTCCCTTTAATTACTTACATTAAGTAATTATTCTTTTAATTTATTACATTCAATAATTATCCTTTAATTAACTACATTCATTAATTATTACTTAAGACCCTAATTAATTTAAAGTAAACCATTCATCTTAATTAATCACTTACTCATCAATTAATTACTTCCATTAATTAACTAACTATTCTTAAGTTACTTATTACCGTAATCACATCTTAATTACATCATTAATCTTATTTAAAAATATTTAGGAATTTATTACATAATTAACCTAATATATAATTTATACAACCAACACAATTTAAAAAAAAAACATTTAACTTTAAAATTTAAAATTTAAACTTTGAAACTTGTTTAAAAACTTGATAAATACTTATTCTTTTTAATACACTTAAACTCGATCATGCTTCATTTTGAAACTTGGTTATTTAAACACAAACAAAAATCCGAGCCCATGCTCGCAAACACTCGAGCCAAACCCCCTGAATTCTCGAAGCAAACCCCGAGCTACGCATACTCTGCTTCTTCCTTCGAGACAAAACACAAAAGACACCGAGCTTGACCCGAGAAACCTCATCTTTCCCAAACCCTCAAACAACATCGAACACCACTGTGCACATATGCACGTGCACCTGCGAACGATGATGCTCCGACCAACCACGCTGCCTCCAACACGTTGTCGACGATCCATACAAATGTCATGTCCACCTAGAAAATCAAAAACATCGGAGAATCAAAATCGAGAAGTGTGATCACACGCTACAAACCCAAACCCCTCGACGAAAGAACCTTGCCCGACGAACCTGATCACCAGAACTCACGCCGACCAACCACGAGCATCATCATGAACCTACGCTTCGATTCCCCATTCACCGGTCCAGTCTGATTCACACTTGAGGACAAGAACGCCTAGAGAACAACGACCATAAAAACTGGGCATGAAACCCTACTACGGCGCCGACCAGCTGCCTCGACCATCTAAAAATCCTTCCTCCATTTTTCCGATGATCCTCAAGACTCCAGCCACCTCTAGCATCAAGCAGGACGAACAACACCTCGCCAATCAACGGAAATCAACAAACTTCCCATATCGATCAAATCGAAAATCCACAACAATCCCAAACCTAAAAATCCATATATCTATATCAAAATTCATTATTTCTATGTTCGAATCAAGTTATAGAATCAAATCAAGAACTTCAGACGTCTGGTTTCCTTACTAGAGTTGATTTTTTACTGTAAATTCCTATTTTATAATATTTACTAAATATTTTTACGTGAAATTACTTTTAAAAATAATGTTACATTCAAATACACATTTCATCTTTAGAGATCTTAGCCTAACATTGAATATATGAAGTGGAATCGAATTGATTTGAATGTGCATGAACCTGTTATTCATATAGACACACACACAGACACACATACATGCAAAGAATAATCCATATTTATATACACCCAAACACTTTAATTCATCCATGCAAACATTACTTCAATTTTTGATCACATGCAATAATCATATAAACAGATTAAGTTTTTTTTAAAAGATTGTTTACTCACCTGATATTTATAAACAAAGGAACAAGACTTTATTTTTGAACTGGAACTTGAATGTTGATCTGAAGCTTGATTTGATCAGATCTGCTAATTTGATTGCGATCTTTGAAATCCTTGACTTTATTTTGAAAATGACCGTCTTATTGACTGAATCTATATTTGTTTGCTCAGGTTTTTGTTTTCTATTTTAGTTTATAAAAACTGTTTGCTTTAGTTTCTTTTATCTGGTTTTGATTTTTAGTTTTGTTTTTGGATTTTGAAACATAAGATAGAAAATTGAAAAGCAAAAGTATAGATGTGTATCAATATTTGAATTTCCTTTTATTGATTAATTTTAAAAATAAATGACACTTGTATTACATGTTGAAATTTAATACATGCTTGTTTAATGCATGGCATAAATCCTTTACACTTGTTAATCTCATGTGTTACAAAGCTTACACATGTTAATTTCCATGTTAAAATACTTACACGTGTATTTATAAGTTTTTATAAATTTTATCTATTTTTTAATTTATATAAACATACAAATTATTTTTATCTCATGAATTCCAAAAGATATATATATATCAAGCTTTTTATTTATTCTTGTTTAAAACTTTAATTAAGTTATTACCATTTCAAATAATAATTATACATAAAAATTGATCTTTAGTGTTTTGGAAATGTAGAATTTTTAACTTTAAATATTCTTTGAAAATTTAATACATTGAATTCAAATTAATTCTTTCTATTCAAAAAACATAAATATATATACATTTAAAATTTTCAAAATTCTAGAGTTTGCATATACCTATTTATATATTTGTTAATTTACTATAAGATTTATCATTTTCAGATATTTATAATTCAATATTTATTACAGTTTCAAATCCATTAATATACATCCAGACATTTTAATTATCAAAATACTATCTGTTCAACCAAATAAAATCAGTATCTCAATAGTAAAAATCAGTTAATTATCCAATTATTAGATGTTCAAAAATCCGGGTTATCACACTGATCATCCAAGGAGCATCATCATATGTCGCTATTGGCGTACGTTGTAATAAACATATTTTTCTGAGCGTGGTTTTTGAATTTGGGAATATGTAATGAATTGGAAATGATTTGAAGTGGAATGTGATTTTGTTTGAAGTTTTAATTTTTTTTCCATATTTAAGCGTTTTTGTGTACCAATGAATTTAACACTGCCATATTTGGTCATCGAGAATTAATAACTATGGATGACTGCAACACCCGTAGCCGTTTGTTTTGGGCCTCCAAGTTAGGGGACTTTACACCAGTCCCATTTGGTAATCTAATATTTGAGTCATTTTACATAGGGAAACCTTTCCAAAATTTCCTTGAAAAACTTTTCAAATTGATTTAAAACCTTTAAATCTAACTGGCATAAGGAAAATACATATACGCTACGCTTTACTCAAAATCACCATGCCATGTTATTTATACTTTACACAAATCTTTGTTGATGAAAACATATAAACCTTTTAAAGTACCCCTTTCGAATATGTTAAAAGAACCTCTTTTGAAACAAGGTAAAACCTTTATTCCATCTAGGACGTAAGGCCAAAACCATCCTTTCGAAACCATTTATAGAAACCTTCGAAACCATTGAAAAACCTTCCTTCCTAAAGCTTTAAAACCTTAGACATATTTCTTTTAAAACTGCCTTTAAAAAATATTGGAAAAATCTTTCCTTTTAGACCTTTCAAAACCATTGGAAATCCTTCCTTCAAAACCTTTCGAAATCATTGGGGAACCACCCTTTCGAAACCTTCATTTAAAAACCCTTTCGAAAGCAATAAAACATTAAACCTTTCGAAAGACTTTGGATTCAATTAAGACATGTGGAAATCTTTCGAAACTATTCAAAATTTACCCCTTCGAAACCTTTGAAAACCGTTTCGATCGAAATCATTTGGGTTATGCCTTCAATTAGAGTAAAAAGATCTAAAACCCATTAAAGTCGAAATCATTCCTTTCAAAAGCCATTCTTAAGTAAAGAAGTGATGGTATCGAAACCAACCTTTCGAAAGCATTGGATAAATGGCCAAGTTTTTAAAACAAAGTATATCTTCTGAAACCAATGACATCGAAAGGTAAGAAAAGCGACAGTTAGGGATTTCGACCCCTTCAAAAGCATTACTTAAGAAAAAAGAGTGCAACCCGTTCGAAATCATTTCTTTAAGACAATTTTACCTAGTCGAATGCTAACCAAGTCAAAAGCAAAGCAGGTGCAACTTCATTTTAAAACAAAGGCATGATTCAACCCTATCGAAACCATACGTCCCAACCCTATCGAAACCATACGTCTCAACCCTATACCTTTTGCCTTCATCCAATTAACTGTGTACTAAGTATATTGATATCCTATGTACTAGATTCAAAAGCAATGATGGTGAAACGTCCAGGTCGGAACCCCTGGTGCCAAAAGTGGCGAAACGGGCTAAAAAGAAGTAAATTTTATCTTTAACTTAAAAGATAAATACTTTTTGACCAACCTGCTATGTTTGTCAAATTTCCATTGATTGCTGAATTTCTTTTTTTGAAAAGTGCTGCCAAGATTTCAAGAATAAACAATAATTTTATTTTATAAAACATGTCTTCTCCTTTTATAGATATATAAAACATTTAGGTCTCATACCTCAAATAACTTTATATATTCATTAAAATACTTAGGAAAATTCTACAAAAATTCAATAAAGTTATTTTTAATACGTTTTCTAACATATATAAATTTAGACCCAAATAAATAATTATCTAGCCATAAATAATTTATAACCAAAAACAATCATTTTCTACACTAGAAAATTTATATAAAATCCATAATAATTTAAAAAATTACGAAAATTGAAACCCATCTTTATAATATCATTTTTGATCTAAACCTAAAGTCGCAAGGCATTTGACTATCATTTAATAAGGTTTCCTTATCAAAACATAT
This sequence comes from Allium cepa, assembly GCA_030765085.1. Taxonomy (NCBI): domain Eukaryota; kingdom Viridiplantae; phylum Streptophyta; class Magnoliopsida; order Asparagales; family Amaryllidaceae; genus Allium; species Allium cepa. The sequence goes on from CM060938.1 coordinate 682,962,779, forward strand.
CGCAAAATCTATGGGAACAAGCGTAAGTCATCAACAAGCATATATACACATTTAACCATTCAAAAACATGACATAAACTTACAAAACATTCAGATTTAGCTTAAAACTGTAAACATTCAGGACAATGAGATGTAGTCGTTATTCACCTTAGCTTGAGATTAGAATAGCTTTTGATTTGATTAACCTTCTTCCTTAGCTTTTTCTTCCTCCAGTTCTCTAAAATGGTGGCTGGCCTCTATGTTTTTAATCTGCAAATGAGAGTGGATTAGAAAATACATAGCTTAGGGGTTTAAGGTTTGGGGTATAAGACTTTCCTTGTTCCATTTTGACCCAGCTTACTTCCTAACCTTTTATTTATTTTATTTCATGTTATCTCCTTTTGATTTACTCATTAACATGGCACGGCTACCCCTATTAAATCTCAAATCTCAATCCATTAATTATCATGTTACATTATTTTATTCAATCTATCTTATTAAGTATCCTAAATAATGTTACTAAAAATATGGGTTGTTGAACACCCTTTATAAATTTTTGGATTTGGAATTTTCTTTACTTTATTTCCTCTCCCTCGACTGTTCCTCTTAACTTTAGTGCATCAAGTTCGAGTTAGGGCTCCATACATCCATTAATTTCTTCCAACTTAAATCGATTCTTTTATAAATTCGAAGATATATTCATCTCTTCTTATGGCGGCATCCATCTATATGTTTATCGCATCGATCCATATGGTTTTCGATCACTCCCTGTATTGAATCTAATCCATCATAACAGTCATTAGTGTTCTAGAGTGAAATGACATTGAGTTGAACATACATAAGAAAATAATAACATTTTTCATCAATCCCATAACGACTCAAGAAATTTTGGATCGATCACTTAAACTTTACATCGATGACTACCAATCGATGTAGGTAAAACACATTGGATTTGAAGATTCAGTTGTATATTACCAACGAAATGTCTAGAAATATATGTTCCATTTCAACCGATTTTGATGATTCCAAAATCTTCAATTTCTTGAAAATGCACTACCACTTTGAGGAAAGAGAAATTGAGAAAAAGAGTTCTTGTACGCATGGAATAGTTTGAAACTATTAGCATTATCACTACATTAACCATTTCCATCCAATACATGGTTCCATCATGTGCCAGGAACTCATTTGCAAGCACAATAAAACAACCACTTCATATAGCACAATTATGCATACCATGCACAAAGCATAACACACATGGACGTATAGGATATTACTTGCCCCCAACTAGTATACAAAGTCTAGTGGTTCGACACCTATAGATTATTACTTGCTCCCAACTAATGTACCGCCTTTTACACAATGGGAGTTCAATTATCAATGAGCATTCGACTCTATAGAATAGAAGAGCTAGAACCTAGCCAGCTCGACTAGAACCTACGGTCATCGATCTGGCTAAATGAGGTCTAACTTGAAGGTGTATCATAGGAGGAGGAAGATGAAGAAGAAGGCTATGATAATGATGACAAAGAAGATAGTTAATGGGAAGAGTAAGAAGATGCTTTGGAGAAGAGTCAACTTGAGAGAACATGAATGATCCGGAATTCCAAATTCAAGCCCCTAGTTTAGATGCCTAAATAAAGTTCTTCATGAGGCTATCTTGGGTCCATCATTGAGTAGAACCAAAAGCGCTTTACCTACCTCTCATGAAGTTAGTGAAATTTTCGGTCCTTTAACCATTCAATGCTCAATGATCTAGGGAATACGAATTTTGATTTCAATGAGTTGGATGCAACGAGCTCTTCATGAGATTAGGTCCTATTTAAATTACTCCCAAAAAGGATGAGCCTAACCTGCATATGCAATTTAATGCTTTTAGTCCATAGTTTAAGTAGAATTGTACTACACACACATCATTTAGACTTGCATACAAATTCACATTACGAATACTACATCTTCAGCAATCCTAATATATATTCCAACTTTATTACTATTTTATTTACAGGTGAATTGAGCCGGTTTAATTATACTACCATCCTTTCAAAGAACATAAAGCTCAAGGATTCCATATCTGTTCCTCGATGTCCTCCCTGCCACTATGAAGTAGATCATGGGAGAGATTCTCAAGGTGAGTTTTTATTGAATTTATGGAGGATGTCAAAGGTTTTAGCAAGATTCCACACAAGTTCCCCGGTTTAACCAGGATATCATTGATGTAGACTTCCCTTAAACTACTAATGTAAACATCTTATTTATGAGTCACCGATGGGTTAGTATAGTCCGACATTGGTGATGAATGAAGTGTGTTCCTGATCATTACCAGGCATGATGATTTGATTATACCTGGAATGGGTTTCCATGAATGTTAATAATTCATGTCTTATAGTCACATCCATGAGATAATCGATGCATAGAAGGAGGAAACTATTGTTCTGGGAAGCTTTATTTAGGTATGAAAAATCAGTGTATGTCCCTTCGAGTCCCATAGGGTTCCGAAGAAGTACTGGATTAACCACCCAAACCAGGGATTCAGATTCTCGAATGATTCCGTTAATGAGGAGCTTCTTTACTTCTACTTTTAATGCCATATACCACTTCAGGTTAAGTGGTCCTTTTTTGGCATATAAGGTTAACTTTGGGGTCATTGTTAAAGGTGCGGCATAGGATAGAGGCTTCATTATAGGTCATGTCAGCATGCTGCTAAATGAACACATCTATGTTTTATCGGAGGAACCTATCAACTCTGCTCTCACCTTTTAGTCTTGGATGACTTTGCTGGATTCGTCATTGCCTACTATGATAGTTTTAAGTTTTGTTGCTAGACCTCGGGGTTGATTTCCCCATGCGGGGTTCCAAGCTGTCGTCATTTTAACTCTTGCGCTAAGCTCTAATTCACACTTATTAAAGGTATAGACCATGCTTTCAATGAGGTTTTTGACTAGGATATACATCTATGTGTGAACATAGGGCCTTGGCTGCCTCTGACACTCATAGATGAATCCTCTAGTGGTTAAAGTAAAGGAATTGTTTTACTCATCCCCACTTTCCAATAAGGGTATGTCTACTTGTTCTAGGAAGGGATAAGTTCTTGTGCCCGGCAAGACTAGCCAAGGAAACTGGGTTTTCAAGAGTCTTGGCCGTTGCAAGAGAGAGAGCTTTATGCAGCTCTCGTGTTCTCTTAAGGTTGGGTTAATTGTGGTAAGGATATGACATTGCTATGGCTTGGATGAGGATTTTAGCATAAGAAAAATCTCTATAGGTGCGTGCACTGTCTCTGATGTTTCCCTATGATTGATGCTATTTGATCGGATGGGAGTGCTGACCGACTCTTGTATCCTCTTCAAATAATTGTGTTACAATGATCCAACATATGCAAAAATTGTAAGTGACTCAAGTTGTAGCACCCCACCTCTATACCCATATTGCTAAAGAGAATTACCAGGTAATCCTATTTGGAAATATGGAGAATAAGGCTAGTTGGAGAGACCACACGTGAATATTCCTTTGGACTAACACCGATACGTATCTCACCTCAGAATATATCAGTAATATATCTATTCGGTATCAGCACAAAGCAATAAACATGCTGGTTAACCAGGATAAAACAATATACAAAACATACAAATGACACAGAGCCACCGATCGCAGCAGGAAGATATACTATATTACAAAATGATATTGAATGTAAACAATGTCTATCTCACTACAACGGTATATACCGAGTCTAATTCACGGTATACAACTCAAAGCCATCTTAATACAAACCAATATAAGGAGACATCCAAAGAAAATATACATCGACAACTCAAACATAATATTATACACACACACACACACATATACATACATATATATGCATATACGTATATATGTTTGTGTGTGTGTATAGACTGTCTCCCCTAAAGCCCAATCATTAAAAATGGCTACTGTCCTTGTGCCTAAAATGTCTTAGACTAACCCAAATATTATATATATAATAAACTAGTTGTACTATATTTGATTCCCAATGTGAGTACATGATAGTAGGCATGGTAAATGAAAAACATAGCACATCAATAACTCAACGTAATATCAGATATAGCTTCATAATAATATACCATGCCATGAATCTCAAGTATCACCCATGAAATAGATATAGGCAAGTACATATCACGACATCTATAAATCGGGTGATAACAATCAAACTCATCGAAATCACAAAATACTATGGATATGCATGCAGCGTGTCCTAAAGAATTACCAAGAAGTGAGGAATTTCGTAAGTAATAAAAGATGAATTAAGAAAAGTTGAATCCAAAAATAAATAATCAAAGCATCAAATCTTGACTTACAACCCTAATGGAAATTATAACTTTCGACTACTTAGCCACAAAAGATAATCAGAAAATAAGGAGCCCAAATAGAATGAAATCTAAACCAAATATACAAATCAATATCCAAGAATATTATACCGACTTACAGTCCTGTTGGAAGTAAAACCTTTCGACCATTAGTCCTCAGATATTGCAAGAAGTACAAATCCTAACAAAAGCATAACCCATACAAAATATCGAAAGCAATATCCCAATAATTATCTCAACCTACAGCCCCGACGAAAGTGATAAAGTCCGACTGTCAGGCCCTAAAAGATATCCAAAAAACCTATAATCAATATCAAAATCAACCAAATACTAAATGTGCAAAATCATATATCTCAACCCACTGTCCTTGGAGAGGTGAAACTCTCGACTGAATGGTCGAAGGAGATAAAAGCATCAATTCAAACAAAATGGAAATCTTTTAGCCATACAATTATATGAGAGAATGAAAAACAAGCTAACATCAAGTCTCTAGTGCCAACGATAGACAACACGCAGCTGTCTTGGGTTAGGGTATCTTAAATGTAATAACCAACATTTTGGACGGTTTAAATTGACAATAAACCACACATGTCAAACTCAAACCATTCAAAGGGAGTATTGTTAGTGGGATAAATAACAAAATAAGAGAAATGACACATAATCTCACAGCGGAATGAAAAAATATCATAATCAAATAAACAGTTCATTAAGCCATTTTAAAAATAACATTTGATTACACTTTTACAATACCATTAGAGTTATACATATAGCAGGTACAGTAGGATAATGCAGTGGAACAACATGATGTTATGGAATAATACTAATATGATACTAACTCCATCCTCATCCTCCGGAAATAAAGTCAACACTAAAAGCTTAGGCCGACCCATGCGTAATAAAAAAATAACACTCGAGTCAGAACTAAAAGATCTTATGTAAGTTAAATCAACAACAAATAAATATAAGTGGAATGGCTTTAGAGATATGTATGGGATTTTACATCTCCTATCTAGTGTATACATGCGTGTAATAACTTAAGAGATGTTCGGGATTTTCCATCTCTTAAGAACACATTAAACTATTTATATGTATTAATATACGCTATATATGTAGTGTCTATCAGTAAAGTATTAAAATAACGCTAGGTTTTACCCATATCCCTCTTAAAACATTTTATATAAATGCCGAAGTCTTTACATTACTGTAAACTCCACCAAACCAGTGGGCTATTAAGGAGCACTCCATAATTACGACACAAACTAAAATTGTAGTGGGCTCGACAAGGAATATGATAAGGCACGTGAGGCAATGCCTAAGGTAGTATTCTACCATTTTGCATGCCCGCACTGGTTGTAACACATAGCAGCTACTACTGCCCACCTCGAAACACACTCCCATAATCAAATCAAGGGTGGCCACCAGTCAATCACAAAGTAACAGATATGGTATCGAAGAAGTATGTCCGATAAGAGGAGCGACCTCACTTGTTCCTGGATAGCTCATGTTTTAGTCATATCTAGTTGACTCGAAGGGGTCAGGGCTGCGTTCTTACCTTATATCAATAGCGTTCGCCAGACCATCCTACTTCATTCTGGATTCCCCACCACGTGCACAATTCTTAAAGTGGTTTCGAAAATGGCAGAGAGTACGACAATGTCTGACCCCGGTATCTTTAACAACAAAACGCTTATTTCACACCAGGGTGATTTTATAAAACATTTTAATAATAAAACCAAGAAACAGTTTATACCCTCATATCAAGATATCTAAATACTTATTCCACAAGTATAAATATATTCATAATGCCGAGGAAGATTTTATTTTCAATCAATTTCGAAAATAATTTGTAAATCTCTCTTAAACCATTTCTAAACTATTTATATGCTTTAGAACCATTTATAAAGCTATTTATAAATTCCAAAAAAGTTTACAACTCTTTCTCTTTTCATAAATTTATACGCTAATTCCTTAAAACTCTACCAAATCCCGTTATACAAGTTCTTGTAAAAAACCCTTTATAAAATCCTTTGCAACCTTTATAACTCCTTCATAAAACCATTATAAAATCCATTATATTTTTTTTTATAAAAATCCTTTTATAAAATCAACTATAAGATCTCCTACAAACTTTATTAAATATTCCTTACAAAATTTGTTACATTTTTATTTGTTAAAGTTATTATAAAATCTATAATCATTATATTAAATTGTACTTAAATAAACCTATTAAAACTATATTAAATATTTTATTAAATTAAATATTATATAAAACTCTTAAAGCTATATTAAATAATTTACTAAATAAAAATTTAAACCATATAAAAGATATTTTTAAAACTAAATAAAATTATAAGTAAAAATCTTAAATTTACTTTTTAAACCATATATTAACTTATAATTTAAAACTTTAAAACATATCAAATAAATTATTTTCCAAATATAATTTTTTTATATAAATAAAATCATTGAATTAAATTTAAAATCAATTTATAAATCAAACATCCTTTACCATTTAGAAAATAATTTAAAACCGACCAATGTTGTCCGTATATAATTTTCTACCCTATGGTCAAGTGATAGGGCATGTATCATTTCAATCCAAATAGTTAAATTTTCTTGGTATATATCATTCCAACCCATATCCTGAATCGAAAATTTCCAATCAATAAGATAGCTCGGGTTTATCATTTCAACCCATGATTTTCCCTAATCTATAAGATCATTCGGGTATATATCATTTCAACCCATAGTGATTAACAAAGATATGAACATCCAATCATCCAAAATGCCAATAAATAACATCCATCACAATCATCATCCAAACCAGCCAATAAATTACAACAGTTAACTGGTTATCATTATCAGGTATTTAACTAACAATTTAAATTCAGTTTAACTAAAAAAGCAATTTAATTCAATATAATTTCAAACTAAATTTAAACAGTATGTTACCAAACAACAATCAATAAATTTCTTAGTACGTCATAAATTTGATTTGATTAATATGAGATGATTTAGTATTTGTGAGTGGTTTAAATCACCCACCTTTGAATTATCATTGATTTAAAATCCAAATAATGCCCAAAAATCCAACAGTCTCAGAATTCAACCAAACCAGATCCATGTCATCCGTAATTTCGATATGATTGTAAGGGAAGAAACCAAGTCCAAATTCGAACTCGTATGAAAAAATTTATTCGAATTAGAAGGTTGAAAATTTTAAATTTAAATAAAACAAAATAAAAGTGCATAATCGTAATAATCTTACCATAGCAAACCCTAGTACCACGTACGAAGACCACCATCGAATCTCAGTCGGCACATTCATTGTCAAACATGCGTGCCTCCTCGCCACTGCACCAAGATTGGCCGCATCACCGAATTCGCTAGGTCACGTTGCCCCAGACCAAGGCCATGCGACCACTCCGCCGCCTCGCTGCAACTCCACGCTGCTGTGGCTTCAAAGCTATTTTCTGGCAACGTTGACAACTTCTGACATGAATAAACACCATGGATCTCCTCCCCTAATCGTCCTCTATGCAGCAGCGCCTCCCGATCGTCAATCGGACAACAATCCACCGTTGAAAAGCAAACCCTAATATGGACAACCTAGGCTTCTTCACTGATTTTTTGCCAAACCAAACCTCGATTGCAGAAATGAACAATAGATGTAGATTACGCTCTTCGAGAGCTTTCCAACGATATAAAATTTGATATGGTTTGAATAGTTTGAATTTTCAGTTTGATTTTGAATTTGGGAATTAGGGTTTTGATATTGACAGTCATTGAGAAGGAATAAAATATTAAACAGATAAATAGAGTTGTACTTATAGGAATATGAAATGAGAAATTCATTATGGTTTATAACAGCCTATACGTAGGCAGAGGTAGATAGGAATGAATGAACATATCGAATTGGGTCGAAAAGATAACAACGACCCAGAAAGCCCGTTTACTTCATGAAACGAAAATTAGTCATCCAATATTTTGAAATATAGGCTTTCGATATTTTTAAACTCAATGGAACTAGTTTCAAACCCTAATTCCATTGTATATAGAAATTAGCTTTTAAAATCAAATTATATTCATTTAAATTCTTACAATTGATTTCTACGCGTTTCGAACTCGCCGATCAAACGATAAGTTCGATCGCTACGAAACATAAAATCTTACAATAATTTACGGTTACGGATCCGATGAACTGGTTTCGTCGAAATCTGAGACAGTGGCCAAATGGCTAATTTTCATGTTAATTAAATAAATTATTATTAAATTCATTCAATCGCCTTTAAATTCAAATTTAAAAGTTAACAAGTTTGTCATTTTTAATTACATAGAAATTTATAATCTTTTAAATAAATTTTCCATGTTAAATCCAATATTTAAATATTGCACTAATTTCAACTTTCAATTAGAATTGTAATAAAACCGAGTTAATTATATTTCAATTTGAATCAGCTTCTTTCATTTCGATTTACACTCTTATTATTGAATCAACTATTACCTTATAAATATAATTAACATTAGTTTACATTTCATTACATTCATATTCTACAGTTGTCATCTCAACCCATATTGACTCTGGTATTTAATTACATTAATTCCAACTATTTATTCCAACAATTTTTTATTCCTTATTTACAAATTTAACCAAATTAACTTTATAATTATTTCAATTGATTGAAGTTACATTAAAATAGTTCTTAATAACATTCAAATAGCATTATTAAATCATATTCTAATTATTTTTCTTATAAATAAATTTTAAATTTTAAAATTTTCACAATATTAAATTTCAAAATCTTATTTAGTTTAATATTTTTAATTATCGAAAAAATAGGTTGTTACATTAAATAACAAACGGACATGCAACCAGTCCCTAATGTTAAACAATGATCGTCTCTAATAAGGCGATAATATCTAATGTCTCAAATAATGGACCTACCTAAGTCATCCAGATGGAAGACTAACGTTCCACAACACCGCTTCAGCAAATGCTAATGACTGTAGCCTATTTTCTACCGTCCCTAAGTTACTCATAGAATCGGCACACTCGTATGCATAACATGTCATAAACACTCTATTGGCTACACCAAGCATTGGCCAAGATTCTTACTTGCCCTTAGTAATGGATTTTTGGTCCTTATGTGACATCGGGGCAATGTTCTAATGAGAGAAATAACTCTCATCTTACAAATCAATAAGATGACATCACAGATTCAGGGTGCAACAGCGCAATCAGGACCGCTAGGATAGATAACTAGCCTATCTGGTGGGTTTATTTCATGCACTCTCCATAATGGCGTGAATTTTATTATATTGATTCCCAACAAGTACTCTAGACTATATAAGTCTATATGAGAATTATAACCAGTACTCTCGACTCTAGGAGTCCTGATAAGAGTGACAACAACTACTCTCTACTCAATAAATCCTATTGCGAGTGGTAATTGATACTCTCGATTTGATAAGTCTCGATGAGAGACATGTCAAATATTTTTGACTCTAGAATTCATGATGATAGTGATCTCAACTTAATAAATTCCTTGTTTACTAGTCTTAAGATTAGATAGTGATACTCGACTAGTTAGTCCTTAAAGAGTTACGAAATACTCTCGATGGGATGAGTCCTGATGAGAGTAATAATAATAATACATACTCTCGTCTCCGTACATCCTAATGAGAGCGTACTACATAAAAATTCTATAATACCCCCACGATTTTAAAGCTAATTAATTAAAAATAATTTAATAAATTGTTAATACTTAAAATAGAATTTTTGCAAATGACAGAAATTGGTTAGGAAATTTATACCATTGGGTTAATGGTGATTTTCTAATAAATTTTCATATATAAAGTTTTTTGATCAGAGTTCAAATCGGAAATAATTATATATGCAATTAAGGTAATAAAATAAGCTGATCATTAATTGATAACATTAATGGAAATTAAACGTTTAGAAATGTTAACGTTAAATTATTATCTCAGAAAATATATAATGCGGGAAAGAAATGAACGAGATCTATTAAACAATGAATTAAATTAACAAAGTCAAACTACGTAATTAATTAATGCTGAAATAACTTCACCAGTCGAATCGTAATATACCCAGGTCGACCGGTAGTGGTTGACAAAGGACATAGGTGGTCGACCCGTGCTAATGTTAAAGCGTGATTATCATACTATAGATGGACGATGGTGATAAAGTATAATATTTGACTTCGGTACGATGTAATTAAGTTACATTTAAGATTTAACTAAAGATTTCCTAAGGTAAATCTAACTCTCCAAATGAATCCCTAACTCCTATAAATTAACAGCTTGCCTAACCCTAATTTATTTAGAAATCTACTACATACTAAAACTCTGCCATTTTCGCTCCTCCTCCAAATGCTAAAAATAGTAAACTATTAATATATATATATATATATATATATATAAGAAGAAGAAAGGCGAGAATAAGAGAAGAGGAGAATATGATCGATTAAGAACATAGAAATAAAGGTCGATCTCGAATCTAAAACTCAAATTCAAATTTAATTCAGTCTATTCCCCAGATCTGTAGTTTCAATAAGTGAGTACCCTTGTTATTATTTTGGACTTGAAGTAGGAGGAAGTCAAATGAAAAGGGAACATATCTAGATCTAGAGAATAGGAAAGCTAAAGGAAAGGTAAGTGGAAGACTTACATGTTTTGTCATAAGATTAGATTTATATCGTTGTGATCTATATCATTTATGCCTATGTATAATCAATATGCAAATTTAATTACAAGTGCATAAATGATTAAATATAAATCTGAATTTGGATAATTTATTATTCACGCGTAGGATTAATTTAAATAATGAATTGGATAATGAATTGTATATGCGTAATGATTATGGAATAGATCTAATGAAACTGATTCTGGAATAGAAATAATAAAACTGACTATGGAATAGATCTAATGAAATTGATTATGGTATAGATTTTGTGAAAACTAAAAACTTGCATATGTACTATTTACAGTAACTTGTTATGAATTTGTTAATAATAAATTGGTATTTGAATGTCGGATAAAAATGCAAAACAAAGAAATTTTTATTAAGATTTAGGGGTTTAAATAATATTTCAATTCATTGGAATTTGGGATGTTGCGGAAAGATTTCTATGTATTATCAAGTTTAAATAAATAAAAGTGCGATGTTTGAAATAACAAGGAAGAGAACAAAAGAGATGTTCAAAATATGGATATTCACCATATTTTGTATTGTCTATTTAAAATAAAAAAAGACAGTTCCTTGTAATTACAAATACCATATAAATCTCTCTTTGTAGATAAGATATGGAAATTGATGGTGTTAACATTTCGACATCATAAATGTATTTCCAACACAATAAAATTGAGTAAACCTCGAGAGTTAAACATGAAGATATGAACGTGATAAGAATATCCTAAAAAGGTAAAATGCGAAATAATAATAAAAATGGAAATTAAATAAAAAACATTTGAAGGATAAGAAAGAAGAAAGAAGAAGATAAAATAGGAATAGAGGTAGATAAGGGGAAAACAGATAAGAATAGTGGAAAATGATATTATAAATTTGATAAAAGGAATGCGACAAATAAAGTTAAAGTAAATAAAAAGGTGGAACACATAATAAAATGAAGACGTTGGGTCGACAGTAAATTGTAGAGGCATGTTAGTTAAGTAAGAATATTTATATACACACACATATTTATATAGCTAATACATACATATATAGCCTCAGTTTATGCATTTATGCATTTATGACGAGTGTGAACTTTGAAAGTTAATACGTAATTAAATGAATAGAATGACGTAGTCATTAGAATAGCTATGAATGCAAGGTCAATAGTATTACATAATAGAAACCTACCCACCTCAAGGGATTACCAATATTTATGTATACATCATACTGATGTGAGACATGTCCAACCATAGGACCTATGGAGATTATGCGCTTGCATATATATAAAGGAACACCTCAATAGAAAAGGTAATCTGCTTCAATAAAATAGGAAGGGGGTATTGCTATGATAGAAATAGGCAATCTAAATCGGATGATGAGTGAAGAACGACACTATGACAGCATATCAGCTGAATAACTATCTAATAAAGAAGAGGGCTACTTATAGGTCGAGAATGTTATCAATCCTTAGGGGTATGTATAGCCATATTTTTTGCTAGTTTGTTTATTAGGAGGCATGACTAGTTAACTCTATTGAGGAAGTTTACAGAGTGCAATGGGTAATCCATGGAGCTGAGTCCACAATTGGTGGTGCTGAATCCACCATATTTATAGTTCATAAAGCCGAGTCTATAACCGAAAAGTAGAGAAGAAAATCCCCAAAAATGCAACATAGAGGATAGCTAAATTATTATGAGCCATTATTAGGCACTACGGGAGTTCCTCGGTACGTGCGGTGATGAAAGCGTGATACGGCAAAGGTGATGGATCCTGACGGGGTGCTAAGATATGAGATACTAGCGGGGATAGTATCTTGGTCCGATGGGGGACCGTGGTACTTATATATATATATATATATATATATATATATATATATATAAGTATGTGTGTGTCTGAGTACATAGCTATAGTCTATAATGGTAGATGGGACGAATCGTGCAAGTACGTAAAGTCGAAATCACTAATTGAAAATAAAAGACATAACAAGAGATATAAAACAATCGGCATAAACTAGTATCATGTACAAAGTTTATAATTTCATCAGTCATTAGAACGTTATACTGACTCACTCCTCATTAAAACCCACAGGAAAGCTGATGGACAGGTCTGAAGCTAGGCGTGTTCGATGCTGATATGGACACTTGACTTTGGAAGTGTGAAATCTTGGTCAGTAGTCACGTGACTTATATACTTTTTTATTCCATTATGATTTATATAGTTAGTGCTCTAATATTCATTCTTGTTTTATTCGCATGATACCAAACCAACGATCCGTACTTTGGCGAACTTGGGTTTTTTATTTAGCGAAAATTCAGGCCGATTAAGGTATGGGTTCTTACAAATTCCTCAACTACTAGCCCTAAGACTAATACAATATAACTCGGTTATTTAATCCGAGAAGGATAAATTTTTAAATCCCAACGTATCTACAGCTTGTATCCCTTCGAAAGTAAAACTCTCAACTTCTAAGCTCTAAGTAGTCACCTTTAGATGATACCACAATCTCCTAATTCATCTTAAGAATATAAGTGACATCCACTCACTAATCATAATTGAACAAGTATTACTTGAGTGTCTCATTCTACTCAGTATTACACGAACATTTACTAGAAGCTAGTAAACTACACTCATCAAACAACAAATTCTATAATATTAGTCAATATAACAACTGAAAAATTAATGTTAATGAATGCCCCATTCCTTTGTTTATTCAATATCCTCATTATATAGAATTAAATCACAAAATCATCAAATATTTTGACTTCCAACCAATATATACATATATATATATATATATATGTATAAAGGGGAATAAATGTCAAACTCTTATAAATAGATTTATATAATCAAAATTCCCTATTTGAAATTTTCTTTTAATCCTTTTTAATTAATTATTCAATTTACAAAGAAATTTCCTTTTGGAAATAATATTAAAAACACCTCATTTATACTTATAAAAATTCCATGCATTCAATTACTCTTGAAAATCTTTATTTTCGTTTCCTTTAAACAACTTTTTTTTCCAAAACAATTACTAACAAATCATTTTATTTCTCAAACACTTTTATTTATTTATAAATATACTTCAAATGAATTTTAAAATTCCATAAATAATTTCCCAAATAGGAAAATCAATAAATCATCTAAAATAAAATTCATGGAGTAAAATTCTCTAAAATCAACAATAAATCAACAATATAAATTTTTATCATTCGGCCGAGTAGAATTCCATTGAATTTTGGTCATCTATAAAGGCACACACAACAAATAAACTTCATGATCCATCTTGATCAACAACTCTAATAAGAGGAAATACTCTTAACCAAATGGACCTAAGAGATGTAAAATATACAAATATAAATACAACCAGACAACATTTTCTTTGCATTTCGGATAATTCAGCATAAACAAAATCTCAAAATTTTATCCAAAATTGCATCTAATATCACCATAATTAAATTAAATTTCCAAACAGCCATTTCAAACACACAATTTTATAAATAATTGAAATAATATATGTGTAGGACGCAAGGGGATATAAATGTAGTTATGAGTATAAAATTCAAAGAAATAACGCTCGAGCTACAAAAAAATGACTAAATGATGTGAATATTGTTGTCATCAGCTTCATCAAGCCATTCACCATCACGTTATAGTCTAATCATCAACTGCTCTTCCTTCAACTTAGATCATCACTGCGTCAATGACGCCCTTCCTAAAACAGTATATACAGCACCCTCATTAACACCACAACAACCACTACCCATACCATACCTACATCGCGTCCTCTCCTTCAATTACTACCTCCCATAATCCCACACGCAACCGCTAACACCGCTCACGACACCAAGCCGCCAACACCACTTTGTACATGATGTCGCATCCTTTTCTATCACCTTAAGCCGCACACTTCACCAGCCCTCACTATTATGGCATCCACTATTGTCGACGTCAACATTGTCGAGACCAAGCGGCATCGAGCGCGATTTTTTTTATATACAAGGATTGATTTATGAATTTAGTTTGGAGAATTAGAGTTAGGAGCTGATATAAGGGGTTTGTGATTAATTCCTTTGAGTAGAGGGAGATGGGTTTTGAACTAATCAATAAGGTATGGGCTAGTTTTGATTCTTATTGGGCCATTATCAATTTATTTCTTATTATTTTTTCAACTACTCTTTTAATTTACTTTAAAATTATTTTAATCTATCTCAAATTAATTTATACTTTAAAAATGTTTTATATTCAATTACAACATTTTATTCAATTTCGATATATTACTCGAAACGAATTTGTTAATTCAAGTTATTAAAAAAATCTTTTATTAAATAGACTTCGAATAATAAGAATTTATTTTAAAAATAGTAATTATCAAAAATTGAATTTAAATATTTTTATTTTAGTTTTAATTTATTTAATTTAAAGCGGAGAAAGCAGGGTTGTTATAGACTTCCCCTTAAGAAAATTATGTCCTTTCAATATCTTATAGGGAAACGTCCAATACAACTCATATCCTAAAATTTCTGCATATTCTCCAAACTTCTTAACCTTACAGAATCCTCCGTGTGGCTTTCTCAACCCCTTAACTTACCGCATACCATAATAAAAATAGACTTAACATCGATTTTCCATTTTTATATATGATATATTTTTATATATGATATATTGTTGTCAAAATATTCTAATTATTAGATTTTTCAAAAATTTCTGATAGTCTCCTTTGCATGGAGAGCGTTTCAAAAAATCAAAACACAGTATATCACAAAAAATATACATTTCAATCAACGGGCATCCCAAACACGGAAAAACAATATAATATCATAAGATATATGGATATAGTGTAAAAACATACCATTTTATTTAGCATTTAAGCAAGAAATTGCATGCAAAAAGGAAGGCAAAATCGCAAAATAATTCAAATATGCTCCAAGGGTACCTATTCTCAACTATAGTTTGAATTTCAATCGCGTAGTAGAAGGATAGTGAGTATGCATTCATCAAATGGATAAACAACATAACACTCTAATTTTGGGCCATTTCTTGATAGAATTTCAAGGGCCGAAACACAAAACTAGCTAATGAGTTCAAAGAGCGAATTGCAACATAGTGCACTGGATTTTCAAAACAACTCCTAGGTTGCAATAATGTCCATTACATCTATATTTATGACATTTTCTAAAGATAGAAAAATACGAAGTGAAAGTTCAAGTGCAGGTCCACTTAACAATCTTGTATTTAGCCTACAAAACCGAAAAGTTTTCGAAACATTTAAAACGAAAGTTGTTGCTTAGGTTCTTATCTTTCCAGAATGGGTAAAATCATCGAAATTGGATAAGCCATATAACAAGTCTTAACTCAATAACAACATAGTAAATTACCAGAATAAGCTCAAAGAAAATGCACACTGAAGCTGGACACTGAACATGTACAGAGTGGTAAAAATACAATAGCAACATCTTAATGCAAAAAATAACAGAGTACACGCACCAGAACTATAGTAAGGTACATATGCATACTATAATCCAAGTACATGCGCCATAGCAACATCATAAGAAATACGCAGGTAATGTGAAGTGTCACAAACTAAGTGCAACAAGGTACGACTACAGCAGGGAGAAACAAGATCAAACGTAAAAAAGGAAATAATACATAGTACCGCAAAGCAACTTTTGAAAATTAAATAGATTGGACAAAGTGCATAGAAAATTGTTAGTAGCTCGCCCAAATTATGCAAGGAAATACACCAAAAATTTAATTATGTTGAGCTATTCCAATTTGTAAAGCAGTAAATAAAGAAAAGATCTAGATTTTTCCATACTTTTGAATACCCATAAAACATTACTGTTCTCATTTTCTAAGGA
Organism: Allium cepa; assembly: GCA_030765085.1. Classification (NCBI taxonomy): domain Eukaryota; kingdom Viridiplantae; phylum Streptophyta; class Magnoliopsida; order Asparagales; family Amaryllidaceae; genus Allium; species Allium cepa. Next base: position 682,979,646 of record CM060938.1, read on the forward strand.
ACTTCTCTGTTCAGTGAGCATTTTACATTAACAAAGTTTTAAATAAAATGAGATATAAATCATATTATTTTAAACCGGAAAACAATTTGAACTTAAACTCCATCAACTCTAAACTACTTTACAATTCATAATAAACCAAATGCCTCTCTTCCATGCAAATTAAAATACTAAATAAATGGAGTCAAATACAGATGCTTTTTCTTCTTCAAAATATCCTATAATACATCCAAAATCTCTACATATTTTTTCCAAAATAGAAACTCTCCTTTTTCAAAACATTGTACTGAAATGCCACGTTTCAATGTTTAAGAATCTCTATCGATAACGTTGGCCAAATACATTGAACAAGACTCATAAAGAACTCGATGGATAAGTTAACACCAGAATAAACTATCGAAACATTTTCAATCTCTTGATAAAATAAAAATCATATTTTATGAAATCATTTGCCTATTTAAATAAAAAATATTTATTTGCAAAATTCGTATGTGCCTCCAATTCATTAATCATCAATAATAATGAAAACATTCGTACATTATCCATCCATAATATAAAACATGCATTATACACCAATACACATAATTTTAATCAACAAACAAATGCCATTAGTGGAAACCTATCTATCAATTTTCGCTACACAACTCTGATCACTAATGGATCCTTTACTTAACCTGCCACATCACAGTATAGAACTGTGAAGTATTTATAAAGCAAGTTTCGAAATAGGGAATTTTACAGCTTCCCTAACCAAAATGCTTCATCCACATTCTAGCCACATAGAGGTTTATCACCATCATCACTGCCGACACCACTCGCTAGGCTAACAACTCCTTACTTCACTACCTCCTTGAAAAACTTCCATTTCACATAGAAACAAACACATACATAAAAGATAAAGATAAGGAATATATATATATATATAGCAGGAAAAATAACAAGTATGTCTCTAGGTGATTAAAATAGTAATCATTATATACTACTACTATCCCTTTAATATAGGGTAACTATCACACATCCAAGGGGAACAGGGACTCTAAAGTCACTTTAAGGCCATGACTCATGTCCTTAATATCCTATATTTTTCTGACCTGCTATAATACCAATATGTAACACCCCACCTCTATACGCATACTACAAAAAGAATTACTATGCAATCATGTTTGGTAATACGGAGAATGAGGTTTGTCAGAAGCGACCATACGTGAATATTCCTATGGGCAAAAACCGATACATATCTCACCTCAAAATATATCAATAATATACTTACCTGGTATTAGCACAATGAAATAAACATATAAGTTTACTAGGATAGAATAATATACACCATTCATAAATGAACTCAGAGTCACAGATTCAGTAGAAAATATGATATATTACAAAATCGTAGCAACTGTAAACGGTGTCTGTCTCACTATGATAATATAAACCAAGTCAAGTTCACAATATATAAGTCATGGCCATCTCAGTTCAAACTAATACAAGGATAGATCAAAAGAAAATATATATCGACAACACAAACACGATAATACTCACACATACGCACAATATCTCCTCTAAAGGCCAGTCGTGCAAAATGGCTGATTTCTCAATACCTGATAAGTCTCGAACTGACCCGAGTGTTACAAAAATAATAAATGATTCGGACTATATCTAAATCACAATGAGAGTATATAACATTAAACAGCGTAAATGAAAAACATAGCACGTCCATAACTCAACGTAATATCCAATACAGTTTCATAATAATATATTATGCCACACATCTCAAATATCACCTATGAAATACATATAGGCAAGTACAAATCACGACATCTATAAATCAGGTGATAACAATCAAACTCATCGAAATCACAAAATACTACAGACAAGCATGTAGTGTGTCCATAATAATCACCAATAAAGGAATGATTCACAAATTATATCGAATACAAAATTCGATAACCAAAATATCAATTTTGTCTTATAGTCCTAACGAAAGCGAGGACTTTCGACTGTTAGGCAATAAAAGATGAACTAATAAATGCAAAATCCTAAATAAATAATCAAATTATTAAATCTTGACTTATAGTCTTAATGGAAGTAATAACTTCCAACTGCTAAGCTGTAAAAGATAATCAAGAAATAAGGAAGCCGAATAAAAGGAAATCCAAAACAAATACATAAATCAATACCCAAGAGTACCATCTCAACTTATAGTCCGGATGGAAGTAAAATATTTCGGTCCTAGGAGATGACAAGAAATATAAATACCAACAAAAGAACAACTCATACAAAATATCGAAAGCAATATTCAAAAAATTATGTCGAACTACAACCCTAATGGAAGTGATAACTTCCAACAATTAGGCCCTTAGAGATATCTAAAAATCAAACTCAAATAAATATCAAAGTCAACAATTATGCAATGTGTAAAATCATACATCTCGATCCTCAGTCCTTGGAGAGGCAAAACTCTCGAATGTATTTCTAGGAGATAAAAAGAAAAAATCTAACAAAAAGGAGATCACTCGGCCATTTTCTCTTATGAGAGAATGATAGACAAGCTCACAACAAGTCTCTAATGTCATGGATAGACAACACATAGCTATCTTGGGTTAGGGTGTCTCTGATGGATACATATCTAATATAAAAGAATCGTCATCTTCAATGAGGTTATAATATCAAGTGTCTCACAAATAATGGATCTACCTAAGTCATCCTGATGGAAGACTGACATACCATAGCACTACTCTAGGAAACGCTAATGACCGCAGCCTATTTCTTACAATTCCTAAGTTACTCCCAGAATCATGACACTCGTATCCATCACATGTCATAAACATAATGTTAGGCTACATCAAGCATTGGCCACGATTTCTACCTGCCTTTGGCAATGAACTGTTGGTGCTTAATTGATAACCAGGCAATGACTCTAATGAGGGAAATAACTTTCAGCCTATAAACTCAACAAGGTGACGTCATGGATCCGAGGCACAACCCCTTAATCAAGACCGTAAGGATAGGTAACAACCTATCCGGAGGGTCTAATTCACATGCTCTCCATAGTTGCGTGAACCTTATGGCATAGATTATCAACACATACTCTTGACTATATTATTCCATATGAGAGTGATAACTAGTACCCTCGACTCTAGGAGTCCGGATGAGGTTGGTAACAACTTTCCTCGAGTTGATAAGTACTATTGAGAGTGATAACTGATACTATCGACTAGATGAGTCCTAATGAGAGCCACGTCAAATATTCTCTACTCAAGAAGTCCTAATGAGAGTAATCTCAACTTAACAAAATCCATGACTACCAGCCCTAAGAGTAGAGAGCAATACTCAACTAGTTAGTCCTAGAGGAAAATATGAAATATTCCTAATGAGATGAGTCCTAATGAGAGTAATAGTAATAATTACTCTTGATCCATATGTGTTAATGAAAGCGTGCTACATAACAAGTCCTTGACTACTAGACCTAATAGTAAGTAATAATATAACTCGGCTAGTTTAGTCCTAAGAGGATAAATTTGTAAATCCCAATATATTGCCAGCTTATAGCCCTTGGAGAGCAATACAACTCTCGTATACCAAGCTCCAAGGCGTCACCTCTAGATGTTATCACAATCTCCTAACGCATCTCAAGAATACAAGTGACATCTACTCACCAATAGTAATCGAACAAGTATTACTTAAGCGTCCATTCCACTCAGTATTACTCGAACATTTACTAGAAGTTAGTAAACTGCACTCATCAAACAACAAATTCTATGATATGAGTCAATATAATAACCGAAAAATAATATTACAGAATGCCCCATCCCAAATGATATTACTAATCCGTTTATTCAATTTCCTCGTTATATAGAATTAAATCACAAAATCATCAAATATTTTGATTTCAAACCAATAAATATATAAAAAGGGGAATAAATGTCAAACTCTTATTAAAACAAATTATATAATCGAAACCCCATTTGAAATTTCCTTTCAATCCTTTTTATTACATATTCAATCTGTAAAGCAATTTCCTTTTGGAAATATTAGTAAATACCCGCATTTGAAATTATAAAAATTACATACATCCAATTCTCTTGAAAACCTCTATTTTTCATTTTTTAAGTAACTTTTATTTCCCAAACAATTACCAATAAATCATTTTATTTCTCAACAACTTATATACATACATACATACATACATACATACATACATACATACATACATACATACATAGATATATATATGTACATATATATATTCAGATAAATTTATAACTACATAAATAATTTCCTGAAGCTTTCAATAATTTTTTTAAAATAGAAAAGTTAATAATTCATTTAAAATAGAACTAATGGAGCAAAATTACCCAAATTTGAAAAAAAAAATTATCAATATAAATTTTTATCGTGTTATCGAGTTGAATTCCATCAAATTTTAGCCATCTATAAATGCACACACAACAAGTAAAAATTCATGATCCTTCTCAACCAATAGCTCAAATGAGAGGAAATACTCTCAATTGAATGGCCCTAAGAGATGTAAAATATACAAATCTAAATGCAATAAGACAACAACTCCTTTGCATTTTGGACAATCCAACATATACCAAATCTCACAATTCAATCAAAATCGCATCCAATATCATCGCCATGAATCAAATTTCCAAATAGTCATTTCAACGACACAATTCCATAAATAATCGGAGTAAGATGAAAGGGAAAATAAACATAGTTTTAAGTATAAAACTCATCGCAATAACGTTCAAGCTACCAAAACAAAGACTAAATGATGTAAACACTATAGCCATCGTCTCAATCAAACCATCCATCATCGCACTACTGCCTGATCATCACTAGCACTTCCTTTAACCAATCACCATCGCGTCACCCTATCTGCAATAGCATCAACAACACCCTCATCAACACCACAATTACCACTACACATGCCATAGCCACATTGCATCCTCTCCTTCCATCGCCACCCCCACTAGCCCACATGCAATTATCAGCACTAAACATGACACCAATTCGCCAACACCACTCCCTCCATGATGTCGCATCCTCTCCTATCGGCTTAAGTCGAGATCCTCCAGCCACCACTGTTGCGGCACCACCATCGTCGACGTCGATGTTGTCCAGACCAAGCGGCACCGAGCATGATTATTTTTATACATACAAGGATCAATTTTTGAATTTATTTTGGGGATTCAAGGTTGCATGAGGGGTTTAGGATTAATTCCTTTGAGCAGAAGGAGACGGGTTTTGTATCAATGAATAAGTTGTGGGTTAGTTTTAATTCATATTGGGCCATTATTAATTTGTGTAACGATTGTCTTTCTTACTTTAAAAGATGAGTCATTAAAGGTAGAAGAAAAATGAAAGATAAGAAGAAACTACACAATCACAGAATCTCACCACGAATCAGAACAATAGATAATGATAACATAGGATATTACATAGTCATTTCCATAATAATAATAATATACCAGAGTTATTAAATTACAACCTTCAACTGGATAGTTATAACTGCATGCCCATACAACATATATAGATCATACATAAACATAGTGAAATAAGACAATAACTACCTAACAGTGAAGCCACATGCTCTAGCTCCTTTAAAATGCTTCCGTAAGAAACCTGGATCACTTAGCTACTCATGCAAATTTTAGTATCCAAGAGTTTTAGGAAAAGAAAAGAAAACTCCAAGTCAAACATGGGTCTGGTGTAAGTAAACTTTAGCAACTGAATTATTACTTTAAAAACTCTTTGAAATTCAAAGGTACCTCGTAAGACCATGCTGCATATAATTACGGACTGGTTTTTCCCTTACGATGACCAAAACACTTGTATAGAAATCCAATGATATTATTATAATGTCTAAGGTTTTAAATTAAATAATTAACATAGATGAAATTATTACATTAACTAAATTCCAGCATAACAGGTATACAACTAAGACCGAAGGCACTTATTGGGAAATGTATTCCATACATGACTAGGTAAGGAACTACCTTTTGAAAGGTGCACCTCTAGATAAAATACACTTGGGGTCCGACAAGAACATATTATACCCCTACTACACAAAACCGACCTACCACTTGACTAGTAGCACCGAATACATCACCACCACGATTATAATGAGCAATCGTACTGGAGCATACATAATGAGTCAAATATAGATTCTAGATATAGTGATGACATACCCTGATAGGAGCGACCCACATAGTCCTGCTGCAAACCTATTTTGGTGATTTCTAGTTGATGAGGCCTGAGGCCATGTTAACCTTTTCTAGAGCACTGCCACTTGGAATGCTAACATAACCTTTCAGATGTTGACATAATGTCAGCCACATCCATACAAGTCATTCAGGAGATGAATGAATGTAACACCCTTAATCTAAAGTACTTTATTCAGGAGATTTAGTTATATAAATTAAATGGAATAATGTAGAGACCAGAGTGATAAGGGAATTGAGATTTGAAAACTAATTAAGGTCGTGTCTTAACTAAATTAATTAATGAGAAAGATTTCTTACTTAAATATTTAAGAGAATAAGGCAAGGGAAATATAGGAATAACTGAACCCCATAACCCCTAAAACCCCTACCACATTCTCAGTTTCATTTACGCTCTTACAAAACAAAGATATAAACAAAATAAAAACAAGGCCTTCCATAACCCTAGGAGAAAAGGAGCTCAAAAATCAATTAGAGGCTAAGATTCAAGCTAGGAAGACTAAAGTGTAGAAAAAATCTCATGTTCCTTATCCAAACAAGTGAATAATGATATGACCATCCCACATAACTCATCTTGAATGTTTAAATTTGGGTTTGAGGTTTAAAACCATATGATTGGATGAATGATGAGATGTTCTTGTTTAAATTCCATGTCATAATTTAAACAAGGATTTTGTAGAATAATGTATTTTGGTTTTAACGCTAAGATCACGCAAAATGATTTCCAAATGCAATGATTTTTTATTATATTATGTAAAATAATATTTTGGAGATGGGTTTAAAGTTTCCTAATATTTAGTATGAATTTTTGAGTGAAAGAAATGATATTTCGGGTTTTACTTTATTTAAGGAATTAACTAATTATTTTCAGACTGAAAATTTTATATGATAAAGATATTATCATTTTGGAATTTATGTGAATTTTTAGGATTGTTCTCAAGAGATTTGGGTGATTTTTTGATTTAATTGAAAAGGTTAGTATTTAATGTTTGATTAATTATAAGGGATTAGTTAATAATTTTAATTAAGTATTGGAGCATTATGGGATTACAAGCGACAGCAAATTCTGAGAAGAATTTTAAAAAGGTTTTATTATCCAATGGAAAATTTACAACATAAGGGGTTATGTAAAAAGAAATTGCTTTACTTAGTTAAAAATTAGTTCTTATAATGATTACAGCAACATCCTTCGCCTTTGAAAGTATTGATCCCTTCGAAAGTGTTGATATCATCGAAAGATACAATGCCACTTTTCTTTGAACGCTAAGTCACTGTTGTTAATATATACTAGAATGAAGGTGGAAGGGTCCTTTCGTACTAATCAGTAGTGTCGAAGGGGTCCCTCCGCATACATACACTTTAATAAGTGTACACTATTGCATTAATTATTCCAACTATCATGGAAAGAACCTTTTGCACTAATATATAGTTTCGAAGGGTTCCTTTCGTTCTTATATGCTCTGCAAGTATATAAATCAATAAAGACGGAAGGGGTATGCCATTAATCAATGGCATCAACAACATACCTTTCGTACCTTTATACTTGAGTAAGTCCAACCATTATGAAAGGTACTTTCCGCACTTGTTGATAGTGTCAAAATGTCCTTCTACATGCATGTTTAATTATTGGGCTGGAAGGTTTGTGCCGCACACAATCAATGATGTCAACAGGGTCCTTCCATATGGTTACAAAGAAGTAGTGGAAGGGGCCATCCGCATTGCTTAAGCAATGATTTCAAAAGGTCATTTCGCCAGAGTAGAGTGGCAAAAGGGTCATAGCGCTTGTTTCTAACCCATTAGTTAAATAGATGGGGACAGAGGGCTTCATTGCTCAATGAAGTCGAAAAGGTGAGTGACAGAGGGTAACTCATGATGTCACAATGATCCAAAAGATATAGTCCAAAGCCTTAGTTTTCAAGTTAGAGAATCCAATCTCATTTTTAAAGTGAATACGTAGTAATGTAAAAGAGTTTTGAAAAGGAAGTTAACTTTGACATATTAGAGGAAGCTTCCTTGCTAAAGACAGTGGGTAAAGTGTATTAACCATGTTCCATTAGAAAATGATTACAAGGAATTAAACCATAGATGTTTATATTGTTGTGTTATTTGATCAGTTATCACGTATACTTGTCTAATCATATTCACTTCATTTTTAACCCACAACTGTATTTTAGAGTGTTAAGACCAGAATAATAGCCTAGGTTGACCCGGTAGTGAATATATATTGAATTACTCTTGTATGAGTAGGATTACATCCATTTGATTAGACGGACCAGAATATGGGATGCCCAAGAATGATCAAAAGTTTATTGGTTTAGATAGGTTCTTAGTAAGCCCAAAAAACTATGTTATGGAAATTGTTGTCGGCAAAGGCCAATAGATTCTTAGAGATCCCATGAAAATTATGTTCTGAATAGGTTGTTGATAAAGATCAATAGCTTCATAGTCAGTTCAAGAAAACTATGACATAAAAGATGTTGTTGGAGAATCCAATAGGTTCATAGTGCCCCCATGAAAAATATGATTGGATGATGTTATTGGTAGACACTAATAGGTTCTTAGTGATCCTATAAAAACTACGAACCTAGACAGGTAGTCCATAAGCTTGGAACAGGTTATTTGTTAGCCTATGAAAACAAATAGTTAATAGTGACCCTATAAAATATAATTTGAGATAGATAGTCAGGTAAATGGTGATGAGAAATCTAGAGCATATTGCATGGTTGCATATCATTATGGTACATTATTTTATGTTATGTCTTAACCATTGTGGATGCAGGTGCACAATATATGGTTATTATAAATTAGGTTAAGATACCAGTAAGGGGAAAACCCGTTGTGGTAAGCACCATGGTCTCGCTAGATATCCATATGATTTGAGATGGTAGGTTATTATTTCACACCGACTTTTTAGTCTGACTCGAATTTTAAGTTTCCCCCTTAAACTCTCGGGTGCTTAATTGGTTTTGAGTAGTTTGAGAGTTAAGGTTTTTAGGTTCTCCTTTAGATGAGTAAGCTCCCGGAGACGTGCATGAGGCAAGCTAGATATTAGGAGTTCTTTCTGGTTGATTCCCTGTGTAATTAGATGTAATGGCAAAGTTACTTAGTGCCTATATTTTGACTCTAATCAACAAGGGGGGAATCTTCATATGTCTCTCTTGGCGTAATTTGTAATAATTTTATTTCTCTGACTGTGTTATACGAATTGGGATTATGTAATGAATCTGAAATGCGATTTTAAACGGAATGAGAAATTTGTTCTAAAATTGAGTTTAATTTTTTTATATCCATGTCTTTCTGATATATCAATGTGTCTTACATTGCCGCATTTGGTCACATAAAATTAATAACTATAGATGAGTAGAACATCTATAGTAGCTATTTTTCGGCCTCTAAATAGGGGATGTTACAAGTTGGTATCATAGCATAGGTTTATGTAAATTTAAAAGAAATTTGAACCTAAAATATTTTCAAAACATAACCCAAAGAATCAGAAAATGAGACCGAGGTATGGCTATAATAACGTAGTTGCATTTATTATATATATGTATTTATACTTACGCATTCCCCTCTCTTTTAGATTATTTTTGTATCTTATTAAGGCTCGTATGCAGATATACGAAAAAGAAAGATATTGAGCCAGGAAATGAAAGAGAAAATCAAGGTGGAGGAAGCACCGAACTTAAGGAAATGCTTGACCTAATACCATAAGGAATCTGGGTCGATAGGCAAATGCTTATCCAAATGCAAATGCAGATGTAGGTGCTGGAACCCTGCCAATAGATATAGGGATGATGTACCAGTTATTTATCAGCATGATGCTAGCTGGAGCAGCTGCAGCAGTAGCATGGGGAAATGCCATAATGTTGGAGGAGCTAATCCCATGGCCTCGGTTGGCAAGAACTATGCCATGCTGAGCAGCGATTACACCAGTCTTGGTGGGAAGCCATTTTTGGGAACAGAAGATGCTATTGAAGTAGAAACTAGTTGTTGCACAATGAAAGAATATTTGCTAATCTGGGATTAGATGATGAACAGAAGAGGAGACTTGCTTCAAGACAGTTGCATGGAGCAATACTTTATTGGTGAAATGGTATTACCTTGGGAGTTCCCAAGAAAGTGTTGATTTGGGCAGAGTCTCGAAGGAGATTTGAAAAGAGGTTCTTGTCTAAAGTTTCCAAGTCAGTACTATGGAGAAAGTAGATCACTTAGTACAAGTTGCAATGTCGATGGTCGAATATCCCACAAAATTTAATGAGCTATCCAAATACGAATACGCCATGATTGACACCGTCATCAAAAGAAATGAAATGTTCATTTGGGCACTAAAGCCAGAGATTTCCAAGGCAACCATGCCACACCTCCATGACCCAAGCAATGTCGTAGTAGAGATGGCCATCAGGAATGAAGAGATGCTCTCTACATTTAGTAAAGGGAAATCTGTTGAGGTTCAAGATCCCTGGGGAAAAAAGAAAAAGTTGTTTAAATGGAAAGGAGCTCAGAAAGGAGAAACAACCAAGAAAGGAAAGGCCAATGTTGTTAGCTACAAGTGCGACAAGAAATGACATTTTTCTCATGAGTGTCAAACTGGAAAAGGGAAGAAGGTTGCAAATAAGAAAGGATTGAAGTGCTTCAACTGTGACCAGGTTGGTCATTACAAGAATCAGTGTCCAGAACCTATTAGAGCAAACAAGGGAATTTTTTTTGCCTTGGAACCATCATCTTCTACACCAACCACTGTTGAGAAGGGAAAGACTGTGATGGAAGGTATACTTCTAATTCATAGTATACCAGTTAGGGTATTATTTGATACATGTGCATCGCCTTCATTTATACCTTAGTATTTGGTAGATAAGTTATGTTTAGAATCCACATACCTTATTACTTCCTTAAGGGTTGCAAATCTGATAGAATAATATGCAACTTTGGAGATGTGATGTGACCAGTTAGAACTTGATTTGTTAGGTTATAAGTTTGCATAAAGTTTTTTTGATTTCATGGGATTCGGAATTATTTAAGGTATGGATTGGTTAGATAGGTATGATGCTAGAATATTTTGCTAATATAGAGAAATATCGCTAAAACACCCTAATAATCATAACCAAATTATATACTTGGTAGAGAAGTCAAACTCAAGTGCTTAGGCTTTGCAGAATGCAATGGAAGTGGAAGAAAAATTGGATCAGGTGTTGATGGAAAGAGAGTTTGTAGATGTTTTTGAGCCAGTCATAGGACTACCATCGAAGTGAGCCATCGAGTTTCGGATGGATCTTATGCCAACGGCAGAACCTGTAAGTAGAACACCCAATAAGATGACACTTATCGTGATGAAGGAATTGAAGGTGCAGTTAGTGGATTTAGAAGGAAAGAATTTCATTAGACCAAGCATTTCGCCTTCGAGGAGCAGCCACTATGTTCGTGAAGAAACCAAACAGATTGTTAAGGATGTGTATCGACTATCGTAAGTTGAATGAGAAGACAATCAAGAACAGGTATCCTTTATCGAGAATCGATGATTTATTTGACCAGTTAAGTAGAGCTAGTGTATTTTCCCAATTGGATCCATCAGCTAAGAATGGAAGTGGATAATATTCCATTGACAGCGTTTTAGACTAGGTATCGAGTGGATAGTGATGCCATTCGGGTTAATAAATGCACCTACTTTCTTCGTGGATTTGATGAACCAGGTTTTTTGAGAGCACTTGGATAGGTTCGTATTGGTATTTATAGATGACATCTTAATATACTCTAAGGATGAAAGAGAGCATGAAGTTCATCTTAAAGTGGTGCTTGAGAATCCAAGGCAGCATCAGCCGCGAAGTTTTCATAGTGTCATTTCTGGAAAAAAGAAGTTAACTTTCTTGGTTACATGGTCTTAGGGAAAGGTTTACAGTTGATTCGGATAAGATCGAAGCTATTAACAAATGGAAGAGACCAAAGACGGAGACTGAGATCTGAAGTTTTCTTAGGCTTGCTGGTTACTACCGGAGGTTTATTCAGGATTTCCTCTGGATAGCAGCGCCTTTAACTGGGCTGGCTAGGAAGGATGTAAAGTTTACTAGCTCTGGCAAATATGAGGAAGCATTCCTTAAGTTAAAGCATTTATTGACCAATGCATCTATGTTAGTAGTTCTAGATGGGAATCAAGGATTAGTAGAATATACTGATGCATGTGGAACTGGATTAGAAGTTGTGTTGATGCAAAAGGGTTGCCTATGCTTCACGACTGCTCAGACCGCATGAAGCGAGATATCCTACTCATGATCTAGAGTTGGCAGCGATGATCTTCGCATTGAAGTATGGAGATATTATCTCTTAGGAGAGAGATTTGAGTTATATACAATTCATAAGTCCTCAAGGTATTTATTCTCTCAGAAAGAGTTAAATATGAGACAACAAAGGTGGCTGGGCTTTTAGCGGCATATGATTTTGTATAGAGTATATGCCTAGGAAATGAAATAAAGTAGCAGATGCTCATAGCAAAAAACTTTAGAATGTGTTGTTAGCTATGTTAGTAGAGTGGAAAGACCTAAAGGCTTTGACTACTTTTAGTGCGTAGATCGTCTGCTAGTTCTAGTCAGAGCACTGCCATGTTATCCTGCTTGGAAGTCCGACTTGTTCTGATCAAAAGGATTGCTTCTAAGTAGAAAGAGGACCTATGGCCGGCCGAGAAGACCAGGAAGCTTGAGGTTGAATCAGAGGCTGATGACCTAAAGGATTTTAGTCTTGACCAAAGGGGATGGTTGAGAAAGCAGGGACGGTTGTATGTTCCGAATGTTGGGGACCTAAGGAGAGAAGTTCTTAGGGAATGTCGTCGATCAAAGTTTATGATTTATCCTAGAGAAAACAAGATGTACCTTGATACAAAGAAGAGTTTCTACTGGGAAGGTATGAAGTGGGATGTTGGTTTGTGGGTAAAGTATTGTGTGAACTGTCAACAAGTGAAGGTTGAACATCAGAAGCCAAGTGGATTACTTCAACCTTTGGAGATACTAGTTTGGAAATAGGAATCGATATCCATGGATTTTATATATGGGATTCCAAGGTCGAATCAAGGAAATGAAAGTATATGGGTCATAGTGGACAGTTTGAACAAGAGTGCCCATTTCTTTCTAGTTAAGCCAATCTAGATGGCACATGTTTTAGCTAAGTTGTTTATGAAGAACATAGTTAAACAGATGGGATTTCTAGCAGTATAGTCAGTGACAAAGATACTTTGTTTACTAGTGAGTTCTGAAAGAGTCTACAAGACGTGTTAGGTACCAAGCTTAAGATGAGTACTGCTTATCACCCTCAAACAGATGGGTAGATAGAGAAAGTCAACAAGGTACTCGAGGATTTGTTGAGAGCTTGTATGTTGGATTTTGATGGATCATGGGAAGATCACCTACACATAGTTGAGTTTTCCTATAATAATAGTTATCAAACTAGTATAGAAAATGTGCCTTTCGAAGCTTGTACGGAAGGCCATGCAAGTCACTGGAATGTTGGTTGGAAGTTGGAGAAGATTAATCTTAGGTCTAAATCTAGTAGGAAAGGCAATAGAGAAGATGGAGTTGATCCAAGATAGAATGAAGGAAGCTCAGTCTAGACAATAGAATTACGCAGATAAGAGGGGTAATGATCTAGAATTTTTAGCTGGAGATAGTGTTTTCATTAAAGTATCACCGATGAAGTGTGTTGTACGATTCAGAATGTCAGGGAAACTGGCATCAAGATATGTTGGACTGTTCCCAATTATAGAGAGGATCGGAAAGCTTGTATATAGAGTAGAGTTCCCAAGCAGTTTGGCAGGTGTCCATAGTATTTTATGTATCTCATCTTCGTAAGTATATGCATGATCTAGAGACTACTATCCCTCCGACTACATTGGGCGACTTAGTAGTAAAACCAGATTTGAATTTTCTAGGCAACTAGTTCAGGTTGTAGCAAGTGATGAGAAGAGGTTAAGAAACAAGTTAGTCAAGTTGATGGAAGTTCAATGGAGCGACAACGAGAAGAATTGTACTTGGAAGACAGAAAGTTTGAGTAGAGATACTTATTCCGATGTTAGTGCCGAAATTGGACACTAACACCAAAGTCTAGATGAAAACACCAAGTAACAGTCACTGCTCACAGATAGATTGAATGTAGAGAATATAAATATGAAGAACAGTAAAAATTAAAATGAAAGCAGTAAAGACACAGAATTTATAGTGGTTCGGCTAACTCCGTCATACGTCCATAATTTCCTTTTTATTGCTGTAATAATCGATTACAGTTACAGTCCGAAGTTTGACAATGGCTGTGTGCCCTAGCCTTAGAGAACAGAAAGTTTGAGAGCCGGAAAAAGATCCCTTTTCTGAACCTCCACATACTGTATTTATAGACAGATCCTGAGTTGATGGGCTTTCTAAACGGTATAGGCCCATCAAGACCTTCCACCAAACCACATACCTCCAAGGCCAAACGACATTCCACCGAGCCACATTCGTCCCATTCCGCACGACCTTCCATCGAGCCACATTTGTCCCATGCCGAACGACCTTCCACCGAGCCACATTCCTCCCATGCCGAAAGACCTTCCACCGAGCCACGTTCGTCCCATGCTGAATGACCTTCCACCTAGCAACATTTGTCCCATGCCGAACGACCTTCCACCGAGCCACATTCGTCCCATGCCGAACGAACTTCCACCGAGCCACATTCATCCCATGCCGAACGACCTTCCACCAAGCCACATTCATCCCATGCCGAACGACCCTAACCTCACCAATGCCGAGCGGTATAGCCCCACCACAATTTTGAGCGACATAAAGTCACCTCAATTCCAAGCGGCATAACCTCACCTCAATGCCGAGCGGCATAACCTCACCTCAATGCGAGCGGCATATGCTCACCTCAACCTCACCTCAATGCCGAGCGATGTAACCTCAGCTCAATGCCAAGCGGCATATCCAGGTGAATTCCATCCCTCTAAACCGAATCCATCATATTTCAACCTCGATAATCGTGAAGTCGACTTATTTAAATCCGCCTATTCGTGGTCTTGTCGAAAGGCGGGTTAACATTTGCCCCCTCAAAACATACCTTGCTATTGGAAGGTGTGTTATGAATAGCCTCAAATCCGATAGCATATATATGTATGTTAGTGATGCAGCGGAAATACGAAAAATTAGATGAAACGGTGAAAGTAGCAATCGGTGGATTGAAAGATACTGAAATGCCCAAATTCGTTGATCCAAAGATACCGAATTCTAGCTATCTCTGACACGTTGATCGCACACGATACTGTGAAGAGAGATCTATAATTCTTCGAGCGTTGACCAAGCGCACTTGATTCCGCGAATTGGCTTCAACGAACGTTGATTCGAGCGCACTCAAATATCGTAGGTGGAGATAGGAGATCACACTCAACTACCGATTTAATGAAAGCACAAAGCTATCAAACAAGAATTTTATTCAAAAATCAACCACCTACAAATGACCGACACAATGCATATTTATAGCATTTTACAACACAGACCACTAGGTCGTTTGAGCGACCTACGACTTATACAAGGTCGGCAACGACCTATCATTACAACATAGTGCGCGACTTATCACATAAAGCGGCATGCGACCCTAAAACAAAACAATACAAACACCAAACGCCTTAACGACCTAACTGATACAACGCACGCGACCTATACATATACACATAACAACGACTTACGACTTATGACACAAGCGACTCAACTTATATGCAGCACCACCCAACAGCAGCGTCCTTTCTTCCAGCGGCACAAAGTCCAGCGACCTAAAATAGATGCGACTTAAGCTTCTGAGCGACCTACTCCGTTAGGTCGTAATCCGTTAGGTCGGCAACCTAATTATTCACCAAACCAAGCAGATGCGGCATATCCCCAACGACCTAATTCCGAGCGACTTAACTCCGAGCGACTTAACTTTGAGCGACTTAACTCCGAGCGACTTAACTCCGAGCGAACTTTGATAGGTCGTTTTCCTTGATTAATTAGGTCGTTTGGACGAGCTATCTTCATATTAAGTCATTTTCCATCAAACCCTTCTACAGATTGCACTTGTGAGCTTGCCTCACTAGGTCGTGAGCGACCTAAAACTTTCCCCTTAGGTCGTGAGCGACTTATGCCTTGTGAATTTGTAGATCGTTCTGCATCATCCTCCCCTAGTTGACAGAAATTCGACCTTGAATTTTCACCATCTTCTTCCACAATAAGTTCGTTTCCATGAAACGGAATTAGGTATTTGACGTTGAAAACATCAGAAGTATGAACATCATCTGGTAACTTCAATTGACACGCATTCTCATTGATTTTTTTCAAAATTTCAACTGGACCAATTTTGCGCGCCTTCAATTTATTGTATGTTCCTACCGGAAAACGATCTTTTGTCAATACTGCATAAACCAAATCTCCTTCCTCGAAATTCACACTTCTCCGCTTCTTATCCGCCAGTCGTTTATACTTTTCATTTGATGTAAGCAATCGTTCATGAACAGTTCTGTGGCACTCCTGTAACTCATTTACGAAATCACTAGCCCCTTAACAACTCCCTTCTGATATGGCACTGTTGTCAAATCCAACGGTCCTTTTGGAATTGCAGAGTATACAACTTGAAATGGACTGAAACCTGTGCTTCGATTAACTACATGGTTGTGAGAAAACTCCGTTTGACACAATTTCAAATCCCAGCTCTTCAAATTGTCTTTCACAAGACATCTCAATAAGTTTCCCAACGATCTGTTAACCACCTCCGTTTGCCCATCAGTTTGTGGATGATAAGCGCTGCTAAAATTTAGTTTCGTTCCGATCATCTTCCATAAGCTTAGCCAAAAATGACTTAGAAAACGAGTATCTCTGTCAGAAACAATAGACTCTGGCGACCCATAAAGTCGATAGATCTCTTTGAAATATAACTGAGCGACATGAACAGCATCCGCCGTCTTCTTACAAGCAATAAAATGTACCATCTTCGAGAAACGGTCCACTACAACATATATAGAGTCATTTCCCCTTTGAGTTCTCGGTAAACCCAACACAAAATCCATGCTTTAATCTGCCCACGGCTTTGTAGGAACAGGTAAAGGCATATACAACCCCGCATTTGTAGTTGTCCCTTTTGAAACTTGACAAACATGACATCTACGCACAAATCTTTCAACTTCCCTTCTCATCGACGGCCAAAAATAGGATTGAGAAATCAACTGCAACGTACGATCTCTACCCATATGGCCTTCTCCATGTAACTCTTTGATAATCTTCATTCTCAAGCTGCCTTCTGGTACGCACAATTGATTCCCCTTGAATAAGAACCCATCTACCAACACGAATTCATCAGTAATTCCGTCCTTGACTTTCTCAACAAACTTCGTAAAGTAAGGATCTTCTTCAATCAACTCTGGCAATACTTCGAACCCTGTCACTTTAACCTTCATCGTTGTCAACAAATGACTCCTCCTGCTCAAAGCATCAGCTACATGATTCGTCACCCCTGATTTGTGCTTAACAACAAAAGTAAACTGTTGTAGATATGCGACCCATGAAGCGTGCCTAGCTGAAATTTTATCCTACCCTTGCAAATGCTTCAAAGCTTCATGATCCGTATAAAGAACAAACTCCTTCTGAAACAGGTAATGTCTCCAGTGCTTCACAGCTTGAACAATTGCGTAAAACTCAACATCATAAGTGCTATATCTCAACTTAGCTCCAGACAACTTCTCACTGAAATACGCAACTGGTCTTCCTTTCTGACTCAAAACTCCACCAACCCCAACCTTCGATGCATCAGTATGTAATTCAAACAACAACTGAAAATCCGGTAAAACTAGAATTGGTGCTGTCGTCAATAGTGTCTTGATCTTCTCAAAAGCAACCCCTGCTTCCTTTGACCACTCAAACTTCTTTCCCTTCATGCAATCGGTTACAGGTGCCATTACACTACTGAAGTGTGGAATGAATCTTCGATAGAAAGATACCAATCCATGAAAGCTCCTCACTTCAGTCATTGTCTTGGGTTGTGGCCAACTCCTAACAGCTTCCACTTTATTTTCATCCACTTGAATACCTTTCTTTGACAAAACATACCCCAAAAATAAAACACTGTCCGTCATAAACACGCACTTCTTTGCTGCTGCATAGAACTGCTCTTTTCGTAGAATCAACAGTACTTCTCGCAAATGCTGGATGTGTTCTTCCATACTCCCACTATAGATCAAAATATCGTCAAAGTAAACTACTGCAAACTTCCCAATGAATGGTCTGAAGATCTGGTTCATCACCCTTATAAAAGTACTCGGAGCATTTGACAAGCCAAACGGCATGACCATCCATTCGTATAAACCATCCCTCGTTTTAAAAGCAGTCTTCCACTCATCACCCGGTCTAATTCGAATCTGATGATATCCGCTCTTCAAGTCAATCTTTGAGAACACAACAGCTCCACTCAACTGGTCAATCAAATCGTCAAACCTCGGCATAGGAAATCTGTATCTCACAGTGATCTTGTTTAGAGCCCGACTGTCCGTACACATCCTCCACGAACCATCCTTCTTTGGCACCAATAAAGCAGGCACTGCAAAAGGACTCAAGCTCTCCTGAACACGCCCATGTTCTAACAACTCCTCCACCTGCCTTCTCAGTTCCTCATGCTCCTTAGGACTCATTCTGTAATGTGGTCTGTGTGGTAATACTGCCCCTGGCACAAGAACAATCTGATGTTGAATATCCCTCAACGGTGGTAACTCCGTTGGCAATTCTTCAGGAAACACCTCTCTGAATTCTTCCAATACCGGCTTTATTTTCTCTGGAACGTCAACAGATTCAGTAGCTTCACGTCTAAGCAACAAAAACACCTCTGGACTCTCCTCTACTTCTTCAATAAATTCCTTCAAAGTCAACAAAGTCTTCAGCTCCTCAATCTCCTCTGATTTGCTCTCTCCTTGCTGTCTCTTCTTTAGAACCAAAATGATCTTAACACCTTCAAACATAAAGCTGTAGCTATTGGTTCGACCGTCATGCTGCACTGCTCGATCATACTGCCATGGTCTTCCAAAAAGCAAGTGACAAACATCCATTTCCACAACATCACACCAAATCTCGTCTTTATACTTCTTCCCAATAGAAAATGGAACTTGAACTCGCCTGTCCACCTTCACCTCTCCTCCTTTTCTTAGCCATGCTAACTTGTAAGGATTTGGATGCTTCTCCATTTTCAGCTTCAACTTTCTCACGGCTTCGATAGAAATAATATTGTCACAACTTCCTGCGTTTATCACAAATTTACAAACCTTCCCCAGAATAGTGCATGTTGACTGAAAGATGTTACTCCTTAACCAACTAGCCTCTTCTTCCTGCTTCGGTATTAAACAAGACCTCCTCATCATTAGATTACATCCTTCATCTCCTGACGCAACATCCTGTTCATCCTCCTCAACTGGATTAGAATAACCTTCACCAACATCCTCACCTCCAACTTCAGCAATCATAGTTCGTTTCTTCGGTTTCGGACATTCATTACTCTTGTGACCCTCTTCCTGGCAATTATAACATTTGAAACTGTTGTTGACCTTCGCCTTCGCGACCTCATTCACAACTGGTTTATTGACAGCTTTCGAAACATTGGAACTCCCACTAGCACCTTTGTTCTGAATATTGGAACTTGTAAACACACCACCTCCTCGTCTTCCCTGCTTCTCCCAGGCCAACGCTTTCTGATGTGCTTCTGCTACAGATCTAGGATCAAACATATTCACCATATCCAGGATCTGGATCCTCAACCCTCCAACAAATCTAGCTGTCAATTGTTCCTCTGTCTCCATAATGTCATTCCTTGCAATCAGTTGATAGAATTCATCAGCTTAATCATTAACAGTCTTTGCTCCTTGCCTCAGATTCTGCAACCTCTAATACATAAGTGATTGATAATTGTACGACAAGAATGTAGCCTTCATTAACTTCTTCATCTTCTCCCATGTAACAATCTTTGGCTTCCCCATTCTCTCCCGCGTTAGTTTAGTTTGCTGCCACCATGCTAAATCTCTACCTCTCAAACGAGTAGCAACCAACTTAACTCTTCGATTCTCAGGAACTTTTTTGAAATCAAAAATTTCTTCAACATTAGATAACCAGTCCAGAAGCTCCTCTGCAACCATTCCTCCTTTGAATTTCGGAATTTCTGTCTTCATTCCTGACTCCCATCGTCGATCCTCTTCTACATCCCGATATGAATTTCGAACTTGGTCTCGATCTCGATAATGAATGCTAGCTCTATCACCATCTTCATCATAATCAAATATACGTCTATATCGATCTCGACCATCAACATCCCTTCGATCACGCATGTCTCTTCTACTATGTCTCTCTTCATCTTGATATGGCTCATCTTCAAACTCACGTGGAGTTCTTCTCTCTTCCTGTCTATATTCATGGTGATCTCTTCTTCATGAAATTGACGTTTCTCTTCTTTCTCTAAAAGATGGTGGCGACACCCTCCTCGCATCCGCAACCGATGGCGAAACTCTGTTTCCTCCATGGTTCGGGATTGGCGACCTTCTCCTTTGACTTTGATTCAAGTCATTCATCAATTTCTCTAACTTCCCAATACCTTCATCAAACTTCTCATTGATACGTTGTTCCATTTGCTCGGCTTCTTCTCTTCTATACAACGCTTCAACATTTTGATGGCGGTTGGCTCTTCTCGGAGGCATTGTCAAATCAAACAATCAAACACAACTTCAAAAACTTCAAAATAAACTTCAACTCTCGGCCTTGCACTTAGTTCGCACAAGAATGGAACGACTTAAGGCTTAGCTTGGCTCAAACACTTCAACAAGATGATCTTCAACTTCAAACTCCTTGGCTCCAAGACTCGGCTTAGCTATGATTGGCTAAGTCAGGCTCTGATACCAAATGATGCAGCGGAAATACGAAAAATTAGATGAAGTAGCAATCGGTGGATTGAAAGATACTGAAATTCCCAAATTCGTTGTACAAAAGATACCGAATTCTAGCTATCTCTGACACGTTGATCGCACACGATACCGTGAAGAGAGATCTACAATTCTTCGAGCGTTGATCAAGCACACTTGATTCCGCGAATTGGCTTCAACGAACGTTGATTCGAGCGCACTCGAATACCGTAGGTGGAGATAGGAGATCACACTCAACTACCGATTTAATGAAAGCACAAAGCTATCAAACAAGAATTTTATTCAAAAATCAACCACCTACAAATGACCGACACAATGCCTATTTATAGCATTTTACAACACAGACCACTAGGTCGTTTGAGTGACCTACGACTTATACAAGGTCGGCAACGACCTATCATTACAACATAGTGCGCGACTTATCACATAAAGTAGCATACGACCCTAAAACAAAACAATACAAACACCAAACGCCTTAACGACCTAACTGATACAACGCACGCGACCTATACATATACACATAACAACGACTTACGACTTATGACACAAGCGACTCAATTATATGAAGCACCACCCAACAGCAGCGTCCTTTCTTCCAGCGGCACAAAGTCCAGCGACCTAAAATAGATGCGACTTAAGCTTCTGAGCGACCTACTCCGTTAGGTCATAACCCGTTAGGTCGGCAACCTAATTATTCACCAAACCAAGCAGATGCGGCATATCCCCAGACCTAATTCCGAGCGACTTAACTTTGAACGACTTAACTCCGAGCGACTTAACTCCGAGCGAACTTCGATAGGTCGTTTGCCTTGATTAATTAGGTCGTTTGGACGAGCTATCATCATATTAAGTCGTTTTCCATCAAACCCTTTTGCAGATTGCACTTGCGAGCTTACCTCACTAGATTGTGAGCGACCTAAAACTTTCCCCTTAGGTCATGAGCGACTCAAGCCTGGTGAATTTGTAGATCGTTCTGCATCAGTTAGCTACATCCATACTTTCAATTCATAATCCAACCCATTTTATCCAAATGCCATAGCCGTATCCTTATCTGAGTCTATGACTACTCTGTATCGACATCCGATTTCGAATCCAGTAACCAAATCTTTAGCCAAATCCACATCCATCTGAACTTGACAACAGAGTTCTAATCCACCCATATCCAACAACCAATAACCACGTCCATGACCTCTCTGGGTCGATTTCCAAGTCCTGGAACATTCCCGGTCCATGCCTGAATCTTTAGCTGTTCATAGCCAGTATCCAAATCCATAACTTCTCTGGATTCTTGCCAAGCACAATCTACACTTGACGGCCTATTTTAAGTAATTCCATGGTGTTCCTTGTTCAGTGTCCCTGAACGGCAAATAATGCTATGGTTTAAGTCCTAAGCCGAATCCTGGTCGCTCCAGACCCTTACCGAGCATAGTCCATACTCGACAACCTGTAATAATAATCAATAACATAAGGCCTAAATCCTGAGCCGAATCCTAGTCTCTCCAGACCCTTACCAAGCACAGTCCACACTCGATGACCCGAAATAATGACCGATAATATATGGAAAAAGTCCTAGGCCAAATCCTGGTCACTCCAGAGCCTTGCCGAGCATAGTCCATGCTCGACGACCTTTTAGCCAAAATCCAAAGCAAAATCCAATTGAAATCCAATTCGAAATCCAAATCCAACCAGAAAACCAGAAATCCATATCAAAAATCCTAACCAAAAAACGAGCAAAACAGGGAGTTCAAACCAAACTCCAAAACCAAATCAGAAAAAGCAAATGTCGAAGTCAAAGGGAAAAAACATATTTCACAAACCAAGGCGTCTTGGTAAGCCATCATCTCAGAGCATGTTTGAGGGTTATCTCCAACCCTGTATGTGAGTAAGTGGTTTAACCGATTGCCCGGAGTTTGTTAATTATTCCAAACCATCAAGATTAGTTGATGACCAACGACCACCATTCCTAGACCTCATGCGCTCGTCGTACAAGGTAGACGGTGGTTGCACCTATTCCACCGCTGCATTTTGAGTTACGACATAGGTCACAACTGACCATTCCTAACATGTTCTTCGATTATGTCCTTCAAATGCCGGCAACTGTTAGTATCATGCTCGTCTAGGTCATGAAAAAGACAGTGCCTTCCCGACGCCCTTTCGCATTCTGAGGGCACCCTCCTCACCGGCCTTCGATACGGTATTCGATCTCGAGTATCCAAGAATATCTGTTCCAATGTTGTGTTCAGTCTGGTGTAAGTGGAGAACTTCGATTCTCCCCAGCATTTCCTTTTCCCTTTATCCTTGTCCTTACCCGAGCTTTGACCGGATAGTCCTCCATCCTTAATCAGGTTTACTTCTTTTGACCTCATGTCCAAGCATGCATCTTTTTGTCGGAGAAATCTCTTAGCTTCATGGAACAATTCCCTAAGATCCAACGATGGTTCCCGTATCAATGATACTTTGAAATTTGAATTATCTCTGACTCTTGATACTGCAGCCGTCAGAACCATTGATGGATCCGGCCAATCCACCAAAGCAACTGCTGCATTAAATCGAGTTAAGAATGTCCTGAGCGATTCATCCGCCCCTTGTTTGACCAATGTTAACGTCATCACGTTCTTTGGCCTTTTTATGTGAACTCGAAACTGATTTAAGAACCTGTCCACCAGTGTCGTCCATGTTCCAATGGATCCGTCCTCCAGCTGCCTGAACCACATGGCAGCTATATCAGTCAAGTACAGGGGAAAACATCGAGCCATAACCTCCTCTGTTGCCTCTAGCACTTCCATATGATTAGTGTACCACATCAAGTGGTCGGTCAGATCCATCCTCCAATTGTACACTTCCAGAGTGGGCAGTTTGAAATCGGGCAGATTTCTAGCCGTTCTGATGTTTCGGGTAAATGAACTTTTGTTGACTTCCTCTGAATCCCTGTTTGTCAGACCTCCGTGAATAGTTCACCTGATAGTGTCAGCCAATCCGGCGTTTCCAATCAAGGGTTGCCCCTATCCATGTTTCCAAACTGCCCTCCAAGGCCCCGAGGAAATTCTGGCACACATTCCTCATCACGTACTCCTGTATTCCTATTGGCGTCAGGCTGGGTAGTGTCATCCAGTATCCCTCCATGAACTGGTCCAGCATTACCTGGTGATGTGCCCCCGAGTCTTGGTCTATCCAGATTGTTAGTTGTTTGTTGATTGGGAGCTGCCCCCTGCTGAATCACTCCGTCCACCTACTGGTCGAGTTCCTTTGGTCCAGTTCCTAGAACTTGAGCACCTATAGTTCCTCGTTGTCCGAATTGCCTTAAAAGAGCCCGCATCATCTCCTCTTTCTGTTTCATCATGTGCTCCTGCATAAAATTCATCATAATCTGCATCTCGTCCCGAGTTATGTAGATGGGTGCATGATCCTCTCTAGCTCCAAAAGAGGCTGCTTGACTTCCTTCCTAATTGCTCCTTTCCGCTGCTTGCTTCCTTATTGATGGTCTAGCCAACGCTTTCCAAAATTCAAGTTCCAAAATTCCAAAGTGCTAGCTTTCTCAGTTAAAGCACCAAATGTTAGCGCCAAAATTGGACACGGATAGATTGAATGTAGAAAATATAAATATGAAGAACGGTAAAAATTAAAATGAAAGCAGTAAAATTTATAGTGGTTCGGCAAACTTTGGCCTACGTCCACTCCATAAATTTCCTTTTTGTTGCTGTAATAATCGATTACAGTTACAATCCGAAGTTGACAATGGCTAAGTGCCCTAGTCTTAGAGAAGAGAATGTCCGAGAGCTGAAAGAAGATCCCTTTTCTGAACCTCCACATGCCGTATTTATAGGCAAACCCTGAGTTATTGGGCTTTCTGAACGGTATAGGCCCATCAAGACCTTCCACCGAACCACATATATCCAAGGCCGAACAACCTTCCACTGAGCCACATTCATCCCATGCTGAACGACCTTTCATCGAGCCACATTCCTCCCATGCCGAACGACCTTCCACCAAGCCACATTCGTCCCATGCCGAACAACCTTCCACCTAGCAACATTCATCCCATGCCGAATGACTTTCCACCGAGCCACATTCGTCCCATGCCGAATGACCTTCCACAGAGCCATATTCGTCCCATGCCGAACGACCCTGACCTCACCAATGTCGACCTTCCACCGAGCCACATTCGTCCCATGCCGAATGACGCTGACCTCACCAATGCCGAGCGGCATAGCCCCACCACAATGCCGAGCTACATAACTCCACCATAATGCCGAGCAGCATAACCCCACCTTAATGCCGAGCGGCATAACCTCACCTCAACGCCGAGCGGCATAACCTCACCTCAACGCCGAGCGGCATAACCTCACCTCAACACCGAGCGGCATAACCTCAACTCAATGCCAAGTGGAATAACCTCAACTCAATGTCGAGCGGCATAACCTTACCTCAAAGCCGAGCGGGATAACCTCAACTCAATGCCGAGCGGGATAACCTCAACTCAATGCCGAGCGGGATAGCTTCAACTCAATGCCGAGCGGCATAACCTCAACTCAATGCCGAGCGACATTACCTCACCTCAATGCCGAGCTGCATATCTCCACCTCAATGCCGAGCTACATATCTCCACCTCAATGCCGAGTGGCATAACCTCACCTCAATGCCGAGCGGCATAACCTTACCTCAATGACGAGCGGCATAACCTCACCTCAATATCGAGCGGCATATCCAGGTGAATTCCATCCCTCTAAACTGAATCCATCATATTTCAACCTCGATAATCATGAAGTCGACTTAGTTAAATCCGCCTGTCTGTGGCCTTTCCGAAAGGTGGGTTAACACCCGATCAATTATAAGGATATGTTCTATATCTGTTATATATAGACTGTTTGCTAGTCATGTAAGCTAGTATGGTAGTGATAAGGGAATGAAATTTAAGGACGAAATTTTTTAAGACCGGCGGCCTATGACACTCATAATTCTAAATAGCATTATTTAAGATATTTAATCAAATAAATTAAATAAAATAATGTAGACACATGAGTGATAAGGGAATGAAGATTTGAAAATTAATTAAGGTTGTGCCTTAACTAAATTAATTAATAAGAAAGAGTTGTGACTTAGATACCTAAGAGAAAAAGGAAAGGGCAAAATGGGAATAGCCGAATCCCATAACCCTTAAAACCTCTTGCCACATTCTTATTTTCGTTTACATTCTTACAAAACAAAGACATAAGCAAAAGAAAAACAAGGCCTACCATAACCCTAGGATAAGAGGAGTGTAAAAATCAATTAGGGGCTAAGATTTATGCTAGGAAGATTAAATTGTAGAACAAATCTCAAGTGCCTTATGCAAACAAGATGAATAATGATCTAAACCATTTTATACAAGTCATCTTTAATCTTTAAATTCAAGTTTGAAATTTAAAACCATATGATTGGATGAATGATGAGATGTTTTGATTTAAATGCCATGTTATAATTTAAACAAGGATTTTGTTGAATATTGTAAATCAGTTTTAAGGCTAAAATCATGCAAAATGATTTCCAAATGTCATGATTTTTGAATATGTTATGTAAAACATTATTTTGGAGATGAGTTTAAATTTTCCTAATATTTCAAGCCATGGATAACTTATTATAAACTTTTGATTGGAAGAAATGATATTTCGGGTTTTAATTAATTTAAGGAATTAATTAATTTTTTTGGGCTGAAAAGTTTATATGATAAAGATCTTATCATTCTGGAACTTGTGTGAATTTCTAAGATTATTCTCAAGAGATTTGGGTTATTTTTGGATTTAATTAAAAAGGTTAGTATCTAATGATTAATTAACAACAAGGGGTTAGTTAATAGTATTAATTAAGTATTGGAGCATTGGAGATTACAGGCGACAGCAAAATCTAAAAATAATTTTAAAAAGGCTTTGTTGTCTAATAGAAAATTAACAACATAAGGGGTTAGGTAAAAAGAAATTGCTTTACTTAGTTAAAATCAGTTCTTACAATAATTACATCAACGCCCCTTGCCTTCGAAAGCATTGATTCTTCCATATGCATTGATACCTTCAAAAGCATACAATGTTACTTTTCATTGAATGCTAAGTCCTTATAGTTAACATATACTAGAATGAAGGTGTAAGGGTCCTTTCGCACTAATTAATAGTGTTGAAGGGTTCCTTCTGCATACAAACACTTTAAGAAGTGTGCACTGCCGCATTAGTTGATCCAACTATCATGGAAAGAACCTTTCAGACTAGTAGATAGTGTCGAAAGGCTTCCTTCCGCTCTTATATGCTCTTCAAGTGAAGATGAAAGGGGTGTGCCACATCAATCAATGGTGTCAATAGCATACCTTTTGCACCTTTATACTTGATTAAGTCCAACCATTACGAAAGGTACCTTCCACACTAGTTGATAGTGCCAAAAGTTTTGTGCCGCACCCAATCAATGGTGTCGACAGGGTCCTTCTACATGGTTTCAAAGAAATAGTGGAAGGTCCCTTCCGCATTGGTTAAGCAATGATTTCAAAAGGTCTTAGAGCTAGAGTAGAGTGGCGAAAGGGGTATAGCCGCCTGTTTCTAACCCATTAGTTAAATGAAAGGGGACGGAGGGCTTGTTTTCTCCATGATGTCGAAAGGGAGAATGACGTAGGGTAACTCATGGTGTCACAATGATCCGAAAGATATAGTCGAAAGCCTTAGTTTTCAAATTAGAGAACCCAATCTCATTTTAAAGTATACACATTGTAAAAGAGTTTTGAAATGTCATTTAACTTTGAAATTTTAGAGGAAGCTTTCCTTGCTAAAGATATTGGGTTAAGGGTATTAAGCGTATTTCATTAGAAAATGTTTACAGGGACTTAAACCATGGACATTTATATTGTTGTGTTATTTGATCAGTTATCTTGTATGCTTGTGTAATCATGTTCACTTCGTTATTAAGCTATAACTGTATTTTGGGCTATTAAGGGCAGAATAACATGCTAGGTTGACCTAGTAGTGAAAATATATTGAATTACTCCAGTGTGAGTAGAATTGCATCCAGGAGGTAAGACATACCAGAATATAAGATGCCGAAGACTGATCAAAAGATTATTGGTTTAAATAGGTTCTTAGTAAGCCCATAAAAACTATGTTATGTAAATTGTTATTGGTAGGGGCCAATAGGTTCTTAGGGATCCCATGAAAACTATGTCCAAAAAGGTTGTTGATGGAGATCAATAGGTTCATAGTCATCCCATGAAAACTATAACATGAGAAATGTAATTAGATAATCCAATAGGTTCATAGTGACCCCATGAAAATAATGATTTGATGATGTTAACGATACACCAATAGGTTCTTAGTGATCCCGTAAAAACTATGAAACCGAACAAATAGTTCATTAGCTTAGAACAGGCTATTAGTTAGTCCATCAAAACAAAAAGGTTAATAGTCAACCTAGAAACTATAACTTGAGATAGATAGCCGGGTGAATAGGGATGGGAAACTCAAAGCGTATTGCATGTTTGCATATCATCATAATAGATTTTATTATGTTATGTCTTAACCATTATGGATGCAAGTGCACAGTATATGATAATTATAAATTGGGTTAAGATACTTGTGAGGGGAAAACCCATTATGATAAGTGACGTGATCTTATTAGATATCTATATGGTTCAAGATGGTAAGTTATTATTCACACTAGACTTATTGTCTGACTCGTAGTTTATATTTTCCCTTTAAACTCTCGAGTGCTGAATTTGTTTTGGGTAGTTTGACAGTTAAGGTTTTCAGCTTCTCCTTTAAACGAATAAGCTCCTAGAGACATTTGGGAGGCAAGCTAGCAATTAGGAGTTCTTTTAATTTGATTCCACTGTGTAATTGGTTGTAATGGAAAAGTTACTTTGTGTCTATAGGTAGACTCTGGCTAATCAATGGGGAATCTTTATATGTCACTCTTGGCGTAATTTGTAATAATTATATTTATTTGACCATGGTTTATGAATTAGGATTATGTATTGAATCAAAAATTCATTTTGAAATGGAATGAGAAATTTGTTTTGAAACCGAGTTTAAATTTCTTTTATATCTATGTTGTTAACAAGAAACTTATCAACATCCCCAAAGCGATGAGTTCAAACCAAACAAGATTGTTGAGATGATTACTTCACTCAGAACCTACCTTTCTACTAGATTAACTTAGTCAAAAGGGTTTAAAAAGTTAGTTCAAAAATGCAATCAAAGGAAGTAGCATCTCGCTCGAAACCTTCCTTTTGAGTGGGTCGGGGGAAACTATTTTTTTTCTTGCCATCCCTTTCGATCGCGTCGAAAGGTTCATTTTGGCCCTTTCGGCCATGTTGAAAGGCATGTATGATTGATTGTTGTGAAATAGTTACTTTTGACTCGATTAGTTTTGCTTCCTTTATTAAGGAACCCCTTCGAAAGGGTTATAGAGTTAGCTGGGGGTAAACCCCCCTTTTAAGGAATTACTCCTCAGTCAGTCGCTAGCCAATGACAAACTAAAACACCTTTGAAACACCCCTTTCGATCAAGTCTAGTGGAGTTTTATCCCTTCGAATTAGATCCAGCTTGTGGCTACGCAAACACCACTTTATTTATGCTACATAACATTGGCTTGGGTATTTATAAATTTAATAGATTCATCAATGTCAAAACCACATCACCATTCTTATTCCAATTTTCCAATATTAGGTAACGTGTTTTGAATGTAGATATCTTAGTCGATCCTTTATATTGTATAGACAAAAGAAAGTTAACGTAACAAGATAGAATCATATGCAATGATTATTAGTCAAGCTAATGATCAAAAATAACCTCGCTATCATCGAAATTCTAAATGAATTTGCCATCTCTCCATCTTTATTAATCCAAAATGAGTTATAATTATGAGAGCTTTATCCCCTACATCGATTTAGGGTTTACAAGCATTTTGTTGTTGCTAAGAAATTTGAGTAAGAGAAATGAGTGTAGGATTCCAAAATCCAGTCCCCAAAACTGGACCCCTTGGGTCTTATTTATAGATGCAGGTCAGCCTCCCTTCCACGTTTATACCATTGACCCGATCGAAAGGCCTCTTTTTGTATGCCATCTCATGCCTTTCGACTTGGTCGAAAGGCCTCGTCTGCCTTCGACGCTGTCGAAAGGAATCACCTTTTTATCCTTTGACTTCCCCTTATGCTTTATTCATCTCTCTCCATACCATTCAGTTAAGTCGAAAGGGTCTTTTATTAAACTATCTCCCTTGTTAAGTCTCTACTTTCTCCAAAAGTGCTTCCGACGTTGTCCAAAGGTCTTGTAATGCGCCTTTCTCTTCATGTTTCCTTATTGTCATCGGAAGTAAAGATGGGACCCTTTCAACTCTGTCGAAGGCTTTTCATAGGGGATTCAAAGATATTGAAGCACCAATGGTTTCGACATTGTCGATAGCTTCCAAATGCTTATCTATGTATCGACGTGGAACCTTCCCTTGATGTTGTTGGCCTTGACTAGTTTGGAAGGTTTGGATATGCTTTGAATGGGTTGTTATAAAGGCGAAACCTTTGGTTCTGAAAGGTTTGGCACGTAAGTGGGAGATTATCATTAATTGCCTTTGAAAGGGGTTTTGAAGCTGTCTTTGCTTATTCATCTACATTAGAAGGTTGAAAATAGCGGAAGGGCAGTTGTGCTTCTATCTGACTCGAAATCTTTCACGTTGTCTATTACCGGTAAGGGAACCTCATGCCCTCGTCTCCTTTAGAACCTTCTCAATGCTTTCGAAATGTCCTCTTGTGACCTTTCTCAAAACTCATGCTTGTAATCTCCAGCGAAGCCTAATATTCTCGTATAACTTCTTTCATACTTTTGTTCTTTATTGGATTTTATAGCTAAAATTTTGCCCCCCTCTTTGTATGAATGAAGCTTTGTTCTTTAGGACAAAAATATCAAAACTCCTTTTCTTTTAATCAATCTGCTTTCTTGCAAAAATCAAAGTCAGTGACATTTTCTATTGTCAATTTATTACTTAATTAGTTAGTTAATTATAAACTTGGTTCAATAATGGATATAGGGTCCACAATTAATAGTTATCCATGTACATAATAATTGAAGTCTGAGAAATACCTACTGGAGATATCTGATACCAAGAAATATGAGGTTATTAACTATTATCTGATGATAAAAAAATTAATTTGTGCTCGAAGGTTTTCCTTGGAGATAAGAATGGTCCCAAAGTTTGGATCTTGATATTTATGAGCCTCATTCAAACCCAGATTAGGGTATTAACCAATGGAATTTAGAAGTTAATAGTCAAATATCCAGAAGCTAGGTTCGAGTCTTAGTAAGCAAGAATCAAAAATAGTTTTCAAAATGGAATTCTCGAACCCAGATTCGGGTATTTGTAGTGGATAACCAAGAATTCTTAACAATTGTCTTCACATCAAAATTCCCAAGCCCAGATTAGGGCATATGTCAGATATTAAAAAATTATTGAAATTTTTTTATGATAAGAATCTCTAGCCTTGATTAGGGCATCCGTTGGATAAGCAGAAATCCACGATAATTGTTTGCCATAATTGAAATCTTAAGGTCCAGATTAGCGCATATGTTAGATGGCCAGAAGTCCTTGATAGCTGATTTTAGAATTAATAAGCCCAGATTAGGGCATTAAGTAATAATCCCGAAACCCAAATTTGGCTATGATAAAGATAATTAGTGATTGATAAATACCCAAGACCCAGATTTGGGTATTAGTAAATGATGTCCATAAATGAAATTCCTGAAACCTAGATTTGGGTATTAATAGATGAAATCTTGAAATAAGAAACCTGAGACCTAGATTCGGGTATTTATTTGATGGAGTTGAGCTTTACTCCTTCGATTTTGTCCTCTTTGACATGTATGAACCCTTTAGGTCTTGTATATAGTTGTAATTTGATTAATTTCCTCTCGGGCTTGGACGCCTTAGTCCATTGGAGATATACCGCTTCTCGAGTTTGGACATATTAGTCCATGATTTGAAGAGCCTCTCCTTAGGCTTGGACGTCTTAGTCCATTATTGGATGATCCTCTTCTTATACTTGGATAACGTAGTCCATTGTTGGATGAGCCTCTTCCTGGGATTGAACATCTTAGTCCATTTTTGGATGAGCCTCTTCACGGGCTTGGACATCTTAGTCCATTGTTGTTCGGTGCTCTTGGTTAGCTCATCTTAGAGGCCGAAACCAAGGACTTACATGACCTCCCTCCAAGAGGCGCCTTGACGTGGCCAGAGACGCGGTCAAGGGCTTGTCTGGTGCTTTAACCTGGCCATAGCGTAGCGCGGATAATGGCTTACTCCGATATCCCTCAAGGAAGCACCCAACCCTGGCCATGGCGTAGCACGGACAGAGGCTTGTTCGGTGCTTTACACTAGCCATGTTGTGGTGTTGATAAAGCCTTACTCCGTTGTCCATCCAATAGGTGCCATGACCTGACCAAAGGCATGACCAAGGGCTTGTCTAATGCCTTAACCTAGCCATAGCATGGCACGGTTAAAGGCTTACTCCGCCCTCCCTCCAAGAGTTACTCTTCCTTGTCCAACTCGGCATGGATAGAGTTTTTCTACCATCTTAGATAGACTACCATCTTAGGTAGTACCCAAATGTGAGGAGTATTTCACTTCCAACCATGTAGATTTTCCTCTTGAAGATAGAGATGCTTTATTCATTCATCTTTGGAAAATATGGTCTTAAATGTTCGACATTCCATGTTGCCAACTAGTTGGCATAATTTGTAAGCTCCTAGGGGAATTACTTTGCAATGATTAGGTGTCCTTCCCAACTTGGTCCATGGGTCCATCTGCGGGGTTTCTTATGTTCGCCATTACTCTTTGGAGTACCAGGTCTCCTTCGCGAAATGATCAATTTCTCACTTTTGAGTTGTAGTACCTTGATTTTCTTCTTTGATACTCCATCATTCTTACCACTACTTCATCTCTTAGTTCATGTATCAAATCTAGGGATTCTCTTTTTCATTCTTGATTTATATTAAATGCATATGCGATTCTTCGGTGTGAAGGTATTCCAATCTCAATTGGTAACATCGCCTCACACCCATATGTCAAAGAGTAGGGGGTATACCCCGTCACTGTTTTGGTAAATGTTCGATATGCCCATAACACCAGTGGTAGTTCTTCTAACTTATTTCCTTTTTCTTTTTTTGCCTTTTTTTTGGAATTGTCTTTATGGTTTTGTTTGCACGTCAACTGCCCCATTCGCTTTTGGATGTGCGACAGATGAATTTTTTTAATGATTCTATTCTTGTGGCAAAAGCGAGAGAATTCTTCACTCTCAAATTATGTCCCATTTTCAAAAATTATCTTCTAGGGAATTTTAAATCTGGGTTTGATATTCTTAATGACAAATCTAAGTACCTTCACAAAAGTAATCATTGCAAGTGGTTTCGCTTCAACCCATTTGGTGAAGTAGTCTATGGTGACTGCGACTTATTTTGCTCCTCCTTTCGAGATTGGCAATGGGCTAAATAAATCTATGCTCTACATGTTGAAGGGCTATGGACTTGCAATTGGAGTCAACTAACTTGGGGGTAATCAAGAATCTTTGAGTATTTCTGACATTTTTCTCACCTTCAGAGATACTCGATAGCTTGACATACCATACGAGGCTAATAAAATCCTTGCCTAATTATTTTCTTGCCAATTTTTTACCATTCATATGATCTCTACAGAATCATTCATGTGCTTGAGCCATCAATTTTATTCCCTCATTCATGCTTATGCATTTTATATAAGGAAGAGCATATCCCTTCTTATAGAGGATTCCATCCATCATTGTGAAGGTTGGAGCTTGTCTCTTGATTTTCCTTTCTTCTCCTTCGCCAAATTGGAGTAAATCTTTTAATAAGATATGCGATGATAGGTGACATCCAAGTGTCATCATTCAGGCCACTTGATCTTGATTGGTTAACCCTTTCATCTGATATTTCTTTATCACTTTCTCTTCTCTCTTCTCCTTGTAAATTAGCTCGAGACCTTAATAGAACTAACAGTTCTTTTCCCAACTTGGATGCTTCATTTCTAATACTTGGATATTCTTGATATCCTCCTGGGACAATGCATGTCTTCAGGACTCCCCTTGAGCTAGTTTTGCTAGCAAATCTATTTATGAGTTTTCCGCTCTTGGGACTTGGTGTATTGAAAAGTCTTCAAATAAAGCAAGTATTTTTAGTATCTTCTTCATGTATAAATATAGCTTGGAGTCCATTGTTTGATATATTTGTTTCACTTGATTTATCATTAGCTGGGAATCACTAAAGATCTAAATTCGTGGAATCTTGAGTTCTAATGGCAAGGTTAATCTCACTAATATTGATTCATATTCTGCCACATTGTTTGTTGCGGGAAATCCTAAATTCATGGCATAATGTAAGTAATGCCCATCTGGTGTTATTATCACATATCCTATGCCAGCCCCCGCCATTCGATGCCCTATCAATAAACAATTTCCGCATAGGCTTCTGATCTTTTCCCTTTCCAATTGCTACTTAATGAAGTTAGTGCACTTATTAATGAAATTTGCCAATGCCTGCCCCTTGATTGTGGCTTGTGGTTGAAATTCTATATCATATTGGCTAAGCTTAATTACCCATTTTACTAAACTTCCCGAAGTTTTTGGTTTACTGAAAGCTTGCTTTATGGGGAAATTAGTCATTACCCTAATCGGATACGCTTGAAAATATGCTCTGAGTTTTCGAGCTGTGAGAATCAACCAATAGGCTAGCTTCTCTATTACTGGATATCGGACTTCCGCATCCTTCAAACGTCTGCTTACATAATACACATGAAGTTGATCTCCACTTAATCAATATTGAGCTGACCGCATGTTCTGAAACTGCCATATATAAGCATAAGATTTCCCATTCTCGGGGCTAGAAAGTATGGTTTTCTTTTCTAGATGGCTTTCTAATTCTTGGAAAGCTTTTCTGCAATCTTCCCCCCATTCAAAGTTCTTCTTTTTCTTAATTACATCAAAGGTTGGAATACACTTATCGGTAGATTTGGAAATGGACCTACTTAAGGCAGCCTCCCTTCCATTTAAACTCATTACCTCCTTGTTGGTTTTGGGTTCTGCCATATCCTTAATGGCTTGAATTTAGCCAGGACTAGCTTCAATCCCTTGGGCACTTACAAGGTAGCCTAAAAACATTCTTGAACGGACTCCAAAAGAGCATTTTTATGGGTTCAATTTCATTTGATATTTTCGTAATATAAAGAACATTTCTTCTAAATCCTTTACATGATTCTTAGCCATGCTAGACTTTACTAGCATATCATCCACATAAACTTCCATGTTTCGACCAATTTTCTCCTTAAACATTCTATTAACCAGTCTTTGATATGTTGCCCCTGCATTTTTTAGCTCAAATGGCTTTGCCTTATTGCGATAAACTCCCCACTCAGTTATGAAGCTAGTATGCTCCTTATCTGGTTTGTACATTAGTATTTGATTGTACCCTAAATAGGAATCCATAAGAGTAATAACTTGTGTCCGCTTGTTGCATCTACTAGCTGATAGATTCATAGTAGCGGGAAAAAAATCTTTCAGACATGTTTTGTTCAAGTCTATGTAATCAATGCATGTACTTTATTTTTCATTTGATTTCTCTACC
This sequence comes from Allium cepa, assembly GCA_030765085.1. Taxonomy (NCBI): domain Eukaryota; kingdom Viridiplantae; phylum Streptophyta; class Magnoliopsida; order Asparagales; family Amaryllidaceae; genus Allium; species Allium cepa. The sequence continues at coordinate 683,015,420 of CM060938.1, forward strand.
AGAACTGGATTAGCTAACAACTGTAGTAGTATATTTCCCAAATAAATCCATTCTCATGGAGTCTGTTAACTTCTTCTTTCAAAACATCTAATCGTGCCTTATTTAACTATCTCTCTTTTTTCCTAATAGGGGTTGCTTCTGGATTGATGTTAAGTGCATGACACATGACTGTTGGATCAATTCCCACCACATCAGAATGTGACCAGGCAAATATGTCCTTGTTGACTTTAAGAAATTGGATTAAATCCTTCTTCAAGTTACTATCCAAATCTTTTTCCACCTTTACTATCTTAACATTATCATCTGGATCTATACACGCCTCCTCAAAATCCTCAATTGGTTATATCCTTTCCGTTTCCCCTCTGCAATTGAATTCAGTGATAATTGAGCTTTCTTTAGCAGAATTAGCATTAATTCTCTTCCTTTTGCCTCTAGGTGGAATGTAACTTTCATACACATGCTTGTTAGATTTGTTAATCTTAACTTTTACACCAAATGTTAGATATAAAGATCCATCATCTTAAGGCTATAAAATAGTTGATGAATCAAAGTAAATGGAATACTCCCTTTTATATTGATCTAGGGTAGCAAAATACATCTCTCGGGAGCTGAAATGCTCCCCTTGGTCGGTGCCCCATCCTCTTTGTCAAGAATTTTACCATGAGATATTTTGGGGTGACGAATGCGTCTATTTTGTCTAGTGCCATCCTGCCAAATAAGGAGTTATAGTAAGAAGGTTGATCGGTGATCACAAAAGTAGTCTCAAAAGTTTTGCAAGTTGGCGGCAGCCCCATTTGCACAAGTAACTTCACTTGCCCCACCAGAATAGACCCTTTGTTGTTAAATTTGAAGATGGATTCCATGACGGGTTCCAGTTTTTCATCGTGGATATTCATTTGATCAAAGGCAAGCTTAAAATAACATTGACTACACTTACAGTGTCTACGAGAATTTTTGAGATGATGAACAACCCGATATGAGGAGTAATCATCAGTGAATCGTTATGCAGATGGCGAACTCCGTTTTTTGTCTCCTAAGGGGTAACAAAAAGATTTGGCATTTGAACACTGAATCGTGGATTCTTCGATAGGGGCTCTTAGATTGAAAAGACGCCTTCTTTTGCTTCCTTGATGTATTTTTTTGAGAGCCTCTTTACCGTTCTCTGCTGGATACGGCCCTCCGTGAATTATGTCAATTCTGTTTATAGGTTGGCTCAAGCTCGCAGGTCTTCATCTTTCGGTATATTGACGGCATTAGCAGGGTGTTTCTATGGACCATCTCCTGTTCGTTGAGCTTTTTATTGATCCTAAAAAAATTCTTCAAATGACCCTTACAGATCAATTTCTAGATGATTCCAGCCAAAATCATGCACTCGTCAATTTTCTGGCTGTTTTTCTTCTGATATGCACAGTAATCACCTCCCTTTCTTTGCTTAGGTTTATTCTTGGCCTTAAAGGAAGTTGGAAAGTTGACTATTTCCTTGGCCACAGCATAAACATAAGATAATGGCTTGTTTAAAGCGATTGCGTTAGCAATTGGCTCTTTCCTTCTTATTCTTTTATGTCCGCTATTTAAGATAAATCTTCTCCCTTCTTTCTTAGGGATTTCTTTCCTCTTAGCATAGTAAAGCTCATCCATCCGAATGAATTTATCAGCTTGGAAATGCTAATCTTGTAAATATTTACACCCGTTAATGAAGAGCTGCTACCAGAAGAGGGCATTTTCTATCAAGCTGGAATGTACCGCGATAAGCTTGTCTCGATCATTCATATCCTTTTCTTTTAGAGCTTTAGTGTCGAACCTCTTTAGATACTCTCACAAGGACTCTTCCTTTCTTTGCTTTATGTTTAGTCAATACTATATGACCAATAGTGGGATCTTTGCAAATGCAGAACTGGGGGAGAACTCGTATGAGAACTATTTCCATAAATAGATGGATTTCTCTCGATACTATCTGTACTGCGTTGCCGCAGCTCTTTGGAGAGTGACCAGGAATAATCGACATTTGACAGCTCCCGAAGCATTATATAAATCCATTTGGCTACCGAGAGCCATTAAATGATCATTTGGATTTGTAATCCATGATACTTCATTGTTGGGATCTTCACATAAGGCGGGATGACCGTTGCCATGATCTCATCAGTAAAGGGCGGTACTCGTTCATTATCATTGGCATTTTCATCCATTATCCTCTTCCATTTCATATTCATTGCATCCTTTATTACCTTTTCAGCTACATCCTTTAGTTAAGCATCAACACTACAGTAATTTTTCTGGTCTGAAAAATATTCCTTTGATGTTGAGCTTTTAGATTATTCAAGCAAATTATCGAGAACTCTCCCTTGGTGATTGGCTTTAGATTGATGGCACTCTTTCTTTTTAGAGGATGTTAGACCTATTTTTCTTTTGTTTCCACTGGAGTGGGCTTTCAAGTTTCTTCTGGGAGAAACCGCCTCATCTCCCTGAGTTGATTTTGCTTTCTTTGAAGATTACTGAGATAATGCCATTTTAAGGAGCTCTTGCATCGCTTGCATCTACCGCTCCAAGTGTTTGATCGTTGCAATATTCTCATCTTGTTAAGCTGATGACGAAGGTTGTCCTTGAATAGCCACATCTAAATTAAAGGACCGAGCTATGTCCTCCTCAAGAGTTGTTGTGTGGATGACTCTTTCCCCCATTTTGCTTAGTCGTTTAGATCTCATTTTCCTACGCCAAATCAAATGATCCAAATTAGTCTATAATATTGTAACAATGCTAGAGGTTCAAGCCCTCCTTTTAGTGTCGAAAATGTTAAAAAGAAAACTTGTCAACATCTCCAAAACTACGAGTTCAAACGAAACAAAATTGTTTAGATGATTACTTCACTGGAAACCTACCTTTTGACTAGATTAACTTAGTCGAAAGGGTTTAAAACGTTAGTTCAGAAATGCAATCAAAGGAAGTAACATCTTGCTCGAAACCTTTCTTTTGATTGGGTCGAGGGCAATTATTTCATTTTGGCTTTCCATCCGTATTAATCACGTCGAAAGATTCGTTTTGGCCCTTTCAACCATGTCGAAAGGCATGCATGATTGATTGATGTGAAATAGCTGCTCTCGACTTAATTAGTTTTGCTTCCTTTATTAAGGAACCCCTTCGAAAGGGTTAAAGAGGTAGCTAGGAATAAACACACCCTTTCGAAGGGATTACTCCTCAGTCAATCGCTAGCCAATTACAAACTGGAACCCCTTCGAAGAACCTCTTTCGATCAAGTCGAGTGGATTTCTATCCCTTCAAATTTGATCCAGCTTATAGCTACCAAAGAGCCACATTATTTATTCTATATAAGATTGACTTGGGTATTCATAAATTTCATACATTCATTAATGTAAAAACCCATCACCATTCTTATTCCAATTGTCTAATATTGGTTTCGATGGTGATGTGTTTCGGATGTTGATATCCAAGATGATCCTATATATATTTTATGGACAAAAAGAAGTTAAAAGAGAATAAGATAAAATCATGTGCAATGGTCCATTAGTCAAGCTAGTTATCAAAATGATCTCACTCATCATCAAAATCCTTAATGAATTTTCCATCTCTCCATATTTATTAATCCAAAATGAGTTACCCTGCCTTCTTTTCTACCCTTTCAAAAACTTTTTTTCTTCTTTTCATTTGTATTGGCACCTGGTGCTTGCGATTCCTTTGAAAGCCATTTCAATACCTTTGAAACGATGCTTTTGAATTTTGTCGAAACCTATATCTTCTATTCTTATAGAGCCTATCACTTTATAAGCCTTCTTTTATACCTTTATTCTTAAGTGAATTTTTATGGTTAACATTTTACCCCTTTATCTTGTATGAAAGAACCTTTTGTTCTTTAGGATGGAATTTTAACAACTGCTCCGTTCTTAATGACTTCATTTCCCTACAAAATTCGAAGTAAATAACATTTCTATCGTTAAATCACGAGTTGTATGAAAATATGATTAGTGATTTGAAAATAATGTTAGTATACTATAGCTCTTAATCCCTAAGTTCAGAAGTAATAAAAATTAATTGGTCATCATCTAGAGTTAATAAATGATAAGAAATTTGCAGTTGTAAGTGATTGAGAATCAAGAACTTTTATCTGCCAATATTAAAAGTCCCCCCATCCAACTTTTGTAGTTACAAATGAAGTTTGTAAATGGAACTTCCATGATATTAGTAGAAAAGTAAGCGTATAATAATTGAAATTCAGGAAATTTCCGTTGATGATAACAAATGTTTGGTAATAAAAGGCCACGAGCTATCATTTGGAAATAATTCATTGAAAACCATGAATCCTTATTTGGAGATAAGTAACAAGAATTTAGGAACTCGTATTGGAAATAATAATTATCTTGGGGTCGAAATTCAGATTTTGATAAATGTTGTTCTAAAGTTAGTAATAGCAAATCAATGACCCTGATTTGGGTATTAAGAAGACAAACTCAAAGTTTTAATTGAAGACCAGATTTCCATTGAGATTTCAATATTAACTACCTTTGAACCTAGATTCGAGAATTAACAAATGAAATCCAAAAATTGATGATAAAAGACCTAAAACCTAAATTCAAGTGTTAGGAAGAACAAAAATCTAAAACCTAAATTCAGGCATCAATAGGTGAAGTTCAAAAGTCAATAGTAAGAGATCTGAAACCCAGATTCAGGTTTTAGTACATGATAATAAGAAATAGCCTTCATAACAGAAATCTTAAGCCCGGATTTAGGTATTAGTGGACGATAACCAGAAATCCATAATAATCTTCATGACAGAAATCTTTAGCCCGGATTCGGGCATTAATGATTGAAGTCCAATAATTAATAGTAATAGTTCCGAAACCCAGATTCGGGCATAATGATGACCATAAATTATTAATAAAGATCTGAAACCCTTATTCGCGTATTAATCAGTGAAGTTCATAAATTCTTCTTTGATAATAAGTCGGAGGCCATAAATTCTTATTTCAGCCTTCTGTTCTATACAGCTCCTTGGGTTTTGGCTCTTTTGGTGTGTTTACCCTTTAGGCTTTGTATGTTGTTGCTATCTGATTCGCTACTTCTCGAGCTTGGACGTCTTAGTCCATCGTTTGATACGCCACTTCTCGAGCTCGGACGACTTAGTTCATTATTCGATATGCCGCTTCCCAGGCTCGTACGTCTTAGTCTGTTGTTTGATAAGCCACTACTTGGGCTCAGACATCCTAATTTGTTGTGGTCTAGTGCACTTAGTTATCTTATCAACAAGCACAACCCAAGGAATTACTCAACGTCCCTCCAGGAAGCGCCCTGACTTGGCCATAGCGTGGCGTGATCAAGAGCCTGTTCAGGACCTTGGCCATGACATAGTATGACAGGACCAAGGGCTTACCCCATCCTCTCTCCAGGAGGTGCCTTGACCAGGCCATAGCATGGCACAATCAAGAGCTTGTTCAGTGCCTTAGCCAGGCCATAGCATGGCGGGACCAGGAGCTTACTACATCCTTCCTCTAGGAGGCACTTTGACCTGGCCATAGTGTGGCGCGGTCAAGGGCTTGTCGATGCTTTAACATGGCCATAGAGTAGTGTAGATAGATGATTACTCTAACCTTCCTCCATGGGGTGCTTTGACCTAGCTAACTCGGTGCGGACAAAGGCTTTGACCGTTTAAGGTAATGTCCTAGTGCAAGGAGAATTTCATTCCCAATAATGTAGTTTTTTATTTTTACGGAAGAGGCGCTTTGTTCATTCATTGTAAGAAAATATGGTCTCAAGTGTTCCACATTCCATGTTCAAGGAACCATGTTTTTGTCTGGTCGACGTAACTTTTAAGCTCCCGGAGGAGTTACTTTTCATACAATTAGCGGGCCTTCCCAATTTGGTCCTAGCGGTCCATTCGTAGAATTTCTTATGCTTGCCATCGCCCTTCAGAGTCTAAGTCTCTCTCATGAAAAGATCTTGTCTTCACTTTTGAATTGTTGTACTTTGAGATTCTTCTCCGATATTCTGTAGTTCAGATAGCTGCTTCATCTCTCAATCCATGTTTTAGATCTAACGGTTCTTTATTCAATTACTGAGTTGTATTAAATTCATATATGATTCTTCAATATGAGGGCATCTTAATTTCGATTGGCAATATCGCTTCATATCCATATGTTAGAGAGTAAGGGGTATGTCCCGTTCAGATCTAGTGGATGTTCGATAGGCCTAGAGTGCAAATGCCAGTTCTTCTACCCAACTCCTTTTGGTTTTATTTAATCGCCTTTTCAAGATAGTCTTAATAGTCTTATTTGAAGCTTAAACTACCCCTATAGCCTTTGGATGTGCCAGGAAGAAAAGCTTTTAATAATCCCATTCTTATGGCAAAACCGAGAAAACTCCTCACTTTCAAATTATGTTCTGTTATCTGATATAATCTTATAAGGGATTATGAATTTATTAATAATGTTTTTAATGACAAATCTAAGCACTTTCCTAGAAGAGATTTTGAGGAGTGGTTCTGCTTCTACCCATTTAGTATAGTTGTTAATGGCGACTAAAGCATATTTTGCTACTCCTTTGGAAATTGGAAATGGCCCGATTATGTCGATTCTCATATATTAAAGGGCCACGGACTTGAAATTTGAGTTAATAGACTTGGTGCAATCTAGGGATCTTTGAGAATTTCTTGCATCCTTCACATCTCTTTACATATTCAATAGCTTGACTTGCCATTCGAGGCCAATAAAAACCTTGTCTTATCATTTTCTTTACCAACTTTTCTCCATTGGAGTCGTCTCCGCAAACTCCTTCGTATGCTTCCACCAACAATTTAATCCCATCTTCCAGACTCACACATCTTAGGTAAGGTAATGCATGTCCTTTCTTGTAAATAATTCCATCCACTATAGTGAAAGTCGGAGCCAATTTCCCAATTTTCCTAACTTCCACTTTGTCAGATGGCAATATCTCTTTAGAAAGATATTTGACAATAGCCGACATCCAAGTGTCACTATAAGAGTCATCTGTCCTTGGATGATTAATCCTCTCATTTGGGATTTCTTCTTAGCTAAACCTTTACTCTCACTTATGCCATGGCTTGGGATCTAGTTAGGATTAATAATTGTTTTCCTTTTTCGAGTATTCCTTTTTCAATGCCAGGATTTGCCCTATACCCTATTGGCACGATTTGAGTTTCAAGGGTTCCCCTTGAACTAGCCAACTTTGCTAACGAATATGCCTAAGAATTTTATCCCTTTTGGACTTGATGTATAGAAAAATCTTTAAATAATGCAAGCATCTTCAACATCTTCTTTGCATATAAAGATAGTTTGGCACCTTTAGTCCGATATACTTGCTTTACCTAGTTTACCATTAGTTGCGAGTCACTAAAGATTTGGATTTTTGGGATTTTTATCCCCAAAGCCAGAGTCAATGCTGCCACCATTGATTCATATTCGCCTACGTTATATGTTGCGAGAAACCCTAACTTCATGGCATAGTGTTGACGGTATCCATCTGGTGTTATTATGGCATATCTTGCTCCAGCTCCTTGCTCATTTGATGGGCCATTCACAAATAACTGCCACATAGGTTTTTGATCCTTTCCCTTTTCCAAATTCTTCTTAATTAAGTTTTTAAACTCATTAATAAAGTCCGTTAATGCTTTCCCTTTGACAGCTTCCTGTAGCTAAAACTCAATGTCATACTGACTAAGCTCAATTTCCCACTTTACTAGCCTACCTAAAGTTTTAGGCTTACTAAAAACTTTTTAAGTGGGAAGTTAGTCAATACTCCGATTGGATGTTCTTGAAAGTATGCTCTAAGTTTTCATGCTGTAAGTATCAAAAAGTAAACTTGTTTTTCTATTACCAGATACCGAACCTTTGCATCTTTTAACCATCTGCTCACATAATAAATAGGGAGTTGAGTTCAACTTTCCTCTCTAATTAGAACTGAACTCACAGCATGTTTCAAAACTGCCATGTATAAGTACAAGACTTCATAGTTCTCGAGACTAGATAGTATTAGTGGTTTTGTCTAATGATTTTTAAACTTCTGAAAAGCTTTCTTACAGTTTGCTCCTCATTCAATGTTTTTCTTCTTCTTGATCACATTGAAAAAGGGAATACATTTATCAGTCGCCTTGGAGATGAACTTTCTTAGGGCGGCTACCCAACCGTTTAAACTCATTACATCTTTGCTAGTTCTAGGCTCAGCCATATCCTTGATAGCTTGAATCTGGTTTGGACTAGCATCAATTCCTTGAGCGCTCACAATATAGCCTAAAACTCCTTGTAATGAACCCTGAAAGAGCATTTCTGGGGATTTAGTTTCATCCAATATTTCCTATACTTCGAACATATCTTTTAGGTCTTCAAGATGACACTTAGCTTCATAAGATTTTATTAGCATATCGTCAACATAAACTTCCATATTTTGACCGATCTATTCTTTGAACATGCAGTTGACTAATCTTTGATAAGTAGCCCCTGAGTTCTTTAATCCGAAAGGCATTGCTTTGTAGTAGAAAAATCCCCAATCAGCAATAAAACCTGTATGTTCTTCATTTGGTTTAAGCATGGGAATCTAATTATATCCGGAGTAAGCATTCATGAGATATAACAATCCGTGTCCACTTGTTGCATCAACCAACTGATCTATTCGGGGAAACGAGTAACAATCTTTTGGATAGGCCTTGTTTAAGTTAGTATAATCAATGCATGTCCTCCACTTGCCATTCGACTTCTTTACCAGTACTGGGTTCACTAGCCACTTTGGGTAGAAGATTTCCCCATTAAATCCATTTTCAAGGAGTCTTTTAACCTCCACTTTTAAGGCGTCGGATCGCACTTTATCCAATTGTCTCTTCTTTTATTTGATGGGGTTTGTTTCTGGATTAATGTTTAGTGCATGGCACATAACTGATGGATCAATCCCAACCATATCTGAATGAGACCATGCAAACACGTCTTTATTGGATTTAAGAAACTAAATCAAGTCTTTTCTTCAAACTGCTTTCTAACTCCTTTCTCACTTTGACTACTTTAGTTGAATCATTTGGGTATATACATGTCTCCTCAAGGTCTTCTATAGGTTTTATCCTTTCCACTTCTCCATGACAATCAAATTATATGATGATTCTCCTTCTTTCATGGAATTAGCATCGATCCACTTTCTCTTGCTTCCAAGGGAAATGTGCCTTTCATATATATGTTTGTTAGTCTTATTAGATCAAACTTTTTCTTCGAATGTTACATGTAAAAATCCATCATCCAAAGGCTAAAAAACAGTAGAAGATCAAAGTAAGAAGAATACTCCCTCTTATATTAATCAAGCATTGCAAAATACATCTCGTAGAAGCTGAATTATTCTCCGTGGATAGTGCCCTAACCCTTCTTGGTTAGGAATTTTACCATAAGGTATTTTGGCGAGATAAGTGCATCCACCTCATCAAATGCAGGTCGGACAATGAAAGCATTATAGTATGATGTTTGGTTGATGATTACGAAGAGAGTTTCAAAAGTTCGGTAGCATGGCGGTACTCCCATCTTCACTAGTAACTTCACTTATCCTATTAGGGTCCATTCCTTGTTGTTGAGCCCAAAAAGTGGTTCAAGGCTTGGTTCTTGTTTGTCTTCTAGGATTCCGATTTGATCAAAGGCATTTTTGAAAATAACATTAACTATGCTACTAGTATCTACAAGAATCTTAGACACTATAGACAGTCCAATTTGAGCTGTGATCATGAAGGGATTTTTATGAAGGTGAAGAATCCCTTTCTTTAGCTCTTGGGGAGTAACAAAAAGATTTGGCATGAATGTTGATTCATGGATTTTTAAGTAGGTGGCTCTTCTTGAATAGAGAACACTCCTTTTATAGCTTCTTCAATGTATTCGTTTCTGGCCCCCTTGCTACTCCCTGCCGGGTGTGGCTCAACACGGATTACATCAATCCTATTCAATAGTAGACTCAAGCTTAATGAATCTTCTTCTTCCAAGATGTTGACCGCATTTTTAGGAAATTTTTATGGACCATCACCATTCTATGGGGTCTTTTGTTTGTCTTGGATGAATTCCGTCGGACATCCTTTAAGAATTAGTTTATGAATGATTCCTGCCAGCACCCTACATTTATCAGTTTTGTGGTCGTTTGCGATATGATAAGCGCAATAGTTATGCCCTTTCCTCTGTTTTGGCTAATTTTTGGCCTTAAATAAAGCCGAGAAGTTAACCTTCTCCTTAGTCATAGCATAGATATAAGATAACAGCTTGTTTATAGCGATTGAATTAGTGTTAGGCTCCTCCCATCTAGTTCTCTTATGTCCTCGATCTAAACCAAACCTTCCACTATCTCTTTAGGATTAGCTTTCTTTTTAGCATGATATAGTTCATCCATTCGAATGAATTTATCACCCGAAAATGGAAATTCTGTAGATTCTTACACCCATGAATAAAGAGTTGCATCCAAAATGGTGTATTCTCTATCAACCCAGAATGTACTATAATGAGCTTATACCAATCATTCATATCTTTAGCTTTAATGCTTCTATATTGAACCTCATGAGGTAATCACCCAATGACTCTCCCTATCTCTGCTTAATGTTTGCTAGAACAGTGTAATTGATTGTTGGATCCTTGCATATATACAGAAATGGGTAGAGAACTCATAGGAAAACTGTTCCCATGAATAGATCTTCTTTTCATGATATTGTCGATACCATTTAGCGACGGACCTTGAAGCATTACTAGAAATAGTCTGCATCGAACATCTCCTAAAGCATTATATAGATCAATTTGAATATCGAAAGCCATCAAGTGATCATCGAGGTCAGTAGTTCCGTGATACTTCAGGGTTGGGATCTTTACATAATATGGGATAAACGTTGACATGATTTCATCTTTGAAAGGTGCCACTCGTTCATTATCATTTGCTTTATCATCCAAAGTCTTCTTCCCCTTAGCATTTAGCATGTCCTAGATCGCCTTTTCTGCTACGTCCTTCGAAAAAGCTTTGGTGTCATGATAACTTTTACGGATTGGGTTATATTCTTTTGATATCGAGCTTCCAGATTGCCCAAGAGTTCTGTCCAGCACCCTTCCTTGATGATCGAGTTTAGTCGAATGACGCTCTTTTTTCTTTGAAGATGTCAAGTCTATTTTGCTCTTATTCTCATTGGCATAAGCCTTTAAGTTTCTTCTTGGAGATATCACCTCATCTCCAGTCGTTGGTTTTGCTGTTTTGGAAGATTTTAAGCCAGTGCTGCTTTGAGAAGCTCTTGCATATCCAGCAATTATTGTTCTAAGTGCTTTATTTTGGTTGCATTGTCATCTTGTTGAGTTGGGGTTGATGGTTTCCCTTGCACAATCCCTTCTAAGTTGAAAGTTGGTGTTATGTTTATTAAAGTAGTGATGTGTACGACCTTTTCATTTATCCGACTAATCCTTTTAGATTTCACTTTCCTACACCAAGTTAAACAATCCATAGTTAGACTATAAGGTAGCCACATGGGCAGAGGATCGATCCATCCTTCTAGTGCCAAAAATGTTAATAAGAAAACATGTCAACATCCCCAAAAGCTAAGTGGCTAACGGGAAATGTTATTACTCTTCAATTTTTTTTATAGAAGTGATCACTCTCTTTGAAATCCCTTTCGAATGGGTTGATTAGGGCGGATTGCTTGTGGAGGGTAGTTTCATGAAAATACTAATTGTAGTTGAAAGGTCCAGTTAACCCTATTGAAATGAAGGTTAAGGAGAGAAAACCCCCTTCGAAGCCCTTTTTTGAATGAGTCGAAAGGGGTTATTTGTATCGAACATTTTTCCCTTTCGGTTGTGTTGTAAGAACCATTTTGCCCTTAAAATAAGAATTCACTTTCAATAGTATTGTTTTTGCTTCTTTGGAAGGAACCCTTCGAAAGAGTTGTGTGCATTGTGATATGTGTACACCTTTCGAAGATGTCCATCCAACTAGCATAGCTCAATATTCATACATCAAATCCTCTCTAAAATATCCCTTTTGATCAAGTCGAAAGGGGATTTTCTCTTTTGAAGTGGACTCAATGTGCGATATAATAGCTCTATGATCTATATGAAATGGAATAACATCTTGGAAAATATTAGTTCTATGAACCTATTAATATCGAAGCATTATCATCATCTTTGTTTAACATTTGATATCATTAAACATGATGATAATGCGATTCGAATACATATTATCCAAGTTGATCCTATTGCATCATATAAGTCAAATAGGAGTTAAGAAGATAAGTTAGTATCATGTGCAATTGGCCATCAGTCAAGCTAATGGCAAAAATGAACTTTCTCTTGATCGAAAGCTTTACTGAATCCATGCGCTTCCTCATTTTGCATTAATCCAAATTGAGTTACAAGTAAGAGAGCTTTTTCCCAAATTGATTTAGGGTTACAAAAATTCGATTTTCTAAGAAATAGGAGAAAGAATTTAGGATTCCTAAAATTTGGTTCTCAAACTCGAACCCCTAGGGTCATATTTATAGATGTAGGTTGGCCCCCTTTCGCGCCCATCCTTCTGCTTTAGTCAAAAGGCCTTTCTTCAACCTTCCGCATGCATCCTTTCGACATGGTTGAAAGGCTTTCCTTCGTCCTTTTACGTGCCTCAGTTGCGGTCTAAAGGCTCTTTTTTTAACCTTTCTCATCCATGCTTATGCCTCTAACTTTTCATTTCAGACCTTACGACCCAGTCAAAAGGATCACCTTGACAACCTTCTGCTACCGTCAAAGTTTGAGTGCCTCTTTTGCTTTTCCGCTTTCGACTTTGTTGAAAGGGTGGTAGGAGCACTCTTCACTTTTTGTTACTATACAATTGTAAGTAAGAGACAAGTTGAGTTTTCACATAGCTTCGAAAGGAATGGTAAGTGATGACTGGATCTTACCAAAAGGATACTAGATCTACATATGGAGCTTCATCGTGCCTTCGAAGGATTCCAACCATTTCGAAAAGCTTGTTCTTGCTTTCGAAAGGTGCGTATTGGAATCATTTCCTCAGGTAGTAGATTGACAACGATGAAACCCACTATTTTGAAGGAATTAGTTCTTGTGTACAGGTCTATCGTTCAACATCTTCGAAAGGTGTTTCGAACCTATACTAGCCTTTCTTATATATGTGAATCCATCTGCGTCGAATGGTTTAGATGAGGCGGAAGGGTAACCCAGCCTTCTTTTCTACCCTTTCGAAAGCTTTTGTTCTACTTGTAATGACACCTGGCGCTTATGACTCCTTCGAGCGCCATCTCAATAACTTCGAAACGCTGCTTTTGAAGTTTAGCGAAACCCATGTCTACAATTCTTGTAGAGACCATCACTTTATAAGCCTTCTTTCATACCTTTATTCTTAAGTGAATTTTTATGGTTAACAAGTAATTTTAAATGGTTTTGTTGTTTATCATGGACCATTCCACTATCAGGGTGTAAAGATTTAAGTATGAACAGTCCCATATGATTAGATTATCATGACCCCTTATCGAAATTAACCCCCTTGTATTCATCACGTTCCTAAAGTGCAGTATTTGTGATAGGTACAGGCCGACTTACTTTCAATAAAAAGTGTCATCGTTCAACTACTTTAATTCATTTGTTTACTTATAGCATGGACAAGAGATCCTTTGGTTTTAAAACAGTTTACTTAAACAAGAAAGTTGGTTCCTTTTTGCATCATACGTACATCAAAAGTACTCTCATGTCCGCTCCTGAAGACCTTCCCCATGCCCCTATCGTACCATCCTTCTTCTCCAACACCGCTATCATACCACCCTGCTACACTGTACTACCTTCCTTCTTTAACCTATCCCCCTCTAGTATCATCAAACCTGTCTCTCCAAAATCCACCTTGGTATCCTCCCATACCAGTTTTCCAACCTCTGTAACTACGACCGCTACTAACCTAGCTCCTATTCCTCCGGTACCGCCTCCGCTCCTACTCTCTGACCCACAACCTTCTAGGCCTCCAGATACTGCTCCTATGCAGCCAGCCTTTCCTCCTCCTTCCCCTAGTCATGGTGAACGAAAATGGACTTCTTTGTTTAAGCATAAACCCAGAAATGCTGGGAAGTACATTCCCGTTGACATTATTCCTGTGTATGAAGAAGATGTTCTTGTGCCTCCGTAGAACGTGCTTGATGCCGGTGCTGTGATCTGGACTGACACACTAGTTGGCTTCTTCTTGGACAAGCCGTTATCGTATACTGCTGTCATACAAAAGCTCAAGTACATTTGGAAGCTTAAAGGCTTTGCTAAATCAGATGGTATTGTATTCCTTTTCAACATCTCATGTGATGAAGATAGATATAAAGTTCTTCAGAGTGACCCCATTATAATGAATAATAAGATTTTCATAATAAAACCGTATGATGTTGATGTCAGTAATATCACTGGCTCTGTTACCTCTGTTCCAGTTTGGGTACATCTGTATAATCTACCATTATATGCTTGGTCTCCTTTAGGGATCAATTGGTTGTGTAGTCATTTGGGAAGATTACTGTGTATGGATGAAGTTACGGAGAAGCAAAATAGGTTAAGCTATGCCAAATGCTTAATAGAAGTTAAACCAGACAAGGAGCTAGCAAATGAGTTGATGGTTAAACTGGTGGAAGGTGGCTTTCAGAAAATATATGTTGAATATCAATGGAGGCCAGATGTATGTGTTTTATGCAAGAAATTTGGGCACTCAACTGAAGGCTGTGATAATAAAAATATGAGTAAAACTGACAAAGAAAATGATACAAGAAAGAAAGGAAGAAAAGAAAACAAAGTGGATACTACAGGAAATGTACATGTCAATAAAAAGGTCAAACCTTTTCAAATGCAGATTTCAAGGAAATGGAAACGAGTCAATAAAAAGAAAACAGTAATAGTTGCGAATGAAACAAACAATGAACAAAAAAGAAGAAGCAATGAAGAAGTAGTGAACGAAATAGATAGAGACAAAGATGATGATGAAATGAAGGATGAGGAGGGTGATAGACTAGAGCAGGGAAACGGGCGAGGAGAATTGAATAGCGAGTTTAGTGAAGACATTTCTCAAAATGTAGAAGCCAACTGTCATAATATTACTGAAGATAAAAGCAGAGAAACAAAGAAAACTGAAAAAACAATTGTTGAGGATATAGTTGGAAAAATTCTGATATCTAATAAATATGAAGCATTACTTGGTTTGGAGGATGCAGAATTCTCAGTTGCATACATGATGCAAGTAAAAATGATAGTGGAAAGAGTAGTGGAGCACTGGTAGATAATTGGGTAATTGTAACAAGTAATGATGAAAATAATTCGAGGCAAGGGGAGAAAAGCAACAAAACACCGAGACAAGTAAAGACAGCACACACTATACAAATGCAACAACAAGAAAACAATGATAAAGGTAAAGTTACAGTCAGTGAAGGAAGTTATGCAGGTGTAGGAAAAAATGAGACTGCAAATGTTGAAGGAAAGAGCTATAGTGGTGGAAAAAACAATATAAGTAAAAGCAAGAACTTCAAATGCAAAACAACAACTGATATATGTGCTGACATGCACAAGTATGATATAGAATGTACAACAAAACCAACCAATCCCCCAGACACTAACAGACCTCACATTGCAACTCCACCACATGTATACTCCAATATAAAACCACCTTCAGCCTACAAACCTCCACCCAATTCATCTCCTCTCAATTCCCCATCCAATCAACATACCTCTCCAGCATTCCTCAATCAAACCCAAACGGTCACCACCCCTGTGAATAATGGAACAGAAAGCAATGAAATCAACCCCCTTTTAGAAACAATTCCAAATTACTTGTCCTCAACGCAGGTAGTAACAAGGAGAATGAAGACTGAAATACTTAATGCCAGAGTTCTCCAATGATGTCACGCATTGGAGCATGGAATATACGAGGGGCACACCATGTCATCAAGCAAGATCAGTGTAAACAGCTCATTACTACACACCAATTATCGGTGTTAGCGATTCTTGAAACTAAACTAAATCTTACCTTAACACTTAAGGCAGCTGAATACATAAATCCTAATTGGAAGCTTATTCACAATCTTAACGAATCTCCTTATGGGAGAATCATGATTTTATACAATCCCCTTCATGTTCAAATAACTCCTATCCTTGCCACTTCCCAACTTATACACTGTCATGCCCAAGATACCACTGATAATACATCCTACTATATCTCATTTATATATGCATCCAACTCAGCTGCTGCAAGAACCTCGGTACTTTCTGTCATTCCATCTCTAAGGCAATCCACCCATCCCTGGATAATATTTGGTGACTTCAAATGCTGTTATACACTCTCTGATAGAGTGGGAGGAAATCCGTTGTCCCTTAATGAGATTCAACCACTCAGTAATATGTTAAATGAAGCTGATCTTGTTTCTGTTAGATCAGTTGGTATGCAATACTCGTGGAATAACAAAAGAAGGCATGGTAATAGGACCTTTTCTAGGATTGATCATTCCTTCTCCAATCAAACAGCCCTAACCAAATGGCCCCTCCTTTACAACCATCTCCCCCCTCCTCTCCTTTCTGACTACTCCCCTCAAATAATACATCTTCGTGGAGAGGACAAGAGAGGAAAAGCAAATTTTAAAATTTTTAATTCCTGGGTTCACGAACCTGACTTTAAATCAACTATTTTAACTGCATGGAACAAAAATAAGAATGGTAATCATCTTTTTTTTTGCAGGAAAAAAATAAGAGAAATGAAAGATGTCTTGAAGAAGTGGGCTTTTAATAGATTTGGTAAAGGAGATAGAATGGGCACTAATATTCTGAATAAGCTTGTTGAGGTTCAGAAGGCTATGATTGATAATGTTCATGACGCTAGTCTTTCTTCTTCTGAAGCTACTTTGTCTCAACATACTATGATGCGTTAACTCAGGAAAGTGATATGATTAGACAAAAGTCGAGAATTAAATGGTGGGAAAAAGGAGACAAGAATAGTGCATACTTTCATGCTAGTCTCAACAACAAGCAGAGGAGGGAAAATATTGCCACTATCTATGATATGAATGATGTTCTTCAAACTACTGCTGAAGGTGTTAAGGAAACTTTTGAACAACATTTCACATGCATATATAGCAACACTAATAACTTAGTTCCTAATATTGATGAAATCCCATCTGATATCATGCCTACGCTTGATGAGGATAATTACAACTTACTTTGCTCTGAAGTTACCCATGAAGAAATTGAGAAAGCAATGTTTTCTCTAAAAACTAACTCATGCGGTGGCCCAGATGGGTTGAATGCATATTTCTATACAACATGCTGGTCGATTATATCTGGAGACGTGTGCAATGCCATTACACTATTCTTCAAAAAGAGTAAAATATATAGGTCGTTTAATTATACCAATATTGCATTAATCCCCAAGTTCAAGAATGCTCATCATGTTAAAGACTACCGTCCTATTTCATGTTGTAATACTATATATAAATGTATCTCAAAAGTTATTGCCACTAGGCTGAAGAATGTCCTCCATTCTATTGTATCCAACAATCAGGCGGCGTTTCTTCCAGGTAGGAATATACTTGATCACATCCTTCTCGCACATGAGTTAATTAAAGGATATAAAAGCAGAAATGCTCCCCCGAAAGCTATGATGAAGCTTGATATAATGAAAGCATTTGATATGTTACAGTGGGACAGTATTGTACGCATCATGGGGTACATGAATTTCCCTCCTCATTTTATAGCTTGGATTTTTGAATGTATCTCCTCACCAACTTATTCAATCAATGTCAACGGTACGACTAAAGGTTTTTTTACGAGTAGGCAAGGCACTAGGCAGGGAGACCCCTTGTCTGCTTACATCTTCATTATAGTTATGGAACTACTTACGAGAATGATAAATAGAAAAATACACCAGAGGAAATTTTAACTGCATCCTGCTTGTAAAGACCCTCAAATATCTGCGTTAATGTTTGCGGATGACTTGATTATGTTTTGCTCTCCTGACATTGACACAGTCAAGAACATAATGCTAACCCTAGAACATTTTAATACTATGACGGGTTTAAAAGTCAACGTTCAGAAATCTGATATCATTCTTGCTGCTGTTACCGAAGCACATGCAGCTCAGATAACTCAAATTACTGGTTTATCTCGAAACCATTCCACTGTCTCCTACCTTGGTTTGCCTCTTACAACATCCAGAATCACAACAAACCAATGTCTGCCGATGTTTGAGAAGATCACTATGAGACTTAATTGTTGGACCACTAGGAAACTGAGTCAAGTAGGTAGATTAACCTTAATTAAGACAGTTAGCTTTGCAATGCAAGTGTATTGGGCCAGAACTTTCGTGCTCCCATCAAAGCTAATAAGTATGATTAGAAGTGCTATTATGAGATTTCTTTGGTCTGGCAGAACCATGGGCAGATTTATTGCTCCAACTAAGTATAGTACTGTTGAGAAGCCTTTGAATAAGGGAGGTCTTGGGCTAATAAATTTAAAACAGTGGAACAGGGAAGCTTTTGCTAAGCATGTTGACACCATGTTTAACTGCCCTGAAAGTTTCTGGGCTGAGTGGTCCAAAAGAAATGTGATAAAATGTAGGCGATTATGGAACATGAATAAACAACAAAAAATGAGTTGGACATGGCAGAGTATTCACAAGATAAAAGAACTCTTTCTTCCTCTTATTCAAATGAACACCAACCATGTTTACAATGTCAGCTTCTGGGATGATCCATGGCTTGATAATGGATTCATTCTTAGAAGGCAACTAACCTACAATGAAATACAACAAACAGGAGTCCACTCAGAAATGAAAGTCAGAGATGTACTTAATTACTTTCAGGGGATTCATACTTTCTCTTCTAACCAGAGAGTACAAAAGATATGGGATGGTATCAAAGCACTTACCCCACTACCTACTACTTCTGATAAAATAGTATGGGGTGAGAAAAAAAGAAAATTTAAAATTGGTGCGGCTTATGAGTTCTTGATGCAGAACAATTCTAATCAAAAATGGAAATGGTGGAAGAGAACATGGAATAAAGATAGTACCATGAGAGAAAATTTAACTTTATGGAAGATTTTGAATCGTTCTATACTGACAAAGGCTAAGCTTGTCAGTATAGGTATGAACGTTAACATATAATGTTCCTTCTGTTGTGCATAACCTAAAACTTCTGAGCATTTATTCTTCGAATGTTCAGATATTAAGCTACTGTGGACTGAGGTTATGATGAAACTGCAAAGTAATTGTCCCAAGCAAGATAATCAAGCTGAATGGGAGCAAATATATGCAAAGACAGGTAACAAGCAAAAAAGAAAGAGAATTTTTTGTGTTACGTTGAAGAGTTTTATATATGCAGTGTGGAGAGAGCGAAATTGTAGGGTTTTTGATGTCAACAATGCAAAAACTGATGCTAATTTAGACTATGGATCATGCATGAAATTGAGTCTTCCCTGAAGATGTTTTTCTCCTTCGACCCTGGAATACGCATGTCCTTCAGTATGTAATTGTTTGTGTTTTTTTATTCTTTTCTTTTTTCGTTTGTTTTTTCCTTTGTGCTTATAGCACCTTGTTTTTCCCCCGTTTTCTTTGAGCTTATGCTCTTAGTTGTTGTTTGTGTCCTGTATCTCTGGTGCTGCAATAAAATGGTCGGGGACCATCCAACCCCGTCGGCCTTGCCAAAAAAAGAAAGTTGGTTAAAAATAAATAGCGGAAAGAGTTTGAAAGAAACTTTAAAATAAATAAACCTTAATTAAATCATAAGATTAAAACTCAATTATAATTTAGTTAATCTTAATTAATTCAAAATTAAATCATAAATAACCCTAATTTATCTTAGTTAGGTTTTAATTTATCTAACTAATAATTAAACCATGATTAAGCTTGGTTAAGTCAAAATGAAACCTTAATTAAAAAAATAATTATAAACAAAATTTTGGTAAACCTTGATTAAACAACATCCATTTATAATTGAACTCTAATTAAGTAAAAATTAAGTAGATAATTACCCCTTTTATTTAATAATAATTAAATAAATAATTTTTTCTAATTAATAATAATTAATAAATAATTAACTTTAATTATTTAATTAAAATAATTAAACTTGATAAGTCAAAATTAATTACTTTTTGCCATAATCAATCATATGTTAAAACTTCCTTACATAAATAATAATTGACTTAGCTAATAAATTCCTAAACTCTAATTACATGACCAAATTACTTAATTAATGAATTAATAATTATCCCAAATTAATAAATTAAATAAACAAATTATTAAATAATAAAAAATTAACAATTTTACGTACTTAATTAGTTTGAAATGAGTTTCCAAAAACAACCCAAATGAAAACATTTTAAAACTTGAAATCATGAAATTTTTCGAACTACATCCATAGCAACTATCGTTATGAGCGTCGTTCGATAGAATCCATTGGTTAAATAGGAAACGAGAAACCACACACTTCTTTTCTTCCACGTGTCATCTCCAAGAAACCGCCTCTTTTTCCTGCAAAATGGAAAGACCATCGTCCCATTTCTCACACAAAATTTTAAAACAAGTTATTTTATTCCTAGAACTAGAAAACCAAAATCGTTTACATCCCATTATCTCCCCGAAAATCTAAAACAATTTGCATCCCATTATCTTTCCTAAATTCTATAACAGTCGCCAACCACCTACCATTCCAAATCTATTTTGATCTCCTCCAAGTTCGACAAAATTGATTTTTGGCAAAGTTAGTAGTCGCTATAGTTTGATCTCAGTCCACTACCGATCTTCCACACATATTCATGAATTTGGATTGGATGGCTGACATCTCTCTTCTTCTAAGGTCATCATCGAAAGTGGTTGAACGTTAAATCTACAATTTCATTTAATTTCATCCCATCGTTGTCCACCAATCTTGAATCCAAGACTTACAATGTAACATTTTGCTTAAACACATAGTTACTACAACTCATGTTTTGATCCATTTTATCACTTCCGCTTGGTTCAGGTAATTTTTTGATCTTCTCCTATTTAACATTATCGTTTTTATGTGTTATTTCTAACAATGGTAGTTTAAGTCATTTAAGTGAATAAGGTGGTTATTGAGTTTGTGCTTATGCTATTTTATTATAACCACTGTTTACCATTAGTATATCATCACCCATATTAGCATAAAAATATTGCTCATTTAGCCCTTAATTTTATGTTAGACCATTATTGTAGTATTATAATGTTTTAGGTGACCATTGTGTACTTGGCTACTCTTACCTTGCTATTTTTACCTTTGGTTGACTTTGTTGATATGCATGTTTGATTCAACACTTTGGCCTATAATGAATATACAAACGATACTTGCAATATATTGGATTATCTCAAAAAGTGTACATGATATGGTCTTATGTTCCTACTATTAGCATACGCATATTATATTTTCATATTTAAAATACAAATAGTATTTAAATCATCTGATGATAAAGTTGTACATGTCAGGCTAAAATAATGCTTTAGTTCCTAAGTGGTATATATTGAGGATTATATATTTTTATTCCAACTAGATAGAGAAAAGTCACAGCATGGTGAGTATGCAACTTAACAAATACAAACAAATGGAGGATACAGTAATAGACTTAACAATGAATGGCTAATTATGATTGTTTTATCTTCCTACACAGATCTTCCTGGTAAACTTTTGTTGGTTCATTATGATTGTTTTATCTTTGTTCCTTTATTCCATAAATATCTTGCTGCCATAACATAAATTTTGAATTCCAAATTAGTAACTAGCAAATGCTTATGAAGATGTTGAATGATCCCCAATTTATTGCAAAATCATTATTTAATATCTATGTAAAATTTTAAAATATTTTGTCATATGTTACACGTTGTTGAGGGTTAATCCTCTTAAGCTAGGATATATCATATAGTGAAAGTTCATGATGAAAGGTGGACTGAAATGATCCCAGTTTCCTGCAACGTTTCTCTATTCATATCTCCTTTCAAAATTTTCATTTGATATTTATGTCATGTCTTTATGTTATACCGCATCCAAATATGTATAAACCTTAGTCACATATTGAAGTGTGTTGTTATAACTGTAGAGTAATAAAGTAGAATTAGTCATTGTGAACTACAAAAAATAATTGTTAGATGTAAAACATTTATTTCTAAGTAGATAATGATAAACTTTAAGTTGCGCTACATGCTAGGAGGCCATTAATTCGTAAGGTTTTAGCTCCATCAAATAGTATCTAACTTCTTCATTTAATTTAGTACATCAAACATAAGCACCATGACTAAATACTGTCTCTTTATATTCAGCTTACTTCTTTTATAAGCCCTAAATCTAAAATTATAACTTGAGTAATTTAATATTATCTTATTCAATCAACACAACTATCTCGAGAAGATATAACCATATAAGATAGTATTATTTCAGTTGCATAATTTATGTTATGACTATATAATGCAGTTATATCTTTTATGTATATTTGAAATTGGTGTCAAATAAATAGGTTATGCAGGGAAATGGGACGAGGGTGTTGATAAAATGCAATGCACCATTATCACATCTATTAAGATTTTATTGGAACTTGAAGGTCATTTTCCTGAATTTGACTTAGTCCCTCACCTTCCATACATGATAAAAAGTTAGTATATATTATGTCCTTTTAGGTTCATTCATAAAAGATTGGAAACACGTACCAAAAAATAATTCAAAATGTAAAAAAAATTATGTTCTCAACTTCCGTGTCCGTAAAGTTTTCTAGAAAAATGACATTAATGTGTTGGATAGATGAAATCATAAAGCAATTTTTTGGCCGGTTACGTGAACAATGGTAAAGAAAATTTCTACAAATATGGATTGATATATACGAAGCTTTTAGAGAATTTTTAGGATTGATGTATACAATCATGAAACTTTCGTAATGAAAATATCATATAATTTCTTTGCATGTTGCATGTAAATGGTCTTTAGATTTATCTTGACATTGTGCCTTATGCTATTAGGCAAATGCTAGCAACCCAATTTCCCAGATTGGATTTATATACTTCAATGCTAAGATTGGTACTATAATAATATCATTAACTGTTAGCATGGTAATGTAAATTTCCACGTTTCTATTCCTTAATTAGAAAACCAGATTAATTATAGGTTGTGGACTCTCACAAGGTGTGTGGTCTCAGGATTGATGACTCTTTCAGAATAAATCAAGCCGTATGCTCCTAAGTTTGTTGGTTATTTTAGGATGAAGAGGCTTAAAATAGATGAGAATTAAGAATTTACTATCTCGAATAATCTTTGTTATAATTTATATGAGTCTCGCATGAATAATATACTCCTAGAATGTTATATTTTATTTTGAATATGAAGTGTAATTGTTGAATTTTGATTAGTTTTAAATGCATTATTTAAATAGAGATTCTGGCTAATATTAATTAAGTTAATAATGTAACTTATATCAACTTTGAAATGGACAAGAAACCATTACATTCATTAATATCAAAATTGCAACTTCACTGACGACTAAATGACATCAGCACTTTTCAACATTAGCAGCTAACTTTATGCCTTTTATTATGGCATTTTTAATAAATGTTTTCACATTGAAATGGAAGCTATTTATTTACATTGCAAAACAACCATGTATTAATTGTGTATGTCATTGATTTTGTGTTTTAATTTTTTATAACAACCAATACTCGCTATGATGGAACAAAAAATGTTTTCGTAAGAATGGTGAAACAAGAGGGCATACCAAAATTCATACATTTCTATAGGTTGAGAGACCTCTATAACCGATCATTTTTATGGCTACTATTATATCCACCTCTTCTCTCACGCATCCATATTTAGTCAAGTACTCATCTAACCTTTATACAACCTTTAAGTCTTCCTTTAATTTTTTTGAAATTAATTGTCAAAAGGAATCACAAGTTCAAATTTTATCAATTACTACATATTTCTCTATAAATGGCCGTCAATTGAAATGGGTTCGTAATTTTCAAATCATAATAGGTAAATATTTCCTTGAGATCCCTTTCCAGCAATAAAAATTGAAAGTAAGTTGAGTTCGAAAGGCCAATAAACAATTGTTCATATGGATGAAGAAATTCAAAGTTGATTTTTCTTATATAAAATTGTAGATATTGAAACGTTTGAATTGAGTTTTATTTTATTTTATTCTAATTTCTTCTCAAGTATCAATATCGATTGTTTTAGTAGGTGTATGTAGTAACAAGATCTAAATATTTAATTCCCAAAATTAAATATGTACATTCCTCTTTATGAAAGTGATATATATAATCAAATATAGTTTTGCAATATTTTCATTATTCGTTTATCCTATAGGATGTATTTTTACTCCCTTTATTGAAATAAACACCGTTCCAAATATTTAGTTAATTAATAAACATATGAAAACTCAGTATTGTAAATAAGTGAAACTGCCAAAACTACTACACTAAATGAAAGACTAATAATATACATAAGATATTTGCATACACACCTCATTGTAAATTTTCCTACATTAGTAACACACACACATTTCTATGTCCAAATTTTATATTCCTAACAACATCCTTTGCCAATTATATTACCAACAATGCCCATATGTCTTTCAAAAAACTAAAAAATAGCATATTTAAATCGATCTAAACAAGACCTAAATATCTATCAAAATAATTTTTGAAACGTTAACTGGTACAATCCTACTAACTTGCTTTGTTTACACGAAATGAAAAATTCTATGATACTCTAAGAAAACATAACTTTACCAAAAAAAGATGAATAACATTTACGCATAAATCTCATTGATGGAAGAATGAGATGAATTAAATATAACATGAATACAAACTTCAAACTTTCGCATCTACCCTAGAGCGTAGCACAGACCACACATTAGTTGATTTCTAAGTGAAAACCAGACATTAGCTCAATCTGCTACATGTTTTTAAACACAAATGTAAGAGTTTTGAAAACTTAAACAAAACGTGAAAACATAGAAAAACATTTACTAAATAAAAAACTAGAAAAACAAACTTTTGTTTTCGAGTCAGATCTCAAGTCCTTTGCGACTTTTCAATGTGATAACTTCACAACATTTACATCACATACGCCTGGTTTTGTTTCATAAACACACTACCATCATATCATATGCCAACCATTCAC
Organism: Allium cepa; assembly: GCA_030765085.1. Taxonomy (NCBI): domain Eukaryota; kingdom Viridiplantae; phylum Streptophyta; class Magnoliopsida; order Asparagales; family Amaryllidaceae; genus Allium; species Allium cepa. Next base: position 683,040,540 of record CM060938.1, read on the forward strand.
ATATCCATATCCAAACATATCATTTAACATCCAAATCACAAATCCAAGCTGTAACATCCCTGAATTTTATCCAGGATAATTTGATAATTAATTTAATTTTTGGAAATTAAATTGTAAATCTATTTGTGAATTAATTAGAAATTTCTAGGATAAATAAATATTTTAGATTTTAAATAGAATTATAAAGTTTTAAGATTTAATGTGAGAAACAATTGAAATAAATTTTTATTTGAGCAAATGAGAAAATATATCAAAAGTTTGTAAATAAAATTTATTGATTTGAGATCCAATGGATTATAAATAAAATTTGATTTGGAATTTAAGAGAAATAAATGACAAATAGAATATAAAAATATAATATAAAAAGGTATTTGATTATTTATTCATTTATAAGTACAGGTTGACTGTATATTAAACTTTGAATTTGGAAATTTAAAAATAAATTGTTTTCAATTCATTTTCTCTTAAAAAGTTATATAAGTATGAATATTCCTAACAACTTGAATTTAAGATGTAAAATTAGATTTGATAAACAAGATTTAAAAACTACATAACATAAATGTATGTAAATATAAATAGATAAATATGTTTTATAAATTGAAATCAAATAAGGTTTAAAAAACATTTGAACATATAAACAATAGTTGTATATCCATGAATATAAAATGTTAAAACATTTACATATATATATGTAATTAATTAAAGAATTTAAAATACAAAATTCAAAATTAATGAAATAAGATTTAAAACAAATTTAGAAACTATTTATAAATTTATAAATGTATTTGTTTATTAGGAAACTTAATTTAAAAACTTTTAAAATAATATAAGAATAAATTATTACAAGTGTTAAAATTTATAAACTTCTTAAGTACATGTGTTAACATAAATGTACAAGTGTAAGTTTATTTTAAACTAAATGAGACAAGTGTCACACATTTTACTTATATTTTCTTCAATTTTAAAAATACCATAAGTTAAGCTTATACAATCATTTGTCTCCCTTCCTATTTCTTTTCTAAATTCATTTCAAAAAAATCTGAACTTTCTCAAACAAGAAATTAATGGCCAGATCTGAAAATCACTTCCTCTTCTTATCAAAATCTGCAATTTATTCCTCAAAAACAAGAATTATCTCAAATTTAAAAGAAAGAAATCAGGCCATTCTATTTCAAACATATGAAAATCTGAAACAAAGTGATTCAAAAACTCAAAGCAAGATTAATTCAAAACCTGGAAGCATGCAACATGTCTAAGATCAAATCAAATTTGGCAAAGACAAAAGACCTGGAAATAAAAATGCTTAAGATCAAATGAAAATAAAACAAACCCAAATCAATTTTTGGTTCAACTGTAACCTAATTCAAGATGCAAGAATCATCCCAGAAATTAAATTAGTGCAAGCCTGGAAAACATGCAAGTTCAGGCAAGCAATTTCAAATATCAAAACTGCAAATTACTTTCGTTTCCAAGTCCCTTGTTTCAAATCTGAGATGATATTTATCTAGCCTGCATTTGTTTAATACCTATGCATTCTTCTCCTTCACCCTGAGTTTGAAGCTTCAGGAAATTAACAAATTGACAGGTGAGCAAACTAGACCTGAACACACATTTATATCTTGATGTTGTGATTGATTCTTGAATTAGAAGAGTAGATAATGTTTTGTTTGTATGAATTTGTGTATGCATGTTAGTATCTGAGAAATGTTCATGCATCTGTTCTTCTCTGTTTGAAGATGTAAATTCAAACTCAGTAGAAAAAAAATTAGTATCATCCCAATCCAATCAATATTAAACTTTAATGTCTAAATGAAAGTTGCTTGTTATTGTATGATAATGGATTTAAAAATAGTTCCAGGGTTTTAAATTTAACAAATTATTCTTAAAATTTTAAATAACAGTGAAATCCTTATATGGGTTAAAAATCAACTATTTTAATTTTTAAATTGGGTTACAGGAATGAATTCGTGATTCGTAATCATGAATTTTAATATTCATTACGTGATTTTTAGTCCAATAATTCTTAGGAATTCTGGTATTGTTCATTTTTAGCATTTGAGTTGATTGTCGATGAACGGCATGGTGGAGTTGTTCGACTCGTGGACTGGAGGTGGTCTGATTAATGGGGAGTGCAGGAAAAATAGTTGCTAATTTTTTAGAGGACTGTGGTGGCGGGGCAAAGTTGAACTAGGGTTTAAGCCTAGTTATAGGTAGTGGTGATCTCGGGAAGAATGTAGCATAACTGGTGCATCGAGTCGAACTAAACCGGAGTGGATAGAGACATTGATGTGTGCTGATGCTGTGGACGTAGTGGCGTGGCATCAGGTGGTCGAAGTGATCGGAGCGAGGCGATTTCTTGGGGGATAGTTTATTCTAGGTGGAAGTTGGTGTGTTGAAATTCGCATTTGTTGATGTTTGGTGATTTTCGGTGGTCATATCGATCGAAGAAGGCTGCGACAACTTGCTGAAGGGGTCGGCATTGATCAGAGATGGTCACGGTGGCGGTGCACGTATACGTGCAACTTTGTATATCTGTGTTTTTGAAATTGGGAAAGAAGAAGGGGGAGCTCGGGGTTAAGCATGTGAAAACAATAGGTTTTCTCGAAGCAAGTAGAAAGGTAGTTTTGCTCAAGAACAAGCTGGGGTGGAATGAGTTTTGTCTCGGGTTGTTTGAGTTGTAGCAAAATAGTTTTGAAATCTTAAGAAAAATTAAGCTTTATCGAAAATAAAAGTTGCTAAACCAAATTTCTATTTATAAAATGGATAATTATCCCGGTCTAAATTGTTTAAGAAGGTTTTAAATAAATTGTTTTAATTAGCCAAGTTTTAAAATGGTTTCAAATAAACATAACTTTATTTTTAAATTTATTTGAAATAAACTTAATAATATTTAAAGAAGTTAATTTATATAAAGGATGTTTTAAAATTGTTAATTAACTTTCAAGGATCGAGTTAACATATTTGTTAAAAGAATTTTTGAAGTTAATTACTTAATAAAAGTAATTAAGATAAAATTGATTTAATAATCCAAGTTTAATTAATCAAGTAATTAATGAATAATCAATTTAATATAATTACTTAATGATGGTAATTAAGAATGGATAATTAATGATTAAAGATTGATTAATCAAGTAATTTAAAGGTTAATTTATTTAATTTATGAGATTTATTAATTAGGATAATTGATTTGAGAATAATTAATTAATAAAAGGGTAATAAATTAAGAAAAGTAATTAGGGTAAGATTAATTAATGAAAGTGATTAAGATTTAATTAATTGTAATTAATGACAATTAATCATTGATTAAAAAATTTAATTAAATGGTAATTAATAAATTAATAATTAAAGGTGGATTAATTTCTAATTTATTAAGGTAATTAATTAAGGTAAATAAATTGCTAATTAATTTATGGTTAACGATGATTTAGTGATTAAGAATAATCACTTATTTTAATTAATTAAGGGTAATTAATTAATGTGATTAACTAATTAAAGGTTAATTAATTAATAAAGGTGATTAAGGGATGATATTAAGTAAGAATTAATTAATTATTGTAATTCAGAAAGGATAATTAATCAAGTGATTTGTAATTAATTAACATTAATTAACTAAGATTAGTGACTAATCTGATTTGAATTAATCAGATAATTAATTGATATAACTTATGGATGTCGGATTGGATGATTTAATTATTTGATATCCCTGATATATGTTGCTTTGTTTTATGAATTATCCCGATTTGTGCTGTGATCTGTGACGTAATTTATTTATCTATGATGTAATTTATTATCTACGATGAACTTATATTATTCATCCATAATCTGTAAATAAAGATAAGCGTTATAGATTATACCGCTTATCTATATTTCTGTGTTTGAATCTGTAATAGCTGATGTTGGTGCACTATTGTGTGTAAACCCCTGGACCACAATATACACACACAAATATGGATTTTACGAGGAAATCAGTTTAAGTCACAGATATTTGAATTTAATATTTTGAAATAGTTTTAAAGTTTGAATTTTGAGTCTGAATGGTTTTGGAGATGAAATAAGGTTGAATTTGAAAAGTATTTGAAAAGGAGTTCATGAAGATAAAAGTTACTTTAAATAATTTGATTTAGTTTGAAATTTGAAATATTTTGATTTGAGTTTGAATTCAATATTAGAAAATGGAATTCAATGAATTGGAAACGACTTTGAAAACTATTAAACCTTTGATTCAAAGATAGAATAAGTTAGTCCAAACTGAAATGGAAATTGTTTTGAAAGCTATGAACAAACATTTGTGAAAGATTGATAAGCTTTGTTTTGAAATCGAACAGGATTCTAAATGTGTATCTTTTATATATAAAAAGATGGAAATGGGAATTGTTATGAAAATTATGAAGGAATCTTTGGAAATTATTTTAAAAGCTATGAAATAAGTCTTTGATTTAAAGACCGGATGAGTTAATCCAATTTGCTATAAATAAATCTTTGTTAAAGATTGGTGAACCTTGTTTAAAATTGAAAGGGGTCTTAAAAGTGATTCTTTTATTTAAAAGATTTAAATATGGAAATTGTTTAAACCATTGAAGGTTTTTGAAATGAATCTTTTTGTTTAAAATATTGGTAAATGGTAATTTATTTAAACCATTTGAAAGAAAAGTTTTGGATTTTAAAGTTGTGACTTAACCGAAATCCCATTATCCATATGTTTTTAAATATTGCGCTCATTATTCGGTTTAGCTGGGCAAGGACCTTGGGTCATATAACCCATTCCAAATAATGATATGACGATATGGATAGCATTTGAAGACCGGTGGTGAAGACCAGATACTTTCGAAAGAGAAAGGATGACCTGTCGAATGTCTCTGCACCGAATGGCCCCAGTATAGAGATTTGAGCACCCATTGTGATGGGGAATCCGGATGTGATTAGGAATTATCTGGATTGCAAGGGTTTCTTCGGAAGTGCCTTTGGTTTTGTTCGAACCCGGAACGGACTTGTATGGATGTGTGTCTGACGTTACACTTTGAGATGTAAAACCGGTTTCTATCAAATACATTTCTGTTTGGTGGCGGAGATTTATTCTCTTAGCTTAACACCCCTCTCTGAGACGTATGAGCTCAGAGATTATGTAGTTGATGGTTACTAGTGATACATTCCCAATTTGGTAATGTGGCATACGAAGTGCTGCTGATCATTTGTTGATCAAAGAAAGGCTTCGTGAAAAGCGTAGCTTTGTGGACGAGACTTCGTCGAGCCTCACACCCAGGAATGGTCGAAACAGGAAGAATGCAGCAAGGTTTCAAGGGTAGCGCCCCTAGGGTATGACCATTCCTTCTGGATAAGGGTAGTATCATGGTATGGAGCCCAGATACTTACCCATGTGGACACTGTAGTATATTTATTACCGTGTGATGTTGTTGGAGGGCCTTCGGATAAAGGTCCCAAAGGACCGGGGGTGACATATCTTAGGTTTTATTCCCCGGGAGGGATGGTTCTCAGGGCATCCCTCCAGAGCGTACCCATGTGGCAATGGAAAGTTTCTTGGCCTGACCATTTGTTGGAAAACCCAAAGAAACAATACGCGCCCTGTACGGTTTTAGTTTTATAACCTGCCATGGAATGTGGCGGTAACCTGCTATTGAACATGGTAGCTATAGTAGGCATACGATAAAATGTTGTATGCTGGCTAAGATTAATATTATACTTTCGAAATGTTTTCCACTATGCACTAATAATAATATCAAATGGTTTTTCACATATCAAGCCTTTTTGACTATCATAAGGAGAAATCTCCTCCAATTCTGCGTTTGCATGGTGTGTGTGGCGGAGGCCTTATGGTAGTTCCATTTTCCAAAAAGCATTGCAGATTTCAGATTTAAATTCTTTTGTTTGTTTCAAAGATAAAACTGTTTTTGTTTGCTCATACCAGTCCCATGACTGACCCGGAGTTTATTGTTCCCTTCCTAAACTCTGGGTGCCCATAATTTTCCACACGGATAGTCTAGAGTTGGGTTTTTCAGATAGTAGATATAGATATCGATTCGGTAGCTTTTAGCTTTCTTTTTGGTATTCTTTGGAGATCTTGGATATTGGAGTCTGTGGATTCATGGTCGAGACTTGCTTATCTTGGTACAATTTGATGGAGGGTCGAGCTACTTGCTTGGAGTTTTTGCATTGGTGCTTTGGAATTAAGGTCGCTGTTGCTGTTTGGAGTTTTTGGTTCTGCTACTATATCATATTGTTATTCCGCTACAGCATTGTTATCTTGTATCTCTGATATTGATTCATATTGTATCATTGTTGTATCGAATGTTGTATATCAATGATATTCATTTCTTTTCTTCCGCTGTGTTGTTATACTTGATGTGTTATAAGCTCCGGCACGACTCGAATTTCAATGTTTGGATCTGCGGCATTCAAGTACAAGTGGAGTATGGATGTTGATTTTCGAACGTGGAAATTTGGACTGTGACATTTTGGTATCAGAGCTGAAGGTTGAAACTTAAGTGAAGCGTATAACTCATTAAGTAGCTCATTAGAGATAGGGTGAAGTATACCCTAGAATGAGTATATCCCTAAGATATCCGTCTGAATGCCTCAGTAAGTTCTCTTACTATCCACTGATAGTGAGTATGAGTGCAAGAAGAGGACGAGATAGGGGACATGGGAGTACCACTACAAATGGTCAGTACCCTGCAATAGCGGAAACAACTTTCTCTATCAATCTCCTTTGATTCGTCTTTTCAATTCTTTGATGATTCCTGGCAGCTCCAAGAAGAAACTTTGGTATATTCACATGGGACACAAACTCCAGATGGGTCAAAATTGTTTGTTTGAATGAATTGTCTGCTTTGGTTGCTATAGTTGATAGGTATATTTTTGTTATTTAAACTAAAAGATTTGGATCGCATCCATATATCTGTTTATTCTATTGGGTCCAGGTATATTCTGCGAGTGGTTAGTTATCTTTTGAACTAACCAATACCTGTGCATACTCGTAGTTCTAGGGACCCGAATATCTTGATTTGATCATGTATTCATTATTGATATTCTGATTTGGGAAGCCAAATGCAGAATATATATTCATTTTGATCTGGTGATTCATCTCTCTGTCTTTCTGTATTTCTTTGTTGTCTCCCTACTTGCAAATTTCGAGGACGAAATTTCCTTAAGGGGGGAACTGTAACATCCCTGAATTTCATCCAGGATAATTTGATAATTAATTTAATTTTTGGAAATTAAATTGTGAATCTATTTGTGAATTAATTAGAAATTTCTAGGATAAATAAATATTTTAGATTTTAAATAGAATTATAAAGCTTTAAGATTTAATGCAAGAAACAATTGAAAGAAATTTTTATTTGAGCAAATGAGAAAGTATATCAAAAGTTTGTAAATAAAATTTATTGATTTGAGATCCAGTGGGTTATAAATAGAATTTGATTTGGAATTTAAGAGAAATAAATGATAAATAGAATATAAAAATATATTATAAAAAGGTATTTGACTATTTATTCATTCATAAGTACAAGTTGACTGTACATTAAACTTTGAATTTGGAAATTTAAAAATAAATTTTTTTCAGTTCATTTTCTTTTAAAAAGTTATATAAGTATGAATACTCCTAATAACTTGAATTTAAGATGTAAAATTAGATTTGGTAAATAAGATATAAAAAATACATAACATATACATATGTAAATATAAATAGATAAATATGTTATAAATTGAAATCGAATAAGGTTTAAAAAAACATTTGAACATATAAACAATAGTTGTATATCCATGAATATAAAATGTAAAAACATTTACATATATATATATATATGTAATTAATTAAAGAATTTAAAATACAAATTTCAAAATTAATGAAATAATATTTAAAACAAATTTAGAAACTATATATAAATTTATAAATGTATTTGTTTATTAGGAAAATTAATTTAAAAACTTTTAAAATAATATAAGAATAAATTATTACAAGTGTTAAAATTTATAAACTTCTTAAGTACATGTGTTAACATAAATGTACAAGTGTAAGTTTATTTTAAACTAAATGAGACAAGTGTCACACATTTTACTTATATTTTCTTCAATTTTAAAAATACCATAAGTTAAGCATATACAATCATTTATCTCCCTTCCTATTTCGTTTCAAAATTCATTTCAAAAAAATCTGAACTTTCTCAAACAAGAAATTAATGGCCAGATCTGAAAATCACTTCCTCTTCTTATCAAAACCTGTAATTTATTCCTCAAAAACAAGAATTATCTCAAATTTAAAAGAAAGAAATCAGGCCATTCTATTTCAAACATTTGAAAATCTGAAACAAAGTTATTCAAAAACTCAAAGCAAGATTAATTCAAAGCCTGGAAGCATGCAACATGTGTGAGATCAAATCAAATTTGGCAAACACTAAAGACCTGGAAATCAAAATGCTTAAGATCAAATGAAAATAAAACAAACCCAAATCAATACTTGGTTCAACTGTAACCTGATTCAAGATGCAAGAATCATCTCAGAAATCAAATTAGTGCAAGCCTGGAAAACATGCAAGTTCAGGCAAGCAAATTCAAACATCAAAACTGCAAATTACTTTCATTTCCAAGTCCCGTGTTTCAAATCTGAGATGAAATTCATCTAGCCTGCATTTATTCAAAACCTTTTGATTCTTCTCCTTCAACCTGAGTTTGAAGCTTCGGGAAATTAAAAAATTGACAGCTGAGCAAACTAGACCTGAACACACTTTTATATCTTGATATTGTGATTGATTCTTGAATTCGAATAATATATAATGTTTTGTTTGTATGAATTTGTGCATGCATGTTAGTATCTGAGAAATGTTCATGCATCTGTTCTTCTCTGTTTGAAGATGTAAATTCAAACTCAGTAGAAAAAAAATTAGTACCTTCCTAATCCAATCAATATTAAACTTTGATGTCTAAACGAAAGTTGCTTGTTATTGTATGATAATGGATTTAAAAATAGTTCCAGGGTTTTAAGTTTAATAAATTATTTTTAAAATTTTAAATAACAGTGAAATCCTTATATGGGTTAAAAATCAACTATTTTAATTTTTAAATTGGGTTACAGGAATGAATTCGTGACTCTAAATCATGAATTTTAATATTCATTTCGTGATTTTTAGTCCAATAATTCTTGGGAATTCTGGTATTGTTCAATTTTGGAATTTAAGTTGATTGCCGATGAATGGCATGGTGGAGTTGTTCGATTCTTGGACTGGAGGTGGTCTGATTAATGGGGAGTGCAGGAAAAATAGTTGCTAATTTTTTAGAGGACCGTGGTGGCGGGGCGAAGTTGAACTAGGGTTTGAGCCTAGTTATGGGTAGTGGTTGATCTTGGGAAGAATGTAGCATAACCGGTGAATCGAGTCGAACTAAACCGGGATGGATAGAGACATTGATGTGTGGTGACGTTGTGGACGTAGTGGCGTGGCGTCAGGTGGTTGAAGTGATCGGAGCGAAGCGATTTCTTGGGGAACAGTTTGTTCCAGGTGGAAGCTGGTGTGCTCAAATTCGCATTCGTGGATGTCTGGTGGTTTTCGTTGGTCGTATCGATCGAAGAAGGCTACGGCGACTTGCTGAAGGGGTCGGCGTTAATCAGAGATGGTCACGGTGGCGGTGCTCGTATACGTGCAACTGTGTATATCTGTGTTTTTGAAATTGGGAAAGAAGAAGGGGGAGCTCAGGGTTAAGCACGTGAAAACAATGGGTTTTCTCGAAGCAAGTAGAAAGGTGGTTTTGCTTGGGAACAAGAAGGGTGGAACGAGTTTTGTCTCGGGTTGTTTGAGTTATAGCAAAGTAGTTTTGAAATCTTAAGAAAAATCAAGCTTTATCGAAAATAAAAGTTGCTAAACCAAATTTCTTTTTATAAAATGGATAATTATCTCGGTCTAAATTGTTTATGACGGTTTTAAATAAATTGTTTTAATTAGCCAAGTTTTAAAATGATTTCAAATAAACATAACTTTATTTTTAAATTTATTTTAAATAGACTTAATAATATTTAAAGAAGTTAATTTATATAAAGGATGTTTTAAAATTGTTAATTAACTTTCAAGGATTTAGTTAACATATTTGTTAAAAGAATTTTTGAAGTTAATTACTTAATAAAAGTAATTAAGATAAAATTTATTTAATAATCCAAGTTTAATTAATCAAGTAATTAATGAAAAATCAATTTAATATAATTACTTAATGATGGTAATTAAGAATGGATAATTAATGATTAAAGATTGATTAATCAAGTAATTTAAAGGTTAATTTAATTAACTTATGAGATTTATTAATTAGGGTAGTTGATTTGAGAATAATTAATTAATTAAAGGGTAATAAATTAAGAAAAGTAATTAGGGGAAGATTAATTAGTGAAAATGATTAAGATTTAATTAATTGTAATTAATGACAATTAATCGTTGATTAAATTTTTTAATTAAAGGCTAATTAATAAATTAATAATTAAAGGTGGATTAATTTCTAATTTATTAAGATAATTAATTAAGGTAAATAAATTGCTAGCTAATTTATGGTTAACGATGATTAAGTGATTAAGAATAATCACTTATTTTAATTAATTAAGGGTAATTAATTAATGTGATTAATTAATTAAAGGTTAATTAATTAATAAAGGTGATTAAGGGATAATTGTAAGTAAGAATTAATTAATTATTGTAATTCATAAAGGATAGTTAATTAAGTGATTTGTAATTAATTAACATTAAATAACTAAGATTAGTGACTAATCTGACTTGAATTAATTAGATAATTAATTGATATTACTTATGGATGTTGGATTGGATGATTTAGTTATTTGATATCCCTGATATATGTTGCTTTGTGTTATGAATTATCTTGATTTGTGCTGTGATCCGTGATATAATTTATTTATTTGTGATGTAATTTATTATCTACGATGAACTTATATTATTCATCCATAATCTGTAAATAAAGATAAGCGTTATAGATTATACCGCTTATCTATATTTCTATGTTTGAATCTGTAATAGTTGATGTTGGTGCACTATTGTGTGTAAAACCCTGGACCACACTATACACACACAAATACGGATTTTACGAGGAAATTAATTTAAGTCACAGATATTTGAATTTAATATTTTGAAATAGTTTTAAAGTTTGAGTTTTGAATCTGAATGGTTTTGGAAATGAAATAAGGTTGAATTTGAAAAGTATTTGAAAAGGAGTTTTTGAAGATAAAAGTTATCTTAAATAATTTGATTTAGTTTGAAATTTGAAATATTTTGATTTGAGTTTAAATTCAATATTAGAAAATGGAATTCAATGAATTGGAAACGAGTTTGAAAACTGTTCGTCGACGGAAATTCTATCGGTTTAGAAAACCGTCGAACGAATTGAAATTTAAAATAACCGCAAGCGCACGGTGTACGAATGTAGCACGCGGCGAATACGGGTCGATCCGCAGGGAATTGTTAGAGTTTAAAAATCTATTCACTCAAATTAGACCAAATGGAGGAGAAGTTGTTAACTAGAAATAAAATGAAGCTAAACTAGAGTTAAAGTTTGATTTAAAAACTATTGAACTAGAGAACAATTTAGGGATAAATCCACTCTCAAATTTTTGTAAATCAACAAACACATAATTTATGATCTCTAACTTTGATATTAAGTGAAATAATCATTGCATTTATCATAAGTATGGTTTGTTTATGTTATTAGTTAACATAACTCAAACCATCAAACTATAATACAACAATTATACCACTTACAATTCTCATGAAAAAGAAGCCAAAGCAGAAACTATTTTAAGTATGATCTATTTACTATTGTAACTAGTAACATAGATCATCAAATTTCATTTTTACTTTCATTTCATAATCAAAAATTAATTAGCAAATGTTGATGTAAATTGTGTTTATGTTGAGTAAGAATAGCTCATTTGCATAAGCAATATAAGCTATCAAACCCACTTGTATAAACTTACATCAAAATTCACATTCATGAAGCATAAACAAAGAGATCATAAATCATAAAAAATGTTGAAATTACATAAAGTTAGAGAGCTTCATCACCCCTAAATTGAAGGGGTTTAGCTACTCATTTGTGGCATTGAAGCATCACAAGTAAGTTTCAACATTAAAGAAAATAAAATAGAAAATAAGCAAAGAAAGCAAAAGAGATTAGCTACTAACTACTTGCATAAATGTAAATCTAAGCTATGAACATAAAGAGAAAGAGAGCATATAAATAAACATTAACGATAAAACAAAGAAAAACATGTAGAAAAGAGAGAAGAAAGAGGCTTGGAAGCCATTTTTATTTCATAGAACATTGAACTTACACTTTGATTTCTTAATTTCCTAAGTAAAATGAAAGAGTAGGTGATCCTCTTCATGTACATAAGAGGGCTATTTATACATGCATAAAACCATAATTCTCTTTTTAGGGAGCTTCCCAAAATACCCTTGAGGTGGTGTAGCCTCCAAGTAATCATTAACATTCACTAATCCCCCACTTAATATGTACATGAAGCTTTAAGTCCTTTTAGCATGTGCTTAGCTTCTAATTGGAAGTTAAGTAAGTGGGTGGGGTCCTCCATGATCTTGAACTTGAATTATTTCCTCTTCATTCCTTTGTATTTCCTTGTGCATGCATGTATCTTCATATAAGCCTCTTCCATATGCATCCAAATTCATATAAAAATAATCAAAAAATGTCCAAGTAAAAATTCTTACATTGACACATGCACAAAAATGACCGTTTTGCCCCTGAATGATGATGAAAATATGATGGTTTGGAAATAATTGAATTTTGGTTTTAAACATGTTAAAATGCCCAAATATGATGATTATTTAAAAAAAAAGATAAAATATGGATGTAAATATATGCACAATTACGTGCACATCAAATACCCCCACACTTATCTTTTTATTCGTCCTCGAATAAAGGAAAACTAAGATAAATCCGTTTTCGTAGGGAGCACGATTGCATTGAGCGTATGCAACAAGCCGTTAAACCTCTGGGTGTCCCTAGTAGGACGAGTGTTGTCTCGTGAGGGTTTTCAGCGGATACTACCCTCAAAATCCAAATGCAGGATGAAAATATTTACAAATTGCAAGATTTATTTACAAAGAGATGAATGCAAATTTTTTGGAAATATTTACAAATGAAGGATTTATTTTTAAATTGACACGAATAAGTTAAATACAAGTTTTGGTCATTGTCTTGAAAATTTAAGTCATTTACTCGTCAAAATTTCCAATAAAAATCAAGTTGTCATGACAGATAGACCATAGTTTGGCTAGTTGTTTCGGTTGATAACACAATGTAATTATGAAATGGATCCTTAGTTGATTATCAAAGTTTATTAAAGTGGTATTTTCATTTCTTTTCAATAACAAGTTAGGTCAAACAAGTTAAAATAGTGCTAGGATTTCAATTGCTTGCTCTCTCATTATTTGCAAGAAAAATTACACACCTAGCTCAGGTAAACTGAGGCCAGATATACCACCCATGCACTGCCTTTCGGGCTTATGTGAGGGGAGTACAGAGCATGGCGAGTGTACACACTTTCGTGCATACACCTATCGACCGTAGGTGGTTTTTATTAAGTCTGTTCTTTTTTTTAATATGTGTTTCATACATGCATAACCGTGAGGACTTTTAAATGAGTATGAAAGCACATAATCAAAGATTACAAGTAATTCACTCATGCATAACCGTGAGGACTTTTAAATGAGAGTGAATACTTTGGATGTTATCATTTTTTTTGTTTTTTATATATATATATTTTTTTTAAGAGAGAGAGAGTTTTGCAAAATCATCTTAGCACCATTTAACTTAGAAGACAAAAATGTTATATCCTTTACTTTAAATTTACCACTTTTTAAACAACGATTTTCAATTAGAACATACTTCATAATTAACATAAATGAACCTTCCTATATACTTGTAAAACCATTGTTATTTGTAATCAAACTTCATTTTTATTTTTGTTAAGACAAATAAATTTTCAAAAATTTCAATTTATTAACCAAAACTTATACTTATCCCATAGTGTTTCTTCAAAAATAAATCAAAATGGTAAAAAGAAAATGTTTCTGAGATTTAGGAGTTTTGAGATTTTTTTTTTGAAGAAAATGAAAATTCAAAAATGCCATGAAAAACTAAAAAAATGAAAATGAGACTCCCCCCACACTTAATTTTGACTGTGTCCCCACAGTCGATGCATGATATAATGAGTGTAACGGGGAAAAATATGTACATATTTACAAAAGAGGGTTAACATTCTTACATAGACGTAGCTTGGCTCATGAAGGATCATGAGCTCCTCCTCTTGGTAACCGAGAAATTCCAAGAAGGGTTTTAAACGATGACCGTTGACTTTGAAAATCGATCCATCCTTTGGGTTTTCTATTTCTATGGCACCATGTGGAAAAACAGTTCATACCACAAATGGTCCGGTCCACCTTGATTTAAGTTTCCCAGGGAATAAATGAAGTCTCGAGTCATATAAAAGAACTTTCTGGTTAGGCGAAAACTTTTTCCTTAGGATTGACTTGTCATGAAAAACTTTGGTTCTTTCTTTGTAAATTTTCTCGTTTTCATACGCGTCGTTCCTAAGTTCTTCTAGTTCGTTGAGTTGTAATTTTCGATTTTCGCCAGCTTCTTCATGATCAAAGTTTAAGTTTTTTATTGCCCACAACGCTTTGTGTTCAATTTCAACGGGTAAATGGCAAGCTTTACCGTAAACTAAACGAAAAGGGGACATCCCAAGGTTAGTTTTAAAAGCAGTACGGTAAGCCCAAAGCGCGTCGGTCAATTTATGAGACCAATCTTTTCGATTTTTATTGACAGTTTTCTCCAAGATTTGTTTTATTTGTCGATTTGAAACTTCAACTTGGCCACAAGTCTGAGGATGATATGGAGTGGATAACTTGTGGGTTATCGAGTATATTTTTATTAAAGTTTCAAAAGAATGGTTGCAAAAATGGGTTCCGTTATCACTGATTATTGTGCGAGGTGTGCCGAACCTCGAAAAGATGTTTTCTTTAAGAAATTTCACAACAATTCTGTGGTCATTGGTTTTGCAAGGAACGGCTTCAACCCATTTTGAAACGTAATCGACAGCGAGAAGGATATACAAGTTTCCAAAGGAATTGGGAAAAGGTCCCATAAAGTCGATACCCCATACATCAAAGATTTCGATCGTAAGAATGGGGTTTAAAGGCATCATATCTCGTCGAGAAATTCGTCCAAGCATTTGACATCGATCACAAGTTTTACAAAATTCAAACGAGTCTTTGAAAAGAGAAGGCCAATAGAAACCACACTGAAGCACTTTTTCCGCAGTTTTTCGAGGACCGAAATGTCCACCGCACGCTTGATCGTGGCAAAACGAAAGAACACTCCTTATTTCATTATCCGGAATGCAACGTCGGATGATTTGGTCGGGACAATATTTGAACAAGTATGAATCGTCCCAATAGAAATATTTCACTTGGGACATGAATTTGCATTTGTCCTGTTTGGACCAAGATGAGGGAGTTTCTTTAGTGACTAAGTAGTTCACTATATCAGCGTACCATGGATCGATAGAAATAGAAAGAAGTTGTTCATCGGGGAAGTTTTCATTGATCGGCAAGGAAGATGGTGCGTTCGAAAGACGAGATAAATGATCGGCTATGACATTATCGGATCCTTTTTTGTCTTTGATTGTAAGGTCGAATTCTTGAAGTAAAAGGATCCAACGAATCAAACGGGATTTAGCATCCTTTTTAGCGGAGAGATATCGAAGCGCAGAATGGTCAGTGTAGACCGTAATGTGTGAACCTATCCAGTAAGGTCGAAACTTTTCAAGCGCAAAAACGACAGCTAGAAGCTCTTTTTCAGTTGTTGTGTAGTTGAGTTGAGCGTCGTTCAAGGTCATACTCGCGTAGTAAATGACATGAAGGATCTTGTTGATGCGTTGTCCCAAGACAGCACCAACGGCAAAGTTTGAAGCGTCGCACATTATTTCGAAAGGAAGATCCCAATTGGATGCGCAAATGACTGGGGCAGAAATGAGTTCGCTCTTAAGACGTTCAAAAGAAGAGATACAATCAGAGTTAAAATCGAAAGGAACGTCTTTTCCAAGAAGGGTCGTCAAAGGACGGACGATTTTGCTAAAGTCTTTCACAAAGCGTCGATAAAAGCCAGCGTGTCCTAAAAATGATCGAATGTCCTTAACAGATTTGGGAATGGGTAGATTTGCAATGACATCGATTTTCGCTTTGTCTACCTCATTGCCTTTGTTTGAGATGATATGTCCAAGGACAATGCCTTGTTTGACCATAAAGTGGCATTTTTCCCAATTCAAAGTCAAGTGTTTTTCTTTACATCGATTCAAAACCAACTCGAGGTGATGTAAACATTGAGAAAAAGAATCGCCGAAGATAGAGAAATCGTCCATAAAGACTTCTAGAAAGCGCTCAATCATGTCAGAAAATATTCCAACCATGCATCGTTGGAAAGTCACAGGAGCGTTACAAAGTCCAATGGCATACGTCGATAAGCGAAGGTACCGAATAGACACGTGAAAGTCGTTTTCTCCTGATCTTTGGGAGCGATTGGAATTTGGTTATAGCCGGAATAACCATCAAGAAAGCAATAGAATTCGTGACCGGCTAAACGTTCGAGCATTTGGTCGATAAATGGAAGAGGAAAATGATCCTTACGTGTTGCGGCATTTAGTTTTCGATAGTCAATGCAAACACGCCAACCCGTTTGAGTACGAGTTGGAATAAGTTCGTTAGCGTCGTTTTTTATAACAGTAAGTCCGGACTTTTTAGGCACGACATGAATTGGGCTAACCCATGGGCTATCGGAGATGGGGTATATGATACCGTTATCGAGGAGCTTAAGAATTTCGTCACGAACCACATCTTTCATTTTTGGGTTAAGCCTCCGTTGTGCATCACGAGTGGGTTTGGCTTCATCAATCAAATGAATGCGATGTTGGACAATAGCAGGGCTAATTCCCTTAATATCAGTAATGGACCACCCAATTGCTTCTCTATTTTTCAAAAGAATAGAGAGAAGAGAAGCTTCTTGGTCAAGAGAAAGATTGTTAGAAATGATGACAGGACAAGTTTCGTTTTCACCTAAGTATGCATACTTAAGGTGAGCGGGAAGTGGTTTGAGGTCCAATTTCGGGAGTTTTTCGATTGCAGAATTGGGTTGAGATTCGGACTCAACTTGAAGCGATTCAAAGGGAAGAGTGTGTTCGATCTCGTTGGGGACTTCATGAAACAATTTTTCATACTCGGCCTCGCGTTCATCGTTAAGATCAAATGTTTCGTTTTCAAAGTTTTCATGAATGGCACTAACTTCTAATGTTTGGTCACGAAGTTCGTTCGAGTGGCTTTCAAGATTGAAAATGTTAAGGTCCAAAGTCATGTTTCCAAAAGAGATTTTCATCGAACCCTTACGACAATTGATTAAGGCATTTGAGGTGGCCAAAAATGGTCGGCCTAAAATCAATGGGATTTGACTCGCAGGGTTTGTCACGGGTTGTGTTTCGAGAACGATAAAATCAACGGGGAATATGAATTGCCCTACTCGAATGAGCACGTCTTCGATTTCTCCCACGGGCTTCTTAATGGAACGATCGGCAAATTGAAGCGTAACTTTCGTGGGTTTGAGCTCACCTAAGCCTAATTGTTCGTACACGGAGTATGGAATCAAGTTGACACTCGCGCCTAAGTCTATTAAACATTTGTTAATCGTCTTTTCTCCAATTGTACACGAAATCGTAGGGCAGCCAGGATCTTTGTATTTAACGGGTATGGATTGGGACAAGACTTCACTCAAACTAGCGGCTAAGAAGACTTTTTTGGGCACTTGAGTGTGTCGCTTTTGGGTGTACAAGTCCTTAAGAAATTTCGCGTAAGTGGGGACTTGCTGAACGATGTCAAGAAGAGGAATGTTAACTTTGAATTGTTTAAAAATTTCCAACATCTTTTCCATTTGGTCCGAGTGTTTCTTTGGTCGAAGACGATGTGGAAATGGAATATGATACTCGGTAGGCGGGTCTACTCGAGTAGAAGAAGAAGAATTTTGATTGTCGTTCGATTCGACGTTTGGCTCCACGTTCTGTTCTGAGTCGTTCGTTGTTTTAGAAGTATCGAGAAAAGTTCCCAGTGAATCATTTGGATTAACGACTTGATTATCGATTTGTTTACCAGAACGGAGAGTTGTGATAGCATTCAACTGGGTGACATTGCTATCTTGAACAACATGGGCTTGATTTGAATTTGCGTTTTGATTTCTGGGATTTGGAAGGGGCTGGCTTGGGAATGTTCCTCGTTCACGTTCACTTACAGACGTGGCTAATTGACTCATTTGCATTTCGAGTTTCGCAATCGATTGGTTTGTGTTTTGCATATATGAAGTCAATAAATTTTGCAAATTGCTGTTTGATTGAAGGCTTTGAGTAGTTGCCTTAGCCAACGTTTCAAGAGTTTTCTCAAGCGAAGTTAAACGTTTATCGTCTTGTGGAGGATGAGTAGAATTTGGTGGAAAATTTGGTTGTTGCGGTTGATTATGAGACGTGCCCGCAAAGTTTGGTTGAAAATTATTGGGCTGAAAGGGAGGATTCGAAGCATTTTTCGGAAATGCTTGAAAATTGGGACGAATCGTATTCGTGTTGGGATTGTTTTGGTTCCACGCAAAATTCGGATGATTTCTCCATCCAGGGTTGTACGTTGGAGAAAACGGGTCGTTTTTGGTTTTATTGAAAGCATTGATTTGTTCGACGGAATTGGGACACTGATCGGCTATATGATTAGGATCGTTGCATTTATAACACATTGGTTGGGAAGCTTGGTTCGTTTGATTCGATGAGAAAGCGTTATCGAATTTTTTAATCATTGCGTCGATCTTAGCTTCCAAAGCAAAAGAAGATCCCGTCGAGTGTGCACTCGATCGTGAGTAGATTGATTTTTCGTTCGAGCGTTCCCATTGGGACGACTTTTCAGTGAGGTTTTCAAGAAATTGCCAAGCATCATCATGATGTTGGGCAAGAAAATTGCCTTGGCACATTGATTCGAGCATGGTTCGTGAGCTGTTTTCGAGTCCATCATATAAGATTTGGCAAATCGTCCATTTTTCAAAGTTATGGTGTGGACATTTTATCAAAAGCTCTTTGAATCTTTCAAAATATTTTCCAAATGGTTCACCCTTGAATTGATGAAAATTTACAATTTCGTTTCGAATTCTACTTGTTTTTTCTAAGGGGTAGAACTTTTTTAAGAAAGCTTTTACAAATTCTTCCCACGTTTTAATTGAGTTCGAAGGTAAGCTGTACAACCATTTTTCAGCGTAATCCGTAAGAGCAAATGGGATTAATCGAAGTTTAATTCCGTCATCAGAAAGTTGTTGAAGTTTAATGGTTGCGCAAACTTGTTCGAATTTAGTCAAAAAGATGTATGGGTCATCGTGTTCGAAATTGCCAAATTATGGAAGCGTGGCAATATGGTTCGAATGGATTTCGAAATGGTTACCCGTAGGGACGGGTAATGTGATGCAAGATGGAATAGAAACTCTATCGGGAAAGATTCTATCCATAAGAGTTCGAAGGGCGTTTTCGTTCGCCATTTCGGGAGGATTGTCTGTTCGATTTAAACGGTTTGTAGAAGGGTCACGAATCCAAGTATTCGTTGTTGTGTCACGAGTCCAAGTACTCATGCACAAGTGAAAGTCGAGAGGACAAAGAAATTAGAAACGAGTTTGGAGAATGAAAGAAGATTTGAAAATTTTTTTTTTTTTTAAAGGGAAAAAAAACTATTTACCAAGTGAAGTTTATTTCAAAAGAAAAGTTTGATTTTTGAATTTTCAATTTTTTTTTTTTTGAAGTGATTTTACAAATTTTTTTAGATTTTTGTTTTTGAGTTTTTTTTTTAAATATGCGTGAACTAATGCAACTAAATGAATGCAAAGGACTTAATTACAGTTTTCTGTCCTTAGTAGCTCCTAACCCAAAATTGTATAATCACACTTTGTCTTAAATCAACAAAAATATTTCTCAGCCAGGTAACGGACAGGGGTTATCGGTGCACCACGAATCACCGTAGCAATGCAACCGAAGGTTTAAGTACCTTCATAGGAACAACCAGTATAATATTTACGAATCACCGTAATTTTATAATTGGTTATTACTCTGCCGTAGTCTAGACACCAAGAAATAAAATCGTTTAAGTAAAACAATTGTGAAGATACAATTAAGCCCTAAGTGAGCTCGTGACACCCTTAGGCCCAACGTCTAACCTTTATTATTAGTCAAATTCTACGATGAAATGCGTTTGTGGGCTAAGGAAAGGGTGATGAAATCCCTCACCTTATGTGAATTGGGGTATTGCCCTTAGAAAAGAAAAACAAGATGAGATGAATGCAAAGCAGAAATTAAACGTGAAATTACAATGCAACTAAAATGAAGTTTGTTTTTGTTTTTGGATTTTTTTGGAATTTTTTTGTTATATATAAATGCAAATGCAAGCAACCAACAATGCACTAGAGATGAAAGCACAATACCAGAGCGTGCAGATTATTAGCAATTTTTTTTAGCGGCGATTTTAGCAAAGCAAAGCAATTATTTTTCCTTTTGGCAAGCAATTCCTTGTAATTTTCTGCTTTGACAACCTGAAATGAAAAACAAGATATATTCAACAATTTTTATTGTTATTATTTTTTTGTATGTTTATCAAAGATGAAAAACAAAATAAGCGAAAAACAAAACAATTGAAAATAAAATAAATGAAAAATGAAAATTAAACAAACTTGAACTTGTTTTTTTTTTTTGATTTTTTTTTTTTGGAGAGGAAACTTAAAAGTAGGGTTTTACTTTAAAAAAAAAAATTGAACAATTTTTTTTTATTGCTTTTTTTTATAAAACAAGGAGGGAAAATAAAAACAGAAAGAAATTTTTATTGATTGTCCCTAGAAACCAAAGCAATTTTATTTTTGTATGAAGAGGGAAAAGAAGAAAGAAAAAAAAATGAATTTACTCACACAACGCAACGAGCCCAACCGGCCCAAATAAACAATCTTTTAAAACAAACCAAAGTCAACTTATTAGTCAAAGATTTCACTATTCTCGACTTCAAGCGAATAAATAGTCGAATAAAATTTTTTTGCTCCACCTAAACTCTGCTTGCCCCAATTAGAATTTGGCAATTTCCCAAAGCCAAATTTAATCAATTTGTGATGGTTTCGGATTCATGCAGTTATACTCGGTCTCGAGCTCGATTGTATGGAGGCAGAGTTGCGAGGTTGCGATGATTTTGATGGTCGATTGGGCTTCGAATTGGTGGCCTGGTCGTGAAGAAGAAAGCTGTTCGATTGGAGATTTGGAGTCGCGATTTGGTTGATGTTGATTGTGGATGGTTTCGGTTGCTAATTTGGTCGGTGCTTGCGTGTCAGAGGTAAGTTGCGATTTGGAGATTGGGGGTTTTGGTAAGCAGTTTGCTTCGGAAAGGTGGTTTGGTAAGAAGATGATTGCCGTTTGTTTAAGGAACTGATGTAGATGTTATGTGCACAAGGCAGTGGACCAGTGGCAGTTAGTGGTTGAGGAGTTTGGAGCAAGTCGCTGTCTGTGTGGTGGTTTGAGGAATGAATGAATTACAGGTGGTTGTTGATAGACTGGTGGTTTGATGATGGAACCGCTTCGGTTGGTTTGTGGTTGGTCGAGGGTTGCTGATGTGTATTAAATGTTGTGGTGCACTGTGTAGCAGCGAGTATAGCAGCGAGTGAATGTGGACACAGGCGTGATTATCAGGTTGCCAGAAGTTGGAGAGGCAATTGTATCTTTGGTTTTATGATGTATAGGTAGGGAATGCACGGGAGATGATTGAGCTGAGGTGCCGTAGTTTAGAGTTTGGTTTTGGTTGAGTGAAAGGTGCTGAAGGTGGAGGAATTTTGGGTTGCAGTTCGTATGTGGAGCTGCTGTGGCAGTTTTTTTTTGTTTTTGTTTTGTATATGTGCTGTAGGTGGTTGTAGTTGAAGTGTTGTGGATGTTTGAAATGGGGGTGGTGATGAAGTTGTCAGAGGATGGAGTATTGGAGGCATTGCACTGTAAAGTGCTGTTTGTAGCAACTGGTGATTGGAAGAAGACTGACTGTAGGAGTAAGGGATGGTTTGTATAGTGAATGTGATGGGAATGTTTGATGATGATGACAGTGGCTATGTAATGGTTAATGGTAGTTTGTTTGATGGCTGAAGAAGTATTTGTGTAGGAGTTAATTTGGCAATGGAGTGGAGTGTCTGAATGGTTGTGAGTTGAGTAGAAGTAGGGGGGTTTGACAGTGGATTGTATTGACGTTAGCAGTGATTACTGGCAAGTCTGTAAGTGCTGGAGTGAATGTTTGTAGCAGAAGTGAATACTGCTGCAGGGGACTGTGTTGTGTTTGGTAATGGTAGTGGTACGGGTTCAACTGTGGTAGTTTGAAGATGAGGTAGTGTGTTTTTTTGGATGGTATTGAATGGTGAAGATGGCAATATGAAGTCAGTGGTCAGTGGTCAGGGGTTGTAGACAGAAGTGGATATGGTTGTAGACAGAAGGCAACAGGCTATGGTTGAAGATGGTACGTATTTTGTGATGCAAAGAAGAGGGGATTGTTTGATAATGGCAATGAAGGGGTAAGTGTAGTGCGACAGAGAATGGTAGGCGGGGGTGTAGAAGTTAAGTTGTTTGCTATGTATCGTGACAGAGAGTGTGCAACAGTGACTGTGCACAGAATGTGGGACTGGGAGGATGCGCAGGCAATGGATACGAGAGGGTTGCTGGTGGTAGCGATTACGGTCAAGGTGAAAGTTTGATGGTTTGGCACAGTTGAAGGTGAGGTACAGGCAGGAATGTTGGTATGCAGAAAGGTGCAACAGTGCACAGTTATATGCACAGTTTGAGGAACAGTGAAGCAAGGCAGATGCACAGCAACAGTAATTAGTCAATTTTTGTTTTTTGTTTTTGAAACAATGTAATACAAAGATTTGTAAAAAAAAATGAAATGCAAACAGAAAGGGAAATAAAATATTTTGGTTTTTCAAATGAACTTGTGATGTTTTTTTTATATAGAAATAGAAATGCAAATGCAAATTGAAATTAGAAAACAAACACACAAACAAATGCAAACACAAATCAAACTCACACAATTTTTTTTTTAAACACAACACACACAAAACAAACACACACTAAAATCAAACACAAATAATTCGAAGAATAGAAAACTAAAATCAAAACAATTCCCCGGCAACGGCGCCAAAAACTTGTTCGTCGACGGAAATTCTATCGGTTTAGAAAACCGTCGAACGAATTGAAATTTAAAAAATTGCAAGCGCACGGTGTACGAATGTAGCACGCGGCGAATACGGGTCGATCCGCAGGGAATTGTTAGAGTTTAAAAATCTATTCACTCAAATTAGACCAAATGGAGGAGAAGTTGTTAACTAGAAATAAAATGAAGCTAAAGCTAGAGTTAAAGTTTGATTTAAAAACTATTGAACTAGAGAACAATTTAGGGATAAATCCACTCCCAAATTTTTGTAAATCAACAAACACATAATTTATGATCTCTAACTTTGATATTAAGTGAAATAATCATTGCATTTATCATAAGTATGGTTTGTTTATGTTATTAGTTAACATAACTCAAACCATCAAACTATAATACAACAATTATACCACTTACAATTCTCATGAAAAAGAAGCCAAAGCAAAAACTATTTTAAGTATGATCTATTTACTATTGTAACTAGTAACATAGATCATCAAATTTCATTTTTACTTTCATTTCATAATCAAAAATTAATTAGCAAATGTTGATGTAAATTGTGTTTATGTTGAGTAAGAATAGCTCATTTGCATAAGCAATATAAGCTATCAAACCCACTTGTATAAACTTACATCAAAATTCACATTCATGAAGCATAAACAAAGAGATCATAAATCATAAAAAATGTTGAAATTACATAAAGTTAGAGAGCTTCATCACCCATAAATTGAAGGGGTTTAGCTACTCATTTGTGGCATTGAAGCATCACAAGTAAGTTTCAACATTAAAGAAAAGAAAATAGAAAATAAGCAAAGAAAGCAAAAGAGATTAGCTACTAACTACTTGCATAAATGTAAATCTAAGCTATGAACATAAAGAGAAAGAGAGCATATAAATAAACATTAACAATAAAACAAAGAAAAACATATAGAAAAGAGAGAAGAAAGAGGCTTGGAAGCCATTTTTATTTCATAGAACATTGAGCTTACACTTTGATTTCTTAATTTCCTAAGTAAAATGAAAGAGTAGGTGATCCTCTTCATGTACATAAGAGGGCTATTTATACATGCATAAAACCCTAATTCTCTTTTTAGGGAGCTTCCCAAAATACCCTTGAGGTGGTGTAGCCTCCAAGTAATCATTAACATTCACTAATCCCCCACTTAATATGTACATGAAGCTTTAAGTCCTTTTAGCATGTGCTTAGCTTCTAATTGGAAGTTAGGTAAGTGGGTGGGGTCCTCCATGATCTTGAACTTGAATTATTTCCTCTTCATTCCTTTGTATTTCCTTGTGCATGCATGTATCTTCATATAAGCCTCTTCCATATGCATCCAAATTCCTATAAAAATAATCAAAAAATGTCCAAGTAAAAATTCTTACATTGACACATGCACAAAAATGACCGTTTTGCCCCTGAATGATGATGAAAATATGATGGTTTGGAAATAATTGAATTTTGGTTTTAAACATGTTAAAATGCCCAAATATGATGATTATTTAAAAAAAAAAGATAAAATATGGATGTAAATATATGCACAATTACGTGCACATCAGAAACTATTAAACCTTCGATTCAAAGATAGAATAAGTTAGTCCAAACTGAAATGGAAATTGTTTTCAAAGCTATGAACAAACCTTTGTGAAAGATTGATAAGCTTTGTTTTGGAATCGAAGAGGATTCTAAATGTGTATCTTTTATATATAAAAAGATGGAAATGGGAATTGTTATGAAAATTATGAAGGAATCTTTGGAAATTATTTTAAAAGCTATGAAATAAGTCTTTGATTTAAAAACCGGATGAGTTAATCCAATTTGCTATGAATAAATCTTTGTTAAAGATTGGTGAACCTTGTTTAAAATTGAAAGGGGTCTTAAAAGTGAATCTTTTGTTTAATAGATTTAAATGTGGAAATTCTTTAAACCATTGAAGGTTTTTGAAATGAATCTTTTTGTTTAAAAGATTGGTAAATGGTAATTTATTTAAACCATTTGAAAGAAAAGTTTTGGATTTTAAAGTTGTGACTTAACTGAAATCCCATTATCCATTTGTTTTTAAATATTGCGCTCATTATCCGGTTTAACCGGGAGAGGAACTTGTGTCATATAACCCATTTCGAATAATGATACGACGATATGGATAGCATTTGAAGACCGGTGGTGAAGTCCGAATACTTTCGAAAGCGAAAGGATGACCTGTCGAATGTCTCTGCACCGAATGGCCCCGGTATAGAGATTTGAGCACCCATTGTGATGGGGAATCCGGACGTGATTAGGAATTATCCGGATTGCAAGGGCTTCTTCGAAAGTGCCTTCGGTTCTGTTCGAACCCAGAAAAGACTTGTATGGATGTCTGTCTGACGTTACACTTTGAGATGTAAAACCGGTTTCTATCAAATACATTTCTGTTTGGTGGCGGAGATTTATTCTCTTAGCTTAACAGCCTTCTCTGAGACATAGGAGCTCAGAGGTTATGTAGTTGATGGTTACTAGTGATACATTCCCGATTTGATAATGTGGCATACGAAGTGCTGTTGATGTTTGTTGATCAGAGCAAGGCTTTGTGAAAAGCGTATCTTTGTGGACGAGACTTCATCGAGCCTCACACCCCGGAATGGTCGAAACAGGAAGAATGCAGCAAGGTTTCAGGGGTAGCTCCCCCAAGGTATGACCATACCTTCTGGAAAAGGGTAGTATCATGGTATGGAGCCCAGATACTTACTCATGTGGACACTGTAGTATATTTATTACCGTGTGATGTTGTTGGAGGGCCCTCGGATAAAGGTCCCAAAGGACCGGGGGTGGCATATCTTAGGTTTTATACCCCGAGAAGGGGATAGTCGGCCTTGTGTTAGCAAAGAACCGAGGGATGGTTCTTGGGACGTCCCTTTAGAGACGTACCCATGTGGCAATGGGAAATTCCTTGGCCTGACCATTTGTTGGAGAACCCAAAGAAACAATACGCGCCCTGTACGGTTTTAGTTGTATAACCTGCCATGGAATGTGGCAGTAACCTGCTATTGAACATGGTAGCTATAGTAGGCATACGATGAAATGTTGTATGCTAGCTAAGATTAATATTATACTTTCGAAATGTTTTCCACTATGCACTAATAATAATATCAAATGGTTTTTCGCGTATCAAGCATTTTTGACTATCATAAGGAGAAATCTCCTCCAATTCTGCATTTGCATGGTGTGGGTGGTGGGAGGCCTTATGGTAGTTTCATTTTCCGAAAAGCATTGCGGATTTCAAATCTAAATTCTTTTGTTTGTTTTAAAGATAAAACTGTTTTTGTTTGCTCATACCTGTCCCATGACTGACCCGGAGTTTATTGTTCCCTTCCTAAACTCTGGGAACCAACAATTTTCCACACGGGCAGTCTAGAGTTGGGTTTTTCAGATAGTAGATATAGATATCGATTTGGTAGCTTTTAGCTTTCTCTTTAGTATTCTTTGGAGATCTTGGATATTGGAGTCTGTGGATTCATGGTCGAGACTTGCTTATCTTGGTACAATTTGATGGGGGGTCGAGCTACTGGCTTGGAATTTTTGCATTTGTGCTTTGGAATTAAGGTTGTTTTTGCTGTATGGAATTTTTAGTTCTGCTGCTATACCACTGTAGAATTGTTATCTTGTATCTCTGATATTGATTCATATTGTATCATTGTTGTATCGAATGTTGTATATTAATAATATTCATTTCTTTTCTTCTGATGTGTTGTTATACTTGATGTGTGATAAGCTCCGGCACGACTCGAATTTCAACGTTTGGATCTGCAGCATTCAAGTATAAGTGGTGTACGGATGTCGATTTTCGAACGTGGAAATTTGGACTGTGACACAAGATCGATCACAAACTTGTAACCATATGCCATAAAACAACATGATATTTCAACACAATAAACACTGTTTTTTACAACATATAGTTCATCAAACCAAGTTATTTTCTTTCCTAAAAATATAAGTTTTACTCACCGAAACTTTACTAATCCAAGGAGAACTTTTGCTAAAACTTGAAAACAACTTTGGAACCCATAAATTTTGAAAACTTTGGTTGTTTGAACACCTAAATAGTCCCGACCATGTTGGGTTTGGGCTCGGCCAGGTGATAGATGCGCTCGGCCATGTAGGCTATTGGAGTTTGGGTGCTTGTAATTTGGCGGTTAGGCGTTGTAGAGTTTGTAGAAGTGTTTTAGAAGGAAGTGGGTGTGATTTAAGTGGAAAAAGGCGATTTTCTCAATTTAGAAAATATGAAGAGAAGCCATGGATAAGTTTTTCTCAAGCTCTTAGGAAATTAATGTAAAGAATAGAATAGTAAAATGAGAAATACGAGAGTAAGGGGTATTTATAGGCTTAGGAAAATACTTAAAAATATATAAAGTGCTTGAATTAAATATGTATACATGCATTCTCTCCCTCTCCATCCCCATGATTACTGTCTTCCTGTTGTACTCCCCCTCTCTCATCCATCTATTCATGGCATGATCACATGTACTTTGAGTTGAAAAATATTTTTTTACATGTTAATATATATATACACACTTTTTATAAATAAAATATCCTTCTATCTTATAAACACACACACACACTTAAGTGGGAAATTATATACATGCATATATACATGTGTTCATCATGCTGAAATAGTTAGTAGTTTGTGCATATGTGTTTACAATATTGTTATGACATTTTCGATGACTTTTGACAAATGAAAAATCGAGGTTTCAGAAAATAATTTTCAGTCAAATTTTTAATTTTTTTCTAAACTATATATACTAGTAAAAAAATTTGAAAACGATTATATCATCATAAGCTATTATTTAAAAAAAACATTGTTAAAATATCCATTTGTATATTATTTAAATATATGTATTTAGTGATTAAATTTGGTCGTAATAGTTTGTTTATTATAATTTTTTTGAACAATTCTTTTAATGTAGCATAAATTTATTCCAATCTAACTCGAAATAATTTACACTTTAAAATATATTTTAATTTAATTAAAAAAATTTATTCGGTTTTAACATATTATTCAAATTGAATTTATTAATTTAATTCAATTTATTAAAACAAAATCTTTATTAAATAGATTTCAAATAAATAAGAATTTATTTTTAGAATAATAATTATCAAAAATCGAATTCGAATGTTTATATTTTATTTTTAATTTATTTAATTTGTGGCACAAAAAACAGGGTTGTTACACCCTTATTCTCTTGAATGACTTAATATGCTTGTTGGCCCTGGCATAAGTGAGAGCTTCTTGGAGCTCCTACTCTCTCTTGAGGGAAGCTAACGTGCTGGGCTCATCCCTAGAAGGGGAAGAAGCATTCTCTCATACTCTCCTAGGTTGGCCATTATAGGCGGTTGCCATTTCTTATTGCAGCATGGGTGTTCCTTTCTTAGCTTGTTGTGGGGATGGTTGTAGTGGTCTCTAGCGGCCTGTTGATTGTTACAAATGCAATTATGGTCCCTATTTGATGAGGAATGTCATGGTCATTCTTTGATATGCTACACTACATCCAGATCGGCCGAACAGGTTTACCTTGAAGAATGTTATAAATAAATGAGCATTCCAATACCACAAAGTTTACTTGTACTTTGGCAGAGCAAGGTTCCCTATCGAAGGTTAATACATGGGACGTCGAGCCTAAAGGAACAATTTTGATACTACCGAAGCTTTAAATATGTAGATCACAAGGAGTGAGGCTTGAAAGTGAGGGCTTCATTTGATTTCTTTTTAACATGACTTAAATGTAGCTACTCCCAATATTGATGACCTAATAAACTTTTTTTTAGTGATGTTGACAAAGATGACCATGGGGTTGTGATGAGGATAGCCTTCACCCTCTTGGCTTCGGTTGTGATGGTGATGTTAACTTCATCTTCCTTCACTCTTAGTTCTTTCATGGACCGGAGTTCCACTAAGTATATTTGATTTGTCATGGTGAGCTCCCTCTTATATCAAGCTTCAACCCCTCTTAACTCCTAACCACATGGGGGCAGATGCTTATAAACAGGATTTCTATGCTGATTGTTGTCACGTTGTTTGCATCTACCCACCGAGGAAAAAGATATTTCTGCTCAGCTTTTAAGTCTCCCTGTTGTCTTACATATTGCACAAGTATACCTCACTGGATCAACCTCTCTATCTCGTCATTTAGGCGATGACACTCATTAGCATCATAACCATTAAATTAATGGTACTCACAATACTTTCCACTTTTGGAGGATCCTCTTTTCAGCCTAAGTTTGTGGGAGGTGGCCTTTAGTAAGGGAAAGATTCTTGGTGGTAGGATATATGGTTCTTATATTGCGATTTAATGATGCATAATTTGCACACCTTGGCTTGAATTTGGGGACATCCCCAGAGCGCCTTTCACTATATTCCTTTCGATCATTTTTTTATACAAGTTCCCATGTGAGTTATGCTTATCACCATGTTTACCCTCACAATGTCATTCACCCATTGGATGAAATTTGTTAGGGACGAAGCGGATTTTTTTGCAACTCATTTCAAATTTAGGAGTGATATGTCACTTTGGAATAGAGGGTGACTGTCATGGCCCATTTTTCTGTACCCATTGAATCGACAACAAAGCACATATTTCCAACTCAAATTGCATGAATAAGTTGATCATTAAGGGTAGAAAGAAAACAAAGACAGAACAGAATCTCACACGAACGGAATAACATATATTATTTCAATAATAATCTT
This sequence comes from Allium cepa, assembly GCA_030765085.1. Taxonomy (NCBI): domain Eukaryota; kingdom Viridiplantae; phylum Streptophyta; class Magnoliopsida; order Asparagales; family Amaryllidaceae; genus Allium; species Allium cepa. Next base: position 683,070,553 of record CM060938.1, read on the forward strand.
TACATTGGAAAATTTTAAAATACAATATTAGAGTCTAACCTAAATTCAATTTGCAAAGTTATAAACATCTGTCCTTACAACATCAAACCAAAACACACTAAGTACAACAAATAATAGAATATGTCTATACATGGATGAATATCTCCAGCTCTCCTTTGGAAACACCAATAGTCTTTGACAAAACCTGAAACTACTCAGATCTGACCCAAGTATTGAAAATACCCAGATCAGGCTTGATAAACCAGCGTGAGAAAAACTCAATAATAGATGACAGTGCCATATATCAGCCTTTGGATAAAATCCTTTAAAAATAAAAAGTATCTTAGAAGACCACGCCCACATATAAATACATATGGATTTTTACCTTGTGACAACTAAAAAAGTCATATATCAAAACCTTTGATATTATTTGTAACGCCCCGGATATTTTCGACTTTCGAAAATTCAACATCGATACTCACTTTATCGACTGCCGAGAAATCGAAGGCCAAAAACCCGAAATGTTATGGTTTTTTAAGAAAAAGAATTTAAGAAAAGAGAAGAGAAAAAGATAATTTAGAGAAGAAAAGATAGGAGAGAAAATAAGAGATAAGAAGGTAGAAAATATAGAACAGAAAGGAAACAGAAATTAGAGAGAATAGAAAATGGAGGGGAAAGAAAAATAGAAAATGGAACACATAGAACGGAATAGAAAGCAACAGAACAATATCAGAATCTCACAATTCGCAGCGGAACAACATATAATAAATAAATGAATAATCTTTAAACAAAGAACTATATCAGTTATTACATTTTATACTTTACATCATATCATCAGAGTATACAACAACAACAAACATCAAACAGTGCAGCGGAAAAGAAATACTATATAAACTAGTAATACGCCATGCCATCTAGCTTGCCTCCAGCAACTCCAGAATATCCAAAATATCCTGATAAACCCAACTCTTAACTGCCCGTGTGGAAATTGGTGGGCACCCAGAGTTTAGGAAGGAAAACAATAAACTCCGAGTCAGTCATGTGACTGGTGTGAGAACTCAAAACAGTTTATTTATCTTTAAAATCAAAATAGAGGAATATTTTTAAAGTCAATTCGCAATGCTTTTAAAAATGAGACTACCATAAGGGCTCCCGCACACACACACATGAAAACGCAGAATCGGAGGAGATTTCTCCTTATGATAGTCAAAGATGCTTGATACGCATTTAAAATAACATTTGATATTATTACTAGCGCATAGCGTAGGAAAAATTCATTTCGAAAGTAGAATATAAATCTTAGCCAACATACGACCATTATCGTATGCCTACTATAGCTAACTATGTTCAATAGCAGGTTACCGCCACATTCCATAGCAGGTTATACAACTAAAACCGTACAAGTCTCGTATTGTTTCTTTGGATTTCCAACGAATGATCAGGCCAAGGAACTTCCCATTGCCACATGAGAATGCCTCTGGATGGACATCCCCGAGAACCAAACCGGATCTCTACCAACACAAGGCCGAGTTACCCCTAACTGAGTAACAACTGACCGAATATGCCATCCCCCGGTCCTTTGGGACCTTTCACCGAGCGCTCGTAATCAATTCACACAATCATAACAAAGTGTTTTCAACATGAGTAAGTATCTGGGCTCCATACCATGATACCACCCTTTTCCAGAAGGAAATGCACACATCCTAAAGGGCGCTACCCCTCATAACCTTACTGCTTCTTTCCTGTTTTGACCATTCACGGGGTGTGAGGCTCGACGAAGTCACGTCCACAAAAACATACTTTATACAAAAGCCATGCTTTGGGTCAACAAATGATCATAGAAATGATCACAAAGATAGACGATCAAATAAATGATCCTATCACAAATAATCAACACAATGATCATTTCAGCAACTCTCAGCATGTCACATTACCAAATTGGGAATATATTGTTGATAACTTCAACTGTATAACATCTGAGCTCGTACGTCTCAGAGAAGGGTGTTAAGATAAAAGAATAAATTCTCCGCCACCAACAGAAATATATTTGAAAGAAATCTGCTTTATACCTCAACTTGTAATGTCAGACATACAATCCATACAAGTCTGTTCCGGGCTCGAACAAAACCGAAGGCACTTACAAAGAAGTCCTTGCAATATGGGTATTCACAATCCTGATCGGATTCACCATCACATATGGAGAACTCAATACCGTAGCTACTCGGTGCAGAGTCAATCGACAGGTCATCCTATCGCTTTCGCAAATACCGGGTCTTCAACACCGATCTTCAAATGCAATTCACAACGACGTATCACATATTCGGAATGGGTTATACGACCCCATGGTCCTTTCCCGGTTAACCCGAATAGTGAGCGCTTATTCAAAAATAAGCGTGGCATTAAAATTCAAACAAATCACATCAAATACCCATTCAAAGGGAAATATTGATAGTCGGTTATTGAACTATCAATGGATATGCACACATCACCAGATTCCAAATAATTTTCCAAATTATTTATTTTCCAAAATATCTTTACAAGATATATTATTTTCAATACTTCAAAATAAATCAATATTTATTTTTAGACAAATTCCCCTTTCATTCATAAATTCCTTAGTGAATTTATAATCCAAAATATCTATGAATATTCGATTTCAATTATTCATTTCAATTTATCTTCAAAAAAATAAATTCTCAAAATATTCACTTTATATTGGAAAAACATTTCCATACTTATTTAATAAGTAATTCACAAATTTTATTTATTTTCAACACTTAGAAAATATTTAATATACTTAAATCGAGATTAAGTATATATTTCATTCTTTAAGGAAATCATTCTCTTAAACATATTTATTTGGGCCAAAACGAATGTTACGTAAAACATCGTTACGACAACCCAAAATCACTAGTATAGGGATTCGAAATTAAAATAGATATATAAATCCCAATACTATACAAAACATTTCCTTTCGGAAATCATTTACTATAACAACAGTGTTATAGTCCACCATTTCCTTCTATTTCTCGAAACATCTATTTCAACAATAAATGTTGAAATCTATGGTTTCGAATCTTAACACAATTTAAAACATCGTTAGATCGTTTTAATTCAATTTAAACATCTCATTCAAAACAATTTCTTTAACATATTATTCACTATTCAAAAACGTGAATATACTACGTTAACACATTTCATCCTTTCTATACAATTTATTTCAAAGGATTATTCACAGTCAAAAACGTGAATATAACTCCATTAATAGGTTTCAACAATTTACTTATCAAAATAAGTCGTTTGCGAATTTATAAAACATCGTTTATAAATTCCATTATTAACCTATTCAATTCATAACTCAATTATAAACCAAAAGTTTATATTATAAGTAAAATACTTATAATTTATTTATTTGAAAAATCGTTCCTTTGAACTTCATAATTATAAATCCTATAACTTATAAGATTCAATGATTTATCCAAAATCCATTCTTTCAATAACTTTATAAATTTTATAAACCTACTGTTTATAAAATTCCATTTATAACTTCACTGTTTAAAATTCTATAAATTCCATTTATAACTTCACTATTTAAAATTTTATGAATTCCATTCATTTACAAAAATTCATTTTCACTTCATTCAAACACTTATAAAAACTCGTTTTATAATGTCAATATTTCAATTTATAAATATCCATTTATAAATCTCTTAATATAAATCAATTTATATTATTCTTTTTAAACGTCTTTAAATTCCTTTAAAAACTTCATCCTTTTGATTCATAAAATAATTAAATTTTATAAATCCTATATTTCAACTTTTCATAATAAATTCAAAAATTCCGATTTAACTATTTTATAAAATCATTAGCATCATATTCTCAAAAATCAGTTTTTTTCTATTTTTCTCAAAAATCATAATTTTTATAACTTTAAAAATTATAACGTTTATTTACTTAAAATAGATCAAATTCCAAACATATAGTATATTTTCAAAAATCACTTTATAAATCATTTTAAAATTCCAAAATTTGGTCCAATGATGCTACACACCAAATAGTCAATCACGACAACAACGACATCATATATCGATATGATAGTCAATCAAATATCAAAATATCTGAAATCAAATAAATACTGTTGAGGAATCCAGTTGGATCCCTCCAACCTGCTTTCCTGCATCCAAAAACATTAGCACAATACCAATTTCGCTCCAGTACGAAATTATCGCGGTATATGGGATTTAAATATTATTCGCTTAATAACGGCGCAATAGGGTCTCATCCGCTAAACAAAAAATGCGGGAAATCAATAACTCCAATATATACATATGCCAATATATATATATTGCTATTATATATAATACCAATTTCACTGTTTATGAAATATTCGCGGTATATGTTTTTAATAAATAACATCCGCTTACTAACGGCGTATAATGTCTATTTTAACAATCAATAGATATCAATCATCATTCAAACATGCATTCAAATATTTTAAATCTAACTATTTAAAATAAAATCGAAACCGATTCGATTGAGTGAGAAGTTCTCACCTTGATTTTAATTTCGTTTTAGCGATTTATTTCGAATAAAATTAAACAGACGTTTAATTTTACCCAAAATTCTCACTAACTCCAAACGACTCCAATCCAACTCCATAGCGTAGTGCTCGTCCATACGATTCCAACGCAACTGGTTTCGTGCGTTTTCGACCTCGTATGAAAAAGTTATGAATATTTGAAGTTACACGAGTTTTAATATATAAATTACAACTTAAATTAAATTTTATAAACCCACATCCATTTCAGGCCGTTAGATCCTTCATCATGCAATCACCACCGCACCTTGCTTTCTTCCTCTCCCCTTCATTCACGTACAGGCCGCACACCCAAACCCATTATCAAATACTAGGGTTTAATTTTGCAACACCCATACTCAACTAAACTTCATCAAATTACTGCCATGTCGAAGCCCTTCGCGAGAGCTACCTCCACCACCAACCACCTGAAGTTCGGCCACCTCGTGATGCGCGCGCACGTCCATGAAGAGCCCATGCACGCACCCCCCTAGCTCCCCCTACGCGACACCATATTCGATCATAGCCGTTCACATCGAAGCTCTCATCGCCCTCTTCAATACTCTAGTTGAAAGTTTAGCCTAATTGTCGACGGATTTGGAGATTTGGAGGGAGGAAGTTGGGAGTTTTCTGGCCGTTCATGGCTAATGGAGGCGGCTGTGCATTGCTAGGGTTTAGTTTTCTTTTTCTTTTTTTTTTAGAAATTTAGGTCTATTTATAGAGAAATTTTCGAACACTATTCATCCGGAAATTCCGAACTCCGATTTACGCGCCGTAACCAGCGTTTCTAGGGTTTACCCCACGTTCCGGACACAATGGAACAGGTTTCGAAAGCTAATTCGGACATCTGTGCAAGTTATGGCAATAAACGTTCAATTTAAATTAAACCGATTTAAACGATTTTCTAGGCGTTTTAATTTGTACCGGACAAACGGTAAATCCAATTGACTTGAAATTTGAAACCTTACAATAATATCACATTACGGATTCGATGAAACTGGTTTCGTCGAAATCCGAGACTTTTTGAAAAATGGCTATTTTAACTCGCCAAATTAAAATTAAAAATAATTCGATGCGTTTCGAGCTGCCACGATCAAACGACAACTCCGATTGACACGAAAATTGAAATCCGATAATAACTAACTATTACGGATCCAATGGAACTGGTTTCATTCAATTCTGAGACTGTTCAAAAATTGACTATTTTCACTAGTCGATTTTAATATTAAAATATTCAATTTTCACAAATTTACTTTTAATTCGATTTTAAAAGTTCTAAAATATTGTTCTAACTCCAACATGATAAAATAAAATTTTACAAATCATTTTCAATCATATTTAACTCGATTTTCAATTATTTCCATAATTTAACATATTAAATTATCGATTTAATAATCCAATTAAATCCAATAATTCAAATAAAAATTTATTTGACTTAAAAATTCACTTATTAATATTTAAAATTAATTGAATATTCGTATTTTTATTTCTAAAAGTTCTGGGTCGTTACAATCTTCCCTCCTTGAAAGAATTTCGTCCTCGAAATTAACAAGTAAGAAAGTTACAGAATTTATTAACTTTCCAAAATTCATAATTAAACTTCTTACAAATCTTTACTAAGTTTTCAAATCATACTTAGTTATATTTTCAAAAAAAAATTCCAATTTTCTCAAAAATTTTCTAACGCCTTAAATTTTCGGAAAAATTCGCCATAGTCTCCTTTGCGCGGCTCGATCCGAAAAAAAAAATGACAGTGTGTATATCACAAATATACATCTCATCAAGTAATGAGGCATCCCAAAGGGAAAAAAGTATAAAAGTACGGTATGTAATCCGAGATATGTACCTTATATTTTATTAGCAAGCATATACGGCTAATATAGCGCGAAAGCGAGCTCCAAATGCGAAGCAAACGCGATCCGCACCTACTAATCACTCAACAAACAACATGAGAATCATGCATGTAGACAATAGTATCAATATACAACATATAGCTCCATAACAACTATATATGTCACATAGCAAATGCAACTAAACAACAAATGCAATATATATTCAACCATCAACCAATTATCATTCATAACCAATAATATTCATTCATATTCTCATTAATATTCAATGAAATGGTTTTCAATTTAAATCACATTTGATTCATTAACAGTGGATGTTTTTACTAGCATTCATTTTCAATTAGTTTATATTCACTAATTCATATTCAAGTTGGTTCACTTCCAAATCAAATTCAATTCTATTTAAGATTCACTTAACTTTCAATTGAATTTCAGTTACTTTAACTTCCAAATTTCATTAATACTTAATGAATTATATACAATCAACTAACAACCATATAACAACCAATGTATATTAATTACAACCAAATTCCTTTGCTTATCAATTGGTTTAATTAAATTGATTTTTATTTAACTATTCAACTTCCAATAACATTAGAATTTAATGAATTAACACTTATATTCATTTATTCCATACCAATTATTCACATTCAATTGATTAACATTTAATCCATTCATTCAATTCAATTACAACAGTTGAATTTTATTTATATAACTCAAATTCATATTTATCACTTAACTTTATTACTTTACTTTGATATCAATATCAACTTCATTCAACATCACTTAAGTTATACTTCCATTTAACTTTAAATTCATTTTTATTTACAATTCATATTCATAAATATATTCATTAGTTTCACTTCTCATATATATAAGTTTATTTCACAATTGTAAATCACTTTAATTATAATTCAATTCTTATAATCCTTTTTGCTTATACAATTATTCTTCAATTTAGATTATTCAAACAACTAAACAATCAACTTATATACACTTTAATAATTTTGAAAAATTATTTCTTTATATATAAAATATAATCAAGGCAAAAATTATTTCATTTACCCAATTTTAAAACAATATTATGTCGAATTGTTCTATTCAAGTGTTTAGAGATTCCTATCAACAACGTTAATTACTCGTATTAACCAGAATCTATATACCACTCAACAAACCAATCATCACAATATAAAACAATTTATATATATTCACTAACAAATACGCGCTCATATCTATTATTACACTCAAACTCATTCTAGAGTACTACTGACTCTATCTCTAATGAGTAATACCCAACAGAACCATGGTTGTCGCTTAACCATATGCTCCGATACCAAATGTAACGACTCGAAAGTAGCGGTCACAACCGGTAGGCTTTTCAACCATCCCAGCCCCACCGTGGCTTACACTGGTACCCCAGACCTTGCTTTTACGGCCAGCCTCTCGACTGTCTCAGGTTACACCTAACCAACCCCCTAAAAGAGGATGTGTGGGAGTAAGAGTCTCCCGTTCGCCACCTAACCGCGAAGCGAGAACCCCCCATCACATAGCCCAATAGCTTAACAAGACTGGTGTGAGAACTCAAAACAGTTTATTTATCTTTAAAATCAAAATAGAGGAATATTTTTAAAGTCAATTCGCAATGCTTTTAAAAATGAGACTACCATAAGGCCTCCCGCACACACACACATGCAAACGCAGAATCGGAGGAGATTTCTCCTTATGATAGTCAAAGATGCTTGGTACGCATTTAAAATAACATTTGATATTATTACTAGTGCATAGCGTAGGAAAAATTCATTTCGAAAGTAGAATATAAATCTTAGCCAACATACGACCATTATCGTATGCCTACTATAGCTAACTATGTTCAATAGCAGGTTACCGCCACATTCCATAGCAGGTTATACAACTAAAACCGTACAAGTCTCGTATTGTTTCTTTGGATTTCCAACGAATGATCAGGCCAAGGAACTTCCCATTGCCACATGAGAATGCCTCTGGATGGACATCCCCGAGAACCAAACCGGATCTCTACCAACACAAGGTCGGGTTACCCCTAACTGAGTAACAACTGACCGAATATGCCATCCCCCGGTCCTTTGGGACCTTTCACCGAGCGCTCGTAATCAATTCACACAATCATAACAAAGTGTTTTCAACATGAGTAAGTATCTGGGCTCCATACCATAATACCACCCTTTTCCAGAAGGAAATGCACACATCCTAAAGGGCGCTACCCCTCATAACCTTGCTGCTTCTTTCCTATTTTGACCATTCACGGGGTGTGAGGCTCGACGAAGTCACGTCCACAAAAACATACTTTATACAAAAGCCATGCTTTGGGTCAACAAATGATCATAGAAATGATCACAAAGATAGGCGATCAAATAAATGATCCTATCACAAATAATCAACACAATGATCATTTCAGCAACACTCAGCATGTCACATTACCAAATTGGGAATATATTGCTGATAACTTCAACTATATAACCTCTGAGCTCGTACATCTCAGAGAAGGGTGTTAAGCTAAAAGAATAAATTCTCCGCCACCAACAGAAATATATTTGAAAGAAATCTGCTTTATATCTCAACTTGTAATGTCAGACATACAATCCATACAAGTCTGTTCCGGGCTCGAACAAAACCGAAGGCACTTACAAAGAAGTCCTTGCAATCCGGGTATTCACAATCCTGATCGGATTCACCATCACATATGGAGAACTCAATACCGTAGCTACTCGGTGCAGAGTCAATCGACAGGTCATCCTATCGCTTTCGCAAATACCGGGTCTTCAACACCGATCTTCAAATGCAATTCACAACGACGTATCACATATTCGGAATGGGTTATACGACGCCATGGCCTTTCCCGGTTAACCCGAATAGTGAGCGCTTATTCAAAAATAAGTGTGGCATTAAAATTCAAACAAATCACATCAAATACCCATTCAAAGGGAAATATTGATAGTCGGTTATTGAACTATCAATGGATATGCACACATCACCAGATTCCAAATAATTTTCCAAATTATTTATTTTCCAAAATATCTTTACAAGATATATTATTTTCAATACTTCAAAATAAATCAATATTTATTTTTAGACAAATTCCCCTTTCATTCATAAATTCCTTAGTGAATTTATAATCCAAAATATCTTGAATATTCGATTTCAATTATTCATTTCAATTTATCTTCAAAAAAATAAATTCTCAAAATATTCACTTTATATTGGAAAAACATTTCCATACTTATTTAATAAGTAATTCACAAATTTTATTTATTTTCAACACTTAGAAAATATTTAATATACTTAAATCGAGATTAAGTATATATTTCATTCTTTAAGGAAATCATTCTCTTAAACATATTTATTTGGGCCAAAACGAATGTTACGTAAAACATCGTTACGACAACCCAAAATCACTAGTATAGGGATTCGAAATTAAAATAGATATATAAATCCCAATACTATACAAAACATTTCCTTTCGGAAATCATTTACTATAACAACAGTGTTATAGTCCACCATTTCCTTCTATTTCTCGAAACATCTATTTCAACAATAAATGTTGAAATCTATGGTTTCGAATCTTAACACAATTTAAAACATCGTTAGATCGTTTTAATTCAATTTAAACATCTCATTCAAAACAATTTCTTTAACATATTATTCACTATTCAAAAACGTGAATATACTACGTTAACACATTTCATCCTTTCTATACAATTTATTTCAAAGGATTATTCACAGTCAAAAACGTGAATATAACTCCATTAATAGGTTTCAACAATTTACTTATCAAAATAAGTCGTTTGCGAATTTATAAAACATCGTTTATAAATTCCATTATTAACCTATTCAATTCATAACTCAATTATAAACCAAAAGTTTATATTATAAGTAAAATAATTATAATTATTTATTTGAAAAATCGTTCCTTTGAACTTCATAATTATAAATCCTATAACTTATAAGATTCAATGATTTATCCAAAATCCATTCTTTCAATAACTTTATAAATTTTATAAACCTACTGTTTATAAAATTCCATTTATAACTTCACTGTTTAAAATTCTATAAATTCCATTTATAACTTCACTATTTAAAATTTTATGAATTCCATTCATTTACAAAAATTCATTTTCACTTCATTCAAACACTTATAAAAACTCGTTTTATAATGTCAATATTTCAATTTATAAATATCCATTTATAAATCTCTTAATATAAATCAATTTATATTATTCTTTTTAAACGTCTTTAAATTCCTTTAAAAACTTCATCCTTTTGATTCATAAAATAATTAAATTTTATAAATCCTGTATTTCAACTTTTCATAATAAATTCAAAAATTCCGATTTAACTATTTTATAAAATCATTAGCATCATATTCTCAAAAATCAGTTTTTTTCTATTTTTCTCAAAAATCATAATTTTTATAACTTTAAAAATTATAACGTTTATTTACTTAAAATAGATCAAATTCCAAACATATAGTATATTTTCAAAAATCACTTTATAAATCATTTTAAAATTCCAAAATTTGGTCCAATGATGCTACACACCAAATAGTCAATCACGACAACAACGACATCATATATCGATATGATAGTCAATCAAATATCAAAATATCTGAAATCAAATAAATACTATTGAGGAATCCAGTTGGATCCCTCCAACCTGCTTTCCTGCATCCAAAAACATTAGCACAATACCAATTTCGCTCCAGTACGAAATTATCGCGGTATATGGGATTTAAATATTATTCGCTTAATAACGGCGCAATAGGGTCTCATCCGCTAAACAAAAAGTGCGGGAAATCAATAACTCCAATATATACATATGCCAATATATATATATTGCTATTATATATAATACCAATTTCACTGTTTATGAAATATTCGTGGTATATGTTTTTAATAAATAACATCCGCTTACTAATGGCGTATAATGTCTATTTTAACAATCAATAGATATCAATCATCATTCAAACATGCATTCAAATATTTTAAATCTAACTATTTAAAATAAAATCGAAACCGATTCGATTGAGTGAGAAGTTCTCACCTTGATTTTAATTTCGTTTTAGCGATTTATTTCGAATAAAATTAAACGGACGTTTAATTTTACCCAAAATTCTCACTAACTCCAAACGACTCCAATCCAACTCCATAGCGTAGTGCTCGTCCATACGATTCCAACGCAACTGGTTTCGCGCGTTTTCGACCTCGTATGAAAAAGTTATGAATATTTGAAGTTACACGAGTTTTAATATATAAATTACAACTTAAATTAAATTTTATAAACCCACATCCATTTCAGGCCGTTAGATCCTTCACCATGCAATCACCACCGCACCTTGCTTTCTTCCTCTCCCCTTCATTCACGTACAGGCCGCACACCCAAACCCATTATCAAATACTAGGGTTTAATTTTGCAACACCCATACTCAACTAAACTTCATCAAATTACTGCCATGTCGAAGCCCTTCGCGAGAGCTACCTCCACCACCAACCACCTGAAGTTCGGCCACCTCATGATGCGCGCGCACGTCCATGAAGAGCCCACGCACGCACCCCCTAGCTCCCCCTACGCGACACCATATTCGATCATAGCCGTTCACATCGAAGCTCTCATCGCCCTCTTCAATACTCTAGTTGAAAGTTTAGCCTAATTGTCGACGGATTTGGAGATTTGGAGGGAGGAAGTTGGGAGTTTTCTGGCCGTTCATGGCTAATGGAGGCGGCTGTGCATTGCTAGGGTTTAGTTTTCTTTTTCTTTTTTTTTTTAGAAATTTAGGTCTATTTATAGAGAAATTTTCGAACACTATTCATCCGGAAATTCCGAACTCCGATTTACGCGCCGTAACCAGCGTTTCTAGGGTTTACCCCGCGTTCCAGACACAATGGAACAGGTTTCGAAAGCTAATTCGGACATCTGTGCAAGTTATGGCAATAAACGTTCAATTTAAATTAAACCGATTTAAACGATTTTCTAGGCGTTTTAATTTGTACCGGACAAACGGTAAATCCAATTGACTTGAAATTTGAAACCTTACAATAATATCACATTACGGATCCGATGAAACTAGTTTCGTCAAAATCCGAGACTTTTTGAAAAATGGCTATTTTAACTCGCCAAATTAAAATTAAAAATAATTCGATGCGTTTCGAGCTGCCACGATCAAACGACAACTCCGATTGACACGAAAATTGAAATCCGGTAATAACTAACTATTACGGATCTAATGGAACTGGTTTCGTTCAATTCTGAGACTGTTCAAAAATTGACTATTTTCACTAGTCGATTTTAATATTAAAATATTCAATTTTCACAAATTTACTTTTAATTCGATTTTAAAAGTTCTAAAATATTGTTCTAACTCCAACATGATAAAATAAAATTTTACAAATCATTTTCAATCATATTTAACTCGATTTTCAATTATTTCCATAATTTAACATATTAAATTATCGATTTAATAATCCAATTAAATCCAATAATTCAAATAAAAATTTATCTGACTTAAAAATTCACTTATTAATATTTAAAATTAATTGAATATTCATATTTTTATTTCTAAAAGTTCTGGGTCGTTACATTATTTCTAATGACATCTCTTTGAAAACACTTGCAAACAAACTTATTGATCTTAGCTAAAATTGTTGCCATTATTAAATTCTAGCATATTAGGTTCTACAAACAAAACTGTAGTTTCTTATTGGAGTCCATACGAATGACCAGGTGAAGGATCTACCTTTCGAAATGGGTACACCTCTAGATGGATGCCTCGAGAAACAGCACAAAGGAACCTCTACCAACACAAGATCGGACTACCTCTGTAACTAGATAGTACCGAATATGTCATCCCTCGGTCGTTACTGACCTTTATCCGATGGCCCTCATAGCATACAAACCACACAAATATACATCCCAAACGTCATAGTGGAAAGAAATATGTCTAGAAAGGGATAACCATATCCTACTTAGGAATGACCAACTTAGCCTTGCTACGTCCAATCCTATTTCGGTCATTTTCGATTTGATGAGGCTTGAGGTTATGATTACCTTTTCACATAGCACATATCATATATTTGAATGCCACGTTGCCATTTCTGTTAACTACTAATTGACTTCCATAAAAATACAACCCTTGAGCTCGTACGTCTCAAGGAGGGTGTTAATCTAAGAGAAGTTGCCTACTCCGCCACAACTGATGTACATTTGTAAAAACCAATGTACGCAATCATTAGAAATGCAATGTCAGACAAACGTCCATACAAGTTGTTCAGGAACAGGACAAACCGAAGGCACTCTTCTAATACCACTAGTAGTGAGTAGTCCTTGCAATCCGAAAAATCTCCATCACGAGGAGACCACTGCTACTAATAACTCTATAATGGGAGCTACCCAGAGCATGTTCAACAAGCAATCTTTACGCAATGAAGATCCATGGTCTTCAATAATCATCATCTTCAACATGTCTTCACATTTGAATGTATACATTGGTTTAAGTAGTTTTCGGACAGGAATCACCCAAATCCGACCGTTGTTCCTTCGAAATCCAATTATCGATAAAAAGTGAATATGAGTATACAGGATTTATTTAGTTTCTTTTCACTTTAATTCTTTTCATGTGATTTCAAAATTTCTTTGTTTTGACTTAGAATAAATCCAAGTAATTCATTCTTTTGTTTTGGCAAATATCTTAAATTTTCATACTTAACTCTCGATCCAAATTCCTTAACTTTGAGACGAGTCAAAAACAATGTTATTTAAGACATCTTTACGATAAACCCTAAATCAATCTTAGCAAATATTTTTGCGTAAATAGGATCATAGACATCATTCATTTTTTTGGAGATTGCTTAAATTTTGGAAAACTTAACAGAATCTTTTTATTTTAGAGCGTCTGGACTTTCCTTTCGATTTGTTCCACCCCTCGCCTAAGAAAAGAAAATATAGGTCAGGTATGTTTAGGGTACTAGTTACTCCATCCCTAACCTTAGGTAAACACCTTGTTTTATCTTCCCACATCTCACAGGCGGGACAAATGTACTAGTCGTTTTCACATACTCAGATTTTCAACTTTAGTTTGGAATTACTTATAAATATTCCAAATTACCTTTCAGAATGCATAATTATCCATTTTAAAACATTCACAACTGATTCTGGAAAAAATCGTTACGTTTAAACTCATCTTTAAAAGTTATACAATTCGTAGCAAAAAAGTGCAACGGTAAGTGCTATATTAACTTATTTGATTAAATCAACTTTTAAACATTCGATAATTCATATTTTTTAATCCAAATCTCTTTCAAATCATTTAAATATATTTATCAAATTTATTTCATATTTTTCCTTAATTAAAAATGCTCATTTAAACAAATTCCCTGATACGGTCACTTTAACTACACTAGCGTGATTTTTCTAGGAAACAGATTTGGACTTAATTCAAAAACTACTCAATGAAATTTTGATTTTCTTTCTTCATTTCGAAGATATGGATATAACAGTCTAGAATTTTCTTATCTTGAAGAATTCCGAGCTATGTACCACTCTACAAATTCATTTGAACTTTTCGGTGCGAAGTCACGAACTACCGTTGCGCGACGCGTCTAGTTTTAACTTATTTTTCAATACTTGAAATAATCTATTCAAATTGGATTTTATTATTTATAAAATCATTACAAAGCATTTTAAATCAATATTTTTACATTTTAAAGTATTTAAAAATATATTTTCACTAATACCATATTATAATATTATTATATACCTTTTATTTTCATATTAAATTTTAAATTCCAATTTCAATCCAATGTCAATTCTAACTTCAAATTTTACTCATTTTAAACTTAGATTTCAATTTAAACTTCAACTCACCTTAATCTTAACTTCATTTTTCAAAATCGATATCAATTTCAGTTTCACTATTTACCTTAATTTCAATTTCAATTTAACTATCCTTTTCAAATCCATTTCACTTCAAATATCAAATTCTCTTTTATTTTTACTTTAATTTTACTTTTAAATGAAAGAGACTGATTTTTCCAAAATTTCTCATATTACTAAAATATTGTCTTATTAGAATTATTAAATCAAAATGAACATAACCAATGTCCATATTCATCACTATCATAACATCCATTCAACCAATCACATAACATATGATTTCCAATCCAACACTCACTCTAAATTCCATAATGAAATACATTATCATAATTCAATTATCTAACCAACAATCAAATATCCATATTAACAATCAAATTGGTATAAACATTCATATGTCATAAGGGTACAAATGTGACGTTTCATCATAACCAAAATATAATTTTTAAAGTGATGATAATTTCTCACTTCATATCCACTACGTCAACCTTTTGTTAGGCAAACGTGCTTTTTGAACAAATGCACTTTTTACGAACGTCTTAAATTCTCACCTTAACTTATTTTTCTTCCAAACCGCTTTTGTTTTCCTCTCTCTTTTCTTTTCTTTCCTTTTCTCTTTTTTTTTTTCTTTTTTTCTTTCTTTCTCTCTTTTTTTTTATTGGTTTGGCCGTGAGCTTTTAGAGGGAAATAGGGTGTATGGCTTTGGTATGTGGAGTATTGACTTGGGTAGGTGGCTTTGGGCTTGGGTAGGGCTTGTACACGTCGAGTATGAGGGGTTTGGGCTCATGTTTAAATGGGTAGGGCTCGGGGTTAGGTGGGTAAGGCTAAACCTTGATGTGTGGGAGGGGGTAGGTGGAAGTTTGGCTCGGCTTGGCTTGAAGGTGCTCGGGTTGTGGTGGTATGGCCAAAGGTAAGTGGGTGTAGAGGTGGGTAGGTGGAAGCTAGGCTAGGGTTTAGTGGTGTATGGTGATGGAGTGGTGATATGGAGATGGGAGGTTGAAGGTAGAAGAGAAATGGAGGAAGTAGAGAAGGATTTTGGAAATTTTGAAAAAGGAAAGTGAAGTGAAAGTGAAAAGGTTTGAGGTTGTATTTATTAATGAAAATTTGGTGGTAAATGACATAAATAACTTTGTTTACTTTTGAACTTGATTAGCTTTGATTTGAGTTGCATTTAATGTATGGAATGATGGTTATGGAAGAGTGTGTTAAGAGGTGAAGAGGTGTCACTTTCTTATGGTTTGTAATTGTTAAATCATACATTTTTGCTCCTTTTCTATGTATAATTATAACGTCTCATTAATGAGATAAGAATTAAGGTAATGATGTTGTTTTATAAAAGCTTTAATCAAACTTAAATTTTTCAAATTATAACTTTTACACTTTTTTTATTATTTAGACTTTTTCAAAAGTAAATACTGAGTGTTAAGACATGAATATATTACTGTTATTTATTAAGGAACAGGCTAAACTATTGGGCCGCAGGAGCTCTTTTTGTATTTAGTGCTAAATATAAAGTGTTTAAATAGTTTGTAAACTTGTATTTATATGTTAGAAAATGTATTAATTTGCTACAACTTGACAACAACTTGTTTTGGTTGAAAACGGTGTTTTTGTCGATAAATTTTACAGTCAAAATTTGATGTTTTTATTCAGCTATATAATGTAAACCAAACTTTAAAATGATCTTTTTACTTCTTTTAATAAATTAAAAAATGTCTCTTTATATTTTAAAATCATATTTAACTAATATCAAAATATCTAATTTTTGATGCACTCTTTGGGTATGAATGTTGACCCTCTTTGTGTTTTCTACAAGTTGCAAAATGAATCTCTTGATCATCTTTACTTTGAATGCACTGAATTATTAGTTTTGTGGGAAAGAGTAGTGATAAGAATAAACTCAAATCATGTTCATGGTCTGTCTACTGTGGAGTGGGATTTGATATGCAAATCTACTAAGTGAAAGAAGCATGACAGAAATGTTTACTTCTTTTACTTCAAGAAATACTTGAAACTGGTATGGGATGAAAGAAATCTTCGATGTTTTGAAAATAAGAGCAGGAATATGGATCAACTAAGGGATTACTTAAAGCATGTCATCAAAATTGGTATGAGGGATAGTGAGTATGACTTCAGTTGTCAACTGTCTGATCTGTAGCCTTTGCACTTGTTTGTGTGTTCTCTTTCTGCTCCTTCTTCTAGTCTTGTTACTTTGTGTGTTTGTCATCTTTGCTTGCCTTTGTGTGTTTTTGCAGTGTTTTGTTTTGATTTTCTGGTGATAATGAGCATGTTCATTATCATTTCACTTTTTCTTTTATCAATAAATCTGGTAGGGGACCAGTTATTTTTGTAAAATAATTATTAACATATTTTAAATATATTAATATACTTTTATTATCTTTATTAGATGTTTTAAATAAGATTTTAACTTATCAAATAAATATTTAAACTTACTTATTTTAGCCTTTATTTATTATTAACAAAACTTAACTTTTGTTGATTTGTTCTAAAATCCAAATTTATACCTTTTAAATTATTAACTATAAGAATAGATAATTATTTATTATATATAACATATTTATTGCAGTTTTAATTTTTTTTAAATTTAAAACAAGTGAAATTTCTCATTTTCGAAGTAGCGGAATTATGGGTTGTTACATTCTTCCTTACTTAAAAGCATTCCGTCCTCGAAATGAAATCAAAGATACAGAACTACAATGGTCAACAATATATGTCAAAGGATATACTACTACTAAACACTGATCATGAAATATAATCATCGATCCTAGTCCCAACCTGAGTGCGTACTACACACTTGAGGTAAATACATAGTCATAAGTCAACTATCTACATCAGTCAACCTAAATATCATACTAGATCCCATATCTTAGCGCATACCACGTACTTAAGATAATCACAACTACTATAATACAAACCCAAAATATCCTAAAATATCCCTAAGTGAAACACTACTTATCGAATGAACCCTCCGATGGTGCCTCTAAGTCGATCTCTTCCGGTTCCTCTACTTCATTCCCATCCTCAATTGGCTCCTCATCATCTATCATCTCTGGAGCTATGTCCCAACCTAGCAGCTACAACTGCTGGCCTTTTGGAATCCACGGCTCATGCTCCTCCATCTCAATATCCTCCAAACCGAGATCCTCAGTTATCTCTGGAACGGGAGATCCTATCTCCTGAATGGGCATACCCATCTCCTACATGATCTGCTCGTCACTCTCTAAATCATCATCCTCATATAACCATGCATCGTAAAACCCCGAATCTCCCGTCTCTATTGCCATGGGTTCCTCGATCAGCGGCTCGATCTCCACTGGTACTTCCATGGTCTCCTTTATAGTTTCCTCTTCCTCAAGCTCCTTGTCCTCACTCAAAGGATCCAACATCCAATCATCTGCCTCATTGTCGGCCTCTGTTCTTGCATCAACATCTGTGCGTACTGGTAACACATCCCCCTCATCTGAAATAACCATCAACTCCTCATCGTATGAGATATCTATCGGATGGTCGAATGATCCTGGTACTATCCCAAAAGGCTCCCCTACTTGCATATCCTCCTTATCATTCATGATTGGCGCATCCAAAACTTCTAAGTCTTCGTATTTAGATAAGGCTTCACCAAATATTTGCCTAATTGCTAGTCTTTCGGCCATGGTTTCTTTCTACAATTTTATATAAGAACTTAAAATCAGTTATCATTCCTTCTTAAAGATTCTATATTTTTTTCCATCTCATTTCATTAAGTGCTTCTTACTTAATTATTATCAATTTTCTTTTCATTCTTTTTAAATGGGATTAGATCTTTTTAACTTTTCTAATGAGTTCTAACATAATTTGGTATTGACAAAGAGCAAAATGATAGTCTATATATATTGGTTCCCAAAATACATTCATACTAAGTGACTTCTAAAAAGTACACTCAAATTTTTTTACAAAATTCATATGGTTAAAATACTTAGATGGTGTTTACAAATATATGCTTAACTAGCTTATGCTTCCAACATCCCTTTTCCTTTTCTACAGCAGTAGATGGACGGGTAAGGGTAACAAAAGGCCTTTACTGCTCTGTTGCCTTGAGCATTGGACAGTCTCTGGCGACATGTCCCATAATATGGCAGAAATAACAACTCTTCAGAGTAGCTTGCTTACAGGTCTTGATGTTTACTCCTGATTTACATTATTCTATAAGGCAACCTCTTTGTCTACATTTGAAACAATAAACTTTGTTCTTCTTATGCCTTTTCTTCTTGGCCGGTAACTCCGTAGTTGGTTGTGGAACAGCATCTTCGAATTTCAGGGCATTGCTTATCATCTCCCAAAATGATCCATGGATGAAGCTCACCATGCTATGCTAGAGCTCATCGCACATGCCTAACCAATCCTTAACCTCCGTGATCTTTTTTGATCCCAAAAACTTTCTTTGACTTAGGAACTCGAATTTCCAACAAAGTGAAGCGAAGTTCAGTTGGTTTGATCTTTCCTCAAAAGAATATTATTTTCTACACATTATCATCAAATACCTCATACTCAAATTGTGAAACTTAATTCATAAGGTATTTGTCCTAAGCCCTTTTAATTAACCTATTTTATACTTATCAAGTCGTTATTATTTCTTAAAGCTTAATTCTAGGGTTATATGATAAAAGTTCTAAATTCTAGTTCTCAACCGATTGATCCTATATGAAATATCTTATAGTCAAATTGTGTAACTCTAATCATAAGATATTCATACTTTAGTTTTACTAAACCCAGTTTCAAACAATCCTTAATTTCCAACCAAAAATAATAATGTCCGCTTTGAAATATAAATCTGAGTACAATTATTTCATTTACCAATTTTTTTTAAAACAAAACCATTTTTATAAAATAAACAATTACGCGCATATATATATATATATATATATATATATATATATATATATATATATATATATATATATAATACTCTCATAACTCATTCTAGGGTGTTACTAACCCTATCTTTGATGAGTTACTCATCCTAGGATATTACTAACCCTATCTCTGATGAGACTTACCCCTATTAGGCTTTGGTGTTCGCGGAACCAAAAGCTCTGATACCAAATGTTATGGCCCGTTTTTCCGTACCCTTTGAATCGACAATAAACCACACATGTCCAACTCAAATTGCACGAATAAGCGGATTATTAAGGGAAAAAAGAAAATAGAGACAGAATAGAATCTCACACGAATTGAATAACATATATTATTTCAATAATAATCTTTACAATGGAAAATTTTAAAATACAATATCAAAATTTAACCTAAATTCGGCTTGGGCAGTTATAAACATCTGTCCTTACAACGTCAAACCAAAACACACTAAGTACAGCGGATAATAGAATATGTCCTTACGTAGATGAATATCTCCACCTCTCCCCTGGAAACTCCAACCGTCTTCGACAAAATCTGAAACTACTCAGATCTGACCCAAGTATTGAAAATACCCAGATCAGAATTGATAAACCAACATGAGAAAAACTCAATAATAGATGACAATGTCATATATCTCCCTTTCGATAAAATCCTTTAAAAATAAAAGTATCTCATAAGACCACGCCTACACATAAATATGAACGGGCTTTTACCTTATGATAACTAAAACACTTTTATGTCAAAACCTTTGATATTATTTCTAATAAAATCTCTTTGAAAACATTTGCAAATAAACTTATTAATGGCCGAAATTGTTACCATTATTAAATTCCAGCATGCTAGGTTCTACAAAAAAAACCGTAGGTTCTTATTGGAGAATGGATTTCCATACAAATGACCAGGTGAAGGATCTACCTTCCGAAATGGGTACACCTTTAGATTGATGCCCCGAGGAACAACACAAAGGAACCTCTACCAACACAAGACCGGCCTACCTATGTAACTAGGTAGTACCGAATATGTCATCTTTCGGTCGTTACCAACCATTATCCGAGGGCCCTCATAGCATACAAACCACATTAATTTACATCCTGAACGTCATAATGTGAAGAAATATATCTAGAAGGGGATGACCATAACCTACTTGGGAATGAACCACTTAGCCTTGCTGCATCCAATCCTGTTTCGGTCATTTTCGGTTTGATGAGGCTAGAGGTAACGATTACCTTTTCACATAGCACATATCATATTTTTGAATGCCACATTGCCATTTCCGTTAACTACTAATTACCTTCCATAAAAAAACAACCCTTGAGCTCGTATGTCTCAAGGATGGTGTTAAGCTAAGAAAAGTTGCCTTCTCTGCCACCACTTATGTACGTTTTTAAAAACCAATGTACGTAATTATTAGAATGCAATGTCAAACAAACGTCCATACAATTTGTCCACAAACAGGACAAACCGAAGGTACTCTCCTACTACCACTAGTAGCGAGTAGTCCTTGCAACCCGAAAAATCTCTATCACGAGTAGACCACTGCTATTAATAACTCTATAATGGGAGCTACCCAAAGCACGCTCAACAAGAAGTCTTCACACTATGAAGATCCACGGTCTTCAATAATCATCATCTTCAACATGTCTTCACATTCGAACGTATACATTGGTTCGAAGTGATTTTCGGACAGGAATCACCCAAATCTGACTTCGGTTCTTTCAAAATCCAATTATCGGTAAAATGTGAATATGAGTATACAGGATTTATTTAGTCTCTTTTCATTTTAATTTTTTTCAGATGATTTTGGAATCTCTTTATTTTGACTTGGAATAATTCCAATTAATTCATTCTTTTGTTATGGTAAATATCTCAAATTTTCATACTTAACTCTCGATCCAAATTCCTTAATTTTTAGGCGAGTCAAAAACATGTTATTTAAGACATCGTTTATGTTAAACCCTAAATCAATCTTAGCAAATATTCTTGAGTAAATAGGATCATAGAAATCATTCATTTTTTGGAGTATGCTTAAATTTTGGATACTACCAATCTTTTTTATTTTGGAAAAATTAACAGAATCTTTTTATTTTAGAGCATCCAGGCTTTCCTTTTGACCTGTTCCACCCCTTGGCTAAGAAAAGAAAACATAGGCCAAGTAAGTTCAGGGCATTGATTGCTCCATCTCTAATCTTAGTTAAACACCTTGTTTTATCTTCCGAGATCTCACAGGTGGGACAAATGTACTAGTCGTTTTCGCATACTCAGATTTTTCAAATTTATTTAAAATTACTTATACATATTTACCTTTCAAAATGCATAATTATCCTTTTTAAAACATTCACAATTGATTTTTAGAAAAATCATTATGTCTAAATCCCTCTTTATAAATTATACAATCCACAGCATAAAAGTGCTACGGAAAGTGCTATATAAGCTTATTTGATTAAATCAACTTTTAAACATTCGGTACTTCATTTTTTAATCCAAATATCTTTCAAATCAATTAAATATATTTATAAAATTTATTTCATATTTTTCCATAATTAAAAATGCTCATTTAAACAAATTCTCTGTTATGGTCACTTTAACTACACTAGCGCGATTTTTCTAGGAAAGTGATTTGGACTTAATATAAAATCTACTCAACGAAATTTTGATTTTCTTTCTTCTTTTCGAAGATATGAATATAATAGTCCTAAATTTACTTATATCAAAGAATTTCGAGCTACATTCCACTCTATACATTCATTGAACTTTTCAGCGCGAAATCGCGAATTACCTTTGTGCGACGCGTCTAATTTTAACTTATTTTTAATACTTGAAATAATCTATTTAAATTGGATTTATTACTTATAAAATCATTACAAAGCATTTTAAATCAATATTTTTACTTTTTAAAATATTTAAAAATATATTTTCACTGTTACCATATTATAATATTATTATATTCCTATTATTTTAATGTTAAATTTTAAATTCCAATTTCAATTCTAACTTCAGATTAAACACATTTTAAACTTAGATCTGAAATCTAATTTCAATTTAAACTTCAATTCAACCTTAATCTCAACTTTAATTTTTCAAAATCTATTTCCACTTCGCTATTCATCTTAATTTCAATGTCAATTTAACTATTCTTTTCAAATCCATTTCATTTAAAATTTCAAATTCTCTTTTATGTCTACTTTAATTTCACTTCTAAATAAAAAGAGACTTATTTTTCTAAAATATCCCATATTACTAAAATATTGCTTATTAATAAAGGTATTATTAAATCAAAATGTATATAACCAATGTCCATATTCATCACTATCATAACATCCATTCAACCAATCACAAGACATATGATTTCAAATCCAACATTCACTATTAATACCATAACAAAGTACATTATCATAATTCAATTATCTAACCAACAATCAAACATCAATACTAACAATCAAATTAGTATAAACATTCATATGTCATATGGGTATAAATGTGATTGTTTTATCATAACCAGAATATAATTTTAAAAGCGATGAGAATTTCTCACCTTCATATCCACTCCGTCAATCTTTTTGTAGGCTAACGTGCATTTCAAACAAATGCGCTTTTTCCAAATGTCTTGAATTCTCGCCTTAACTTATTTTTCTTCTGAACCACTTTTGTTTTCCTCTCTCTCTTTTCTTTTCTTTCCTTTTCTCTTTTTTTTCTTTTTTTTCTTTCTTTCTCTCTTTTTTTATTGGTTTGGTCGTGAGCTTTTAGAGGAAATGGGGTTTATGGCTTTGGGTATGTGGAGTATTGGCTTGAGTAGGTGGCTTTGGGCATGGATAGGGCTTGTACACGTCGGGTATGGGAGGTTTGGGCTCGGCTTTAGGTGGGTAGGGCTAGGGTTTAGGTGGGTAAGGCTCGGTCTTAGTGTATAGGAGGGTGTAGGAGGTGAGTAGGTGGAAGTTTGGCACGGCTTTGCTTGTAGGTGATAAGGTTTTGAGGTATGGACGAGGGTGAGTGGGTGTAGGAGGTGGGTAGGTGGAAGCTAGGCTTGGGTTTGGTGGTGTAAGGTGATGGTGTGGTGATGTGGAGGTGGTAGCTTAAAGGTAAAAGAGAAATGGAGGAAGTAGATAAGGATTTTGGAAATTTTGTGAAAGGAAAGTGAAGTTAAAATGAAGAGGTTTGAGATTGTATTTATAAATGAAGATTTTGGTGGTAGATGACACAAATAACCTTGGTTACTTTTGAACTTGATTAGCTTTGACTTGAGTTGCATTTAAGGATGGGATGATAGTTATGGAAGAGTGTGTTAAGAGGTGAAAAGGTGTCACTTTCTTATGGTTTGTAATTGTTAAATCATACATTTTTGCTCCTTTTCTACGTATAAGTATAACATCTCATTAATGAGATGAGAAGTAAGGTTATGATGTTGTTTTATAAAAGCTTTAATTAAATCTAAATTTGTCAAATCATAACTTTTACACTTTTTTTATTATTTAGACTTTTCAAAAGTAAACTCTTTTTGTCTTTATGCTAAATGTAAAGTATTTAAATAGTTTGTAAACTTGTATTTATATGTTAGAAAATGTATCAAGTTGCTACAACTTGACGACAACTTCTTTGGTTGAAAACGGTGTTTTTGACAATAAATTTTACAATCAAAATTTGATGTTTTTATTAAGCTTTATATTGATGTAAACCAAACTTTAAAATAAACTTTTTACTTATTTAAATAAATTAAAGCATGTCTCTTTATATTTTAAAATCACATTTAATTACTATCAAAATCTCTAATTTACAATATATGCAAAACTGACAAAATATGACAAATTTTGGTTATTTTTGTATAACGATTATTAACATATTTTTATATATATTAATATACTTTTATTATCTATATTAGATGTTTTAAATAAGATTTTAACTTATCAAATAAATATTTAAACTTACTTATTTAAGCCATTATTTATTATTAACAAAACTTAACTTTTGTCGATTTGTTCTAAAATCCAAATTCATACTTTTTAAATTATTAAATATAAGAATAGATAATTATAAATCTATAAAAACAAGCTTAAACATTTGAAATTTTCCATGGCGGTCTCCTCCCCCCTGATCCCGTGATCCTTCCCCCTCCTTTTCCTCCTCCTCTTCCTCCTCCTCCTATTCCTCCTCCTCCTATTCCTCCTATTTCCCCTCCTCCTCCTCCTCCACTGTCTTACTCGTTACAGCTTTCTTCGTGTCCTTCCCATTTTCTTTCTCCTACTTCACCTTCGAAACCTCTTCCTTCTGCTTCGTCCCCGAATCCTCTTTCTTCTTCTTCTTTTTCTCTTCCCGCTGTTTCTTCGTCTGTGATTGGGGATTTTCATGTTGTTTCTGAGATAGGGGATTTTCCTGCGGATCCTTTTGACATTCGCCTTTGTTCTGATCTTTCTGATCCTTCTGTTCAGAGTATTGCTGTTAAAGGCTTGAATGTTGTTTCTTCTAAAGAGTCTGATCAACTCTTTAAAGATTCTGTTCCTAAGTGGTCTTCTCTTTTTAAGAAAAGGCCTAAGAATGCTGGAGTTTACCTTCCTAGAGACTTCAATATTGATAGAGATGGGAAACCTAAACAATTGCCTGAAGATGTCAAGAATGAAGGTATCAAATACTGGAGCGATCATTTGGTTGGTTTTTTTCTGGATGGTACGCTTTCTTATCTTACTGTTACTAACCATCTTAAAAGATTTTGGAAGCTAAAAGGTGAAGTTGATACAAAATCTGACAATGAGAATTTTTACTTTAAGTTTTTGAATGAACAAGATAAATTTCATATTCTGCAATCAGATCCAATTTTTATCAAAGGTAAAATGTTCATTATTAATTTGTGGAATCCTTCTATTGGGTGTGTGCAAGAAAGTATTAGAAGAGTACCAATATGGGTTCATTTTTATAAAATTCCTACAATTGCGTAGACTCTTATGGGTATTAACTGGCTGGCATGTCATATTGGAAGATTGATCTGTTTTGATGAGAATACTGAAAAATTGAAGAGATTTAAATATGCGAAGGCATTGATAGAAATTGAGCCAAATCATAAATTACCTGAATATATAGAAATTGATGGTTTGGGAGAAAGTGGTTATAAAGTAAGAATTGAGTATGATTGGAAACCTAGAATTTGTGATTTTTGCAAAGTTTTTGGACATACTATTGATAACTGTATGGAATCAGTAATGGGGATTTCATATGAGAATTATGATGAAGTGGAACTCGAGAACAAGTATTCAGAAGATAGTAATTTCGGTAGGAAGATTAATGATGTTAATTTGTTGAAGAATAATTCAATGCAAGTTACTCAATCAAGGGATTTGGAAAAGAACATTTTTGTTCCTAAAAAAAGAAAGAATAAGATCTGGAAGAGAAAGGTTAATTTCCAAGTAGATAGTTTGGTGCACAAGGAAATATCAAATGAGAATGTACCTGGTATTGAATTAGATGCGCATTCTGGGGATAAGCAAAGTTCAAAAAATGTTAAGGATGTGATCAAGGACCATGCTACTGTGGTTAATATTTCAAAAGGAAAACAGAATGCAGTTCATAAATCTAGTGAGGTGGTTACTTCTAATGCTTTCTCAGTTCTAGCTGAAATGAATGAAGATGATAATAACAATTTTGAATTTAAAATGGTGGATGGCACAAAATCATCTCCGTACTCTTACCTGTCTCCTCCTGATAATATAATTCTTCCTCCTCCTATTTCAGATAAAATAACACCTCCCACTACACAGCTTACATCTTCTCCAGTAAAATTGATTTCTTCCCTGAATCAAGTCAATATCATTCCTGCTACATCTTTAAATGTTTCTATGAATCCTAAACTATCTTTGAAGGATAATCAAGAATCTGAACTTTCATCTATGAAATTGTCAGTTAAAAGAGGAAGAAAAGCAAAGAACAATAATGTGGATCAGGAAGTTGAGGAAATGAACAATGATGTTGATTGCAATATTGATGAAGTTCAACCTAAATCAGACTACATAGTATTAAATTCTTCAGGAAAATTTACAAGGCATACTAGGAGGCATCCTGATAAGTTATTCTTTCCCAATTCTTGATGATGTTAAAGAATATAGCATACTGGAATATTAGAGGAGGGCACTTGTTCTCCAAGCAAAATGAAATTAAGAATTTGATTAAAAAGGAAAATATTCATGTCATGTGTGTTAGTGAAACCAAGTTGAATGCTGATTTAACAAAAAAAGCTTGCATGTTTATTGCTCCTAATTGGCAACAAGATGATAATCTTTCAAGTTCATCTTATGGAAGACTTATGGTGATGTGGAATATAAAATATTATCAACTGAAAAAATTGGAAGAAACTGACCAATTTCTGCATTATGAAGCTCTTGCTATTGAAACCAATCTCTCCTTTTTGCTTACTTTTGTCTATGCCCAAAAGTGCAGTGAGAGAAGGAATTTATTTCTTAATCAATTGCCTAATCTTAATAATTCATCAGTGCCCTGGCTTGTTTTAGGAGACTTCAATTGTATGTATTCATCTTCTCATAAATCTGGGGGTACACCACTCTCTTCCAAAGATATATCTCCCCTCTTTCAAATGTTAAATCATGCATCTCTATCTCCCATTCAATCCGTTGGCCCTTTCTTCACCTGGAACAATAAAAGTAAAGATGGACCTAGAACTTTTTGTAAACTTGATCATGCCTTTCAAAATTCACCTGCATTTCACTTTGGCCTTCTTTGTACTGTAACACTCTTCTTCCATCAATTTCTGATCACAGTCCTCTGATCTTATCTTGGGGAGAGGTCGCAAAGGCAAAATTTTCCTCTTTTAAATTTTTTAAATTTTGGACTAATCAATTTTCTTTTCAGGAATTAGTTTTACAGGTTTGGCAGGAAGAAGTTTTTGGTAATCCTATGTATATTCTCAAGACTAAACTTTTCAAATTAAAGAGCAAACTGAAGACATGGGCTAGGAATAATTTTGGAGCTGGTTCTATTATCTCTTCTGATTTGAGGAAAAGGCTATTAGAGGTACAAAATGATTTACTTTCGGACCCCTTGAATGCTACACTTTCTATGGAGGAAAATGAACTTTCTAAGTCATTGCAAGATATGTTAGAATTTGAACTATCTATGGCTAAAGAATTACTCCATGCTAAATATGATAAATTTGGAGATAGGAATACAAAAGTTTTTCATGATTCTATCAAGGTCAAGCAATCAAAAGAAAGAATTAATTGTATATTTGATATTAATGGTGTTAAGCATGATAAAGAAGAGAATATTAATTCAGCTTTTGTGGATTACTTTGCATCCATTCTTGCTAATCCTAAGCCTTATAATGCTGATGTGAGTCCTTTATTTCAACTTCAAACTCCACATTTATCAGAAAAACAAGCTAGTAATCTTATTGAGGAAATCACAAATGAAGAGATTGAGAAAGAAGTATTCAATTTGAATAAGGAGAGTTGTGGAGGTCCTGATGGTTTTAACACTTATTTTTTTCAATATTGTTGGAAGACAATTAGATATGAAGTGCTAAGAGCAGCAAAGTATTTTTTCAGTGCTAATAAGCTTTCTAAAGGATTTAACTCTACTGCAATTACTTTAATCCCCAAGATCGATAACCCATCTATTATTTCATAGTTTAGACCAATATCTTGTTGTAATGTTGTTTACAAGATTATTTCAAAAATTATATCATCCAGAATGCAAGCAGTCCTCCCTTCAATAATATCAAATAACCAGGTTGCCTTTGTACCCAAAAGGAACATAAGTGACAATATACTGTTGACTCAAGAATTACTAAGGGGTTATGGAACTTCCAATATATCTCCTAGATGTATGTTAAAGCTAGATATTAGGAAAGCTTTTGATACTGTTTCATGGGGTTCTATCATTGCAATCATGGCAAGAATGAATTTTCCAAAATCGCTGCTGGCTTGGATCTTTACATGCATTTCATCTCCATATTATTCTGTTTCTAGAAATGGTTGCTTAAATGGTTTTTTCAAGGGTACGCAAGGAATTAGGCAAGGAGATCCTATCTCACCTTATATGTTATCATTGTAATGGAGATTTTGAATGTTCTATTAAAGGAGAGGGTAGGGAATAAATCTTTGGAATTACATCCAAAATGTAAAGATCCTATTATCACTCACTTACTTTTTGCGGATGACTTGGTTTTATTCACAAAGCCTACTATTGCTAATATTCAGACAGTTTTGGAGGTATTAAACAAGTTTGGAAAAATCACTGGTCTGCATATAAATATCAGTAAGTCTAATATACTAATAGCTGGAGTGGAAGGGGAAAACAGAAAGGATTTAATTAAATTTTCTGGTTTAAATATAATGCCTTCCAATGCTACATACTTAGGTCTACCACTGTTAACTTCTAGACTCTCAAAAGTTAGCTGCATGCCTCTGTTTGAGAAAATCACTGAAAAGCTTTCTTCATGGCCGAGTTCAAAATTATCTCAAGCTGGGAGACTAGTGATAATTCAGTCTATTGCAACTGCCATGACAACTTATTGGATGAGACATTATATCTTACCAGTTAAGTTAATTTCCATGATTAATAGTGCTTTGAGCAGATTTCTTTGGCATGGGGATCCTTTCTCCAAGAAATTAATACCTATATCATTCAGGAAGATAATTTTGCCAAAATACAAAGGAGGACTTGGTATTATAAATTTGAAACTCTGGAATCAAGCTGCAATCTCAAAATACATTGACAAAATTCTTAGCAATAGTGTAGACTTATGGACATTATGGATTAATAGAAATTTGATCAAGAGAAAGAATTTTTGGGATATGCTAATTCAGAATAATTCTAGTTGGAGTTGGAGGAATATTTTAAAGTTGAGAGAAAATTTTTTACCAATGATACAGATTAATCCAAAGAGGAATTTTAATTGTTATTTCTGGTCTGATCCTTGGGCTAAACCTGGTTTAGTTTTGAAAAAATGTATGAACTACTCTAGTTTTATCTCCACTGGTATACCCTGTCCGTCCAAAGCTTTAAATTTTCTTCTTCATGATGAAATTGTACTTCCTTACAGCAGTTCCAGGGAGGTTAGAATGGTATGGAATGATATTGCAAAGATTAAATTTCCTGAGAGTGATATTCTTGTATTTTGGACAAAACAAAGAAGAAGTCATTCAGTTAAATTAATATATGATATGCTTTTGGATTCTGAATGTAGTGAGAAATTTCTATGGAATGATAGAATATGGAACACTGATAATCCAGCTAAAGATAATTTCATGTTATGGAAAGTTATGGCCAATGCACTATTAACAAAGGATAAACTTGAGTCATATAGTTTGATTAATAATAGTACTTGTGTTCTATGCAATGATCATATGGAAAGTAATACTCATCTATTCTTTAGTTGTGCGTTTACAGGTGATATTTGGAACAAGTTGATGATATCAGGCAATTTTCATATTCCCAATAAGAACTCCAAGGAAGAATGGTTCAATATATACAAAGCTACTAGATGGAGGAATTCCAAAGCTAAAGAATTACTATCTGTTCTTAAAATCTTTGTTAATGCAATATGGAAGGAAAGGAATGAAAGAGTGTTCTCTAATAATTATAAATCAGTCAGTGAATTGTTTGCAAAGATAAAAAACTTGTTTCATAGCAGACAGAATAGATGAGTGATTTCTTTGTAACTGAATGTTATTACTCTGGTTTGATAGTATCTTTTTATGGGCGCAGATGATAGTAATGGAATTGAGTCATTGAGGCAATAGAATGTGACGGAAGAACAATAAGAACCAGAAGGTACAGGCAGTAGCATGTTTATCTGAAATGTTATGTTTATCTGAAATACATGCATGTCTGAAAGGTTAGAGGCAGTAGCATTGTTATCTGTAGTACAAAAGCAAATTATGGATATGAAGCATAAAGGCAATAGAAAGTTTTTCTCTGAAGTACAAGCAAGGGCGGCATCATTGATTGCAAAATATGTGCAGTTGTATTGAAATGTAAAGCATTGTCAATGTAATTTTTTCTTGTATATTGTTCAATTGTGTAATTGCTTGATATGTGCAGTTGTATTTTGAAATGTAAAGTTGTTGTAATAAACATTGACATAATAAACGGGCAAGGCACCCTTAGCCTATTGAGTTTCAAAAAAATTATTTATTATGTTTAACATATTCATTTGAGTTTTAAATTTAAAATGAACGAAATCTCTCATTATCGAAGTAGCAAAATTACAGGTCATTACAGTGACAACCAGGTATTCTTTTCTACTCCCTTTATACGTGTTGATTATTAGTCGTGGTAATTAACAAAGAAGTAGAACGACTTAGTTGGTCCTTGCCTTATGTTGCAGAGTTCACTGGCCATCATAGTTTAGCTTCTCAAGGGAAATAATTAGGTATTGAAGTTGGTGCACAGCTAGGCCCTTAGTGGATACTACCTTTGGTAAATGTAAGGAGTTGGTTTGGTTGGGGTAGGGGGAAAAGGAGGGACTTGGCATTGTTAAAGAGTTGGTTGGCTTAGTGATGGAGTCGAAAGTCATAATATGATCGAAGGGTTGCCTTTCATAATTCTCAATAGAAGAAAAGCTTATCTCTGATGGATATAAACTCTCAGTATCTCCTATAAGAACAGTTCCTCATTCTCTTCATCGAAGGGTTCTTCGTTCCCTTGATTTCTAGTTTGGGTTCAATGCATTTGTTATCTTAGTAAGATCATTTCTTCCTAAGGCATGTTTCCACCACTTGCGAGCTATAGGGGACACTGGCCAAGGAGGAGATACTTTTGTGACTTATGGGGGAAGAGGATCTGTTGCTATGATGTGGAGACGACAAGCGACGATGATTGTTATGTGTAGGTTAGCACTCATGTCTATTTATAAATGGGACCTGGAGGGGTGACTTTGCCTCCCATGAGGGCAAGGCCTTGGTACTTGCTGTTGTGGTTAGGTATGAACAGGAAATTCCATATGTTTATTATTTGTTACTCTCTATTTGTCGTTCGGGCATTTGAGGTATAAATCATGCCCTAAGTTAGTCGAAGGTAAAATGTTTCTCAGTTGTGGAGGAGCGGCAAGCAGCATGGGTCCCATGTTATGGGAATGGTTCTGGAATAGGATTGTCGTAGGAAGATTCATCACTGTGTGCATATGCACATCCATATTACACTCAAGAATGACCTCAATAAAGTTCTCTAGCAAGACCCTCTCACATGAATTATGAATGATGTTAAAAGAACTGGGACTGTGCACTAAATAAGGCTCATGTCTGCAATCATTGGGACTCTAGGATCATATTGATGGTTTCTTAGGCTTCGACTCGAGCACTGGGCTATTTTCCTTATATTCTTATTCAGTAGGCCGAGCTATATATGATAATTCAAGCCAGGAATGAGGCTGATGGCACTAGCCCTAGCAACACCATTAGTGTTGTGGCCGTTAGAGCTGTCGTCCTCATCTTCACCATTATTTATGGTGAATTTTGAGTAGAATAGATGTTTTGAAGGGGATAAAAGTGATGAAAGTTTAGGGTTTTTGGAGGAGTTCCTCCATCTAGCATCAAAATGTTGACTAAAATTCTATCCAACTTTGGTGCTGTAATTAGAAGTGGACTTTTAGCAACGGTAACTTACTAAAATCGTGATTAAAAATATAAAATAGGGGATATTTAGGAGAAATATAACTAATGCATTTAAAGTAAAAAAACACAAGATGTAGAGTGGTTTTATTTTGACAAAGATCTACGTCCACCATGGTTTGATGATTTTATTACTTTATAGTTCGATTACAAGAGATGATTTCATTAGCTACAATAATAGTTTTGAGCTAAATTTCTTACTTATGAGTCTATAAAATTCAATCCTTGTACATGTGAACGAAGAGTTATGTAAGCAAAGGATTGGATGGACATCTTTGAATGCATCTTCAAAAATTTATATTTGGTTGATGCAATGGAAAGGAAGTTGGCTTTAGGACACTTCATGGAAGGGTGATGAATTGATGAAATGCATTTAGAATTGCCGCTCTTAAGGATCGGTCTACTTGGGATCAGTTCAAACCATGGTTTGAGAAGAAGCCATATTGGAAGCTCAGAAGTTAGTAGACATTCAGGAAATTCATTGATCTAAAATAGGATGACTTGTCTATCCTAGAATATGTGGCTGAATTTGACACATTATCAAAATATAGGATGTTCTTCATCAACATTTCATTAAAGAAGTATGAAAAGTTTAACATTAGACTGAGCAACTATTTTAGATAGAAACTCGTAGGACATATTGATGAGAGCTTCGAGAAGATAGTCAAGAAGGCTTTGAAGCATAAAAGCCTATAGCCAAAGCCTATGTCTATTGTTTTGATAGTTGAGCCAATGCCATAAATGAGTGGAAGAGGCAAGTGCAAATGGAAAAATAACAACGGGAAGAAGAAATTTCAGAGCAAAGACAACCAGAATAATAGCAAATTGGATCCTATGCCATCTGAGTAAGAATTACAAGAATGATGGGACGGAATGTTACAAGTGCAATAAGTTTGGGCATATCCAGAAAGATTGTACCTAGCCATTGAGATATAAGAAGACGATGAAGGAATACACTATGAATGCTATTCCAATTTTTTCTAATGCTCCATTGGAGGAGAAAGGGAAGGCATAGTTATCCCAGGTATGTGTTTCATTTATGATGTTCCTATTCATGTTTTATTCGATACCAGACTTCATATTCCTTTATATCTAGTGATTTGGTTTGGAACCTGACCAAGTAGATAGACCTTTGATTGAGTCAAACCCTGTAAAAGGTTCAACTAGTTTGTGAATTGTTTTTTGTGATGTGGTCTTATTGAGTCATGGTTGTATGCTTGCTTCTGATTGTTTTGTACTTAATTTTCTAGGGTTCAGTATTTATTGGGGATTTGCTGGCTTTTGAAGTATGAAGTCATTGTGGATTATGAGTGACCATTGGTGATGATAGGGAATGACGATGGGAGGAGATTAGAGTTAGGTTGCTTATCGGATGATGAGTTAATGGCTTGCTTTCTACATTCGCTCGAGATCTCGCATGACAAGTTGTCCTTGGTACCTATAGCTAGAGAGTATCAAGACATATTTGAGGAGGTGACCAGATTACCACCACATATGGAGATAGAGTTCTATAGCGATTTGGTGAAGGATGTCAAACCAGTAGTTATACTACTGAGGATGCAAACATAAAGCAAAGGAAACTAGAGGTGCAAGTGAATGACCTATTGAGGAAGGGGATCATTTTTAGGAGTATACCCAAGTAGGAAGCACCTATAGTATTCCCCACTAAGGGAGATGACACATTGAGGCTTTGTGTTAATTACCATGAGCTTTGGTCATTTTCTTTCTTAGCTAGGAATTGTTATGGATCCTGCCAAGGTAGCAGCAGTCCAGGATTAGGACAGGCCCAAAAGTGCTTCAAATGTAAGGAGTTTCCTTGGATTAATGGGATATTATAGACTCAAAGGTAGCAACACCATTAACCAACTTGATGAAGAAGAATCAAACTATAGTTTAGGACATGAGTCGCAAACATGCATTTGTTGGTTTGAAAGAGAGGTTGAAGGTGCGTCAATGTTAGTCATAACAAGTGGAAATTGAGGAGTTGACAATATACATGAATGCTTGATGTATTGGATTGGGTGTGGTGTTGATGCAAATGGGTAAAGTTGTAGCATATGCTAGTAGATAGTTGAAATTGCATGAGAGGAAATACTCGACTCACGATTGGGAGTTGGCAGCAATTATGTGGGACGTTCGAGTAATTCACCAACCACAAATCATTAAATTACCTCTTCTCACAAAGAGACCTTAACCTTCGTTAGTAGCAATGGTTAAAGTTTTTGGCCTCCTATGAGTTTGATGTTTTATATATGCTTAGTAAGGGAAATGAAGTTACCGATGCTTTGTGTGCAAGACATGGTAGCTTGAGAGCTATATTCCTAGAGCAGACGCGGCTAGAGTATATAGCTAGGTTTGATTCGATGAAAAGTAGAAATGGATATGTTGAAAAACTTGACCAATAGACACACTTCGATAGAGCAGATTAGTTCTAGTCAGTGGCATGATATTAGACTAGCGGAGATCATTGCTAAGATAGAGATGTGAGTAGAGTCTGAAGAGATGTGGTTGTACGGACTTGGTCGTGATATTTGGCTCCGTAGGGATGGAAGATTTTTTTTGATGTCTATAGGTTGAGGGATGATGTGCTATGTGAGTGCTATCATTCGTGATTGACTATACACCTCGAAGACAACAACATGTGTTATGATATGTAGGAAACATTTTATTGGGACGGGATGAAAAAGGACAACAGATATTCATCTGGAAGATCATGAGCTACCAATTAGTGAAAGCTAAGCAGAAAAGCCAAGTTTTTTGCTGCAACTGCATGAGGTTTCATAGTGGAAGTAGGGTTATATATTGACTGATTCCATCGATGGATTTCTGAGGACTATTGGAGCGTATGATAGCATATGACTTCTAGTAGATAGAGTGTTGAAGAGTGCTCGATTCATACATGGTCCAGTAGAAGGGCAACAATGTTGGTCGAGTTGTAAGTGTAACAACCCAGGATTTTAGCCATAATATTTTAATAAATATTTAATCCAGTTAAATAGAATAATATGCTTAGCATTTTAAAATGAATAATTCTTTTGGAAATATTTGATATTAATTTATATACATTTGTACTTTGAAAAGGGAAAATTTTGATTTGAAAATTTAAAATAAAATCTCTTAAAAATATTTATAATAAAATCTATCTTATATAATTGAATTATAATGCTCTACCTTATTTACATTTGGTATAAATAAATATATGGGTGATAACGTTTAAAATAAAATCAAATCCTATCAATATAAAATATAAGTAGAACATATGAATATAATTTAAATGTTGATAGTTAATATAGAAATACAAATAAAAGCAAGAATTAAGTGATTTAGGTGTGAGCAACATAATATAAATACATATCAATAACTATAACAATTTTAAATGAAGCACAAGTGTATAAAATAATATCAGAAAAATATATGTATATGAATTGTGAATGCAAGGCCAATACAATATCTATGTACATAAGAAAACAAATGTCTACCTGCAAGTGTATATGTACATAAAAAATAAAAAATATAATAAGTATGTAAACTTAGAAGGAAGCATATACATTAAATGTTATCATCTCAGCTAAAAATTAAGTCATTTCAAAATATTTAGAAATCTTTTCATTTCAGAAATCTAGTGTAGTCAAAGAAACAAAAATCTGATCAAACCAAAAAGAAGAAGACTAAACTAGATAAAACCTTCCCTTATTACAAACTGTTTTCTTCTATATATGTGTGTGTGTCTTCCTATTTTAGTTCGTTCAGCAAAAACTTAGCAAAACCAGAGAAACATGAAATAAGTATCTTTATTTTACAGAGCTCAAACTCAATTCAAAAAAAACAGAAAGAACTCAAGGCAGATTCAAAACCTGCAGCTTTTAAAACTACAGTTGCTCTATGTTCAGAAACTTTCAGGCGAGTAAACATAATCTTTAAAGCTTTAAGTTTAATTAAAAAATGTAAAGATGATTCATTGATAACATGGTGTTGTATATGTTTATTTTTGAATATAGTTTGTGTTTATATATGGATTGTTCTGTGAAATATTTAAATAACTGTACCCCTCTATTATTGATTACAAGATTGAATATATACTCCAAAATCAAATTGTTTTCATCAAATCATTGTAAAGCTTTGAGTTTTCAACAAACAAGATGTTTAAACCTAAATCAAGATTTTTAAATCTTTTTTTAAAACATGTTAGTAAAATATACTCTGGAATCATGTTTTACAGGTAAACAAGAAATATTATGATAAATTTGATTGTTATGAAAAGCTAATTCAAGTTCATAACTTGAATCCTTATTGCAAGGTAAGATTTTTAAAACAAAAATGAAGAATTTTAGTTTAGCATTCTAAGAGCAGTTTGTATTTGAACAAAATTTGCATTTTATCCATTTTCTGACGATCGAATTAATTTTAAATGTTGAAATTTTGTTTGAAGCAAGTATGAACATCGATGATTTCGAGGAAATTGTCAGAAAATTTTTCTATTGCATGAATTAAAGGAACGAGGACGGATTAGGGTTTTTGTTAGAGTTTTTGGACATGTCTGAAACAAGACGAGATCGTCTCCTCTATTTGATCGAGTTTCATGAGACTCGAGGGAGAGGAAGAGTAGGGTGTTGTCGTGATATGGACGGAATTTGAGAGACTCTGGTGGTCTGAGCAATGGCGGCGAAGTGGTTATGTCAGTTGAGTGGAGTTGCAGTTTTCGAACGAACTGCTTATTTTTTATTTAGGATTTTTGTTGTCGAACCGTGTTTCGATTTCGAGTATTAGGGCGATTCGCGATTTGCCGATGGTCGTGGAGTTCGCCGGAGCTGTGGTGTGACGCCGTGCACGTGTACGGCGTGGGTTTGTGTCAGTATCGTTGTTGGTGAGCAATTTCGAGTTGTTACTCGAGTAAACTAGGTGATTGCTTCGAGTTTAACCTGTGCACGAGAGAGTTTACTTGATACTAAAGTTTAAACTTAACTAAACTTAACTTACTGGAAAAAGAAAAGAGAAGAAGATGGAGTGCGTGAAGAATGAGAGATGGACTCGGGGGAAGATGGTGGGAAACACGAGTGATTACTCGAGTAAGACTGGGGTAATCTTAGGTTTTGTTTCAAAAGGGTTAAGCCCACTACGAATTTAAGTAAATTTACATTAAAGTTTTATAGTTATTAATAAATTGATTTTCAAAGTTTAAAGAAGATTTTTAAAATGTGAATTAAAATATATAATTATTGTTAAGCAATTAAGGATAATTAATTTATCATTGTAATTAGAGATTGGTTAATTAATGATTAAGTGATAAATAAATTTGTAATTAACTACTTAAAGTTAATTAATGTATGATTAGCAGTTAACTAATTAAGTAATTTAATTACGATTTAATAATTGATTAATTAAATAATTAGTGGTTAATAAATGGGTAATTAAGTTTTATTAATTAATAATTAAGGTTATTAATTAATAAATAAAGGTAATTAATTAAGTAATTAAGATTTAATAAATTGACCTAAAAGTGATTAATTAATTAAACAATTTGAAATGGAATTATTAATTGATTGATGATTAAACAGGATTAAGTAATTAATTCTCAAGTAATTAATTTAAATTGAATTAATTACAATAAGAATTTAAGATGCTTGCTTATGAATGATTGTATATGTAGAATAGCTGATTTTTGTGATATCCATGTGGTGATATTCTGTGATACTCTGTGTTATGCCTTGATATATCTATGATGATTTTGTATGATTTATCCGTGATAAATGCTATGTGAATTCAAAATGTTGAATTAAACTGTTTAAACTATTAAACAACTTAACCATTAAAATGGCGTTAGGATTTCGATGAGACCGGATTGGGTGGCAATTATGATTATCCGAAAACCACATTGATCCAAATTAAACGTTAGGTCGTGACATTTCCAAGTGAAGATCGAGATGGTGGTTCAAAATGCAAGGGTTATTGTCGTTGACTCTGAGGTTGATTCCAAAATGAGTGTAACGAGATAATGCCTTCGGTTTCGTTCGAACCCGGAACGAACTTATATGGATTGAATGCTTTCAGAACATCGTCAGGTGGACGATGAGCATTCTAAGAGATATGTTCTATAAAGGTAATCGTAACCTCAGGCCTCATCAACCGGGAATGGCTAAAACAGGGTACGTGCAGCAAGGTTAGGTGGGTAGCACCCAAGCAGGACGAGATATATCCCTGTCTAGATGTCCTTTTTTATTCGGCTATATGGGCGGTTGCTAGCTACAATATCTTGTTCGAGACTGTTCGGTAAGGAATGGTTTCGGCCTTGTGTTGTAGGGGGTCGGGAGTGATCCTCGGTACGGTGATCTAGGCCCCGTACTGTGATAGGCGGTACCCCAGTAGTCCTATCATTGTATGGAATCCAATCTCCAATAAGTGCCGTACGTTTTGATTATGCCCAACTATGTTGGAATGTGAGATGTAAGCATTTCAGCTATTTCTGTATTTTACTTGAAAACCCTAGACACTGTTATAATATCACTGGATTTCCTATTAAATTGTTTTGCTTAGCGTAAGGTAAAAACTTACCCGTATTTATGTGTGGGAAGTCTTACGTTATACCTTTGTTTTCAAATTTTTTCAAAATTAAGCAACTTTAAACCGTTTACTCATACCAGTCCTATGTCTGACCTGAAGTTTATTTCTGTTTTTCATAAACTCTTGGGTACTCAAATTTTTATGAGTAGCCAAGTGATAGGTTTTGGATTTTTAGTTCTGGAGGAGCTTGGAGCAGGAGTCCAGGCGTATATATCAATCTGGTTCCGCTGTGTTAGTTGTTGTATGTTGTATTTTGGAAAGTATGAAATGGTAGATGTATTATGACTGTCATGTGTATGATGTTGTATAACTCTGATATATGTAAAACTATGTAATAGTTATGTGATGTATTACATTTTGATCTGTTTCCGCTATGAGATTCTGATATTGTTATTCTTTCTTTCTATCTTTTCTATTTCTATCCCTTTCTTTTCTTATTGATGATACGTCTTTCTGTGAGTAGAAAGGCGGGTCGTCACAGTTGGTATCAGAGCATAAGTTGAGATAATACCTAGGCTCTGTAATAATATTTATCTTGAGAGTGCGTATTTGTATTTTAATATAATTATATACCTATCTAAATTTGTTGAGTTACCTGTTCATGTGGCCAGCATGAGTTTTGGAAGAAGAGGCAGAGGTAGGGGCAGTACCTCGACTGATAATGGACGAAGTCAAACTACTAGTGAGGCTGTAGATCCAGTACCGCCTCAGGTTAGTTTTGCTGCTTTGTGCAAGGACTTCATCAACCTTGGAGGTAAACCATTTAAAGGGTCAGAATCAATAATTGAGGTCCAAGCTTGGTTGCGCTCTTGTGAGCGCATCTTTAAGAGTATGATGTTGTCTG
Source organism: Allium cepa (assembly GCA_030765085.1). Taxonomy (NCBI): domain Eukaryota; kingdom Viridiplantae; phylum Streptophyta; class Magnoliopsida; order Asparagales; family Amaryllidaceae; genus Allium; species Allium cepa. The sequence goes on from CM060938.1 coordinate 683,110,783, forward strand.
ATGAGCGAAAAAGGCAAATGGTTTCATGGCAATTGCAGAAAGGTGCCACAGCCTGGTGGGATGCAGTGGTAGCAAATATTTTTGAGCATGACATCTCGTAGGAAAGATTTGAAGAGTTGTTTGAGGAGAAATTCATGCCAACGGTAGGGAAAACTCGTTTGTATCAGGATTTTCTGAATTTGAAGCAGGGAAGCATGACTATAGCGGAGTATGAGACCAAATTCAATGAACTTTCTTGCTACGGACTAGGTCTCATTGATACTCCTCTTAAAAAGAACGAAATGTTTGTGCGAGGATTGAGACCAGAATTTCATGAAAAGATGACAGCACATTTGAAAGGATCTTTTGTTGAGTTAATTGACATGGCCCTGAGATATGAGGATTTGATGAATAAGAGATCAGTGGCACCAGTAGCAGCATCTGGAGTGAATTTTGCTAATCCAAATAAGAGGAAGTTCAATCCCATTTGGAGGAAGCGGAGCAAGAAGAAGACTGGAAGTAATAACGGACCTCGCAAATGCTATATATGTCAACAAGAAGGTCACTTGGCGATAAGTGTCCCAGGAAAGGATTTCAGCGGCAGCAGTCGCATCAGAGTGGACCGGGTTCGGCTTTGGTTCAGAGATCTCTATGCTTCAATTATCACCAACTAGGACATATGATCAAGGATTGCCCGCTTCTTTATAAAGCTCAGCAAAATAAGGGATTTTCTTTAGAAGGTGCACCATCTACTTCATCTAAAGGCAATGGAGTATTGGAAGGTACATAGATGGCAAGTATACTAAATTTTTTTTGATCCGGGTGCATATTTGAGTTTTATTTCTTTGAAATCTGTAGAAAAGTTCTTTCTTACCCCTAGTACTGTAGACTGTCCCATTTTGGTATCTAATCCTATAGGAGGAGTAACCAAATTAGATATGATATGTAAAGACTTGAGAATTTCCTATCTGTCCCATAGTTTTTCTTGTGACCCTTATGTGTTGAATTTTAAGGGGTTTGACCTTATATTGGGGATGGATTGGCTTGATAAGTATAAGGTTGTTCTGAATTGTGATGAGAGAACAGTTTCGTTGGAAACCGATCTGGGTAGAATTGCTAGAGTGATGTGTCATAATTATGGAATTCACTTGAGTAGTCTTTTACATGGAGTTAAGACTTCTCAAGAGAAGGTTGAAGATATCGATGTGGTCTACGATTTCCCTGATGTATTCGAGGAAGTCAAGTGTTTGCCTCCACATCGAGAGATAGAGTTTCACATTGATTTGATTCCAGGAGCAGTGCTTGTGATTCAGCCTAGTAGGAGGATGGCTCTTAGGGAGAGAGAGGAGTTAGTTAAGCAGACTCAAGATCTTTTGGAGAAGGGATTGATTAGGCCCAGTTTTTCTTGTTGGGGCTCTGCTGCGGTGTTTGTCACTAAATCGGATGGATCGCTAAGGTTCTATGTAGATTATAGAGAATTGAACAAAGTGACTATCCGAAATAAATTCCTCTTCCTCGTATTGATGATCTTTTTGACCAGCTGCATGGAGCTTCTATCTTTTCTCAACTGGATTTAGTTTCAGGTTTCCATCAGTTAAGGGTAGATGAGGACAGTATCCCTTTAACTGCATTTAGGGGACCAAATTATTTCTATGAATGGTTGGTTATGCCTTTGGGGTTAACCAACGCTCCTGCTTACTTCGTTGATCTGATGAACCGAGTCTTTAGGGATGTACTGAATAAGTTTGTTCTGGTGTTCATGGATGATATCCTGGTCTATTCTAAGTCTAAAGAAGAGCACAAGTAGCATTCGAGGATAGTGTTGGAAACACTGAGGAGGAAAGTTTTGAAGGCGAAGTTCTCTAAGTGCCATTTTTGGAAATCGGAAGTCAAATTTTTAGGGCACATTGTTTCTGGTGAAGGTATCTCCGTAGATCCAGCATGGCCGAGACTATTCTGGAATGGAAGCAACCGAAGACATCGACTGAAATTCGTAGTTTTCTGGGATTAGCTGGCTACTACAGAAAGTTTATCAAGGACTATTCCAAGATTTCTTCACATCTGACCAAGTTGACAAGGAACTGAGCTAAATTTAAATGGACACCCCAGGGTGAAGAAGCTTTCCAGGAATTGAAGACGAAGCAAACCAGTGCACCAGTGCTATTTATTCCGGATGGGAAGAGCAAATTTGAGGTTTATACAGATGCTTGTACAGTTGGACTGGGAGCAGTTCTGATGCAGAATGGAAGAGTAATTGCGTATGCGAGTCGGCAATTAAAGCCACATGAAAGGAACTACGCTACGCACGATCTTGAGTTGTTAGTCATTATTTTTGCTTTGAAGATTTGGAGAATATCTTTTGGGAGAGAAGTTTGAGTTATTCACGGATCATAAACCGTTGAATTATCTTTTCTTTCAAAAGGATCTTAATCTGAGGCAGAAACGATGGGTCGAGTTTCTAGCATCCTACGATTTGGATATTTTGTATACCCCGGCAAAGGCAAAGGTTGTGGCTGATGCTCTTAGCAGGAATGCAGTTTTGTCTCTTTTGGAAGTTTTTCCATCTCTCCAGGACAAAATCATAAGTAAACAAATGGAGGATAGATCTTTTGAGGAACTGATTCTTGGAACTAAGGATGGTAAATATTCGGATTTCAAGGTGGACGATCAAGGTGTTTTGAGGATTAATGGTCGTTTATGTGTGACTAATATAGATGGATTGAGGCAAGAAGTCTTAGCTGAGTGTCATCGCTCCAGACAGAATATCCACCCAGGAATCTCTAAGATGTACAAAGATATAAGAAGAGTTTTTTGGTGGCCGAGCATGAAGAGGGATGTAGCTGCTTTCATTAATAGTTGTGCTATCTGCCAGCAGGTTAAGGGAGATCAACAAAAGTCAGCAGGTTTGTTGCAGCCTTTGGAAGTCCCAAAATGGAAATGAGAGATGATTTCGATGGATTTCATCGACGCTTTGCCTAGAACCAAGAAAGGAAACGATGGAATATGGTTATTGTGGACCGTCTAACTAAGAGCATCCATTTTATACCGGTTAAGGCAACTCGTACTGCAGTTTCTCTGGCAGAGATTTTCTTGAGAGAGATAGTTAGATTGCATAGAGTTCCTGTTAGCATAGTAAGTGATCGTGATCCTATCTTCACCAGCAAATTCTGGAAGGCTCTACAATCAGTTATGGGAACGAGTTTGAGATTGAGTACAACCTATCATCCTTAGACAGATGGATAGATGGAGAGGCTCAATCGTATTCTAGAAGATATACTGCGAGATTTTGTTTTGGATTTTGGTGGATCTTGGGAAGACCATCTACATCTGGTAGAATTCTCATATAATAACAGTTACCAAGCTAGTATTAAGATGGCTCCTTATGAAGCTTTATATGGAAGACCTTGTAGATCCCCATCCTATTGGATAGAGTCAAAAGATCGTCTTGTGCTTGGACCAGATTTGATTCGTGAAGCTTCTGCTAAAGTTGAGCTTATGAAGAAAAGGATGAAAGCTACTCAGGACCGTCAAAAGAAGTACGCAGATAAGAGAAGGAGACAATTGGAATTTGAGATCGGAGATTTACTTTTTTTCAAAGTTTCCCCGATTAAAGGAGCTATTAGATTCGGAAAGACGGGAAAACTTGCCCCGAGATATATTGGTCCATTTCAAGTATTGGAAAGAATTGGTGCGGTAGCTTACAGGATTGAATTTCCAGAACGGGTGTCTAGAATTCATAATGTATTTCATGTATCCCATTTAAGAAAATTTGTTCATGATCCATCACTAGTTGTGGAACCAGTAGTCCAGGAAGATTTCGAGGTTGAGCCAAATTTGACTATGGTCATGAATCCAGTTTGGATTGTTGATCAAGACAAGAGGCAACTCGGGAGTAAGGTAGTGAGGCTTGTCAAAGTACAGTGGAGCGAGGATCCCAGAGATTGCACCTAGGAAACCCTGCATCATTTTAGAAAAGCTTATGCGGATTTGTGTCCAGATAGCTAGGAATGTTTGTTAAGATAAAATGTTTGGTTGTTTACTAATGTATAAATGATATGTATGTTTGAATAGTTGACATGAAAAGCTTTTGAATTACCTTTGGTTTTAAATTTCGACGACGGAATTCTTTTAAGGGGGAGGAATGTAACGACCCAGGATTTTATCCGTAATATTTTAATAAATATTTAATCCAATTAAATAGAATAATATGCTTATCATTTTAAAATGAATAAGTCTTTTGGAAATATTTGCTATTTATTTATATACATTTGTACTTTGAAAAGGGAAAATTTTAATTTAAAATTTTAAAATAAATATCTTAAAAATATTTATTATAAAATCTATCTTATATAATTGAATTATAATGCCCTACCTTATTTACATTTGGTACAAATATATATATATATATATGGGTGATAATGTTTAAAATAAAATGAAATCCTATCAATATATATATATATATATATATAAGTATAAAATATAAGTAGAACATATGAATATAATTTAAATGTTGATAGCCAATATAGAAATAAAAATAAAAGCAAGAATTAAGTGATTTTGATGTTAGCAACATAAGATAAATACATATCAATAACTATAACAATTTTAAATGAAGCACAAGTGTATAAAATAATATCAGAAAAATATATGTATATGAATTGTGAATGCTAGGCCAATACAATATCTATGCACATAAGAAAACAAATGTCTACCTGCAAGTGTATTTGTACATATAAAAAAATAAGTATGTAAACTTAGAAGGAAGCATATACATTAAATGCTACCATCTCAGCCCAAAATTAAGTCATTTCAAAATATTTAGAAATCTAGTGTAGTCAAAGAAATAAAAATCTGATTAAACCAAAAAGAAGAAGATTAACTAGATAAAACCTTCCCTTATTACAAACTGTTTTCTTCTATATATATGTATGTGTCTTCCTATTTTAGTTCGTTCAGTAAAAACTTAGCAAAACCAGAGAAACGGGAAATAAGTATCTTTATTTTACAAAGCTCAAACTCATTTCAAAAAAAATAGAAAGAACTCAAGGCAGATTCAAAACCTGTAGCTTTCAAAACTACAGTTGCTCTCCAGAAACTTTCAGGTGAGTAAACATAATCTTTAAAGTTTTAAGTTTAATTAAAAACAGTAAAGATGATTCATTGATAACATTGTGTTGTATATGTTTATTTTTGAATATAGTTTGTGTTTATATATAGATTGTTCTGTGAAATATTTAAGTAATTGTACTCCTCTGTTGAAACGACCCGACTTTCTTACCACAGAAAATCGCATCATTTTTAAGAAAGAAAGGGATAGAAAAGAGAAAAGACAGAGAAGAAGAAAGAAACAACATCAGAATCTAAACATCGAAACGAATAAATTATATTAATCACATAATACATTACATAGTATCATATACATCAGAGATATACAGCTAAACAATACACATTAGATAGTTATAAACACCTGTCTAGTTATACAACTCAGTATACAACACAAAGACAACCGACTCAGAGAACACACAGCGGAATACTATATAGCTATACGCAGAAGCCTCCTGCTCCATTGCTCCTCCATAATTCGTCAAACCAACCTGAATTCCTCTGGCTACTCGTAAAAAATTGAGTACTCAAGAGTTTAAGAAAAACGGAATAAACTTCGGGTCAAACATGGCTCTGGTGTGAGTAAACGGTTAAAGTTGCTTAACTTTAAAAACCTTTCGAAGGAAAGATATCACGTAAGACTTCCCACACATAAACATGGAAAAGTTTTTACCTTATGCTAACCAAAACATTTGATAGGAAATTCAGTGATATTATAATAGGTCTAGGGTTTTCAAATAAATATGAAATAGCCGAAATTGTTACATTTATTAAATTCCAGCTACTAGCCACAAAAGTGGGTAATACAATCAAATCCGATGGCACTTATTGGATTTTGGATTCCATACAATGGCAGGGCTATTAGGATACCGCCCGTCACAGTACGTGGCCTAGATCACCGTACCGAGGAGTACGCCCGTTCCCTTGTAACACAAAGCCGAAAGCATTCCTTATTGAACAGTTCCAAACAAGACAACCCCGGCGGATGTAGCTATTCAACTGCCCACACAGCCGAAATAAAAAAGACCTCTAGACAGGGGTAAATCTCACTCTCCGGCGGGGGCTACCCACGAAGCCTTGCTGCACCTCCCCTGTTTTAGCCATTCCCGGTTGATGAGGCTTGAGGCTACGATTGCCTTTAGTGAACACATCACTTAGAATGCTCATCGTCCACCTGACGATGTTTGAACGCATTCAATCCATACAAGTTCGTTCTAGGTTCGAATGAAACCGAAGGCTCTATCTCATTGCACTCATTATTGGAATCACCCTCAAAGTCAATGACCATAGCCCTTGCACTCTAAATCACCATCTTGAACCTGTAAGTATTATTTCCATAAAACTCCTCACGGAATCACCCACAGAGTTATACTGACGTATAGTCCTTACACCTCGAGTCTTCACTCTTCACTAGAGATTCACGACCTATCGTTAATTTGGATCGATGTGGTTTTCGGATATCCAAATATGGAAATCTGATCCCGGTCTCATCGGAATCCAAAGCGTGTCTTTTAGGTCCAAGTTGTTTTAAAGTTTAAAATAATTCAATTGTCTATATACACACAGACAGATAACTCACAAGTCACACTTGATAATCGCATTATCAAAATAAACAGATGATCCATAACAAAATAGGTAATCTATATCATCATCACAATAGATAATCTATATTACCATCACAATGCAACCAAGCATTCATACCACACAACATTACTTATCTCATTTATGAGATTACATCAATTCAAGACAATCAATGTCATCCATTCAGACATAAGCAATGATTTACTTAATCACAACATAATTAATTTAAAATGAATTAAATTAACTATCTCTATTTCTAATTAATTTAAAGTGAATTAAATTAATTACTTCATCTCTTAATTAATTTAAAATTAATTAAATTAATTACCTTCATCATAATAAATCTTGCTTACTTATCCATTAATTAATTAAATCAATTAATTAATCATTATCCTAATTAATCAACCTTGATTAATTAACTCTTAATCAAGTAATTAATCCTTAATTATTCTCATTAATCATATTAATTAATGAACCTTAATTAATTACTTCCATTTGTTAATTAACTATAATTAATTACATTATTTCTTAATTAATTATATTAATTAATAATGCTTAAATTAATTACTATCAATTAATCAACTTTAATAAATATAAACAGCAATTAATTATTCTTAATTACTTCTTAATTACTTTTAATTAATTTCATAAATTCTTTGATTTATTACACCAAGTAATAAAACCTTAATTAATTTAACAAGTAATTATCCATTTAAAAATTACTTCCCAATCATTAATTTCACTTATCTCAATTACCCCTATAATTTATCAATTACTTATCTTAAGTAATTACTCTTATCAAACTTATTAAGTAAATATACTTAGTCATTTATCAAGTGACTGTCTTTAATTAATTAACAAATTAATTAATTTACTTGATCACACTCATCTCATAAATCAAAATCAAGTAATTTTATCCCTTAATTACTCTTTAACCAAATTAATCTTCAATTAACTGATTAATTATCTTCAACTATTAATTAATAAACCTTAATTATTAATCAATCCTTTAATACAAAGTAATCAATCACTTTTATAATTAATTAATTAACCTTAATTAACTAATTAATTATCTCTTAATCATTAATTAATAAAACTTAATTATTAATTAACAACCTTAATTACAAATTAATTAAAATTAATCAATAGTTAATTATAATTAATTAACCTTTAAAATAGTTAATTAATTTTTAATTAACTTGCATTATAGATTAATAATCCTTTAATTATTAATTAAGAAAACCCAATTAAAACTAAATAAAACCGTTATTAAGTATTAATTAGTTACTATTTTAATTAACCCTTAATTACTTAATTAATAAGTAATTATAATTCAATTAATCATTTGTATTAATTAAATCATCATAATTATTAGTTAATTAAATTAATAATTATACTTAATTACTTACTTAATTAATCTTCTAAATTAATTAAATTAATTAACTAAACTTAAAATTCTTATTCAACTTAATTAATTTCAAATCATTAATACTTAATTATTATTTAAGATAAAACATTATCTTAAGTTAACCTTGAAAACTCTACTTAACTTAATCATTAATTAGTTTAAGATATAATATAATCATCAATTACTTACCCTTAATTATTAGTTAACAATTCCTTAGTTAATCAATTTATTTAAAACTTAATTGTTAATTAATAAATCATTATTCACTAACTAATTTCAAAAATCATTTCCTTCAAATTCCCTTTTATATTTCAAAATAAGTTTTGAACATAACATTAAGGTTTTAACTTAAAACATTTAAATCCATACATAAAAATTCATTTATAAAAACAAATCAATTTAAAGAAATAAGTTTCTAGAAATAACTTTAGCTTAATTATTTAAAGTTCTAAAACTTACTTTATTTTAAATTGAAAATTTGGTTGAACATTTTTAGTTTGGGTCCAATCCATGTATACTGGAATTCAAATACAACGTACATCTCCTTTTCTTTTCTTAAAAACAATTTGACTTTAAAAATTTTTTGAAAAAAAACTGTTTAGTTAAAACTTTAAAAAAACTGTTAAACACAACAGTTAAACCCAGCATACAAATGACCCCAGAACTACTCGAGGCACAACCAAAAATACACGAGTATTTCCCCGAGTCATCTACCTTATTTCCCGAGCTAATACCCAGCAACAACCACAACCCACTAACACGCTCACCCTTCTGTGCAAGTGCACCGGTGCCGGAATCGCCTCCGGTCAACGACGAACCCACCGACACGCCTTCTCAACAACCCTACAATCACCTACGATCAACAGAACTCCATTCCTTGCCTCGATTCAAAATCGAGCTCCTTAGGGTGAACTGAACCCAAACCATCATCAGAAAAATCCCTGAATCCCACGCCTCTGATCAATGATAATCGCCACGATCACGGGTAGTGCTTTCCGACCGATCGTGCCTCCTTCTCCCAAAATTTCCTTCAACTCGAAACACCATAAGAGGAGCAGTGATTCAAATTACAGCAAGACTCCAAATTAGGTTTAGAATTTAATCCTCCTTGCTGCCGACGCCACGATCATCGGACAGTCATCCCCTTATTTTTGCCGTACTTCCCAATCATCCCTCTAGCTCCATCAAGAATTTCGAACACCCCGAAAACATAGATCATCGGATATTGGCCACAAACCAATTTCCAGAAAACCACCAATTACTTACTCAATATGATTTTAAAAATTGAGATATTTGTTTCAAAAATCCTAATTTTCCAAACTGATCTAGGATATATGCTTGAATCAGTAAAAATTAACCTTTGATTTTATTGCATTTGAAGATTTTAACTGAGTTTCCTTGCTCCAAAAATTTTACTGAATCTAAAATACCAGTTCTTGTTTGTAAGAAAATTATATGATGTTTTAAACTAACGGGCTAGATTTAAACACCATAGATTCACAGAAATTTAGTGGAAAATTTAAAATTTTGTTTTGTTTAAAATCTCTGAAATCAGAAACAGGAAGATTCAAACAATCCAAACAAAAAAAAATTCAAATATATTCCTATACAAAGATTTGTACTCCTACCATCACCTGCAACACATCATTATCACAGAAATATTTCAAGCAACAGATAATTCATCACTTAAGTTTTCAGTAAAAATTGTTTACTCACCTTTGAAAGAAATGCAGAGAACAACATCAATTTTTTTTGATAGAGCTTGAAAAACTGGAACTTTGAAACTGAATTTGCTCTCATTCTTTTTAAAACTGAGGTGCTTGCTTTAAAAACTCAATTGAAGTTGAAAACTTGAAATTCTAGCTTTGAAAACCATGGCCTCTGGAAATTGGAATGCTATGAACAATTTGATTAACTTGCATGCATTCTTGAAATTGATTACAGGCTTGATTGTTAACAGAGCTTTGTTTGTTTACAGGGCTTGATGTAGATTTGTTTTGAGGATTGTTTCAGGCATAGGTTTTGGTGATTAATAGAGCTTGCAAAATGGCTACAGAATTTTGGAGAATCAATGCAGATGGGTTTGAATTTAGTTTCAGGTCTGAGACAATTGATTTACAGGGTTGCACTGCATATTTATTTTGAGAGGAGTGTTTGCATTTGAAAATCTTACAGGCTTTGCATAAAAATAGTTACAAGGAAAACATTCAGATTTGAAAAAAAAAATGATTTCTGGTTTAGATTTTGTTTTTGACAAACGTGAAAATGGATCAAAGAAAATGGAAGGGAGGAAAAGCAATAGGTTTATATTGATTTGTTTAGGTTTGTATTATAATTAAAGAAAAATAAAATGGAAATATGATACTTGTCTCCTATCTTACTAATTACTTAACACATGTACTTAATATGCATATAAAATTAACACATGTTACATTAAAGGGTTTATATCATAACACTTGTAATTATTTATTTTCATTTGTTTTAAAATGTTTTAAAAGCTTTTTAAATTGAATTTCCTAATTAATTAATACATATATTAATTAAAAATGCATTTCTAATTTATATAAATAAAACTTTTTTTTAAAAGAAATAAAGTGTAAACAAACAAAATCATATGAATATATATTAAATTCATTTTTAAATGTTAATGTAAAACTATTGTATTTATTTACTATTAAATATATACTTCTAAATTTGTATAAATAATATTCTTTAAGGAAAACAATATAAAACAAAATCTTATTTAAATAAAAACTTTATTCATACATTTCATATCAATATATATTAAAAAAAAAAAATTAAAGATTCAAATTTAAATCCAGATTCAAATTCAAATTTTACTTTTAAAAATCCAATTTAATAATCAACTCGAACATTTATGTTTTTAAATAAACACATCATTAAGTTTTAAAATTGATTACCCCATTTTAAAAAAACAACTTATTACATATATATATATATATAATTTTAAACAATACTTATTAAATTTGAAAATAACAAGTCTATTTAAAATCAAATATATAAATTAACACACTTATTAAAATCATCACATTATTAATTGTTTGACTAATTATATTTGAAAATAAACATTTTATCAATTTCAAATAATTTAAATTAAGAGATTATCAACATTTTAAACTCCTGGAAATTCCGGGATATTACATTCCTTCCCCTTTAAATGAATTTCGTCCTCGAAATTTAAAACAAAGATAATCCAAAGTTTAATTTTATTTCAACCAATTCAAACATACATATCAGCCATACACTATCAGTTAAACAAACAATTTCATCCAAACAACCAATTTTTCCAATACAAATAAATAACACTAGCTATCCGGACACGGATCCGGATAAACTTCCTTAAATTATCTCGAGTTTCCCAAGTACAGACACAGGGATACTCACTCTACTAAACCTAAACCAGCTATACTACTAAGCTACTGAGTCTTACTCAGCTAGTTCTATAATCTGCCCAAAATACCAGACCACAGACAAGTCTGATCAACAACAAAATCCTTCACAGAACTACTGGTCTCAAAACCAGTGATGGACCAAACACGTACTCCTTCAGAGACACGTGAAATATTTTGAATTCCAGTCTTCCAAACTGGCAATTCAACTCTTCAAACCAAAGCACTAATCTTAACAAAAACTCAGAAGAATCCAATATACCTCGGAGATCACCTCAAAATCTCACCAAATCTTATTGCTCTCTTTACCAGAGAAAAATTCAATAACATCGTAGCCTCCAACTTCGAATTCCAAACTCTTTTGTTTCTTAACCTTAAAACTTTCCGAATGATCCGGGCTGCCTACAGATCCTTCTTGATCAGTTCAACCTTTGCTAATGCTTCTACAAACAAACTGGATCAAAACAACTCAACAAACTGATCCTCACAAGATCAATCCAAAGTCAAAACCAAACCTTACTATCAATAGTAGAAAACAACTTCTCTCATCCGAAAAGACAGAACAGAATCACTCGCCGGCTTGCCTCAGATCCTGAAAAATAAATTCAGTAGAAACTCTCTAATCCAAAACAATGCAACTTCAGTTGCTTCAACTCGAGAACAACAGCCACCTTGCTTCCTCTGCATAACTCTGATCTGGAGCAGATGAAAATGCCGTCGAATGAACACAGACACAGACTAAACATCACTTCTTGGAAATAAGGTTCAACAGAAGTTCGAAGAAATACAGAGCTGCTTCACTAAACAATCAACCTAGGAGACAGCCTTCTACCCAACTGAATCACCTATATCACTCCTGTCATCAAGTCGATTCAGAACTCAATCTCCAATGCGGGCAAATCTCTAACTTTTCTGAAGATATATATCCGAAAAATCTTCAGCAACTCCATAACTTCTACATCCTCTAGAAATGCCACAAATCCAAGCAAAAGACTATCTAAAATAATCACCAAACCATCACAAGTCACTTTTGCGATCACCCAAACCTAAATTTCTAAATATACTGTTCTCTTTCCATTGATCAGAACATTTTATCCTTGACCAACTAATCCATCGAAGAAACAGGTCCTCACTACTGCTTCTGAATTCCACCTCCAGGTAATGCTAACCCAAAGAGATCTACCTGCTGAAATACAGAACATTCCTGAGCTGCACCTCTAACACAGATGCCAAAGACTTCTTATCCAGAGTTCTTTAAGAAACTCGGACCTCCAACTAAACATATACATCCTGCAGAACTCAGCTTCAACCCCGAAGCAGACACACTTCCTTAAACTTGCTCCAAAAGAAAAACATCTTCGGAGATACCTATAATCACTGCATCTCATCACGCAGCTACTACTCCCTGAGGTTGCCAAGATACCATTACTTGCTTCTACTCAACCGACAGATCCAAATTCTCAAAAATCCGCTCACACGAGGGCGATCAAACTCACACTTCAAAGATGAACTCCGAACCTTAACAGGTTTCCTTCAGAGATCGATGAAATTCTTACACCAAACTGCAAAGATTACTCGAGACGGTATAGGTCTACAGTCTCGACGAATACACTTCCAATCTCAAACATTCAAACTCCAACCAATGGTAGTCGTGTTACACACACCACTACTCATCTACCTTTATAACTTATATTGGAAAACCCGAACAGGCAACCCAACAGATAGATAGAAATAGATATATATATAGTTATATATAAAAATTACAAGTACGCCCTCTCAAGAAAGACACCACTATAGAGCCTAGGTATTCGCTCAACCTAATGCTCTGATACCAACTGAAACGACCCGACATTCTTACCACAGAAAATCTCATCATTTTTAAGAAAGAAAGCGATAGAAAAGAGAAAAGACAGAGATGAAGAAAGAAAAAACATCAGAATCTAAACAGCGGAACGAATAAATTATATTAATCACATAATACATTACATAGTATCATATACATCAGAGATATACAGCTAAACAATAAACACTAGACAGTTATAAACACCTATCTCAGTATACAACACAAAGACAACCGACTCAGAGAACACACAGCGGAATACTATATAGCTATACGCAGAAGCCTCCTGCTCCATTGCTCTACCAGAATTCGTCAAACCAACCTGAATTCCCCTGGCTACTCGTAAAAATTTGAGTACCCAAGAGTCTAAGAAAAACAGAATAAACTCCAGGTCAGACATGGGTCTGGTGTGAGTAAACGGTTAAAGTTGCTTAGCTTTAAAAACCTTTTAAAGAAAAGGTATCACGTAAGACTTTGCACACATAAACATGAAAAAGTTTTTACCTTACGCTAACCAGAACATTTGATAGGAAATTCGGTGATATTATAATAGGTCTAGGGTTTTCAAATAAATATGAAATAGCCGAAATTGTTACATTTATTAAATTCCAGCTACTAGCCACAAAAGTGGGTAATACAATCAAATCCGATGGCACTTATTGGATTTTGGATTCCATACAATGGCAGGGCTACTGGGATACCGGTCGTCACAGTACGTGGCCTAGATCACCGTACCGAGGAGTATGCCCGCTCCCCTGCAACACAAAGCCGGAACCATTCCTTACTGAACAGTTCCGAATAAGACAACCCTGGCGTATGTAGCTATTCAACCGCCCACACAGCCGAAATAAAAGGGACCTCTAGACAGGGGTAAATCTCACTCTCCAGTGGGGGCTACCCACGAAGCCTTGCTGCACCTCCCCTGTTTTAGCCATTCCCGATTGATGAGGCTTGAGGCTACGATTACCTTTAGTGAACACATCACTTAGAATGCTCATCATCCACCTAACGATGTTTGAAAGCATTCAATCCATACAAGTTCGTTCTGGGTTCGAACAAAACCAAAGGCACTATCTCGTTGCACTCATTATTGGAATCACCCTCAGAGTCAACGACCATCGCCATTGCACTCTAAATCACCATCTCAAACCTGTAAGTACTATTTCCGTCAAACTCCTCACGGAATCACCCATAGAGTTATACTGACGTATAGTCCTTACACCTCGAGTCTTCACTCTTCACAAGAGATTCACGACCTATCTTGGATCGATGTGGTTTTTGGATATCCAAATATGGAAACGCGATCTGGTCTCATCGAAATCCAAAGCGTGTCTTTTAGGTCCAATTTGTTTTAAAGTTTAAAACAATTCAACTACCTATATACACACAGACAGATAACTCACAATTCACACTTGATAATCACATTATCAAAATAAACAGATGATCCATAACAAAATAGGTAATCCATATCATCATCACAATAGATAATCTATATTACCATCACAATGCAACCAAGCATTCATACCACACAACATTACTTATCTCATTTCTGAGATTACATCCATTTAAGACAATCAATGTCATCCATTCATACAAAAGCAATGATTTACTTAATCACAACATAATTAATTTAAAATGAATTAAATTAACTATCTCTATTTCTAATTAATTTAAAGTGAATTAAATTAATTACTTCATCTCTTAATTAATTTAAAATTAATTAAATTAATTACCTTCATCACAATAAATCTTGCTTACCTATCCATTAATTAAATCAATTAATTAATCATTATCCTAATTAATCAACCTCGATTAATTAACTCTTAATCAAGTAATTAATCCTTAATTGTTTGCATTAATCATATTAATTAATGAACCTTAATTAATTACTTCCATTTATTAATTAACTATAATTAATTACATTATTTCTTAATTAATTATATTAATTAATCATGCTTAAATTAATTACTATCAATTAATCAACTTTAATATATATAAACAGTAATTAATTATTCTTAATTACTTCTTAATTACTTTTATAAATTCTTTGATTTATTACACCAAGTAATAAACCCTTAATTACTTTAACAAGTAATTATCTATTTAAAAATTACTTCCCAATCAGTAATTTCACTTATCTCAATTACCCCTATAATTCATCAATTACTTATCTTAAGTAATTATTCTTATCAAACTTATTAAGTAAACATACTTAATCATTTATCAGGCGACTATCTTTAATTAATTAAAAAATTAATTAACTTACTTGATCACACTTATCTCATAAATCAAAATCGAGTAATTTTATCCCTTAATTACTCTTTAACCAAATTAGTCTTCAATTAATAGATTAATTATCTTCAACTATTAATTAATAAACCTTAATTATTAATCAATCCTTTAATATAAAGTAATCAATCACTTTTATAATTAATTAATTAACCTTAATTAACTAATTAATCATCTCTTAGTCATTAATTAATAAAACTTAATTATTAATTAACAACCTTAATTACAAATTAATTAAAATTAATCAATCCTTAATTATAATTAATTAACCTTTAACAATAGTTAGTTAATTTTTAATTAACTTGCATTATAGATTAATAATTCTTTAATTATTAATTAAGAAAACCCAATTAAAACTTAATAAAACCTTTATTAAGTATTAATTAATTACTATTTTAATTAACCCTTAATTACTTAATTAATAAGTAATTACAATTTAATTAATCATTTGTCATTAATTAAATCGTCATAATTATTAGTTAATTAAATTAGTAATTATACTTAATTAATTACTTAATTAATCCTCTAAATTAATTAAATTAATTAATTAAACTTAAAATTCTTATTCAACTTAATTAATTTCAAATCATTAATACTTAATTATTATTTAAGATAAAACATTATCTTAAATTAACCTTGAAAACTCTACCTAACTTAATCATTAATTAGTTTAAGATATAAAGTAATCATCAATTACTTACCCTTAATTATTAATTAACAATTCCTTAATTAATCAATTTATTTAAAACTTAATTATTAATTAATAATTCATTATTCACTAACTAATTTCAAAAATCATTTCCTTAAAATTCCCTTTTATATTTCAAACTAAGTTTTGGAAATAACATTAAGGTTTTAACTTGAAACATTTAAATCCTTACATATAAATTAATTTATAAAAACAAATCAATTTAAAGAAATAAGTTTCTAGAAATAACTTTAGCTTAATTATTTAAAGTTCTAAAACTTACTTTATTTTAAATTGAAATTTTGGTTGAACATTTTTAGTTTGGGTCCAATCCATGTATACTGGAATTCAAATACAAAGTACATCTCCTTTTCTTTTCATAAAAACAATTTGACTTTAAAATCTTTTTAAAAAAAACTGTTTAGTTAAAACTTCAAAAAAAAATCGTTAAAAAACAACACTTAACCCCAGCATACAAATGATCCCATAACTACTCGAGCCACAACCAAAAATACACAAGTATTTCCCGAGTCATCTACCTTATTTCCCGTGCTAATACCCAGCAACGCAACAACCACAACCCACTGACACGCTCACCCCTCTACGCAAGTGCATCGACGCCGGAATCGCTTCCGGTCAACGACGAACCCACCGACACGCCACTCAGCAAACCTACAATCACCTATGATCAACAGAACTCCATTCCTTGCCTCGATTCAAAATCGAGCTCCTCAGGGTGAACTGAACCCAAACCATCATCAGAAAAATCCCTAAATCCCATGCTTCCGATCAATGATAACCGCCACGATCACGGCTAGTGCTTGCCGACCCACCGCGCCTCCTTCTCCCAAAATTTTCTTCAACTCGAAACACCATAAGAGGAGCAGTGATTCAAATTACAGCAAGACTCAAAATTAGGTTTAGAATCTAATCCTCCTTGCTGCCGACGCCACGATCATCAGACAGCCATCCCCTTATTTTTGTCGTACTTCCCAATCATCCCTCTAGCTCCATCAAGTTTCGAACACCCCGAAAACATAGATCAAAGATATTGGCCACAAACCAATTTCCAGAAAACCCCCAATTGCTTACTCAATATGATTTTAAAAATTGTGATATTTGTTTCAAAAATTCTAACTTTCCAAACTGATCTAGGATATATGCTTGAATCGGTAAAAATTAACCTTTGATTTTATTGCGTTTGAAGATTTTAACTGAGTTTCCTTATTCCAAAAATTTTACTGAATCTAAAATACCAGTTCTTGTTTTTAAGAAAATTATATGATGTTTTAAACTAACTGGCCAGATTTAAACAGCATAGATTCACAAAGATTTAGCTGAAAATTTAAAATTTTGTTTTGTTTAAAATCTCTGAAATCAGAAACAGGAAGATTCAAACAATCCAAATAAAAAAATTCAAATATATTCCTATACACAGATTTGTACTCCTACCATCACATGCAACACATCGTTATCATAGAAATATTTCAAGCAACAGATAATTCATCACTTAAGTTTTCAGTAGAAATTGTTTACTCGCCTTTGAAAGAAATGCAGAGAACAAAATCATTTTTTTTACGGAGCTTGAAAAACTAGAACTTTGAAACTAAATTTGCTCTCATTCTTTTTAAAACTGAGGTGCTTACTTTAAAAATAGATCGAAGTTGAAAACTTGAAATGCTAGCTTTGATAACCATGGCCTCTGGAAATTGGAATGTTATGAATAATTTGGTTAACTTGCATGTATTCTTGAAATCGATTACAGGCTCGATTGTTAACAGAGCTTGATTTGTTTACCGGGCTTGATGTAGATTTGTTTCGAGGATTGTTTCAGGCATTTGAACTTGAGTTTGAGGAATGTTTGCACTTGAAAAGGGCTACAAGTATTGGTGATTAACAGAGCTTGCAAAATGGCTACAGAATTTTGGAGAATCAATGCATATGGGTTTGAATTTAGTTTCAGGTCTGAGACAATTGATTTACAGGGTTGCACTGCATATTTATTTTGAGAGGAGTGTTTGCATTTGAAAATCTTACAGGCTTTGCATAAAAATAGTTACAGGGAAAACATTCAGATTTGAAAAAAAATGATTTTTGGTTTAGATTTTTTTTGGCAAATGTGAAAATGGATCAAAGAAAATGGAAGGGAGGAAAACGTATAGGTTTATATTGATTTGTTTAGGTTTGTATTATAATTAAAGAAAAATAAAATGGAAATATGACACTTGTCTCCTATCTTACTAATTACTTAACACATGTACTTAATATGCATATAAAAATACACATGTTACATTAAAGGGTTTATATCATAACACTTGTAATTATTTATTTTCATTTGTTTTAAAATGTTTTAAAAGCTTTTTAAATTGAATTTCCTAATTAATTAATACATATATTAATTAAAAATGCACTTCTAATTTATATAAATAAAACTTTTTTTTAAAAGAAATAAAGTGTAAACAAACAAAATCATATGAATATATATTAAATTCATTTTTAAATGTTAATGTAAAACTATTGTATTTATTTACTATTAAATAAATACTTCTAAATTTGTATAAATAATATTCTTTAAGGAAAACAATATAAAACAAAATCTTATTTAAATAAAAACTTTATTCATGCATTTCATATCAAAATATATTTTAAATTTTTTTTAAAGATTCAAATTTAAATCCAGATTCAAATTCAAATTTTACTTTTAAAAATCCAATTTAATAATCAACTCAAACATTTATATTTTTAAATAAACACATCATTAAGTTTTAAAATTGATTTCTCCATTTTAAAAAAACAACTTAATACATATATATATATATATATAATTTTAAACAATACTTATTAAATTTGAAAATAACAAGTCTATTTAAAATCAAATATATAAATTAACACACTTATTAAAATCATCACATTAATAATTGTTTGGATAATTATATTTGAAAATAACCATTTTATCAATTTCAAATAATTTAAATTAAGAGATTATCAACATTTTAAACTCCTGGAAATTCCAGGATATTACATATGTTATTGATTACAGGATTGAATATTTACTCCAAAATCAAATTATTTTCATCAAATCATTGTAAAGCTTTAAGTTTTCAACAAACAAGATTTTTAAACCTAAATCAAGATTTTTAAATCTGTTTTTAAAACATGTTAGTAAAATATACTCTAGAATCATGTTTTATAGGTAAACAAGAAATATTTTGACAAATTTGATTGTTGTAAAAAGCAAATTCAAGTTCGTAACTTGAATCCTTACTTCAAGGTAAGATTTTTAAAACAAAAATGAAGATTTTTAGTTTAGCATTCTAAGAGCACTTTGTATTTAAACAAAATTTGCATTTTATCCATTTTCTGACGATCGAATCAATGTTAAATGTTGAAATTTTGTTTGAAGCAAGTATGAACATCGATGATTTCGAGAAAATTGTCAGAAAATTTTTCTATTGCATGAATTAAAGGAACGAGGCCGGATTAGGGTTTTTGTTCGAGTTTTTGGACATGTCTGAAACGAGACGAGATCGTCTACTCTGTTTGATCGAGTTTCACGAGACTCGAGGGAGAGGAAGAGTAGGGTGTTGTCGTGATGTGGACGGAATTTGAGCGACTATGGTGGTTTGAGCAACGACGGTGAAGTGGTTATGTCAGTTGAGTGAAATTGCAGTTTTCGAACGAACTGCTTATTTTCGATTTAGGATTTTTGTTGTCGAATGGTGTTTCGATTTTGAGTATTAGGGTGATTCGCGACTTGCCAATGGTCATGGAGTTCGTCGGAGCCATGGCACGACGTCGTTCACGTGTACGGCGTGGGTTTGTGTCAGTGTCGTTGTTGGTGAGCAATCTCGAGTTCTTACTCGAGTAAACTAGGTGGTTGCTTTGAGTTTAACCTATGCACGAGAGAGTTTACTTGATACTAAAATTTAAACTTAAACTAAACTTAACTTACTGGAAAAAGAAAAGAGAAGAAGAAGGAGTGCGTAAAGAACGAGAGATGGACTCGGGGGAAGATGGTGAGAAACCAAAGTGATTACTCAAGTAAGACTGGGGTAATCTCGGGTTTTGTTTCAAAAGGGTAAAGCCCTTTTAGAATTTAAGTTAATTTACATTAAAGTTTTATAGTTATTAATAAATTGATTTTCAAAGTTTAAAGAAGATTTTTAAAATGTTAATTAAGATAAATAATTATTGTTAGTTAATTATTTTGGAAAGCAATTAAGGATAATTAATTTATCATTGTAATTGGAGATTGGTTAATTAATGATTAAGTGATAAATAAATTTGTAATTAACTACTTAAAGTTAATTAATGTATGATTAGTAGTTAACTAATTACGTAATTTAACTACGAATTAATAATTGATTAATTAAATAATTAGTGGTTAATAAATGGTTAGTTAAGTTTTATTAATTAATAATTAAGGTTATTAATCAATTAATAAAGGTAATTAATTAAGTAATTAAGATTTAATAAATTGATCTAAAAGTGATTAATTAATTAAATAATTTGAAATGGAATAATTAATTAATTGATGATTAAACAGGATCAAGTAATTAATTATCAAGTAATTAATTTAAATTGAATTAATTACAATAAGAATTTAAGATGCTTGCTTATGAATTATTGTATATGTAGAACAGTTGATTTTTGTGATATCTATGTGGTGATATTTTGTGATACTTTGTGTTATGCCTTGATATATCTATGATGATTGTGTATGATTTATCTGTGATAAATGCTATGTGAATTCATAATGTTGAATTAAACTGTTTAAACAATTAAACTACATGACCATTAAAATGGCGTTTGGATTTCGATGAGACTGGGATCGGGTGTCAATTATAATTATCCGAAAACCACATCGATCCAAATTAAACGTTCGGTCATGACATTTCCAAGTGAAGATCGAGATGGTGTTTCAGAATGCAAGGTTTATTATCGTTGACTCTGATGGTGATTCCAAAATGAGTGTAACGAGATAATGCCTTCGGTTTCGTTCGAACCCAGAACGAACTTGTGTGGATTGAATGCTTTCAGAACATCATCAGGTAGACGATGAGCATTCTAAGAGATATGTTCTATAAAATAATTGTAACCTCAAGCCTCATTAACCGGGAATGGCTAAAATAGGGGATGTGCAGTAAGGTTAGGTGGGTAGCACCCAAGCAGGACGAGATATATCCCTGTCTAGATGTCCCTTTTTATTCGGCTGTGTGGGCGGTTGCTAGCTACAATCGCGTGGTTATCTTGTCCGGGACTGTTCAGTAAGGAATGGTTCCGGCCTTGTGTTGTAAGGGGTCGGGAGTGATCCTTGGTACGGTGATCTAGGCCCCGTACTATGACGGACGGTACCCAAGTAGCCCTGCCATTGTATGGAATCCAATCTCCAATAAGTGTCGTACGTTTTGATTGTGCCCAACTATGTTGGAATGTGAGATGTAAGCATTTCAGCTATTTCTGTATTTTACTTGAAAACCCTTGACACTATTATAATATCACTGAATTTCCTATTAAATTGTTCTGGTTAGCATAAGGTAAAAACTTACCCGTATTTACGTGTGGGAAGTCTTACGTGATACCTTTGTTTTCAAATGTTTTCAGAATTAAGTAACTTTAAATCGTTTACTCATACCAGACCCATGTCTGACCCGGAGTTTATTTCTGTTTTTCATAAACTCTTGGGTACTCAAATTTTTATGAGTAGCCAAGTGATAGGTTTTGGATTTTGAGTTCTGGAGGAGCTTGGAGCAGGAGTCTAGGCATATATATCTATCTAGTTCCGCTGTGTTAGTTGGTGTATGTTGTATTTTGGAATGTATGAAATGGCATATGTATAATGACTGTCATGTGTATGGTGTTGTATAACTCTGATATATGTAAAACTATGTAATAGTTATGTGATGTATTATATTTTGATCCGTTTCCACTGTGAGATTCTGATGTTGTTATTCTTTCTTTCTATTTTTTCTATTTCTATCCTTTTCTTTTCTTATTGATGATACATCTTTCTTTGAGTAGAAAGGTGCGTCGTCACAGTAAGTGAATTAGATAGTACGATTCCATGATCTGCCAAAGAGCATTATGAGTGATTAAGAATCATTTTTCATAAGGGGATTTTGGAAGAGCTTATAAGAGGCATTGGGGACAGAGCTACATTTGAGTATAAATTATCCTCCACAAACTGATGGATAGACCATGATAGTGAATTGTATCTTAGATGACCTCTTGCGAGATTACATACTTGAGTTATGAAGCTCGTGGGATGATCATCTACATTTGGTTGAGTTCGCATGTAATAATAGTTATTAGTCGCATTAGTATGGCACCATTTGAGGAATCATATAGCTAACCATCCAAAGCTCTTTCATATTGGTTGGTGGGGTGAGATACTGAGGCTGAATATGGTCAGAGAGACTTTGAAAAGGAAAGATCATTTGACAATAGATGAAAGCTGCTCAAGATGGACAAAAGAGCTATGCTGACATAGTAAGATGTGATTTAGAGTTTTCTGTCGACGATGTAGTGTTTGTCAAGATCTCTTCATTAAAGTATACAGTTTGGTTCAGTACCAAGTAGAAGATGGCATTGAGATTCGTATGTTTGTTTCTAATACTTGATAGAATTAGGATCTTGCATATAAGATTGGCTTACCTCAAAATATGGTGGGTGTGCACAGCATGTTCCATGTTTCGCTTCTTAGGAAGTTTGTGCATGACTTAGCTGTGACTGTTACACCAGATCGATTAGATGATGTAAAAGTTGAACATGAAGTATCAAGGCCTCAGAAGCCAATTCATATAATCGAGTGGTGTATGAAGCATCTTAGAAGGAAGAAGATGCAGTTGATAAAGGTTTGGTAGAGTGGGAGCAAAGGAGATAACATATTGAAGATTGAGGAGAGTACGAAAACTGCTTATATGGAGCTCTTTACTTGGTTAGAATTCCATTTTTATCATTAGCTTTCAAATTTGATATATATACATACACATACATATACATATACATACATGCATACATACATACATACATGCATATATACATATATTTAGATATATATTGCCAGTTTAGTACTTTGTATGGCAGGATTTACGTACGTTTCATTTCTTGCTTACCCATGCAAGTTAGATGTTTGATATGTTTGTACGACTGTTAGACGTACTTGGTCTTTATATCATTTGGTTGGAATTAAAGGGGGGAAACTCCTAAAAGTGGGGAGGTAATGACCTACAGTTTTACGTACCGTTGGATCACAAAAATATTATTTTTATAACAAAATTAAGTCGAATTAGGCTATAACTTTGGGGAATGTTGAATTATTAACATTTTTGACCCATCGGAATTTTATTGTATGATTTTGACCCTAAAAAATTATAAAGGAATTTTTTTTGATAGTAGATGACTAAGGGTCTAAAACCACTTCCAAATAAAAGATGCGATGTTTCTCTTTCAGTAGATTGGTCATAATAGACATCAGGCCTTACAGTTTTGGAGATATAGCCATTTGAAGTTAGGTATTTTTGCATGAATTAGTGGGTGATTAACTTAAGCCATAATTAGTCCCATTATTCCATTTTGGGGTTTGTGGCTAACTAACCTAATAGGGCAAATCCTAATCATTTTCACACTTTCCAGTAACTATTTTAAACCTCTATTATTAGTTTTTAAGTCAAAAGCAACCTAAATCCTTACTTCAATCATCCAAATCAAGGGATTAGAAGGTGATTAGCATAGGGATTAGCAAAGAGCATTGGCGATTTCAAATTAGCACCTTCGAATTCGTGTGTTGGTTAGATGAATTTATTTACAGCATTTTTAGTGCATTTGGAGATTTTAAGTGAGTCGTTATTGTGAATATTTATATGGTTAAAAATGATATTTTAATCATGTTTTATAAATGAATTTTAAATTTTTATATGGATTTTCGTGGATTCCATGCATATGTTAATATGGATACCTCATTATAGGAAATAGACTAAATTTAGTGAATTAACTATTGAATCCAAATATGGTTGTATGTATATGTGATGTACGTATTGTATTTGTTGAATATATGTTTGTATATATGGCTGTGTTGGATGAAGTCGACCATAGGCGTTTTAGAGTTAGAAAAATGTTCTATGAAATGGAGTCTACTACATGTGGATTGGCGAAGGAGATGGATCATCCATGGTGATTGCACGAACGATAGAGATGGAACAAAGTGTATAAAGTAGTGTTAGAGTTACAGGAGGTGTATCGATGCAGATCTAGGGAATCCGCAAAAAACAAGGTAATAAAATAGATCAGAGCTTGATGTATGGAAGAATAACTTAGCCATAATTTGGCTAGGTTATATCATTTAGCATTGACCCATGCAGGTCGGTACTGAATGATGTAGTGTTGCATTTTAGTGTAAAGTGGCACTTAGATGGTAAGCTTCAAGACTTACACAATGAGGTATGGCATTTACTTCAGGCTATGGATGTGGAAACGCGACCATGAAGCACTACCAATCCATTTTATGGAGTTACCATCGAACCTTCTAGGGCTTGGAGTCTTAGATATCAACTTTGGGCTTAGATGTAGAATACAAGGGAGATACTTCAAGCAATGCTATGGGGCATCTTGGATTTGAAAAACACTTAGCCTTTTTTATGCCAAAAGTTGCCATAAACACGCAAAAGATTATAGAAAATAATAGAATGAAGAAACTAAACTGATAAAAGAGTAAATAAGAACATGCAACAATTATGGTGGTTCGGCTTATCAGTGGGCTATGTTTACTTAATGTTTGTTGAAGATTTTATCAGGTTTTTACAAAGTCATTCTTATGGATCGGCGATGACCCGTAAGATTGCAAAGAAAGTGCAAAAATTCATTAAATGAGTCAAAATTCCCTTTAAACAATGCACATTCTTTTCTATTTATAGCTGCAGGTCGACGTAATTCTCTCCACCATGTTGGTACTCATATTCTCCATGTCTTGAAGAAGTTTAACGAAATAGCATGGCCAACTAAGCAATGTTCAGTGATCGGTACCAATGCATGCCGTATGATC
The DNA here is from genome assembly GCA_030765085.1 of Allium cepa. Classification (NCBI taxonomy): domain Eukaryota; kingdom Viridiplantae; phylum Streptophyta; class Magnoliopsida; order Asparagales; family Amaryllidaceae; genus Allium; species Allium cepa. The sequence continues at coordinate 683,136,121 of CM060938.1, forward strand.
TGTACTAATCCATGCCTTATGATCGGTGCCAATCCATGCCTTATGGATTAGTACCAATCAATAAGTAGACCATAAACCCTTCTTTAATCCTTGTAAATTAATTAGTTGAATTGTACTATTGACTTAGGCATTTGATTGCATCGATATGGTGTTGAATTTGACCGAATTCCTTGGCTTGAAGGTTAGGAAAAGACAATTGATTTATTCATCGATTGTTTTGGTTAAGGGACTGATAATTGTTAAGGTATCCTACAGCATGAATTGTGTGGTGATCCAGGCAAGAATTAAGGATCAATATCGATCACTGATCATGGGTCAGTACCGATCCTTTACTTTGCATGAATCTTGGATTTTGGCACTTGAGTGATTTGGCAAGTTGAAGGCTTCATTTTTTATTTTATTTGATATCTCAATTTGGCAATTATCATTCCAGAATCCTGCTTGATAGTTTCTCTGTTTAGCAGGATCTAATTCATCCATATATGGCATGTCACAAAGCTAGATAACATTACCCTCCAAAGCATGACTTGCGAGTGGAAAGTGTGCTTTACTCAAGAACAAAAATCAAAGTTTACTATTCAATAGTAATTGAATTTTTAGGCTATCGATCGACCAAATCGTAGCGAATCGTTCAGTTCCTTCAGATTCACCTGTAAATTAATATTATTCTCGACCATTAATTCTAGGGACTCGAATCGTTGCTTGAGTGTTAGTCATAGATAATTATCATTTTTTGTTTTTCGAAATTATTATATCATATATTACATCTCAAATCAAAAAAATTCCATGTTCATATGGGAGTTAACAATCATGTGTCGAAATCAATGTTATCCCGTGTTCATCTAGGATCTAAGTTATAACATAGAAATCATTTATTGGGTAATCAGAGGTCGATAATCATGGACGCTCATTACTACTAGTTGAAATGTTATTTATTAATCGTCTAGCATCGGTTAGAATCCCATTATAAGAGACCCAACTCAATTGAAGTAGTGGTACTTAATCTGATAACCAATGTCAAGTTGTTTCAAGCCAAGTGGCACACAAATCCAAAGTCTATTCTACGATCTCTCCTGATCGCATTATAAAAATCTAGGTTAGTTTTCAATCTTTTTGGGCCGTGTAATCGATAACCGGTTTAATTCATTATCTCTTCAGATCGTTCGTCTAATCCTCGATTTCTCTAGATTGTTAGTTGAACCTCGATCTCTCTGGATCTTTAGTTTAATCTTTGATCTCTCCAGATTGTTAGTTCATGTCAAGTCCAATGCACCCGCTCTCCAACGAGTGGACCCAACAACCGAGTGAGTCCAATTGCTCACCTTCCGTAAGGTGACTAGATATCTTATACAAATCCAATTCACTTGCTCTTAGATAAAAGGACTTGTACCTTATGGTTCATTGCCTAACCTCTTCGATCGGGAAAACCAACTTCCACTAGTGTTTTGAAATCAATATCGATCATCATGTTCGAATTGTTTTCAGAGTCAAGCATTCATTCATGGAATTCAGATTCCAACATTCAATAAACATCACGACATTCATCCCATCAAGCATTACAACGTAGCATCCAACTCAAAACATGCCTAGGGATCGATCAGTGTCTCGTGCATGAGTAAGTTGCTTGATTATAATATTTCACTATTTATTAAAAATAAAGGCAAAGTGGGGACTCGAATCTGACTCCCTACCATCCGGATTATGAGATAACTATCCTAGACCTTGATCTATGGCCACTTCCACTAACTACAAACGAGGGCTTCTCCGTATGTATCACTATGCTTGGTTTCTCACATACTGCGATAGTTGGTTGTTCCTAACCTATTCCTTAATCAGATCACGAAGGTGCCTACAGTCATTTATTTTATGCCCATCCAACCCATTGGAATAAGAAACAATTTACCGATCTTCTTTCTCAATCCATGGGTTCTCTCTTCATTGGTCTTCGGTAGGGAATCTTCCCCCAATATCCAAGTACATTCTCTGCGGGGTTTTAGTCAGGTCTACGTAAGAAGAGAATTTTGGTTCCCTTCTCTACTTCTTCGATCCTGCGAAGCCATCATCCACCTTTCTCTTTCCTTTGTCTTTACCAAATCCTACCCCAGATGGTTCTCCTAATACAAGTACCTTTCAGCCTCATGGTAGAATTTTACAAGATCTGTCGGTGGATAACTTTCCAAATCAAACTTAAAATCCATTCTGTTAGCAGCTTTAAAAATTGTTGCCATCGGAACCATTGACGTGTCCTGCTTACGTACGATAGTGGCTGCTGCGTTAAACCTTGTCAAATAACTCATTAGGGCTCTCTAGCCCTTTGCGTCACTCTTGACAATATCATCACATTCTTTAGTCATGGAATATAAACCTTGAACAATCTCATGAACTTATTTGCTAACTCGGTCAACGTGCTTATGGATCCATTTTCTAGCTGCTTGAACCACATCGCCACTAAGTTTGTCAAATACAAGGGGAAACACTATCCAATTACCTCTTCAGATGCACACAACGCCTCCATATGTTTGGTGGATTCCTTGCATGTAGGATGTTTGAAGTGAATTGATTTCTGTTTACATCCTCCACTTAAACTTTATTGAAGTTTCCATCGGATTTTTACAAAGTTGTTCCTATGGATCAGCGATAACCCGTGAGATTACAAAGAAATTGTAGAAATTCGTTAAACGAGTCAAATTTCCTTTTAAACAATTCTCCTTCTCCTCAGTTCATATTTGTAGGACAATGAAATTCTCTCCACCACGTTCGTGCCCACGTTCTTCGCGTCCTGAAGAAGATGAACTAAAGAGATCATAGCCAACTAAGCAATGTTCAGGGATTAGTACTAATCCATGTCCTACGGATCGTATCGATTTATAAGATAGGCTACACGGCCTTCTTTAGTCCTTGGAAATTGTTTAATTGACTTGTATTTTTGACTTTGGTATTAGATTGCATCGATATAGGGTTGAATTTGAATGAATTTCTTAGCTTGGAGGTTTGGCAAACTCTTGATTTATCCATCAATCATTTTGTTTAAGCGTTGTGATCGAACCATTATCTATTGTGTGAATCGACTAATAATTGTTAAGGCTTCCTATAGCATGAATCATATGGTGATTGAGGCAAGAACTAGGGATCGGTACCGATCCCTGGCCATGTTCGATACCGATCCATGAATTTGCATGATTCTTGGATTTTGGCACTTTGGTAATTTGGCAAGTTGATGATTTCATCCCTTGATTCTGTTAGATACCTTAGTTTGGGAATTATCATTCTAGACTCCTTGCTAGTTTCTTTATTTGACCGATCTGACTCATCCAAATATATTTTGGTCACAAGGCCAGATAATAGCCGTTTTTAGCCAAGTGTTAATTGAAATGGGTTGGCATCAACTGATATGGGTCAATTCTAGGCCATGAGGTTTTTGAGGATGTGATGGGTGAATCTAGGGGTTAGCGCCAACATCAATCACATAAAGAGTTGGTGTCTAGTTTGGAAGTTTAAGCCACCACCAATCGATCAAAACGTCATGGAATGGCATGATATCTACCTAGGAAAACTTAAGTTCTACTTCGGGATTAATAGGAGGAAGTAGCAGGGGAACTTCGGGAAAATAATGAGGAAACTTTGGGACCTATAGTTAGAGACTCTATGACTTTTAAGGGATGTTTATAGATGTTTTAGACTTTATGACTCGATGATGAGAGTTGTGTTGATGATCCATGAAGGAAGGTTTGTTGATGTGAATTTGTGAAGTAGGACATTTATGTTTTCTACTATTGATGCATGTCCTAAATTTATACTTGGAGGTTTTTGTTGTGTGCTCATAAAGAGGGGGTATGTAAGGTTGCTCACCTGAATTTTATTCCACCTACAAATTATCGGTTTTGGATTAGGCTTGTCCACTAAAGTTAGGTGCTATCATATTAGTTTGGGCATCCTAACACAATTTGATCTTCATGATCTCCTGAATGCAATTTAACTACAAAGGAGTTAAGTACTACCATACCCACTACTAGAACAACCTTAATCGAATATTAGTTCCATTCCCTAAGGTCACAATATTAGATTATAACATATAAAATATAAGTGAGTATGTCAACAATTTACATATACAATATCAACTGATAAAGATGAAAAACTTAACATATAATAACATTATCCATTAAAAATATATGTTCATATGATAGCCATTTTATACACAAAAAAAATACTTGTATTTAATTAATAATTTCCTTCATAAAACTCTTTAAAAAGGGTCTAAAACATCTTTTCTTTTTAAAACCTTTTCAAAATATTCAACAAAACTATATTTTGATATAAGGAAAAACATAGCCTTATGTAGTGTTAAAATCTATTGAGTGTCAAAAATAAGCCACTTTATGCTATTACATGTCAAAGATAAAGCTATCAAGTTTCAAAAGCTTGTTCTATTACACCAAAAAATACATACTATTGCATGCCAAAAATATAAGCTATCATATGTTATAAATGTAGCTATTGCATGCTGAAAATCACAGAGCTATCACATGCAAAGGAAGCGTAGCTATCGCATGCCTAAGATACATGTATCTATCACCATGTCAAAGAAATATAGCTCTCATATGTCTACGTTTAATAAAGCTTGCATGCCAACAAAACTATCGAGTGTCAAGGAAAAATAGCTATCGCATGTATAAATTACATAAAGATATCAGATGTGAACAAAGTAATCAAATGTCAAAAATAAAGCTATCGAGTGTTGAGGAATATAGCGATCGTATGTCCAAATTACATGAATCTATCAGATGTCAACAAAGCTATCGAGTGCAAGGGAAACATACCTATCACATGTCTAAAATACATGAAGCTATCACATGCCTAAATACATGAATCTATCGCATGTCAATAAAGCTATCAGTTGTCAAGGAAAGCATAGCTATTGAATATCAAATAAAAGCTATCAAATGTCAAGTATAAATCTAACAAGTGTTGAAAAAGTAAAGCTATGGAATATTTAAAATAAAGTGTTATTACATCTCAAAACTTAAAAGATATCGATGAATTAAATTATAGTGCAATCGCACCTCAGAACATTGACGCTATCACAAGATTAAAACGAAGGCAATAGCATGTTGAAAAATCAAGAGCTATTGTAGGTTGAAAATGACATTTTCGTAAATATCGAGAAAAAGATCTATTTCCTTTGAAGTAATAAATTTTTACCAAACAAATTTCTTTGTTAAATTTTCATTAGTTAGTTAGAATCATTTCAAAAATTTAGCAAAAAAAACAGATAGAAAATTTCCCTTGATTTTACAAAACTTTAATTATATGCAATAATTAATTAATTATTAGCCTTAACAATTAAATCATTCTCATATCAAATAATTCATAGCAAGTCGAAAATGCATGGGAAAAATCTCAAAAACTCTAAAATCTAGAAAACCTTCTTTTTCCAAATACAAAAATTTCGGAACAAAATAATTATTTTTCATATCTTTAATAATTAAAATCATAAATTAACACTATTCTCATCTTAGAAATTACATATCTAACTCATAAAGTTTTAGGACATTACGAAACTTAAAAATCCTCACTAAAATAATGTTCCGAATATTGTATCAAAGATTCAAAGTATTTGGACATCATAATCCATGGTTTTAACTCAAAATCCCTTTAGGAAATTCCACAAAATAAATAATGGATACCGAAAAACATATAAATGGTTATCCAAACAAAAAGCATGGTTTCACAACATAAAAATTCAAGTTTCGTATCAAATCTGAATCAAACAAGATAAATGTAAATGAGGTGACAATATTAGTCACCTTAGGTTGTGTTTGTGTAGATATAATTGGTTTTTTTCTCTACCTTTAGCATTTTTCCTCTTCTTCTTCTTTGTTGAAATTGTATTAATGAAGTTCTATTAGTTTTTTGTTTTGTTTCTATTTCTTTGGTTATGTGATGGCCATGAATAAGAAGGGGGAGGGGAGAGAATCAAGGGAAGTAAATTAACTGTCTTATCTCTCTTTCCTTATCCATTTCCAATTTAATCAAGGCCTTTAATTTATTTTTAAGCCATTACTCTATATTAACAATTCAAAATTCAAAGTTTATTTACATAGAATTTATCCACACTCTATTTACTTTCCTCCATTCTTTATTTGATTACCAATTAATTAAATTTCTGAAATAACTTGCTATAAAAATTGGGGTTATTACAGGCTTCCTTCCTTAATGAATTTCGTCCTCAAAATTACAATAAGAAAAAATAACAAGCATGTCAATTGTACAAATATGTGTCACAGGCATATAAAATCAACTACAATAGCAAATTACTAGTCAAAAATCTATACAAAAATATAGAACATACATCAAAATAACTTAGGATAAGCTCTCTAATCCTCTCCTCGGTCCCCTAAGTACAGCCTCATTCATCGTCACTCCACTGGACCTTCATTACCTTGACTATCTTATTTCTAAGCTTCTTCGTAACTTTATCCATTATACGAATAGGTCGCTTAATGGTTTCATATTAGGCTCCACTACTAAATCATCCAAAACCGTTGGCTCGATATTATCCTTTGGATCACATACTTACTTTCCCAAATGAGATACATGAAAAACTTTGTGGACTCCTGCCAATGTTTTTAGTAACTCGATGCATCACATGAGTTTCTTGATTCTCTCAATAATAGGAAATGGATAAACATATCTAGTGCCAACTTCCTCGACTTAGCAAATTGTATAAGACCCTTCATTGGTGATACTTTCACAAAATTAAAATCTATAACTAATAATTCCAAGTCCTTAGCCTTTCACCCAAGTGACTTTTATGCCCCGATCAGGATTCCTTCATCCTTGTTAGGATTAACTCAATCTTGTCTATCGCTTCTTTCAGCAAATCCGGGTCAAGCATTGCTCTATCATCTGCTTCCAACCAACATGTTCGTAATATGCATGACCTTCCATAAAGAGCTTCGAAAGGTGTCATTCCAATACTATTTTGATAACTATTATTATAGGAAAACTCGACTAAGTGCTACTGGTCTTCCTATGACCATCCAAATTTAATATACAGGCTCTCAATAAATCATCTAGTAACTTATTAATCCTTTCCATTTGCCTATCAGTCTGTAGATGGTAGTCAACACTCATTTGTAGCTTAGTACTCGATAACTTTTGTATCTCTATTAGTTACAGTGTTACGCGATAGTCCATTAGTCATATAATGCTCTACATGAATGATTTTTCCAAACTAGCTAACTGCACTGTCAGCTTAACATGGATAAATTGTGCACTATTTTTATGTCTATTAATCATGACCCAAATACTTCCATTTCCCTAATTTAGCCTTGGAAACACATCGATAAAATCCATAGATATGGAATCTCATTTCCATAATGTCACTTATAATGGCTGTTAACGCTAAAATTTGAACGCTAACACCCCGGTGTATAAAGTGTAGTTGTGAAAGCACCACCCGATGATTCGGGAACAGAGTATAAGCAGAAAGTCACAGAAAAAGCAGTGAATAACAACGATTTTATAGTGGTTCGGCTCAAGGCAAGCCTACGTCCACTTTAATTCTCTTTATTGCTAAACCGATTACAACTTTACAACAATCTTCAATTACAACTCTGATGAGACAAACAACTAGAACTTTGATGCAGAAGAATTCTTTGAATCCATGTAGATTGCGTTAGATTTTCTTCCGAAGTTAGTTGAAATGCCTTTCGAACTTGAAGTGTCGGGTGAGTTGAGAATTCAGTTGAGTATTGGCGCTTGAAATGATAGGCCAAAAGTCCCCCGAATGTTGGAGGTGGTCGCGTATTTATAAGGATTCTTGGTGTCAAGTTGTAAGCAGCAGCCGAGATGAGTTGGATCGTGAGTCGGCTCCGGGCTAGGCTAGGTTGTAGGTCGCCCTCTTTTATTCATGTATGGCCTACGGTTTAGATGAGAGATACATGTTCTTCTGGCCCCAAATCCCAAGTCCTAAGTCGCTGCCGAGCTATCGTGCCACGTGTGTAACTGTTGCACCGCGTTCTCTTTCTTATGCCTAGATCGCGAACGACCTGGCTTAAGTCGTAAGTCGGTCGCGACTCAAGTGTAGTTCAACTTGTCCACAGCAGTTAGGTCGGCAATTTCCTTAGGTAGCCGGATCGGTAGTCAAGTTAGGCCGGCAGGTTTTCGTAAGTCTTAGGTCGGTTCTCCCTTTGAGCCCTTGTCCATAGCAATTAGGTCGGCAATTTCCTTAGGTAGCCGGATCGGTAGTCAAGTTAAGCCGGCAGGTTTTCGTAAGTCTTAGGTCGGTTCTCCCTTTGAGCCCTAAGTCGGCATTACCTCAAAGCTTAGGTCGGTCTCCTATGCTAAGATACTAGGTCGGCATCCCTTCGTACCTTAGGTCGGCTGAACGCTGGGTCGCTACCTATTTGATGTGTTAGATCGGTGAATCACGGCCGAGATGGAGTTAACATTTGCCCCTCGAAGCATATGCCTAATTGTTAGGTCATGTGCTTCGATACCTCTTAACTCGTCCACTTTAGGTAGGTAGGTCGTGTGCGACCCATCAGTTAGATCATATGCGCTGCTCCAGGTCTCTCCACTGCTGGGTATAAGTTAACCTTCTTTTTCTTGCTTTATTACTTTCTCTGTTGCTTGATTCTGCCATTAATATATTCCCAAGGATCGTGAAGGCGATTTCGTTCCAACTGATCACCGATAATTTCTACCATTCATTGCGTAAGTGATTTTACTCTTCTTTCGACCGTAGACTTCTATCGATTCGTGAATCCTGTCGCTCGAACTCGAATTGCCTCCTTGTACGTTGCTCCATCACGAATCCCATCACATTTATAGCTGATGATGCCTAGTTCGCTCGATTCGGCTTCAGATGATCATTTAAACGACGAAGATGGTTTACCACCCCAAGCTCAATGATTTCTGATGGCAGGGCTTTGAACTTTTTATTGGGTGATCTGATAGTTTTGAATGAAATGAAGGTTTTTGTTGATGGAACGGCTATTGGGTTAGCGGGTTGATGGAGTGTGATGTTGGTTTGGGAGCGAGTTAGTGAATTTGGGTGGCTTAGCCTTTGGCCAACCTGACTCTTAGTGTCCTTAGGTCGCGGTTGAGATAACGCTTGAAGGAAACTGGCCGGTTTAAGCTTTAGGGCTTGGATCGTGACCGAGTCAATACTTGGAGAAGTTCCTGCCTTTTGGATCGGAGCTTACTTTCTTATCTCTTCCTTGTGACCTAGAGGACTGAGCTGCCGAACTAAGTTTGACTCCAACCCGCTACCGACTTGGCCTTATCTCGCGAAAGACTTTTAAAATCGTAGCCGACCTAATACTTAAGCTTTGGATGGGTTGTCATTTAGGAGAATAGTCCCACTTTGAGTATTTGACTCGAACTGCTGAACTAAGTTTGCCTAAATTCTGAACTGCCCCAACTTTAAGTTTGCTTGAATCTCGTTGTATTATTTCATAGATCGCATTAACTTATAAGCTGCCAACCTGCTGAAAATAACAAACAAAGAAACCAAGGCGAGAATACTGCCATTGACTGCCTACATCAAATGACAGATTAGTCGAGATGAAACAAGCAACTTAAATATATTGCATGAAATGTTTGTGAATTAATCAACTAAAGTTAAATATCGACGCAAAATGACAATCTGAACTGATTTGTCTGCATCAACATTATACTTGCATATTTAAGCTTAAAACAATAGTCCCTAGGTTTCATAACTAACAAATGCTTGCTAGTTTTCATTCCAGTTATATTTGTTTATTGCTTTGTTAATTTTACACAACACCTCACACATTTTAGGAAACGTGCACCTTGATGTTTGAATATCCAGTTATTTATGTAGAATGACTTCCCATCAAGAAGAAATGGCAGCTCAAGAGGAAGAACTTTTCTGGTAGCTTTACCTATAGAGAACCCTCCAGAGAGAACTCCAACCATTCTAACCCCGAGAGCATTTACTCAGCTGCGCACTCAATTTGGTTTTACTGAGAGTGATGTCCTGCTCCCTGGGCCAAGTGATACTGCCGATAATCCTCCCCGTGGCTTTATTGCAATCAATCGTCAAATGTGTTTAAGCGGAGCGATCCCTCCTTTTAATGACTTTCTCCGAATTCTTCTTCTTCGGTTGTCAATCTCTCCGTCCCAACTTCATCCTAATGGTTATGCCATCTTGATGGGGTTGTGCGTTTTGTTCAGAAGAACTTTTGATCGCTTACCAAGTTTTGAAGAAATCCGTTACTTATGCTCGTTTGCAAAGAATAGAGATCATCCTTCCCTTATAATTGTGAGGAGTGCTAGAAACCGCAAACTTATTTCCGACCTTACCGAAAGCGTTCATGGATTTCTGAACCAATTTTTCTTTGCTCGCTGCCCCCCAGGGTTTTATGCCGATTGGAGAGTAGGAAGTAAGATTACTTGTCTCCATTTTTAAACTTTCTCGAGATCCGAATTACCAATTGCTAATTTCATTCTTTGCTCTTTTCAGCACTTCCTCTTCCCTCTAGAGATCCGGTCCATAAGCAGACTTTTGATAGATTGAGTGTCGTGGCTGTAGCAGAGAGAAGCATTAAGTTTTTGTTGGGGGATGAATTATTGCACCAATACGGGCTTTTGCATACTTCTCGTTGTACACATCCTCATGAAATCCCAAACTCCCCGGCTAGAGCATTGGATGCCCCAGCTTCTACAGATACATCCAAACCAAAAGGACCTGCTCCCGAGGCTTTGCTAGTGAAATGTTCCACTTCTGTTGATGTTGCGGGGCCATCTGACGAACTTGCCCCGGTTATTGAGGAAGAGGAGCCTCAGGGATCTCCCCGACGTTCACAGAAATCCGGCGAAGAAGCCGAGAAAACTAGCCTTGCCAAGCAGAGCAGGGATGATACTTTCGAAGGGTTGAGCGACCTTTTTGCCACCTCGCAAGAAATCTTTAAAGATGATCCTAACACTACTGGGGTTTCTTCTTCAGTAGTTGAAGCAACTTCTGTCCTGCAGCAGACTCCGTCAACTCAGGAGTTGACACTGACTATTACACCCACAACCACTCCTCAATTAAAGAGTGGTTCGTAGTTTGATGCGCGTAGTTTGCACGCCACACACACTTAGAATTTCTTTGCGGCACTTTTATGTTTCTCACTTTTTGTACTTTGAAGACCTCTAAAACTTTTTTTTTTATTTCAGATTCTCTGATGGGGCGCAGCAGCTCATACTACGATGATTTTCAGCGCTACGGGAGGCATAGCCAATATGATTATAGGCGTTACCTCCCCTTTTACAGAGAATCTGATGAAGAAAGAGCCGCCCGAAAGGCTCAAGAGAAGAGGGCTCAAGAGGAGCGCTACGAAAGAAGAGAGAGGGAAGAGCGCCACGATTCTTCACAGAGAGGTGACGATTCCCATAAAAGAAAAACCCACGATGACAGAGGAAAAGGTCATGTGGTTGAAGATTCGAGCAAGCGAGCCCGACATGGTGAGAAGCACACCACTACAACTCCTGAAAAGGTTACCGCCCCTGCCTCGCTTGATATTCCTTCCGGCTCTCCTGCTCTCGGGAAGTCAGACATCCAAACTATAATTAGCAGACCCAAATTCCAAGTTGGACTGGGTCCTGCCACTTTGCAAAGTCAGTTTCCTCAGTGGTGTCTGAAGGGAGTAAGGTTTGACCTTGACTTGGTCCCCATTGACAAGTCTGCCATGTTACGAAACCTTAACGCCGTTAAGCTTGATATTGAGAGGATGTCGAACTGGCAGAAACTTGTTGACGAGCTTCAGAGGGTTAATCGTGCAAACATAGAGGCCATGCTCACCATGGAAAATGATAAAGCCGAATGGCAAAAGGTGCTCGAGCAACATGACACCGAGATGAGAAGCATTGCTTCTTACAATGAGGACCTTGAAGCAAAAGTTGAAGAACTGAAACAAGAGCTTGCTGCTTCCTCTACTTCTTATTCTCAAAAAGAAGAAGTGCTCCTCAAACAAGTGAGAGATGCCCATGCTGGCCAAAGGGATGCCGAAGACAGGCTCGAAGTGCAGAAAAGAATTAGCGAGGGCTATGTCGCTGACATTGAAGAGCTTCGGAAGAAGAATAACTCCAAGAGGCGGAGATCCAAATGCTTAAGCTTCAACTTTCTAAAGTTGAAATGGAGCGTGATGAGGCCGTTGTCGGCAAAATTGCAGCTGAAGAAGCTCACGAGGCAACGAGAGCCGACATCAGCTCAACATTATTTGATTTCTATCTGCATAGCATCTTGGGGCGCGGTAGCCTTGCCTTCCTAGGCCCCAAGTATGAAATTACACTAGCTGAAGTTTGGGAGACAGCACTCGATATGCTTGGTGGTAAAGGCGCTGGCTACGCTGAGTCAGCTCTTGAAGAGCATTATCTTGATGATGATGCTCGCGCCGCTTTTGCCAAGGGGAAAGAACAGCTTGCAAGATTACGGGCCGAAACAGCGGCAGGAGAATATTCAGGAAAAATCACCTCAACTATTCCAATTCAACCTTCTCCTTCAGCCGAAATTGACATTATCGGTTCTAGTTCTCATTCCCCATCTCCTACTAAAGTCACCACTGATATTGCAAGCATACAAGGTGGAGATGAGGGCGGCGAGAGTGCCGAGGCACAGGCTTACGAAGTTGACGTCAGGGAACCGACTTCTGCAGGTAACCCTACTGACAATCTTGCCCAAGTAGACTGCTCATCTGTTTCTTATGAACTTGATGGTCTTTTTGACTACTTCTTGAATCTCAGCGAACCTTTATCTCCGCTTTTTGCTGACTTAAATTTTTTTCCTTCTGCAGAGAAAACGTCAGGCATTGTTCAGGCTTCTCCTCCTCCAATTATTCCTTCTCCGCCTCCTAAGGTCACCCCTCCTTCTGCTTCGCCACCCGGGTCACAGGAAGAGCAAATAGAAGCCCTTCACGGCTTAGATGATCCCGTTGCTTCTCAAGATCCAAAAGGAGAAGAAACTGAAGGAAGCGAAAGGACGCTAGAACCCACTGGCTCCGACGCTGAACCGTTATCCAAACTTCTTTCTCCAGGGAGTGGGCCTTCCTCCAAGAAGAGAGGGAAGCAGGGAGTTTCCAAGAGGAAGAATAAGAAGGAATCTTTAACTGGCGAAGAAGAGACGGAAGAAAGTCCGATCGAGCCTCTTTCTCCTTCATCCCCTACCCTTACAAGCCGACCTAAAAAGTTGGTCATTCAGCTAGGTGCGGGCTCGAAAGGTGGGCGGAAGAAGAAATGATGGCTCTGGTTCTGTGGCTTTCATATCGCTTTTTTGCCTTTTTTGCATGCAATGACCGAAAATTGTGCGGGTACCGGCCCCCCGCTTTTCTTTTGTTGGAACCTGTACCTGAATATAAAATAGTGTTGAATAAAATGATTCTTTTTCTTTATATAAACTTCTGTCTATATCTGAGAATGCATTTACTATTCATTTTTGTACAAGTTTCTTTGTACGATATTGCAGTGAGCTTGTGGTATATATTGTTTGAGCGCAATTTTACCGATGTAGTTACGCCATGCTGCCCCTATACCATAAGCCCATTGTAATATTTTATTTTATGAGGAACTTGTGCTTTTATTTTTTAGAGAATAATTATTCCACATTTGGAGGAATATGATTTCATTAAAAAATAGAGCACAAATAAGTTTCTACGCTTCAACTTTCGAAGATATCACTCTTTATTTTGTGCATATACACATTTTATTGAATGAAATCTTCTATGTGGCAAAGCGGGTATTTGTAAAGTACTTCAACTTCTTTTTGAGGAAGAGAATTTTCTAGAACAAGTAATTCACTCTTCCTTTGAAAGTTAAAGTGTGTTCTTAATGAGGATTTTTTTTACTTGCCACAGTAAAGGGCTTCTTGATTTTTGTTTCTTTGAAAAGTTGCACCTCTGAGGAAGACTTTTTCGCGTTTCAACACTTGGAAGTTTTACTTCAATCTTGGTGAAACGTGTGCCTCCGAAGAGGTCTTTTCTGCTTGATTGTGCCTCCGGGAGGAGGTCTTTTCATTTATGCCTCTGGGAAGAGGTCTTTCTGTCTTATTGTGCCTCTGGGAAGAGGTCTTTCTGTTTCTGCCCCTTGGGAGAGGCTCTCTTTTTTTTTTTTTTAGCATTTCATCTACGGTGAAGTGAAACTCCGAAGAGCGGTTGTTACACTTCAACTCCTGGCGAAATGGGCCTCCGAAGAGGGCTTTTATTTTGTTTTACATTTCAACTCTGGTGAAGTGAAATTCCGAAGAGCGGTTGTAACACTTCAACTTCTGGTGAAATGGGCCTCCGAAGAGGGCTTTTATTTTGTTTTACATTTCAACTCTGGTGAAGTGAAATTCCGAAGAGCGGTTGTAACACTTCAACTCCTGGTGAAATGGGCCTTCGAAGAGGGCTTTTATTTTGTTTTACATTTCAACTCTGGTGAAGTGAAATTCCAAAGAGCGGTTGTAACACTTCAACTCCTGGTGAAATGGGCCTCCGAAGAGGGCTTTTATTTTGTTTTACATTTCAACTCTGGTGAAGTGAAATTCCGAAGAGCGGTTGTAACACTTCAACTCCTGGTGAAATGGGCCTCCGAAGATTGCCTGGAAGTTACTCTCTCATGGTTGGAGGGTCATGACTCCTCCAATCTTTTTTGGTTGAGTAGAGAACTTTCTTTTTTGCGGCATATGCTTCATTAGAGGTCTTTATCCTCCGAAGAGTTGTGCCTCCGAAGAGGGCTTTAGTTGTTCCTTGTCCACTTGCTTATGCCTTTTCAGTGATCCTCTATTTTTTTTAAGCTTGCACTCCCTTCTCTTACAAGTCATTTGTTTAATCCAAAGAAGTGTACTTCATTGCTAGGCCAGTTCACGAGAACGGACATAAGCTTCTTAATCGGATGTTTGTTTGTTCAAACTTCTCAATTTATTAGCTAAAGCCCGTTTTCGGTGAAACCATTGACCGTTCAATTGAAGCTCTTCTTATCTAGGATTTACGCTCGGGGAATTTTGTGACTTGGAATTTGTTTGTTGAATGATAACAAGAATCACTTGGTCTTGTAATGCGCAAGTTTTGTTTTCGTTGCCTGCAAACATTTAAATCGACATTTCAGTAATACATTTAATGTACTTTTCATATCGAAAATAAAGCAAACATGTAATAATAAGGAACACAAGATTTATAGTGGTTCGGCCAAGAATTTGGGCCTACATCCACTTTATAGTCTTTCATTATTCACTTGCATCGGTTTTACAATCGCTTTCAATTACAGGAATCATACATTCATAATTTTTTTTACAATATTTCAACAAAGCTATCAAGTAAAGTATGGACGCAAGTGATTGCTGTTCCAAGATCTTGGAATTTGATCTCCTTCGACAGTAGTGAGTTTGAATGTGTCGTCAAGAAGCTTCTGACCTACGACATATGGTCCTTCCCAATTTGGCCCAAACACACCTGTCGCTGTCATAATTCTCTTTAGGACTAGATCTCCATTTTCAAAGCTGCGTTGGCGAACTTTGGAATTGAAATGTCTGGCTATCCTTTGCTGATGAGATGCGATTCTGAGCTCAGCCTCTTCTCTTTTTTCATCAAGGAGATCTAGTGCCTCAAGCTGTAGTTTTTCATTCTCCGCTTGATTGAAATGGATTCTTCTATGTGAAGGGACCTCTGTTTCTATCGGAATCATTGCCTCTGATCCGTATGCCAATGAAAACGGAGTATGCCCAGTCGCAGTTTTGTGGGTAGTTCTGTATGCCCATAGTGCTAGTGGTAGCTTATCGACCCAACCACCTTTCGCTCTTTCAAGCTGCTTCTTGATGGTTGACTTGATAATTTTATTTACTGCTTCCACCTGACCGTTTGCCTGCGGATGAGCTACTGCTGAGAAGCTTTTTTGGATTTTGAATCATTTGCAAAAATCTTGGAATTCTTCACTTTTGAACTGAGTACCATTGTCTGTAATTATTTTTTGAGGCACACCATATCTGCAAATGATACTTTTAGTCACAAAACTTATCATCTTTTTTGAGGTGATAGTAGCCAGTGGTTCAGCTTCTGCCCACTTAGTAAAATAATCTACATCAACAATGGCATATTTAATTCCAGATTTGGCAGTTGGTAACGGTCCTACAAGGTCTATCCCCCATATTGCAAACGGCCATGGACTGACCATTTGTGTGAGTTCAGTGGAAGGAGCTCTAGGAATTTTGGCGAATCTTTGGCATCTGTCGCATTTTCGGGAATAGTCTGCTGCATCTCGATTAATTTCTGGTCAAAAATATCCGTATCGGAGAATCTTTTTCGCTAAAGTTTGACCACCTAAATGATCACCACATTCTCCCCCATGCACCTCAGCTAGGATTGTTTTGGACTCTTCCCTGGATACACATCGAAGTAACGGCATTGAGAATCCCCGTCTGTATAACTGGTCATCCTGGACTATATAGCGAGAGGTTTTCCTCAGTAGCTTCTTTCGTTCTTTTGAATTTTCCGGTAAAGAGCCATTGAGCAGATATTCTGTTATTGGTGTCATCCATGATTCTTGTTCTTGAGACACGCTCATGATCCAATCAATATCCATCTCATCAATGCTCGGAGTCGACAGGACCTCCACTGGAGTTAACCCCAGAAATTGAGCTTCGCCTGTGCTAGAGTACTTCGCGAGAGAATCTGCTTTCATGTTTTCTTCTCGAGGAATATGACTTATCATGTAATGATCGAAATCACCCAGGAGTTCCCAAGCCTTTGACAAGTAGGCGGGCAGATTTCCCCCTTTCGCTTGGAATTCCTTCTTGACTTGGCATACAATAAGCTGAGAATCACTGAAGAACTGTAACGCTTGGATGTTTAGTTCTTTAGCAATCCTTAAGCCAGCGATAAGGGCTTCGTATTCTGCTTCATTGTTTGTTGAAGGAAATTCCAATCTTAGTGCATAGCATAATGATCGACCTTCAGGGGTCTCAAGTACAACTCCGGCTCCAGAACAATAGTCGTTTCTCGCGCCATCGACATATAACTTCCATTGGATTGGGGAATCGTCGATCGTTTCGTCCTCACTATTACCCTTATCTGTGAATTCTGCGATGAAATCCGCTAAAGCTTGTCCGTTGATTGCTTTTCGGGGATGATAAGTGATGTCATATTGACTGTGTTCAATATTCCACTTTAGAAGACGACCCGAAGTCTCAGGGCGAAACAGGACTTGCTTTAAAGGTTGATCAGTGAGGACTCTGATAGGATGAGCTTGGAAATATTGCCTCAACTTCCTGGATGCAAGCAGTAGGCAATAGGCGAGTTTTTCCAACTTAGAGTAATTCATCTCTGCCCCAGTGAGTCTTTTGCTGATATAGTAAACTGGATGTTGAATCCTCTTGTCTTCTCGTATCAGCGCTGCACTTAAAGCATGAGATGATACTGCCAAGTATATAAAAAGATCCTCGCCATCGCCAGGCCTAGAAAGTATTGGAGGCGTTTCCATATGGCGAATCAATTCATCAAAGGCATTTTGGCATTCGGGAGTCCAATCGAAGTTTTTCTTTCCTTTCTTTAGGGCGTCAAAGAATGGGATGCATTTATCTGTGGCTTTGGAAATGAACCAACTCAAGGCGGCGACTTTTCCATTGAGACTTTGCAATTCCCTCTTCGTTCTAGGAGCTTTGACTTCCTTTAAGGCGGTAATTTGAGCTGGACTAGCCTCAATGCCCCTAGCGCTCACGATGAAACCTAAAAACTTTCCGAATTCCACTCCAAATGAACATTTTAAAGGGTTGAGCTTCATTCCGTATTTTCGGAGGACTGTGAACATGTCTGCTAAGTGTTCTATGTGATCCACTGCTTTCTTAGACTTTACTAACATGTCATCGACGTAGACTTCCATAGTCTTGCCCAATTGCGGTTTGAACATAGCATTAACAAGTCTTTGGTATATTGCCCCTGCATTCTTCAGCCCGAAAGGCATAACTCTATAGCAGTAAAGACCAACGTCGGTGATAAAGCTCGTGTCCTCCTGATCTGGCTCATGCATCATGATCTGGTTATATCCAGAGTAGGCATCCATAAAAGATAACAATTCGTGTCCCGCTGTTCCGTCTACCAGTTGATCGATCCTGGGTAATGGGAAGCAGTCTTTGGGGCAGACCTTGTTTAGATCTGAAAAATCGATGCACACTCTCCATTTTCCGTTGGCTTTCTTAACCAGCACTGGATTTGAAACCCAATTCGGATAGGTAGATTCTTTGATAAAATTATTCTCCATGAGCCGATCAACTTCTTCTTTTAACGCTGCTGACCTTTCTGGACCTTGAGTTCTCCTTTTCTGCTTCACAGGTGTAAATTTTGGATCGATATTCAGAGCGTGTACTGCAACATCTGGGGATATTCCGCACATATCAGCATGAGTCCAAGCAAAAACATCCAAATTTGCCTTTAAAAAAGATATTAGGATATTCTGAATTGACACATTAAGTTGTGAACCCACATTCAACACCTTGTTTGGGTCCTTTGGGTCAACAGGTACTGGTATTGTCGTTTCCACTGGTACCACTCTATTCTCCCCTGCACTGGCTTTCCTAGGATCCATCTCTTTCCGTGCTCCGCTGTGCTCGCAAGTGCAGGGTCCGCCCTGTAATTGCTACAAGGCTGGTTCTTTGATGCGGACTGGGGTTGCCGCATCCTTTCCCATTTCTCTTTTCCTTGTTTCTCGTAGCTCTGTCAGATAACACTCCCGCCCAGCATTTTGATCCCCTTTTATAACTCCCACTCCATTATCTGTGGGAAATTTAATGGTGAGGCACCATGGGGCCAGAACAGATTTGAATGCTGCGAGAGTTGGACGGCCAAGGAAAGCATTATAAGCAGAAAACTCATCAACAATCACAAAAGTTTGCTTGCGGACCACTTTTCTTTCTCCCTCTCCAAGTTCTACAAGCAAATCAACGGTTTCTATCGGCTGTTTTGGCTCCCCAGTGAAGCCAGCGATTTTCTGCGATGATGCTTGCACATCAGCCATAGGGATCTTCATTTGGTCGAATGTTTTCTTGAAGAGGATATTGCAGGATGCGCCACAATCAATGAGAACTCTTCTGACAATAGCTGGCCCTATACCAGCTGAGATGACTAAGGGATCCAAGGTAGGAGCTTCAATACCTGTGGAATCCCTGGCTCTGAACACAATATCATCATTGAAGTTTTTTGTTGCTTCAGGGGCATAGCACCTTCCAAAACAAATACATCTTCCTCGGTCGGTACATACTTCAAAGCTCGGGTATATCTTTCCATCTCACTCCAGCTCCTGCCTGCTGGGTGAGGTCCTCCCGTAATGACATTGATAACAGGCCTTCCGGATTCATGCCCTGCAGTCTTCTCACTTGTCCTGGGTTGATGAGCAGGAGCTCGTTGCCCCTGACTAGTCGAAGCGGGATTGTTGCTATTCTTTTCCACAAATTGCTGCAGCTTGTTTTCCCTTATCAATTCTTCAATCAAATTTTTCAATTGGCGGCATTCATCGGTATCATGACCGGGTTGATTATGGAAGCGGCAAAACTTTCCGCTTTGTACAGCTTTTTTCCCGGTTCTCAGAACGGGAGGTTTAGGATAATCAATAGAATCTTTAGTGGCAAGGTAAATACGCTCCGGCGTATCCGATAAAGGAGTATATTCCGATGGCTTGAAGGAACGAGGCTTCTTCAGATTTTTCTGTTTCTTCCCATCGTTATTTTCCCTTTTCTGTCCTACAGATTCACTCTTGCATGGAGCAACAATGTTATTTTCATCTTTTTCCAATGCTGCCTTTGCCGGTACAGGACGGCTTTCCAGGCGGATGAACTCATCTGCTTTCTTGTAGAATTTTTCAAGGGAATTTGGTTCCTTCGTGTTAAGCCATTTTCCAAATTCGCTCGACTTGTCGATGGCCCTCATCAGATAGGTCAAGATCATCCGTGGTTCTGCATTGTCTACCTCGGCCAGAGCTATATTAAGAAAGATCAGATAGTTTCACCTGGATTCTGCTCTAAACTTGACAACGACATGATATCTTTGGCTTTTGAAGCATATAGTCTGAACTGCTCCTTGAATTTCCGGGTTAGGTCAGAAAACTGATCTATGGACCGAATTGGTAGCTTGGTGAACCAAAGCAGAGCTACACCTTCCAAATATACAGGAAAATATCGACACTTTATTTCATCAGAAGCTCTGGCACCTGTCATGTGCCAATCATACTTATACAAGAATTCGTTCGGATCACTTGTTCCTTTGTAAGCTCGGATAGTTGGAGGGACGAACTTCCTTGGGAACTCAGCCTTTAAGATTCTTTCGGTAAACGGGGTTTTACTTGGAGCGAAACCCCATTCCTTCTCATCTTCATTCCTTTGCATGCTTTCTTTCATGATTTGTCGAACCATTTCAAAAAGATACCCCTCATCATTTCGAGCTTTAGATCCACCAACTTCAGGAAATGTCCGCTCAAAGGGGCTGGCAGCCCTCTCAGGAATGTTTCTTTCTTCATCCTCATGAATGTTGCCAGCAAAGTTCCTTTCATTACCCGTTGGTTGACGGTTTACTCCAAGAAAGTCATTCAACTTATTCAAAATTAGGGCATTTTGGGCGTTCTGAGCCTCCAATTGTGCACTTTGGGCATTTATCTGCTGGTTCGGCCCTAAGATTACAGCATCCAACTCCGCTTTTGTAACCCCAATAGGTGGAGTGACTTGATTAGGTACTGGGGAAGTGGAGGTTCCCTCTTGAACATTTTCAGATCTAACAGATCTACTCCTTCTCCCTGGAGCCATGATTTCAGATAAACTTCTAGTCTTCAGAGAGGTTACTTCAACAAACTTTCGTGGAGCAATGATGATAATACTCCTGAGTTCAACTCTCAATGAAAGCACCAAAAATGTTAACGCTAAAATTTGAACGCTAACACCCCGGAGTATAAAGTGTAGTTGTGAAAGCACCACCCGATGATTCGGGAACAGAGTATAAGTAGAAAGTCACAGAAAAAGCAGTGAATAACAACGATTTTATAGTGGTTCGGCTCAAGGCAAGCCTACGTCCACTTTAATTCTCTTTATTGCTAAACCGATTACAACTTTACAACAATCTTCAATTACAACTCTGATGAGACAAACAACTAGAACTTTGATGCAGAAGAATTCTTTGAATCCATGTAGATTGCGTTAGATTTTCTTCCGAAGTTAGTTGAAATGCCTTTCGAACTTGAAGTGTCGGGTGAGTTGAGAATTCGGTTGAGTATTGGCGCTTGAAATGATAGGCCAAAAGTCCCCCGAATGTTGGAGGTGGTCGCGTATTTATAAGGATTCTTGGTGTCAAGTTGTAAGCAGCAGCCGAGATGAGTTGGATCGTGAGTCGGCTCCGGGCTAGGCTAGGTCGTAGGTCGCCCTCTTTTATTCATGTATGGCCTACG
The DNA here is from genome assembly GCA_030765085.1 of Allium cepa. Lineage (NCBI taxonomy): Eukaryota > Viridiplantae > Streptophyta > Magnoliopsida > Asparagales > Amaryllidaceae > Allium > Allium cepa. Next base: position 683,157,520 of record CM060938.1, read on the forward strand.
GTTTAGATGAGAGATACATGTTCTTCTGGCCCCAAATCCTAAGTCCTAAGTCGCTGCCGAGCTATCGGGCCGCGTGTGTAACTGTTGCACCGCGTTCTCTTTCTTATGCCTAGATCGCGAACGACCTGGCTTAAGTCGTAAGTCGGTCGTGACTCAAGTGTAGTTCAACTTGTCCACAGCAGTTAGATTGGCAATTTCCTTAGGTAGCCGGATCGGTAGTCAAGTTAGGCCGACAGGTTTTCGTAAGTCTTAGGTCGGTTCTCCCTTTGAGCCCTTGTCCATAGCAGTTAGGTCGGCAATTTCCTTTGGTAGCCGGATCGGTAGTCAAGTTAGGCCGGCAGGTTTTCGTAAGTCTTAGGTCGGTTCTCCCTTTGAGCCCTAAGTCGGCATTACCTCAAAGCTTAGGTCGGTCTCCTATGCTAAGATACTAGGTCGGCATCCCTTCGTACCTTAGGTCGGCTGAATGCTGGGTCGCTACCTATTTGATGTGTTAGATCGGTGAATCACGGCCGAGATGGAGTTAACAATGGCTAATGTAACCCACCTGGCGTTTGATGCTCTACTTTCACTTATTGAAATTCATATTTTACTTTACCCATAAGCCTACATTTCACTACATTCCTTTCCAGAAGAAACTCTCATCATTTCTTGGTACACCTTTATACCTCTAAGGTGGATAGTGAACTTCGATCGATGACATTCTTTAAGAACTTCCTTCCTCGGATTATCCACATTTAGAACACGCATGTTAACCAACCTTTCAAAAAAGTAGTACACAAGCAAATTTGACCCAATAGACTTCCTAATCATCAAGAGGGAGTGCCTGGAGAGACGTTTATTAGGCTCAAAGATTGGTTATAAACGAGACTATGGACGATGTTCAAGTAGATTCAGATCGGATCCCTAATTTTTGTCCCAATAAAGGTGAAATTAGTATGAAATGACAAGGAAGGCCTCTTGAGGCTACGTTTCAAATTTCAAGTCGATTGAAGTCCGTATGTTAGAGTTATGGGCAATAGAAGAGGGATCGGTTTATATTCAGCTCAACGGCACAAGTCAACGATGGTCGCACCACAACTCAACAACCACAAGGCGGACTAAAGTAAAGCTTTGGAAACAAGAATATGGAACCCAAGGAATTATATTTTAGGGATCTCATGGCATTTGAAGGAGATGGAGGGATCGACATCTATCCATCTAGAGGGGTCGGCCCTCTTCCCTCATAGGGATCGGCTATACACAATTTTCTAGTAAAGATCGACCAATTTTTCAACATCTACACATTAAATTTGCATGAAACTTAGAGGATAAGTATAATGCAACATGGAGAAGCTCTCCTAGGGATCGCATGCAATTAGGAGGGATCAGTATCTATCCCTCTAGAGGGATCGGCAGAGTTAGGGTACATGCAACACTACTTCATGGAAAATGCGATATCTTACAAACCGCATGTCAGAATTGCTCGAAATTTAGTGAACGAGTAGCTAACATTAAAGGGAACTATCCATAGGGATTGCACCTCCAAAATAGGGATCGGTACTGATCCCTATTGTAGGCCCCAACAGGCCTCGAAATTTTGGCTGGCCTCGTCTTAGTTTCTAGAATCTTCTATCAAAATTTCAGCTCGATCCGTGCATGTCTTTCCCTATAAATATAGTAGGCATGGTGTCAGAAAAAGGATCTTCTTTCTGTTTCTCTTCATTTTCAACGTAGGATATACTCTGTCAATTTGATTCTTGCATTTTGGATTGTAAGTGTAAACAATCTTCAGTATAATAAAAAGGATTATTTAGGAGTGGAATAGGCCGGAGTTAGTCGAACCACTAGAAATCTTGTCTCCCTTTACTTGCTTTATAGTTGTTTTAATTTTGTTCCTCATTTATTTCTCTTAATATTTATGTGATTGGATTGGATATTGGAGTTTTCACATAATTGGGTGTTGGTGATTAATTTTGACGCCGACATTTTGGTGCTTTCGCCGAGAAGGCTTGCACACATTGATTTGGAAGCTAGGAGTTTAGATTTTAAAGATAGGATACTTGGATATAGGAAGCAATGGTGAGAAAATCAACAAGGAGAGTACTACTAGAAAGGAACCACCATGGTGGGAATTCGGAGGCTTTATTTAGAGCTAGAGCTAATTAAGAATCTATCTACATCACCAAGGATAAAATGGAAACAATGATGGATGCTATGCATGAGAGGATGCTGAAAAGGCAGGAGGATATGATGTAGAATCTACTCCGAAAAATTGGATAGGTTGGAGAAGTAGGAGCTGTTGGAATGCAAAACCAAGGAGCTAGAATGATAGGAACTACTAAAACTACGGACAAGGAGTCGAGATGGCGGGAATCGCTAAAATTAGAATGGGGTCATGGAAACGGAGCCTACGGACGAAGAAGTGGGGTAGAGCATCCGGGGTAGTCCCTTTCCATTCTAGAGGGATCAGCACCGATCCCTCTAGAGATATCGGTATCAATCCCAAAAGGCTAGGGGGCATGTCTCCGGGTCTGGTTAATCATGATGCTGGAGGATCAATGGTCAATCCTGTGGAGCTTGGTGTGAATCGGAATTTGGATGCTCATCCGAGGAATACATTCTAGAATTCCCTCGTAGAATCGGGGGTAACTTGGAAATGATGATAGGAGACTGCCACGGAAGACAATGACAGGCTTGTAGAGATGATTAGGCAAGCTATGCGTGGAGAGTTAGTGAGCATGGATCTGGAGGATGTGAATTGAAGTCCATTCACTCCAAATATCAAGATTCTTGAAATCCAACAGAATTCAAACTACCAACACTAGAAGCTTATCATGAAAGTCAGATCCAACTATGCGTATGATGAGGTACATATGGCACATGGAAGTATTGGGGCATCAGAAGAAGACTTGGCACGATGTTCCCTGTAACAAATTTAATTTGTTTTAAATATTCACAAGTTAAATTTATAAGATGTAAGAATTATATTTCGAACACAGTGATTTAATTGGATAATTAAATTGTTAACCTAATGTTTGAAATTATGTAAATAATTGGAATTTGGTTTAGTAAGAATGGAAATGATTTATAAAGTTGGTTTAAATTCTATTTGAATTAATGATATTAGTAAACTTTTGAAATTGATTTAAAAGTTAAATTACAGAAATTGAATATTTTAATATTTAATTAACGTGTAAAAATAGCCATTTTTCAAACAGTTTTAGATTTCGATGAAACTAGTTTCATTGGATCTGTAATGTTATATTATTGTAAGATATCAAATTTTGTGTAAATTGGATTTACGGTTTGTCCATGGCAAGCTAAAATGCGTAGAAATTCGTTTAAGTGAATTTTAAATTTAAATAAGTCCATTTGAAAACCTATCTTCCAAATACGATCGAATTGGCTCCTGATATATTCTATTGTGTTCAGAATAGAGGTAAAACATTATAAATATCAGGCGGCACGTTTTGATTGGAGTTTGGAAAAAATTCGGATGAATAGTGCGCGTATATTTTATATAAAAGACATTAATTTTTTTCCACAAAACCTAACTAGGTTTCACAGCCACCACTAATAGATTTAATGGCCAATATTTTCGATCCTTCCTCCCTTAATTTCTTCAAATCCATGCAATATTCCAAGAAACTTTCAACTACAAAGCGATAGAGTTCATCGAGCTCGACTAATCCATACGGTGATGGTGAATTTTCGAGAAACGATGTGGCGGCAATTCTTGTTCAAAGTCGCACGTTTCACGCATGGTTTTCTATGCATATGGGTGACCGAGCGTGATTGGCCCTTGGCCGATGATGGAGGTCGGGGCGAGCTTCGCGTCGATGGTCGCCGATCGTGTTCAAGTGGATCCTGGTGGTCACGATAATTCAAATACAAGCGGCGACATGGGTTTGTTTGGCTATGGTTTTACACGTAGGGGAGAAGAAGAAGTTAGCGACCGAGATGGAATGCATGCAGATCTAACGGCCGAGATGATTTAGTGTTTTAAAATAAAATAAAATTGAGAAATTAATTATATTAATATAATCTTCTAAATGTCGTAACTTTGTCACACGAGGTCCGTTTTTGATGAAATGAGTTATGTTGGGTCCGCATTGATGAGCACTATATTTTAGAGCTAGTTTGGAGTTTAATGGAGCTAGTGTAAATTTTAGATAAAATTAAACAGCTGTTTAATTTTATTCGGAATAAAACACTACAACTGCTATTGGAATCAATGTGAGTACGACTCATTGTTTCTGACTCACTGATATTTTTATATAAGTGAAAGTAAATTTATTTTGTGATGATTGATGATTTTTTTGGATGATATATGATATATCATCTATATATTGATTGGTATTTGGATATATTGTTGCCTATTGTAGCAGATTAGACCATATACGTTCCCGTGTATGAGCGAATGACCTTTTGTATGCACGTCTACCTCAAAGCGGACATTGTACATGTATTTCTAATATGTATATATGTTGCAGGTGATAGGTTGGAGGGATCTAACTAGATTCCTCACATGTATTGGTTTATTTATAGATATTGTGATATCTGCTGTTATCGTGTGATATAGGATGTTTTGGATGTCGGGATTGATGTATTTAGTGTTGTTGCAGCATTCGACCTATTTTTAGGAATTTAAAAATGCTAAAGCGATGATTTCCAAATTAAAATAACTTCCAAGTAATTTGAAAATATATATTTTCGAATGGTTAAGGAAGTAAATTTATTTTTAAATAAATGGAAATTATAATTTTTATGTTCTAAAAATTATGATTTTTGTGAAATATAATCAGACTGTGATTTTTGAAATATAAAGTGAACTATAAAATAGTTTAAATTAAGATTTTTGAATTATTCTAAATGGTTTCATATATAAGATTTATAAAATTAAATTTTATAAATCAAAAGTGTTGGAATTATAAAGGAGTTTTGTAAATAATAAAATGAAGTTATATTGAATCTTATAAGTAAATAAGATTTATAGATTTATGAATTTGTGAAGTTATCAAATGAAAGAATGATTTTGTAAATAAGAGATTTATAAGTAATTAACTTATATATTGGACTTTGGCATATAAATGAGGCATAAATGGAATTGGTAAATAAAGTGTATCTATGAAATTTAAACAGAATTTATAAACATTGTTTTATAAATCCAAAATCAATTGAATTTGATAAGTTAAATATAGAAGTTTATAAAAGGAATTTCATCCACGATTTTAGACAGTGGATAATCCTTTAATTAAATATGCAATAGCAATATTTTGGTAATGGGATTATATTCACGATTTTGGACAGTGGATTATCCTTTAATAAATGTGTAGAAATGTTGGATTTGGTAAATGGATTATATTCACGATTTTGGACAGTGAATAATAATCGTTTAATTAAAATAAATGTTTTGGGAATTGGTTTTGAAATGGAATAAAATGATTAAAATATGTTATAAAATTTGTTAAGTATCGGCTATATTGATTTCAACATTTATTGTTGGAATAGACATTTTCGAGAAGTAAGGAAATGATGGACTATAACATTGTTGTTATAGTAAATGATTTTCGAAAGTTTAGTATATGAGATTTATATATCTATCTTATTTTCGAATACATATACTAGTGATTTTGGGTTGTTGTAACGATGTTTTACGCAACATTCGTTTTGACTCAAATAAAAGATGTTTAAGAGAATGTTTTCCTTAAAGAATAAAATATATAGTAGAAGTAAGTAACTTAAGTTTGAATAGTGATGGGAAATTTTGCAAAGCAAAACAAAATCTAAATTTGAATAGTGATGGGAAATTGAACTTAAGTAAAATTTAAGTAAAATGGAATTTCAATTAAAATTAGAAATGAACTTAAGTTTTATAGTAGAAGTAAACGCAAGTGAGTTGAATTGAAATATAACTTAAGTAATGTTGAATGAAATGAATTTGATATCAAAATAAATTAAAAAAGTAAAGTGATAATTACGAACTTAAGTTATAAAATACAAATCAACTTTAGTTGTAAAACTGAATTAGTTAATAAACATGGATTGGAAAATGTTGTTGTTAAGAATTGAATATTAAACTAATTTGAAATGAAATGTGTTAAACCAAATTGAATGTAAGTAAATTAAATTATGTTGGTTATGTTGGATATACATTGGTTGTAAGATTAATGTTAGTTGATTGAATAGAAATTCATATGAAGTTATGTTAATGAAATTGAATTAATGAAATTGAAAGCTATAAATATTTGAATTCAAATTGGAAGTGAAGTGAATCTAAGTAGAATTGAGTTTGATTTGAATTGAAAGTGAATTAATTTGAATATGAATTAGTGAATGTAAACTAATTGAATTCGATTAGATGAAGGTTAGTAAAGTCCAATGTTAATGAATCAAATGTGATTAAATTGAAAACCAATTCATTAAATATTAATGTGAAATGAATTTAAATTGATTTGGTTATGGATTGATTGGATGGATGTGGATTAGGTGGATGATAGTTGTTTGATGGTTGGATTTGTTGCTATTGATTCCATTTGCTATAGTGGCATATATAGTTGTTGTATTGGTATATGTTGTATATTGATATCATTTTCTATATACATGTTTCTTATTTGTTTGTTGAGTATATAGTAGATGCATATAGCGCTTGCTTCGCATTTGGAGCTCGCTTTCGCGCTATATTAGTCGTATATGCTTGCTAATAATATATAAGATACATATCTCGAATTACATATCGTACTTTTACACTTTTTTCACTACGGGATGCCTCATCCTTGAAGATAAGATGTATATTTGTGATATATATATACGTTGTGATCTTACTTCGATCGAACAGCGTAAAGGAGAAGCTGGCGATTTTTTTTTAAAATTTAAGGAGTTGGAAAATTTTGGGAATTTTGGAAAATTTTTGACAACTAAAATTTTGATATTGAGTAAAAGTTAAACGATATTAGTTAGTTATGGAAAGATAACTATATATGGATTTGATAACTTAGTAAAGTTTTTGTAAGTAATTGATGATTTTGGAAAAGTTAAAAAGTTTAAATGAATTTGAAACCTAGTTTGAACGAATTGTTTTGAAAAGTTAATGGATTTTGTGACTTTTTCTTACTTGGTAATTTCGAGAACGAAATTCTTTCAATAGGGGAGAATGTAACGACCTCGATTTTCAATCATTTGAAATTCATATATTAATTTATTTCAAATATTCATAAGTTACTTTTATAAGCTGAATGAATTATATTTCGAATATAGTGATTTAATTGGATAATTAAATCGTTAATTTGATATTTGAAATTTAGTAAATAATTGGAGTTTGGATTTGATAAGAATGAAAATGATTTATAAAGTTGTTTTAAATTCTATTTGAATTAATGATGTTAGTAAACTTCTGAAATTGATTTAAAAGTTAAATTACAAAACTGAATGTTTTGATATTTAATAAACGTGTAAAAATAGCTATTTTTCAAACAGTCTCGGATTTTGACGAAACCAGTTTCATTGGATCCATAATTTTATACTATTATAAGATTTCAAATTTTGTATCAATCAGATTTACGGTTTGTCTGTGGCAAGCTAAAATGCGTAGAAATTCATTTAAGTGAATTTTAAATTTAAATAAGTCGATTTGAAAACCTATCTTCCAAATATGACCGAATTGGCTCCCATATATATTCCATTATGTTCAGAATAGGGGTAAAACACTATAAACTCTAGGCGGCTCGCTTCGATTGGAGTTTAGAAAAAATTTGGATGAATAGTGCGTGTAAATTTTATATAAAAGGACATCATTTTCTTTTTTTCACAAAACCTAACTAGGGTTTCTCAACTGCCACTAATAGATTTGATGGCCGATATTTTTTATCCTTCCTCCCTTAATTTCTTCCAATCTGTGCAATATTTCAAGAAACTTTCAACTACAAAGTGATAGAGTTCGTCAAGCTCGGCCAATCCATACGGTGATGATGAATTTTCGAGCAATGATGTGGCGGCAATTCTTGTTCAAAGTTGCACGTTTCGCGCACGGTTTTCTATGCGTATGGGCAACCGAGCAAGACCAGTCCTTGGCCGATGATGGAGGTCGTGGCGAGCTTCGCGATAATGTTCGCCGGTCATGTTCAAGTGGATCGTGGTGGTCACGGTAATTCAAATACAAGCGGCAGCATGGGTTTGTCCGACTAAGGTTTTTCACGTAGAAGTGAACAAGAAGTTAACGGCCAAGATGGGATGCAAGCAGATATAATGGCTGAGATGAGTTAGGGTTTTAAAAATAAAATAAAATTGTGAAATTAATTATATTAAAAATCATATAAACTTCTAAATGATGTAACTTTGTCATACGAGGTCCGCTTTTGACGAAACGAGTTGCGTTGGGTCCGTATTGGTGAGCACTAAGAGCTGGGCTGGAGCTGATTAGAGCTAGTGTAAATTTTAGGTAAAATCAAACGACTGTTTAATTTTATTCGGAATAAAACAATGGAACTGCTATTGAAATCAATGTGAGTACAACTTACTCTTTCTGACTCGCTGATATTTTTATGTAAGAGAGAATAAATTTATTTTATGATGATTGATGATTGTTTGAATGGTATATAATATATTATCTATATTGATTGGTATTTGGATGTATTCCTGCCTATTGGAGCAGATGAGACCCTATACATTCCCGTGCATGAACAGATGACCTTTTGTACGCGCATCTGCATCGAAGTGGACATTGTTATTTGTATTACTGAAGATCAATCAAAGGTTGCATCTTTCGGTGAGAAGACAACAACATACAAATCCACTCTCATATTTTTGTGAATCAGCATACAAATAATCTACGATCTCTCTATTTTGATTTTAAATGGAATTTTTGATGCGTTTATCATAATTATGGTTTGTTTATGTTATTAACTAACATAACTTAAACCATTAAACTATAATACAACACATAAAACTACTTATCAATTGTAGAAAATGAAGTCAAAGCAAAATCTATTTGAAATATGGTCTACTTACTATTGTATTTAGTAAGATAGATCATCAAATTTTGTTTTTACCTTAATTTCATAATAAAAAATCAATTAGCAAAATGATGATGTAAATTCTGGTTATGCTTGAATAAGAATAGCCTATTTGTAAATACAACATAGGATATCAAAGTCATTTTATAAACATACATCAAAAATCAAACCCTTCATGTGTGATAACCCAAATTTTGAGTGTCTGTTAATTGTTAATTAACTAGGTTAGTTAATAGAAATACTAATTTTAACTATTAAAATACCGACTGTTAAGAATGAAACAAATAAATCTAAAAATTGATATTTATATCTGGGAAAATAATTATTTAATAATCTCCTAATATGATTATTTAAATATAGGCAAAAACTTATTATCTTCAACATAAATTTAATAATATGTTTGTTTAAATCAATATATTTATTTATTTATTTGATTTGGATTTTAAATTAAATTTGAATTTGAATTCAAAGGATATATATCTTAAAATATTTTGGATATAAAATACATGAATAAGATTTTATTAGGATAAGATTTGTTTTATAATATTTTCTTAAAAGGAATTTATCTACATAAGTTAAGAAAGTATTTATTTATAGAAAAGTAAATATAAAAGCTTTTATTAACATTTTTAAATAATTGCATAAGGACAAGTGTAAGGGGGTTAATACATACAATAACAAATGTAGGGTGATTAACTAATATTAATGACAAGTGTTAGGATTTGTTACAAGTGTCACAATTTTCTTAATATCTATTTTATTTTATTTTATTTTATTTTATTTTAAATCATATACTAAAGCTATAATTTTATCTATACATTCTCTTTCAATTCTTGTTCAACTTTTAAAACAAAGAAAACAAAAAAAAATTGAAAAAAAATATATAAATCAGTAAACAAATTCACAAAATCTGGGCAGATCAAAGCAAACACATATTCATAGTAATTTTAAAAACTGGAATTCTCAAATCTTGGAAGCAATGGTAAATATAGTGATTCAAACTCAAAAAAAACTGAAGATGCAAGATCAAGATCAAAGGATAAAACTCTGACCTGAAGCAATCAAGTTTTCAAAGAAAGCAAATTCAAGTTTCTAAACATCAAGCAATCAAACAAGCTGCAGTTTTGGATAAAGAAAGTTCAGATCAGAGTTCTTTACTCTGTTTCCTGTTCAGGATATATTAAGGAGAGTAAATCTGTCTTTCTTTAAAATAAACAATTTCTATTTTACAACTGTCTGCATACGAGTCTTAATATATTAGTTAGTATAAATAAGAAAATGTATTACCTGGAAATACAAGTTGAATGAACTATATATATAGATGCATGTCTCTAGTGGTTATCTCTAACCCAAAATTTCATTTTAAAATTCATTTTCCTCATAAATTTACTGATAGCTTTAGATGTCTTGAGGGAATGTGTTTGTAAACATGAAAATTTAGGAAAAAATATATTTGCAAGTGGAACTAATAAGAATATTATCTGGAAAATGAATTCACAACAAAAAATTCCAAAGCAGGTCAAAAATCAGTGGAGTGAATTTCATGTTCCTCATGCATGATTGAATTCGTCTTGGAATTAGATGATTTTTGGAATAAATCTTGTGATTTTTAAAATTAGTACTGGATGAGGAATTGGGGATGATCAGAATCGAGTATTTTCTTGATTCTTGGCGAACGGCGAAGAGTGAAGGGTTGAGTTTTTGGTTGGAGCAAGTTTGAAGGTCGTGGATCTTAGGAAAATAGTGACGTATTTTTGAAATGGAGGCGGTGGCCGATTAAGGCGAGGTTAGGATTTTTAAAGGGTTTTGGAACATGGTCGGTTAAAACTGACATTTTCGTCGTCGAGAGACCACCGTAAGGGATAGTGAGGGGGGAAAAGAGATGTTGGAGTGTGACGTGGTTTTAGGTTGGTCGACAAGACTATCGGAGGCCTGTGGTGGCGATGCTAGGGAGTTTTCTGAAGATCGACTTGGTCTTGTTCCTTCGAATAGTTCGATTTCATTCTGGAGCCTGTTAGGTTGTTTGGAAGATTAATATCAGAGGTAAGTGGTGTCGCCGACTTACCAAGGGAGGTGACGATGGTCGGAGATGCGCCGACCATCTATGCATGTGCATGCGTTACATATTCGCATCTGGGTTTGTAGATTATCATGGAAGAAGGAGGAAACCCGAGTCGGTTGCGTGATGTTGGTGGGTTTGACTCGGTGCAGTTTGGGGTTTGTGGTTGTACGAGTATTACTCGGGTTTGTATTCGAGTTTTATATCCTTTGGCCCGGGAACTTGTTGTTTTGGTTGATTCCAGATTTTAAGAAACTTGATTGTTGTCAAAATAAGTTGGTGAATGAAGTTTTCAAGACTTTAAACAAAGGTTCAAGCCTAATAAAGGAAACAAGTTTTTTCAAAGATGAGTGGTATATGAGCAAATTTTATTAAGGTAGAGAAATTCAAGTTGCTAGCTTAAAGATGAAAGAATAAGGTTTGAAAAGGGGAAAAACAAACAAGTTTAAAGTTACAAATATTTATCAAGTTTCCAAAGTAAATGGTTTAAACAAGTTTTAGGAATTTAAAATTTTTAATGATTAAATTTCAAGGTAATGGTTATCCAAGTTGAGGTGTTTTTAAATGAATGAATTTCCGATAAAGATAAACTAAGCTTCTAAAATAAATTATTTGAACAAGGATGGAGTGTTTTATCATAAACATAACAACTCTGGTCAATTTATAAGTTAATGATAATTAATATCAAGTTTATTAATTACTGATGAAGATTTAGGAAGTGATTAAGATAAATGATTATCCTGGAATTAATTAAGGCTTGACGGTTAGGATTATTAATTAGTTAATTATTGGATTCTTAATTAAGGATTGTAAATTAAAGTTAATTAATTAAATATGATGAATTAATCCATGTGATTAATCAAGGTTAATTAATAATTGTAATTAATTAAAGCAATGATTAATTAAGGAAAGAGATTAGAGGATCAATAATTAATGTAATAAATTAATTAGGGAGATTAATTTAAGAATACTTTAATGTAAACGATTAAGGCTAATTAATCTAATTGATTAATTAAAAGACAATTATTAAATGTATTATAAGATAATTAATCAAGGAAGATTAATTAAGATGAATCATAAATGTGATTGTAATTAATTGATGCAAAGTAAGCAGGATTAAGGTAATCCAAGAAATTTAAGATGGTAATTAATTTAAATGGAAATAAATTAAATTAATTAGGGATTGCAAATCTAACTTAAGGATGTTGAATGATATTGGATGACTCGGATTTGTTGATGTCTCTGAGGAGCGATTGAGATGTGCTGTGATATAAATAGTTTAAACTGGGATAGTGTAGGCTATCTATGTGAGATAAATTGATGAAGGGTATGATATCCTAGTTATTAATTGTTTTGTTTTAACTTAACAACTTGGAGTAGAAATGACATTGGATTCGAAGAGACGGGGGTCAGGTATCAGAAATTACCCGAAACCACTTCGGATATTAATCTAAATTCCCTCATAAATTGGATATGTGAGATAAATTAGGCTGGAATGAAATAAGTTAAGGAACCTGGACATTTAATTCCAAGAACTATTGTGTGTGATTAAAGTTTGGCTATAATAAGTAAGAATTCGTAAAAGGTACGAGTTACCCTGGTAATTCGCAAACTTATATCTTGATTTCATATTATATGGGTTTACTCACGCTGGTTTCCAGCCTGACTCGGGTGTTACTTTGATGTAATGCTTGGGTCAGACCGAGTATTACAGATTTTCAGGTAAGCACGTTTTGGAGCTCGGGAGGCGAGCTGGATGGCTGGAACATATGGAGTGTTTACTGCTGTGTATAGTATAGTTGGCTTGGACATGTTGTTTTAAACTGTCCGATGTATTGTAATGATTGTAACTCTAATGTATAAAATTATAATTGTACTGATAATGATTCATCTTTGTAAAACTGTTATTTTATTTGATATTATATTTTGTATGCTGCGAATGTGCGAGTTGGTGTTTCTGTTCTTCTTTTTCTAACTATCTAGAATTTTCAGGTTCGAAATTTCCGGGTCGTTCCATTTGGTATCAGAGCAAGGCTAAGCGAGAACCTTGGCTCTGGTGGGTATACTCGTTAAGGATAGGGTCAATAGTACCCTAGAATGAGTTGAGTGTGTATATATATATGGGAGAGCGTATAAAGATTTTAAATGATTTTTATAAAATATATTTTGATATATAAAGCAATATTTCTTTCTAACAAAAAGTAAAGGGAATTGGTTGATAAATTATTGAATTAAATTAAGAAGTAATAGAAATACAATCAAAATTGGAATTAAATAAAGATAAGTTTGAAATAAATTCAAACTGAAATTTAAATCGTGAATTGGGAAAGAATTTCAGAATAAGATAATAATGAATTGGTTTTCAGAGATGGTAATCTTGGTTATTATCATAATTGGTTGTTGAATTTAATAATGAAATGTTTAAAGGAAGTAACCATTTAAAGAGAATAACTTGTAAATTAGAAGGGATGTAAATTTAAAGTGGGTTTCCAATTGTGAAGTTCTGAATTCTAAATCTAAACATTTGAAATAATTTTCAAAGTATTAAAGGAAATAATATTATTTAAACTATTTTGAATGTAATCTTAATTTATAATAAGAAGTTGTTTATAAACTTTAAAAGAATTTGTTTTGAATTAAAAACTAAGGTGGTCTAAATTTTAAAATTTGGCTTGGGGGGCCAAGAAGTAAATATGTATATATGTGTGGATATACATAATATCAAGTTGGTTTGAAATAAACTCTAAATATTGAGTTTCAAATCTAGAATGAGATATGATACCCAAAGTGAATTGAGTTTAACTTGGGAAAAAGTTAAATAAGTTGGAATGATCAACCTGATTTGGAAATTTGAAGATGAAATTGGAATTTAACTTGGGAAGTTAAATGGTTGATTTGAATTAGGAAGTTTGAGTGATCTCAAAATGGGTTTGAGATCCAAAATTGAAAATGGATGGATGTTTAAAAAAAAATTGAATGATACCGTCCTATTGTTATTAATAATCTTTAAGCTGAAAACTAGATTTGTTTAAATGAATGAAGGAAATTAAGTGTGGTAATACATCCATTCTTGAGATGAATGGGTAATAAGTTGAATTTTAAGGTTAAAAGTGAGCTTGTGAAAGTGAAATCACTTTGAACTTAAGTTTTAGGATGTTTAAAGGAACTTGGAAGTTCAAATTGTTAAGGATTGGTTTCAAAATTTAAATTTGGGAATAAATTGAATTTTAAAGAATGAGTTGTTTTAAAGGGTTTGAATTATGATTTGAACTTAGAAATAAATTTATGAAGAAGAAAAAGGAAATTTAAATTAGAATATATGAATTTGGACTCAGAATTTAATTATTTAAAACCTTTAAATAAAGGATGGACTTATTGAAACATCGAGTTATAAAAAGTATTTTTATAAAACTATGTGGCAGTATTACAGATTTTAAAAGTGTTTTAAAATGATCAAAGAATATTTTAACTGGTTTTAAAATATTTAATAAATTCTGGCTTCGTTCCTTTTCGAGGACGAAAAGATTCAAAGGGGGGAGGAATGTGATAACCCGAATTTTGAGTATTTGTTAATTGTTAATTAAACGGGTTAGTTAATACAAATACTAATTTTAACTATTAAAATACTGATTGTCAAGAATGAAACAAATAAATCTAAAAATTGATATTCATATCTGCGAAAATAATTATTTAATAATCTCCTAATATTATTATTTAAATATAGGCAAAAACTTATTATCTTCAACATAAATTTAATAATATGTTTGTTTAAATCAATATGTATATTTATTTATTTAAGTTGGATTTTAAATTAGTTTGAATTTGGATTTAAATTTGAATTCAAAGGATATATATCTTAAAATATTTTGGATATAAAATACATGAATAAGATTTTATTAGGATAAGATTTGTTTTATAATATTTTCTTAAAAGGAATTTATCTACATAAGTTAAGAAAGTATTTATTTATATAAAAGTAAATATAAAAGCTTTTATTAACATTTTTAAATAATTGCATAAGGACAAGTGTAAGGGGGTTAATACATACAATAACAAATGTAGGGTGATTAACTAATATTAATGACAAGTGTTAGGATTTGTTACAAGTGTCACAATTTTCTTAATATTTCTTTTATTTTTTATTTTTTATTTTTTTTAATCATATACTAAAGCTATATTTTTATCTATACATCCTCTTTCAATTCTTTTTCATCTTTTAAAACAAAGAAAACAAAAAAAAATTGAAAAAAAAATATAAATCAGTAAACAAATTCACAAAATCTAGGCAGATCAAAGCAAACACATATTGATAGTAATTTTAAAAACTGGAAATCTCAAATCTTGGAAGCAACGGTAAATATATTGATTCAAACTCAAAAAAAACTGAAGATGCAAGATCAAGATCAAAGGATAAAACTCTGACCAGAAGCAATCAAGTTTTCAAAGCAAACAAATTCAAGTTTCTAAACATCAAGCAATCAAACAAGCTGTAGTTTTGGATAAAGAAAGTTCAGATCAGAGTTCTTTACTCTATTTTCTGTTCAGGATATATTAAGGTGAGTAAATCTGTCTTTCTTTAAAAAAAAACAATTTCTATTTTACAGCTGTCTGCATACGAGTCTTAACATATTAGTTAGTATGAATAAGAAAATGTATTATCTGGAAATACAAGTTGAATGGCCATATATATAGATGCATGTCTCTAGTGCTTATCTCTGACCCAAAATTTCATTTTAAAATTTATTTTCCTCATAAATTTACTGATAGCTTTAGATGTCTTGAGGGAATGTATTTGTAAGCATGAAAATTTTAGGAAAAAATATATTTGTAAGTGGAACTAATAAGAATATTATCTGGAAAATGAATTCACAACAAAAAATTCCAAAGCAGGTCAGAAATCAATGGAGTGAATTTCATGTTCCTCATGCATGATTGAATTCGTCTTGGAATTAGATGATTTTCGGAATAAATCTTGTGATTTTTAAAATTAGTACTGGACGAGGAATTGGGGATGATCAGAATCGAGTATTTTCTTGATTCTTGGCGAATGGCGAAGAGTGAAGGGCTGAGTTTTTGGATGGAGGAAGTTTGAAGGTCATGGATCATAGGAAAAATAGTGATGTATTTTTGAAACGGAGGTGGTGGCCAATTAAGGCGAGGTTAGGGTTTTTGAAGGGTTTTGGAACAGGGTCGGTTACCTGAAATTTTCGTCATCGAGAGACCACCGTAAGGGATCATGAGGGGGGAAAAGAGATGTTGGAGTGTGACGTGGTTTCAGGTTGGTCGACAAGACTATCGGAGGTATGTGGTGGCGATGCTAGGGAGTTTTCTGAAGGTCGACTTGGTCTTGTTCCTTTGAATAGTTCGATTTCATTCTGGAGCCTGTTAGTTTGTTTGGAAGATTAATATCGGAGGTAAGTGGTGTCGCCGACTTACCAGGGGAGGTGACGATGGTCGGAGATGCGCCGACCATCTGTGCATGTGCACGCGTTACATATTCGCGTCTGGGTTTGTGGATTATCATGGAAGAAGGAGGAAACCCGAGTCGGTTGCGTGATGTTGGTGGGTTTGACTCGGTGCAGTTTGGTGTTTGTGGTTGTACGAGTATTACTCGGGTTTGTATTCGAGTTTTATATCCTTTGGCCTTAGGAACTTGTTGTTTTGGTTGATTCTAGATTTTAAGAAACTTGATTGTTGTCAAAATAAGTTGGTGAATGAAGTTTTCAAGATTTTAAACAAAGGTTCAAGCCTAATAAAGGAAACAAGTTTTTTCAAAGATGAGTGGTATATGAGCAAATTTTATTAAGGTAGAGAAACTCAAGTTGCTAGCTTAAAGATGAAAGAATAAGGTTTGAAAAGGGGAAAAACAAACAAGTTTAAAGTTACAAATATTTATCAAGTTTCCAAAGTAAATGGTTTAAACAAGTTTTAGGAATTTAAAATTTTTAATGATTAAATTTCAAGGTAATGGTTATCCAAGTTGAGGTGTTTTTAAATGAATGAATTTCCGAGAAAGATAAACTACGCTTCTAAAATAAATTATTTGAACAAGGATGGAGTGTTTATCATAAACATAACAACTCTGGTTAATTTATAAGTTAATGATAATTAATATCAAGTTTATTAATTACTGATGAAGATTTAGGAAGTGATTAGGATAAATGATTATCTTAGAATTAATAAAGGCTTCACGGTTAGGATTATTAATTAGTTAATTATTGGATTCTTAATTAAGGGTTGTAAATTAAAGTTAATTAATTAAATATGATGAATTAATCCATGTGATTAATCAAGGTAAATTAATAATTGTAATTAATTAAAGCAATGATTAATTAAGGATAGAGATTAGAGGATCAATAATTAATGTAATAAATTAATTAGGGAGATTAATTTAAGAATAATTTAATGTAAACGATTAAGGCTAATTAATCTAATTGATTAATTAAAAGACAATTATTAAATGTATTATAAGATAATTAATCAAGGAAGATTAATTAAGATGAATCATAAATGTGATTGTAATTAATTGATGCAAAGTAAGCAGGATTAAGGTAATCCAAGAAATTTAAGATGGTAATTAATTTAAATGGAAATAAATTAAATTAATTAGGGATTGCAAATCTAACTTAAGGATGTTGAATGATATTGGATGACTTGGATTTGTTGATGTCTCTGAGGAGCGATTGAGATGTGCTGTGATATAAATAGTTTAAACTGGGATAGTGTAGGCTATCTATCTAAGATAAATTGATGAAGGGTATGATATCCTAGTTATGAATTGTTTTGTTTTAACTTAACAACTTGGAGTGGAAATGACATTGGATTCGAAGAGACCGGGGTCAGTTATTAGAAATTACCCGAAACCACTTCGAATATTAATCTAAATTACCTTATAAATTGGATATGTGAGATAAATTAGGCTGGAATGAAATAAGTTAAAGAAACTGGACATTTAATTCCGAGAACTTTTGTGTGTGATTAAAGATTGGCTATAATAAGTAAGAATTCGTAAAAGGTACGAGTTACCCGGGTAATTCGTAAACTTATAGCTTGATTTCATATTATATGGGTTTACTCACGCTGGTTTCCAGCCTGACCCGGGTGTTACTTTGGTGTAATGCTCGGGTCAGACCGAGTATTACAAATTTCAGGTAAGAGCGTTTTGGAGCTTAGGAGGCAAGCTGGATGGCTGGAACGTATGGAGTGTTTACTGCTGTGTATAGTATAGTTGGCTTGGACATGTTGTTTTAAACTGTCCGGTGTATTGTAATGATTGTAACTCTGATGTATAAAATTATAATTTTACTGATAATGATTCATCTTTGTAAAACTGTTATTTTATTTGATATTATATTTTGTCTGCTGCGAATGTGAGATGTTGGTGTTTCTATTCTTCTTTTCTTCTTTCTCTTTTCTTCTTTTTCTAACTATATGGAATTTTCGGGTTCGAAATTTCCGGGTCGTTACATCATGAAGCATAAAAGAGATCATAAATGACAAGATATGTTGAATTTACATAATTTAGAGAGCTTCATTGTCGCTAAATTGAATGGATGAAGCTACTCATTTGTGTTATCATTTCAACACTTGTAAATTTCAACATAGAAAAACAAGCAAAGTAAGAGCAAATAAAACATAAAGAGAATTAATCTGCATGCATAAAATAAATCTACAATACTAACATGAAAGAAAAGAGAGCATATAAGTATAGATAAGCATAAAAGAACAAGTAAGCATGATATAAAAACAAGTAGAAAAAGAAAAGGCTTAAGAAGCCATTTTTATTTCTCTTTTAATTTGAGGCTACAACTTGCATTCTAATATGATAAGTGATTAAAGATCCATTACATGAAAATAAGAGGGCTGTTTATACATGCACAAAACCCTAACCCATAATTTAGTGGGCTTCCCAAAATACCCTTTAAGAAGTGTGGCCACCAGGTTATCATCAGTCTCTAATTAATCCATCATCAAGTATGCATGTAACTCTAACATTCACTAACCTATGCATCATCTCCTAATTGTAGATTAAGGTAAGTGGGTAGCTAGGGTCCTCCATGATGCATGAGTTGAATTATTTCCACCTTCATTACTTTGTTTCCATCCTTGTGCATGCATCCATGAAACCCTTTTCATATCTCAATCCAAATTCCTACAAATAAAAATAAAATGTGCTAGTGAATATTCTCAAAATTAATATATGCAAAAAGTTACTATTTTACCCCCAAATTGATGTATGAATGATGACTTGAAACTTTTTTGAAATTTGGTTTTAAACATTTAAAAATACCCAATTATGACATTTATTTAAATAAAAATAGATTAAATATGGATGTAAATGTATGCACATTTATGTGCACATCAAATATCCCCACACCTATCTTTTTATTCGTCCTCAAAAAAAAACTAAGATAAATCTATTTTTATAGGAAACACGATTGCATTGAGCATATGCAACAAGCCTTTAAACCTCTAGGTGTCCCTAACAGGACGAGTGTTGTCTCTTGAGGGTTTTCAGCAAATACTACCACAAAATTCAAATGCAACATGATAAATTCCTAAGTGTAAGATTATTTACAAAGAGATGGATGCAAGTTTTGAAAATATTTACAAATGAAGAGTTTACTTTCAAATTGACACGAGTAAGTTAAATATAAGTTCTGGTCATTATAAAGAAATTTAATCATTTTACTTGTCAAAATTTCCAATAAAAATTAAGTTCTCATCACAAGTAAACTCTAGTTTGGCTAGTTGTTCGGTTGATAACATAGTGCACCTATGAAATGGATCCTTAGTTGATAATCAAAGTTTTTCAAGGTGGTATTTTCATTTCTTTTGAATACCAAGTCAAATCAAATAAGTGAAAATAATGCTCGAAATTCAATTGCTTACTCTCTTTTATTTGAAAATTTTATTGATATTAACAATATTTACATATACCTAACCAAAGTTTTAAATATTGGATTTCGGTTACATTTCATCACGTAATTTTTACACAAGTTATCTCCTATGAGGGGAGATCTCGGACGAGATGAGTACATATTGGGTGCACATCTCGGATTGACATCTCGGTTCTTATAATGCATCTCGGGAATATCTCGGATGAACTTATGTTTCTAAAATTGATGTGTCAAAAATTTGTTTAATGGTTATAACTTTCTTAGTAAAAACAAAAAACGTAACATACTTGATTTACATGGAAAGGAATATTTTTAGAAGAGTATTAACTTGATTAGCTTAATTAATTTGGTAATGATTGAATAATATCTTTTTATTCGAACATAATAAAGAAGTGAAACCTTTCGCTATAACTTATTAAAATAAAAAGTACCGAATATGTTCAAGGAGTTGGTAAATTATAATTGGATTAAGTAGTTTCTTTTGAATCAATATGAAAATAAAAAATATTATGAAAAATAAGAAAATTGTATAATTTCGGGTGAGATCTCGGATTGAGATTTGGATTCATATTTCGGACGAGGTTTGATTATCTCGAACGAGATGAGTGTCGAGGAAGATATGTAGGAGATTTGATGTCTTGTCTCATTTAAGTGTAAAAAGGAGATATCGGGCGATGTATAAGAGATTTAAAACCATGTACCTAACTCAGAAAACTTAGGCTAGATATATTACCCATGCACTACCTTTCGAGCTTACACGGGGGAAATACAGAGCATGGAGAGTGTACAAACAAGTGTGTACACCTATCGACTATAGGCGTTATTAATGAAAGAATTTTTATATACATACACCTAACTCAAATAAACTGAGGCCAGATATACCAATAATGCATTGCCTTTCGGGGTTATGTGAGAAGTGTATAGAGCATGGCGGGTGTACACACTTGCGTGTGAACACATGACTCTATCTTACAAAGATTTTTTTCCTTTTTTTTGAAGAGACGGTTTACAATATCTTCTTGGCGTTACTTAACTTAGAATTTAAAACGTTATCGCCTTTACTTTTAACCACTTATTAAACAAAGATTTCAATTAGGATATACTTCATAATTATCACCCATGAACCTTCCTATATACTAGCTAAACCATTGTTACTTGTAATCAAACTTTACTTTTATTTTTGTTGAGACAGATTTTCAAAAATTTCAACTTAATAACCAAAAAAATATACTTATATCCTATAGTGTTTCTTTTAAAAAATAAATCAAAATGCTAGAAGGAAATTTTTTTTTATAAAATTTTTGAGTTTTGGAAAGAAAACGCAAAAAATAAATCGTGAAAAATCAAAATGAAGAAGAGACTCCCCTCTCCCCTCACACTTGATTTTGACCGTGTCCCCATAGTTAATGCATGATTTAATGAGTGTAACGAGGAAAAACATGTACATATTTAAAAAAGAGGTTAACACTCTTACTAGACGTAGCATGGCTTATGAAGAATCATGAGCTCCAACTCTTGATCACACAACAACTCAAAGAACGATTTCGAATGATGACTATTGACTTTGAAAATCGATCCATCTCTGGGGTTTTATATTTCTATTGCACCGTGTGGAAAAATAGTTTGTATCACAATTGGTCCGATCCATCTCAATTTTAGTTTCTTATGTAATAAATGAAGTCTAGTTATATAAAAGAACTCTCTCATTAGGCAATTTTTTTTCTTAGGATGAACTTGTCATGAAAAACTTTTGTTCTTTCTTTGTAAAAATTTTCATTTTCATATACATCATTCCTAAGTTCTTCTAGTTCATTGAGTTGTAGTTTTCGTTTTCACCTGCTTTATAGATCAAAGTTTAAGTTCTTTATTGCCCATAATGCTTTGTGTTCTATTTCAATAGGTAAATGGCACGTTTCCCGTAAACACGTACGAAATGGAGACATCCTAAGGTTAGTTTTAAAAGCGGTACGGTAATCCAAGTGTGTCGGTTAATTTCTAAGACCAATCTTTTTGGATTTTGTTATAGGTTTTCTCCAAAAAAAATTATTTGTCGATTGGAAATTAACATTGGCCATAAGTTCGAGAACTTGTAGGTTATCGAGTATTTCTTCATTAAAGTTTCAAAAGAACAATTGCAAAAATGGGTTCTGTTATCACTTATTATTGTGCAAGGTGTGGTGAACCTCGAAAAGATGTTTTCTTTCAGGAATTTCACAACAATTCTACGGTCGTCGGCTTTATGTGGAACGGCTTCGACCCATTTCAAAATGTAATTAACAGTAAGAAGAATATAAAATTTTCCAAAAGAATTAGGAAAAGGTCGTATAAAGTTGATACCCCAAACAACAAAGATTTCGATCGTAAGAATGGGATTTAGAGGCATCATATTTTGTCGAGAAATTCTTCCACGCATTTGGCATCGATCGCAAGATTTGCAAAATTCGAATGAGTCTGTGAAAAGAGTAGGCCAATAGAAATCACACTGAAGCACCTTTTCAGTAACTTTTCAAGGACCGAAATGTTCACCGCACACTTGGTCATGACCAAACAAAAGAATTCACAATCCAGGATGCAACGTTGAACGATTTGGTCAGAACAGTATTTAAACAAGTATGGATCATCCCAATAGATGTACTTGTCATAGGATAGAATTTATATTTATCTTCTTTCGACCAAAATGATGGGATTTCCTTAGTGATTACATAGTTCACTATGTCGGCATAACACGAATCGATAAAAAAAAAGAAGTTGTTCATCGAGAAATCTTTTATTGATCGGTAAAGGTGATGGTGCATTGGAAAGACAGACAAGTGATCGGCTATGACATTGTCGAATCATTTTTTTCCCTGATTTTAAGATAAAATTCTTGTAGTATACGGATCCAACGAGTTAATCGAAACTTAGCATCCTTTTTAGCAAAAAGATATCGAAGAGCGGAATGGTCAGTGTAAATAGTAATGTGTGAGCCTATCAAATATTGTCGAAATTTTTCGAGAGCAAAAACTAGCACTAGAAGCTCTTTTTCGGTAGTTGTGTAGTTAAGTTGAGCATCGTTCAGAGTCATACTAGCATAGTAGATAACGTGAAAGATCGTTGATGCGTTGTCCTAAGACATCACCAACTGCAAAATTCAAAGCGTCACACATTATTTTTAATGGAAGATCCCAATTTGGTGAGCAAAGTACAGGAGCAGAAACGAGTTGGTTTTTGAGACATTCGAAAGCAGAAACACAATCATAATTAAAGTCTAATGGAACGTCATTTCCAAGAGGAGTCGTAAGAGGTCGAGCAATTTTACTGAAATCTTTCATAAAATGTCGATAAAAATTCATGTGTCCAAGGAAAGAGCAAAAGTCTTTAACAGATTTGGGAATGGATAGATTTGTAATCACATCGATTTTTGCCTTATCTACCTCAATGCCTTTATTTAAAATGACATATCTAAGGATTATTCCTTGAGTGGCCATAAAGTGGGATTTTCCCCCATTTAGCATTAAGTTTTTACCCTTGCATCGTCTAAGAACCAGTTCAAGATGGTGTAAACATTCAGTAAAAGTGCTTCCAAAGATAGAAAAATCATCCACAAACACTTCAAGAAAACTTTCAATCATATCAAAAAAGATGCTAACCATGCATCTTTCGAATATAGCAGAAGCATTGCACAGGCCAAAGGGCATACGTCGATACGCAAAAGTGCCAAAGGGACACATGAAAGTTGTCTTCTCTTGATCTTTGGGAGCGATTGGAATTTGGTTATAGTCGGAATAACCATTAAGAAAGCAATAGAATTCACGGCTGGCTAAATGTTCGAGCATTTGGTTGATGGACGAAGGAGGGAAGTGATCCTTACATGTTGTAGCACTTAGTTTTTGATAGCCAATGCAACCACGCCAACCCGTTTGAGTTCGAGTTGGAATAAGTTCGTTTGAGTCATTCTTGACAACATTAAGTCTAGAATTTTTCAGTGCAAGATGAATTGAGCTAAACCATGAACTTTCATAGATTGGGTAAATAATTCTTTAACAAGGAGTTTAAGAATTCAATCACGCACTGCATTCTTTATTTTTGGGTTAAGCCTTCGTTGTGCGTCACGGATAGGCTTGGCATCGTCAATCAAATGGATGCGATGTTGAACAAGAACGGAACTAATTACCTTTATATCGGTGATCGACCATCCGATTGCTTCCTTGTTTTTCGAAAGGATTGAAAGTAAGGAAGTTTCTTGATCAAAAGAGAGAGTTGCGAAAATTATGACGGAAAACGTTTCGTTGTCATCTAAGCATGCGTACTTAAGGTGATCAGGTACGGGTTTGAGGTCCAACTTTGGGGTTTCTCAATCAAAAAATTAGGCTGAGATTCGGACTCAACTGGAAGCGATTCAAATGGGAGTGTGAATTCAATCTCGTTGGGGATTTCATGAAACAATCTTTCGTACTTTGCCCCACGTTCATTATTAAGGTCAACCGTCTCGTTTTCGAAGTTTTCTTGAATTGCACTACCTTCCAACGTTTGATTACGTGGTTCACTCGATTGGCTTTCAAGATTGGAAATGTTAAGATCCAAAGGCATGTTTTCAAAAGAAATTTTCATCGAACCGTTGCGATAATTGATTAAGGAATTTGAGGTGGCTAAGAATGGTTGGCCCAATATCAAAAGAATTTGACTCGTAAGGTTAGACATAGGTTGTGTTTCGAGAATAATAAAATCAACGGGAAAAATGAATTTCCCTACTTTAATGAGCACATCCTCAGTTTCTCCTACAAGCTTCTTAATGGAACGATCAGGGAATTGAAGCATGACCTTTGTTGGTTTAAGCTCACTTAAGTCAAATTGTTCATACACGGAGTATGGAATCTAATTGAAACTTGCACCTAAGTCTATCAAGCATTTGTTAATAGTCTTGTCTCCAATTGTACACGAGACTGTGGGGCAGCCAAGATCTTTGCATTTAACCAGAATGGATTAGGACAAGACTTCACTCAAACTGGCAACTAAGAAGACTTTTTTGGGTACTTGAGTGTATCACTTTTGGGTATACAAGTCCTTAAGAAATTTATCGTAAGTTGGAATTTACTGAACAATATCAAGAAGCATGATGTTAACTTCCACTTGTTCAAAGATTTCCAACATTTTTTTTATTTGGTCCGAGTGTTTCTTTGGTCGGAGACGATGTGGAACTAGAACATGATACCCAGTAGGTGGGTCTACTTGAGTAGAAGAATTATTTTGATTGGCATTCAATTTGACGTTTGGCTCCATGTTCTGTTCAGATTCGTTTTTTGTTTAGAAGTGTCGAGAGAGGTCTCTGGTAAATTGTTTGGATTAACGACTTAATTATCAATTTTTTTACCAGAACGCACAGTTGTGATTGCATTCAATTAGGTTATGTTGTTACCTTGAACAAAATGGGCTTGATTCGAATTAGTGTTTTGATTTTTGGGATTCAGAACGGGCTGGCTTGGGAATGTGCCTCATTCACGTCCACTTACGGACGTGGCAAGTTGACTCATTTGCATTTCAAGTTTTGTCATCGATTGGATCATGTTTTGCATATACGAGGTTAACAAAAATTGCAAAATTATTGTTTGATTGGAGGCTTTGAGTCGTTGATTTAGCCAACATTTCAAGATTTTTCTCAAATGAACTCGAACGTTTATTGACTTGGGAAGAGGGAGAAAAATTTGGTTGTTGCAGTTGGTTTTGAGACGGACCCGCAAAATTATGTTGAAAATGATTGGGTTGCAAGGGAGGATTCGAAGCATTATTCAGGAATGCTTGAAAATTGGGGTGAACCATATTCATGTTGGGATTATTTTGATTCCACGCAAAGGTCGAAAGATTTGTCCAACCAGGATTATACATTGGAGAAAACAAATCATTTTTAACTTACTGAAAGCATTGAGTTGTTCCATCGTATTAGGGCACTGATCGGCTATATGTTTAGGATCATTGCATTTATAGCACATGGGTTGGGAAGCTTGGTTTTTTTTGGTTCAATGAGAAAACATTGTAGAATTTATTAATTATTGCGTCGATTTTAGCTTCCAAAGCCAAAGATGATCCAGTGTGCGCTCGATTGTGAGTAAATTGATTTTTCATTAGAACATTGCCATTGGGACGATTTTTCAGCTAGGTTTTCAAAAAATTGCCAAGCATCATCATGATGTTGGGAAAGAAAGTTGCCTTGGCACATAGATTCGAGCATGGCTCGTAAGCTGTTTTTAAGTCCATCGTATAAGATTTGGCAAAGCGTCCATTTTTCAGAGTTATGGTGTGGAAATTTTTTCAAAATCTCTTTAAATCTTTTAAAATATTTTTTGTATGAGTCTCCCTTAAATTGATGAAAATTTACGATTTCGTTTCGGATTTTAGATATTTTTTTCGAGGAGTAGAACTTTTTAAGAAAACTTTCACAAATTCTTTCCAAGTTTTGATTGAGGTTGATGGTAAGCTATACAACCATTTTTCAGCATAATTCGTAAGAGTGAATGAAATTAATTGAAATTTGATTCCGTCATTAGAAAGTTGTTGGAATTCATGGTTGTGCGAACTTGTTCGAATTTCGTCAACAAAATGTAGGAGTCATTTGCTCAAAATTGCCAAATTTTGGAAGCGTGGCAATATGGTTCGAGTGAATTTCAAAATGGTTACCAATTATGACGAGTAACGCGATGCAAGATGGAATAGAAAATCTATATCTTTCTATCTATAAAAGTTGAGGGGCGGTCTCGTTCGCCATTGTAGGAGGATCGTCTGTTCGAGTTAAACAATTAGTTGTTGAATTATGAGTCCAAGTGTTCGTTGTTATGTCACGAGTCCAAGTACTCATGCACAATTAAAAGTGGAGAAGAGAAAGAAATTAGAATCGAATTTAGAAGGAAGAAGCAAAGTTTTAGAAAATGAAGTGAGAATTTTTTTTAATATTTAATTTAAGGGAAAAAAATATTTCCTAAAAGGAATTTATATTTCAAAAGGGAAATTCGATTTTTGTTTTTGTTTTTGAATTTTCAGATTTTTTTATATGTTTTTTTATAATTTTTGAAAAGATTATATATTTTTTTATTTTTAAAAAAAGAAACTTAAGAATATTTTTTTGGATTTTTTGTTTTGATTCAAAAATATGAAAGTAAAGGATTTAAATGAATTTTTAAAAAAATAACTAAGTTAAGTTAAATTTACAATTTTTTTGTTTTGGATTTTTGATTTTTTTTCCATAAAAATGCATGAACTAATGCAACTAAATAAATGCAAAGTACTTAATTACAAATTTACTATCATTAGCAGCTCCTAAGCCGAAATTGTATACTCACACTTTGCCTTAAATCAACAAAATATTTCCTAGCGAGGTAAAAGACCGGAGTTATTGATGCACCACGAATCACCGTAGTAATGAAGCCGAAGGTTTAAGTATCTTCAGAGAAACAATCAGTATAATATTTACAAATCATCGTAATATTTATAATCGATTACTGCTCTACCGTAACCAGACACCAAGAAATAAAATTTTTCAAAGAAGACAACTGCCAAAAACAATTAAGCCCTAGGTGAGCTCATGGCACCCTTAAGTAAAATGTCTAATCATTATTATTAAAAGATTCTAAGATGAAATCCAATTTGTGGGCCAAGGAAGGGGTGATGAAATCCCTCACCATATATGGATTTGGTTATTGCCCTTAAAAAATAAAAATAAGATGAAATGAATGCAAAACAAAAATTAAACGTGTATTAACAATGAAACTATGATGAAATTTGTTTTTATTTTGAATATATATTTTTTTGAATTTTTTTATATATATAAATGCAAGCAACCAACAGTGCAAATCAAAATAATAATAATAAGGGATAAGCGCACGATAGCAGAGCGTGGAGAATTATTAGCAATTTAGTTTTTTAGCGGTAATTTTTTTTAAGAAAGTAAAGCAAGACGGTTTTTAGCAAGCACTTGTTTTACTTGCGATTTTCTGTTTTGGCAACCTGAAATTTCGAACAAGACATATACAATTGTTATATATATATATATATATATATATATATATATATATATATATATAAGGATGGAACTTAAAACAAATTAAAACAAAACGAAACGAATTAAATTTTCTTTTAAAGGTTAAAAAAAACTAAAACAAATTAAACAAAAAAAAACAAATTAAAAGAAAATGTTTTTTTACGTTTTTTGGGCTTTCAAGCCCGACCCACTAAAAATAATTCATAGTTCACACTAATAATAGATCACCGTTCAAAGTCATTGTTATATATATATATATATATATGTATATATATATATATATATATGTGTATATATATATATATATATATATATATATATATATAAGGATGGAACTTAAAACAAATTAAAACAAAACAAAACGAATTAAATTTTCTTTTAAAGGTTAAAAAAAACTAAAACAAATTAAACAAAAAAACTAAACAAAAAAAAAACAAATTAAAAGAAAATGTTTTTTACGTTTTTTGGGCTTTCAAGCCCGACCCACTAAAAATAATTCATGGTTCACACTAATAATAGATCACCGTTCAAAGTCATTGTTCAAACTTCAGAGTCACGAATAAATCCAATTCATGACACCAACTCGTATTCACAAAAATCCAATTCATGACGAATTCAAAATCATAAATAAATTCACAAAATCGCAACCCAAATTTCCACAACCGAAATCGAAATTGAAATCGAAATCAAAAAGAAATCGTAGAGTGTGGATTTGGGCAAGTGAATAAATTGGGGAAGGCGATTCGGTTCGATTGGGTTGTTGAATTGAATTTGAAGGTCGCGGGAGATGATTTAGGGTGAGGGCGACGTTAGGGTTGCAGTGGTCTAAGTCAGTGGCTTGTGAAAGCTTGAACAGAGGTGGAATGACAGTGTATAAGCAAGTAGCAAGTAACTGTTGATTGAAGGAATTTGGTGAGATGGAGCATGCAGCAGTGACTGGGAAGTATTGGAGTTTGCAGGGGATCGTATATGAAGTGATATGTGATGATAAGTTGGTTATATTGTTGGTTGTTCCGGTAAGCAGTGTGGCGAGGATGGTGGACTTAGGAGGCAGTGAAGTGATCAGGGATGAAAGGCAGATGTGATGGATGTGAGAAGTTTGTAGCAAGGGGCTGATGTAAGTGGTGATGGGTGATGTAAGTGTATGGCAGTGGAGTGTGGTGGCATTGTTGCTGTAATATGGTTAGTGGTTGGTTGAAGTTGTATGGTTTGGTTGGTGATGAAATTATGTGGTAGGTGATATGTGGGTATGTTGGTTAGAGGGGTATATGTGAACAGTTGCTGTAGTGTGCACAAAGAAGATGCACACGGGGGTGTGCATTGTGCACTGTGCAAGGTCGACAATACTGAAGTGGTATAGGCAACAGGGGATAAATGAAAGGGATTTGCAGTATGTAATGAAATGAAATGCTGAGGTATTTGGGATGAAAGTGACCTATGAAGGGGAGTTGTAGAGGTAGGTTGAGTATTGCAGTGAAGATGAGTTGATGCTTGAAGTTTGGGGATAAGAAGGAAGCGGCCGTTGTGTATGAACTGGTGGTGAATATTGCAGAGTTGTAGGCAGTGGAGGAAATGATGTTGTAGGAAGAGGGGGAGATGATGTTGAATGGAGCGTTGGACAGTGGACAGTGGACAGCAGAGGGTAAGGCAGTTTGATATGGTCGAGAGGGATGGTTTATTGGTCAGTTGTGCACTGTGCTATGTGCACAGACAGTTAGATGGATATAAAGAAGTGAAGAATTGAGGTAGTAGTGATGTTTTGTTGTGTACGTGTATAGTAGAAAGTTTGGATGTGGGTTGTGCAGTAGGAAGTTGATAGTCAGATGGTTAGAATGACTGTGGGATAATGAAAGGAAATGCAGTGATACAGATGCTTAGAATTTGAAGCGTGGATGTTTTATCTAGATGGTTTGATGGTTGGAACTACTGTAGGAATGCAGCAAGGAAAGCGAATATAAAGGGAAGTTGATGAGTTGTAGCACTGTTTGGGGTAGTGATAGGGCAATGAGGGGTAGTTGTTGTTGAAGACAGTTAGACAGGGAAGTGAGTGTTAGGTGGTGCAGTGATATGATAGGTAGTGGGATGTATGAATCAGGTGGTGGTGCGACGCAGCGGTTAAGCTCTGATACCAATTTGACGCAGCGGTATAAACTGATAGAACGATAGATGCCCAATTCCGTTGATCGTGACGATACCGGAATCTAGCTATCTCCAACCCGTTGATCTCGCAAGATACCGTGTTGAAAGATCTACAATTCGATCGTTGATCACTCGCAAGTGATACCGAGAATTGGCTTTTACTTCGTTGATTCACGCACGAATAACCCGAAGAAGGAAAGAAGAAGGAGATCACACTCAACATCAACAATGGTGGCAAAGGCACACACACAAATTTTATACAAAAATCAACTCCTTTGTACAATGACAACACACCCCTATTTATAGAAATTACAACACAGCAAGCGACCCAACATAGGCGACTTAACAGTACACAAGTTACAACATCACATGCGACCCAACATTACAACACACGACCTGCGACTTAACAATACACGACTTAACAATATACGACTTATCATTACAACACACACGACATAACAACATACACATACGACATAAGAAAATAGACAACTTCAGGAGCGACTTAAGTGTCATGAGCTTCAGGAACGACATAAGGAATTAGCGACATAACATATGCATCCTAAGATAGTAGCACAGCTTCAGGCGACTTAGCGACTTAGCGGCTTAAGAATTCAACGACTTAGCGACATAAGGAAATGCGGCATAAGTGATTGGCGACATAAGTGATTGGCGACTGAAGGCAAGCGGCATAAGTTAAACGACTTAAAGAATGAGCGACATAAGAAGATAGCGACATAAGTGAACGGCTTTGATTTCTTGAGTCGGCAAGTGACTTAAAGTTGCGGCATAAGGGTTTGGCATACGATCGTTATGTCGCGGGTGACTTAAGACCAAGCGAACGACTTAAGACCAAGCGACCTATGTTGGTTGAGCGACTTAAGTCGTTATGTCGCATTTGTTCTGCCTGCGCTGCATCATCTCTCTCGTTATGTCGCGGGCGACTTAAGGCAAGCGAACGACTTAAGACCAACTAGCGACTTAAGGCGGACGACTTAACATGGTGCGCTGCATCATCCTCCCCTGGTTGAAAAGAATTCGACCCCGAATTTACACTTTCTTCATCTTCGACATACTCATTCTCATGATATGGAATCAAGTGTTTGACGTTGAAAACGTCAGCAGTATGAATATGATCCGGCAATCTTAATTGATAAGCATTCTCATTAATCTTCTTTACGATTTCCAAAAGACCAATCTTTCTAGCAGCTTGCTTGTTGTAAGCACCAATAGGAAATCGATCCTTAGTCAATACTGCATACACAAAATCTCCTTCTTTGAATTCAACATGTCGTCGTTTGATATCTACGGATTGCTTGTATTTCTCATTCGCCTTAAGCAATCGTTCCTGCACAACTTTGTGGCATTCTTGCAATTCATTCACAAGATCACTAGCTCGCTTGATCACTCCTTTCTGCTGTGGTACTGTAGATAAATCCAATGGTCCCTTAGGAATTGTCGAGTAAACGACCTGAAATGGACTGAACCCAGTGCTACGATTAACTGCATGGTTGTGTGCAAACTCAGCTTGACACAGCTTGGAATCCCAACTCTTCAAATTGTCATTCACGAGGCATCTCAATAGATTACCTAGGGATCTATTCACAACTTCTGTCTGTCCATCCGTCTGTGGATGATAAGCACTACTAAATTTCAGCTTTGTCCCGACCATTCTCCATAGACTCATCCAAAAATGACTCAGAAAACGAGTATCTCTATCCGATACAATGGATTCAGGCAACCCACGAAGTCGATAGATCTCTCTGAAGTATAACTGTGCACCATTAACAGCATCTGCCGTCTTCTTGCATGCGATAAAATATACCATTTTTGACAAACGATCAACCACCACATAGATAGAATCATTGCCACGTTGCATCCTCGGCAAACCCAATACAAAGTCCATACTAACATCCGCCCATGGTTTAGTAGGTATAGGCAACAACATATATAAACCTGCATTTGTCGCGGTCCCCTTTGAAACTTGACAAATATGGCACCTCTGAACAAACTTTTCAATATCCTTCCTCATTGACAGCCAAAAGTAAGACTTTGAGATCAACTGCATAGTACGGTCGCGACCCACATGTCATTCTTCACGCAATTATTTGATGATTTTCATTCGTAGACTGCAATCTGGAATACACAACTGATTTCCTCTGAACAGAAAACCTTCAACCGGCATATATCCATCCATGTTTCCCTGCTTGACTTTGTCTAGGATCTTGGAAAAATATGAATCTGAAGTAAGAAAATCTGAAAGTAAGTCAAAACCCATCACCTCTACTCGCATGGTTGTTAGTAAATTCTCCCTCCGACTCAATGCATCGGCAACGCGATTAGTTACTCCAGACTTATGCTTTACGACAAATGTAAATTATTGCAAATAAGCTATCCACGATGCATGCCTAGCTGCAATTTTAGTCTGCCCTTGTAAATGTTTCAACGCTTCATGGTCCGTATACAAAACAAATTCTTTGTGGAACAAGTAATGTCTCCAATGCTTCACAGCCTGCACCATAGCATAAAACTCCACATCATAAGTACTATATCTCATCTTTGCTCCAAAAAGTTTTTCACTGAAATAGGCAATTGGACGATCCTTCTGACTCAACACTCCTCCAATTCCAACTTTCGATACATCCGTATGTAACTCAAATAGTAACTGAAAATCTGGCAACACTAGAATCGGTGCTGAGGTTAAAAGTTCCTTGATTCGTTCAAAAACATATCCTGCCTCTTTCGTCCATGAAAACTTCTTTCCTTTCATACAATCAGTAACAGGGGCCATTACACTACTAAAGTGCGGTATAAATCTTCGATAAAATGAAGCTAACCCATGAAAACTTCTGACTTCTGTTATAGTTTTGGGCTGTGGCCAATTTCTGATTGCGGTTACTTTATTCTGGTCCACTTGTATCCCTTCCTTAGACACGACATATCCTAGAAATAGAATACTTGGCGTCATGAACACGCTTTTCTTCGTCGCTGCATAGAATTGTTCTTGACGAAGAATAGTTAACACCTTTCGCAAGTGTTGAATGTGCTCCTCTGTGCTCGCATTATATATCAAGATATCATCAAAGTAGACTACAACAAACTTCCCGATGTAAGGTCTAAAAATTTGATTCATCACCCTCATAAATGTACTTGGTGCATTAGATAGACCAAATGGCATGACCATCCATTCATATAATCCTTCCCGAGTCTTGAATGTTGTCTTCCATACATCACCTGGTCTTATGCGAATCTCATGATAACCACTCTTAAGATCGATCTTCGAAAAAATTACAGATCCACTAAGTTGATCCAATAGATCATCAAGCCTTGGCATAGGAAATCTGTATCTGACAGTTATTTTGTTGAGTGCCCTGCTGTCGGTATACATTCTCCATGAACCATCTTTCTTCGGTACCAACAGAGCTGGTACAGCACACGGACTGAGACTCTCTCGAACACGCCCTTGCTCAAGCAACTCCTCAACCTGTCTCCTCAACTCTTCATGCTCCTTTGGACTCATACGATAATGCGGCCTATGCGATAAAACAACACCAAGCACTAGATCAATTTGATGTTGTATATCCCTCAATGGCGGTAATTTCTTGAGTAATTCCACAGGAAAGACATCTTCAAATTCATTCAACACTGGTCTAACCTCCGCAGGAATTTCACGATCTTCACTTGCTTCATACCCAATCGACATAAACATTTCAGCACTATCTTTCACTTCTTCAACAAATTCTCTCGTAGATAATAGACTAGTTGATTCCACTTTCTTCTCTGACTTGCTTTCACTTTGTTCACGCTTCTTAGGAACTAAGGTAATTTGAGTACCTTCGAACATGAAACTGTAGCTGTTGGTGCGACCATTATGTTGTACAGCTCTATCATATTGCCATGGTCTTCCCAAAAGTAAATGACACACATCCATATCAACAACATCACACCATATATCATCTTTGTACTTCTTCCCAATAGAAAATGTAACAAATGCTCGTCTTTCCACTGTCACTTCTCCACCTTTCTTCAGCCATGCTAGTTTATAAGGTCTAGAGTGTTTTTCAGTCTTCAAACTAACTTCGTGACGGCTTCTTCAGTAATAATGTTATCACAGCTTCCCGCATCAATAACAAATCGACAAACTTTTCCAGGATAGTACACGTAGACTGAAAAATATTGCTCCTCAGCCAACTAGAATCATTATCATGCTTTGGCACTAAACAAGACCTCCTTATCATCAAGTTACATCCTTCGTCTCCTGACACAACTTCTTCATCTTCATCAAACTTCGATGGTTGAGTATGTTCAATTTCAGCTTCAACATCCTCATACTCACATTCCTCTGCAACTAATGCTCTCTTCTTTGGCTTTGTACATTCATTACTTTTATGGCCAAACTCTTGACAATTATAGCACTTGATACTATTGTTGACCATCGCTTTAGCGGCCTCATTGACAATTGGTTTATTGACTGTCTTGGAAACATTAGCACTGCTAATAGCACCCTTAGTCTGGATGTTAAAACCTGCAAACACACCACTTCCTTGTCTCCCTTGTTTCTCCCAAGCTAGAGCTTTTCGTTGTGCTTCAGCAACAGACATTGGATTAAACATATTGACCATGTCTTGAATTTGCATTCGTAACCCTCCGATATATCTAGCCGTTAGCTGCTCCTCAGTTTCCATAATATCATTCCTTGCAGTCAATTGGTAGAATTCATCTGCATAATCATTCACTGACTTCGTCCCTTGTCTCAAATTCTGCAAACGTTGATACATAAGTGATTGATTAATTATACGGCAAGAAAGTTGCTTTCATCATCTTTCTCATCTTCTTCCAAGTAACAACCTTTGATTTTTCCATTTTCTCCCGAGTTAGTTTAGTTTGTTTCCACCAAGCCATAACTCTTCCCTTTAGCCTTGTAGCAACTAATTGGACTTTGCGATTCTCAGGCATCTCCTTGAATTTCAAAATTTCTTCAACACTTGACAACCAATCAATAAATTCTTCTGCTTGCATACCACCTTTGAATTCTGGAATTTCCATCCTCATACTTGACTCCCATTTACGATCATTTTCTGAATCCGGATATTGGTTTCTCACTTGGCCTCGATTTCGATAATGAATACTACCTCCATCACCATCCTCCTCAAAATCATATGTATGTCGGTATCGATCCTGACCATCTACATCTCTACGACCATACATGTCTCTTCTACCCTGTCTTTCAACATCACGATATGGTCCATTCTCAAACCCACGTTGAGTTATTCTCTCTTCACTTGGATACCGATGGTGGTCTCGCATCATTGAAACTGATGATTCTCTCCTATCTCTATAAGATTGGGGTGACATCCTCCTTTCTCCCGAAACCAATGGTGAAACCCTGTTTCCACTCTGGTTCGAAACTGGCGACGTTCTCCTTTGATTGCGATTCATTTCTTTCATCAACTTCTCCAACTTTTTAATACCCTCATTGAACTTTTCATTGATACGCTGCTCAATCTGCTCAACTTCTTGTCTTCTATACAAATCTTCAACATTTTGATGGCGATTGGCACGTCTCGGAGGCATGATTATTAAACAATCTCATATCTCATTTTTGATCTAACTTTAATCTGGCTCGACTTTAACTGGCCTTGATCTTACTTAGCTCTGATACCAAAAAGTGACGCAGCGGTTAAGCTCCGATACCAATTTGACACAGCGGTATAAACTGATAGAACGATAAATGCCCAATTCCGTTGATCATGACGATACCAGAATCTAGCTATCTCCAACCTGTTGATCTCGCAAGATACCGTGTTGAAAGATCTACTATTCGATCGTTGATCACTCGCAAGTGATACCGGGAATTGGCTTTTACTTCGTTGATTCGCGCACGAATAACCAGAAGAAGGAAAGAAGAAGGAGATCACACTCAACTACAACAATCGTGGCAAAGGCACACACATAAATTTTATTCAAAAATCAACTCCTTTGTACAATGACAACACACCCCTATTTATAGAAAATACAACGCAACAAGAGACCCAACACAGGCGACTTAACAGTACACAAGTTACAACATCACATGCGACCTAACATTACAACACACGACCTGCGACTTAACAATACATGACTTAACAATATACGACTTATCATTACAACACACACGACATAACAACATACATATACGACATAAGAAAATAGACAACTTCAGGAGCGGCTTAAGTGTCATGAGCTTCAGGAACGACATAAGGAATTAGCGACATAACATATGCATCCTAAGATAGTAGCACAGCTTCAGGCGACTTAGCGGCTTAAGAATTCAACGACTTAGTGACATAAGAAAATGCGGCATAAGTGATTGGCGACTGAAGGCCAGCGGCATAAGTTAAGCGACTTAAAGAATGAGCGACATAAGAAGATAGCGACATAAGTGAACCGCTTTGATTTCTTGAGTCGGCAGGTGACTTAAAATTGCGGCATAAGGGTCTGGCATACGATTGACATACTCGTTATGTGGCGGGCGACTTAAGACCAAGCGAGCGACTTAAGACCAAGCGACCTATGTTGGTTGAGCGACTTAAGTCGTTATGTCGCATTTGTTCTGCCTGCGCTGCATCATCTCTCTCGTTATGTCGCGGACGACTTAAGGCAAGCGAACGACTTAAGACCAACGAGCGACTTAAGGCGGACGACTTAACATGGTGCGCTGCATCATGGTGGATGTATTTGTGATAGTATGGTTGGCAGTTTTGGAGTTGTATGTTGAATGTGGGCAGGGAGATGGTTGTTCAGAAGCAAGCTGCTTGTGGCTGTTGTGGTGCACAGTTTAATGGAGATGGTCAGCGATGTTGGAAGGTGTGGTGGCTGCAGTGGTGTAGCAAGGGTTGAAATGAAGCAGTATGAAGTTGTATTGCACAGAGAATGGTAGCTAGGCTTGGTTTGTGTGCAAGTGAATAGATGGGAGGGGAAGCAACAAGTATGCGGTGAACAGTTGAGATGTTGAGTTGTTGTGATATAAAGTAGACAGTGGGGGAGTTGAGTTGTGCACAATGAAATATGCACAGCGCACAGCGGGGAAGTAAAATGTATGTAAAAAAATGAAAATTGTACCTTGCAATAAAATAAAATATTTTTGTTTTGTTGTGAAGTGCACTTGTGTATTTTTTTTTATTTGTTTTAAATAGAAGCAAATGCAAATAGAAAAAACAACAGGCACACAAACAAAATAAAAAAAATCACACACAAACACACAACAATAATTTTAAAAAAAAAATGCAAACTAACACAAAAAATGAAAACACACAAAAATCAAACAAAAATAATTCAAAGACTAAAAATTTAAATCAAATTAATTCCCTGGCAATGGTGTCAAAACTTATTTAACGGCAAATTTTTCTTCGAATTAGAAAATAGCCGCTGAAATTTTAAATAAAATAACCGCGAGCGCACGACCTAAAATTTAGTACGTGGTCAATCCGTAGGGAATTTAACGATTTAAAAATTCAACTCAGTCAAATTAAACCAAACTTGAAATTGTTCTTATGCTAAAAAAATGTAAAAATGTTAGAACAAAAGTGATTGAAAATATGAGATTAGAAAACAATTTAGAGGCAAATCCACTCTCATATATTTGTAAATCAACATACGAATAATCTATGATCTCCCTATTTTGATTTTAAATGGAATTAGTGATACATTTATCATAAGTATGGTTCATTTATGTTATTAATTAACATAACCTAAGCCATCAAACTATAATACAATACATAAAACGACTTATCAATTGTAATGAAAATGAAGTCAAAGCAAAAGCTATTTTAAGTATAATCTATTTACGATTGTATTTAATAACATAAATCATCAAATTTTGTTTCTTCCTTAAGTTCATAATCAAAAATCAATTAGTAAAATGATGATGTAAATTGTGTTTATGTTTGAATAAGAATAGCCTATTTGTAATTAAAACATAGGGTTTCAAGTTCATTTTATAAACTCATACCAAAATCAAACTCTCCATAAAGCATAAAAGAGATCATAAATGACAAAATATGTTGAATTTACATAATTTCGAGAGCTTCATTACCCATAATTGAAGAGGTTTAGCTGCTCACTTGTGTTATCATTTTAACACTTATAAATTTCTACATAGAAAAAGAAGTGATAAGAGCAAATAAAATAATAAGAGAATTAATCTACTTGCATAAAATAAATCTACACTAATAACATGAAAAAAAAGATAGTATATAAGTATAGATAAGCATAAAAGAACAAATAAGCGTGAAATAAAAACAAATAGAAAAAGAAAAGGCTTAAGAAGCCGTTTGTATTTCTCTTTTAATTTGAGGCTTTGCATTTTAATATGATACTTGATTGATGATCCATTACATGAACATAAGAGGGCTATTTGTACATGCATAAAACCCTAACTCATATTTTAGGGGGCTTTCCAAAATATCATTTAGGAAGTGTGGCCACCAAGTTATCATTAGTTTTTAATTAACCCATCATCAAGTATGCATGTAACTCTAACCTCTACTAACTTGTGTATTAGCTCCTAATTGTAGAATAAGGTAAGTGGTTAGGTAGGGTCTCCATGATGCATGTGTTGAATTATTTCCATCTTCATTCATTTGTTTCCATCCTTGTACATGCATATTTCCATGAAACCCTCTTCATATTTCCATCCAAATTCCTACAAATAAAAATAAAATATGCAAGTGAATATTCTCAAAATTAATATATGCGTAAAATTACCATTTTACCCCCAAATTGATGTACGAATGATGACTTGAAAGCATTTTTGAAATTTGGTTTTAAGCATGTGAAAACACCCAATTATGACATTTATTTAAATAAAAATATATTAAATATGGGTGTAAATATATGCACATTTACTGCACATCACGATACCTATGGGATCTTCTCCTTTTTGTATTATATTTAGCCTTCAAGTTTCATGCGAATTTGATTAGTATAACTTTGGTTATACATCAACCATTATAGTAATATTTGATGTCTGATTCTGGCCGATCCCTCTAGAAAGAAGAGGGCCAATCCCTCTTGTTTGTGATTTTTAGGCTGTGGTCCCCAAGGTGACTCTCTAAGGTCCCCTCTTCTTATTTCCAAAGTTTCATGTGTATCTAACTTCTAGATTTTGAGATATCGATCGTTTTCTGTTAAGTTGCAGTATTTAGATGAATTAATCCGATATCTTTCGTAGAGAGGGATCGTACCCGATCCCTATTCTAGGTTAGTTTATATTCCATACTTAGAATATTCTATAAAGCATATCTCTTGATTTTGTTCAATCGTGGCTTCTTATTATCATTTGTACTTGATTTCTATACTCAGAATCATTGCTCGGGTCTACTGGCCTTGATGATAGTTGAGTCTAACTTGTGCAGTAAGTTCAGATATAGCCGAGTCAAAATGCTAGATAACAACTGTTATCAGTCGTACGTGTGCTGAATTTGGTGTGCTTTTCTCTCCGACTGAACCCCTTCCTTATAAGGTTCAAACTTAGTCTTCACCAATGAAATTTAAGGAACTTGTTAGAATGGCTGTACAGTCTTCATCCATTGCCTTCCTGGCTCATTGTCGCTTCTAGCCAACTTGGACGATCATCTTCTCTTAGTTCATAAAAAACTCTTATCTATACGTTTCCCTACCTATTTGGCTAAATTTTAGAAGTTATGAATTCCATTTCAGACTTAGATAATTGTACTCACTAGGTGGGAAAACATTTTCTCCTTCTTCCAAACGCCTAAACCTTCCGAAAAAAGTGATAGTGCTAAGTGACAAGATTTCTTTACTACAAAATGAAATAAAGGATATCATCTCTAAAAGAGATTCAGTTATACTCGAAAAAGATAATTTGATTTCTTCCCTTCAAAAGGGAATATATAAGTATTGTTGCTAAGAGAGACGAAGTTATCTACGAAAAGGATAAGCTAACATCTTTGCTTGCCGAGGAATAAAATACCAACCAGTTACTAGAAGAGAGGATAAAATTTTGGGAGACTGAACTTGATTTAACTTCTGGACTTAAAGAAAATGTGGAAAGGGTGGCTAGAGAAAACGTTGAGTTGACAAATATGAACACCGAGCTAGTTTAAGAGAATGAGTTGCTTAACAAGCGGCTTGAGAGAAAATCCTGCCATTTGGATCATTCGAATGATATTATTATTAATGCCAAAAATAAGATTGCCAATTTCCTAAATGTTGGTCTTTCGAGGATCAAGGAAGAATGTTACGATGATGCTTTATTCGTGGCATATGCCAATAACATCTGGAAGTGTCCGGATCTTGATTTCCCATCCCAAGCGGCGATCAATGATACGTGGAAAATATAATTTAGCTTGAAATTTAAGAAAGACATGGAGACCCTTGATATGGAATTCCCCGCTAAGGAGAGAATCAGGGCCGAGGGGTGGTTAGCATTTGATGATGCTCCTAGTGATGAAGATTCAACGCCAGATGGTAAAGGAGATGGCAATAAGGATAATGATGGTGATGATAAAGATAATGATGACGACAATGATGACCATGAAGATGATGATGGTTCTAACGAGGAAGATGGAAATGATGAAGCTAAAAATGATGGAAATGAGAATGAGGATGATAATAATCGCCATGATGCTTACAGTAGTGGTGATTAGGATGGTGAAGTGGACCCATCCGACCAGCCAGATGATAAAGATGGAACTGGTGATTCTAATCAAGCCTATCTGCTCAAGATGCTGAAACTGCTGCTACACTAGCCGTTCACAGAAAGATCTTTCGGGCAAAGGCAGTGCATCTCAAAGGAAAAAACCAGTGAGAGAGAAACTCCATCGCCTCTAGTTTTTTCTTCTCAAGTATAACTTGGTTTATACAAATACTTTTGAACTTAAAGTATTTTAGTTAATTCATTGATTACTTTAATTAAAGAGAAAGTCGAAATACTATTATGATGCTCTTCATGAGAAGAAATGAATGGATATAGACCTGTTAGAAAGAGAGATGGATAAGGAAGTGCAGGAGTACAACTTATCTTGGAAAATACCACGACCTTGTTGGGAGCGCACTAAAACTGAGACATTTTAAAGAACAAGAAATTGCTCCATGAATGAAGAAGGCTCACGAACATCAGGAAAAACTTTTGGAGGAAAACGCCGAATTGATGACTCTTTTCTGGATGCTCAGAGATGATAGGGATACTCTATTGGAGTTTATATACAAAACTTATCGCGGGAATATAATCAACGATTTCTCTTATTTAGGCTAGAAAAGAGGAAGATAATCCGGTGACTATATCCTAGATATTTGAATGAACTGGGACCTCCTGATCCTCACCTTTGGGAGTGTTGGAACCTTCTAAGTCGATCCTATTCCCCTCAAATCACCCTCTCTTTCCCTAAAAAAATTAAATATAATAAAGAGAGGTTTATTCTTTAAGTGTATAGGAATTCTATTTAGTATGAACCAGAGTAACTTGTATAAGTATTGTGTACTACTGGGTTTACTTTATGAATGTTATTATTTTAGTTTATTAATTCTTAGTTTAATTTTGACATATTGCATCGAGTAAAGGTTTTTCAAGCAACTCTGCTCCTAAGGACATCTTGAGTAAATATGTTAGGTTAGGGAGAGAGATTTCAAAGAAAACTTCTATTTTAGAATGTCGAAGTTAGCCGGACATCGTGTCCTTCAAGGTTTATAGGAAGTTTATATATGGTATCCAAGTTTCTGCTTTGAATTCCTAGGTAATGTAGAAGATAGGATACTCAAGGAAATTCGATCATATCACACAAAATTAATATGTGGCCATGATAACTCTCCAGTCGGAGAATAGTACTATCGTTGATATCCTCCTATTTACACGCTAGAAGGCATTAAGGCTCCTTTCGACTGTAGACTTACTTTGGTCGCTAGATCGCTATAAAAAGCTTAGATTGCAGTCTTAAAACTCTAAATACTAGTAATATGTAATTTGTAGTGTGACCTATCTTTGAAAAAATACACTATGTTATCTTGACTTTTTTCTCTTTGATTTGTAAACTTTATTGTTGTTGTAATGAAAAGATTGTTTTTGCAGGTGTTAACACTTTTTTCGAAAAAGACATGCAATTATCAATTATGCCCGCTCTTACAAAATCTCACTCACGATTGATTGATCTCAAGGATAGGTTGGTAGCTGATTTCGAACAGAGGAGTCCTTGTAAGGATGCCTCTGCCATCAAATTTCGAAATAATTAAGAAGCACAAAAATGCCATAGGAAGTATCTACTTCAAAGTGTGATCGTCAAAGGTTTTAAAGAACAAATCACAAGCTTGGAAGCTGAATCCAAGAAGAAGAATGAAATAATTTCTAGATTTGAGAATCAAATAAAATCCAAGTTTTCGGTTGTCTTTGATACTAAAATAGCTAAGCTTCATCAATGAAAAGTGATCTCGAGATGGATCTGTCAAATAGTCAGGCCTATCGTAAATCTCTAGATTTTGTTATGGGTGAAAGTATTCTGAACCTATCTTCTCCCACTGCTCCTGCTACTCTAAATGTCGGTGGGACAACCAGATCTTGTTCCTTGGAGATTTGAGAATTTTTGACTTTGATAAACCCTCTTCGAGTATAAGTAATGAGGTGATCTAAAAGTGGAGTAGAAAAGTTAAGTTTGAAATTATGCAACATTTGGACAAGCAATGGAAATAAAAGACATCTCAACGCCATATTGAATATGAAGATAAGATCCAAAGA
This sequence comes from Allium cepa, assembly GCA_030765085.1. Classification (NCBI taxonomy): domain Eukaryota; kingdom Viridiplantae; phylum Streptophyta; class Magnoliopsida; order Asparagales; family Amaryllidaceae; genus Allium; species Allium cepa. The sequence continues at coordinate 683,200,343 of CM060938.1, forward strand.
CTGGAGCGCGAAGAATATTTTCTTAAGAAAAAAGTCAAGGAACTGGAAAGCTAGATCAAGACATAAATGGTGCTAACAAAGCTTTTAATCATGCTCTGAAGAGTCATATGAGGCCATTAATGATGCCGACATGATTCAAAAGAAAGAGAAAAAGATTAAAGATGTTCTCAGTGAGGCTATTCATGTCATTGATCCTTTATTTTCTAAGAATCTTGATAAAGTAGAATCGAGCCTCTAAATTGGAAACTTATTTGATCTTTTTGTACCTATAAATTTATAGATAGTGTAATATATTGTAAGATTATTTTGTAAATTAAAAAGAGATTACCACAGTTGTAGTTTTGGAATTGAGTTATGTCCTTCATACTCGAACCAGAATTAAATAGTAAACTAGAGATCCAATCTGGTAAAAATAATAAATGACCAGAAATTCTCATTTGATGATGGTTAAATAATAGACGTTAATTAGCTCGTACTGTTTTCCGATTCTAAATTTTGGCTGATCTTACTCTAGAAGACTAATTATTTGATTCTCTTTACTTTATGCCACCCTCCAAGCTTCAGATATTTTTAATCCTTTGTGTGCAACTTTCAAGCTTCGGATATCATTAATGTGTGCCACTCTTCAGGCTTCGGGGATCGTTAATCCTTTGTGTGCCACTCATCGAGCTTCAGATATCGTTAATCTTTTGTGTCCCACTCTTCGAGCTAAGATGTCTTAGTCCATTATTTTGACCCCTTACTACCATCTTAAGTGATGAATCAAGTTGTCCAGTGCGTTTGGTTGAATTTTATCAAGAAGGACCAAAGATTTACTTGACCTCCATTTAGGAGGCTCTTCAAGCAGGCCTTATAGGCGGGATTGAAGGCTGGTTCGGTGCTTTTGCCTAGCCATTATTAGGCGGGACCAAAGGCTTACTCCATCCTCCCTCTAGGAGGTGCTTCAGACAGACCTTATAGGCGGGAATGAAGGCTGGTCGGTGCTTTGACTGGCCCTTTTGAGCCGATGTCAAAGGCTTACTCTATCCTCCATCTTGGAGGTGCATTAATATGGCGAAGTTGGAAGTATCAAGGGCTTGCAGATGCTTTAGCTTGGCCATTTCTGGCACGACTAATGACTTCCTCTGACCTCCCTCTAGGAGGTGTTTCGATCTGGCCATCTTAGCATGGTCAAATGCTTTCTACATCTTAGGTAGTTCTCATGTTTAAGGAGAATCTTACTCCTGACTATGTAGAATCACTTATTTTTATTACTGAATTGATTGAATATCGTTTTACAAAGTCATTGAGCTTGCCTTGACTTAGAAAACTGATGATCTTTCCCTCTAAGCCTCTACACTGGTTGGTGTCCTGTTCATTTGAAAGGTCGTAAAAGCAGTATGAATTCCCAAGGTTCCTTTCGAATTAGGGCCATTCTTCTACGAAGGCCAATAATTTAGATCATCCTCTATCAGGAAGTAAATGTTTTTGAGAGAAATAGTAAGGACACAATTCATCAGGAATCTAGATTTGAATGCTGGCTTTCTGGATTATCGCCTACCTTTTTTGTTGCTTACCATCGGTATTTCATAATCTATTATCAGCTTCCTATTTAATGTTCTTTAAATTTCACCAGGAGTTAATGATTGATTCATTATTCCATGCTACTTCTGAGCGAAGGCATCAAAGTCCCTTGTTATCTTATCTTCAAATATAGTCCCCTTGGCCTGGAGTTGAATAGCTCTTTTTATCCTTAGAAACAAATTATTCTTCTCTGGAGTACTTTTCCCCAAGGTAAAAAATGGAGTTGGGACCACATGGAATGGATTTATGCTCCAATTATCCGAATCATAGGGAGCTATTTGTTTCTTTCTATTTATGATTTACAAGGCCTTCTATCTTAGAGCTTGTTCTTCGTAGGATCGAGGATCAACATATATTCGATAAGCGAGACTAACTGATCGAGGTTCTGAGGAGCCTTGCTCATATTTCTCAATACGATCAAACAACATTGTATCAGAGCTTTAGGTTACTTAGAATATGGTAGGAATAAAATTGGTATGGGTGAGCTATGGCCAAGCATTCGATGAAGTCGGAAGTTCAGGTCCTCCTTCTTGGACCAAAAATATTAACGAATAAATTTTTCAACACCCCAAAGTGTAAAAGTAATGAATTTTTTAAAGAAGAGTCCTGTCGAGGTCAATAGAAATCATCAAGGTTGGGCATGATGTTGTTGAAGTTATCGAGGTCAGGTATGAATTCATTGGAGTCAACAAGGTTAGATGTGTTTATATGTGTCAAGTTTCAGCTTTGATATCGAGATCTATGAAGTTATCGAATATGAAGTTATTCAAGTGGTGGTTAACAATGAATTCGGCGTGCTTCTAATCAATAACAAAGCTCAATGAGGTTATATCAGTGTACACAACAATGTTGTAAACTTGATCAAAACTCGATATGATATGTATAGATATAAATTGTAGCTCAAACCAAGCTAATTAACATTCTCTTTATTAATTGAACAAATCATTGTAGATACAACACTTTCAATATCACAATGGACAAAACCCCAACCCAATTTAGGGTTTGAAATGAGTAAGAAGTTAAACAGAAGAATTTGACCCCCTAAAACGAAGACCCTTAGTCCCTATTTATAGAGTTTGGCGGATGGTAAACTTCAGCATCCCTAGATCTTGGCATCTCTAGCTTTGAGTGTCAAAGGTGAATTCTCTATCGGCCTCGACATAAATAGTATTGATGCACATCGAAGTATGTACAATCACACCTTCCTCAACATAGTCTTCGTAGCTCCAATACTCGATGCCAACACTTTATTGTTGATATAATATGATGTTGACCTTGTTGATGGACATCAACATTGGTAGATATCGATATTGCATGAAGAGATATATGGTGCTTTCCATGAGGCTTGATGACTCGACGGTGTTGATCCTCGGTGAGCTTCAACCACAACTGTTTGCAAATTGGCGAGGATGTTAAGTTGGCGGCTTGGTGAAACTCGATGAGCCTAATAGCTTTGATATTGTTTGAAGTCGTCTTTCACAACCTCTTGACCATGTTTATTGATGTCGACATCATTGTGCCAATGATGCCAAGGTTGGTGATATATAACGCTCAATTGATGATGATAATGATTATATCATCTTTTGTTGCATCCATGCTATCATCGACATCGTCGTATCCAACAACGTTGAATTTGAATTTTTGTAAGACTTCCTCGATGACAATATGGTAGTAACAGTAAGCACTCAGAAAGTCCATCGGGTGTATGAAAAGAGTCTTCTAAATAATATCCTTGGCTACATGCAGCTGATAGAATCCGTTGGCCAAGTCAAGCTGAGAGAACACCTCTACTCCAACCAACTGGTCAAAGAGATCGTCTACGTAGGGTAATGGGTAATGATTCTTCTGTGTTGGTTTATTCAACACATGATAATTGATGAAAAGCCTCAAAGAACCTTCTGCCTTAGTGGCAAAGACAATTGGTGCTCCCCACTCTAAAATGCTACTCCTAATGAAGCCCTTCTCGAATAGCTCACTCACTTTCTTATTTAGCTCACGTCTTTTTTAGGAGATATATGCCTCAAGGGTAAAACAACTGATCTTATCTTCTCCCCCAGATAAATTCAAAACTCGATCCACCTCTACGGTGGAAGATCGGTACCTCAAAAAGGGCTTTTGGATAGTCTCTAACAACAAGTACTATATCTATCTCATCATGTGATAGGTCTAATGAAAGTAGATAATTCAACATAATTGAAATTCTGGGATTGCAATAAACCTCTACACTGCGTCTACTACAAGTATCCAACCTAACAACCTTCCTATCACAATCTAGGATCGCCCCATACATCGTCATCTAGTCCATACCCAAAATCAACCGAAACGTAGAAAATCCTAAGAAAAAAGCGCCACGATCGAATTGATACCCAAAATAAACAATTTCAAACCTGTACATATCATAGACAAAAAATCCGATCCTCCAACATGATTGGATACAACTACTTGGAGGTGCATTTGAGCTACGAATGGTGTCTAGTGCATAAGTTGAAACTACTTGGGTAGAGGTCTTTTTTGGTCTTGGAAATTCCAACCTCATATACCCGAATTGAATATAGTTATAGCACTTGATCTTGGAGATGCCCGTCTTCCACTCCTTAGCAAAATTCACCTTCTTACCATATCTCCTACACTCCGGCTCATGCTTCTTAATATTACTTTTGGGCCCCTTTCTGCCCTTGCGCTGATTCTATTATAGTTTCTTCCCTTTTGACTTCATTGGCTCACTCTTCACTTCCTCCTTGGGGATGCTATTCAACAAGGCCATCACCACCAAACCTCCATAAGTCTCACCCATGGGAATATAACAAAGGACCAAATCTTAAGGAGATTGATTCAGTCCCTTTTCAAACTTTAGAGCTTTTTGTGAGCGGTATTTGTCAGTTCCATACCAAACCTAGCCAACTAATTGAACTGATTCGCATACTACTTCACCAACATCTCTCCTTGCTACAAATGTATGAACATCTCCAAATACCCTTCCCTGCTCTGCCATGGGAAGAAACTTCATCTTAAAATGTCTCCAAAACTCTCCCCATGTAATCTCACCGTTATCAGTCCCTGTCACTACTATATCCCACCAATTCTGGGCTTTTCCTTATAAATCCCAAGTAGCAAGCTGTCTGCTAACATCATGTCCAAGATCCATCAATCCAAAAATCCTCTCGTAAGTGATGATCCATGCCTTCATGTCCAATATATGACTCGGTCCTTACATACGACTTCCCTCATAAACTTGCAATGCCCTTACATATCTTAGCGAAATCGAAGGCAGGTAGGTGAACAGGTTGCACCTGGCGCCTGCTCTATGGGTTCCTTACTAGGGTTATACTCGGCATGTCCTATCGCTTGTAGATATTGAAGGAACCAAATCGAGACGTTCATGCTTGGAATCTCAATTGCACCACTTGAGTTGTAACCTGTTGGATCACTCATATTCTCTTTCTTTGATTTAGGATTTTATTAGCAACTTTTCAAAAGATAGTATTAGAAGGAATATGTGATAGCGCTTTTCTATATTATACTTATATATAAAAATTTTGGATAATTTTATCTATAAATATATATATACACACTTTTCAAAAATCCATTTTGAAAAACTTTCTAAAAACCTTTTGAGATTTTATTTCAAAACTTTTCAAGTATGTTCTCTCAATACGTACCTAGCTCCTCAAGAATTTTAAATCTTAGCTTAGATTCCATGTGTGACAACACGAACCTCCTAACATACCTATTTAAAGCCTAGGGTGACTTTCAGACTTTCGTCGATGCCAAGAAGTACGCGCTTTTAAGTTTTTAATCATTATAGAGACTAAGAATATAAATAAAATGTCTAAGACGTTCTATACTTTCAGATCTTATAACGAAAGGCGGTAAAATATAAATACGGAAAAATAGTTATCTAAGAAAATATCTTAGAAAATACAGTCTCAAAACATATGCAGTCATAACCCAAAGTACTCAGAATAAATCATATAGTCTGATAAATACCAAGTACAATAAATAGTTACATAGAGAGTAATGGAAAATAAATAGCATCTCCAAATGCTAAGCTCGCCTCTCCACATACTAATCTCTGGGCCTATCACCTACTGCCATATCCTCCTATGGTCGGTAGAAAAAGAATGGAAAGAAGTGGGTCAGACAAAAGCCTGGTTAATGAGTTACATCATTAATATTTGGTGATCATATGCAATTGACTTCATTAATACGTTATGTGACTAGGGTGTCCTACTTATGTCCATGAGTTACTAATTTCATTTATCTAAGGGGTATAGTTTTAAACACACCTACGCTGACATCTTGTGAAGGTTTAAACTTAAAGTCGAACAACTAATCGAACCTCGAAACAACCATGGATCGGCTAATAGATACTAGAACTATTACAACATAGGGTTACGTATAATATCAACCTTTGGACTACATTTACCAAACTACGACTATATGAATCATATTCAAGCATTGAGAGGGAGCCCTCAATGCTAACTCATGCCAAAGACATCATAAGGTCGCTGCATCAATGTCCACCTCCCAATAGTGATATAATTCCTCTTATAGTAATGTGTCATGATCCATTAACAACACAATATTGCATCCTCGCTTTATGCATACCAAGGAACTCCTGTTAGTACCGGCTACACACTTCTCCAAGCACCATCATCAGTGTTGTGGATACACTGTAGAACCACCAGTGAGTGCAATTTGCGATATGCTTGCCCTAGTCGAATATCGACATTGCTAAATAAATAGTGTTTAGGCCTCGTCGCCAGTGTACACATTTATTTAGTCCTGTAACACCAAGCGTCGCAAATCTATGTAGCTAATTCCCCTGCCTATACTAATATCCATATATATAATATGTGTGTAACACACAAAGATATATATATATATATATATATATATATATATATATATATATAATATTACAATTTGGGCCTTACGCTGAGGTGCAGGCTACACCTAGAATTCGGTAACCAGTCGACCACGAGTCACTGGAGCAGTCGATTGCTTGCTATCGATCGACTCTAGTGAACCCATCGACCGGTCATATTTGTTTTTCCAATTTAATTTGTTCGTCCTCTTCTCTCTGATTTCAACTTTTAATTATATTAAACTTTTAGTTACAGTGAACCTTGTTTTGTAAATCTACAATTCTTAATCGCCCAAAACTTCATATTCAATTATAGTAAACAACTTAACTAAGTTTTAGTATCAATAAGATTATATCGATTCATATTTAATTTGACAAAAGGGTGTATTAAACTTAAACCAATTTTTAACGAACACATTTACATTAACCAGATTTAGATTAAAAGAAAAGGATCATATTAATAACGATTACATTGTTGTGAAATTCCCAATCTAAATAAACAGTGCTTCTAATTTAAATTAACACGATTATAGATCAATCAGAGTATAATAAGTCAACTATATGTAAATCATCTTATTAATTATGAACCCACTCACCTCTAAAAAGTTTTCCCTTCCTTAATACGCTTGGAATTGCCTCCGCTTAGTGTGTAACTCTTATTGATTTGATTTAATTTCTTTTTCTTCATCAATCTCTTGATTTTAATATTAATTTGGTTTTGGAGAAATTTTGATTTGAGAATTTTTTTTAGAGAAGATAGAGATTTGGACATACTGCTTACTACTAATGAATTAGGTTTTGGGTTACGTTCTTATTTATAAAGGTAGAAAGCAACCAGAACCATTCGAACAAATATTATCAAATTTGGGCCGTTTGGCGAACGCAAACCCTCATTGAAGGAGATGACCCATTGACCACTTGGTTTAGAGAGGTCGACCTATGGGCCGATCGGTACAACCATTGCTGTCGGCTGGTGGAGCTTTCCTTGTTTAATTATTTCTTTCCTCAATTAGTTCGATTCTGAATTTCAAGCCTTAATAACCTTTCATACTAGCTTTGATTTCAAAACATTATATATGAAATTGTCCAGAAAATTGCTATAAATGCAACGGTGGAAATTTCATAGGAAGGTAGTAAAAAATTCCATTTTTATCCTTTTATATTTAAATTTATATCTTTTATTAAATTTTTGATTAAATTTTCGGGGTGCTGCAATTATGTAGTTTGTCGTATTTGTTAACTATTGATATTCATTAAACTCAATATTAGATAGGTTGTCTACATATTATACTTTTGCAACATTATTTTTATTAATTATTTGTAGGATGGTTCTAGAATTTTTTTCTAGCACATTATACTTATGTAGTGTCATCCATCGGACATGTAGGCATCCCTTCGATTATGTATATCAATAAAATAATGAGTGTTCTCCACTTTCGGCACACCTTCATAAAGAAATCAAAAGCATCATCGATTCCTCTTCTTGTTAGTTCCTACTCATCTCAAATTTGTTGCATATTTTACTTTTTTCTTACTCTAGCACAATCTGTTATAATCAGTAGGTAAAATTGCATTTGAGATTTTAATAGCATAACCGTTTTTGATTCTCTTAGAATATCTAGTTGTTATCGACACATATGATATTTTAAACTTAGTCTTAGTAAGTATCTAAAATTATTGTAGAATTTTAGTTTGCTTTACTCTAATCTATCTAGTCATTGTATTCGGAAAATATAGAAATGATACAAGCTTGAAACCTGATCAAACAAATCTGATGATAGTTCTTATTTTATGGTTAACAATGAATTTATACACAGGCAAAAAAGTTATTACCTTCAGTTACTATTTATATTCTCATTTTTATATGCACCACATTCAAAGTACGAAACATATATTAATTAAGATTGAATGCAGGGAAGAGAAAGTAAACTTGGGACAAGAATTAATTCCTATTTGAATACTTAATCCAACTGTGGTAAATTCATAATTGGCTAAAAGAACTAACTTTACAGTTAATGTTTTTAAGTACTTCTGGGAACAGACTACGCAAAATGCACTTGATAAACTTCATTTTTTTAAGCTTGTAACAAGTTTTTATAGAAAATCAAACTTAACAACTAGTCTAAGTAACCTAGGCTTGTTACAGTTCTCGATGTTGCCACTTGGTAATACTGAATTGTTGATAAATTTATAATATTTGACTAAGTTTTTAGAATTTTAACTATATTAACCAAGTTTTATAAAAAGTAAGTTTGCAAAAATTTAACTTCCATAAAAACTATCCAAGTTTAGAAAATAACTTTTTTTTTTATAAAAACTGACTATGTTTTTGTAAATGTTAAATAGGTTTATAAAAATTACTTAAGTATTATAAAACATTTAACTAAGTTTATTAATTTTTTCAAAATTTAACTAGTTTATAATAATGAGGATAATAATAATAATAAACAAAGTTTGACAAAAACTAATTAAGTTTATAACAATAATAATAATAAATTAACTCGGTTTTACAATAATAGTAGTAGTATTATTAATAGCCAAGTTTATAGAAATATACTAAGTTCTATAAAAAATTAAATAAGTTTACAAAAATGAACTAAGTTTATTACAATAATAATAATTTTATTAAATTTAATAATAAAAGTGGTAGTAAATTTACTAAGTTTATGAAAAATTTATAAGTTTGAGATAATTTATAAAAATTAACTAGGTTGATAATTTTAAGTTTTGAATAATTTATAAGTTTAAATTAATTAAATATAAGTTATGATATTTTAAGTTTTAACAATTGAGTTAATTTATAAGTTTGAGTTAATATAAATAAGTTATAAATAAGTTAACCGGGCTTTATAAAAATTAACTTAGTTTTATATGATTTAACTAAGCTTTATATAAATTAAATAAATTTTGATGAAAATTAATTAAGTTTCATTAAAATCTAACAAGGTCAAATAAGTTTTATAAAAACTAAATAAGTTTACAATAAAAATTAACTATTTAACTAATTTTTGTAAATAATATTTAAATTTAATAAAAGTTTAACTAAGGATGTTTTGACATACTCTAAATATGTAATGGATTTTAATGATCATTTGTATGCTTCCTTTCAACATAGGTTTAAAGGATTTCCAGTTTACTGTTTTTATTATCATTGGCAGTAGAAAGATTTTTATTCATTTGATAGTACTTTATTGTGACATATTTCTATGGCAGGGTATATACTACAGCACAAGACTGAACATTGTTTAGATTTTGGAGGTCCCACTGCACTGGAATGAACAGTGGAGGTATAATTAATTGTTTGCACCATTTGAGGATCATCTTTTATGTTGACATTATTGCTTAAATGTTTTGAATTATTGGGAAAAACCTTAGAATTATTGATAATATCATAAATGCTACCAAATATATTGTCTTGTATTTACTTTTATACAATATATATGCGGGTGAAGAAATAATGATTATGTTAAATATTTGATAACCAGTCTATTTAAATTGTGTTTTTATTATTATCGTTTGAATTTATTTGATTTTTGTTTGAATTTATTTCATTTAATATATTTGAAATGTTTTAGCAATTAAGGAACTAGAGGTGGAAAATTAGTATAATAATAATAATAAAACAATAGCATTTAAAAAACATATAATTGGAAATAATAACATTTAAGAAATACTACTAAAAATTTGCATAGCGGTTATTATGTACTATGGAAAAGTGATAACTTCCCATAGCGTTTGTCAACCAAAGCATTTCTTAAAAGCTATAAAAAGCAATACCATTTCATAGAATATGCCAATTATAGCCTTTCTTAAAGTAATGAATTGGAGTACCATTTCATTCATTTTATTTTTCTTAGCATTTAGTGAATGCAATTTTTAGTATTTAAATTTCATAGCGCTTATTTTCTGTAGCGTTTATTTAATACCATCGCGTCATTGTTATTAGAAGCGTTTGTTTAAATGCCACTGAAGAGTCCTGAGCTACCATAACATCCCCTATAGTAGCGGGATAAAAGAAATGTGGCAGAGTTCGGTACTATTTTTATAACATTGGAAAATGCTGTTTTTGTTGTAGTGTCATTGTGACTGCCTTGATGCCAATCAACTCTTTAGAGTATCATTCAGCACCAAGTAAGCAAAATCCTTTCACACTATAAAAGCTAATCCTCTACTTTGATGGCATTCCCCATTACCAAGAATGGTTTTCCTCCCAGGATGATATAGCCTCTACGCAGCATAGCATAACTGTTATGAGTGGCTACATCAGGCATAATAGATCCCGCATTTCCAACATTTCCTCCAGTAAACCCAACCTTTGCTAACGCTTGCATCATATTAATAAAGAACTGATAAATTATCCCCATATCAACTTGTATAGTTCCAGCATCCACATTAGCGTTCGCATTAGCATTGGTGGTCCGGTTAGTATTTATAACATTGGCCTGAACGTTTCTATTTGTTTTGGTGCTTCGGCCTCCTCGTTTAAGTCTTCGACCTATGGCATCCATTTCTCATAACCTACACATGAGTTGTCATGAGATATAGAAGAATGGTCCAAGATAGAGAGGAGAGTATAAATAGATATACGTACTTATATATTTATAGAAAATAACAAGTACGCTACTATAACACTATCTCATTCCCAAACTTTATTCTTTCTATTTCATTTGAGTTATATTTTTCAAAAATCTTACTAAATTTAAGGTAAACCTATGCTTTAATACCAAGTTGTAACATCCCCATTTTGAGGCTTGAAAATAGATATTAGTGATGCCAAGTCATTCTTAACTTTATTTCAAAATGACAAAATGAGATCAGTTATTATGTCATTAACATCAAGAGCACAAGAATTTACATATTTTAACTAAAAAATTTCATTCATTCATTTGCAAGTTCATTACATTTCAGTCACATAACTTAATGATTCCATCGTTCAGATATGATACAATAAATCCACTATTATTCCAAGAGCAATATATGAAGATGAACACACAGATAATCAAAACCATAACTACTTAGACGATTACAACCCCCATCATTACATATAATCAACAATAACAAAAGCAGTTATAACTGCACAATAGAAAATACTCCAAATAATAGATTGCCTCTTGCATGTCTTCGAAAGCTTTGTTCGTCTAAACCAAAAAACCCTACTCTCAACCTACTCAATTTTAATTGAGTACCCAAGAGTTCAGAGGAAAATCAAAAACTTTGGGTCACAAAACAAAACTGGTGTGAATAATATTATTCCATCTCAAACCAAAATATACAAATAGCGAGCCCACATCGTTGAAACATGGAACTGGTTTCCCTTCACTATTATCTTTATGACATATCCTGTAGCCAAAATCATTAGACATAATCATAACATCGATAGCATGCATAATGGGTCAAAATGAATGGTCCGTCATTCACTAGGGTCAAAAGGTCACACATATCCATAATTACCTATTCCTAAAAAATAGTCGATTCAATGACATAGTTTCCTAGGGTAACCATGAACCTATTTATTTTCATATGCTAACTAACCTATTGGGATCAATCGAGCCAAAAATAAAAACAAATATCCAAATTACCCTGTCTAACAATTTGAAATAATAACATCTTCTATCCAACATAACAAAAACAATGGTAAGCATCTACTACTTTTTATGCATAACTCCACAATTGTAGCCATATATCGACAAAGCCATACACATTGGGATCGTGGACCTAACAAAAACAAAGATCAATGAGTTGTGTCTTTTGATCAGTTCAGGCATCCATCCACAATTTGATCTTCATGATATCTTGGATGCAATTTTATTCACACATGACTTAAGTCTGACCATACCCACTACTGGAATAACCCTAATTGGTCATCAGTTCATATTCCCTAAGTCATAGATATTAAGTGATAACATACAACTTATAAGTGAGTATGTCAACAGTTTACATACACAATATCAACCGACCAAGATGAAAAATTGATCATAAAATAACATCATCATCCATCAAAATTATATGTTTATATGATAGCAATTTTATACAAACAAATTACTTGTATTTACATAATAGTTCCTTTATAAAACTCTTTTAATGGGCTAAAACATAGGTTGTTCCTTTTAAAACCTTGTCAAAATATTCAACAAAACTTTTGTTATAAGGAAAAACATAGCCCAATATAGAGTTCAAAGTTACCGAGTGTCAAAAATAAGCTATCTCATTCCTTATGGCTTTGTGTTATCACACCTTAAAAACTCATTCCATTCCATGTATCAAGCTTCAACACTTGTGCTATCACACCTCAATAATACATGCTACCACATTCCAGAATATAGGATATTGCGTGTTGTAAATATAGCTATCGGATGATGAAAAACACAAAGCATCGCATGTTGAAATAACAAAGCTATCGCATTCAAATCAAAGTGTAGCTATCGCATGTTAAAACTAGAGCTATCATATGCTTCAGATACCTGTGGTATTGCATATCAACGAAGTTATCACATGTCAAGGAAAAATAGCTATCGCATGTCAAATTTCATAAAGCAACCTTATGTCAACAAAGCTATCGAGTGTTAAGGAAAAATATCTATCATATATCTAAATTACATGAAGAGATAACATGTCAACAAAGCTATGAGTGTCAAGGAAAATAGCTATCACATTTTTAAATTACATGAAGCTATCGCATGCAAGTAAAGCTACTGAGTTTTTGTCAAAACATAGGTATCGCATGTATAGAATATATGAAGCCATAGCACGTCTAAAGTACATGAAACCACCACATGTCAACAAAGTTACCAATTGTCAAGGAAAACACAGCTATCGAATGTCAACGAAACAAAGCTATTGAGTGTTAATAAAGTAAAGCCATCGATGGTTTAAAACAAGATGCTATCGCACATCAAAAGTTTAAAGCTATTGAGGGTTTAAAACAAGATGCTATCGATCATCAAAAGTTTAAATCTATTGAAGGTTTAAAACACAGTTCTATCGCACGCCAAAACTTTAAAGTCATTAAAGGTCTAAAACTAAGGCTATCACATGTCGAAAAATCAAGAGCGATCGCATGTTGAAAATGACATTTTTTTAAATATCTAAAAAACTAATTTATATCCTTTAAAAGTAATAACCTTTTCCCAAACCAATTTGTTTGTCAATTTTTCAATGATTTTTTAAAAATCTTTTTAGAAAGTTTGCAATAAAACTAGAGAGAAGAATTATGTTCTCTTTACAAAATCTTAATTATATGTCATAATTAATTAATTATTAACCTAAATAATTAAATCCTTCCTTTGCTAAGTAATTCATATTAATTTTAAAATGCATAGGAAAAATCTCGAAAATTTCCAAAAAATTTAAAATACCTTCTTTTATCTTAGATAAAAATTTTAGAGCAAAATAAAGATTTTTCTTATTTTAATAATAAATCCATAGTTAACACTTTATCATCCAAGAAAATTTATAACTAATAAAATTTCAAAAAATTATCAAATTTAAAATCCAACTCCAAACTGGTATTTTAGACATCATATCAAAAATTCCAAGAATTTGGAGATCATTGTCTATGTTTTAACTTCAAATCCCTCTAGGAAATTCCACTAATTAAACAAATGATAACCATAACACATATAATATACAAACCAAATACATGATCTAACAACATAAAAATTTGATTTTCATATCAAATCCATATTAAACAAGATAAACATATAAGAGATGGTAATATTATTCGTCTTAAATTAGATTTTTGTGTAGATAATTACTATAGTTCCTTCCTTTAGCCATTTTCCTCTTCTCCTCTTTGTTGAAATGGTTTTTAATTGGGTTCTCTTAGTTTTGTATTTTTTTCTTTCTTTGGTTATAGGATGACAGTAAATGATAAGTGGTAAAGGGAGTTAGGAGAAATGAATTAAGTGTATTATCTTTCATTCCTTATCCCTTTATAATTTAATTAGGACATTATTGCATATCAAGGTTTCCAAATTTAAAGTTGATAACATAGCAATTTTCCACGCATTATTTACTTTCCCTATTATTTATCTAATTACCAATTAATTACATTTTTGGAGTAATGTGCTACAAAAATTAGGGTGTTTGAAGTTTTCCAGCCTTTGAAGTGGCATGAAGTCGAGCACTGAGAAATCAATATGTTGAGTAGTCTTTGACCGTTGATGTAGTCATATGAGCTATCATATATCCAATGCGCTTGAGAGAGTGATGTGAGATTTTTTGATGGTTGTTATGTTTTCTTTACTATGCTAGGGATGATGCATGACATAGGTATTGTTGGCTTAGATATCTTGACACCTGAACTATGCTTTGAGATGTAGTGCACTCACATGATGATGATTGTAGATTAGCATTATTGATGTTATGTGCTAACTTTTTGGATGCAGGGACATGTCAGATATGATTCTCCATACCTTCTATCCTATTTTATATATCGAATTTAAATGTATTTTGAGATTGTAGACCACTCATACAAGAACATTATCTGACTTAAGATTTAATTCTTTGCTTCTATTACCACGCGTGGGTGCCCTTAAATAGGTAAACCGGATAACAGGTATGAAATAACGCATGGAGCGGTTAAGGGGACAGTAGGAGGCTATGCTTTTCATATATCTACAACTGGGGTTTATTCGCTGTATTTCCGCTATGAAGCACTATGGAGTTTTATCAATGCTATGCTTTGAATACTTATAAATTGTTATCATTTGAGTTTATTATTTGATGTACAAATTCCATTTCTTATTTGCATAACTGTGATGAAGTTGCTATGCTTTGATTCTGTGGTTAATTTTAGTTATATTATTGTCTCTCTAGTTTTATGACTATATGATTATTATATATTATCATATGCACTGTGAAATATGTTACATGTTTTGCTTTGGAGTTTAATATCTTTAACCCTGATTATCACTCAACAATGACTAGGTATCATTGTAGTTTAATATAAAGGTATATTAGATACCGAAGGTGTAAGGTGGTCGTCATATTTTATATTACATTACCTACAATATCCTTTACGTAGATAAAACATAATATTCAAATACAAAAATATTCCCTTATGATCGACATATGATGATGAACCCATGAATGACTAAGGTTGTGAAAGCTAGACGGTTATAAACCTCATCATTGCTACATGTGAAAATTTATAATGTTCCCAATGGAAACTTAAAAATATATATTATCTAAGTAGCTGGCCTTCCGCAACGTCTCCAGAAAACTTTATTCGCCAAAATAGAAACCAAATAAACATTTACTCTTAACCTCCTCAAATTATTATCTGCTATTTTACGAGTAAAAATACTATGGATCAAACATAAAGTCTGGTTTGAGTAATATTGGCCATCATCCATATAATGTTGGCCATCATCCATATCAAACTATGGAACAAGTTTTCTCTTTAAAAGTATTTTTTGTAAACATAAAAGGAGGTCATACTTTGCCTTCAAAAACATAATAATTATTATAACATAATTATAATATCATGAACATGTAGCCGTATTTAACATAAATACACAACCTCTTATGCATTGAGGTATTTCCTTTCATGCTCCCAACCGCCAATTATATTCTTTATCATTTCATATACTTTATCCATAAAATGGTGTTATCAATTTCCTATACGTAACTACATATTGTAAGGGTTAATTCATATCATTTTTTCTTTTAGGTTCACTAATAACCTAAAATTTTTATAAATAGAAAACTTATCAATCTAACTAGGCCTAAACGATATTGAGAAGACCGCTCCATCATTTGGACCCACATCCATCCTTCTATATTCATCGGTGAACATCCCCCCTCTGTACATTCTATGTACTCGTTCTACCTTCTTGTACCGGTTCCTATATATCGGGAATTATTGACCTTGTGACTTCCGAGAAAGGGAGTCATGACCTAAGGATCTAGCTTAGCATCTGTTGATTGATTTTGAATTTGATTTTCTTAAATGGTTTTACCATCTTACAAATCATTTCCCATGTTAAGTTCTTCACCATAGCTTTCTAGTTAATCCTAATCATACTTAATGTTTAACAACTCTAACTTAGCTACCGACTTTCCAAAATCACCAATGTTATGTTTTTATTGATTTTGACATGTGTGTACCCAATAATATATTAACATTTACGAAAATGGAACATAGATGAACAATCAATACAAGAGTATGCATTTCATTTATGCATTGATCAGAAATTATTCAACACTTATGTTTATTATTTATTACATAAATAAACATGAGGTCACTACACATACATATACAAACATACATACATACACATATACACGTGCATATATACAAATATGCATGCACATGCACACACACACACATATTAATATGTGTATGTGTATGTATATATAACATATGTATTACAATATTCTTTAAGTCTGTAAGCTAAAACACCCCCACACTCCTTAATATATCCAAAAGGATACATTAAAAGGCATGGTGCATTGTAGGTATAACTGAAACTAACAGAGACTAAGATTCACAAGACAAGAATAGATAAACACAGAGGAAACTACATTGATAACTTAATTAAAACAAAGCTTCATAATTACTTCATAAATAAGTCAAATGCCAAATACAATAACCAAATCTCAAAACCTATCATGTCTTATGAAATAAAATTCATAGTCTTAAAATCAGAGTACATAATTTCCTACAAAATAAGTCAGTACATAGAAAGAATAAAAGATGAAATAAAAGAAATACATAGAAGAAATCCCTCCAAAAGAACTCCAAGCTACAACAATCTACTTATTTCTCCCTTAATTGCCTAAGGGGGAAAAAGGGAAAAATAGAGGAGTGGGTTAGACTAAAAGTCTGGTGAATGATAGTAATTACTAGAGTCCTTAAGCAAAATAAAGTAATAGACTCTACAAAAGTTCTAGCATAAACAAGGGAAATAAAGGAATTAGGAAAGAGATAAATAGGAAATAAGTAAGATAAATGTTGTTCAATTTATAAGATAGGTTAACTTTGATTGCTTGCACTTGTCCTTGATTTTTGCTTTAATTAGGCTAAATTCCTAATCCTGTAATTAGGATATGAACCTAATTCTACCCTTTTTTGATTGGCAAGCTACTCTATAGTGCCTTTCTTTGGACCAGCTGCTATATAACTCTCTACACAAAATGTTACGGTGGCCAAGACGACATATATAGCCCCTCTACACAAAAGGCAATGGTGTCTACAGAAGACACCCACACTACGTGCTTGGAACTCACAACTATTACTGAGCACCCGAATGGAAGCCGCACGCATAACTACCACCATGCCCATGCTACCTTTTGCTCCACCTATTGGATCTTCTTATTACCTCAACATCCAGCATAAGTGTGTCCCTCATCCCACTTCAGGCTAACGTGAGATCATTGTGTGTCCATAGAATCTATAGGGGAAATGCTTGGTATTGGCCCTTCATCCAAACAATATCTAGTTGCGCCCCTTATCCAAGTTTCCTGTGATTTGGACTTCTATTTGACTAATTACTACCATTCTTAGCGTAAGTGTGCCTAGGGAATGCTATTTTGGTACAGGTCCTACTTTCATTGCTTATCAACTTAGATAAATTATTTTACATAAGCCTTTACAATTTATCCCCACTATTTTTTCTTATTAATTTATCCTAAATCTTAAAATAAGCCTCATTTTGTTCCATTTCTTATTATAACCTACGTTATAATCATGCTTATTACTTAACCCAAGGTCTAAGCATGAAAATAAGCTTCTTTCATCTTTTACTCTATTTAGTTGTAATTTTAAGTTATAACTATGCCAATTATTTTTAATTAGTCCAATTCTAGCTAGGCGTAATTTTAGTTCAATTCCATTATTTATTCCAGTCCAATTCCATTATTTATTGCAGTCTTTATAATTTACATCTTATTTTCTTCATTTAATATTCTTACTTATATAATCCATATCCACATTTTAATTTATTCTAATCCATATGCGAAGAAAAAGGGGGACGAAGAGAACAAATGCTTGCATAAAATTCAAAACGTCGAAAAAGATGCAAATAACAGTAAATAAACTTAAATACTATAAATATACTATAAATAAATTGTAAATCAATAAAAAAGCTATACTTAACAGAAATAAACCAAAATTACTGAGAAGAAGAGCTGAAAGGAAATAGACTGAAAATAATTGCAAAAACTGTAAATATATTACTGAAATGACTATTCCACAAATCGTAGTAAAATTACAACTATTGAAAACCTTATTATTTTAAATTACTTCAAGAAAACTTAAAATAATTACAATCACTCACCTCCTGTCCTAAGATTTTCCTTTGGTCTACCTGGATCCACTTGGAGTTGTAAAATAATTTAATTACAATGATTTTCTCCTTTGGAAATTTTTTTCCGTTTAGGGTCCTTCCTAGAAAGGTGAAACCAATTGGAAAAAATCTAGAAAGAGAAAAAATGTTAGGTATAGGGGTCTATTTATAGGTATAGAAGTGGATCTCGGACCATTGGATTTGGAGATTGAATAGGATGCAACCACATCATAGGCTGAATAGGAGCTATCGGATGCAACGCTGGAAGAACCAGATTGAAACAAAGAATGAAATGACGTGATTACTCGTCACCAAATCATTCGAACGAACGAATGCTCGTTCGCTTGCCAATAGGCAAGGCGGGTCGACCGGGCAGTCGACCGGGCAGTCGACCACCCCCTTTCCCAAGTTGACTAGCCGGTCGACCTGTGTGTGTGTGTGTGTGTGTATATATATATATTCTGCTTATTTAGTTTATTTTATAACTTCGTCATATTAGCTCGGTTTCTGACGTTCTATATATGGAAATTGACTAGAAAATTACCATGGATACAATGGTGCAACTCCCATGGCTCAATTCTGATAATTTCACAAAGTTATTTTATTATTTAATTAATTAACAAATTAATTATTATGGATTAAATTTCGAGTTGTTACATTCTCCCCTCTTTAAGGGATTTCATCCCCGAAATCAAAATGTGCTAAATGTTTTCATCCAATTCTACAACCAACTACTCAATCATCAACCATTCATCCATTGTCTTTATGTTTTTCCAATGTAATGTATGATACTTATGCAATTAGTGTTGTGTAAATGTTCCTAAATAATGCAAAATATTATGCGATCCACTGATTCAGTTGACCTCCTTTTATGCAATCATGTCCGTGCCATATATCCAAATGAATGCAAAAATTTCCTAATGATAATTGATAGTTCTATATGCGTGCTACAAACATCAGCCAAATGCAACAATCATGTGATAAACATCCATTTATAGCAACCATGGAAATAAAAAAATGCACATACACCCATATGCGTATGCTCTAGTGTCGTAGTTAGGCCGATCCCTAAGGAACAATAGTGCCCAGTGTTCCTATATGCGTCCATAGCATCCACTAGCAAGCACTAGCATACATCATTCATAACTTGTTCTATTAACATGTTTACATCAAATCCTACAATCCATAGGTTAAATCCTAAGTTCTACCCTCCCACAGGATAATAAAGGAAAGAACTAATTCAAATCTAAAGATGTATAAAGGAATTCTAGAACTTACAATCAAAAAGATGAGGATAGGAAGTATGAATCTTTTCTTCTGCTTCCCAAGTGGCGTTTGCAACATCATCTTTCCATTGCACCTTCACCAGTGGAACCTTCTTATTCCTTAGTCGCTTGATGTCTCTTCCAACAATCTTCGTAGGGATACGCCATACTGAAGCTTCCTTTTCTACCTCCACCTCCTCCAACTGGCTAGGCTCCACAACATTCGCTGAGTCATGTAAGCACTTTCGCAAGTGCGAAACATGGAAAATTTCGTGCTCTCCTATGAGCCTATCAGGTAGCCTTACTCAGTAAGCCATCTTCCCAACTCACTCTGTGATAGGAATGGTCCAACAAATTTAGGGGCTAATTTTCCATTAGATCGAAACCTTACCACCTTCCTAAGCGGGGATAGTTTGATAAAAACTAAGTCTCCAACCTCAAACTCTAAGTCTCTCCTCCGCATGTCCGCATACGATTTCTGTCTGTCTTGAGCCGTCCTATCCCTTACCGAATCAAATCCACCTTCTCAGTGGTCTTCCTAACCATATCGGGTCCATGTAATGACTTCTCCATTGACTCTGCCCAACATGATGGGACTTGCAAGGTCTCCCATATAAATTCTCAAATGATGCCATTCCTATACTTGTTTGGTAATTATTATTGTACGCGAACTCAACCAGTGGAAGTTGCTCCTCCCAAGTACCTCCGAAGTCCAAAATGCACATCTGCAGCAAACTTCAAGCACCCTATTTACCCTCTTCTTTTGGCCATCCGTCTAGGGTGATAGGTCGTAATCAATCAAATTTGCGTCCATAGCGCCTCTTATAAGCTTCTCCAAAACTCATTAGTGAAAATGGGATCTCTACCACTAACAACGCTAGAAGGAACTCCGTGTAGACGGACTATCTCTTGAATATACAAGGATGCCAAACATGAAGCCGTACGCTTACTCTTAACTAAGATGAAGTGAGTACTCTTGGTCAATTTATCAACCACTACCCAAATGCTTGTGTATCTTTCCAAGACTGGGGTAAACCATGCATGAAATCCATAGAAATACTGTCCCACTTCCACTCCGGTAAGTCTAAAGGCTGAAGTAATCCACCGGGCTTCTGCTGCTCTGCTTTTACCCTTTGGCATACGAGACAGTTAGCTATGAATTCCGCCACATCCTTCTTCATACCACCCCAATAGAACATCCTCTTCATATCCCAATACATTTTGTCCCCACATGGATGAGTAGTCATACGGGAATTGTGCGCCTCTTCCAAAACTGCTCTCAACAAGTCACTGGCGCGTGGAACACAAAGCCTCCCATCTCTCCTAAGCCACCCTCTACTATCAATGGAATAGCATTGGAGATGTCTTGAGACCTCTTGTGATAACCTGGATTTTTTTTGGACAGCTGTTAATTTGTAATTAACAAGACTAAATTTATTAAAACACTAATTTATTGATTGAACAAATTAACCTAATAAATCTGTTAATAAATATTTATATCTGGATAAATATTTATTTAATAACCTCCTGATATAATTGAAAATATCAGTTTAATGATCTTCTTTTATAATTATTTAATCTGACAAAATTAATATTCTCAAAAAAAATGAATATGTTTTCTATTATAATGTCAAAATACAAATTAATATGAATTTAATTAGCAATAAACCAATGTATGAATATATGTATAAATACTGGAAATGGTATCGATATAAATATAAAACATAAACATGTAATTTATACACAAAACTAAATAATGAATACAATATAAAATTTATATCAAAAACATATTAAATTTTTTAATACTTGCATATTTACAATTGTAAAGGATTCTAGCATACATTTAAAATATGTGTAATATTATAAACCTATGGTAAATGTAATATAAAAGTTTTATTAACATATTTAATATTAATGTATAAATTAAAGGCAAGTATAAATCATGTAATGTACTTTAACATGCGTTAGTTAATTTTATCATAAAACTTAACATTTGTAAGAAAAAAATTAATATGCAATTTACAAGTGTATATACATTTAACAAGTATCACAAATTCTTTTTATTTTACTTCTATTCTTTTAAAATCATAAAAAGGGTATAATTATATCTATTCATTCTCTACTCGATCTTTCTTCTATGCTCATACTAAGATTATAAAAAAAAGTTTAAACACATAAAACCTAAGAGATATTTAAAATAAGTTTTAATATTTGTAAATATATAAAGCATGTAAAATACAAGTGGAAGCTAAGGTAACATATATTGAAATTTGTTAGCTTAGTGTTAGCATAATAAATACAAGTGGCAAGCTTAATTTTCTTTTAGAATTTAATTAAATAAAAGTAGAGAAAACCTGGTTATGAGTTTTTGGTTTAAACATTTTCTTTCAATTTCAAAACATAGGAAATCAAATCTAAAATATTAAACAAACAGGAAATTTTAAAAAAAATCTAAACTTGGGAAAAAGAAAGAAAGGGAATAAGCAATCTCTGATCAAAAATTCAACCTAGAATTTATCTGAAGCATACTTCAGCAATTTTCTTCAACATACAAGCATTTTCAACATTCTAGTTTTTATGATCAAAGAAGAATTTTATTTCAACAACTCAAGTTTAGAGATTCAAAAGTTTTTTTTCAAAATATGGAAGCCTCTGTTCATCTTTGTGACAGGTGAGTGGTTTGATCTAGTTTCCCCTGTTTTTCTTCGAAAAAAAAAATGACTGTGAGTAAACTGAAGCTCTTTATAGTTTAAAACTGGTGCATGTTGTTAACAATTGAAGAAATTGTGATGAATGTTAGTATAAATGTTGGCATGATTGTTTAAGGGCGAATACATGTGTATATGTATATATAGAAAATTTTGTGTTTGACTGTGTATGAGTATGTCTTCTCTGTTCTTCAAAATACAGGTTTCTAATATATTCAAAAATAAAAAATCACATCCTTAGATCATCTGTTGACTTGGATATCTAAAAAAAGTGTGTTCAAATTGGCAAGCTTTAAATTTTAAATATATATTTTGATAGAAAAATGAAGGGATTTATTGGAAAGTCTAAAAACTCAGTAAAATCATATTTTTGTTCAAATTTTGATTGATTAAAATTTGGGTTTTAATTGATTGATCATGTTCGTATACCTAAACCATGAATTTTAAGACAAAAATCGAGATTTTTAGTTTTGAAAATCGAGAGGAATCTCTGTAACAACCCGCATATTTATCGATTTTATATTTAAATATTTTATCGTTCGTCGGATTTTGGTTCGAAAAGCTACTTTTTGCAAACAGTCGAATTGGGACTCGAGACCACCCCCATTGAGTTCAAAATGACGTTTGCGACCTTTTTGAGTATAAGCTTCGATATGTTAGGAGAAAGTTGATTTTTGCTACTTTTTCCCGCTTATGACTTTGGTTTGGACTACACCCTTATTAGCTCAGCCCAACCCCTTCTCTTCATAACCTCTCCTCTTCACTTCATTCTTATTTTCCTAACACTCAAGCTTTAGCAAAAATGGTGGAAGAGAATGGGAAATAGAAATCCAAAACCCTAGTTCCCCTTGCTAGCTCAAGTTCTTGCTCCAAACTAATAGAAGAACCAAGTGGTAAGCTTCTCTTCCTCTTCTCCAACTCATTCTCTCTTTGAATTTCAGAAATTTCCTAAACCTAACTTAGGGAATGTTCTTCTTTTAAGCTTAGATTCAAGCTTCTAGTGTGAGATTGAAGTGTGGTTGATTTCCATTTGCTTTCAAGCTTCTTCTTCAATCGTTTGAGTTGAAAGGTTAGATTTTTAATCTCACATCTATGCTTATAATCCTCTTCTATTGTTAGGTATGAATTCCTAACACTTATTCATGTGCATTTGATTTTGATTTGGATTGCTTTTGTGAATATTCCAATTTTTAGTGTTTTGAGTTCAATTCGTTAAAAATCCTAACTTTGATGTTTGAACATGTTTTTGGTGATGCATCGAGGAGCATATAGGGCCAGGTAGTCGATTGGCATAAACCCTTAGCGCCGTTGCTCGTGCGATTGCAATTTGGTCGGGATTTGCACCTCCTTTGAAATAGGGTAGGAAGCGCAAGTATATAGGTTCGGCCGACCGAGCCCCCTGGGCCGGTCGACCGACCTGTAGTCCAGGCACTTCCTGCCTCTGTTTGAAAGTGCTGGTTACAGGCTTTGGCCGACCGAGCCCCCTGGGCCGGTCGACCGACCTGGTGCCCCGAGCACTTCCAACCTCGGGTTCGGTCGACCGACTCAGGGAGTCCGGTCGACCGACCTGCTACTATTTGCCAGATTAGCCTATATTGCTAATTCGTTTGAATATCCAACTTTAATCGATTCGTGTTGTCTCCCTTTTGTTGTTGTCATTTATTATCGAATTTGATGACCTTTTCTTTGGGAATTTTAGATATATCCACTTTGATGGATTTGACATCGATTTCTTTGGATTTTATTCACGTCTTCGAATGTGAATTTTTATGCCCGATTGTTTCTACAATCACTTCTATGATTTGTCACTTTAAAATATAAAGGTTTTCTATACTAGTAGTAAATATCAAAACTCTTTCTTCAAATGATTTCAACACTATTTTATTACAAAGCTCATTTTTTTAAAGCCGTTTTCCAAATCTATTAGTATATACAAACCTTTACCTCACTCGTATGAGAAATCTAATTAAACGACTTAGTAAAACAAGTGGTATGAAACGCTTGCGTTTACTTCGTCGGTTAATTCTTGGACTTGTCCGATTGAATCTCTTGTGACAATTTTCTAGTGGACATCTACAATTTGTTCGTAAATATTTAAGTTAAGCTAGTGGTTATGGGACATGAAGCTAAGCTCATATATTTACTAGCTTATTGTAATTGACACTTCTCGTTGATCATGACGATCATCTTTGTGGTTTAGACTAGCAATGTGCGATGTCTCTTTGTTTATGTGGAGGACTGTTCCTCATTTTATTGAGCTTCGTCTCATTTCTCACATGGGTCGTACTTTTTAGGTGCGTCAATGTTTTATTATGCATGGGGTGTACCTTTCTAGGTGCATCGATGTTTGTTTATACATGGGTCATACCTTTCTAGGTGCGTCAATGTTTATTTATGCATGGGGTGTACCTTTCTAAGTGCATCGATGTTTATTTACTTCGGGGAGCAATTGGCACAATAAGTCGGGACATGGGGCGTATCTTTCTAGGTGCGTCGATGTTCGTCTATGCATGGGGCGTATCTTTCTAGGTGCGTCGATGTTCGACTTTGCATGGGGTGTATCTTTCTAGGTGCATCGATGTTAGATATTACATGGGGTGTATCTTTCTAGGTGCATCGATGTTTATTTATGCATGGGGCGTATCTTTCTAGGTGCGTCGATGCTAGAGCATGGGGCGTATCTTTCTAGGTGCGTCGATGTTCGACTGTTCATGGGGCGTGTCTTTCTAGGTACGTCGATGTCCAGTTTGTCGGATTGGCCATCCTTTTATTGTGATTTCTGTATTTCTGGTGTTGATTTCTGGAATTTATGTTTCACCAACTTTTACGATGGGCATTGATATATATGTCATTTATTGTGGCTTGGTGAATGAAATTAGGAGTATGACATTCCTTTTTATCTTGAGTAGATTATTGTGATATTGATTAATCTCTTGTTGATTTTCAATTACTTATTTATCACAGCTTGGCATTGTGATTATTATGTGTTTAGTCATATCTCTTATTCTATATCATTTCATCTGATATTTATAGCTAGACTGATCCGTTTATTATTTTCTTATAAAATAATATTCATGTCAGACCGAGATGTTACAGGTGCTTCTGCTTGACTTCTCATCCAGGATCACTACTCTGACTTTTGGCTAACTACTTAGATTAGTAGTTTATTTTGTTGTATACACTTGAGATATAGACTCGTAGTTATATTCTTTTGTATAGCACGTGTTGCTATTCTTTTGTATTATTGTGGATCTTTTTGACCACTACTCTGATATACACTTTCATGTGTTAGTGTTATATTCATACCTATTTCCGCCTTTGTGATATGAATTGTCTGTGACTGATTTGTGTTATGTTTATTTCTATATTTGTTTCCGAAGACCTTTATAGCCACTTTGTAGTAGCTTTGAGTTTGTGTCGGTATGTCGGATTTCCTCTTGAGATGAAAAGTTATATTTTTATCTGGCATATCGGTACTCGCACAAAGCAATTATACAGATGGTCGCTCCTCAACAGCCTTATTCTCCGTGCTAGTTGACAGTATTACACCCTAGTGTTCTTGGCTAGCGTGGGTATAGAGGTGGGGCGTCACAGCTTGGTATCAGAGCCATACTTCGGAACAATGTAGAATAATTTAACAAGGATCATTGTCCTAAGTCTTTCTTAGGAGTCGTGCTTTAGGATTTAATTCGGGTCTTTATACCGATTCATCCTATTTTCTTTATGATTCCTTGTTTTATCTATCAAGAATTGCTTGATATTTATCTTGAGAATAACTTCTTCTTTATTTCTTTCTTAAAGAAGAGAAATGGTTAGACCAGGCCGTCCCAGCGCCGGTCAATCTAGTGTTACTCCCCTGGATGGAGTATTCATGTCTGCTCAACAACTTTTGGATCTTGTAAAGAATCAAGAGTTTATCTATGCTTTGAGTAAGAACCCCGAAATGGTTCTACCTTTGAAACTTGAAGTTTCTTTCAATCAGCTGGTGGATGTTACTCTTCTTCATGGAGAGGTTGGTAAAGGAAGTGTTTGTGATATTGGGACTTCCATGAAGAGGCATATTAAGTTCAAGAGCCTTAATCCCAATAAGAGAGTGAAGCAAACTACTTTTGTAGCAAAGACTCCAATCCCTAATCGTGGAGGATGCTACAATTGTAATTCTAAGGAACACTATGCGAATATGTGTCCAAAACCCCATTCTTGTCGCTATTGCAAGAAACCGGGTCATCTTTTATCTGCATGTCCCAAACTTTTGAATAAGGACATGAGAAAGCTAAATATTGTGCAAGCCCCTGGCAACTCTTCT
Organism: Allium cepa; assembly: GCA_030765085.1. Classification (NCBI taxonomy): domain Eukaryota; kingdom Viridiplantae; phylum Streptophyta; class Magnoliopsida; order Asparagales; family Amaryllidaceae; genus Allium; species Allium cepa. The sequence goes on from CM060938.1 coordinate 683,227,342, forward strand.
CTTAGTCAAGGTAGCCATTCTATCCTTGATGACATTTGTTTTATGATTTTCCTTTTCGAGTTCTTTTTGATATTGGTTCCATCTCACTAATTTATATCAAAAGAACTTGTTAATTCTTTTTCTTTAAATATTTTGGGCTTGATGACTTCTTTGAGGATTGTGAATCCGGATGGTAGATTCGCAACACTCAATTTGCTTTTTATTGATGTCGAAATTATTTTATGAGACTTTTCTTTACGAGCCGATATTTTTACTTAGGCTTCGGAATTGATTTTTTTGAAAGGATCGGCTTAATCATTGTGAAGCCCATATCCTATTTTTCGAGTGGACTATTCATCTTCGACATTTTCAATATGTTAAGCAGATTTCTATTTTTCCTTTATGATTTTGATTCCAACTTGATGGCATCATTTTATTCCTTAAGCCCACTTATAAGGAAAGTGTTATTTCTCTCATTCATGTAGTTTGAGAAATTTTCCGGTATTTTTGAATTTGTCTTAGGACTGTCACCTAAGAAATCTTTTGTGTGGTGCTAAGGTCTTTTCAATTTGACCTTACCACCGGTTTTCATTTGCTACGAGTTGCAGAAGTCCACTTACCGCATTCCGCACTTGTTATGATTCCTATGAATGAATTATTATGTCATTTAATTTGTCCAGCTTATTTCATCCATTTTATAAATCGAATATTCTATGAATATTTCGATGAGACCATTCATGTATTTATTGATTTTGGATGAAAATAGTAATTTAAAATTTTGCAAATCTTTTTCATAAGATTTATTTATAAGTAAAACTGGATTTTGTTCTTGAAACGAACAAAGAATATTCTTAAAACTTTTTAAGAGATTTATTTATCCTATAAAAGATGATTTTGTGATTGTATTGCCCGTTGAGTGCTTTAAGAATTTTGGTCGATGCGCTTGATCAACGTTATCGATAGGAATTTCCTAAACGCTTTGATGAGACAATCAGACACAGTATATTGACTTGTAAATTGTAAATTTTTCTAGAAATATTTTACATTGAAATAATTGTGATTTTGAAAGCTTTAGCTTTTCGAGAAAGAAAATTATTTGAATGAATTCTTTTTCGATACTCTTGTTCTTGTGATTCCTGAAGGGGAACCAAGACTTTGCTATTTGTGCCAATACTAGTCGTGTTGGTTTGGATGTCGTTCTCTTGCAAAAGAGAACGTGCTATCACTTGTGCTTCTAAATCATTATAGCTTATCGAGACTAGATATGCCACTTATGATCTAGTGCTCTCGGCTATTGTTTTTGCTTTTGGAATTTGGCATCATCATATTTGGATGAGAAATTTATTCTCTACCTCGATCATAAATCTTTGGAATATTTATGTTCTCTTAAAGAACTGCATGTTGACTCGAGTTCCTAGCATCTTATGATCTTGATATTCTTTTTATTCCCGAAGGGGAAATCGTGTTGCCAATACGTTTTGTCGTAGGCTATAAGGTGTTGATTCTTTGATGACGACGGAATGGAATCATCTTTTTTTTTACCATGTTCATCGGGCGTTTTGATGTACTTCATTTTATTGAGTTTCATCTCATTTCTTTTATGGACTAGCGTCCGATGTCCTTTTATTGTGTTCGGTTCATTGGACATACCGTTTTTGTACTACGTCGGTGTTCCGAAATCATTCGGGCTTCGGTTCATTGGACGTACCGTTTTTGTACTGCGTCGGTGTTCCGAATTATTTGTCATTTGATTCATTGGATGTACCGCTTGAACTACATCAATGTCTTTGCTTTTGATTCATTGGATGTACCGTTTGTACTACATCAATGTCTTTGCTTTTGATTCATTGGATGTACCGTTTGTACTACATCAGTGTCTTTGATTCATTGGATGTACCGTTTGTACTACATCAATGTCTTCGCTTTTTGATTCATTGGATGTACCGCTTGTACTACATCAATGTCTTTGTTATTTGATTCATTGGATGTACCGCTTGTACTACATCAATGACTTTGCTGTTTGGATTCATTGGATGTACCGCTTGTACTACATCAATGTCTTTGTTATTTGATTCATTGGATGTACCGTTTGTACTACATCAATGACTTTGCTGTTTGATTCATTGGATGTACCATTTGTACTACATCAATGTCTTGGCTTTTGATTCATTGGATGTACCGTTTGTACTACATCAATGACTTTGCTGTTTGATTCATTGGATGTACCGTTTGTACTACATCAACGTCTTTGCTTTTGATTCATTGGATGTACCGTTTGTACTACATCAGTGTCTTTGATTCATTGGATGTACCGTTTGTACTACATCAATGACTTTGCTGTTTGATTCATTGGATGTACCGTTTGTACTACATCAATGTCTTTGCTTTTGGTTCATTGGATGTACCGTTTGTACTACATCAATGTCTTTACTTTTGATTCATTGGATGTGCCGTTTGTACTACATCAATGACTTTGCCGTTTGATTCATTGGATGTACCGTTTGTACTACATCAATGTCTTCGCTTTTTGATTCATTGGATGTACCGTTTGCACTACATCAATGACTTGGCTTTTTGGTTCATTGGACGTACCGTCTTTGTACTACGTCGGTGTTCCAAATTATTCGAGTTTCTAGTTTCCCGGGCGTACCGTATTTGTACTACGCCGTTGCACCGGCTCAGCTTTCTGCTATCTTGACGTTTTCCACGTCTTTTGACTATGGAAATGCTTTTATGTTTCCGGTTTTTATTCTTGAGCCCGGTGTTATTGAGGGATTTAAGTTTCACCAAATTTGACTTTTGAGCAACATTCTATTCGCATCATTACTTCGGAGGTTGAGCGCCTTAGATATAAAGATATTCTTTTCGATAAAAGTTCAATGGTTCTCAAATCCTAAGGATTGCTCATGTGAAATCTTGAGAATTCATCGAACGAAAACTTTCGGATTTACTCCTTCGTGCTCTTTATGGTGAACTTCTTTATTCAAATTTTCTTTTGTGTTAATATGCTTCTATGGTTGTTACTTCTTATATTTCCTTCTTAAGTATTGCGAGGACGCAATTTCTTTAAGGAGGGGAGTCTGTAACAACCCGCATATTTATCGATTTTATATTTAAATATTTTATTGAAATATTTTATCGTTCGTCGGATTTTGGTCCGAAAAGCTACTTTTTGCAAACAGTCGAATTGGGACTCGAGACCACCCCCATTGAGTTCAAAATGACGTTTGCGACCTTTTTGAGTATAAGCTTCGATATGTTTGGAGAAAGTTGATTTTTGCTACTTTTTCCCGCTTATGACTTTGGTTTGGACTGCACCCTTATTAGCTCAGCCCAACCCCTTCTCTTCATAACCTCTCCTCTTCACTTCATTCTTATTTTCCTAACACTCAAGATTTAGCAAAAATGGTGGAAGAGAATGGGAAATAGAAATCCAAAACCCTAGTTCCTCTTGCTAGCTCAAGTTCTTGCTCCAAACTAATAGAAGAACCCATTGGTAAGCTTCTCTTCCTCTTCTCCAACTCATTCTCTCTTTGAATTTCAGAAATTTCCTAAACCTAACTTAGGGAATGTTCTTCTTTTAAGCTTAGATTCAAGCTTCTAGTGTGAGATTGAAGTGTGGTTGATTTCCATTTGCTTTCAAGCTTCTTCTTCAATCGTTTGAGTTCAATGGTGAGATTTTTAATCTCACGTCTATGCTTATAATTCTCTTCTATTGTTAGGTATGAATTCCTAACACTTATTCATGTGCATTTGATTTTGATTTGGATTTATTTTGTGAATATTCCAATTTTTAGTGTTTTGAGTTCAATTCGTTAAAAATCCTAACTTTGATGTTTGAACATGTTTTTGGTGATGCATCGAGGAGCATATTGGGCCGGGTAGTCGATTGGCATAAACCCTTAGCGCCGTTGCTCGTGCGATTGCAATATGGTCGGGATTTGCACCTCCTTTGAAATAGGGTAGGAAGTGCAAGTATACAGGTTCGGCCGACCGAGCCCCCTGGGCCGGTCGACCGACCTGTAGTCCAGGCACTTCCTGCCTCTATTTGGAAGAGCTGGTTACAGGCTTCGGCCGACCGAGCCCCCTGGGTCGGTCGACCGACCTGGTGCCCCGAGCACTTCCAACCTCGGGTTCGGTCGACCGACTCAGGGAGTCCGGTCGACCGACCTGCTACTATTTGCCAGATTAGCCTATATTGCTAATTCGTTTGAATATCCAACTTTAATCGATTCGTGTTGTCTCCCTTTTGTTGTTGTCATTTATTATCGACTTTGATGACCTTTTCTTTGGGAATTTTAGATATATCCACTTTGATGGATTTGATATCGATTTCTTTGGATTTTATTCACGTCTTCGAATGTGAATTTTTATGCCCGATTGTTTCTACAATCACTTCTATGATTTGTCACTTTAAAATATAAAGGTTTTCTATACTAGTAGTAAATATCAAAACTCTTTCTTCAAATGATTTCAACACTATTTTATTACAAAGCTCGTTTTCTTAAAGCCGTTTTCCAAATCTATTAGTATATACAAACCTTTACCTCACTCGTATGAGAAATCTAATTAAACGACTTAGTAAAACAAGTGGTATGAAACGCTTGCGTTTACTTCGTCGGTTAATTCTTGGACTTGTTCGATTGAATCTCTTGTGATAATTTTCTAGTGGAGATCTACAATTTGTTCGTAAATATTTAAGTTAAGCTAGTGGTTATGGGACATGAAGCTAAGCTCATATATTTACTAGCTTATTGTAATTGACACTTCTCGTTGATCATGACGATCATCTTTGTGGTTTAGACTAGCAATGTGCGATGTCTCTTTGTTTATGTGGAGGACTGTTCCTCATTTTATTGAGATTCGTCTCATTTCTCACATGGGTCGTACCTTTTTAGGTGCGTCAATGTTTTATTATGCATGGGGTGCACCTTTCTAGGTGCATCGATGTTTGTTTATACATGGGCCGTACCTTTCTAGGTGCGTCAATGTTTATTTATGCATGGGGTGTACCTTTCTAGGTGCATCGATGTTTATTTACTTCGTGGAGCAATCGGCTCAATAAGTCGGGACATGGGGCGTATCTTTCTAGGTGCGTCGATGTTCGTCTATGCATGGGGCGTATCTTTCTAGGTGCGTCGATGTTCGTCTATGCATGGGGCGTATCTTTCTAGGTGCGTCGATGTTCGACTTTGCATGGGGTGTATCTTTCTAGGTGCATCGATGTTAGACATTACATGGGGTGTATCTTTCTAGGTGCATCGATGTTTATTTATGCATGGGGCGTATCTTTCTAGGTGCGTCGATGCTAGAGCATGGGGCGTATCTTTCTAGGTGCGTCGATGTTCGACTGTTCATGGGGCGTGTCTTTCTAGGTACGTCGATGTCCAGTTTGTGGGATTGGCCATGCTTTTATTGTGATTTCTGGATTTCTTGTGTTGATTTCTGGAATTTATGTTTCACCAACTTTTACGATGGGCATTGATATATATGTCATTTATTGTGGCTTGGTGAATGAAATTAGGAGTATGACATTCCTTTTTATCTTGAGTAGATTATTGTGATATTGATTAATCTCTTGTTGATTTTCAATTACTTATTTATCACAGCTTGGCATTGTGATTATTATGTGTTTAGTCATATCTCTTATTCTATATCATTTCATCTGATATTTATAGCTAGACTGATCCGTTTGTTATTTTCTTATAAAATAATATTCATGTCAGACCGAGATGTTACAGGTGCTTCTGCTTGACTTCTCATCCAGGATCATTACTCTGACTTTTGGCTAACTACTTAGATTAGTAGTTTATTTTGTTGTATACACTTGAGATATAGACTCGTAGTTGTATTCTTTTGTATAGCACGTGTTGCTATTCTTTTGTATTATTGTGGATCTTTTTGACCACTACTCTGATATACACTTTCATGTGTTAGTGTTATATTCATATCTGTTTCTGCCTTTGTGATATGAATTGTCTGTGACTGATTTGTGTTATTTTTATTTCTATATTTGTTTCCGAAGACCTTTATAGCCACTTTGTAGTAGCTTTGAGTTTGTGTCGGTATGTCGGATTTCCTCTTGAGATGAAAAGTTATATTTTTATCTGGCATATCGGTACTCGCACAAAGCAATTATACAGATGGTCGCTCCTCAGCAGCCTTATTCTCCGTGCTAGTTGACAGCACTACACCGTAGTGTTCTTGGCTAGCGTGGGTATAGAGGTGGGGCGTCACAGTTTGGTATCAGAGCCAAACTTCGGAACAATGTAGAATAATTTAACAAGGATCATTGTCCTAAATCTTTCTTAGGAGTCGTGCTTTAGGATTTAATTCGGGTCTTTCTACCTATTCATCCTATTTTCTTTATGATTCCTTGTTTTATCAATCAAGAATTGCTTGATATTTATCTTGAGAATACCTTTTTCTTCTTCTTTATTTCTTTCTTAAAGAAGAGAAATGGTTAGACCAGGCCGTCCCAGCACCGGTCAATCTAGTGCTACTCCCCTGGATGGAGTATTCATGTCTGCTCAACAACTTTTGGATCTTGTAAAGAATCAAGAGTTTATCTATGCTTTGAGTAAGAACCCCGAAATGGTTCTACCTTTGAAACTTGAAGTTTCTTTCAATCAGCTGGTGGATGTTACTCTTCTTCATGGAGAGGTTGGTAAAGGAAGTGTTTGTGATATTGGGACTTCCATGAAGAGGCATATTAAGTTCAAGAGCCTTAATCCCAATAAGAGAGTGAAGCAAACTACTTTTGTAGCAAAGACTCCAATCCCTAATCGTGGAGGATGCTACAATTGTAATTCTAAGGAACACTATGCGAATATGTGTCCAAAACCCCATTCTTGTCGCTATTGCAAGAAACCGGGTCATCTTTTATCTGCATGTCCCAAACTTTTGAACAAGGACATGAGAAAGCTAAATATTGTGCAAGCCCCTGGCAACTCTTCTCTTAGTCAAGGTAGCCATTCTATCCTTGATGACATTTGTTTTATGATTTTCCTTTTCAAGTTCTTTTTGATATGGGTTCCATCTCACTAATTTATATCAAAAGAACTTGTTAATTCTTTTTCTTTAAATATTTTGGGCTTGATGACTTCTTTGAGGATTGTGAATCCGGATGGTAGATCCGCAACACTCAATTTGCTTTTTATTGATGTCGAAATTATTTTGTGAGACTTTTCTTTCCGAGCCGATATTTTTACTTAGGCTTCGGAATTGATTTTTTTTAAAGGATCGGCTTAATCATTGTGAAGCCCATATCCTATTTTTCGAGTGGACTATTCATCTTCGACATTTTCAATCTGTTAAGCAGATTTCTATTTTTCCTTTATGATTTTGATTCCAACTTGATGGCATCATTTTATTCCTTAAGCCCACTTATAAGGAAAGTGTTATTTCTCTCATTCATGTAGTTTGAGAAATTTTCCGGTATTTTTGAATTTGTCTTAGGACTGTCACCTAAGATATCTTTTGTGTGGTGCTAAGGTCTTTTCAATTTGACCTTACCACCGGTTTTCATTTGCTACGAGTTGCGGAAGTCCACTTACCACATTCCGCACTTGTTATGATTCCTATGAATGAATTATTATGTCATTCAATTTGTCCAGCTTATTCCATCCATTTTATAAATCGAATATTCTATGAATATTTCGATGAGACCATTCTTGTATTTATTGATTTCCGATGAAAATAGTAATTTAAAATTTTGCAAATCTTTTTCATAAGATTTATTTATAAGTAAAACTGGATTTTGTTCTTAAAACGAACAAAGAATATTCTTAAAACTTTTTAAAAGATTTATTTATCCTATAAAAGACGATTTTGTGATTGTATTGCCCGTTGAGTGCTTTAAGAATTTTGGTCGATGCGCTTGATCAACGTTATCGATAGGAATTTCCTAAACGCTTTGATGAGACAATCAGACATAGTATATTGACTTGTAAATTGTAAATTTTTCTAGAAATATTTTTACATTGAAATAATTGTGATTTTGAAAGCTTTAGCTTTTCGGGAAAGAAAATTATTTGAATGAATTCTTTTTCGATACTCTTGTTCTTGTGATTCCTGAAGGGGAACCAAGACTTTGCTATTTGTGCCAATACTAGTCGTGTTGGTTTGGATGTCGTTCTCTTGCAAAAGAGAACGTGCTATCACTTGTGCTTCTAAATCATTATAGCTTATCGAGACTAGATATGCCACTTATGATCTAGTGCTCTCGGCTATTGTTTTTGCTTTTGGAATTTGGCATCATCATATTTGGATGAGAAATTTGTTCTCTACCTCGATCATAAATCTTTGGAATATTTATGTTCTCTTAAAGAACTGCATGTTGACTCGAGTTCCTAGCATCTTATGATCTTGATATTCTTTTTATTCCCGAAGGGGAAATCGTGTTGCCAATACGTTTTGTCGTAGGCAATAAGGTGTTGATTCTTTGATGATGACGTAATGGAATCATCTTTTTTTTTACCAAGTTCATCGGGTGTTTTGATGTACTTCGTTTTATTGAGTTTCATCTCATTTCTTTTATGGACTAGCGTCCGATGTCCTTATATTGTGTTCGGTTCATTGGACGTACCGTTTTTGTACTACGTCGGTGATCCGAAATCATTCGGGCTTCGGTTCATTGGACGTACTGTTTTTGTACTGCGTCGGTGTTTCGAATTATTTGTCATTTGATTCATTGGATGTACCGCTTGTACTACATCAATGCCTTTGCTTTTGATTCATTGGATGTACCGCTTGTACTACATCAATGCCTTTGCTTTTGATTCATTGGATGTACCGTTTGTACTACATCAGTGTCTTTGATTCATTGGATGTACCGTTTGTACTACATCAATGTCTTCGCTTTTTGATTCATTGGATGTACCGCTTGTACTACATCAATGTCTTTGTTATTTGATTCATTGGATGTACCGCTTGTACTACATCAATGACTTTGCTGTTTGGATTCATTGGATGTACCGCTTGTACTACATCAATGCCTTTGTTATTTGATTCATTGGATGTACCGTTTGTACTACATCAATGACTTTGCTGTTTGATTCATTGGATGTACCGTTTGTACTACATCAATGTCTTTTCTTTTGATTCATTGGATGTACCATTTGTACTAAATCAATGACTTTGCTGTTTGATTCATTGGATGTACCGTTTGTACTACATCAACGTCTTTGCTTTTGATTCATTGGATGTACCGTTTGTACTACATCAGTGTCTTTGATTCATTGGATGTACCGTTTGTACTACATCAATGACTTTGCTGTTTGATTCATTGGATGTACCGTTTGTACTACATCAATGTCTTTGCTTTTGGTTCATTGGATGTACCGTTTGTACTACATCAATGTCTTTGCTTTTGATTCATTGGATGTGTCATTTGTACTACATCAATGACTTTGCCGTTTGATTCATTGGATGTACCGTTTGTACTACATCAACGTCTTCGCTTTTTGATTCATTGGATGTACCGTTTTCACTACACCAATGACTTAGCTTTTTGGTTCATTAGGCGTTCCGTCTTTGTACTACGTCGGTGTTCCAAATTATTCGAGTTTCTAGTTTCTCGGGCGTACCGTATTTGTACTACGCCGTTGCACCGGCTCAGCTTTCTGCTATTCTTGACGTTTTCCACGTCTTTTGACTATGGAAATGCTTTTATGTTTCCGGTTTTTATTCTTGAGCCCGGTGTTATTGAGGGATTGAAGTTTCACCAAATTTGACTTTTGAGCAACATTCTATTCGCATCATTACTTCGGAGGTTGAGCGCCTTCGATATAAAGATATTCTTTTCGATAAAAGTTCAATGGTTCTCAAATCCTAAGGATTGCTCATGTGAAATCTTGAGAATTCATCGAACGAAAACTTTCGGATTTACTCCTTCGTGCTCTTTATGGTGAACTTCTTTATTCAAATTTTCTTTTGTGTTAATATGCTTCTATGGTTGTTACTTCTTATATTTCCTTCTTAAGTATTGCGAGGACGCAATTTCTTTAAGGAGGGGAGTCTGTAACAACCCGCATATTTATCGATTTTATATTTAAATATTTTATTGAAATATTTTATCGTTCGTCGGATTTTGGTCCGAAAAGCTACTTTTTGCAAACAGTCGAATTGGGACTCGAGACCACCCCCATTGAGTTCAAAATAACGTTTGCGACGTTTTTGAGTATAAGCTTCGATATGTTTGGAGAAAGTTGATTTTTTCTACTTTTTCCCGCTTATGACTTTGGTTTGGACTGCACCCTTATTAGCTCAGCCCAACCCCTTCTCTTCATAACCTCTCCTCTTTACTTCATTCTTATTTTCCTAACACTCAAGCTTTAGCAAAAATGGTGGAAGAGAATGGGAAATAGAAATCCAAAACCCTAGTTCCTCTTGCTAGCTCAAGTTCTTGCTCCAAACTAATAGAAGAACCCATTGGTAAGCTTCTCTTCCTCTTCTCCAACTCATTCTCTCTTTGAATTTCAGAAATTTCCTAAACTTAACTTAGGGAATGTTCTTCTTTTAAGCTTAGATTCAAGCTTCTAGTGTGAGATTGAAGTATGGTTGATTTCCATTTGCTTTCAAGCTTCTTCTTCAATCGCTTGAGTTCAAAGGTGAGATTTTTAATCTCACATCTATGCTTATAATTCTCTTCTATTGTTAGGTATGAATTCCTAACACTTATTCATGTGCATTTGATTTTGATTTGGATTGCTTTTGTGAATATTCCAATATTTAGTGTTTTGAGTTCAATTCGTTAAAAATCCTAACTTTGATGTTTGAACATGTTTTTGGTGATGCATCGAGGAGCATATAGGGCCGGGTAGTCGATTGGCATAAACCCTTAGCGCCGTTGCTCGTGCGATTGCAATTTGGTCGGGATTTGCACCTCCTTTGAAATAGGGTAGGAAGTGCAAGTATACAGGTTCGGCCGACCGAGCCCCCTGGGCCGGTCGACCGACCTGTAGTCCAGGCACTTCCTGCCTCTATTTGGAAGAGCTGGTTACAGGCTTCAGCCGACCGAGCCCCCTGGGCCGGTCGACCGACCTGGTGCCCCGAGCACTTCTAACCTCGGGTTCGGTCGACCGACTCAGGGAGTCCGGTCGACCGACCTGCTACTATTTGCCAGATTAGCCTATATTGCTAATTCGTTTGAATATCCAACTTTAATCGATTCGTGTTGTCTCCCTTTTGTTGTTGTCATTTATTATCGACTTTGATGACCTTTTCTTTGGGAATTTTAGATATATCCACTTTGATGGATTTGATATCGATTTCTTTGGATTTTATTCACGTCATCGAATGTGAATTTTTATGCCCGATTGTTTCTACAATCACTTCTATGATTTGTCACTTTAAAATATAAAGGTTTTATATACTAGTAGTAAATATTAAAACTCTTTCTTCAAATGATTTCAACACTATTTTATTACAAAGCTCGTTTTCTTAAAGCCGTTTTCCAAATCTATTAGTATATACAAACCTTTACCTCACTCGTATGAGAAATCTAATTAAACGACTTAGTAAAACAAGTGGTATGAAACGCTTGCGTTTGCTTCGTCGGTTAATTCTTGGACTTGTTCGATTGAATCTCTTGTGACAATTTTCTAATGGAGATCTACAATTTGTTCGTAAATATTTAAGTTAAGCTAGTGGTTATGGGACATGAAGCTAAGCTCATATATTTACTAGCTTATTGTAATTGACACTTCTCGTTGATCATGACGATCATCTTTGTGGTTTAGACTAGCAATGTGCGATGTCTCTTTGTTTATGTGGAGGACTGTTCCTCATTTTATTGAGCTTCGTCTCATTTCTCACATGGGTCGTACCTTTTTAGGTGCGTCAATGTTTTATTATGCATGGGGTGTACCTTTCTAGGTGCATCGATGTTTGTTTATACATGGGTCGTACCTTTCTAGGTGCGTCAATGTTTATTTATGCATGGGGTGTACCTTTCGAGGTGCATCGATGTTTATTTACTTCGTGGAGCAATCGGCTCAATAAGTCGGGACATGAGGCGTATCTTTCTAGGTGCGTCGATGTTCGTCTATGCATGGGACGTATCTTTCTAGGTGCGTCGATGTTCGACTTTGCATGGGGTGTATCTTTCTAGGTGCATCGATGTTAGAAATTACATGGGGTGTATCTTTCTAGGTGCATCGATGTTTATTTATGCATGGGGCGTATCTTTCTAGGTGCGTCGATGCTAAAGCATGGGGCGTATCTTTCTAGGTGCGTCGATGTTCGACTGTTCATGGGGCGTGTCTTTCTAGGTACGTCGATGTCCAGTTTGTGGGATTGGCCATCCTTTTATTGTGATTTCTGGATTTCTTGTGTTGATTTCTGGAATTTATGTTTCACCAACTTTTACGATGGGCATTGATATATATGTCATTTATTGTGGCTTGGTGAATGAAATTAGGAGTATGACATTCCTTTTTATCTTGAGTAGATTATTGTGATATTGATTAATCTCTTGTTGATTTTCAATTACTTATTTATCACAGCTTGGCATTGTGATTATTATGTGTTTAGTCATATCTCTTATTCTATATCATTTCATCTGATATTTATAGCTAGACTGGTCCGTTTATTATTTTCTTATAAAATAATACTCGGGTCAGACCAAGATGTTACTGGTGCTTCTGCTTGACTTCTCATCCAGGATCATTACTCTGACTTTTGGCTAACTACTTAGATTAGTAGTTTATTTTGTTGTATACACTTGAGATATAGACTCGTAGTTGTATTCTTTTGTATAGCACGTGTTTCTATTCTTTTGTATTATTGTGGATCTTTTTGACCACTACTCTGATATACACTTTCATGTGTTAGTGTTATATTCATATCTATTTCCGCCTTTGTGATATGAATTGTCTGTGACTGATTTGTGTTATGTTTATTTCTATATTTATTTCCGAAGACCTTTATAGCCACTGTGTAGTATCTTTGAGTTTGTGTTGGTATGTCGGATTTCCTCTTGAGATGAAAAGTTATATTTTTATCTGGCATATCGGTACTCGCACAAAGCAATTATACAGATGGTCGCTCCTCAACAGCCTTATTCTCCGTGCTAGTTGACAGCATTACACCGTAGTGTTCTTGGCTAGCGTGGGTATAGAGGTGGGGCGTCACAGGAATCTCAAGTTAACCAGAAATTGGAATTTTGCAAAATTCCGGTGATCGAAAACTGTTTTGGTCACAAGGTTGCGACTGGAGCTAGAACGTGGGTCGGCGGCCAAGGGAATATTGATGGCTCGATTTTTCTGGTGAGGTGGTGGTCGGGCAAGGCGGGGATAGGGTTTAGGGGCCTGAATTATCGATGTCTTTTGCGAGGAAATTCAGAGTTCATTGGGGCATCGGACTTCATCGCGTATGGTGGATTAGATGTCTAAGGCTCTGGTGAAGTTTTAGGGTGGACAGCATGGTGTCCGGTGGTCTACTGTGGTGGTGCAAATGTGATTTTGGTGATGGTGTGTTCTGGGATGAGTTCTAGCCTGAGCTGTAGAGTTCGATTTCGATTGAATGATATTTACATGCTTCTGGGTAGTGGAAACTGACGTCGATGTTGTCATCGACGTGATGGTAGTGGCGACGATGACCAGAAGGTCGCGTAGATCGGTGCACGTGCACGTAGCTGGAGTGTGTACCGGTGGTTGATTGGCAGGATGAAGACGAAATGACTCGGGGAAAGTCTTGGGAAGGAAGAGTTGTGGCTCGGGTGGAACTTCGTGTTTTCCTTGTGGATGTTGATTCAGGTTTAATCTTTTAACTTAACTAAGTTTTGAAAAAAAAAAGAGAAAGGTAAGAAGTTTCTCCGGTCATGACCCGAAGTATAAAACGGGTTGATCCCGAAGCTAAGTTTAAACATTTTTTTTAGTTAAATGTAAACAAGTTTTTTTTTAAAATTTAATGAATTTAGTTTGAAATTATTATATGATTAATATTATAAAATATTTGATTAAAGAAGTGATATGATTTGTTGATTTTAGTTTGTTAAATATTTAAGTTATTTTAAACTTAAATTTAATGATTTAATTAAGTAAGTTAATTTGAAAGATCAATGTTTTAAAATATATGATAACTAAGTGATTAAATGTGGATAAATGGCTTATCTTAAGGTTAACTAAGACCCTGGATGATTAAGGATTAATTGGTTTAATAAAGTAACTAAGAATTAAGTGTTAAGGGTTAATTAATTTAATAGCAATTAAAGGTTGATTAATGGAGGTTAATTAACCAACGAAATAATTACTTGATGAAAGAAATAAAGGTTAATTACTTAAGGGAAGTAATTAAGGATTAATTACTTAGTGTAATTAGTTAAAGGATTGAATTAAATTAAGGAAATTAATTAAGGATGATTTATTAATTGGATTATAATTAATTAATGATCTAATAGGCTGGGTTAAAGGTGATTGAAGTAATTAATTTAGTTAAGCAGAATGGTGTAACAATTAATTTTTCTTATAGGTGATTAAATGATATTGAATATCTTGGGTTATTGGTTATCCCTTGTGTGTGATTGTGATGTTATGAGTTATGGTGTTTGAATATAGATTATCTATCTGAGATGAATTGCAAAGTAAATATGTAATTCTGGGTATAAATAGAATTGTTTATACTTAAACAACTTTGTTTTAAGATAATATTGGATTCGAAGAGACCGGGGTCGGGTATCAGCAAAATACCCAGAACCATTTCGATTTGCAATCTGAAATAATCTCTCTATGGTTTTGATTTTGTAATAAATAAGCTGGAATGAAATAAATGATGTAAACTTGGTCATTTAATCTGAGTAGTAATGTTTAGATATGATTTTAAGATGTGATGTTAATTATGGTAAGTTAATAACTCGTGATAAGGTGCGAGTTATCCCAGAATTTAAATAAGTTCTTCGCATTAGAAATTCATGTTTGATGGGTTTAGTCACGCTGGTCCAGCCTGATCCGGGTGTTACTTTGATGTAATTCTCGGGTCAGACCGAGTATTACAGATTTTCAGGTGAGGACGTTCTGGAGCTTAAGAGGCGAGCGTGATGGTAGGAACGTATAGAGAGTTTCCGCTGTGATATATAGCTGTATATCTAGGACGTGTTGTTTTAACTGTTTAGTGTTTGTGTAAATATTGTAACTCTGATATATTAAAGTGTAATTTGACAAGTACAGCTTTCCTTTGTATAACTGTTATTTTATGTGATATTATATTTTGATCCACTATGAATGTGAGAATCTGTGTTTCTTTTCTGTTTCTTCTTTTATCTCTTTTCTTTCTTTACTAACTATCTAGAATTTTCGGGATTGAAATTTTCGGTTCGTTACAGTTGGTATCAGAGCAAAGTTTAAGCGAGAACCTTGGCTTTGGTGGGATTACTCATTAAGGATAGGGTCAATGGTACCCTAGAATGAGTTGAGTGAATATATATATATGAGAGCGTACTTGTTATTTTCTTATATATAGATTTTAAATGATTTTATATAAGAATATATTTTGATACATAAAGCATTATTTCTTTCTAACAAAAATTAAGGTAATTGGTTGTTAAATTATTAGAGTTAGATTAAGTGGTAATAGAAATACAACCAAATTGAAATAAAATAAAGATAGGTTTGAAATAGATTCAAATTGAAATTAGAATCTTGAATTTGGGGAAGAATTTCAGAAAAAGATAATAATGGATTGGTTTCCTTGGTTATTATCATTATTGTGTTTAATAATGAAATGTGTAGTAATGGGTAAGCAAAAATGAAATGTTTTAAGGAAGTAACCATTTAAAAAAAAGTAACTTGTAAATTAAAGTGGGTTTCAAATTGTGAAGTTCTGAATTCTAAATTTAAACATTTGAATTGGTTTCAAAATGTTAAAGGAAATAATATTATTCAAACTATTTTGAATAATATCTTATTTTAAAATAAGAGATGTTATTTAACAAATTTGGATGAAAGAGACCTATTTCAAACAAGGTTGTTTGAAATTTTAAAGGATTTTGTTTGAATTTAAAACCAAAGGTGGTTTAAAATTTAAAAGTAACCAGGTGTGTAAAGGAAATAAACTCTAAGGTTGAGTTTTGAATTTTTTTAGGAATGTGATGTGAAACCAAAAGTAAAGAAGGTTTTAAACTTAAGTGGGAAGGATATTAATTTGAAGCTTAAAATTTGAATGGGAATTCAAATTGTGTAAATTTGACCAGATTAAGTAAATTGAATTTAATTTGGAAGAAGTTAAATAAGTTTGAATGATCAACCTGATTTGGAAATTTCAAGATGAAATTAAGATTTAACTTGGGAAGTTAAATGGTTGATTGGAATTGAGAGTTTGAGTGATCTCAAAATGGGTTTGAGATCTGGAAATTGGAAATGGATGAATGTTTTAAAGTAATTTGAATGATACCATCCTGTTGTTATTAATAATCTTTGAGTTGAAAACTGGATTTGTTTAAATGAATGAATAAATAAGGTGTGGTAATACATCCATTCTTGAGTTGAATGGGTAATAAGTTGAATTTTAAGATTAAAAGTGAACTTGTGAAAGTGAAATCACTTTGAACTTAAGTTTTAGATGTTTAAAGGAACTTGGAAGTTCAAATTGTTAAGGATTGGTTTCAAAAATTTAAATTTGGGAATAAATTGAATTTCAAAGAATGAGTTGTTTAAAAAAGTTTGAACTATGATTTGAACTTAGAAATAAGTTTATGAAGAAAAAAGGGTAATTTAAATTAGAATATATGGAATCTGGATTCAGAATTAAATGGTTTAAAGATATAAGTTGATTTGATTTAAAGGGTTAAATCAACATTTAAAATTTAACTCGAATTTATATAATTCGGGATGGTTTAAAATCGAAATTCGAATTGAATTAGCTCAAATTGGAGCCAAATTGATTTAAATAATTTGGATTTGTAATTAAAGTTGAATAGTTTAAATTCAAATGGGAAGTTGATTTGAATTTGGGATGAGAATGGAAGTTAACTTAATTTAATTGAAATTGAAAGTTAAAATTTATTGGAATTGGGATCAATTCAAATTGGAACTGAATCAATTTAAATGGAAATGGAAATTTAAATTGAACTGATTGGAAATGGAGGTTGGGAATTGAACAGTTTGACTCTGGACTATTTTCAAAATAAATTGTTTTAGTACAAATCAAATTTTCCAAACTATTTACTGTACAACTTTTCTTTTTAAACCTAAAATTATCTTATACTTGCTTTACAATTATTTTTGGAACTATTTAACAATTTTTCAACTATTTTATAAACTAATTTCTATTTTATAGCTATTTTGCAATTATTTAAAAAATTTATAACTATTTGACTATTTTCCAACTATTTTACAACTACTTAACTATTTTGCAGCTATTTTACAAACTAATAATTATTTTTCAATTACTTATATATTTTTAACTTTTCAAGCTATTTTCTAAATTTAAACTGGACAGAGTTTAAACTGTTCATGATTGAATACCCAATTAAGATAAGAATAGAGGTGATAATCCAAATGGTATTGAAGAGATTGTGAATAAGTGAATGAAAAATTAAAGTGAATGCGAATAGAAAAAAATTTGATTTGGATAATAATCAATGAGATAAATATGTAGGATGTACGTATATTATTCTATTCGCATAGTGATTTGATCCATATTCGAGCACGGAATTTCGTGATAGTTATATCGAGCCGAGTTGGGATTTTCCACTCGATTTTCGACGGCGAACCTGGATATGGATTGTTGATTGGTTCTGGGTATTCTCTATCATAATTATGGCTATGCAAGGAGAATGACGGTTTTTGATCAAGAAACCAGATCTGAGTCCGCACTAGGAAGTCGGGTGGACAATACTAGTTCGAAATTGAAATTGTGTGATCGAGTGAGTGATCAGATTCGTATAGCGTACGAATGATATGTGTACATCGTACGGGTTTAAATAAAATTGATACTAAGAATTTGTGGATAAGAAATGTGAAATGGTTTTTTTAAAATGAAAGATATATTTTGTGAAATATATGATGAAGTAAAAGTGGAAATTGGATATTTCTATGGTAGAAATTTACTTTATGGAAGTAAGTAAGTGACTTTATAGACTAATCAAATTTGAACATTTGATTTGGAATAAACAAAGTTATATATCTTTGTTTTATAAGATAAATCTCCCCTTGTTGAATCTAAGCCAGAAGAATGGGTTTGGAAAAATATTTGAAGTATAAAAAGGGTTTTATACAAGTTTGAAGAGATCCAAAGATTTTTTAGGATTATATATATATATATATATATATATATATATATCTATATATATATAAAGGATCTTATGAGGATTTTGGAAAAAGGTTTTGGGAACCTTTGGATTTTGAAAGGCTTTTGATTTTTGGGTAAAATCAATATTGAAATTTGGAAAGCCTAGTTTGAGAATTATCGATTTTAGGATAATTGATTTTATGTAAAGAACTTTGTATGAGATCATACTAGGAGTATGATTTGAAAGATACTATATGTGTATAGTATAAAGTGTTTTGATGATGGCTCTGGGGAAAAAGGCGCTCCCTTATAATCAATTTCTCAGGAGTGCCACCGGGTGGTGCTACCTTGAGCCCCAAGGGGAGGTTCTAAAGTTGATCCTGTGAGGAGTCCGGACAAAGCTAGTTCCTGGGGATTATGAGTAGTGTGTACTATAGCGAAAGTCATGTATGCCGCTGAGAGCCAACAGTAAAATGGACTTTTGCTGCGATGGCAACGTAACCCAGGATGTAACTGTGACCTATGGTAACATAGCGAAAGTCGTGTGTGCCGCTGAGAGCCAACAGTCTACGTTTGATTTTATATCGGTAGACTGCGACCTATGTAGGAGTGCAGAAGTTTCATTTTGACAGCGAAAATCGTGTGTGCCGCTGAGAGCCAATAGTTACATGGACTTTTGCTGTGATGGCCACGTAACCCTGGAATGTAACTGCGATCTGTTGTGGGTTCCATGGCATAATCGAGCGGCGCGGAGTGCCTACAGTTACATGGACTTTTGCTGCGATGGCAACGTAACACAGGATGTAACTGCGACCATGGATGGGAGTGATGATTTCCAGAGCATTATCACCAAAAATATTTCCTCTATTTTCAAAAAAAATGTTTTCGATATTTTCAATAAAATTAATTCCCAAGTATTTTCACTGGATGTTGAAAATGGATCTACTAAGTACATATAGATTTTCAGTCCTACGCCTGATCAACGTATGACCGAATTTCTATAAGAACAAGGATGGACCAGTTGAGACATCGAGTTATAAAAAGCAATTTTTATAAAAAAAACAGTTTTGTAATATTATGTAGATTTTAAAAGTGTTTTAAAAATAATCAAAGAATAATTTTTCTGATAAAAGCATTTTAATAAATTTTAGCTTCGTTCCTTTTTTAGGACGAAAAGATTCAAAGGGGGGAGAAATGTGATAACCTGGATTTTTTTTGGACAGCTGTTAATTTGTAATTAACAAGACTAAATTTATTAAAACACTAATTTATTGATTGAACAAATTAACCTGATAAATCTGTTAATAAATATTTATATCTTGATAAATATTTATTTAATAATCACTTGATATAATTGAAAATATCTGTTTAATGATCTTCTTTTATAATTATTTAATTTGTCAAAATTTATATTTTCAAAACAAATGAATATGTTTTCTATTATAATGTCAAAGTACAAATTAATATGAAGTTAATTAGTAATAAACCAATGTATGAATATATGTATAAATACTGTAAATGGTATGGATATAAATATAAAACATAAACATGTAATTTATATACAGAACTAAATAATGAATACAATATAAAATTTATATCAAAAACATATTAAATTTTTTAATACTTGCATATTTACAAATGTAAAGGGTTCTAGCATACATTTAAAATATGTGTAATATTATAAACATAGGGTAAATGTAATATAAAATTTTTATTAACATATTTAATATTAATGTATAAATTAAAGGCAAGTATAAATCATGTAATGTACTTTAACATGTGTTAGTTAATTTTATCATAAAACTTAACATTTGTAAGAAAAAAATTAATATGCAATTTACAAGTGTATATACATTTAATAAGTATCACAAATTCTTTTTTTTTTCCTTCTATTCTTTTAAAATCATAAAAAGGGTATAATTATATCTATTCATTCTCTACTCAATTTTTCTTCTATTCTCATACTAAGACTATAAAAAAAAGTTAAACACGTAAAACCTAAGAGATATTTAAAATAAGTTTTAATATTTGTAAATATATAAAGCATGAAAAATACAAGTGGAAGCTAAGGTAACATATATTGACATTTGTTAGCTTAGTGTTAGCATAATGAATACAAGTGGCAAGCTTAATTTTCTTTTAGAATTTAATTAAATAAAAGTAGAGAAAACCTGGTTATGAGTTTTTGGTTTAAACATTTTCTTTCAATTTCAAAACATAGGAAATCAAATCTAAATTATTAAACGAACAGGAAATTTTCAAAAAAAATCTAAACTTGGGAAAAAGAAAGAAAGGAAATGAGCAATCTCAAATCAAAAATTCAACCTGGAATTTATCTGAAGCATTCTTCAGCAATTTTTTTCAACATACAAGCATTTTCGACATTCTAGTTTTTATGATCAAAGAAGAATTTTATTTTAGCAACTCAATTTTAGAGATTCAAAAGTTTTTTCAAAATATTGAAGCCTCTGTTCATCTTTGTGATAGGTGAGTGCTCTGATCTAGTTTCCCCTGTTTTTCTTTAAAAAAAATTGACCGTGAGTAAACTGAAGCTCTTTACAGTTTAAAACTGGTGCATGTTGTTAACTCTTGAAGAAATTGTGATGAATGTTAGTATAAATGTTGGCATGATTGTTTAAGGGCGAATACATGTGTATATGTATATATAGAAAATTTTGTGTTTGACTGTGTATGAGTATGTCTTCTCTGTTCTTCAAAATGTAGGTTTCTAATATATTCAAAAATCAAAAATCACATCCTTAGATCATATTTTGATTTGGATATCTAAAAAAAGTGTGTTCGAATTGGCAAGCTTTAAATTTTAAATATATATTTTGATAGAAAAATGAAGGGGTTTACTGGAAAGTCTAAAAACTCAGTAAAATCATATTTTTGTTCAAATTTTAATTGATTAAAATTTGGGTTTTAATTGATTGATCATGTTCGTATACCTAAACCATGAATTTTAAGACAAAAATCGAGATTTTTAGTTTTGAAAATCGAGAGGAATCTCAAGTTAACCAGAAATTGGAATTTTGCAAAATTCCGACGATCGAAAACTGTTTTGGTCACGAGGTTGTGACTGGAGCTAGAACGTGGGTCGGTGGCCAAGGGAATATTGATGGCTCAATTTTTCTGGTGATGTGGTGGTCGGGCGAGGTGAGGATAGGGTTTAGGGGCCTGAATTATCGATGTCTTTCGCAAGGAAATTCAGAGTTTCTTGGGGCATTGGACTTCGTCGCGTATGGTGGATTAGATGTCTAAGGCTCTGGTGAAGTTTTGGGGTGGACGACATGGTGTCTGGTGGTCTACTGCGGTGGTGCGAATTTGATTTTGGTGATGTTGTGTTCTGGGATGAGTTCTAGCCTGAGCTGTAGAGTTTGATTTCGATTGAATGATATTCACATGCTTCTGGGTAGTGGAAACTGACGTCGATGTTGTCGTCGACGTGATGGTAGTGGTGACGATGACCAGAAGGTCGCCGTCGATCGGTGCACGTGCACGTAGCTGGAGTTTGTATCGGTGGTTGATTGGCGAGATGAAGACGAAATGACTCGGGGAGAGTCTCGAGAAGGAAGAGTTGTGGCTCGGGTGGAACTTCGTGTTTTCCTTGTGGATGTTGATTCGGGTTTAATCTTTTAACTTAACTAAGTTTTGAAAAAAATAGAGAGAGAAAGGTAAGAAGTTTTTCCGGTCATGACCCGAAGTATAAAACGGGTTGAACCCGAAGCTAAGTTTAAACATTTTTTTTAGTTAAATGTAAACAAGTTTTTTTAAAAAAAAATTAATTAATTTAGTTTGAAACTATTATATGATAAATAGTATAAAATATTTGGTAAAAGAAGTTATATGATTTGTTGATTTAAGTTTGTTAAATATTTAAGTTATTTTAGACTTTAATTTAATTATTTAATTAAGTAAGTTAATTTGAAAGCTAAATGTTTTAAAATATATGATAACTAAGTGATTAAATGTGGATAAATGGTTTATCTTAAGGTTAATTAAGACCCTGGATGATTAAGGATAAATTGATTTAATAAAGTAATTAAGAATTAAGTGTTAAGGGTTAATTAATTTAATAGCAATTAAAGGTTGATTAAGGGAGGTTAATTAACCAACGAAATAATTACTTAATGAAAGAAATAAAGGTTAATTACTTAAGGGAAGTAATTAAGGATTAATTACTTAGTGTAATTAGTTACAGGATTGAATTAAATTAAGGAAATTAATTAAGGATGATTAATTAATTGGATTATAATTAATTAATGATCTAATAGGCTGGGTTAAAGATGATTGAAGTAATTAATTTAGTTAAGCAGAATGGTGTGACAATTAATTTTGCTTATAGATGATTAAATGATATTGAATATCTTGGGTTATTGGTTATCCCTGGTGTGTGATTGTGATGTTATGAGTTGTGGTGTTTGAATATAGATTATCTATCTGAGATGAATTGCAAAGTAAATATGTAATTTTGGATATAAATAGAATTGTTTATACTTAAACAGCTTTGTTTTAAGATAATATTGGATTCAAAGAGACCGGGGTCGGGTATCAGCAAAATACCTGGAACCACTTCGATTTGTAATCTGAAATAATCTCTCTATGGTTTTGATTTTGTAATAAATAAGCTGGAATGAAATAAATGATGTAAACTTGGTCATTTAATCTGAGTAGTAATGTTTAGATATGATTTTAAGATGTGGTGTTAATTATGGTAAGTTAATAACTCGTGATAAGGTGTGAGTTATCCCAGATTTTAAATAAGTTCTTCGCATTAGAAATTCATGTTTGATGTGTTTACTCATGCTGGTCCAGCCTGACCCGGGTGTTACTTTGATGTAATGCTCGGGTCAGACCGAGTATTACAGATTTCCAGGTAAGGACGTTCTGGAGCTCAGGAGGCGAGCTGGATGGCAGGAACGTATAGAGAGTTTCCGCTGTGATATATAGTTGTATATCTGGGATATGTTGTTTTAACTGTCTAGTGTTTGTGTAAATATTGTAACTCTGATATATTAAAGTGTAATTTGACAAGTACAGCTTTCCTTTGTATAACTACTATTTTATGTGATATTATATTTTGATCCGCTGCGAATGTGAGAATCTGTGTTTCTTTTCTGTTTCTTCTTCTATCTCTTTTCTTTCTTTACTAACTATCTGGAATTTTCAGGATTGAAATTTCCAGGTCGTTACACCTCTCCTCGGATAATCCTATCTATAACGTCCATAAGCTCCTGATCCTCCCACTACCTCGAGCCAATCTGATCCATAAAGTTAGGCCTCACCTCTAATGTTGCCAAAAATCCAGGAGTAATGTCCGTAGAGGGCCTAAAATCAAAAGTAGAAATAAGCTCCAAGTTCCTCCACTCTATGAAAAAGGACTAAGGGTTGCTTTCGTTCTACTCAATGCATCTGCAACCACATTACCCTTCCTAAGGGTATAAGCTATCTCAAAATCATACGAGGCTAAAAACTCCATTCACCTCTGTTGCCTCAAGTTCAAGTCCTTCTACGAGAATAGGTACTTCAAAGACTTATGGTCGATAAAAAGCTTAAACCTCTCTCCAAGCAAATAGTGCCTCCAAGCCTTAAGTGCAAAGGCTATGGCAGTCAACTCCAAATCATGGGTAGGGTAGTTCTTCTCATGCGCCTTCAACTGTCTACTACCATAACACACTACCCTCCCTTCTTGCATCAACACCGCTCCTAGACCCGTTCCGCATGCATCAGTGTATACTGTGAAAGGCTTAGCTCCGTCAGGTAAAACTAACACTGGTGCAATAGTAAGGGCTCTCTTAAGCTTCGTGAAGGAATCCTCACAATCCACATCCCACATGAAAGCTTTATTCTTCTTAGTAAAACACGTGAGTGGTGCCGAAAGCTTGGCAAAGTCTCTAGTGAACTTCTTATAGTAGCCTGCCTATCCGAGGAAGCTCCTAACCTCAGTAATGTTATTGGAGGACTTCCAATGTTGCACTGCAATAACCTTAGCGGGGTTAATAGCCAAACCTTCCTTCGAGACTGCATGCCCCAAGAAATGAACTTCCTCTCTCCGAAAGTGACATTTCAAAATTTTAGCTCTTAAATGATGATTACGAAGTGTGTGAAGAACTTCTCCCAAATGAACAGCATGCTCCACTATATTCTTGGAAAATACCAAGATATCATCTACGAATATCACCACAAACTTATTTAGGACATCCCTAAAGATGCGGCTCATCAAATCAATGAAATAGGTTGGAGCATTGGTTAGCCCAAAGGGCATAACCAACCACTCGAAGAATCCGTCCAGTGTCCTAAAGGCAGTCTTGTCTATACTGTCATCAGCGACACTAAGCTGATGGAATCCCGTGGCTAAATCAAGCTGAAAGAAAATTGAAGAACCTACCAACTGGTCAAAAAGATCATAAATCCTAGGGAGTGGATATCGATTCTTTTTTATGAGCATATTTAATTCCTTATAGTCCATGCAAAGTCAGAGAGAACAATCTGCCTTGGTGGGGAAGTTGACTGACGTTGCCCACTCCGATAAGCTCCTTCTTATGAATCCCTTCTCCAAAAGCTCATGAATCTGCTTGCTCAATTCTTTCCTCTCCCTATGTGCCATGTGCCTCACGGGTAATGCTACTACTTAGCATTCTCGGTCAAATAAATCCTGAAGTCAATCTCTCTCTTATAGGGTAGTCCCTTAACCTCCATAAAGATGTCTGCAAAATCTTTGACGACAGGAACCGAATGCAACTATGATGATGATAAATCGAGGGAATAGAGAAAATATGACTGACCCTTACAGGTCACAAGATACCTCTAGTGTCCTACCACTTTAAGTCTCAAGTGTAACGACTCTCCTCTCGTAGTCTAAGATAGCTCTGTATGTGGATATCCAATCCATCTCTAGGGATCCCATACCTCGAGAATCCCAAAACATAGGCGTTGTAGTTGAAATCTATGCTTAGGATAAAGATTTTCAAAACCCTACAAATCATAGATAAGTGTGTCGATCCTCCTATAGGGTTTGAAACAATAATGGGTTCTACTACTAATGATATGTCCAAGTGCAAACAATCTACTAGAGAGCTAGAGCTAAAAGAATGTGATGCTCCGGAATCAAATAAAGTCCGAATGGGAAAATCAGATATAGTAATCAAACCTTCAACTGTGACTTTCCTGCCTCTATCTAGAATGCTACCGGAAGGTGCTGTGTCTAATGCCTGAATCTATGCAGCTGGTGCACTCGCTCCCTGAGAACAACTCCTACTCATATGACTGCGCTGCGCAAAAGTATAGCACATACCCTTCATCTTCTCCTTCCAGCAATCCTTCACCATATTTCCAACCTTCCCACAGCCATGACACTTTATTCCCTTCTTAATCTGCTTTTTAGAATCATCATCTTTCTTTTTCTTCTTATTCATTTCCCACCACTTCTTCTTTGGACCTTCTGACTTAACCTCCTCTTTGGACTCTCCCTCCTTGACTGTATCTGACATAAGCGCCATCTCGACCAAAGATCCATAAGTAGCTTCCATCGATACATGAATCAGCAATAATCCTTAATGGGGTTGATTCAATCCCTTTGAAAACTTCATAGCTTTCTTATGCTGTATAGTCTCCAAATCCATACCAAACCACGATAGCTCATTGAATTGATTGATGTATTTCTTAACAAACAAACTCCCTTGCTTCAAATTGATAAACTTCTCTAACTGAACACTCTCTTCCGCTTGAGATAGAAACTTCCTATCGAATTGCTCCCTGAATCCATCCCAAGTAATATTCCTTCCCTTCAACTCAATCACTTCCCAGCAGTACGATGCCTCCTCCTTCAGCTGCCAAGCGGCCAACTAAACTCACTGTTGCCCATCCAATCCCAAAAGACCAAGAATCCTCTTTGTGTCCCTTAGCCATGCTCTTGCCTCCATAAAAGTCTCCTTGCTGAAAAAAGTCTTCCCTCCCAAACTCAGAAAATCTTTACAAAGTTTAGAGAAATTGATGGCAGCAGGTGGGTTGATGGGATTCCTACCCGCTGGTGTAGGA
This sequence comes from Allium cepa, assembly GCA_030765085.1. Lineage (NCBI taxonomy): Eukaryota > Viridiplantae > Streptophyta > Magnoliopsida > Asparagales > Amaryllidaceae > Allium > Allium cepa. Next base: position 683,253,589 of record CM060938.1, read on the forward strand.
TTGGGTGCGGGCCCATGCACTTTTAGAGTCGTGGCTTGTAAGTACCTACGAAACCAGATTAGGACTGGAATGCCCTCGGGAAGATTCGAGGCATCAGCCATTCTACGAAAAGAAAAAGGTAGTTTAGGAAAGAGTCAAAGGGAAATTGAACTAGACTTATGAGGGGATTTTTTAAAAAAAATCTTTTATGCTTTAAAATCATTCCTAAAAGTTCTTTTTTGAAAAATACCTTTATAACAAGTTATTATTGAAAAAAATACTTTAATTTTAAGAAAAAGTGGAATCTTGTAACCTTAGGCTCTAATGCCAAGTGAAACACCCCACACCTCTTAATATACCCAAAAGGATACATTAAAAGACATGGTGCATTGTAGGTATAACTGAAACTAACAGAGACTAAGATTCACAAGACAAGAATAGGTAAAAACAGCAGAAACTAAATTAATAACTTAATTAAAACAAAGCTTCATAATTACTTCATAAATAAGTCAAATACCAAATACAACATCCATATCTCAAAACCCATCATGTCTTATTAAATAAAAATTCACAGTCTTTAAATCAGAGTACACAATATCCCATAAAATAAGTCAGTACATACAAAGAACAAAAGCTGAAATAAAAGAAATACATAGAAGAAATCCTTTCAAAAGAACTCCAAGCTGTAGCAATCTACTGATTTCTCCCTTGATTGCCTAAGAAGGGAAAGGAAAAAATAGAGGAGTGGGTCAGACTAAAAGTCTGGTGAATGATAATAATTACTAGAGTCCTTAAGCAAGATAAAGTAATAGATGTTACAATAGTTCTTGTATAAACAAGGGAAATAAAGGAATTAGGAAAGAAAAAATAGGAAATAAGTAAGATTAAATGTTGTTCAATTTATAAGATAGGTTAACTTTGATTGCTCGCACTTGTCCTTGACTTCTGCTTTAATAAGACTAAATTCTCAATCCTGTAATTAGGATATGACCCTAATTCTACCCTTTTTTGATCGGCTTGCTACTCTATAAGACCTTTATGTGGACCAGCTGCAGTATAACTCTCTACACAAAATGTCACGGTAGCCAAGACGACATATATAGCCCCCTACACAGAAGGCAATGGTGTCTACGGAAGACACCCACACTAAGCGCTTGGAACTCACAGTTATTACTGAGCACCCGAATGGAAGTTGCACACGTAACTACCACCATACCCATGCTACCTTTTGCTCCACCTATTGGATCTTCATATTACCTCAACATCCAGCATAAGCGTGCCTCTCATCCTACTTCAGGCTAACGTGAGATCACCGTGTGTCCGTAGAATCTATAGGGGAAATGCTGTTAGTACTGGCCCTTCATCCAAATAATATCTATTTGCACTCCTTATCCAAATCCTCCGTGATTTGGATTTCTATTTGACTAATTACTACCATTCTTAGCATAAGCATGCCTAGGGGATGCTATTTGGTACAGGTCCTACTTTCATCTTTGCTTATCAATTTTGATAAATTACTTTAAATAAGCCTTTAAAATTTATCCCAACTATTTTTGCTTATTAATTTATCCTAACTCTTAAAATAAGCCTCATTTTGTTCCATTTCTTATTATAACCTACGTTATAATCATGCTTATTACTCAACCCAAGTTCTAAGAATGAAAATAAACTTCTTACATCATTTACTCTATTTAGTTATAATTCTAGGTTATAATTATGTCAATTATCTTTAATTAGTCCAATTCTAATTAGGCATAGTTTTAGTTCAATTCCATTATTTATTAAAGTCCAATTCCATTATTTATTACAGTCTTTATAGTTTGCATCTTATTTTCTTCATTCATTATTCTTACTTATATAATCCATATTCGCATTTTAATTCATTCTAATCCATAAGCGAAGAAAAAGGGGGATGAAGAGAATAAACGCTTGCATAAAATCAAAAACTTCGAAAAAGATGTAATAACGGTAAATAAACATAAATACCGCAAATATATTGTAAATAAACTGTAAATCAATAAAAGGCTATGCTTAACATAAATAAAATGAATTTACTAAAAAGAATAACTGAAAGGAAATAGATTGAAAATAATTCCAAAAACTGTAAATAAATTATTGAAAAGGCTAAACTATTAGAAACCCTATTATTTTAAATTACTTAAAGAAATCTTAAAATAATTACAATGACCCACCTCCGGTCCTATGTTTACCTTTGGTCTTCCAGGATCCACTTGGAGTTGTAAAATAATTTAATTTATAACGATTTTCTCCTTTGCAAAAAATATTCTATTTAGTGTCCTTCCTAGAATGGTGAACAAAATTGAAAAAAATCTAAAATGAGAAAAAGTGATAGGTCTAGGGGTCTGTTTATAGGTGTAGAAGTGGATCTCGGGCCGTTAGATTTGGAGATTGAATAGGATGCAACCATGTCATAGGCTAAATAGGAGCCATCAGATGCAACACTGAAAGGAAAAATTGAAACAAAGAATGCAAATGTGCGTTTACTCATTATCGAATCGACTGAACGAACGAACGTTCGTTCGTTTGCCAATAGGCAAGGCGGGTCAACCGCCCCCTTGCTAGGTCGACCTGCCGGTCGAACTATATATATTATGCTTATTTAGTTTATTTTATAACTTGATCATATTAGCTCGGTTTCTAACGTTCCATATATGGAAATTAACCAGAAAATTACCATAGACACAATTGCAACTCCCATGGCTCAATTTTGATAATTTCACAAAGTTATTTTATTATTTAATTAATTAACAAACTAATTATTACGAATTTAATTTTGGGTTGTTACATAAGCCATCGTAATTTTAAAAGTTTAGGTCATTGCGCATTTAAAATAATAGAGTATTTCCATTTTAGAATTTGAACTCACTACAAGATTTAAATAAAATCCTTTATAAGCTTTAAAGCAAAAATGCTTCTATGCCTTTAAAACTATATTGTTCACATGTTTACTTATAACGCTTTAGAATGTAATGAAAACAAAGCCTTCACAAGCTTTCCTATTCCCACTTTCAAATATTTGAAAAAAAATTGTCACGTATTTTGAAAGCTTGGTCTTCATGAATTTTAAAGTCAATAGCCATGGCAAGTTCAAAAGTAAATAACCATTATAGGTTTTGAATAAAACATGCTACCATAAGTTTAAATAAAATATGCTACTACAAGTTTTGAATAAAACACAATCACATGTTTTAAACTAAAGCCTTCACAACCTTTAAAATAACGCCATCAAATGTTTCAAACAATGTGCTTTCACAAGGTTTGAAAACAGGCCATCGCATAGCCTTCGCAACTTTCAAGTAAATGTTACCACAAGTTTTAAAACCTAAAGTCATCGCACTTTTTGAAAATGCAGCCATCACATTTTAGAAAACATAGTTATGATAACATTTAAGTACCACCACATGTTTTGAGTGTTATCGCAAGTTATTGCTGCCATATAGTTTAGAGCGCAATTGCAAATTTGGAAGTAATATTACTATGTGTTTTCATATCCCAAGTTAACATAGGTTATACACTAATGTTTCACAACTTTGGAAAATCACAGCCACTATAACTTTGAATGCTATTGAATGTTTTCAACTGGTATTGCCAGTCATAATATAACTATCACTAGATTTGATGGTAAAATAATAAGTGCATCGAGCTTTTTCCATTTCCTTATCTAACTCATACACAAGTCAACTTTAGAAATAATGTTGTTTTCCAGATAATTTCTTCTCATCAGTTAGTCATTTAATTAAATAATTACTTTACCGAAATAATTGTTCTAATGAGATTTAAAAACTAAAATAAAATCAAAAGAAAATGCTCAAAAACCTTATAGGAGATCCTATAAAAATTTATATCACATTTTTTTACCGTATATCTTGGCTTTAGAAAAAAATATTCAATTTTGAAGTTCTACGCAATTTTTAGTTTCGAAAAAGCTCATTTCAACTTTATCAATTCTTAACAGTATTTGAATCACAAGATCAATCTCATATCAACAATCCATCTCTAAAATCATTTTAAAAACACCTTATAAAAATTTCAAGTGATTTGGAGATCATAATCATAGGTATTTAATAATTATACACTCTCTACTTTAACTTGACTAAATAAGCAAAACCCATTTCTAAAACATTCTTAACATAACATTAATAATCAAAATCGTACCAGGCATGATTTAAAAAGCAATGAGGGTACTCACTTTTATGGTTACGGAACAATGTCATGCCTTAGCTTAACTTTCTTTAGAATTTTTTAGGATATTATTTTTTGAGTTTATAGATTATTAATAAGAGGAGGACTAAACCAAAAACACGAAGAAATAACTTCTTTGCAAAAATTAATGAAAATTGAGAGATGAGTTGAGTGTTATGGCATAGTTGGGGCTAATTTCCCATTTTGGCCTTGAACTAACCTCATATCATTATGTTAATCTTTATATATATTTTTCACATTTTAGTTTGCTTATAAGTTTACTTATAATATCTCCTAAATATTATCTCACTCAACTAAAAAGTTTAACTTTTTAAATAAATTGGCACTTCTTCTATCTATTCCATTCCTCGATAATATTGCCACTTAATCATTAAATTAATTAAACTACCAGTAATACTTCATACTAAAAATAATAGGCATCATCCCTATGCTTTTTTGATAATAGTTATTGTAACAGAATTCGACTAAATGCAAATGGTCTTCTTATAACCCTTCAAAGTCTAAGAAATAACCTCTCAGTAGTTCTTCAAGCACTCTACTAACAATTTCAGTTTTACATTCAAGGATGATAAGCAATGCCTCTTTTATCCTTGTGCCTAAAGTACCTAGTAAGCTTTTCTAAAACTCAGTGGTAAACAAAGGATCATGTTTACATTATTTCTTGGAGTTCCATATAGCTTTCCCGTATTTGTATCACCCCTAATTTTTAATAACATTATTTATGAGATTTAATTAAATAAATTAAATAGAATAATGTAAGTATTATAGTGATAAGGGAATTGAGATCTGAAAATAAATTAGAGGCTGAGCTTAATGATGCAAATGGGCTTATAAATGGTTTTAATTGTTAATTAACAGGGAAACAATTAATGTAAAGGCTTATTAGGAAATTGCCACACCATTACCTTATATTCTCGTTTCATTCCCATTCACGTTCATTTTACAAAACACAAAAAAACATAAATCAAAAGAGGACTCAGCCATTACTTAGAAGAAAAGAAGAGAAAATCAATCTAAAGCTAAGGAATTAAAGCAAGGAAGATTAATCTCAATAAATTCTCAAAGTCCTTATCCTAATCAAGGTGAATAATTATTAAAACCATCTCTACTTTTTATTTTATGATCATTTGGTTTTCGGGTTTAGGATTAGATCCATTATGATGATTTTGATGATGATATGCTTGGATTTGTAAGATATTTAATTCAAGCAAGATTGTTTGATAATTGTTTATACATGGTTTTAAGGGAAAAATCATTTAAATTGAATTTCGGATGCCATGAGGAATTTATATGTTATGTAGAACGCAATTTTAGAGATGGGTTTTAATCTTTTATAATTTTCAAAGCTATGGAAAATTTATTATGAATTTTTAAAGGGAAATTTGAATAATTGGGTTTAGAAATAAATTTTGATTATTTTATGAAGAATTTGGGTCTGATATTTTTATATGTTAGATAACATATTGAAAGGTAATTTTTGTAATGTTTAGAGATTTTTCCAAAGTAATTTACTATGGAAATAAAATTATTTTAGATGAAGGACTTAATTGTTTTAATTATTTTGCTTAATGGAAGGGCTTACTTATTAAACTAATAATTCTTTAGATCTTAAATTATGCGGCAGTTATTTGGGTAAAGAGTTTGAAAAGATTATGGCAACCAATTAAATGTTTGCAAAAAGCATGTTAGTTATAAAATAGTTACTTTAAATGGCATTAAATCAGTTTTTACCCAGAAAAGTAGGTTCCGCCTCTTCAAAAGCACCTTTCAACTCTATGCTTCCGCCTTCAACCAAGTCGTAACCTACCTAGTTGAAATCAACACGCCGAAACTAATACACAAGATAACATAATGTTGGTATGTAGTGGATTGGAGAAGGGAGGAGGGCATGGTGTTAAAACATAGCTTTCGATGGAGTCGAAATCTTTGTTTTACTTTCTAAAGAAATGTGCTTACCTGTTTTTTACTAAAAGCTTTCAAAGGAGTCGAAACAAATGCTTTCGAAAGGGTCTTCTAAATAGCTTTTGAAAGGGTTGCCACCTTTTAGTTTGAGTGTAGCTTTCGAATGAGTTCCTATATTTTAAACTAATGCATTCGAAAGGGCAGTCTCAACACAATTGAAACCTTATTGTCGTCCCTATGACATTCTAATGGATTGAAGTCATCAACCAATTCGAAAAGTAGTTTTTGTTTTAAACCTGTACTAAACCACTTCCTACAACTTTCGAAAGGATTCAAGGGTTTTGAAGGCAATGGCTTCGAAAGGGTTTTCAAAGAAATTCTTCAAAATATTTCACTTAAATGTTTCTAGCTTTCTAAAGGATAGTGCCGAAGCCATCTATTTTCCCCAGACTCTTTTTTATGATTTCGAAAGGGGTAATTTCTCTTGTTATCCGCGTAAACCCAATAAGATATGTTTTAAAATTTTAAATTAAACCCAATAGTTTCAAAAGGGGTACTTTAAAAATGTTTTGAAGCTATGCTTCTATAATTGTATGGCAATACTTTAATACGTTCGAAAGGTTTTAAAGTATTTTGAATGGCAGGTGTCTATTGTTTTGAAAAGAAGATTTGAATGCTTTCGAAAGGAAGTGTCCTATGGTAAAGGTTAAAGGTTTTGAATGCATTAATTTTCAAAATAAAGAACCCTATCTCATTTCTAAAGGAAATCCATGGCATAATAAAGGTGTCTTAAAATAGCTTTTAAATATGATGTTTTAGAAGAAGTTTTTCTTGATAAAATAATAAGTTAAAGGGATTGACCATGTTTTATATGAAAATGATTTCAAATATATTAAACTACAAATGTTGGTGATTATTATGTTATTATATTTGCTTCTTCTAATATACATATTCAATTTAATATGGACCCTGTATTTTAGGAAAAAAGGGCAGATTAACCAGCTAGGTTGACCCAATAGTGAAGATAAATTGAGTTAACTCCTAAATGATTATAAGTGAATCCAAGAGGTCAGGAAGACCAGAATATAGGATGCTTAAATACAGATTAAAGAAGTTGCCAGATAGACAACTCATAGTAAACCCATGAAACTATGTGTCGAAAAAGTTATTGATAGGAGCCAATGGGTTCATAATAAATCCATGAAAACTATGATTAGAAAGAGTATTGGTAGGGGCTAATAGGTTTGTAGTTAACCTATGAAAACTATGCCTAGATTAAGTTATTGACAGATGTTAATAGTTTCCTGGTCAACCCATGAAAACTAGGATAAGAGCGAAGTTATTGGTGATACCAATAGGTTCAGGGAGAACGTAAGAATGATGAAGTTATTGGTAGGGGCCAATAGGTTCTTAGTGATCTCATGAAAACTATGAAACTGGATGGGAAATCCATAAGAATTAAATTGATTATTAGTGAGCCTATGAAAATTATTAGGCTAATAGTAACCCTAGAAACTATAACTGAGACAGATATTCAAAAATGAATGGGGATGGGTAATCCAGAATTGATTTACTTCTTTACATATCATCATAATATTTTGAATTGCTATGTGTTAACCAATGTGGATGCAGGAGCACAGTATATTGTTTTTTTTAAGTTTTGAATAAGTTACTAGTAAGGGGAAAACCCTTTTTGCTAAGCGGCATAGTCTTATTAGATATTTAAATGGTTCGAGATGGTAGATTATTATTCATACTAGGCTTTATGTATGATCCGAAGTTTTTGTTTTCTCTATAAACTCTCGGGTGCTCAATTGATATTTAGTAGTTTGAGAGTTGAAGTTTTTAAGTACCTCTTTAGACGAATAAGCTTCCAGAGATATGTAGGATGCATGATAGCTATTTAGAGTTCTTTCCTATTTTGATTCCACTGTGTTTTGCTGTAAGGGCAAAGTTGTTTAATTGCCTAGTTATATACTCTGATCATCCAAGGGGGCGTCTTCATATGTCGTCCTTGGCGAATGTGTAATAATTATATTTTCTATGAATGTGGTTCACGTATTGGGCTTATGTAATGAATTTGAAATGCTTTGAAATGTAATGAGAAAGTTATTTGTTAATTAAAATAAAATATTCCATATACATGTGTTTCTGTTATTTCAATTTATCTAACACTGTCGTATTTGGTTGCCGAGGATTAATAACTATGTATCGCTACAACATTTATAGCCATTAGTTTTGGGCCTCCAAGTGGGGGATGTTACAATTTATTATCAGAGCATAGGTTTATGAGAACTTAAAAGATATTTAAACCTAAAAGATTTTTCAAAACCTAATCCAATAAATCAGAAAATAAGATCGGGGTTTGGGTTAACATTATAGTAACATACTTATATTTGATATATGTGTATATATAAGTACGTGTTTCCCTCTCCGTTAGACCGTTCTTTTGTATCTTACTAAGGCTCATATGCAGATTTACAATAAAAGAGATATGAAGGCATAAAACGGAAGTGGAAATCTCGGTGGAGGAAGCACCATAACCAACGGAAATGTTCGACCCACCAGGAGGGACCTGGGTCGAAAGGCTAATGCTAACCAAAATGCAGATGCCGGTGTAGGTGTTGGAAATCCACTTGTGGATATGGAGGCGATGTATCAGTTCTTCATCAATATGATGCAAGCTGGAGCTGCTGCTGGAGCTGTTAGTAATGTTGGAGGAGCTAATCATGCGGCTTCAGGTAGGAATAATTATGCTAAGCTGAGCAGAGACTACACCTGTCTTGGTGGGAAGCCGTTTATAGGAACAGAGGATGCCATAGAAGTTGAAAATTGGCTGTTACACTATGAGAGGATATTCACTGATTTGGGTTTGGATGATTAGCAAAAGAGGAGGCTGACCTCTAGGCAGTTGCAAGGGGCAGCTCTTCATTGGTGGGATAGTGTTACTGTAGAAGTTTCAGAGGAAAAGTTCACTTGGGCCGAATTCCGAAGGAGATATGAACAGAGGTTTTTTTTCTGAAGTTTCCAAATCGGCATTGTTAAGGAAGTTTATGGATTTGGTGCAGGGGGAGATGTTGGTAATTGAGTATTCTACTAAGTTTGTGAGTTGTCTCGATATGGATGTTACCATAGACACTGTCATCAAGAGGAATGAAAGGTTAATTCGGGTGATTGAGACCAGAGATTACTAGGGCAACCCTACCACATCTCTATGATCCTTGTGACATAGTTGTGGAGATTGCAATCCAACATGAGGAGATGCTTGCTATTTGCATGACAGAAAAGCCGATTGAAACCCAGGGTTCTCAAGGAAAGAAGAGAAAGTTCTTTAAGAAGAATGGAGCCTAGAAGGGGGAGGCTAACAAGAAGGCGAATGCTGATTTAGTTTGTTTCAAGTGTGAAAAGAAGGATTATTTTTCTCATCAGTGCTAGTCAGGCGAGGGGAAGAAGGCTACATAAAAGAAGAATGTAAAGTGTTCCAACTATGACCAGGTTGGGCATTATAAGAACCAGCATCCAAAACTAGGCAGGGCAGACAAGGGAAAGGTTTTACTATTGGATCATCATCTGCCAGGCCAACTACAGCCAAAAAAGGGAGGATTATGATAGAAGGTACGATATTGATTCAGAGTATTTACCAGTTAGCGTACTATTTGATACCAGTGCATCACATTCATTTATATTTCAGTGTTTGGTAGATAGATTATGCTTAGAACCCACATACCTTATTACTTCCTTAAAGGTTATGAATCCAATAGGAGGGATGCAACTCTAGAGATGATATGTGACCAGTTAGAACTAGAATTGTTAGATTATGAGTTTGCATGCAGTTTGTATGTCTTTTATTTTGTAGATTTCAAGATCATCTTGGGAATGGATTAGTTGGGTAAGTGTGAGGCTAGGATATTTTGCCAAGATAGGGAAATATCATTGCGAAACCATGATAGTTATAACCGAATCATATTCTCAGTAGAGAATTCTGATCGGAGTAGTTGAGCTTTGTCAAGTGTTATGGAAGTAGGAGAACAGTTAAGTCGGGTTCGAGTAGCAAGAGAGTTTGCAGATGCCTTTGAGCCGGTTACAGGACTACCACCGAAACGAGCCGTTGAGTTTTGGATAGATCTTATGCCAGGAGCTGATCTTGTGAGTAGGCCGCCTAGAAGAATGACACCGATAGAGATGAAGGAACTGAAGGTGTAGCTTGTGGATCTAGAAGGAAGGAGTTTTATTAGACCAAATAGTTCACCTTAGGAAGTGACCGTGGTGTTCTTAAGAAAACCTGATAGGTCATTGAGGATGTGTATCGACTATCGTAAGTTGAACGAGAGGACAATCAAGAATAAGTATCTTTTCCCAAGAATTGATGATCTGTTTGATCAGTTGTGTGGTGCCAAAGTGTATTCCTAGTTGGATTTGGTGACAGGTTTCCATCGGTTAAGACTGGCAGAGGATAGTATTCTATTGGCAACATTTCAAAGTAGGTATGGTTAATAGAGTGGTTAGCAATGCCAATAAGGTTAAGGAATGCACCTGCTTTCTTCATTGATTTGATGAACTGAGTTTTCCAAGAGCACTTGGATAGGTTCGTGTTTATAGACGACATTTTAGTATACTCTAAGGATGAAAGACAGCACGAGGATCATTTTAGAGCAGTGCTTGAGACGCTGAGGTAGCATCAGTTGAAGGCGAAGTTTTCCAAGTGTCATTTTTGGCAAAAAAAAAGGTTAGGTTTCTTAGTCATGTGGTTTAAGAGAGGGGCTTGTCAGTCGATCCTGATAAGATCGAAATTGTTAATAATTGGAAGAGACCAGAGAAGGTGACAGAGATTAGGAGTTTTCTTGGAATGACTGGCTATTATTGGAGATTAATTAAGGATTTCATGTGGATAGCAGCACCTTTGACTAAGTTAACTAGGAAGGATGTGAAGTATGTCTGGTCTGATAAATCTGAGGAAGCATTCCTTAAGTTAAAGCATTTGTTGACCAATGCATCTGTGTTAGTAGCTTCAAACGGAAACCAAGGGTTGGTGGTCAATATCGATGCATGCGGAACTTGATTAGGAGATGTATAGATGCAGAAGGGTAAAGTTATTACCTACGCTTCACATCATCTTTGACAGCATAAAATAAGATATCCTACTCACGATTGGAGTTGGCAGTGGTGATCTTCACATTGAAGATTTGGAGACATTATCTCTTAGGGGAGAGATTTGAGCTACACACAGATTATAAGTTTTTAAGGTATTTATTCTCTCAAAAGGAGTTGTATATGAGACCGCACAAGTGGCATGAGTTTTTAGCAGCTTATGATTTTGGTATAGAGTATACTCCTGCGAAAGGAAATAAAGTAGCAAATGCTCTTAGTAGAAGACATCAGAATATAGTGTTAGCTATGTTGGTAGAATGGCAAGATTTAGAATCTTTGACTACTTGTAGTGTGTAGTTAAGATCGACTGCTAGTTCTAGTCAGAGCACAACCATATTGTCCTGTTTGGAAGTTCGACCAGTATTGATTGAAAAGATTGCTTCTAAGCAGAAAGAGGAACCAATATTAGCCGAGAAGATTGAAGGCTTGAGGTTAGAACCATGATCTAAAGGATTTTATTCTTAACCAGATGGTTGGGAAAGAAAGGACGATTATGTCTTCCGAATGTTTAGAACTTAAGGAGAGAAGTTCTTGGAGAATGTCATTAGTCTAAGTTTACTATTCATACTAGAGGGACCAAGATGTATTAGGATATGAAGAGGAGCTTCTATTAGGAAGATATGAAGAGAGATGTTGGCTTATGGGTTAGGCAGTGTGCAAATAGTCAATAAGTGAAGGCCGAACATCAAAAGATGAGTGGGTTGCTTCAACCTTTGGAGATACCAGGTTGGAAATGAGATTCGATATCTATGTATTTTTTTAAAGGGTAGCCAAGGTCAAATAGGAGAAATGAATGTACATGGGTTATAGTGGCCAGGTTGACCAAGAGTGTCCATTTTGTCCCGGTTAAGTCAACCAAGACGGCACCTGTTTTAGCTAAGTTGTTCATGAAGAACATACTTAGACTACATGGAATTCCTAGTAGTATAGCCAATAATAGAGATGCTTTGTTCACTAATGAATTCTGGACGAGTCTACAGGAGATGTTAGTTGCCAAGCTTAAGATGAGTACTGCGTATCACCCTCATACGGATGGGCAAATAGAGAGAGTCAATAAGGTACTCGAGGATTTACTAAGGGCTTATGTGTTGGATTTTGGTGGATCATGGGAAGAGCACCTTCACTTAGTGGAGGTTTTCTATAATAATAGTTATTAGACTAGTATAGGAATGCGCCTTTTGAAGCATTGTATGGTCGCCCATGTAAATCATCAGCGTGTTGGTTGGAGACTAGAGACCGATTAGCCTTAGACCCAGATCAGGTTGGAGAAGAGACATAGATGATTGAGTTAATCCAAGAAAGGATGAAGGAAGCTCAGTCTAGACAGAAAAGTTACACAGATAAGAGGTGTAAAGACCAAGAGTTCTCAGTTAGAGATAAGGTTTTCATAAAGTATCACCGACGAAGGGTGTAGTAATATTTAGAAAGTAAGGTAAACTAGCCCCGAGAGATGTTGGTCCATTCCAGATTATAGAGAGGATCAGAAAACTTGCATACAGAGTAGAGTTGCTAAGCAGTATGGCAGGTGTTCATAGAATATTTCATGTGTCACATCTTCGCAAGTATGTGCATGATCTAGAGACTACTATTCCTCCGACAAGCTTGGAAGATTTGATCATAAAGCTTAATTTGAATTTTGTTAGACAACCAGTACAGGTTAAAGCGAGAAAAGGTTGAGGAACAAGATAGTCAGGTTAGTGAAAGTTAAGTGGAGCGACAATGAGAAGTACTGTACTTGGGAGATAGAAGATATGATAAGAGATACTTATCCTAATCTACATTGAGGGTATGTATATATTAGATTTATATAGATAGTTGCTAGTTAGATAGGCTAGTATGGTGGTTAGGAGTTGGTATAGATGATTCCTAAGTTTAGTATTTAGTCTATACTGAATTTAGAGGACGAAATTCTTTAAGGGGCGGAACCTCTAACACCACTAGTTTTTTTAAACATTATTCAGGAGATTTAGTTAGAAAAATTAAATATAATAATGTAAATGTTATAGTGATAAGGGGATTGAGATTTGAAAATAAATTAGAGCCGAGCTTAATGATATAAATGGGCTTATAAAATGTTTTAATTGTTAACTAATAAGAAATAATTAATGCAAGGGCTTATTAGGAAATTGCAACACCATTACCTTATATTCTACTTTCATTCCCATTCACATTCATTTTAAAAAACAAGAAAACGTAAATCAACAGAGGAGCCAGCCATTACTTAGGAGAAAAGAAGAGAAAATCAATCTGAAGTTAAAGAATTAAAGCAAGGAAGATTAATCCAAATCAAATCTCGAATTCCTTATCCTAATCAAGGTGCATAATAATCAAAACCATCTCTATTATTTATTTTATGATCATATGATTTTCGGATTTATGATTAAATCCATTATGATGATTTTGATGATGATATGCTTGGATCTATAACATAATTGGTTCAAACAAGATTGTTTGATAATTTTTTATATACGATTTTAAGGGCAAAATCATTTAAATTGAATTTTTAATGCCATGAGGAATTTATATGTTATGTAGAACACGATTTTGAAGACGCATTTTAATTTTTATAATTTTCAAACCTCTGGAAAATTTATTATGAATTTTTAAAAGGAAATATGAATAGTTTGGTTTAGAAAAATAAATTTTAGTTATTTCATGAAGAATTTGGGTCTTATATTTTTATTTGTTAGGTAACATACTAAAAGTGAATTTCTGTAATTTTTGGGGATTTTTCCTAAGTTATTTACTATGGAAATAAATTTATTTTAGATGAAGGACTTAATTGTTTTGCTTAATGAAAGGGCTTATTTATTAAACTAATAATTCTTTAGATCTGAATTATGCGGTAGTTATTTGGTAAAGAATTTGAAAAGTTTATGGCGACTAATTAAATGTTTACAAATGGGCAGGTTATAAAGTAATTACTTTAAATGGCATTAAATCAGTCTTTACCTAGAAAAGTGGGTTCCGTCTTATTCAGAAGCACCATTCGAATCTATGCTTCCTCCTTCAACCAAGTCGAAACCTACCAGGTCGAAGCCAATTAAGCCAAAAGCAATACACAAGGTATCACAATGTTGGTACGTAGTGGATTGGAGAAAGACGGAAGGCATGGTGTCGAAACATAGCTTTCGATGGGGTCGAAACCTCTGTTTTACTTTCTAAAGAAATGTGCTTGCTTTTTTTTTACTAAATGCTTTCAAAGGATTCGAAACAGATGCTTTCGAAGGGGTCTTTTAAATTTTCTTTCAAAGGGGTTGCCGCCTCTTGTTTAAATTGTAGCTTCCGAAGGAGTTACTTAGTTTTAAAAGCAATGCTTTCAAAAAGGATGATTTCGACCAAATCGAAACCCTTCTACCATTCCTATGCCTTTCGAAGGGATTGAAATCATCAATTCTTTCGAAAGGTGGATTTGTTTTATAATTGTACTAAGCCACTTCCTAAAACTTTAGAAGGAATTCAAGGGTTTCGAAGGAAATGGCTTCGTAAGGGGTTTCAAAGTTATATGTCAAATGTTTTACTTAAAAGTTTTGAGCTTTCAAAAGGATGATGCTGAAACCATCCGTTATCTCCAAACTCCTTTTAATGGTTTCGAAAGGGGTACTTTCGCTTGTATTCACTTAGCCCCAATAAGATATGTTTTAAATTAAACCCAATGGTTTCGAAAGGGGTACTTTCAAATAGTTTCGAAGCTTTGCATCTATAGTTGAATGGTAATACGTTAATACATCCGAAAGGTTGTGAAAGAAAGGTTTTAATGTGTTTCGAAAGGCATGTGCCTAGTGTTGTGAAAAGAAGATTTGAATACTTTCGAAAGGAAGTTTCCCTATTGTTTCGAAGTAAAGATTACAAGTTTTGAAAGCACTAATTTTCAAAATAAAGAACCCCATCTCATTTTTAAAGGAAAACCATGGCATGATAAAGGAGTTTTAAAATGACTTTTAAATATAAAGTTTTTGAAGAAGCTTTCCTTGATAAAATAATAGGTTAAAGGGATTAACCATGTTTTATATGAAAATGATTTCAAGGATATTAAACCACAGATATTGGTGATTATTACATTATTGTGCTTGCTTCTTCTAATATACATATTCACTTTAATATGGACCCATAACTGTATTTTAGGAAAAAGAGGCAGAATAACCAACTAGGTTCACCAGTAATGAATATAAATTGAGTTAACTCCTGAATGAGTGGAATTGCATCTAGGAGGTCAGGAAGACCAGAATATAGAATGCTTAAATATAAATTAAAGAAGATGTCAAATCGACAGGTTCATAGTAAACCCATGAAAATTATGTTTCGAAAAAGTTATTGGCAAGGGCTAATAGGTTCATAGTAAACCCATGAAAACTATGATTAGAAAGAGTATTGGCAAGGGCCATGTGATGACCCTACTTTTCTAGTGGCCAAATCATGGACTAATTTGTTTGTTTTTTTTTTTTTCTGCATAAAGAAATATGCTAAATGAAAACACAGGGTCATCTATCTTCGAAACCAAAACCAGGATCCACTATTACCAATATAGAAATATTGGTGTATTCTTAAAACATAGATTAGTATATGTGAAGATATACCAATCTCTTTAGCTATTAAATCAGAGTTTAAGAAAATTAGCTAAAGCATTCACACATAGCATTTTAATATAAAGATAAATCCATTTTCCTCTTTATGAAAATTATTTGCAATATGACACAAAAGATACACAAGCAGACTGGAAATATCGGAATTCCAGATTATATCATAAAAGTCATAGATATTCTTTATTTAATTCAACTCTTGCTATAGCACAATTATA
Source organism: Allium cepa (assembly GCA_030765085.1). NCBI lineage: Eukaryota > Viridiplantae > Streptophyta > Magnoliopsida > Asparagales > Amaryllidaceae > Allium > Allium cepa. The sequence continues at coordinate 683,269,640 of CM060938.1, forward strand.
GGTGTGGCTGCACGTACACACACATATAAATACAGGTGTGCACGGCCTCGCCAACACACAAGCTCAAGCAATGGTATTAATGAATAGGCAATTTAAAATTGAGCCCTAAAATCACACAGTAACAATGCTGGCAACATCCAAGAGTCAATGAAGCCTTGGCACCAACAAAGTATCAATAAATATACGTATAAACAAAGGATTACCAATCCAACTATACAAAAATGAGGTCATTGAGTTTTCCTCTTTCTCATTCATGCAAGTTATATTCAGACATAAAAGATGAATTGACGCAGCGGATTAATCAAACAAAACTTCAATCGATGGATTGTAGCAATCGGTGAGTTGAAGATACCAAAATGCCCAAGTTCGTTGATCCAAAGATACCGAACTCTAGCTATCTCAAACACGTTGATAGCGCACTATACCGTGTTCAAAGATCTACGATTCTTCGCACGTTGATCTAGCGCACTAGATTCCGTGAATCGGCTTCAACAAACGTGGATTCGAGCGCACTCGAATGACGTAAGTGGAGATAGGAGATTACACTCAACTACCAATTGGTATGAAAGCACAAAGCTAACAAAAGAGAAATTTTATTCAAAATCAACAACCTCAAAATATACAACACACCCTCTATTTATAGCTTGACACAACGGCCCCTTTAACTCGTTGCCGACTCATAGGCTCCGACTCATCATAAGTCGTTGCCGACTTAACATCGCAACACAATCTACACGACTCAAAGATAACAAACGACTCAACATACAACATAACATATACGACTCAACACGACCGAGTCATATACATTACCGACTCAACATATTACATACTGACCGACTCAAGCTATTTACAAACATATTACAACTTTACGACTTGCGACTCATGAGACATACGACTCATCAAATTACAACACAATACGACACATCATAACAACACAGGTTACACGACTCACGACATAGCACTGACTCGCGACCTACGACTCAGCTTAACTCGGCAGCGACTTATGGAAGGCCTTTATCTTCGAACGACTCATCTCCGAGCGACTCATTCCTGGACGACTCATCTCTATGTGGTCTAACTCCGTTCCTTCATTAGGTCGTATAATGATAGGTCGTAGCTTGTTCCTGTTAGGTCGCGGCAACGACTTATCATAATATGGCACTACCTTGTTATCTCGTAAGTTGATGAGTCGGGTTTCCTTTAGGTCGTAACTCGTAGACTCCTTAGGTCGTAAACTTAATGCCACTTCCCTCTCTGGTTCCTTGTTAAGTCGCAGACGACTTATGGATGAGTCGTTGTGTCGTGTACGACTCATCAAACTCGAACACCTCAAACTCTTATTAAATCGTAACTCCTTTGCATCCTTCTCGTTAAGTCGCAAATGACTTAAGATCACTCCGTTAGGTCGCAAACCATTGGAAATAAGTCGCAGCTTCTTTATCTCGGACCTGTTAGGTCGTAGCCTCCCTTTACTCGCCGTGTTAAGTCGTGGACGACTCATGTTAGGTCGTGGACGACTCATAGTTGCTTCTTTAACTCGTAACAACTTAGGTCGTGACCCTCTTCTGTTGAGTCGGAAACGACTAAAAATTCCTGAATGACTTAAGATTGTGGCCTTCTCCCAACGACCTAAAGAACTTGAACACTTCAACCATACTAATTTCATAGATCGTTTTGCATCATGACTTGAATCAAGCGATCCCTCCTCCTGGCCTGCATCATCCTCCCCTGGTTGGGAAGAATTCGTCCTCGAATTTACAAACTTTCTTCTCCGAGATGCTGTCTTCCATTCATTATCTGGTTTGATGTGGCTCTGGCGATAACCTCTCTTGAGATTGTCCTTGTCTCGACCCTTTAACGATGCGGTTTGGAATAAACAATGCATAGAATAGAATATACGTGGCATTAGGCAGGCGGCATAAGGAAGTGATCTAAGAGAGATGACATCTGAAACGATGCGGAATAAACTAAGCACTAGGTACCAAATCCACTTTATGTAGCACAGGACTTCATAAAAATAGTGTCGTAAACCATATTGTTTCTGCCAATAGGACGACGTGATATAGAACCAAAACTCATCCAAAATGTGAGACGATATAAGGAAATTTAAAATCATAGAATGACTTAGGAAATCCTGTCCTAAGAAGTGTGATGATTCATGCTCAGATTCTTGTCTTTCCGTATATCGTTCAGAGATGTTATCATCTAGCATCTGTCCTCGAATTGTGGTATCAAATTCTCCTGACTGAAATGAACTCCCGCTCACTTCTCCTTCAACATAGTTATTTCCATAAGATAGTTCCAAGCAATTGACACTGGCAATGTTTGCAGGGTGGACATCATCAGACGACTTTAACTGGCAATCATTCTCTTCCTCCTGTCGTATCAACTCTTCCTGTTCTTTCGGACTCACAAGATCATATGATACTGGCAGTGAAATAGCTTCTGGTAGGAGTTCAGTATGAGGTTGAACGTCCTGGAGTGATGGTAACTCTTCGGATAATGCCTCAGAATATTCGACTTCCGACTCATCGAATTCTGATTCAACTTCCTCGAATACATCAAGATCTTTACTTGTTCTTTGCTCGGCCAACTCAAGCAATTCATTACCCATTTCCACATACTCTTCCAATAATAAAGGATTAGTTTCTCCAAATAGTTCCTCAGACATTTCATATTCACATTCTTCAAACACTTCATCCTCCTCAGGGTTCTCAACATCAAAATCTTTTCCGGATTCAATCAACATTGACAACTCCTCATCATCTTCCATTTCATCGACGAACTCTCTTAAAGATAATAAACAATCTGATTCTGCCTTTTCTTCCATTTCACTTTCACTTTGCCCAGGCTCCTCGAAAACCCTGGAATTAATACTTGGCTGGTTCTCAGCCATAAGCTCAGGTATCAAACAAAAATCCTCCATCAAAAAATGAATTCCCTCAACTCCGAACACAATTTCTTCTTCCATACTATCGATATCAAACTTTGGCAATGACGAGTAATCAACTTCTACATCCACATACTTTGACTCAATCTCTTCGTTACCATCAAATTTCAGCGGTTGATAAAAGTCAAATTCATCAGTCCTCCTCAACATATTACTCTCCTCATTACTTGACAAAGATTCTTCATCGTTATCAAATTGTGGTGCTTGATAAGAATTAACTTCGTCAATCCTCCTCAACAAATTACATTCTTCGTTCTCTAACTCGAGCTCTTCATCTTCATTATCAAACTTTAGTGGTAAGGCTGCGAATGATTCTGTAGGACCAACCTCTTCTAGCTCTTCCAACATTGGTTTAACTTCCTCCGGAAATTGAAGTTCTTCTCTTGCCTCATACATAACCAATGTTTCAGTACTACCTTCCGATTCTTCAACACTCTCGCTGACTGATATTGGACTATTCGGTTCCTCTTCTTCTTCTGTTCCGCTGTCAGTACGACCATCCACTTCCTTACTTCCACATTCTTCTATAACCAAGGGTTTCTTCTGGGACTTTGTACCTTCAAAACTTCGATGGTTAGACTCCTGATAATGATAGCGCTTAACTTGGTCATCAACATTCGTCGTAATGATTCTGTGTGCAACTGGTTCGTTGATTCTCTTGGAAATTTCTCTACTGTAAGGAACGCCATCAAACTGATTACTGGGTCTTATAACCATACCTTTCCCTTGACTACCTGGATTCCTCTTCTGCAACTGTTGGTTAACACGAGATTGATAATTGTAGGGTAAGAAATTTGCTTCCATCATCCTTTTCATCTTATCCCACTTGACAACTTTAGATTTCTTCATTCTCTCTCTGGTTGATTTAGTTTGTTGCCACCAGTCCATAGCTCTACCTCTCAAGCTTGCAACAACTAACTTAACTTGGCGATCTTCAGGAATATCATGGAGTTCAAACATTCTTTCAACCTTTGACAACCAATCAAGGAATTCCTCTGCTTGTAACCCACCTCGGAATTCTGGAATTTCTGTATCCTTCCTAGATTCCTGAAATCGAAAATGAACACTATCACCATAACGATCTTCTTCAAATTTAGATGAGCTTCGATATCGATTCTGAACATTGCTTCTGCTATGAACATGCTCATCCTTTCTACTTCCTCTTTCATAATCACGATGATCTCTCCTCATCGAAACTGATGATTCTCTTCTGTCACGACTAGATGATAGTAACACCCTCCTCGCTTCCGTAACCAATGGCGAAACTCGGTTTCCTCCATGGTCCGAGATTGGCGACCTTCTGCTTTGACTTGTATTCAAATCCATCATCAATTTCTCCAATCTACCAAAACCTTCATCGAACTTCTCATGCATACGTTGCTCCATTTGATCGGCTTCTTCTTTTCGATACAAAGCTTCAATGTTTTGATGACGATTGGCTCTCCTTGGTGGCATGATTGAAAAACTTCACAAACTTCAACAATTCAATCACAAGACTTCAACAAATCACGGCTCAACAATGTCTCGGCTATGACTTGATTCGGCTCAATGTGCAACGACTTATGGTTAAGTCGGCACGGCTCCACACTTCAAATCTTGGCGCGCAAAAATCTCCTCACAAATTCAATCACTCTCCAACACTTGATTCAAAATGCTATAGATCAAATACTCCAAGCTTGTTGCAACTTCAAGATGAACACGATGAACAACTCCAAACTTCAAAAAAAACTTCAAAAACTTGGTTCCAAGAATCAAACTTAGCTATGATTGGCTAAGTATGGCTCTGATACCAATAATGACGCAGCGGATTAATCAAACAAAACTTCAATCGATGGATTGTAGCAATCGGTGAGTTGAAGATACCAAAATGCCCAAGTTCGTTGATCCAAAGATACCGAACTCTAGCTATCTCAAACACGTTGATAGCGCACTATACCGTGTTCAAAGATCTACGATTCTTCGCACGTTGATCTAGCGCACTAGATTCCGTGAATCGGCTTCAACAAACGTGGATTCGAGCGCACTCGAATGACGTAAGTGGAGATAGGAGATTACACTCAACTACCAATTGGTATGAAAGCACAAAGCTAACAAAAGAGAAATTTTATTCAAAATCAACAACCTCAAAATATACAACACACCCTCTATTTATAGCTTGACACAACGGCCCCTTTAACTCGTTGCCGACTCATAGGCTCCGACTCATCATAAGTCGTTGCCGACTTAACATCGCAACACAATCTACACGACTCAAAGATAACAAACGACTCAACATACAACATAACATATACGACTCAACACGACCGAGTCATATACATTACCGACTCAACATATTACATACTGACCGACTCAAGCTATTTACAAACATATTACAACTTTACGACTTGCGACTCATGAGACATACGACTCATCAAATTACAACACAATACGACACATCATAACAACACAGGTTACACGACTCACGACATAGCACTGACTCGCGACCTACGACTCAGCTTAACTCGGCAGCGACTTATGGAAGGCCTTTATCTTCGAACGACTCATCTCCGAGCGACTCATTCCTGGACGACTCATCTCTATGTGGTCTAACTCCGTTCCTTCATTAGGTCGTATAATGATAGGTCGTAGCTTGTTCCTGTTAGGTCGCGGCAACGACTTATCATAATATGGCACTACCTTGTTATCTCGTAAGTTGATGAGTCGGGTTTCCTTTAGGTCGTAACTCGTAGACTCCTTAGGTCGTAAACTTAATGCCACTTCCCTCTCTGGTTCCTTGTTAAGTCGCAGACGACTTATGGATGAGTCGTTGTGTCGTGTACGACTCATCAAACTCGAACACCTCAAACTCTTATTAAATCGTAACTCCTTTGCATCCTTCTCGTTAAGTCGCAAATGACTTAAGATCACTCCGTTAGGTCGCAAACCATTGGAAATAAGTCGCAGCTTCTTTATCTCGGACCTGTTAGGTCGTAGCCTCCCTTTACTCGCCGTGTTAAGTCGTGGACGACTCATGTTAGGTCGTGGACGACTCATAGTTGCTTCTTTAACTCGTAACAACTTAGGTCGTGACCCTCTTCTGTTGAGTCGGAAACGACTAAAAATTCCTGAATGACTTAAGATTGTGGCCTTCTCCCAACGACCTAAAGAACTTGAACACTTCAACCATACTAATTTCATAGATCGTTTTGCATCATGACTTGAATCAAGCGATCCCTCCTCCTGGCCTGCATCATGAATTTACATCAACTATCTTTCTTTTAAAACTGAAAACATATCACTGATGCAAGGACAAAAACCATTCTGCATCATACAAATATTTTTAACATAAACAATTGGAAGCTTACAAGTTCCTTTTATAAAAGTCTCAAGATAATACATGTACTTGTAATCCATTTCCAGAAATCTTATGAATATAGCATAAGAGAAATTAAAACAATTTGCTAATCAACTTTTTTTTTCTTTTTTTTTTTGAAAAACTATTCAAAACTGAACCTATTTATATCAGAAATTAATTCAGAATTTTATGTAAATCCAAATTCCCCATAAACTCCATTTTTTCCAAAATATACATTTTATATCAAAGAAGAGCATTTCTATCAAAACACAGATACTCAGATTCAAGATAAAAACTCAGATATTCAAATTAACTTGATTTCAGAAAAACCATAACATAGAAATATACGTAAAACCCATTTTTGCTTTTCGTACTCAAGACATTCAACTTGCCAGAAAACAGGTAAACACATGTATGTACTTAGATATGAGAATTTCATACAAAAACCAGAACTCCAGTTCTATATATACTTGTGCATATATATAGATAATTCATCAAAATAAGTTTATAAAAACTTTCCCAAAAACTTCTGAAAAGAATACTCGAACAAATCAGTATAAAAACCCTTCAACTCATCAAATTCTGCAGATCCATGTGTCTGCACATATACACAAGTGTAAACACTTGTGTATACTGCCTCGACACAAGATAATTTTCCAAACACAGAATTCCAGAAAATGTATAAATCTGAACAATTCAAATGTTACAGTTACAAACTTGCAACAACTTACAAGGCAGTACAGTGTTTTCCAGTTTTATATACATAGTAAGCTACACATGATAGTTCACTGATTATAACAAAATATGCACATTTCAGTTTGCAATACATACAAATATCAATGAATTACTTAAACATTTTCTTCATATCATCTACAAGCAGTGACAGGTTATTGTAACTTCATCTCTTAAGTCATCATCTCATCAAAACATGCATAGCAACCTGTAAAAACAACTTCCCGAACTGCCTCGTTGAATGAGACACCCCAGGAGATTGTCGAGACAATCAACAGGGTCAGACATAATACGTCTGGTATGAGTGCACTTAAACAAATCATTTGGCAGTTTAAACATAGTGATAAATCAGTGTATCATGACTTAACAGCGAATGGTTATCATTTCAGATTCAATTATGAGCATATGCAGGCAAAATCAACATCAATGAATTGATATGCAAACAACCAGAGATCAAACAAACATTAACAATCATCCAAAACACGCAAAGCAACCATACACACCATTTAATTGCAGAAATACAACTACGGCTGCCTGCGATAGGGCTTACTGCCAAAATCAAAGTTAAGAAACACTCACAAAGCTATAGGAGATGTCGATCCCCTAAGTATTGCCGTAACTTTCCCCCTTTTCTCTCGAATCCATCGCCATTTGAGACGGCAAGCTAATTTTCCCCAATTCTGGTTTCTAGGGCTTCGGCCATTTTTATTTATTTTTTTGTTTTGAAAATGAGAGAGAGTCGAATGAAACGGTGGCCACATCCCTCTTCTTTTTTTTTTATAATTCACTCACGGCTAGGGTTTTGAACATTTGGGAAATCACAAATTTACCCCTAAGCCATACCAAATGTGTGCACAAATATATTTCAACATTTTATACTTGTTTAAATCACAATATCATAGTTGTGTAAATATTGTGGGTCATTACAAATACCCCTCCTTTTTGGAATTGTGTCCTCACAATTCACTCTTACTTGTTCTACCATCCCCAAATATTCATTATATTTCGTGGAGTGGCTGCAATACACACGTGTATAAATATACACGCATGCACTGCCTCGCCAACTCGAGTGCACAAGCAAATTTCAATCAACATGTTTCATCATCAAATGGACATGCACAAGGGTAATTGCAACTGTCATGCAAACTGATCATAAACAAGAAAGCAACACATTCAAGCAACTCAGTGCATCTAGAAACAACAAACTCAGATGGATGTATGGGAACTTACACATGAACTTGGCAAATGCAAGTCAACAACACAAAATGACAACAGCAGAAGTGATCAAGGCAAAATACAAGTGTGCAGTATCAAGTAGTTTCAAGTACATGGACATATATATATGGAACTGCCACTGCATGCAAACAGCAAAATCAAGTCTAAAGTCTCAAGTGCAACAGCAGATTTCAGATGCAACAGTGTTTGGACCAAGTCTATGCATACAGTGCTACTCAGGGGTGCACACAGGATGAAGTAAATATGCATACATATGGCAGTGTACAAATGAGAGCAGGAAACAGTGCCATTGCATTCATCATAATAGTGTTCACATTCAGTTTTAAACTAAACCCTATTGGCAAATTGGTTTAGTACATTTTAGAATCAATACAGAATTTACTTTCTGCTTTTCAAAGCATTTCTAATGTCTCAAACATATTTATACACCAAGCTTACTCAACCAGAACTAAACAATTATTAATTCAGTAACAGTTTATAGGTTTTGTCATCAAGTTATATATTGCTTACAAATGCATTCCTACTCATGATTCATACTGAAGTCATTTTAAATGTAATGCTCATTCATCCATGGCTATACACACCATCTTCAGGCAATACATATCATCTATATGCAAGTCAAAATAGAGATCAATACCCTTATACAATCTGTCTTTATTTAAATGAATTTTTAATCCAAAACAGACCCCATTCTTGGCAATCAAAGCAAAATATCATAAACTTACGTATGAATTAAGTTTATACAAACAATACTCAATCAATACAAACAGCAAACAACCACTTAATAATGGTATCTATTTATTTTTTATTTTTTTTTATTTTTTATTTTTTTTTGCTATCAGTTTGTATTATATGTTAGATCAAGTTTTTTTTCCTAATTGTCAAAGGGACACCAATCTTATACTCATATCATTATATTCAACCCAATATGTTTAAGTATCTGCATGTCTAATTATTTTATCCCTGTCCCGTTTCCATTTATCAGCTCATCACCAAATACCAAATTTAAAAGGCATGTATTCTACCACATCCCATCATTAAATTTGCAAAGCATTTACCTGGGTTGGGGTTTTCCAGAGGTTTATTATTATCATTATTTTAAGAAATCATGGACTGTAATATCCCATAATTCAGAAATCCAAAACTAACCACTACAGATGCTGCAGACATCTATAGTCCTTACTTTTGGCACTGAACTATGACATTTTACATAAATTTATGTTTCAACTTTGATGTTTAGCATTTTTCATCATGGTCTCAACTGTTATTGGGAAAATAAAAGGCACACTGTCTGGGCACATTCACCCCAGAACACTCGGATCCCTGGACCTAAACAGGCCATGTGCCGGCTTGCGGTCTGTCCCCTGCTAAGCCCCTCACAGTCTCTTGACCCCATCCTTAGTGAACTTACTAAGTCTTTTTTTTTTCAATTCATCCATCACAGTATATTACATATATCAGAAATGATATGGTCATTTATCATTTTATTCACAAATATCAAACATGTGTCAATCACAAATATGTAATCATAAAATCATTACCTTCATACAACTCAGCCAAAACAGGTTTGGCAAAACATTTTAACTTGTGATCTACTTGTTTTCATCCAAACAAGTCTATGGGTGTCTATATATATTTTTTTTGGTTCCAAAAAGAAAACCAGACATCTATAAAAACATCAACTAATTGCTTGCCATCAGAAATCATCCAACAAGTATCTTAGCAGAAACTCTTATTTCAAGAATTCATAACAACCATCACCCAAATCACACAAACATCTCATAAATATGAACAAGCAAAACCCACAACATTGAGCTAAGGCATCAAAACTGAGTCTGCATACCAGAACTCACCATACCCCTAGCCTAATCACTTCTGCTTGTAGGTTCATTTCATATTATTATTATTTTTTCTTTTAAGGTCCAATATCACATTCATGGTTGCACTGGTGCACACTGCCTGGAACATCTGTTTGATTTCCAGCACACTACAAGCTATTTGGACATGAACATGCCATGTGCAAACTCACACCCCATCCTTGATGCAAGCCAACCACTATGTCATACCCACTTCCCTCATACCCAACCTGATAGAGGTGACCCAATTTCTTAGTTTAATTACTAAGTTTTCCTTTCATGTGTGCAGGTCTCAACTATACTGTCTCATGCTCAAAAATCTTTATGTACATAACCAGTAAATGCAGACAGTTTTCATGCATCCATGAAACAGTCATCCATTCATACATTTCAACAATCAATTAATCACATATGTATATCATTTCAAGTCAATTTTTTTTTCAGAGACAGGCCTTTGACTAAAACATAGATCAAATATTTTAGGAGATAAAATATCACTGGGGTTCCCAGTAACAAGATACTTGCAGTCAACTTATATATATTTTCTTTTTTCCAGTGAATCTTGTCCACAAAGGTTTCACATCTATATTATTTAAAGCAACATAAACTGTTCAGGTTATTGTTACTGACATTAAAATAGTGAACATGGAGGCCATAAGAACCAAATCTAACAACCAGCAAGGCATCAAAACATTTCACATAGATTATATCACCACAAAGAAACTCATCCAACACATATGTGGTTAACAAAACTCATTTTCATTCATATAAAACTAACATACACCTAATCATAAGTAGCTATAAGTGTTCCTTTTGTCTTCACTTATATCATTGGGCTATATGAACTTGCAGGTAAAGCACAGGGATTTTGCATATCAGAAAATTCTTATGTTTTTCATATTTTATATTACAATCAACATGTGACCAGAGATGTTTATATGTATATATTTTTTTTTTTTGAGGAAATACTTAGGCAACTAGAGCTCAGCACATGGTCAAACCATTGCACTCTTATCCCCTTATTAAATACCAGACATAAGCAAAAGAACTTCCCTCCTTTTACTGCCTTGTACTTAACCAATCTTAGATCACACTTGACTGTAATGATTATATAATCCATTTTTTTCAGGTTATATTCATAAGAAATTTTATCTTCCTCTAAGGGACCTGTTTTATAAACTTCCATCACAAAGTTCTATGCAGTTATCAAACATATTCAAGAAATGCAGCTTAACAATTATGCATCCAAATCAGATAATTCACTTTTCAATGTTTATTCATATAATGACCTGTTGCAATTGATACTGGCATTTGATATTTATCTTTTTTTTTATTATTTGAAATTTTACCAAATATCAACATCACTTGCATCAGCTCATTATTATGTTTATCAAGTTCTCAAACATATACTTATTAGTTATGGTGTAACAGTGGCGATTTCAGATTTAAATCAAAATAAATAAATACACCATCTATATTGAAACAAAGGAACATCCATGAAGTCCACAAAGAAGTAAAACTGTAATTTTAACCATCTTTTAGATCAGATATAAACATAGGTGTCTTAGTCCAACTTTTCTTGTATTAGAAAACATTTATAAATTCAAATTCTCTCAATTTAAATTTCTTACTACAGAGATTTACAATAGGTTTTTGGGCTTTCCAAAATAATTTAGGCATTCATGATTCTACTATATTATTGTAAAGATATGGACAGAGGTGTTTGTTAAGAAAATTTCACCAAAAACCCAGAAAACCTCATAACTTATTATTTAGAAAATAAGCATGAGCCAGATTTCTATCTTGCTGCCTATGTTCTAAATAATTTAAATCCATACTTGACAATAATAAGAATAGAATAATAAAAATGCTCAAACCATTTTAACTTGGAAATCTGACATACAAAACTCCAAATAGAAATGCACAAACAAACATCCATCTCATCCATAATAACCACTTCAGAAATTTAAATAATTTTCATAATACTTCTTTGTTCCTAGCAAATTTAAATGAACTAGACATGAGCATAAACCTCTCTGTTCATACTGCCTAATCCACTATTATTCAATACCCTACTTCTCAGTAAATTAATCAAATTATTTTCTTATAAAAACTGAGTCATAAACTCATCTCTGTAATCAGGTTATTTGATTGATTAAACAATTTTCAAAACAAAGTAGTAGAAAGGAGAAACATCATTAACATTGATGTAATCCAAATAAATCATCCAAAGCAATCAATTCAAACAATGCAACCAAAGCAGTCAATACAAATAAATTCACACAAATTAAATTTTTGCTATGTTCTCTACCAACATAGCTCTGATACCAAATGTGATGACCCTACTTTTCTAGTGGCCAAATCATGGACTAATTTGTTTGTTTTTTTTTTCTGCATAAAGAAATATGCTAAATGAAAACACAGGGTCATCTATCTTCGAAACCAAAACCAGGATCCACTATTACCAATATAGAAATATTGGTGTATTCTTAAAACATAGATTAGTATATGTGAAGATATACCAATCTCTTTAGCTATTAAATCAGAGTTTAAGAAAATTAGCTAAAGCATTCACACATAGCATTTTAATATAAAGATAAATCCATTTTCCTCTTTATGAAAATTATTTGCAATATGACACAAAAGATACACAAGCAGACTGGAAATATCGGAATTCCAGATTATATCATAAAAGTCATAGATATTCTTTATTTAATTCAACTCTTGCTATAGCACAATTATAGGTGTGGCTGCACGTACACACACATATAAATACAGGTGTGCACGGCCTCGCCAACACACAAGCTCAAGCAATGGTATTAATGAATAGGCAATTTAAAATTGAGCCCTAAAATCACACAGTAACAATGCTGGCAACATCCAAGAGTCAATGAAGCCTTGGCACCAACAAAGTATCAATAAATATACGTATAAACAAAGGATTACCAATCCAACTATACAAAAATGAGGTCATTGAGTTTTCCTCTTTCTCATTCATGCAAGTTATATTCAGACATAAAAGATGAATTTACATCAACTATCTTTCTTTTAAAACTGAAAACATATCACTGATGCAAGGACAAAAACCATTCTGCATCATACAAATATTTTTAACATAAACAATTGGAAGCTTACAAGTTCCTTTTATAAAAGTCTCAAGATAATACATGTACTTGTAATCCATTTCCAGAAATCTTATGAATATAGCATAAGAGAAATTAAAACAATTTGCTAATCAACTTTTTTTTTCTTTTTTTTTTTTGAAAAACTATTCAAAACTGAACCTATTTATATCAGAAATTAATTCAGAATTTTATGTAAATCCAAATTCCCCATAAACTCCATTTTTTCCAAAATATACATTTTATATCAAAGAAGAGCATTTCTATCAAAACACAGATACTCAGATTCAAGATAAAAACTCAGATATTCAAATTAACTTGATTTTAGAAAAACCATAACATAGAAATATACGTAAAACCCATTTTTGCTTTTCGTACTCAAGACATTCAACTTGCCAGAAAACAGGTAAACACATGTATGTACTCAGATATGAGAATTTCATACAAAAACCAGAACTCCAGTTCTATATATACTTGTGCATATATATAGATAATTCATCAAAATAAGTTTATAAAAACTTTCCCAAAAACTTCTGAAAAGAATACTCGAACAAATCAGTATAAAAACCCTTCAACTCATCAAATTCTGCAGATCCATGTGTCTGCACATATACACAAGTGTAAACACTTGTGTATACTGCCTCGACACAAGATAATTTTCCAAACACAGAATTCCAGAAAATGTATAAATCTGAACAATTCAAATGTTACAGTTACAAACTTGCAACAACTTACAAGGCAGTACAGTGTTTTCCAGTTTTATATACATAGTAAGCTACACATGATAGTTCACTGATTATAACAAAATATGCACATTTCAGTTTGCAATACATACAAATATCAATGAATTACTTAAACATTTTCTTCATATCATCTACAAGCAGTGACAGGTTATTGTAACTTCATCTCTTAAGTCATCATCTCATCAAAACATGCATAGCAACCTGTAAAAACAACTTCCCGAACTGCCTCGTTGAATGAGACACCCCAGGAGATTGTCGAGACAATCAACAGGGTCAGACATAATACGTCTGGTATGAGTGCACTTAAACAAATCATTTGGCAGTTTAAACATAGTGATAAATCAGTGTATCGTGACTTAACAGCGAATGGTTATCATTTCAGATTCAATTATGAGCATATGCAGGCAAAATCAACATCAATGAATTGATACGCAAACAACCAGAGATCAAACAAACATTAACAATCATCCAAAACACGCAAAGCAACCATACACACCATTTAATTGCAGAAATACAACTACGGCTGCCTGCGATAGGGCTTACTGCCAAAATCAAAGTTAAGAAACACTCACAAAGCTATAGGAGATGTCGATCCCCTAAGTATTGCCGTAACTTTCCCCCTTTTCTCTCGAATCCATCGCCATTTGAGACGGCAAGCTAATTTTCCCCAATTCTGGTTTCTAGGGCTTCGGCCATTTTTATTTATTTTTTTGTTTTGAAAATGAGAGAGAGTCGAATGAAACGGTGGCCACATCCCTCTTCTTTTTTTTTATAATTCACTCACGGCTAGGGTTTTGAACATTTGGGAAATCACAAATTTACCCCTAAGCCATACCAAATGTGTGCACAAATATATTTCAACATTTTATACTTGTTTAAATCACAATATCATAGTTGTGTAAATATTGTGGGTCATTACAGGCCAATAGGTTTGTAGTGAACCCATGAAATGTATATCCAAATTAAGTTATTGACAGAAGTCAATAGGTTCCTAGTCAACCCATGAAAACTAGGATAAGAGGTAAGTCGTTGGAGATACCAATAGGTTCAAGGAGAACCCATAAATGATGAAGTTATTGGTAGGGGCCAATAGCTTCTTAGTGATCCCATGAAAACTATGAAACTGGATAGGGACTCCGTAAGAATTAAATAGGTTATTATTCAGCCCATGAAAACTATTATGTTAATAGTAACCCTACAAATTATAACTGGGATAGATCGTCAAAAATGAATGGGGATGGGTAATCCAGAATTGATTTACTTGTTTTCATATCATCGTAATATTTTGTATTTCTATGTTTTAACCATTCTGGATGTAGGAGATAAGATACTAGTGAGGGGAAAACCTATTCTGCTAAGCGGCTTCGTCTCACTAAATGGTTTGAGATGGTAGATAATTTTTCATACTAGGCTTTATGTTTAACTCGAAGTTTATGTTTTCCCTTAAACTCTCGAATGCTCAATTGATTTTGAGTAGTTTGAGAGTAGAGATATTCAGGTACCTCTTTAGACGTATAAGCTTCCGGGGACATGCAGGAGGCATGGTAGCTATTTAGATTTCTTTTCTATTTTGATTACACTATGTTTTGCTATAAACGAAACGTTGTTTAATTACCTAGTTATATACACCGATCATCCAATGGAGCATCTTCATATGTCACTCTTGGCGTATGTGTAATAATTATATTTTCTTTGAACGGGGTTCTCGTATTGGGATTATGTAATGAATTTGAAATGCTTTGAAATGGAATGAGAAAGTTGTTTGTTAATTAAAAAAAATTCCATATCTATGTGTTTCTATTATATCAATGTATCCAACATTACCGTATTTGGTCGCCGTCGATTAACAACTATGATGACTACAGCATCCATAGCCGTTAGTTTTGGGCCTCCAAATGGAGGATGTTAGAGTATTCTCAATAAAAAGATAATCAAAGTTTGGTGTTCTTCTTGTCGACTTAACTAGTATAAAGTGTATCATGGTCAATTTATTGTATATAACCCAATTGCTTTCATTTCTTCTATTTAACTCGACAATGTCCATTAATGAAGAGTCTCATTTCCAGAGTTGTATTTCCAAAGGTTGAATAAATCCATTTGGTTTCAAATTTTCATATTTTACTTATTAGTAGCTAAGACACTTACACTTTTTAATACACAAGCCAATTTCCTTATTTATTACTTCTCGAAACAAATTTCTCTTCATTTCATGATACATTTTCGTCCCTCTAAGATGGACAATAAACTTTGACCTATAGCATCCTCTAAGTATTTCCGTATAGAAAATACCAGAATACGAACACCTGCATCCATTCTTTGTTTTCCAATCAATTCGATCGATTTCAAAGTCTTTTAATCATTATATCCACTCCCATATCCAACCATCAAATTCGCTTAGCTAGCAATGAGTCATCCTTATGCTTTCATAAATTCTTTTAATAAATATTGGTTGTATCTTTAAATAAGACAACATTGTAATATACCGAGTAAGACTAGCAGTCGATCTCACGTAAGCACTGTAATAAGTCAATGCCTCTAAAAAGTTCCATTCTACTAACATTTCCAACACTTACTAAGTGGATATATAACTTTATTTCTTTTTCCTAACATGTAGTCAATCCTAAATTTGTAGGCTACAAAGAGTTCAAGCCATTTATGCGGTTTTATATCAAGTTCCTGTGGAGAGAATGGATATCCTAAAGATTTATTGTCACCGAATAACTCGAATCTTTCTACTAAGATGTAATGTCTCCAAAATTTCAGTGCAAAGATTAATATTGCCAACTCTAAATCATGAGTAGTACGCGAACTTCATGCCTTCGAACCTACAAAGACGCAAAGGCTATTAATTCGCCTTTTTGCCTTAATATAACTCTAAATCTATTTCATAAACATCAATATAAAAAACTAAATATATATTTCAATTAGTCACCAACATAGGTGTGTTGGTCAACATTTGTTTTAGCTTTGATGAATTTTCTTCATATTTATCATTGCACTCAAATTTGGCATCTTTTGTTGTTAGCTTGGTCATCGGTACTGCCATGTGGGAGAAATATTTGATAAATCTTCAGTGCTAAATTATCATAGGCTCTGGCCTTTTACAATATTAATAGTAATTATCTTCAAATGATCGACATGAAATCCAACTTCAAAAACCGCGTTACCTAGGAACTTCACTCCTCTTTCCCAAAATGAAATTTTCACTATTATTTGATGTTGCCTTTGCATATTTAGAATTATTCTTAGGTGAGCTTGATGCTCGTAGTCACTTTTAAAATTTATGAAAAAGTTGTTAATAAATACAAACACTAATATGTCCAAATATTCTCGAAAAAATTAATATCAAACCTAAAAAATGTCAGTGCGCTGGTCAGTCTACAATGCATGACTAATCATTCTTATGAACCACATCCTATTCAAAATTCCATAAAAAGGTATGCTTTCTTATACCACTATCAATCGGTGACACTAAGTCCACATGTGAAAGCACCTGGCCCCATTCAATTGATTGTATATGTTTAATCCAATAATGGGAAAAACGCCCCATAGGTATTTGTAAAGTGCTGTAGACCCTAAATGTGATATAAGACTTATGTTTATAAGGATGAATCCCTATTAAACTTAGGAGATATAAATGTTCAGATCAAAAATGCAATTATCAAAGGTAGAAATGTAGTAGAAGTTGCAGGAAAGGAACATATATAGTTTTTATAGAGGTTCGGCCCAAGAGATACCTATGTCTACTGTATTTTCTTGTTTTTTATGAATCCCAAGTACAATGCTAGAATTCAAAATAAAGGGATATATTTATCTCAAGAAATGTTATATTTAGCTTTAAAAAATATAGTTGGCCATAAGTTAGTATAGTTCTGATCGAGAGATTTATGAGCAGAAATTTATTTCCCACCGTTGTTCATGCTTACGGTTGGGGTATTTATAGGTATCATCTAATTTGAATTCTATTTGATGATTCTTGAAAAATAGTTAGTTTACATAAATTTAGGCTTAAACCTGATAGGCGTGTCCTATTTGGCATTGGACAAATTTATGATGTTGTAGTTCAAAGAGAGGAGAAGGCATAACTTTATGGTTCAATAGTATTTTGATCAGCACCAAACAATGAAATTGTTTTGGTACTTTACACTTGAACAAATTTATAAAGTTGCTCAATTCGAGTTAAGAAATAAAGGAAAGAAGAAAGTAGATTGGGCCAAATAGTGACTACCGAACACATTCACAGTATAGTAACTTGTTATGTACTGAACAGTGAATTCTGACCGTTATCAGATGTATTGACGTACTTAGCTAAAGTTCCTCCATTCTCCTTTATTTTTTCAAGCCATCTGTTAACTTTCTCATTCCTCTACCTTGCCAACTTAATCTTTCTTTGGTCGATTTGTTACAATTCTTTTGGATATCCATTTACCTCTTCATTTATTCTTGTCTCAAATCGATTTTCGGTGAAAACTCTCATATCATTTAACCCTCAAAGCATACTTCCATGAATACAAAGTGTAATTTGTTGCTGTCATGAAGCATCACACTCGTGGAGTGCCATATCCCTCAAGCATTATTTATCGTTGTGTATCAAGTAGTTATCATATAGTATTTCTCTATCTAGTATAAGCCAACTAATTTGTTATTATAGCATCTTGCATTATCATGAAAAAGGGAACTTCCCTATGGTCATAAGATGTCCAAAAATAAGTTGGTGGAAGAAGCATTATTCAAAGGTAGTAGAACAAAATTCAGAATGGGACAATTATTTTTTGTAAAATCTATCCATTCTAACCAGTTAGAATTGTTCGGTACTAGACACAATGATTACTACTATAAATAGGACCCATAATATGTAATACTTTATGAAATTTAATAGAAACAATGATTAATAAAAATGTTAGTTTAATTAATTTAAATAATAGAGTAGCAAATTTGCCAGTTTTCCAACTTTGGATTTGGATGACGGGACTTCTACTATTTCAGCCGATTGATTTTTCTGATTATGTGGTATATAAGTTGTTTGATTTGGAGGTCATATGAAGGAGATACTAGTGAATTAGTAGTTACTAAATTGGATTCAAAATTTGAATCGTAATTTTGAATGGAGGTTTTAAAATTTCCTCCACCTATAAATAGTACTCTTCTATATACATTTTAGTTTTCAAAATTATATTTTCCACCATTTCATCTCATCCTTTATTTCCCTCTTCTCCATCAATCTTGATAAATCTTCCATTTCTCAATCGATTTGGATGAAACTAGCGAAAAATCATAGAGCTTATTGAGTAGTATGACATAATACCACTTTGAAGGCAAAAATTCGAAGGATTTGGAGTGCCACGTTCATGACAATGGAAATAATGGTGAGATCACGTACACAATTTTCCTCCTTCGCTATCAAACTTTAAAATGGTGTATCTTCCGCATTTCTTAATGTACTATAGAAATTTACCCATCGAAACAACCATGGAGATGAGTATCACTATTTGAGAAAAAAATCGAGGCTAATTGCGGAGATTTATAGGCACAAATGGAACTATACAGCGAAGGGTTCAATGTCGGCGAGTGGTTTGTATATAATCTACAACATAACTAGTTAATCTCTTATAATTCTTTCATGATCTATGGATTAAGAATTAAGATTTGGGTTAAATTAGATAACCGAGTTTGGACAGTAAATAAAAATGTTTATAATAAGAGATAAACTGATAGTGTGATTATTATAATCAGTGCAATAAAGTATGATGATTTTTGGCCAAATGAATGAACATTGAGATTGAATATTGGTGATATGAGGCTAATATCCATATTATAATTCATGAATCAATGTAGATTGAAATATTTGACAATAGTTTGTATAAATCAGATGATATAATTCGAAATTTAAAGGAATTATATATGTATATATTATGAAATGAAAGAAGTTAAGTATAAACAAGAGATTTTGAAATATATATATATATATATATATATATATATTATGTGATAATGACTATATAGAATTAATTAAAATTCTAATATAATTATTTCTGATGAAATATAATATATTAAAGAAAATAAATAAGATTTAAATATAGCTTGTAGTGATTTATGTGAATTATTTGGCAAGAGAATAGAAATGTAGTGTTTAAAGTAAGAAAACAAGTTTATATCAAAATATATGCTATTAACATAGTTAAAAATCATAAGCAAATAAGTATAATATGTTTATGAAATATAATTTATTTTGAAATTCTAATGATTATTAATTATATTTTGATGCATATATGCGAGAAAGTTGAATTTTTATTTTTTGAAAACTAGTTTTGTAAACAAGCATTTCGGAGATAATTTGAAATAATTTTGATGCAAATATTTTTATAAACTTGAAGTATAGTGACACTAGGGAAACATATCAAAATGTAAAAGAAAGAGGACCAATATCGGATAAAAAATGAGCGGGATTAAAGAAACGAAAACTGAACAAGTGAAGAAATCAGTGGATGTTTCTATTCCTGTTCATCCCGTCACCACCACTCAATCAATGGTGAAACCACTGGTCAAATTGTGGTTGCCTATTGAACCTTTTAAATGTAGACCTAATAGGCCAGGTTACATAAATAAAAGGGGGGTCAGATTGGGTTTTTTTTCTTCGGGTGACGTTTAGACTTCATTTTGATGTTATTTTCCAGTGAAATGTAAGGGTGTATATATAGTGGTGTATATGTAGATATATACATACTAACTAAAGGTTGGTATTATTATTGATTGCTCGACTATTTGTATCCTCAGTTGGCTGTCATTGGAGCATGATCACTTAGTTATCTAAAGCACATGTCGCTGTATGGAAATGGGTTCTTATGCCTCTATTTCGATTATCCGTTAATGCAGTAGGGTCTGGCTTAGCATTGTACATGGGTTAGACATTGCCATTTACAATTGTATTTGGTAACTGACTAAGATTTTATTTCAAGAGTAAGCCATATTTGTTTTATTGTTCAGCTAACTTATTGGTTGTAGGTGAAACCATAAGGTATGACGTTTACCATACTTATTTTAGTATTATTTGGGAATAATTAGAGTATATAATAAACTAGACATACATCACTCACCAGATGGTAATTGCAATAACGCCACCGCGATACCCATATTATTGAAGAACAATATAAATAATATTGTCTAACAATATGGAGAATACGGCTTGTTAAGGGCGATCAAATGTGAATGTATCTTTAAACTAACACTTATATCTCAAACTTACGGTTTACATAGTCTCTGGAATATAATTTGACGTGTACAGTCCAGTTCAAAGTAATAATCACACTAATTTCTCATAATCGGAACAGTATATTATAAAAACAACAGTCGTAGATCACAGCGGAATAAAAATATCATATACATATACAAATTGTGAGTCTACAAAATAAAATACTAGACTCTCATAATATACAAGTGTTTCAAATTACTATCTCAAACATACATCTTATATACGACACAATATCCTAAATGAGGTAAACTAATAGTCAAAATGGTTTATCTCCCAGCTAGCACAGCCATCCATAAGTTTACCTATCCTGTAACTTTAAAAGTCTCAGCCTTGCCCAAGCATTAAATTAACACCTGGATCAGACTATCACTAAATATCCAATAGGATGAGTGAAAAATATATTCAAAAGAATAAATGACATATAAATAAATTCAGATGTCCAAGATATAACAAGGCACAAGAATAATTTAATCTTAGAATTTACTTCGTGGCACAGATATAAATATATTTGATCACAAACACATATTAGTTACTAAACACTAATTCACAGAACAAAAGATAATAACTCTAATACATAGAAACCAGTTCCATACAAATCACCCATCTGATCGTACATACCAATCTTACTGATTGTCCATACCGAGCAAACATTTTGGTATCACTCATACCAAACTAATACAAGGATCCTCCATACTATAACATAGAATATCAAACAAACACAAGGATCAGGGAAAATCTCGATCGATTAAAACGATTGGGGCAACTATGACTCGAAAACTCTAGTTTGTTATATATTTAAGTTTGGGAAGAAATCTAAAAGTATACCTCTTAAGGATTTATCGGTCCCACCAAACCATGAAAGGAATAACCTTTGATTGCTAAATACTATCGCTTTCAATAATCACTAGAGCTTAACCAAAACGTCCCATCACGCATGGTGAAGTATTTATTAGACGCTAGTAAATTTCACTCGTCATGGATAGCACTGGAAAACCGAAACTATATTCTCTTAAGGATCTATCAAACCTATGACGCACACCAAAAGAGAATACAACTCTAAAGTGTTAAATGCTTCCTAATAGCGATCATAAGAATTTAACTAAGGCATCCCATACTACCTGAAGAAATTCAATTATTCGCTAATAGACTAGCAAGTTCCATTCAAACATTCTATTCAATGAGTTACACCATATTCAACATGGTGTTATATTAGAGCATTTAAACCAATCGACAACGCTAAATCAATTATTAGTATTTCCCCAAATTGTAGAATTAAGGTTCTCAAAACATTTATTTGATTTATCGCTTACTAAAATGTTCCATTAATTCGAATTGTTCCAAAAGTACTTATTTTATGAAATTAAGATTTTCCGTGTTCCAAACCACATTGATACTTAAAATTCCATAGAGTTATATTATTCACAAACAAATTTCCAAAAGCCATTTACATATGTATTCATTTATTTGTGAATCCATAGTTCCATTTTCAATAAAAAAAATACCAATTTGGAATTCTTATAATTATTTAATGCACTTGTATTTCCAAAACCATAAATTCATAATCTATAAAATCATTTCTATTATTTAATTACTAGAATATAATAAATTAGTTTAAAACAACTTACGTTTATACTTCCAAAACCATGTTTCCAAATCCTATGGCCATTTTTATTTAGAAATAAATTAGGTTAGTATTTCCAAATCCATCTTCCGAAATGCATAATCATTTATTCTAGAAATACTTTGTATAAATATAACTATTTGTTAAAATCGTTTATAAAAGGAACCAGTCCAATTTAGAAAACAAATTTGATATTTATACTTAAATAAACTCTCTTTAAATAATTGATTGTATGTAAAACTAAGTATTTATATTTTTAAAATAGGTAGATATAAGTTTATAAATTTCCAAAGCTTTAAATCAAAATGATATAGAGTCCATAAATCACACTAGAATTCAGTACTACAAAATATTAATTCATCATAAGATTATAGCCATATACTAATTCCATAGAGTTCTAACTTTATTTTATTTCCATATCAAATTTATAGTTTAGCAAATCATTGGAAACATATATCAAAACAACCAAAAACAAACACTCAAAGCATAAGGAAACAACACCACAACAAAGCAAGCAAAACACAGATTCAAGCGATGGTTCAGGGAGGGCTGAGGTCACTTGGAACTCACGTTCCAGGTGCTGACTGGCGCATCGGTAACATAACTTGTCCATCAGTTATGGACTTGGAATGTTAGTTCCAACTGCCATTTCCCCCTTCCAACGATGTTCACCAGCTCTTGCACGACTCCAGCTCGTCCTGGCCACTAATATCTGCCATATGATCTCAGAAACTAATAGGCATTCGTATAAACAACTCTAATAATCAACTAAATGAGATCAAAGACTAGGGTTTCAGCATTTTTTAAAACTTGAACAGAAGAATATGAATTATACAACCAAAATTAATCAAATTCAATCAAACAACAACTAACAATTGCATGCACATGGATTAGAGATAGTAGTGTGAGTGATTAACTCAGCTTTATCACTTGCAATATCTTTTAAGAATCCATAACTCAATCCATTTCAGCAACAATATTTTTTACTCGAGTAACCAAAGTGGATTCCATAATCAATTTACTATAAAACTAAAATTAATAGGATTAAAAGATAAATTAGGGTTTGAGCACATCACCTTGATTTTATTTCTCAAATCTATATGGATCAACAAGTTAAAAATTCCCACGTCTACTAGAATTGAAATAGCTTGTAAAATTAAATATCACTTTTGGAAATAAAAGTTATTCTCGTTATTTTTTAAAAAATGAATAATAATGAACTAATAATTATAAATTCCCGTTGTAAATAATAAATCTCAATATTAGTAGTTTATCCTAATTGCCAAATTTAAATAATTGATTCTAGTAATATTTCAAATTTAAATTGAAATCCTCCTTAAGAAATGAAACTCATTTCTTTAACTATTTAAATCAATAATTCAAAAAACTAGATTTAATTTCATAATTAAATTTCACAAAACCAGAAATTGGAATTAAATATCCCTAATTAACTTTAATTAATTAAGTAATTAGCAGTAAGGTTGTTACAGACTCCCCTTTGAAGAAATCGCATCCTGGCAGTTTCCTTAATGAAAGAAATCTGTAGCTTAAATTTATAAAATTTTATCATCCATCCAAATCATAAATGATATACACAGTAAATCAAAATTCCATATTTTATTCATCTTGGTATCTATTTTAAAATAAATATTCACACTTTACAATATCAAATAATAGAATGATGTGACGTCTATTTATAGCAAATCACTTTGTCAATGAGTTGCGATGTTGATCGTGAAGTCAACATGGCCTCGCCATTGACCTCTGTTATTGCTAAGGTTCGATGGCTGCACATGCCATCCAAAAACAATACATATATAATAAACTTTCATAATTTGCCTTATTATTTCTAAACCACCCAAACTTTTAAACGCATTTGTACTGGTAAATAAATTTCCCTTTCAAATTTATTTCCCAAAATATTTTTCTCAAAAATATTTTACCCAAAAATATTTTGCCTTTACAATAATAATATCAAGTTCCAAATGGTTTACTTAATATAATTATCAAAATTCCAATTAATATTGTCTTTCTAGAATAACCATATAACTCAAAATAATTATTTTCAAATATTGTTTATATCCAAAATACATACTTTTCCACAAAATATCTTTTCACTTCCAAAATTTTATTTTCGAAGTTTCTTAATTTTTAACATCTTCTTAATTAAGATTCATATATAAAAATTTATTTTCATTCAAACCAAAGAACTTAAAAGTGAAATTCATAAATGAAAGTAGATTTCCAATTATCCTCTTTTCTAAATAATCACAATTAACTTTTGTTAATTTTTACAATAAACCAATTTCAAAATTTAAAATGATTTCCTTAGCTTACCTCACAATATAAAATAATATTAAACCATGAAATTTTAGCGATTCATTTCGTCATTTGGCTGCAAAGTTGATTACCTAGATATCAACGTTGCCTCGCCATGCTTCCTGCTTCTCATAATTTATTCGATGGAAAAATATCATTTTAAATTATTTTAAGCATAAATATTTTCCAAATTCTCAAATTTATTATTTCTTATGTCATAATGCCTCGTTCGACGTTTAGGAAAACCTATTTATAACATGACATTCTACACATCGATCAGAATCCTTGAACATTTTCTTGACAAGTCAACACAATAAATAATCACAAGTTTCCTTAGTTATATTCATTACATTATCATAAGAATCCAAGCATCCACTATAAATAAATATAACCAAGCAACCAATTCCTAACAACCAATCAACCAAAACTATATAGTCGTGTACCGTAGAATAATTCTATTTCTAGAATACCTCTACGCAGCTCTAATTATTAAATTTTAAACTTATTTGCTCAAATTTCATAAATTCTCTATTAAAAGAAAAGTTTTCATGTTATCCCGCCTTTTGGAAAAGTCGTGGTATCATCGACATGACTCGGAACAGATGATTATCAGTTATAAGAATCGACTATATATGAAACTGTGAATGAAAGTCGGTCATATCCGGACTGGGTCATAATCCTGGTGCAGTCAGTATGGAATGACTAGCATAGTTCCTTGAAGTTGCAGCTCAAATTTTAAGACGATCGGAGTTCGTACGCTCGAGTTACTGACAAAGCAAGGATTTATATGGATCAATCGGGAACGATCCATAAAATAGCTCAAATCAGTGAAGAACAATCAATATCTCAAAATCCATAAGGCAGTTCATTTAAAACTTTCAAAGCATTAATAAAATAAAGAGTGGAGCCTATAAAAACGATTGCAGGTCACAAAGTTGAAATGTGAAGATGGCCGATTGTTGATGACCAATCGTTTTTCCCAATCTATCAAAACGATCAGTGTAGTTCAGTGCACGATCCAAGTAATACAAAGGTCGATTCATATCTCATAATTTACCACTTAGAATGAATCCATGTTTTAGGAGCAGTGTCAAGAGGTATGTGGGACCCCCTCCCAAAAATGATCACATGTAAATTAGAAGCAAGAAAAAACGATCGGTGAAAGTTTAGTCGGTCGTTCCAAATTGTCAAGTTAAGGCCATCAATCGTTATGGTGGGCCCCTAAAGACCTAGAGAGCCCTCTACCAAAATCTTAATGAAATATCTCATTATCTCTCTTTACAAATAAGGCCTCTTGGTTTATTTTCAAGATCTTTACGTAGCTGGTTACACAAGACTTCATTATAATCAAGTTCTATCTTTATATCCCCATTGTATTCAGATTCATAAGTGATTAATAAAGGCAAAACTTCAAACTGGACGTAGACATACAACGATGAACCACTATAAATCTTTATGTTTCTGATTATAGGTGATTCTAGGTTGCTTATTGATTTATCTACTCATTTTAATTTTGTTTTTCTTCATCTTTTTCTTTACTAAATCTATAATTGGGTGTTTGTGATCAATTTTGGTGCAAACATTTTGGTGCTTTCACTAGGAACCTTGATTCTCAGCTTTCTAGGATCCCTTTGTTGCTACTGGATTGGATATATCCTCCAAAGGAGATCTGTTGTAATCTTCCAAAAATTTCTCGTACTACTAAGATTTATATAAATCTAAGCAAGGCTATTGATAATGACGAGACATACTAGATCTACTTCAAAAAATGTGGAAGGAAACGAGAATATCAGCATTTAGCAAGGAGATCCAAGCAATCAACAGACAATTGTGTATGCTGATCCAGTTGAAGTTCAAAATCCCACTAATACTGTTACAAGAACTGAATTTCATAATTCAATGAGAGAGATGATGGAGCGTCGCACCTAAATCAACATATTCAGACCAATATCAACTTGAACCAAATCAATCAGGAGCACCGGGGCGAAGCTAGGAGGGATCCCACCCCTTACTCATAATTAGAGAGCACTAATTTATCGAATGGATATCACAGACATAGGCATGGCAGAACTGACAGATATCATGTATAAATTCAAGGCATCAATAGGTAGACCATCATGGTCTGCCAGGAATGTTCAGTCCTAATCCCTCCCCTAAAGAAGAAAACTTACCTATACACGCTGGGATTCAAATCGGGGCTGCGGTTAGTTTGGATGATGGAGTCCGATTGAATGCCGACCAGGTTCTTCCCCAGAATAATGAAATGAATGTACAAGGTGCGCATTAGAAAGATGGTGAACCAAGAAGGCACAAAATGAC
Organism: Allium cepa; assembly: GCA_030765085.1. NCBI lineage: Eukaryota > Viridiplantae > Streptophyta > Magnoliopsida > Asparagales > Amaryllidaceae > Allium > Allium cepa. The sequence continues at coordinate 683,297,121 of CM060938.1, forward strand.
CGGCGGACATCGATCGCACGATTCATGTGAGGTGGAACACAACCACTGCTTGGTACTAGCCATCCAAACGCCGGACTTATCGGCAATGGTCAGACAGTCGGTGAGAGGGAACCAAGGCTTGACTATCTGGGGAATCTCGAGAAGCCATACTGCGTTTAGTGATAATGTTTTACACACAAAATGTTCGAGGAGATTCTGTATGCCATCAATGCCTGCCTACGAGAGAAAAATCGACCTCAGGCAGCATATTATAGATACGACCGACTAATGGATTCTACACGAGCTGATGATGCGACCAAGTGTAGATGCTTTCCCTTAACTCTTTCTGGTATAGCGACAATGTTGTTCACGAGACCACCCCTCAATCAATATCTAGATTCGATGATTTGGAAACCAAGTTTGTGGAGCAATTCTGGATGCATGCGACTCGTCCTAAAGACGTGATGTCCCTTTTCCAACATGGTTCAGACTCTATGAGAGTCATTTAAAGATTATTTGGAAAGATTATATACAGCTGTCACGGAGGTCAGCAATCCGAATGATCATGCCATGCTCATGGCCTGATGAGAGGGATTGATCCAGAGTTTGAATTTGGTGATTGGTTAGTTGGTAAGCCACCCGCAACATTGGAGCACTTTTATGCAAAGGCGACACAATATTTGAGGAAGGAGGAAGCCTGGTCCTCCAGAAAAAAGAATGTTGCAGGACTAAGTGGAGAAGGAATAAAGAGTAACATTGCAATAAAAATATCTGATGATGGTTTTAGGAAAGTCCGAGTGAATGTTTGGAATAAACCAAATCAGCAAAAGAGAGGTGGAGACAAGAACCGAGAACAAAAAAGGGATTCTGGAAGGTTGAAGCCTAGGATTCCAATGTATAATAATTACATGTTGTTGAATATGGTCTTGGGGAATATCTATCTGTCAACCTGAAATACCATGCAGTATAGGAAGCCATCTCCAAAAGAATCAACAGAGAAGCATACCAGAAAGTACTGTCTGTTTCATGAGTGCTATGGGAACAATACAAATAAATGCAGGCATCTGCAGGATGTTATAGAAAAGCTGATTCGAGAAAGGAAATTACAACAGTTTGTGAAAGCCCCGTAGGATGGTTGGCAGGTACTTCGACCTCAACCGAGGACAAGCGCCGTGTAGGGTTGAGAAGCCTACGTTGACTAGTGGAAGGCTGGTGATTAATACGATAGTTGGAGAACCGCGACTCTTTTTATTCATCCTCGAATAAAGAAAAACTAAAATAAATTCGTTTCCATAAAAAGCATGAATGCATTAAGCGTATACGACAAGCTGTTAAACTTTTAAGTGTCCCTAGTAGGATGAGTGTTATCTCGTGAAGGTTTTCAGCGGATACTACCCACAAAATCCAACTCCAACATGAAAATATTTACAAAATAAAAGATTACTAAATGCATGATTTATTTACAAAGATATGAATGCAAGTTTCTGAAAATATTTACAAATGAAGAATTTACTTTCAAATTGACACGAATAAGTTAAATATAAGTACTGGTCATTATCAAAAAATTTATGCCCTTTATTCATTAAAAATTCCAACAAAAATTAAGTTATCATCACAAATAGACTCTAGTTTGGCTAGGTTGTTTTGGTTTATAACATAATGCAACTATGAAAGGGATCCTTAGTTGATTATCAAAGTTTTTCAAAGTGATATTTTTATTTCCTCCGTATAACAAGTCAAATCGCATAAATGAACATAGTGCTTTGATTTCAATTGCTTACTCTCTTTATTAACATTATTAATATTTACACACCTAACTCGGATAAAAAGAGGCTAGATATACCGATCATGCACTGCATTTCAGACTTACGTGAGAAGAGTACAGAGCATGGCGAGTGTACATTCTTGCATATGAACACATGACTCTAGGTGGTTACCTTTATTAAATTTATTTATATGCACCTAACTCAGATAAACGGTGGCCAGATATACCGATCCTACACTACCTTTCGGGCTTACGTGAGAAGGGTACAGAGTATGGCGAGTGTACATACTTGTGTGTGAACACATGACTCTAGGTGTATCTTATGTCCACAAAAAACAAACTTCTTTTATGTGTTTTTTATGAAGAGTGAGTTTTGCAAAATCATTTTAGCACTACTTAACTTTGAAGATCAAAAACTTTATCGCCTTTACTTTAAATCTACCACTCATTTAAACAAAGATTTCTACTAGGATAAACTTCATAATTAACACCCATGAATCTGCATATATACTAGTTAAATCATAGTTACTTATAATCAAACTTTATTTTTATTCTTGTTGAGACAAATAAATTTTCGAAAATTTCAACTTAATAATAGAAACATATACTTATCTTATAATTGAAAAGTAAATCAAAATGCTAAAAGGAAAATTTATTTTTGGTTTTTTGTTTGATTTTTTTAAAAGTTTTGAGTTTTGGAGAGAAGATGCAAAAAATAAACCATGAAAAAACAAAAATGAAGAGGAGACTCCCCTCACTTAATTTTGACTATGTCCCCACAGTCAATGCATGACATACTGAGTGTAACGGAGAAAAATATGTATATATTTACAAAAGAGGGTTAACATTTCTTATTAGATGTAGATTGGCTCATGAAGAATCATGAGCTTCTCCTCTTGATTACTTGGAAATTCCTAGTATGGTTTCAAGCGATGGCCATTGACTTAGAAAATTGTTCCATCCCTAGGGTTTTGTATTTTAGTTGCCCTGTGTGGAAAAACAGTTTGCCCCACAAATGGTCTGGTCCATCTTGATTTTAATTTCCGAGGGAATAAGTGAAGTCTAGAGTCATATAAGAGAACTTTTTGGTTAGGTGAAAACGTTTTTCTTAGGATAGACTTGTCAAGAAAACTTTTATTCTTTCTTTGTAAAAATTTTTATACGCATCGTTCTTAAGTTCTTCTAGTTCGTTGAGTTGCAATTTTCTGTTTTCACCAGCTTTTTCAAGATCAAACTTTTAAGTTCTTAACTGGCCATAATGTTTTATGTTCGATTTCAACTGGTAAATGGCATGTTTTCCCATAAACTAAATGAAATGAAGACATCCTAGCGTTAGTTTTTAAAAGCGGTTTGGTAAGCCCAAAGCAAGTCAGTCAATTTCTGAGACCAATCTTTTCGATTTTTATTAACGATTTTCTCTAAAATTTGTTTTATATGTCGATTTGATACTTCAAATTGACCATAAGTTTGAGGATGATACAGAGTGGATAACTTGTGGATTATCAAGTAATTCTTCATTAGAATTTCAAATGAACGATTGCAAAAATGAATGCCATTATCGCTTGTTATTATGCGAGGTGTGTCGAACCTCAAAATGATGCTTTTTAAGGAATTTCACAACAATTCTATGGCCGTTTATTTTACATGGAATGGAATCGACCCATTTCGAGATAGAATCAACAGCAAGAAGAATGCACAAATTTCCAAAAGAATTGAAAAACGATCCTATAAAGTCTATACCCCAAATTTTAAATTTTTTGTAAGAATGGGGTTCAAAGGCATCATATTTCATCGAGAAATTCTTCATAACATTTGGCAACAAAAGTAAGTTTTAAAAATTCAAATAAGTCTTTTAACAGCGTTGGCAAATAAAAACCACATTGAAACACTTTTTCCGTAGTTTTTTGGACTAAAGTGACCACCACAAGCTTGGTCATGGCAAAATGAAAGAACACTTTTCGTTTTGCAATTAGGGATATAACTTCGAATGATTTGGTCAGAATAGTATTTAAAAAAGTATGGATCATCCCAATAGAAGTAGTTTACTTGGGAAAAAAATTTGTATTTATCTTGTTTCGACCAAAATGAAGGAGTTTCCTTAGTGACTGATAGTTCACTATGTCGGCATACCATAGATCGACAGAAACAGAAATAAGTTTCCCACTGAGAAACTTTTCATTGATTGCTAAAGGCGGCGGTGCGTTGGGAAGATAAGATAAGTGATCGGCTATTACATAGTCGGATTCTTTTCTTTCCTTGATTGTAAGGTTAAATTCTTGTAGCAAAAGGATCCAATGAATTAAGCAAGATTTAACATCCTTTTTAGCAAAGAGATATTTAAGAGTAGAGCGATTAGTGTAAACGGTAATGTGTCAGCCTGTCAAAAATTGTCGGAATTTTTCGAGCGCAAAAACTGTTGCTAGAAGCTCTTTTCCTGTAGTTGTGTAATTTAGTTGAGGATCATTAAGAGTTACACCAGCATAGTAGATAACGCGAAGGATCTTGTTAATGTATTGTCCTAAGACAACACCAACTGCAAAGTTCGAAGCGTCAAACATTACTTCATATCTAAGATCCCAATTCGGTGAGCAAATTACAAGAGCAGATACAAGTTCATTTTTGAGACGTCCAAAAGCAGAAAGACAATCAAAATTAACGCGAATGGGATGTCTTTTCCAAGAAGAAACGTAAGAGGTCGAGCAATCTTACTATAGTATTTCACAGAGCGTCGATAAAAACCCGCGTGTCCAAGGAAAAAGCGAACGTTTTTAACAGATTTAGGAACGGGTAGATTTGCAATGACATCGATTTTTGCTTTATCTACCTCAACGCCTTTATTTGAAATGACATGTCCAAGGACTAGTGACCATAAAGTGGCATTTTTTCCAATTTAGCGTTAAGTATTTATCCTTGCACCATTTAAGAAACAATTCAAAATGGTGTGAGCAGCCAGAGAAAGAGTTTCTAAAGATGGAAAAATCATCCATGAACACTTCAAGAAAATTTTCCATCATATCAGAAAAGATGCTGACCATGCATCTTTGAAATGTAGCAGTAGTATTACAAAGGCCAAAAGGCATACGTCGATATACAAAAGTGCCAAAGGGACACGTGAAAGTTATCTTCTCTTGATCTTCAAAAGCGATTGGATTTTGGTTATAGCGGAATAACCATCAAAAAGGCAATAGAATTCATGGCCGGCTAAATGTTCAAGCATTTGGTTGATGAAAGGAAGAGGGAAATGATCCTTACGTGTTGCAGCATTTAATTTTCAATAGTCGATGCAAACATGCCAACCCGTTTGAGTACGAATTGGAATGAGTTCGTTTGAGTTGTTCTTGACAGCGGTAAGTCCAATCTTTTACGGCATGACATGAATTGGGCTAACCTACAAACTATCTAAGATTAGGTATATGATTCCGTTATCGAAAAGTTTAAGAATTTCGTCTCGAACTGCATCCTTCATTTTTGCGTTAAGCCTTCGTTGTGCATCATGAACAGGCTTGACATCGTCAATTGAATGGATGCGACATTGAACATGAGCGGGACTAATTCCCTTTATATCGATGATCGACCATTTAATTGCTTCCTTGTTTTTAGAAAGGATTGAAAGTAAGGAAGTTTCTTGATTAAGAGAAAGAGTTGAATAAATTGTTACGAGAAACATTTCTTTGCCACTAAGTATGCGTACTTAAAGCGATCGGGAAACGGTTTAAGGTCCAACCTCAGTGGTTGCTATATCAAAGAATTAGGTTGAGATTCAGACTCAACGGGAAGTGATTCAAATGGAAGCATGTATTCAATCTCAATGGGGATTTCGTGAAACAATCTTTTGTACTCAGCCTCGCGTTCATCGTTAAGGTCAAGCATCTCGTTTTCGAAGTTTTTGGGAATGGCACTAACTTCCATCCTTTGATCACATGGTTCGTTCATTGATTTTCAAGATTGAAAATGTTAAGATCCAGTGTCATGTTTCCAAAAGAGATTTCATCGAGCCTTGTGACAATTTATTAGAGCATTTGAAGTAGCCAAGAAAGGTCAGCCTAAAATCAATAGAATTTGACTCATTGGATTATTCGTGGGTTGAGTCTCCATAGCGATGAAATTGACGGGGAATATGAATTGATCAATTTTGATGAGTACATCCTCGATTTCTCCCATTGGTTTCTTAATCGAACGATCGACAAATTGAAGTGTTACTTTTATTGGTTTAAGTTCACTAAAGCCTTGTTGTTGGTAAACTGAATAAGGAATTAAATTGACATTCGCACCCAAATCGAGTAAGCATTTGTTAATCGGTTTGTCTCCTATCGTGCATGAGATTGTCAAACATCGAGGATATTTGTATTAAATGGGGATTGATTGAGACAAATCTCGGCTAATTTCGGCAGCTAAGAAAACTTTCACATGAGTGTGTCATTTTTGGGTACCCAAGTCCTTGAGAAATTTAGCGTAAATTGGGACTTGTTGAATAAATAAAGAAGCGGAATGTTAACTTTGACTTGTTTAAAAATTTCCAACATCTTTTCCATTTGGTCAGGGTGTTTCTTGGGTCAAATACGATGTGAAAATGAAATACGATACTCAGTAGGCGGGTCTGTTTGAGTAGATGAAGAATTTGGATTGGAATTTGACTCAACGTTTGGCTCCACGTTCTGTACAGATTCATTTGTTGTTTTAGAAATGTCGAGAGGGGTTTTCAGTAAATCGTTTGGATCAACGACTTGATTATCGATTTATTTTCTAGAACGCAAAGTTGTGACGGCAATCATTTGGGTTACAGTGCTATCTTGAGCAACATGGGCTTGATTCGAATTAATATTTTTATTTCTTGGATTTGGAACAAGCTGACTTGGGAATGTGCCTTGTTCGCGTTCACTTACAGATGTGGCTAATTGACTCATTTGGATTTCACGTTTTGCAATGGATTGGCTTGTGTTTTGCATGTACCAAGTTGAAAATTTTGCAAATTACTGTTTGATTGGAGATTTTGAGTCGTTGCCTTAGCTAAAGCTTTGAGACTTTTTCCAAGTGAACTTAAACGTTTATCGTCATGGGGAGTAAAACATTATTGCGATTGATTTTGAGACAGAGGGACAAAATTTTATTGAAAATGATTGGGTTGAAGGGAGGATTTGAAGCATTGTTAGGAAATGCTTGAAAATTGGCATGAACCAAATTCGTGTTGGGATTATTTTGGTACCAAGAAAAATTCGGATGATTTGTCCAATCGGGATTGCACGTTGGAGAAAATGGGTCGTTGGAGAAAACAGATCGTTCTCAACTTTATTGAAAGAATTGAGTTGTTCGATAGAATTAGGGCGTTGATGGGCGATGTGACTCAGATCATTACATTTATAACACATGGGTTGGGAAGCCTGGTTCATTTGGTTTGATGAGAAAATGCAGCCAAATTTATTAATCATTACATCGATTTTAGCTTCCAAAGCCAAAATTGATCCTATCAAGTGTGCTCTCGATTGTGAGTAAATTGATTTTTCGTTGAAATGTTCTCTTTGGGATGAATTTTAGGCCAAGTTTTCAAGGAATTTCCAAGCATTATCATGACGTTGGGCAAGCAAATTGATTAAAGCATAGTTCGTGAGCTTTTTTCAAGTCCATCGTATAAGATTTGGCACACGGTCCATTTTCAAAATTATGGTGTAGGCATTTTATCGAGCTATTTAAAATTTCAAAATATTTTCCGAATGTTTCACCCTTGAATTGATGAAAATTTAAGATTTCGTTTTGGATTTTAGTTGTTTTTTCCAAAGGGTAGAAATTTCCAAGAAACTTTAACGAATTCTTCCTAAGTTTTAATCGAGTTTGATGGTAAGCTGTACAACTATTTTTCAACGTAATCGGTGAGAGCAAATGGAATTAATCGGAGTTTGTTTCCATCATCAGAAAGTTGTTGGAGTTTAATGTCGTGCAAACTTGTTCGAATTTCATTAAGAAAATGCATAGGTCATCATGATCAAAATTTCTAAATTTTGAAAGCGTGGCAATATGGTTTGAATGAATTTCAAAGTGGTTACCCATTAGGGTGGGTAGCATGATACAAGAAGGAATAGGAACTCTATCGGGAAGATTCTATCCATAATAGTTCGAGGGGCATTCTCGTTCGTCATTTCAGGAGGATCGTTTGTTGAGGTTAAACTATTTGTATAAGGGTCTCGAATCCAAGTATTCGTAGAAGTGTCACAAGTCGAAATACTCATGCATAAGTAAAAGTTGAGAAGAGAAAGAAGTTAGAATCGAATTTAAGAGAAAGAAGCAAGGTGTAGAAAATGAAGTGAGAATTTGTTTTTTAATATATAGTTTTTAAGCGAAAAATATTTATCAAAATAAATTTATTTTTCTAAAGAGAGAATTGATTTTTGTTTTGTTTTTTTTGAATTTTCAAAAAAAAATCTTTTTTATATGTTTTTGTTTTTTCGTTTGTTTTAGTTTTTGATAAGATTTTTTATGGATTTTGCGTTTTTTTTAAAAACGAACTCAAAATTCTTTTTTTTTTGAATTTTGATTTTGATTGAAATTTTTCAAAGGAAAAGATTTAAAAGGATTTATTTATTTATTTTGAATTAAATAAGAATTAAGTTAAGTAAATGTACAAATTTTTTTACTTTTGGATTTTGATTTTTATTTAATATGCATGAAATAATGCAACTAAATGAATGCAAGATCTTAATTACAAATTTTCGATCCTTAGTAGCTCCTAACCCAAAATTGTATAGTAAACATTGTCTCAATCTAACAAAATATTTCATAGCCATGTAGCGGGCAGCAGTTATTGGTGCACCACGAATCACCGTAGCAATGCAACCGAAGATTTAAGTACCTTCAAAGAAACAATCAGTATAATATTTATGAATCACCATATTATTTATAACTGATTATTATACTGCGGTAACCTAGACACCAAAAAATAAAATTGTTCAAAGAAGACAACTGTCAAGATAAAATTTGAAAGTATATAGGACCGTATAATATGGATAAACAGTAATACAGAAGTATAGATAGTAAATAACACGGAATATAAATGCAGTAAGTAAAATGACACCATAGATTTCATACTGGTTCAGAGCACCATCCTACGTCCAATCCCAGACTAACTTCGGGCTTTAACTAACAATACCCTCACTTAACCCAGAGGAATAGGTAAACAACACCTGAGCAGCAGAACATGATTTTTGCCTCAGCAGCAGAAGAGGACTTTCCCTTGCCTGAGCAGCAGAACAGGACTTTAACAAAGTATAAATGTAGTTGACTTAATGTGTTCTTGATAACACTGATTTGTCTATTAAGATTACAAACTTCCTATAATCAATTCCTCAAGAGTATAAAGAGTATGTGAAGAGTTGAAAAAGGAAGTATATTGCTATGAATCAAAGTATATAGAATATAACTTGAAGATTCAAAGCAATGAAGAGTATGAGAGCACTTGAGTAATCACAAGAGAGAGTAGAAAGAATTAGAATCAGAAATTAGTGATTATGAAGTATGAGATAACTTCTATATATAGTTATCAGAGAGATGCAACTCTTAGTGAAGAGTTTCAGCCAAGAGAGACGACTGTTGATGAATTGCAACTCTTCATGGAAGAAGATGTCCATTCAGAAATTTTGCAGTTGAAGCTGGTTCGGTCGACTGGTATATTGGGTCAGTCGACTGGTGTTTGAATATTTAAAAATATTTGCCGTTTCAAAAATATGAACAGTGTTCACTGCTATGCATATGCACAGTCAGTCGACTGGCAAGAACAGTCAGTCGAGTGGCTGTGCATAAATTGCACAGTGAACTCTGTTTGTAAAGAAAAATTTAAAAATTGAAAACTTGAGGATTGATTTTAACATATGTCTAAGACTCAACATCTATAATAGTTACTTTAAGCCTAGAGATCCTCTATTGTCTTTTTTTTGTCATGTATGAATGCAAATTCTTCTTTAGCTTCTGAACTGTCTTGTCATGAATTAAAACTAGTAATTCAACATTCTCCCCCTTTTTGATTGATGACAACCTGTATATATGTTGGAGAGAAAATATTTCTCCCCCTGAATGTATGATATCTTCTTCCTGCATCAAATATGTTAGTGCACATACTTTTTCTCCCCCTTGTCATCGACAAAAAGGAGATACAGCAAACAAAAATATAAAAAAAAAAGTGCAGAAATATGTAAAAGAGGGACTATTTAGTACAAGTCTCAATAAATAAATAAGTTGCAAGTTGTAATATGTTTAAATTGTCAATAGAGTTATAAATAATTCATATCCAACTTACTTACGAAAAGAACCTACTCATCTCCCTCTGGTGCAGGCTCCTTTCCGGGTCTAGAAGTTCCATAAGCACCACTTCCTGCGCCACTAGCATCACTACTAGTATGCTCTTCTGAAGTTGACCATGTCAATCTAGGTTCTGGACGTTTACCGTGTACTATTGAAGAAGCAGTTGTGGAAGACGAACATGAAATTGCATCCCATAGGGTAGAAAAGAATCCTTTTTCTTTATCTAATTTTTTATCTACTTTCTTTAAATGAGATCCTAGTATTTGTTGATTTCTAGAAAGGATCTCGACGGATTCTCGCAAACTAGCTGATTGTGCAAGACGAATATCGTCGTCTTCTTCGGGATGAGACGTTCGTTCTTGAATAATTAGTCCGCCTGATTGACGTTGATGTTGCTGACGCCATTCTTCATAGGAGGTAAATGTCGGAGGAGCTGACGGTAGTTTCATGAGGCTTATTGTCCGAATGTTAATAACTCAAATGGAAGAAGTTTCGGATTCCGGTTGATGTGTTCCCATATTTAAAAGCAATCGCATTATATATTCACCGAAATAAATTGTTCTCATGTTATCGTTGTTGAAGGAGATAAACTTATCCAATATTCGTCGTAGCCAATTTACTTGAATTCCTCCCCATACCGCATGTAAAGCTTTGAAATTTTCTGGGTAGATAAGTTCATATGACCCTGTTCTTGGAAGTATACTCCACATTAAAGCTTTGTAAAGAATTCTAGCTTTTGGTCGAAGGAGAATAGATTTTTGTTCCGTCATATTATCTCCCATAAACATATGGCTAATCCGATCCCTTTGTCGAATATTACATTCGACATCATCTAGTGGAATGCCATGATTGGGAGTTTGAAGTATGTGTGCCATTCGATCTAAGGAGAAGAATACTTGTTGACCACACACTAAACTCCAAACACAATCATACCTATTCGATGGACGTTGATGAGGAAGATTTAAATTAGCGTAGAATAATTTTACCATGAGGTGGTTGATCTTGTGAGAATTGGCATTCAAGTCAAGTAGAGATTCCAATCCGGATCGACGCATAAGTTCTTGTAAACCATATGCCGCGAAATTGCTGTAGACCATGAATGAACCTTCAAAGATCCTTGATTTTTTCATTTTATGTCATCTTGTTACAACTACATCATTGTATAGCCATTGTGCAATTTGGGCATCGGTAGGATCAACGGAAGAAGAGCCTTGTCTTTGACGTTTTGGAGGAGCCATTTGATTGAGTTTTTAGTGAAAAAATTTAGTGTAATTGGGAATTTAGGGTTTGTGGGCGAAATAGATTTGGGTGAAAACTGAGAAGTGTAAAGTGAAATTTGGGAAAAAGGTAAGTAAATAAGGAAGGTAGAGGCAGTTTTCACACAGCCAGTCGACTGGTAAAAACATTCAGTTGACTGGTGTACTGTAATTTGCCAAAATTTTAAACAGCCAGTCGACTGAACGTGTTAGGTCAGTCGACTGACTGGTTTCCCGAGAGATTTAAAAACCAGCATTCAGTCGAGTGGCGTGTAATTTCAGTCGACTGACTAGAAGTAAAAATTGCAGTGAAGCTGAGAAAACAAAATTTTATAAAGACTCAAATATATAATTGAAATACAAATAATCAGGAACAATAATATACAAGAAATGATAATTATTTTGGAGTTTTTGGAGAGGATTCTTGTGGTTCAACCTTGGTATTCTCAACAAGAGGTTGCAAAGGAGACCAATAATTTTGGCATTCCCATGAGTTTGGAGATGCCGAAGGTTGAGGTGGAGATTGTTCCCAGCTATTCCAGCCGGATGAATTTGTCTGACGGGATTTTGAAGGTTGAACAACATCATGCTTAGATGATTTGCCACAAAACTTAAGTGCAATAGATTCTATAAGGCTTAGACGATTTGAATTCATTCGCTCTTCGTAAAACATTTCTCTCTGTAAATTGACTTGTTCCTTTTGGTAGTGATGGATTTCATCAATTTTTGTTTTTGTTTTTGGAGAAACAACGATCTTCAAGACATCTTTGGTTTTGGTGAAAAACCGGTGTGATATCTTCCTGGTTCATGAATAGGGGTAGGAGTTGGCAATGATGGTGTCGAGCTACTGGATGAATCATAGTTACTCGAGGAGGTTGGAGTAGCAAAGGATAATTTTGAGTTAGAGCAATCATGAGAGTTTTGAGAGGCCATTGATGAGAAGATTTAATTTGTAAAGATTTTTAAAAAATTTGTAATGATGATTAAAACTTGCGACGACCCATAAATTTTAACAAATTAAATTGGAATAATTATTTGATTTTAAATATTTAAAAGTTAATTTTAAACTTGAATTCCAAATATTAATATTTACTTAATAATTTAAATATTGAATTTAATAATTGAAATTGGATAAATTATTGAATCTGAAATGTCTGAGCCTGTTTAAAATAATTTGAAGGCCTATAAAATTTATAATGATGATACTGAAGATAATAGTATAATTGAAATTTAATTTAAAGGTAATTTGTTCAATTTTAATAATATATCGTTTAAATTGACATTTAAAAATAGCCTTCCGAGGCATAGTCTCGGAATTTGACGAAACTAGTTCCACTGGATCCGTAATTGTTAGTAATTATCGGATTTCAATTTTCGTAGCGTTTGGATTTACCGTTTGCTCGTACGGGTGAGAAACGCATTGAAATTAAAATCGATAATTAAATATTTTAAATTGATTTAAAAGGCTAACTTCCACATACGATCAAATTAGCCTCTGAAAAACATTTCATCGTGTTCGGAACGCGGGTAAAACCTTATAATCGCCTAGCTGCATTCCTTAAGAGGAGTTCAAAATTTTAAATGGCAATTAACGAGGCGTTTTGGAAGTTTTATAATATAATAAAATGTAAAGTCAAATGGTCAACGATATTTTTATTAACGCGTACTCAAGAAGCTTCCCCTAATCGATAGTTTATCTTTGTCCCCTCCTCTTCAAGCAGAATCAAACGCATGAAAAAAAAATTAATTAATTTTTTTAATGAAATCATGGCCGAAGCCTTCACTCTTAACATCAATGAAAATCGAAATTAAACGAAAGAAAATGGCTGAAGCCGACACTCCTAAATCCCCAAGTCAATTTCGTCTTCAAAAAATAATTATAAATGGAAACGTAGAGTAATTCAAGCTCGTGCTCGAGAAGTCTAGCAGAAGTCGCGACCGATTGGAGTGGCGTTAGGGTTCGGTTGCGAGGTGATTCGAGCAATGGGGTCGTTCGTTTAGCGGTGGGCTGCGATGAGGCGAGGCGGCGACGCACGCTCGGAGGTGGCTGTGAGTTGCAATCGAGTGACTCCTGTTCGAGGCAGAGGCGCGCTCGTGCGAAGTCAAATCGAGGCCGAGATTTTGGGGATTTCGCGATGCTAGGAAGAACGTGGTGGCCGGAGGTGGGATCTTGGCCGAGGTCGAGGCGCGAGCAGTTCGTCTTTGAGGAAGGTTGGTTTCGCAAGTGTGGTGCTTTGGGATCTGTAGGTGTTAGGTGAGGCTCGTTTTTTTTTATTTATTTCTGATTAATATATTTGTAGATGGAAGTTTAAATAGAGATGGCTAAAAAAAGAAAGAAACAGAGAAAATTTTATATCTACAGTAAAGAGAGAAAAAAAAGTATAATACATATGTTTATAGAAAACAGAAAATTGTTTTACAGATAAGGTTGGGAAAAATATAGAAATTTTATAAAGATGTTAAAGGATTAAATAAAATTAGATTTTTGAAATCTATGGATTGTTTTTCTGAGTATACATGTAGTTTTAAATGAAGAAAATAAAAATTAAATATACATATTCACATTTCAAAGCTGTTAGTTATTTTAAAAAAATAATATAATATGGTGACTAGTCTATTTAATAAACTTATTTAATTATTTCAGCCACTAAAATATTTTATTACAAGAAAATTTGTTTAAATTTTAATTATTATTTAAATAAAATTGTAAAAAAAAGGATAGCTGATTGTTCGATTATGTAAAATATTAATAGATGGTAATAGGCCGATCGATTGGTTCAAATGTTAATATATTGTAAATGTTTATTTAAGGTTTGAAAACAGTGAAGAAGCAAGGCGTAATGGAAATGGATTGCTAATGAACACCAAAGGTGAGTAAATCTCACTCTGTTTGATTTTTATTTAAATTTAAATGGTTAAATTTAAATAATTAATTGATTGATTGAGTTGATTGAATGTGTGCTAATGATCTTGTGACTTTGGTTTTGGTTGGTACTCGAGTTAATTGTTGTTTGACTCGAAGCATTTGGGTTTAAAATGGTTTTAAACTTAAATCGTAAATAAGAAATGGTTCAGTTTAAAATCTATAAAGGTTTAATGAATTGGAGACTCATTAAATAGGTAGAATAATTTAAATGAATAATTAATTAATTAAATTAATTAATGATTTGGGTAAATTAATTTTAGTTTGAATTAATTAGAAGGATCATTGGGTGGTTTAATAAATAATCACTTAATGCAATTAATAAAATATAATTACCTTGTGCAATTAATCGAGAGATAAATCAAGATAATTAATTAAGGAGAATTAATTTATTTAATGAAGTAATGATTAATATTGTGGTTTAATTAATATAATTAATTTAGATTAAGGTAAATTGAAATATAATTGGAAATCAATAATTTATATAATTAATGATGCAATTAAAGATTTGATTAACTAAGGTTAATAAATCCATAATATGTGACTTATGAGGAATTAAGTAATATAAGAAATTAAGGATTAATGTAATTAATATAGTTAATTAAATTTATGGAATAATTAAAATTACGGTATTGATTTGGGTTAAGAATAATTAATACCATGAAATTAATTAAAATAATTACTTGAATGTAATTGAAAGATAATTAATCCAGGGTGATTAATTAAGATGAATGGATAGGGAAGGGTTGATTAATTAATTGTTTTGGAATTAATTAATGAAGGAGTCAAAGTGATTGAGGTTTGAAATTCAATTAGAATCAATTGATTTCATCAGTAAGTGATTAAGCTGTGCTTCTGGAAGATTGAATGGTATTGGATGATTTGAAGGGTTTGATAACTCCGATATGAAATGTTGTGTATTTCATTTGGATAACTTGGAATAGGATGATATGAGGTTCGAAGAGACAGGGGTCGGGTATTGGGAAATACCCGAAACCACTTCGAATGTTTATAGATTGACATGTAAAATCTATATGCTGGGGTAAGTGAATTGGAGAAATTTGACTATTTTAAAATCTAAATCTTTTGTATTTAGAAACTTATATGTGGAATAAGTGTTGTCTATAATAAAATGTGGCTTGTGAATTGATATAAGTTACCCAGGTTTTATTTGAGTTGTATACTTGTATTCCATGTTATTTGGGTTTACTCACACTGGTTTCCAGCCTGACCCGGGTGTTACTTTGGTGTAATGCTTGGGTCAGACCGAGTATTACAGATTTTCAAGTAAGGACGTTCTGGAGCTCAGGAGGTGAGCTGGATGGAAAGAACGTATGGAGTATTTTCCGCTGTATTATAATATTGTAAATCTGTGACATGTTGATTTGTATATTCCCAGTGTTGAATATTTGTGTAATGATGTATTTAAATGTAATCGACAGATATAGTATTCTTCTGTAAACTTTTATTATTTATTATTATATTTTATCCACCGCGAATGTGAGATATTGATGTTCTGATTTTCTTTTTCTTCTTCTATCTTTTTCTTCTTTCTCATAACTATCTGAAATTTTCAGGACAAAAATTTCAGGTCGTTACATTTAGTATCAGAGCTGAAAGGTTAAGCTAGAACCTTGGCTCTGGTGGGAGGTACTCATTAAATAGAGTCCTTAGTACTCTAGAATGAGTTGAGTATGTGTGTGTATATATATATATATATGTATGTATGTATGTATATGAGAGCGTACTTGTTATTTTCTTATATAAAAAATTTAAATGATTTTATATAAAATATATTTTGATATATGTAAAGCGATATTTCCTTATAATAAATATTAAGGTGATTGGTTGTTAAATTATTGAAATTAAATTAAGAAGTAATATAATACAACCAAATTGAAATCTTGAATTGGAATTAAATTAAGTAAAAACAGAAATATAACCAAATTAAAATTTAATTGATTGAAAATAAAACTCTAAAATTTGGGCCCAGAATTTGAAAATTTCGTTTCAAAGTAATGGGAAATAATAAATAAGTATTATTTGAATAACTGGGACTTGCTGCAAACAATGGGTTATTTGAAAATTTGATTTGAATCAAAAACCAAAAGTGGTTTAAAATTTAAGGATGACCTCGTGTGTAAAGGAAATAATATGTATGAATAAGGAATATACATAAATCAAAAATAGTTTGAATAAACTCTAAATGTTGAGTTTGAAATTTGGATTGGGATGTGATACCCAAAGTGATAAGTTTTTTTAAGTGGGAAGATTATTATTGTGAAGTTTAAGGATTGAATGAGGTTGATTGGATTAAGTAAATCGAATATAACTTGGAAAGTTAAATGGTTAATTTGAATTGGTAGTTTGTGTGATCTCAAAAATGGGTTTGAGATCCGAAAATTGGAAATGGATGGATGTTTTAAAATAAATTGGATAATATCATCCTATTGTTATGAAAAATCCTTAAATTGTGAATTGGATTTGTTTAAATGAATGAGAAATGAAGTGTGGTAATATATCCATTATGGAGATAAAAGGGAAATCTAACTTTAATTTGAAATTAAGGACATGGAATCACTTTAAACTGAAAATTTGAATAATTGAGTTTGTAAATTAAAATTATTTAAGAGTTGGCTTCAAACTGATTTGATGTACGTATATTATTCTATTCGCATAGTGATTTGATCCAGATTCAAGCACAGAATTTCGAGATAGTTTATCGATCCGGGTTGGGATTTTTCACTCAATTTTCGACGGCGAACCTGGATACGGGTTGTTGATTGGTTCTGGATATTCTCTATCATAGTTATGGATATGCAAGGACAATGACAGTTTCTAATCAAGAAACCAGATCTGTGTCCACACTAGGAAGTCGGGTGGACGATACTAGTTCGGAAGTGAAATGATGTGATCGAGTGAGCGATCAGATAGGTATAGCATACGGATGATAAGTGTACATCGTACATATTTGAATGAAATTGACATTGGAAGGAGTAATCAAATTTGAATGTTTGATTTTGAATAAACAAAGTTATATATCTTTGTTATATAAGATAAATCTCCCCTTGTTAAATCTATTGCCGGAAGAAAAAGGATTTTTGAAAATGTCTGAAGTATAAAAAGGGTTTTATACAAGTTTGAAATGATCCAAAGTTTTAAAAAATTATATATATTTTTAAATATATATATATATAAAGGATCTTATGAGGAATTTGGGAAAAAGGTTTTGGGAACCTTTGGATTTGGAAAGGCTTTTGATTTTTGGGTAAAATCAATAATAAATTTTGGAAAGCCTAGTTTGAGAATTATCGATTTTGGGATAATCGATTTTGTGTAAAGGAGCCTTGTATGAGATCATACTAGGTATATGATTTGAAAGATACTATATGTGTATAGTATAAAGTGTTTTGATGATGGCTCTGGGGGAAAAGGCGCTCCCTTGAAATGAACTTTTCAAGAGTGCCACCGGGTGGTGCTGCCTTTAGCCCCAAGGGGGGGTTCTAAAGTTGATCCGTGAGGAGTCCGGACAAACTAGTTCCTGAGGATTATTGGGTAGCGAAAGTCGAGGGCGCTGATTCCTACAGAGGCATTTGGGTTATACTGTGACGACAGTGTAACTCGATGTCACTGCGATCTACTGTGGGGACCATAGCGAAAATCGTGTGGAGGATGAGTGCCAATAGTCTACACTTGATTTTGCCAGGAAGGCAACGCACCATCGGTAGACTGTGGTCTATGGTCAAATGGATTGGAGAAGTTTCATTCTTTTGGCAGCGAAATTCAAGGGCGCTGATGCCTACAGTTATATGGGTTTTAGCTGTGATAGCTACGTAACCCCAGTTGTAGCTGCGATCTGTAGCGGGTTCCATGGTGTAATCGAGGGGCGCAGAGGCCTACAGTTATCTATGGATTTTGTCGGGATGGCAACATAACCATCGGGTTAACTGCGACCATGGATGAGGTGATGATTTCCAGAGCATCCTCACCAAAGATATTTCCTCTATTTTCAAAAACTGTTTTCTATATTTTCAATAAAAATTATTTTCCGAGTATTCTCACTGGATGTTGAAAACGGGTTTGCCAAGTACTTATAGATTTTCAGTCCTACGCCTGATCAACGTATGACTGAATTTCTATGAGAACAAGGATGAACTGGTTGAGACATCGAGTTATAAGAAATATTTTTATTAAAAGCAATTTTAATAGTATTAACTGAATTTAAAGCATTCCTAAAATTTTTAAATAAAGGTGTTGGAATTTTGAAAGATGAAAGAAAATCCAAACTGGAATTATAAATAAATGAAATAAAATCAAGTTAAGGTGAAAATAAAATTTATTTGCAATGATGCGAGCTCAAGTTATGAAGTTGAAATAATTTGAAGAAAGTAAATTAACTTAAGTTTAAAATTAATAGAAGTTTGGCTACGAGCAAAAGTAAAAGATTATAAAAGTCTGGGTTAAATTAAACTGGAAATGGTTATTAATTTATATAAGTTGAATGTGCCAAGATTAATAAATTGTTTTGAATGAATCCAATGCGGAGATGTAATGAAATGCAATGTATGGTTGGTAAATAAATTAGAAATGAAATGGAATTAAATTCAGAATGAGTTAAAATTAATTTGAAGTGGTTATAAACTAAAATAGATACTTTATTAAGTGAATATCGTCAAAACTGCGTATCAATAATTGTCGTTTGGCGTAAACAAAAGTACTTAAATTTCTGTGAGTTGATAGGGATTAAATAAATTGGTTTTAGAATTAATTGAAGCGAATATGAGCTTGTTTGGATTAAAAATCAATTGGATGTAAGAAATTGAGTTGCAAACCATTGAAACTGAATGAAATGACCTATGAATTGATAGAAAGCCATCGAATTAGCTTTAAAGTTATATAAATCGCTATGGAAATCGTTTTGGTGCTTGTTGCTTATGATATACATGTGTTTAGCTATTGAATATAAGTAAATGCTAATAGATTTTATATATATGGCACTTACATATTTAAATTGAGTAAGTACAGGTACCGGGAAGCCGTTTGGCTGGATTTGGTTGCGCTATTTGCTAAAATAAAAAAGCCGCTTGCTAAAAATGCTAACTAAGGTACGCCTACGCAATAAAAATAGGAAATATGAACTTTTTTTGCTTTTTCCGGCCGTGTGGGTCGATGTATACATATTTATATATCTTGTCAAATTGCAAAAGCTCCTCCGTACAAAGGAGACTCTGCCAAAAACTTTCGGAAATTTTGGGAGTTAGAAAATTTTTGGGAAATTTTTTGTTAACGACAAAACGATTTCAAATTGGAAATTAAAGTAAATTAGTAGATGAAACTAATATGAATCAGTTATAAATGAAAGATAAAATTCAATATTCAAAATTGAAAATAAACTGAATTCGTATGAAAATGGGAAAACCAGTTTGAATAGAAGTAGATGTGAAAACGTCTGTAAGGAAATGTATGAAATGATTTTAAAAGGGCTATGATTGGATATTATTGCTGAGTAGGATATGCAGGTATATCAAAGAGAAAAAGGAAATTGGATTTGATTCCAAAAGATAAATTTGAATTGCCCGACAAAAAGGTATGTATTTAAATTTCTGTATGAGATTGGATTGGATTTTTGATCTAGCCACTTGGCTTTTGTTTTCTTTTGGAATTTGGGAGCCCGTAGTGGCATTTTGTAGTAGTACCGAGCTAGCCTCGCAAAGGAGACGCTGGCAAAAAATTTTGAAAATTTAGAGAGTTAGAAAAATTTTGAAAAAATTTGATAATTCCAAATTTGGTTTTAAATTGAAATTTAGACGATTGAGAAAACGGGTATTGTTTGAATCTATAGAAGGTTTTGGGAAGTTGGCTTAGGTGATAGTGGGTCTTTAATAAAAGACAGTTGGTAGGATGTTGATAAAAATGTTGGTTTTGGGGGAAATGTAAACGGGTATTGGTCCATTCTTCCTAGATAGTAATTTCGGGGACGAAATTCTTTTAAGGGGGGAGGAATGTGAAGACCCGTAAATTTTAACAAATTAAATTGGAATAATTAATTGATTTTAAATATTTAAAAGTTAATTTTAAACTCGAATTCCAAATATTAATATTTACTTGATAATTTAAATATTGAATTTAATAATTGAAATTGGATAAATTATTGAATCTGAAATGTCTAAGCCTATTTAAAATAATTTGAAGGCCTAAAAAATTTATAATGATGATACTGAAGATAATAGTATATATGAAATTTAATTTAAAGGTAATTTGTTTAATTTTAATAATATATCGTATAAATTGACATTTAAAAATAGCCTTCTGAGGCACAGTCTCGGAATTTGACGAAACCAGTTCCATTGGATCAGTAATAGTTAGTTATTATCGGATTTCAATTTTCGTAGCGTTTGGATTTACCGTTTGCTCGTACGGGTGAGAAACGCGTTGAAATTAAAATCGATAATTAAATATTTTAAATTGATTTAAAAGGCTAACTTCCACATACGATCAAATTAGCCTCCGAAATACGTTCCATCGTGTTCGGAACGCGGTTAAAACCTTATAATCGCCTAGCGCATTCCTTAAGAGGAGTTCCAAAATTTTAAGCAATTAACGAGGCATTTTGGAAGTTCTATAATATAATAAAATGTAAAGTCAAATGGTCAAAGATATTTTTATTAACGCATACTCAAGAAGCTTCCCCTAATCGATAATTTTTCTTTGTCCCCTCCCTCCTCTTCAAGCAAAATCGAATGCACGAAAAAAAATTAGTTAAAATTTTTAATGAAATCATGGCCGAAGCCTTCACTCTTAACATCAATGGAGATCGAAATCAAACGAAAGAAAATGGCCGAAGCCGACTCTCCTAAATCCCCAAGTCAATTTCGTCTTCAATAAAAAAAACTTATAAATGGCGACGCAGAGTAATTCGAGCTCGTGCTCGAGAAGTCTAGCAGAAGTTGCGATCGACTGGAGTGGCGTTAGGGTTCGGTCGCGAGGTGATTCGAGCATCGGGGTCGTTCGTTTAGCGGTGGGCTGCGATGAGGCGAGGCGGAGACGCAAGCTCGGAGGTGGATATGAGTTGCGATCGAGTGACTCCTGTTCGAGGCAGAGGCGCGCTCGTGCGAAGTCAAATCGAGGCCGAGATTTTGGGGATTTCGCGATGCTGGGAAGAACGTGGTGGCCGGAGGTGGGATCTTTGTCGAGGTCGAGGCGCGAGCAGTTCGTCTTTGAGGAAGGTTGGTTTCGCAAGTGTGGTGCTTTGGGATCTGTAGGTGTCAGGTGAGGCTCGTTTTTTTTATTTCTGATTAATATGTTTGTAGATGGAAGTTTAAATTGAGATGGCTAAAAAAAGAAAGAAACAAAGAAAAATTTATATCTACAGTAAAGAGAGAAAAAAATAGTATAATACATATGTTTATAGAAAATAGAAAATTGTTTTACAGATAAGGTTTGGGAAAAATATAGAAATTTTACAAAGATGTTAAAGGATTATATAAAATTAGATTTTTGAGATCTATGGATAATTTTTCTGAGTATACATGTAGTTTTAAATGAAGAAAATAAAAATTAAATATACATATTCACATTTCAAAGCTGTTAGTTATTTTAAAAAAATAATATAATATGGTGACTAGTTTATTTAATAAACTTATTTAATTATTTCAGCCACTAAAATATTTTATTAGAAGAAAATTTGTTTAAAATTTAATTATTAGTTAAATAAAATTGTAAAAAAAAGGGATAGCTGATTGTTCGATTATGTAAAATATTAATAGATGGTAATAGGCCGATCGATTGGTTCAAATGTTAATAAATTGTAAATGTTTATTTAAGGTTTGAAAATAGTGAAGAAGCAAGGCGTAATGGAAATGGATTGCTAATGAAAACCAAAGGTGAGTAAATCTCACTCTGTTTTATTTTTATTTAAATTTAAATGATTGATTGATTGATTGAGTTGACTGAATGTGTGCTAATGATCTAGTGACTTTGGTTTTCGTTGGTACTCGAGTTAATTGTTGTTTGACTCGAAGCATTTGGGTTTAAAATGGTTTTAAACTTAAATCGTAAATAAGAAATGGTTCAGTTTAAAATCTATAAAGGTTTAATGAATTGGAGACTCATTAAATAGGTAGAATAAATTAAATGAATAATTAATTAAATTAATTAATGATTTGGATATTGATTTTAGTTTGAATTAATTAGAAGGATCGTTGGGTGGTTTAATAAATAATTACTTAATGCAATTAATAAAATATAATTACCTTGTGCAATTAATCGAGAGATAAATCAAGATAATTAATTAAGGAGAATTAATTTATTTAATGAAATAATGATTAATATTGTGGTTTAATCAATATAATTAATTTAGATCAAGGTAAATTGAAATATAATTGGAAATCAATAATTTATACAATTAATGATGTAATTAAAGATTTGATTAATTAAGGTTAATAAATCCATAATATGTGACTTATGAGGAACTAAGTAATATAAGAAATTAAGGATTAATGTAATTAATATAGTTAATTAAATTTGTGGAATAATTAAAATTACGGTATTGATTTGGGTTAAGAATAATTAATACCATGAAATTAATTAAAATAATTACTTGAATGTAATTGAAAGATAATTAATCCAGGGTGATTAATTAAGATGAATGGATAGGGAAGGGTTGATTAATTAATTGTTTCGGAATTAATTAATGAAGGAGTTAAAGTGATTGAGGTTTGAAATTCAATTAGAATCAATTGATTTGATTTGTATGTGATTAAGCTTTGCTTCTGGAAGATTGAATGGTATTGGATGGTTTGAAGGGGTTGATAACTCCGATATGAAATGTTGTGTATTTCATTTGGATAACTTGGAATAGGATGATATGAGGTTCGAAGAGACCGGGGTCGGGTATTGGAAAATACCCGAAACCACTTCGTATGTTTATAGATTGACATGTAAAATCTATATGCTGGGGTAAGTGAATTGGAGAAATTGGACTATTTTAAAATCTAAATCTTTGGTATTTAGAAACTTATATGTGGAATAAGTGTTGTCTATAATAAAATGTGGCTTGTGAATTGATATAAGTTACCTGGGTTTTATTTGAGTTGTATACTTTTATTACATGTTATCTGGGTTTACTCACGCTGGTTTCCAGCCTGACCCAGGTGTTACTTTGGTGTATGCTCGGGTCAGACCGAGTATTACAGATTTTCAGGTAAGGACGTTCTAGAGCTCAGGAGGTGAGCTGGATGGAAAGAACGTACGGAGTATTTTCCGTTGTATTATAATATTGTAAATCTGTGACATGTTGATTTGTATATGCCCAGTGTTGAATATTTGTGTAACTCTGATGTATTTAAATGTAATCGACAAATATAGTATTCTTCTGTAAACTTATATTATTTATTATTATATTTTATCCGCTGCGAATGTGAGATGTTGGTGTTCTGATTTTCTTTTTCTTCTTCTATCTTTTTCTTCTTTTTCATAACTATCTAAAATTTTCGGGATGAAAATTTTGGGTCGTTACAAAACTGAGAAGAGTGCAGTTTATATAGTTGAATATGAGCTTAGAATGAATGGTTATATACCTTCAAAAGTTAATAACCAGAGATTAAACAAAAAAAATTGTGGGGGAGAATAATTAAAGGATATGAAGGATATATGGTTAAGAATGTATGAAACATATGACTCAGCAGGAAATGCAATCATAGCATAACTGGTAAGCTATGGAGTTACCAGCTAAGAGACCCAGGTTCAAGTCCCGGTGGCTATGTTATTTTGTTTTTTTTTGAACGAAAATATTCAGAATTAATAGAACCAATCTTCTACATGAAACAAGAAATAATCATAGCTCAAATGGTAAGAAGTATTTGAAAACATAGAAGTGGTTATGAGTTCAAGTCTTGCTAGAGTCATAAAAAAATTTATTTTTGTTTTGATAAAATTTGAGTGAAAGTTACATATATATATATATTGCCAAGATGTGTTATTAGAAGCTACATATATATATATATATATATACATATATATATATAATTTTGTAAATTTTTAAAAGAAATAATACCAAGCTCTCGTCTTAAATTAACAAAAGTATTTTCGTTTAAAGGTTTTGTAAATATATCTGCCAATTGTTTATCAGAGGAAACAAATTCTAGATTTATCAAATTCTTTTCAATATTATCACGAAGAAAATGATGACGAATGTCAATGTGTTTTGTTCGTGAGTGATTAACAGGATTTTTAGATAAATTAATAGCACTAGAATTATCACAGTAAATAGTTGATTTAGTTAAATTAAAACCATAATCTTGTTGTGTTTGTTGCATGTATATAACTTGAGCACATGCCAGAGCAGCAGAAATATATTCTGCTTCACATGTCGATAATGAAACACAGTTTTGTTTCTTACTAAACCAAGATATAAGAGATCGTCCAATAAAATGACAAGTCCCACTTGTACTTTTTCTATCTGTCTGGCTTCCTCCAACATCAGCATCACTATATGATACCAATTCAAAAGGACATTCCTTTGGATAGAATAGTCCTTGGTTCTATTAAGATACCGTAATATGCGTTTCACTGCTCGTAAATGTGATTCTTTGGGATCTGCTTGAAATCGTGCATATAAACAAACACTCATCATTATGTCAGGTCTACTAGCTGTTAAATATAGTAACGATCCAATCATATTTCGATATAATTTTTGGTCAAAACTTTTCCATTTTCATCTTTATCAAGATGTCTGGTTGTACTCATATGAGTTGGTTTGGTAGAAGTATTTTCCATACCAAAGCGTTTAATTAGATTGTTATAATATTTTTCTTGATTAATAAAAATACCATTTTTTAGTTGCTTTATTTGTAAACCAAGAAAATAATTTAACTCACCCATATGTGACATTTCAAATTCATTTGTCATTATCTTAGAAAATTCTTGGCAAAGCTTTTCATTTGTAGATCCAAAAATTATATCATCAACATATATTTGGATAATTAGAATATCATGGTTATTTCTTTTAATAAAAAGAGTTTGATCAACCTTTCCAATTTCAAAACCAGAATTTATTAAATAACTTTTAAGACGATCGTACCAAGCACGAGGTGCTTGTTTCAAACCGTATAAAGCCTTTTTGAGTTTATAGACATGGTCAGGAAATTGTTCATGTATAAATAATGGAGGTTGTTCAACATAAACATTTTCTTTTATAAAACCATTTAAAAAGCACTTTTGACATCCATTTGATATAATTTAAAGTTATGAAAACATGCAAAAGCTAGTAAGATTGGTATTGCTTCTAGTCTAGCGACTGGAGCAAACGTTTCTTCATAGTCAATTCCTTCCTCTTGATTATAACCTTGAGCAACTAATCTAGCTTTATTTCTAGTAATATTTCCTTGTTCATCTGCTTTATTTTTGAAAACCCATTTTGTACCAATTACTAATTGATCGTCATTTCTTTCGAATTGGTTTAGTTCTTCTTGCATAGCGATTAACCAGTTTTCATCAGTAGATGCTTCTTTAATATTTTTAGGTTCAATATGAGAAAGAAAAGCTGCATGACCCATTTGATTTAATTGACTTCTTGTCCTAATAGATGAATTTAGTTCTCCAATAACATTAATAGAAGGATGATCTCTTAATACTCTAGGTGGAGATCTTAATTCATTGTTATTGTGAGAAATGTTTTCATTAATTTCAAAAGTAGTAGTTTCGTTATTTGTGGTATTATCAGGGAAATCTTCATCATATATTATACTTGGAGTTGGTTTAAAATTCTCATCAAAAGATACATGAAGAGTTTCTTCGATGATATTTGTTCTTTTATTATAAATTCGATAAGCTTTGCTACGTACGATCCGAATATCCTAAAAAGATTCGTTCATCGGATTTTGGATCAAATTTACCAAGCTGATCTTTTGTGTTTAAAATAAAACATTTCTAACCAAAAATTTTCAAATAGGAAATATTTGGTTTCCGTCCATTTAGAAGTTCATAAGGAGTATTCTTTGTTAGTGGTCGAATAGAAACACGATTCAAAACATAACAAGCTGTTGCAACTGCTTCAGCCCAAAAATGTTTTGGTAATGTACTTCCATTTAACAAAGTCCTTGCACATTCTTGTAAGGTTCTATTTTTACGTTCTACAACCCCATTTTGTTGTGGAGTTCTAGGAAACGAAAAATTATGGAATATTCCTTTGTTCTTACAGAAATGTTCAAAGGCTTCGTTTTCGAATTCACCTCCATGATCACTTCTTAAGTTTTTAATTTTCAAACCTTTAAAATTTTGAATTCTTTTGACAAACGATTTGAAATTATCAATAGTATCACTTTTATTTTTCATAAAAATAGTCCAAGTATATCTAGAAAAATCATCAACAATTACAAACACATATCTACTGTGATTAATGGATTGTACTTGAGTTGGTCCAAATAAATCCATATGCAGTAATTAAAGGGTTGTAAGGTTGAAATAACCTTTTTAGATTTAAAAGATGATTTAGTTAATTTTCCTAACTGACATGCATCACAAATATGATCTATTTTAAAATTCATTTTTGGTAAACCTTTTACTAAATTATTTTTAGAAAGCTTATTTATAGTTTGGAAATTAGTATGACAATATCGTTTGTGCCATAACCAAGGATCATTTTCTTTGGCTATTAAACACATATCTGAATTATGTTTTATTTTCATATTCAGAACATAGATATTTCTGTCTCTCTTTCCTTCAAAGATAAGATTTTGATTTTGATCAAAATACTACATTTGTTTTCAGAAAAAGTGATTTTGAATCCTTTGTCACACAATTGGCTGATACTAAGTAAATTATGTTTTAAATTTTTGACAAGTAAAACATTTCAAATAAGAGGTAAATTTGAAATACCATTGTTGCTCACATCGCCTTTGCCGATGATATATCCTTTAGAGTTGTCTCCAAATGTGACGGAGCCTCCATATGTGTAAATAATATTTGATAGCATATCTTTGTCTCCTGTCATATGTTTTGAGCAACCACTGTCGAGTATCCATTTTCCTCATTTCTTGAGTGGGACCTACAAAAAATATAATATAATATTGGTACCCACCTTTTTAATAGGGTCCTAAGAGTTAAATCTTAGGAAACCAAACCCAAGAGTGCTTAGTATCCCATTTAAAAATATAATCTTTATTTTTATGAACAGTTTGTAAAAAGATATTTATATATTTCTTTCTAATCAAACTGTTGTTTGTTTTAGGAACCTAAACTTTTATGCTTTTTGAGTAAGAATTCCTTTTTGTCTGAACTTTAGTAGGATTAATATTTCTCCTAATTTTCTTTTTAGATGGAGCTGTTGTTTTCTTAACATATCCTAACCCTTTCTTACTTGACACAGATTGAGAGTTATCAATAATTTTTGATAATGTTTCTCTTCCTTTATTAAAATTCAAAACATTTTTGGTGATGCTTTCTAACTTAGTTTTGAGACTAGTATTATCCAATTCTATCAATTTTATTTTTGTTTTTAGTTCATGATTTTCGGAAACAAGAGCATCATTTTTCTCTTTTTGAGTTTCAATTTCTTGACTCAAAAGAGTGAGTTGAGAATTGATATTAGAGAATGATTCTTGTAATTTTTCAAGTTCTTCCTCTAATATTTTCTTCTCATCTTTAAGCATATCTCTTTCGAATTCTGCTTTATTATGATATTCACAAGTCTCCTTATATTTTCTTTTGAGATTTTTTAGAGTGTCAACTAGATCTGAATTTATCTCAATCATATCATCAAAAGTAAAATCACTAACCTCGTTTTCAGTAGCCATGAAGCAGACATTTGCTTGCTCGTTTTCACTGTCACTACTGTTTTCTGATGAAGAAGTGTCCGAATCATCCTATGTTACTGAGAATGCTTTCTTTTTCTTGTCTTTTCTGCCTTTGAAATATTTCTTTTTTAATTCTGGACATTCCTTCTGAATATGACCTTTCTTATGACAATTGAAACATTTTAGAACTAAGGATGATGGTTTGTTTGGAAAATTCCTTTTTCCGTTATTTTTGTTATTTTTTCGGAATTTCAAGAACTTTTTGAAATTTTTGGCAATAAATGCTAGATCTTCTTCATCCGAATCTTCATCTTTTTCTTCTTCAGCATGAAAAGCTTTGTTCTTTTTATCTTGTGCTTGTACTCGTTTTGCCTGCAAATTCACTTCATAGGATATTAGATTTCCTATTAACTCATCAGGTTTTATGGTAGAAAGGTCATTAGCTTCTTCAATAGCCAAGACTTTTCTTTCCCATTCATCCGTTAAAGAGTTTAGGATTTTTGATACAATATCAAAATCAGTGTACTTTTCTCCTAATCCTAATAGTGAATGATAGATATCTTGAAATCTAGAGTACATATCATTGATGGATTCGTCTTGTTTCATTCTAAAGTTTTGAAACTGATTTTTGAGCATGGAGATTTTGCTTGTTTGACCTTGTTAGTTCCTTCATGAGTGATTTTAAGCGTTCTCCATATTTCATAAGCAGTTTGACACATGCTAACACGATTAAATTCATTTCTATCTAGTGCACAGAATAACATGTTCATAGCTTTAGCATTGGCAGTAGCATCTAGTTTTTATGTGTTTGACCAAGTGGAATATTCTCCAGTAGGAAGAGTGTATTCATTTTGTGTGATATTCCATGATTCAAAACTATTTGATTGCATATAGATTCTCATACGAGTAGACCAATAATTAAAGTATAAACCATTAAAGAATGGAGGTCGTGCAGTGGGTTGACCTTCAATAAAACTAGTATTAGTGACAGTGTTAGTGGTAGTGCTGGTGTTATTTTCCACATTAGTAAGATATCAGATAACTTTGTAACAGTTATAAGATGCCTTGCTCTGATACAAATGAAAGTATATAGGACCGTGTAATATGGATAAACAGTAATACAGAAGTATAGATGGTAAATAACATTGAATATAAATGCAGTAAGTAAAATGACACCAGAGATTTTATACTGGTTCG
The DNA here is from genome assembly GCA_030765085.1 of Allium cepa. Classification (NCBI taxonomy): domain Eukaryota; kingdom Viridiplantae; phylum Streptophyta; class Magnoliopsida; order Asparagales; family Amaryllidaceae; genus Allium; species Allium cepa. Next base: position 683,326,320 of record CM060938.1, read on the forward strand.
GAGCACCGTCCTATGTCCAGTCCCAGACTAACTTCTGGCTTTAACTAACAATACCCTCACTTAACCCGGAGGAATAGGTAAACAACACCTGAGCAGCAGAACAGAATTTTTGCCTCAGCGGTAGAAAAGGAATTTCCCTTGCCTGAGCAGCAGAACAGGACTTTGACGAAGTATAAATGTAGTTGACTTAATGTGTCCTTGATAACACTGATTTGTCTATTAAGATTACAAACTTCCTATAATCAATTCCTCAAGAGTATAAAGAGTATGTGAAGAGTTGAAAAAGGAAGAATATTGCTATGAATCAAAGAATATAGAATATAACTTAAAGATTCAAAGCAATGAAGAGTATGAGAGCACTTGAGTGATCACAAGAGAGAGTAGAAAGAATTAGAATCAGAAATTGGTGATTATAAAGTATGAGATAACTTCTATATATAGTTATCAGAGAGATGCAACTCTTAGTGAAGAGTTTCAGCCAAGAGAGACGACTGTTGATGAATTGCAACTCTTCATGGAAGAAGATGTCCATTCAGAAATTTTGCAGTTGAAGCCGGTTCAGTCGACTGGTATATTGGGTTAGTCGACTGGTGTTTGAATATTTAAAAATATTTGCCGTTTCAAAAATATGAACAGTGTTCACTGTTGTGCATATGCACAGTCAGTCGACTGGCAAGAACAGTCAGTCGACTGGCTGTGCATAAATTGCACAGTGAACTCTGTTTGTAAAGAAAAAATTAAAAATTGAAAACTTGAGGATTGATTTTAACATATGTCTAAGACTCAACATCTATAATAGTTACTTTAAGCCTAGAGATCCTCTGTTGTCTTCTTTTTGTCATGTATGAAAGCAAATTCTTCTTTAGCTTCTGAACTGCCTTGTCATGAATCAAAACTAGTAATTCAGCACAATTAAGCTCTAGGTGAGCTCGTGACTCCCTTAAGTCAAATGTCCAACCATGTTTATTTGTCAAATTATATGATGAAATGCAATTTATGGGCCAAGAAGGGGTGATGAAATCCCCCACTTTATGTGCATTGAGCTGTTGCCCTTAGAAAATAAAAATAAGACTATATGAATGCAAAACAGAAATTAAACATGATTTTAACAAAGCAATTATGAACGAAATTTATTTTTGTTTTTGAGTTTTTGAATATATATATATATGTATGTATGTATGTATGTATGTATGTATGTATGTATGTATGTATGTATGTATGTATAAAAAAATGCAAATGCAAGCAACCAACAATGCAATTAAAAAACTGAAGAATAGAACACGATAGCAGAGCATGTAGATTATTAGTAATTTATTATGTTTTTAGCAGCGATGTTTTTAGCAAGCAAGCGGTTCTTTTTTTTATATCTGCTTTGGCAATCTGAAGTTTGGAGTAAGATGGGTATTTTTTTATATGGGTGGAACTTAAAAAAAATTAAACAAAATAAATCAAAAAAACACAAAATAAATTCACAAATGAAATATCAAAACTAAATTCACACAACAAAACAAGCCCGACCCAAACCCCATATTAACCCAAGGTAATAAAAACACACTTTAGAAAAATCAAACTTCTAAACAAAGATTTCTTGTTTATTCAAAAAAAAGCAAATCGAAACCACTAAAGGTGCTAAAATGAATTTCTATTGCGGCTTTGAAGTTCGGGTTTCGTGAGTTGGTCGAGGGGCGATTGGAATTGCAGTGAGGTTGTGGAGGTGGCATGAGTGAAGCGTAATTTTGATTTGATGTTGGTTGCTTAGTTGGTTGCGGGAGGCGATTTCTGGTGATTTCGGGTTGTCGAAAGTTGAGGTGATGTTTTGGTTGCTGGTTCTTTCGAGTGTGTAGCAGTAGCAAGTTAAGACAGAGCAGTGTTGTTGATGGAGCAAGGCAGTGGGTTCACGAAGTTTGATGTAGTGATGTGAGTTGCTGTGAGGTTTGTATGAAGTTGGTCGGTGAAGAAGTGGCAGCAGTTGTATAGGAACTTACATGAAGTAATAGATATGGCTTGTATGTTGACAAATAGTGGTGGTTGTTTGTTAAAAGTGGTTAGGAGTTGAACGGTTGCATGACAGAGGAGTGTTTTAGGCAGTGACAAAAGGAAAAGCTTGGCAAAGGAAGGTGAGGAGGTGAAGTTCAAGTGGTACCAGAGTTGGGTGTTGTAGTGTTTGTGTTGAGGCAAAAAAGTTGATTATGGAAGGATGGAAATGAAGTGGTAAAGAAATGTTGAAGTTGGAGAATTTTTGTATTTGATGGAAGTGTGTTTAATTGATTGCAGTTTTATATGACAGTGGTGTAGTTGTTTCATGATGCAACAGTATGCAGGCTGGTGATGATTTTGTGCAGGGAAGTGGTTCTGGAGATCAGATGGTGATGTATAGAAGAGGATTGTGCGATGGGTCATATGTAATGTGGTTGAGGGAAGATGGATGTTGATAGTGTGCAGTTTTGATGTGGGGGAAGCTATCGAAATGAGATGGTGTCACAGCAGTGGAGTGCTTTTGTTACGATGTTTTGTGGAGGAGGTATGAGGGACAGTTTGACGGGTTGTTTTTGGTAGGGGAACTATTTGATGATGAGGATGTATTGTGGCAGCAGTGATTGGGAACTCTAGCTGATGATGTATGGAGTGAGCAGTGAAGGTTTTTGTGATATGTAACAAAAGAAGTTGATGGTGCAGAGGGGTGGCAAGGCAATGTGAAGTGAGGCAGTAGGCACATAGATGTTTCGAAGGATAGTGGTGGTTGTGTGGGTGTATGGTTGATGATCAAGGGGGTATGCTTGGTTGCAGCAGAGGTGTTTTCTAAGATGGTGGTGGATGGTTAGCACAGAAGTTAAGTATGGCAGTGGGAATGTTGGTCAGGGGTGATTGAACTGTGCACATGCACGGTGAAGTTCAAAATTGTAAAATGAAAATGCAAATTGTAAAGTAAATGAAAAATTGTAAAGAAAACGATATGCAAATTGTAAATGAAAAGGAAATAAAATATTTCTGTTTTTGTTTGGAATTGTTTATATTTCTTTTATATAGAATGCAAATGCAAATAGAATAACACAAACATACAAACAAAATGAAAACAATAATTATACACAAACACACAATTTATATTTTAAAATGCAAATTAACACACAAAATGAAAACACACAAAAATCAAAAAAAAATAATTCAAAGTATAGAAATAAAATCAAATTACTTCCCCGGCAATGGCGCCAAAAACTTGTTGAATTAGAATTTTTCTATCGAATTAGAAAATCGTAAAAAAAATTAATAAAAAAATAACCGCAAGCGCACGACATACAATTTTAGTACGTGGCGAGTACGGATCGACCGTAGGGAATTGAAACGATTTAAAAATGTTACTCAATCAAATTAAACCAAAGAGTCTGAGATTGTTTAAACTAAAAAGAAATGCAAAGACTAACTAGAAAAAAAAGTGATTAAAAATATGAGATTAGAAAACAATTTAGAGGCAAATCCACTCTTATATTTTTATACAAATCAACACACAAACAATCTATGATCTCTCTCTTTTGACTTTAAGAGGAATTAGTGATGTATTTATCATAAGTGTAATATAATTTTGTTATTAACTAACATAACTTAAACCATTAAACCATAATACAACAGATAAAACCACTTATCAGTTGTAATGAAAATGAAGTCAAAGCAAAAGCTATTTTAAGTATGATCTATTTACTATTGTATTTAGTAACATAGATCATTAAATTTTTATTTTACTTTAATTTCACAATCAAAAATCACTTAGTTTGTCAATGATGTAAATTGTGTTTATGTTTGAATAAGAATAGCCTATTTATGACAACAACATATACTATCAAATTCACTAATAAACTTACATCATAAACTAACTTTCATGAAGCATAAAAGAGATCATAAATCACACAACATGTTGAATTTACAATATTTTAGAGAGCTACATTACCCATAAATTGAAGGGGTTTAGCTACTCGTCAGTGTTATCGTTTCAACACATGCAAATTTCAACATAAAAAATAAAAGGAAAGTGCAAACTAATTAAAATAAAAACGAACTAAATAATTGCATAAAAATAGAGCTAAACTACTTTCATGAATGAAAGGAAAAGAGCATGTAAATAAAAATGAGCTAGAAAATAAAATAAGAACAAAGAAAAAACGAGGCTTAGGAAGCCATTTTATTTCATAATTTTGAGGCTTACAATTTGTATAATATGATAATTGATTAAAGCTTCATTACATGAACATAAGAGGGGTAATTATACAAGCCTAGAACCTTAATCCATATTTTAGGGGGCTTCCCAAAATACCCTTTAGGAAGTGTGGCCACCAAGTAATCATTAGCTTCTAATTAATCCTCCATTAAGTGTGCATAAGCTTTTAATCCCAACTAATATGTGCATTAGCTCCTAATTGAAGTTTAAAGTTAGTGGGTAAGTAAGATCCTCCATGATGCATGTATTGATTTATTTCTTCATTCCTTTGCTCTTTCATCCTTGTGCATGCATACATGTATGAAAGCTCTTTCCATTTTCCATCCAAATTTCTACAAATAAAAATAAAATGTGCAAGTGAATATTCTCAAAATTAATATATGCACAAAAATTACTATTTTACCCCCAAATTGACGTATGAATGATGTCTTGAAAGTGCTTTGAAATTTGGTTTTAAACACGTAAAAATACCCCATTATGGCGTTTATTTAAGATAAAAGTAGATTAAACATGGAAGTAAAAATATGCACATTTACATTCATATGAACAACCAGTAGCAAAGAGATGGCAAGAGATAGAGCGCCATGCTAGCACAATTAGGTATGTGGATTTTGAATGCTGTTCGAATACAGAAAATGGAGCTCCGACAAAACAGTAACGTACGACGTGGATGAAATTGTTTTTAGGAATAGATATGAAGATAAGGTAAAGGCTCCGACAATCGTCCCAATGGTCATGTCGTCCATGATTGGCCTCTCTTTGGTGATAAGGATATTGATTGATTGAGGAAGTCCAATTAATATAATCTTCAGAAAAGGCTTATAATCAGATGAGGATGGAAGCAAAATACTTCAAACCGGCTAAGCTTGTACACACGGTGTTAACAACGTTGCAACTGAAGCTATTGGTTATGGGGAATTACCTGTAGATTTGGAGAAGGTAAACGAAGGAGAGTACGGATCTTGTCGTTTGTTGTTTGACTTTAAAGTTTTCGATGGATAATGGTGTAGGAATTGTTTATAGCAATTAGGCAACTGGACGTGCATGTTATGTAGTTGAGTTAAGGGAAGCCTAGTGCAAAGAAAAAGTAAATGGTGTGGACATGACTGTTGGCATCCAAGCTACCAAAGATTACAACAAGTGCTTGAGCCTCGGCTCAGCTCAGGCGCCATAGTCGGTTCTATAGAGATATGGATCAGAGAGATGACAAAGAGGAGCCCAAAGAGACCAAGGCTGCACCGGCTGAGCTGACAGTTGATATTACTGTCAGCCTCGATGACCCATCACGAGTCCTAAAGATTGGTTCACAGCTCAACCTCTCGATGATGAACTTGCTGTTTTTCTCCAAGCGAATATAGACGTGTTCTCTTAGACTCACTCTAACATGTATGGAATCTCGGTTGCCATCGCAGGCCATTCATTATGTCCCGGTGAAGCAAAAAAGGTGCGGCATGGATCTGGAAAGATCTACCACTCTCAAAGAGCAGGTGGATAGACTATAAGACAACGGGTTTATCCATGATGCCCTCTACTCTCAATGGGTATCTATTCCTGTGCTTGTGAAGAAAGTGAATGGGAAATGGAGAACATGCGTTGATTATTCAGACTTGAACTACACATGCCCAAAAGATAGTTTCCCCTTTCGAGGATCGACCAGTTGGTAGATTCAACTGCAGGACATGAATTGTTTTCTTTCATCGATGCGTACTCGAGATATAACCAAATTCTGGTGCACATTCCTAATCAAGAGGACACTAGTTTCATTACTAATGTTGGATTGTATTATAGTGTAATAAATGCCATTTGGATTAAAGAATGTGGGAGCAACTTATCAATGCTTGGTAACTAAGAAGTTTAAAGACCAGACCGGAAAAACAATGGAAGTATATGTGGATGATATGCTTATGAAGTTTCGACGACCAAGCAACCACATTAGAGACTTGGCAGAAATGTTTGACATCCTTCGATATTACAAGACGAAGATTAATCATTTGAACTGTTCTTTTGGTGTTGCAAAGAAATTGTTGGGCTTTATTGTTAATGTCTATGGAATATAGGCTAATCCCAAGAAGATTTAGGCTATCCGCGATATCCAAGCCCAAGGATTATTAAACAAGTGCAGAGTCTGAATGCGAAAGTTGCTCATTAAGCCGATTTATCTCCAGAGATACTGACAAATGCATTCCTTTCTTTGATTTGATTAGGAAAGGGAAAAGAAACTTAGAATGGATGTAGGATTGTAAAGATTCATTTTAAGCTTTGATGAACCATTTGGAGAGAACACTCATCTTGTCAAAGTCGGTGGATTATGAGGATCTGTACATTTATTTGGTCGTATTCGCATATGTTGTAAGTGCTGCATTGCTTTATCAGGAGGATCGGATCCAGAAGCTAGTATATTAGGTCAGAAAACGCTTAACGGGTGTTTGCGCCAAAATTGGTAACAAACACCCAATTGCTAATGAAAGCACCAGTTCACGATCATAGATCATAGATAACAAGGTAGAGAATTAAAAATGAAGAGCACTCAGAAAATTTAGATGAAAGCAGTAAAGAACACATAGTTTATAGTGGTTCGACAATCCGGCCTACATCCACTTTGAATTTAATAATTTTATTGAAGTTTGCTTGCTGATTACAACGAGTTACAACCAATTACAACAGCAATATCCGAGTACAGTGATGAATCCAGCAGAGTCTGGATGTAGAAGAGCCAAAAGTATCTTTTCTATAAGCTCTAGGATGCTATTTATAGGCGTACGCTGCAAATATCTCGCTCAGATCTTGGGAGACCTCTTCTGGCACATGTGTGGGCCCACGCGATCAATCCCATGTGATTTTGACTTGATCCACGATCGATACGAACGAGTTTCGTATCGATCAAGATTTTTCCCAATCGAGCTGAAATCGAGCATGAACATTCTTTAGGTTGTACATAAGCTTCAATGAAAATTTCATAGCGTTTGGACTTGTAGATTGTGAGATATGATCGATGCAAGTTCGAGTTTTTCGAAGGCTGTCTCCTACGTATCAATCGATGTTGCACTGTTCGCACTCGATCGCTACTGCACTGTTCGCACTCGATCGTTGCAGCACTGTTCGCACCGTTTGCACTCGATCGCTGGTGCACTATTCGCACGATCGCTTTTGCACTGTTCGTACTCGATCGCTATTGCACTATGCGCACTCGATCGCTGCTGCACTGTTCGCACTCGATCGCCGCTGCATTATTCGCATTCAATCACCGCTGCACTATTCGCACTCGATCGCTGGTGCACTGTTCGCACCCGATCGCTGCTGCACTGTTCGCACTCGATCGCTGCTGCACTTTTCGCACTCGATCGATGCTGCACAATTTGCACTCGATCGCTGTTGCATGGTTCGCACTTGATCGTTGTTGCACGGTCCATACTTGATCGCTTTTGCACGATTCGTATCGATCGTTGTTGCACCGACAAGCACTCGATCGCTGTTGCACCGTTTGTATCGATCACTTTTTCACTGTTCGTATCGATTGCTATTGCACTATTCGTATTGATCGCTGTTGCGCTATTTGTAGTCGATCGTTGTTGCACTATTCATATCGATCGTTGTTGCACTGTTCGTACTCAATCATGATGGATATGAAATGACGACCACTTGATGGATACGAACCAATATAGCTGATGGACATGAATAGTTGAGGCTTGATGGATACGAACAAGGCCCTTCAGTTGATGGATACGAACAGTTAAGGCTTGATGGATACGAATAAGACCCTTCAGCTGATGGATACAAACAGTTGAGGCTTGATGGATATGAACAAGACCCTTGAGTTGATGGATGCGAACGGTTGAGGCTTGATGGATACGAATAAGGCCCTTCAGTTGATTGTTTGAATTGCATCGATCATATATTGACCACATGAACTCCGATTGAACTGAAATTTGGAATGTTGGCTTTCATCTTTTTGCTTGTCATTTCTTGTCAATTGTTGCCTGATCCGGACTCGGACAAAATTAATCGATATCCATAGCGAAACAATGTATAACCAATCTTTGGGACGAACTGTTCTTGATTTCCTATCAACTTTTTAGTGTCACGGCCATGCCAAAAGGCGGGATAATATTTACCCCCCAAAACGTGCCTTGCAATAGGAAGGTGTGTTTTGTAGTTCGGTAAGCTGGATGTTCGTATCCTATTAATGACCTGCAAAGAAATTGATAATATTTTCTGACTGTGAATAGTGATCGTTCGCAATTGTATGCCATTCGGGGCGATATGTGACCGTTCGAGGTCGGGAGTCATTCGCGGCGAATAGTGATCACGAGGTGCCGTTTGAGGGTGACCGTTCGCAGTCGGGTTCTGTTCGAGGCGAATTATGACCGTTCGAGGCGAATTGTGACCATTTGCAGTTGGGTGTCATTCGAGGCGAATTGTGTGTGCCTGGTGGGGACTTAGTATCATTAATGTCAGATTTCTTGACATGAGTTTCTGAGTTGTATGTTATGGCGGTTTATCACCATCTCAGAGCATATCTGGAGACCGTTCGCGACCCCGTACATGTGTAAGTGGCTTAGCCGTTATGGAATCACAAATAAAAGATTTACATTCAAAATGAATCTTTCAACAAAAATGCCCAACATAATCAAGTCCAAACATGAGAGATAGAAAACAAAAGCAAAACAGAGACGTTAAAGTGCAAACATCTACACCGATGCGATTGATAGTCGTATTGGAGCATGCCTAAGGATCGTTCGTGATCCCGTACATATGTAAATGAATTAATCGTGTTGATGTGGAGTTTGCCACTTATTAGTCATTATTTAAATCAGTTGATGACAAGTTGATGCCTCGATCCTGAGCCATTCCCATTAAGTGCAGGTGGTGATCGTTCTTGCTCCACCGTTGTGGTTTGCCCCTTTACATATTGTAATAGCATGCCATTCCGAATATGCCCTTCTATCTCATCACTCAAACGCCTACAATCGTTGGTATTATGCCTGCTTGGCTCATGGAATAAGCAGTACTTGTCTGATTTCCTTTTATTGTTGGTCGGATTCCTCCTCATTGGCTTTCAATAAGAAACCTGCCCCCTGCTGTCCTGGTAGATCTGCTCCAAAGTTTCGCTCAGCTTCGAATAAGAAGTGAATCTTGTTTTTTTTTTGTGGTCGCTTTGGTTCATCATCGTTAACCTCGGCTTGTCGTTTCCCTTTATCTTTGCCTGAATCTTTTTCGGGAGGATTTCTGCCTTTGACTGCATAAACTTCTACTCCCTCTCCTTCCTCTCTTTCAACATTTGCATCCTCTAATCGCAGGAATCCTTCAGCCTCATGATAAAATTCTCCTAGATCTATAGATGGATCCCTTTTCAGTGAATTTTTGAACTCCGTTCCATCAGCTATGCCAGATACGGCCACCATTAAGACCATGGATGGATTTGGGCGATCCACCGATGCTGTATTAAATCATGTTAGAAAATTCCTCAAAGATTCCCCAATTTTTTGTTTTTAGCGTCGCTAGACTCATCACATTCTTGGGCCTCGAAATGTGAACTCTGAACTGCCTCATAAACTTCTCAGTCAACTCGGCCCACGTCCGAATGGAACCGCTCTCCAATTGTCTAAACCATAATGCTGCTATGTCTGTCAAATATAATGTGAAGCACCGGGCCATGACCTCCTCTGATGCACCTTGTATGTCCATGTGCCTCATATACCTTGTCAAATGATCGATAGGGTATGTTCTTCCATCGTACATCTCCAATGTCGGTAGCTTGAATTCCGTTGGATTCTTAGCCTGTCTAATTGTGAAAGCGAAGGGGCTCATGTTAACATCTTCTAGATCTCTATTCACTAGTCCACCTCTCATCGCTTGTCTAACCATCACTGCCAATATGTCACTGTTGTAATCTGTAGTCCTTGTGTATTGCCTCCGATCTGCCCCTCGAGTTCATGAGGGAATCCTGGAATCTGCTCTCCTGGACGGGCGTCCATTCCTCTATCAATGTTATGCTGAACAACTTCACCTGGTATCATGCCTAAGGTTGGATCAACATCCTCCAGATGAGTGCCCCCAAGTTTTGGTGTTGCTCACGATGGTCCTGCTCTATTATGAACTATGGTTGTTCCATGCTCCTAATCTCGATTTCTAGCGTCTCTTGCAGTTGCGTTAACTTGATTCTGCACCCTAGCCGTCCAGCTCGTTGGAGTAGGTTCTGCATCATCTCTTCTTGTCTTTTCAGCATTCCCTCCTGCATAGCTTCCATCATCATCTCCATCTCATCCCGGGTGATGAAGACTGATGTCTGATTCGCTCCAAAGTAAGCCTCCATACTCTCTTCATGTTGACTCTTTTTTTCTCTTGGTCTCCTTGCGGAATGCTTCACTATTACTTTTCAGATCTAAGTCCTTAAGCCATCAGATCCAAGATCCAAGCTGTAAAATCCCTAAATGCTAGCCCTTCTCAGTGAAAGCACCAAAATGTTTGCACCAAAATTGGTCACAAACACCCAATTGTCAATGAAAGCACCAGTTCATGATCATAGATCACAGATAACAAGTATATAGAAAATTAAAAATGAAGAACACTTAGAAAATTTAGATGAAAGAAGTAAAGAACACAGAGTTTATAGTTGTTTGGCAATCCGGCCAACGCCCACTTTGAAGTTGATAATTTTATTGAAGTTTGCTTGCTGATTACAACGAGTTACAACTGATTACAATACCAAAATATGAGTACAATGATGAATCCTGCAGAATCTAGACGTAGAAGGACAAAAGTCCCTTTTCTGCAGGCTCTAGGATGCTATTTATAGGCATAGGCTGCAAATATCTCGCTCAGATCTCGGGAGACCTCTTCTGCCACGTGTGCCGGCCCACGCGATCGATCCCATGTGATTTTGACTTGATCCATGATCGATACAAACGAATTTCATATCGATCAAGATTTTTCCCAATCGAGTCGAAATTGAGCATGGACATTCTTTATGTTGTACGTACGCTCCAATGAAAATTTTGTAGCATTTGGACATGTAGATTGTGGATATGATAGATGTAAGTTTGTGTTTTTCGAAGGCTGACTATTCGCACTCGATCGCTGCTGCACTGTTCGCACTCGATCGCTGCTGCACTGTTCGCACTCGATCGCTGCTGCACTGTTCGTACTCGATCGCTTTTGCACGGTTCGTACTCGATCGCTGTTGCACCCTTCGTATCGATCGTTGTTGCACCGCTCATACTCGTTATTGCACTGTTCATACTCGATCGCTATTGCACTATTCATACATGATCGTTGTTGCACTATTCGTATTGATCGCTTTTGCACTATTCGTAGTCGATCGCAGTTGAACTGTTCATGCTCGATTGTTGTTGCACTGTTCGTACTCGATCGTGATAAATATGAAATGACGGGCACTTGATGGATACGAACCAATATAGCTGATGGACATGAACAGTTAGGGCTTGATGTATACGAACAAGGCCTTTTAGTTGATGGGTATGAATAGTTGAGGCTTGATGGATATGGACAAGACCCTTCAGCTAATAGATATGAACAGCTGAGGCTTGATGGATGCGAACAAGACCCTTCAGTTAGTGGACACAAACAGTTGAGGCTTGATGGATACGAAAAAGGCCCTTCAGTTGATTGCTTGAATTGCATCAATAATATCATGAGCATACGAACTCCGATTGACCTGAAATTTGGAATGTTGGCTTTTATAGTTTTGTTTGTCATGTCTTATCAATTGTAGACCGATCTGGACTCGGACAAAATTCATCGATATCCATAGCGAAACAGTTTATAACCAATCTTTGGGACGAACTGTTCTTTATTTCCAGTCAAATTTTTGGTGTCACAGCCTTGCCAAAAGGTGAGATAACAACGGGAGCAGAAAGGAACCATCCAAAAGCAGAGAAACTGGCATATTGCTTACTGATTGCATCACGAAAGCTTCATCTATAGTTCCAGGCACATACGATCAATGTCTACACTGACCAGCCATTACGACAGGTCCTACAGTAACCTTAGATGTCTGGAAGGTTACTTAAGTGGAACATTGAACTCACTCAATTCAATATTACTTATCTCCTCCAAATGGCTATCCAGGGTCAGCCATTGGTAGATTTTATAGCAGAGTTTACCGTGCACAATGATTTTTTAGAAGGCAGCGAAATCCCTACCATATGGTGGGAATTGTAAACTGATAGAGTGTCTAATGATCATTGTTCTAGGGCTAGAATTGTGCCTGTATTCCACAAGGTTGGTCAATCTGTTATGCTTTAAAGCTTTATTTCCCAGGGTTAAAAAACGAAGCTGAGTATGAAGCTCTAATTGCTTGATTTATACTCGTTGGAGAACTTGGAATAAAATCTTTTGAAACCTTTTGCGATTCACAACTGGTAGTGTATCAAATTAGGGGAGATTATGAAGCTAAGGGACAATGACTTTCCCCATACGTTATCCAAGTCCAAGAGTTGTTGGAAGAATTGAGTACTATGCCATTTTTCATATTCCAGAGATCGAAATAGAAAGGCCAATTCATTAGCAAAATTCACTATCACCGGCGATGCACGGTGGATGGGCTTGGTCCCAGTCAAAGTATTAAATGCCCCAAGTTTAAACATGATAGAAATTAGTTGGATATTGGAAGCTGAGCCTGAGAGGGAGTTTTGGATGACTCCGATCAAAGATTATTTTCTACAGGGAGTTATTCCCAAACGAAGAAATGAAATGTGACAAGTCCTTCACAAAGCTTCATGGTATGTCATGCGAGAAGGAGTTTTGTACAGGAAAGGTTTCTTTATTACCCGACTTCGGTGTGACGCTCATGATTAGATAAAGCGTATTTTGAAAGAAGTTCATGAAGGGGAATGTGGCGATCACAGTGGGGGGCAAACTCTAATAAAGAAAATACTTCATTATGGGTATTGCTGACCAACCGTAAATCGAGACACTGCTAATTATGTAAGACGATGTGATAGTGCTAGATATATGCAAAAATTCCAAGAGCTCCACCAATGGAAGTCACACAAATGGTCAGCCTATGACCATTTTCCATATGGGGTATAAACATTATCGACTCCTTACCGATCTCTAAAGGTGGCACAAAGTATGTTATCATTGCAGTTGATTATTTCACTAAATAGGCCAAAGCGAAACCTTTAGCCATGATCATAACTAAGAAAGTAATCAATTTTATTGTTCGAAACATCATATCTCGATTCGGTCTACCATGAACTATTGTAACAGATAATGGCACACAATTCCATGTATTGAATTCTAAGACTTCTATGGAGATATCGTATTGAAAAGTGATTTAAAGCAGTTGCTTATCCTCAAGCAAATGGATAGGTTGAAGCTGTAAATAAAATCATCAATTCCATTCTCATGAAGTGATTGGAAAAGGCCAGAGGCAAGTAGGTGGAAGAACTCCTTCTACGACTGGCAATACTCTATTCGCCCTTGCTTACGGTTCTAAAGCCGTCATTCCATTTTGAGCTCGGGGTTCCGTCTCATTGAGTGACTTAATATGTTTCCAAAACAAATAATCATCTCTTTTTGGAATCCCTTGACCTTATAGATGAGAAGAATGAGGAAGCCGATCTGAAGGCAGTTTCGCATCCACACCGAATTGCCCGGTATTACAACATTAAAGTCCAACCTAGAACCTTTGAAATCGGGGATATCGTTCTGAAACGGGTTTTTCCTACCCCATTGCACATGATCTAAGCAGGGAAGGACAATATGTCATTGTACAAAGGTATGGAGAGGGTACTTTCAAGCTAGCGATTGTCGATGACATCACACTTCCAAAGGTGTGGAATAGCGAGCATTTATGATTCTATTTCACTTAGTTTATTTCTTTTACATTTTAGTTGTATTTGCTTTCAGAATGTGCTTTACCATTTGATTTTTCAGATATGTAATAAGATAGATTACGTCATTCTTTTCCATTTAGCAAATAAAGCCTTGGACTCCTTTGTACTTATGTTCGTTATAGCATTGTGTATCAGTTACACGACGTGACTAAAATAAAATAAGAGCGATCGTGACATGATAGATCACTCGCTAAATTAAACCCCCGACTCCTGGGGGAAAATCAATCAACTACGGAGAATACGATCTGACCGCTCTCCGAAATAACTCTAAGTCCCTAAAGTCCAGATTGGAGTATAAACGTGATCAAGTGTGAATCGTCCACCCATGAAACAACTCTAAATCCCCAGACTGTGAATTGGAGTGTAAACATGAATTGGGTATGAATCATCCACCCGTGAAATAACTCTAAGTCTTCAAAGTACGGATTAGAGTATAAACATAAATCGATTGTGAATCGTCCACCCACAAAATAACTTCAAATCCCGAGAATGTGGATTAAATTGGCTGTGGTTCGGCCACCCATCGATTAACTCTTATCCTCGGAATGCGGATATGAGTATAAACAAATAGATGACTATGGTTCGACCATTCACTATTCCATAAACTTTGAACTGAAAATGATAACAGGAGTGTAAACTCACTAAGGATGGAGTTCCACCATCCACCACCTAACTCAGTTGACTAAAGACTAGAGAAAAAAGTACAGTTACCTAAACTGCTAAGTTCGGTTAGTGTAACTTTAAGGCTCGAGCCCAGTGTTTGATACGACTCGAGGTCATGACCTCAAGGAGGCCTTGGGATGGAAAATAAGATCGGCATTCGATCCTAAGAGCAACGAATCACAAATGCATAAAATGAAAAACGTGACAGCTAGAACATTTAAAAAAGTGTATACATGAATCATACACAAGAATAAAATAATTCTTATTTACGCTAAACTTGTTATACATTATACAATTTTATCCAAAATGCAAAATAAAAGTAGGGTGTCATGCCCAAATAAACATGACCAATGAAAAGGAAAAGTAATCATCTAAGATATTTACATATCACTCTAATCCAAAGATTATTTCTTGGATTTTCTATCTTTCCTTTGCTTCTGTGGAGTGGCTCCTTCTGAGCTACAACTCGACCCTCTCTTCGACCCTTTTTTGCCTTAGCTTCTTTTCAGAGAGGTACCTTCAATTGTATGAATCGAGGCTGTATTATCTTTAGAAGCGAAAGGGATGGAGGCATTCTCAGAACCAAAAGCGGGGGGATATCATCCCGAGGAATTGTCCCACTATGAGGGATCATCTGGAGCGGGATAGGAATCAGTTCATCGAAGCCTGAATCAACAAGCTTAGCTTTTACCTCCTTTTTCAACATTTCTTCCCTCTCAACATGCTCATTCATGCTAAGCTTACCAATGGGATCAAAAAAAACCTATGATCACAACATCTTAATTAATGAGAATTTCATAGTGTGAGTCTCTTCCTTCCTTGAATAATGCCTCTATGAATTGATCATTAATAACAAAGGCTTCTTCTTGAGCACCTTGAGCAGTAGTCCAAGTTGTAACTTTGATGGATTCTATCGTAGCCACTTGTGACTCCAACCGAGGCTCTTGTGAAGGGAGAGGAGGGACACCTGATAGATTCAAAGATGAGAAAAAATAGGCGAAAAGATTAGAAATATCAACCGATAACACCTCAAATTTATGAAAGACGGGAAATGCCGACAGAATACCTTCCTCGGTATGGCTTCTAGGTTAAGCCGAAACATCCTATGAACTGGGCTCGGGAATTGGAGAAAGTTGTGGCTTGTCTGGATCATAGTTGGGAATGGTTGAAGAGCCTGCTAGGGAGCTAGGGATGACCTAGCGTGCCTGGGAAATTCAGTTGTAATATAAGATTGCACCGACCCAGATCTTCACCCACTTCATGTGAAGAAGCAACATCAGACTCTTTTTGGAGTGAAAGCTGGATATCGTGCAATGTTTTGGGTTCATTTCCTAACAGCATTTCATTTTCAAGCCTAGATAAGTCGATATCCTCTGAATTAATAAGTTTCTTCTCTTCTGCAATGAGAAATTCCCATGTACGCTAGAGCTGGTAGGGATAACCGTCACCAACGTCTAATTTCTATGCTTGAGAATGTTAGCTTTTTAAAGAACGAGAAGAGGGTCAAGCTCATTCGTTATCTCCTCCCTAACGTTGTTCTTGGTAGCTTTTGCTTCACACTGAATAAGTACATCAAAATTTTTGGCCCTTTCAATAGCCTTGTCTCTCTCAAGTCTGACGCTTACCATCTCATTGCAAACATCTTAAGTGATCTTCTAAGCATCAGGATTTTCTTTATTTTCATACTCAAGCTTGGCCTTGAGATCTGCTATCTCCTTCAAGGCAGGAGATTCGCTATTCCAAGCTATATCCCACTCAAGCGCTATCTCTTAGTTTCGATATGCAACACTTGAACCATAAAAAGATGGCTAGATTTCGTCTCTTCTATGGATTTCACACCAGCATGAGCTTTTCCTTCGGCTTCTACTAAAGAGTTCCTAGAGGCTTCTAGCTCATTTTTCAAAGTGTCAATGATTCTTTTATCTCGAGCTTCCTGGCGTTTTAGCTTTTCGATATCTGCCGTGCACTTGAAGGAGACTTTCAACATTTTCTCTACTTCCTTAATCCATTCGCGATATTGCATGTGGATGTCAGTGGCATAGTCAATAGTCATTTTTTGAATATGGTACGAAACCCTCTTCATGTTGGGAGAAAAATAGAACCCTTCAAAACATAAGTTCAGAAATCTTCGTAGAGCTGTGCCATCTGAGCAGTTGGATTGATTATAGATTCTTCAATAGTAGCTTCAACTTCAGTACTTTCCTTTCCAAGCCTATAGGCCGCAACATGTTTACTATTGCGACGACGGTCGCTCGACCGTTGAGAATGAGAAGGAACCAGAAGCTATGGAGTCATTTAAGTGATAGGAGGACTATGGGAGGGATCAATAGGTAGGTCCCTACGATCAGCTGGCTTCTTAGGACTCTTTGAAGGAGGGAATCTCGATCTTGACCAATGTTTGTCTTAGGATGGCTTATCCCGATCACCTCTGCTTGATGACCCCGGTCCCGACTGGGGCGATAGCTAGAATCGTAATACTCTCGACTACCATGGTTTGAGCCAGAGCATAAACCAGAGGATCAGTGGTGTACATCCTAGAGAGAATCAAGCATGTTCCTCTTCCTCACCATTTTTTCATGCAAAGGAAAATAGAAATCTGTCAACTTTAAGCACTATAGGGCACAAGTCAAGTATAATGCAATGTTGAGGGGTGCAAGTGTCCTTCTGTAACCCGCCGAAAAACCAAGTGCAAGAGCCTTGCTCATTGGAGTAACTTCTCCTCTAGAAATAGGAACCTCAGTGCCAATTCTAGTGGGATGTTCTGACCCCTCAATGCTCACATTAGTAAAATGAAAAGCGTCAAGATCATGCGAAATCGATAGGCCGGATAAAGATTCAAGTGGTAAACTTGAACGCTCTGATGGTTGGGAAGAAGATTCATCTTGAACAATTTTAGGAGCCATCAAACACTTGGATTGATGAAAAAGATGACTTTTTGGAAATTTATGAATAAACATTTTCTTCTTTCTCTTACCAGTCAATGGTCGTGAGGCCTGCGAGGATCCGACATCAAAACTAAGATCAGATTTATCACCATTATGACCGGGCACATTATCTCTATGTCCTCTAATATTAATACTAGCGAATTCCTAAGCATTCATGACTAGGGGCACCATGAGATCAGCTCGATTGTCCCTTTGACTGATTCCAGCCCATGGTCTTATCATTACCATCTGAGCAACTTTAGTTAGCCCTGTTGGAATCTTGATTTTCATTGTTTTGATTGTGACAACATATAAATCAATATTTGTGCGTACTAATCACTTATGCAGGAGATTCGTTGCAAATTTGTATTCATAATATTTTGAACCTGATAGTCTTTTGTTTAGAGTCTGTATACTATTTAGAAATATGTTAAAATCTCTCCTGAATGGTAAATATATATAAACATACACAAACATGCTCAAACATGCACAAAAGGCTAAAAACAGCGAGCTGGATGAACTCATTCAGCCGTCCGTTTGCTGAAACAATTTTATTGTTTCACAATATTTAGACGGCTGAATGAGTTAATTCAATACGGCTGAATGAGTTAATTTAATTGGCTGTTTTAGGCCAAAATTTGCCTATTTCTTTGCTGTTTTCAGTTTTATCAAATTCAGAAGGCTAGATTATTATTTCAATCGGCTGAATATTTTCAATAGCTATTTTATGAAAAGAAGTTTCTCTTCAAGAGAAACTTCTTCAAATCAACAGTTGCACTTGTTCCTTTTCAATATTATCTTTTATGAATAATTGCAACTGTTTAATCTCTATAAATAGATTTTAGAGTTCAACAAAAAAACAACCTAATAGATTTTAATATTCTTGAATTCTTATATCTTATTCTCTATTTTCAATTTGCAGTCAAACTGCATACAATCTCTGGTCGTTGATTACTCTATCTTCCACATTCATCAAGTACGCTACACTGTATATCATAAAGGAGCAGAATATAGGAAGATTGTACTTAATTGACTTATCAGTTCTATTTAAAGAGCATACTACTGTCAGATACTTTTGTTATTTGTAAAGAAGTCATGTTCGGTTGCCCAGGCGGTAGAAGTCCTATTCGGTTGCTTAGGTGGTAGAAGTCCTATTCGGTTGCCCAGATGGTGTAAACTATCCCTCCGGGTTAAGTGAGGGTTGCTAGTTTAATTTCACAAGTAGTCGGGGACTAGACGTAGAATGGGAGTTCAAACTAGTATAAAAATCTTTGGTGTCATTTACTTTACTGCTTCAATTATTTATTTATTTTGTTTTTATTCCGTACAAGTAGTTTATCCATATTACACGATCCTATAGCACGGTCACTATCAAGCCCTACACCGAGGCCCTCTTTTATCAAACAAAAAGTAATGAGTCGTTCACCCGAAAGCAAATACTTGATGTTCATGTCCTTAGGAGGTGCATTTTTTAGAGTTGCAATTGCTTTTTCTTAAATATTGCCGCTAGGCCACGACACCTGTAAAGGAGTAACATGGTCAGGAATATGGTTTGGATATCATTTTTCCATGATAACATGAAAATAGTGGATAACATTTATGTCTTTTTAGCCATTGTTGACCGAAACCGGGCGGACAACGAACGAAGAAATACTCACTTTTAAAGATGCTTAGTTTTTTCCATGCGCCAATTAGAATCTAGCACCTTTTCGCCAACTTGAGAAATGTAAACAAAAGACTCCTTGTTCGTCGCTTAAAAAGTGAATATGAATCGAATGTCATAAATGGTTGGAGGACAATGTAGGAACTCTATAAATATCATATAAGTACAACTAAGAAGAGCATAGCCATTTGGGTGGTATGCTGGAGCAATTCTTAAATAATGAATAATTCTCGAATGTATGAATGGAATGGTGGGATGCATCCGACCTAGCACATCAACTTGTTGTACGCCGTATATCCTCCTGGAGATCTATGATCCCTATCATTCCACGATGGAACCAACACATCGTCGAAAGGAATTCTGTGTTGTATGCAGATTCGGTGAAGGGCATCTTCCTTAATTTTGAAGCTACGAATCAGTAAGGTTTTGCAGAATAACTGCGTCCTCTAGAGTATCGAGAGCAGGATTGATAACCTCTAGTGGAAAGATGGGAACAACATTAGAAAGGTCAAACCGAGGTTCGAGGCTTTCTGGTTGTTCTGAATGATGACTAGAGGGCAGACTATCGGATTCAGTTTCGAAACTTGATTCTACGTTTAGGTTATCTTATTGAGAAGATGATCCAGCTAGCACAGCTGCAAGATGCCCAAATCATCTAGAACCCATTGCTATTAAACTTAGTAAAAATCATAGTTAGATAAAGTAACCTGCTCCCGGTGCATAGTGAGTGCTAGTGTGGTGCGGTAAAGTGCTAAATAAAAAGTACTAAGTTGTGCTAACTGAAGTCGGAAAAGATGAAGAGACTTCAAGGCTAAATCAGAGAGACCATTGTTGATCGTCTCAACCGTTTCTCTGTGCCATCGAGGAACGATGCAGTTTGAATTTCATGATCGATTGTAAATGAGTAAAAGTTTGATTTTTATTTTCAAATTGCAGATGAAATTCAATAGAACAGTCAAAAACATTAGTCCTAGTCAAAGTTCAAATGTGATTCATTGCCGAATATGCAATTCAAGTCATGTACAAGTTAAATATGTTCATTCGAATATGTAAGGCCAAAGTTCATCATTAGGTTCAAGATCATTTAATTAAGTTCCATTTTTAAAACCTATGTGTTGAACATTGATAATTCTCCTTAATGCCCCATTACCAATCATTTCCCTAAGAAAACATCTACCGATCGATCGTAGTTGACCTTGTACGACGACCTTCTCCACGACCTTCATATCGATCGTAGTCTTCACGCCATCAGCTGATCGTTCCATTACATCTCTTGCACCTCAAAAGCTACCAACTCGAAAAACATCCCCAATCGTTCGTAGATGTTCGTTCGACCTCAAGTTTCAACATCATTTCATAACGGTCGGTGCAATGTCAGATTACCTACCCCAGGTATTGTCGATTGTCCAAGAACGATCATAGAGGATCGATCGAATTACTTCCCCAACTCCACTGCTCCATCCTCCTCCACAAACGATTGTTTAAGGCCGCCGCCTCCCCAATCTCCATCTCCATCGCCTTTTCACATTTGTTTTATGGATCGATTTCATTATAGAAGACAAAAGCCATAGCATTCACGAAGCTCAAAGTTGCATCCTCGAATCATAAAGCAAGTTTTAATTTATTCCACCTAAGTTTAATATCAGAGAAAAGGAGGAAGATTTGATGTCAAATCGAAGTGAAATCTAGAGAAGAACGATGATTTTGGGATGCGGATTGTTGTTTGGATCAGTATGAAAAGGAAAAGTAGGCTTGTTTTCTTTACTTTGAGATGGAACTATACGAAATGAACTAAAGAAAGAAGAAGAAATGGCTAATTAATAAAGGTAGGATGTAAGTCGATCATTAATTGGCCAATGATTATGTCGATCATTACCGTCCCCAAAATTATACCGATCGTTCCATATCCAAGCTATATGTCGTCGTTCCATATCTAAGTTATATGCTGATTGTCCTATAACCAAGGATATGCCGATCATTTCATAACCATAATAATTTGAAATTTATTTTCTAAAAAAGAGGAGGATTATGGATATATATATATATATAATAATGACCGGTAGAAAACTGTTTATAGAAAGTTTTTTGTTTAAACTTGACAACAACTGTGAACGTGTAATTATGATCGGGGGTCAGGTACAAACACGTATACGTACTAATATACGTTTCAAAATTCAATTTTTTTTAAATCGAAAAAAAATCAACGTTCATCTGAAATATCGACCAGAGAAAAAACTAAACTCAAGTTGTTGAAGCTTAGAAATTGCTAGAAACAAATTAGGATGATCGCTAACAAGTTATGATCCTATGTTTATACAATTGGAATCAACTAATCATGACAACGAATAAGAAAAATATGACCCTTGACAAAGAAAGAACTCGATGAAAGGATAACGATTATTCAATGAACCAGATGGGTTTCTTTCTGACGATTCTAGCTTGCGATGATTCAAAGCACGTCAAGTTCAAAACAAGACATACTTGGGAGGAAAATGTTATTCTGCCTTTTGGCAATGCTGCGATATCATCGACTTGGCTCGGAACGGATGGTTCTCAGTTCTAAAAATCAACTATATATGATACTGTGAATGATAGCAGGGCAAATTCGAACCAGGTTCCAATCCAAATGTAACCAGTATGGAGTGACTAGAATAGTTCCATGAATTTTATTTCAAATTTCAAGACAATCGAAGTTCGTATTCTCGAGTTACGGACGAAGTAAGGATTTATATGGATCAATCGGAAATGATCCATAAAACAACTCAAATCAGCGGAGAAAGATTAGTATCTCAAAATCCACAAGGCCAATTCATTTGAAACTTCCAAAGCATCAATAAAACGATGAGTGGAGCCTACAAAAACGATTGTAGGTCACAAAGTTGAAATATAAAGATGGCTAATCATTGCTGGCCGACCATTTTTGCCAATCTATCAAAACGATCGATGTAGTTCAGTGCACAATCCAAGACAATGAAGATCGATCGATATCTCACAATTTACCACTCTGAATGATTCCATATTCTAGGAGCAGTGTTAAGAAGTAGGACCACCCCAAAAATGATCACCTGTGAATTGGAAGCAAGAAAAACGATCAGTGAAAGTTTAGCCAGTCATTCCAAATTGTCAGGTTAAGGCCACCGATCGTTATGGTGGGCCCCTAGAGAGCCTTATGTCGAAATCTTAGCAGAATATCTCGTCATCTCTCCCTATAAATAAAGGCCTCTTGGTTCATTTTCAAGATCTTTATGCTGCTGGTTATAGGAGACTTCATTGTAATCAAGTGTAATCTTTATTTCTCCATTGTATTCAGATTCACAAGTGATTAAAAAGGCAAAATTCAAAGTGGACATAGGCATACAACACCGAATCACTATAAATATTTGTATTTTTGATTATAGTTGATTCTTAGTTGCTTGTTAATTTAACTACTCGTCTTAATTTTGTTTTTCTTCATTTATTTCACTACTAATTCTATTCTTTGGTATTTATGACCAATTTTTGTGCAAACAGTTCATTTTAATCAATTTACTCCATTTTATCTCTTTTAAAGTTTATTTCCAAAAAAACCAAAAGAAATTTTCCAAACTCTAAAAGATTTTAACACGTTACTTTCCAAAAGTTTAATATAACAAATTCCAACTTATCTAAATTAAAATTTTAAATCAAAATACATTCCCATTGATTATCCTGTTAATCAATTAATATTCCCTTCCCTAAATAGATAATTAATATAACCATGTAGCGCACACCCAGGGGACGGGACTGTAAGTCATCTAGGCCTTAGATTTGTGACATTAGACGTTATAATGTTCTGTCTCATTTCTAGTATAAAATACAGTAACAACCCTATCGCGATACCCGTATTATTCAAGAACACTATAAATAATGATGTCTAATAATACGGCTTGTTAAGGGAGATCGAATGTGAATATATCTTTAAACTAACACTAATACGTCATACTTACGTTTTACTTAATCTTTGGAATATAATTTGACATGTATAGTCTTAGTTTAAAGTAATAATAACACCAATTTCTTAGATTCAGTACAGTATATCATATAAACAACAGTCACAGAACAGAGTGGAATAAAAATCTCATATAGATATACAAACTGTGGGTCTACAAAATAAAATACTGGGCTCACATAATATACAAGTGTTACAAATTACTATCTTAAATATACATCTTATGTACAGCACAATATCCTAAATAAGATAAACTAATAGCCAAAATGGTTTATCTCCCAGCTAACTCAACCATCCATAAGTCTACCTGTCCTGTAACCTTAAAGGTATCGACCTGATCAGAGCATTAAAATAACACCTAAATCAGACTATCTCTAAATATTCAGTAGTGTGAGAATAAGATATAATCATAATAACAAATAACATAAATCCAGATGTCTAAAGTGTAGCAAGTCACATAATTAATTTATCTCATAATTCACTTCATGGAACAGATATAAACATATTTAGTCACAAACACATATTAGTCACTAAACACTAATTCATAGAACAGAACATAATAACTCCAATACACAGAAACCAAATCCATATCGATCACCCTCTGATCATATAAACTAATCTTATCGATTGTCCATATCGTGCAAACATTTTGGTACCACTCACACCGATCTGAAACCAAGGATTGTCCATACCATAACATAGAATCTCGATTAATCACAAGGATTAGGGAAATCCTAAATTTCGACTAATCAAAACGCTCGTGTTAACCATGGCTTGAAAACTCTAGTTTGTAATATATTTAAGTTTGGAAATAATTCCAAGAATATACCTCTTTAGGATTTATCCGTCCCATCGAACCCTAAAGGAATATACTCTAAAGTGCCAAATACTATCGCTTTCAGTAATCACTAGAGCCTGACCAAAACATCCCATGCTGCATGGTGAAATTTCAGTATTTACTAGAAGCTGGTAAATTTCACTCGTTAAGTATATCACTGGAAATCTTGAATTATATTATCTTAAGGATGTAGCATCCTCACACCGTGCACCAAATGAAAATACAACTCAAAATTGCAAAATACTACCTAATAGAAATCATAAGAATTTAACCTAGGCATCCCATACTACCCGGTGAAATTCAAATATTCATTCTAATAGGCTAGAAAGTACCACCCAAACATTATATTCAATGAGTTATAACGCATTCAACAAAGCGTTACATGAGAGCATTTAAACAAATCGGTAACACTAAGTCGATTATTAGTATATTCCTAAATTATATAATTAAGGTTCCCAAAACATTTATTTGATTAATCACTTATTTAAATGTTCCATTAATTCGAGTTATCCCAAAGGTACTTATTTTATGAAACTCAGATTTTCTGTGTTCCAAAACTACATTGATACTTAAAATTTGATAGAGTTATATTATTCACAAACAAATTTCCAAAAGCCACTTATATAAGTATTCATTTATTTGTGAATCTATAAATCCATTTAAATAAAACATATTTGGTATACTAATAATTATTTAAGAACCTCTTACATTGTATTTCTAAAACCGTAAATTTAAAATCCATAAAATCATTTCTATTATTTAATTACTATAATATAATACATTATTTTATAACAAGTTAAGTTAATACTTTCAAAACTATGTTTCGAAATCCCATGACCATTTTTATTTAGAAATAAATTAAGTTTGTATTTCCAAATCCATCTTCCAAAATCCATAATAATTTATTCTAGAAATATTTAATATAAGTAGAACTATTTGTTAAAACCATTTATAAAAGGAACTAGTCTAATTTAAAAAAGAAGTTTGATATTTCTAACTTAAATAAATTCTCTTTACAAAATTGTTTGCATACAAAACTAAGTATTCATATTTATAAAATAGGTAGATACAAGTTTATAAATTTCCAATGCTTTGAATCCAAATGATTCAAAGTCCATAAATCATACTAGAATTCACTATGAAAAAATATTAGGTCATTATAAGATTATAGCCATGAAGTGATTCTATAGAGTTCTAACGTTATTTTATTTCCAAATCAAATTTATAATTTAACAAATCATTGGAAATATATATCAAACCAACCACAACCAAACACTCAAACCATAGTGAAACAACATCACAACAAAGTAAGCAAAACATGGATTCAAGCGACGTTCTAGGGGGGCTAAGGTCATATGGAACTCATGTTCCAAGTGCCGGCCGATGCACCGGTAATCACAACTAGTCCACCAGTTATAGACTTGGAATGTGAGTTCCAGGTGCCATTTCCCCCCTTCCAACAACATTATCAGCTCTTGCATGACTCCAGCTCATCCTGGCGACTAATGTCTGCCATGTGATAATAGAAACTAACATGCATCCATATAAACCACTCTAATAATCAGCTAAATGTGATCAAAGACTAGGGTTTCAGCGGTTTTTAAAACTTTAGCAGGAGAATATGAACTAACAACCAAAATTAATCCAATTAAATCAAATAACAACTAATAATTTCATGCACATGGATTAGAGATAGTAGTGTGAGTGATTAGCTCACCTTTATCACTTACAATAGCTCTCTAGAATCCATAACTCAATCATTTCTGCAACCCTGTTTTTTACTCAAGCAACCAAAATAAATTCCATAATCAATTTACTGTAAAAAAAACATAAATTAATAGGATTAAAATTTTAATTAAGGTTTGAACATATTACCCTGATTTTATTTCTCATTTTTTCAAACTAATCAACAAGATAAAAATTCCCATTTCTATTAGTATTGAAGCAGCTTGTAAAATTAAATATCACTTTTGAAAATAAAAGTTATTCTCATTATTTATCATAAAATAAATAAAAATGAACCAATAACTATAAATTATCATTTTAGTCAATAAATATCAATATTCATATTTTGCCCTAATTACCAAATATAAATAAATAATTATAGTAATATTTGAAATTTAAATTGAAATCCTCTTTAAGAAATGAAACTCATTTCTTAAACAATTTAAGTCAATTATTCCAAAACTAGGTTTAATTTCATAGTTAAATTTCATAAACCGTAAATTAGAATTTATTATCCTTAATTAAATTAATTAGATAATTAATAACACAGTTGTTGCAGTAATCTAACCCTCTCTATGTTTTTCCTTTATTTCATCACTAGGTTAATAAAGTCTATTTTTATATCGAGTAACGTTTAAAGGTGTAGATGATGGAGTTGGTGCTATATATAACTTTGTATATAGATAATTATCCGACATTGGCATTGTATAACCGTTGTTATACCCAAAAATTTAAAGCGATCGTGGGTTAATGGAAAAGCTATCGCAAGTTGAAAAGGTTGAAGGTATCACGGATTGATAAAAAGTTATTGCATATTGAGTAATTGAGCTATTGCAAGATGATAAAGGCTATCATATATTGAAGAAAAGAATAGCCATTGCAAGTTGAGATAACTACCTTAAGTTGAGATATTAGAGCTGTCAAAAGTTAAGAAAAGAATAACTATTGCAAGTAGGAATACTGGAGCTACCACAAGTTAAACGAAATAAAACTATCATAGGATGATGAAGAAGCTATAACAGTTTGAAAAAATGGTGCTAACGCAAGATGATGAGAATAATCCATTGCAAGTTGAGAAAAGAAGCTATCACATATTAAGGAAATTGTTAAAAATATTATGATCTATTCAGCTATCTAGCAAACTCTAATTAGTGCAGTTAAGTCATGTCGTCATAAAGATATTTGGAAAAAGTGCTCCATGTGTAAAGGCGATAATGGACCATCGCAATAAAATCTTAACTGTCCGTTTCCAATGAATGTCACATGCAAAAGATCTAAGGGCCTAAATGCTCTATAAAAAGGCATACACTTCCTTCTAAGAAGGGGTGAATTCTAGATTGTACATCTTCCTCATTTTCCTTTAGCATAAATATAAAGCTTGACTTTGGAATTCAAACTTCTGATTAGGTCAAATTAGAATTTGCTCTTAAACAATTGCCTATTTGCATATTTGACCATTTTTTATTATGGTGGACTAACATGCTTGACAAGAACAACCCAAATTCTTGCCTAAGTACCATTAATCTTCTTTGACTGAGCACATACATAGGGGCTAAATTTTGATTTAACATTTTGTAGTGCTTTCACTAACAATTGAACTTACGGTGCAATACTCTCTTGAGGACATTCAACATGACAATTTCCCAACAAGGGTCTTCAGAGCCATACTTACTTCGATTGATTTCTTATCAGATTAACCTATAATTCGAAGAAGAATAGGAGTTTAGTTTTAGGAACACAGTCCTCCAAGCGTTGGCAGAAAGAATAGAAATCACCTAATATGATAAGGACAAATGGAGTATAAATCCATTCCACATAGGATGGAAGCCTATTTTTGCATTAATAACTAAAGTAAGTTGTAACAATCACCCTTTTCAACCCCTAAATGTTGACACTAATACATCCATGGTATTCATGTGCTGAACACCCAAGTATCGAAAAGACCGATTGTTAGGATAATAGAAAATGAAGAAAAGAAAATGAATAAGAAAGAGGAGAACAAAAACATAAGAATTTCACAACGGAATGATAACATATAATATTATTACTCTAATATACAAAGTATTTCAAAGTTACTAATCTAAGTATTTTCATAAGCCTGGATGGTTGTAATAGCCTGTTCTTACAATTTTTAATATATACATATAAAGTAATGCAGAGGAAATAAATACTACAATAGGTAATCATCCAGCTCCTCTCCAAGAGCTCTAATAAATATCAACGAAACCTACTTTTCACATACTACTTGAAAGGGTACCCATGGAAATAAGGGAAATATATAACCATGAGTCGGTCAAAATTTCTGATGTGAGAAACTCAATATGTGTGACATATAATGGCACCTTTTGAGACCATCGTAATGGTTATTCCCATAAAAAAGCCAACCATCTAATAAGTACATATTCGATGTAATAGATAAGGTCTAGGATGAAGAATATAAGTAAGAAATAGCCATGTTGCATGTGAGTGTATACTACAGCAATAATTGGTATACAATCAAAACTATTAAGTCGCGTTTGCATAATAATGTCGGATTTCCTTGGAGATGCCCTTGGAACCCAAGGAGGATTTCCTGCACAAGGATTAGAGATATCCTTCTAAATCAATGTACATCTCTAGTGAATGTATGATAGAAAATACATAGCTGCCACCATAACGTGAGGCCAAGTGCATCGCTCCCGCATGCATAACTGCAAGTGTCTCAAGATAGTACACATGCATCCTCTAGTTTACTAAACCACTTAGTTATGCATCTTATCTCTAGTTTTTGCCATTACCAATGTTGAAGTCACGTTCGACTTCTCAACATAAGTCTTGATCACTTAAATAAAACCTAAATCCTAATATGGATTCCAACATCTCAAACCTCTTCCAAAGCATTTTGAGAAGTTTGAGAAATGCAGGTTTTTGTTGATGTTCGTTGGATCTCTTGTAGAGGAGATAGATGTGCACCTACCGTAGTATTCTTGTTTTCGCTGCATTACTTTATGTGCGTGTGCGTGTGTGTCTACGTATACATAAGTGTGTGTGTGTATACCTGTGTGTATGTATATATGTGTGTTTACAAACACACACACACACATATATATATACATCTTTGTGTGTGTGAGTGTGTGTGTATATAAGCAATTATAAGGGCAGACATTTATAAATGTCCAGGCTGATGATAGTACTTAGATTAGTAACTCTGACATGCTATGTATATTAGAGTAACACCATATACTATCTTTTGATATTATATGTTATCATTCCATTGTGAGATTTTGATATTTTTATTCTCCTCTTTCTTTTTCATTTTCTTTTACCCATATAATCGGTCTTTCCAACATTTGGGTGTTCGGCACATGAATATCATAGATGCATTATTGTTGACATTCAGAGGTTTAAAGGGTGATCGTTATAATTTAGTATAATAGTTTAGTTAAAAATTTACTATATTTAATAGAATTTAAAATAAAATTAAAATAGAAAAGTGTAAGAAAAACTCTTTATGCTATAACAAAAAATTAAACTAGTTTATAATGTTATATGTATAGATAATACCTTTAAAAACACTTATAAGTTATAAATAATTATATAAAATACTAATTTAAAAAATAACTACTTAATATTGATTTAAAAACCATTTTCAAAATAAAGAAGTAATACACACACACACTCATATATATATATATATATATAAATATAAACCCTTACTTTAAACTTTCAAAATGAATTCTTTTTAAAATATTTAAATTCAAATTTCTTTTAAAATACTTATATACCTTTTATAAAATTCCACTGAAAAGATTTTATAAAATATCCAAATGAAACGACATCTTAAACTTCACTGGAAATAAGAATTTTCAAAGTGCATCCATAGCGACTATCGTTATATGAACCATAACTTTTACAACTTTGTTTTATAAATTAAATAACTTTTCAACTCAATTTATTACTATCTTTTATACTACTATAAATGTAGAAAATAAATAAAACATCTCATTCAAAAATCATTGATAAAATTATAAGATAGAAGAGAGAGGATTCAAAGTGCATTTATGGTGACTATCATTTTATGAACAATTCCAAATTCAATTCAAATTCAACTTTATTTATTTAAATATACATATAACAATTCACTGTTTCAAATCACATCACAAAGAAGCATAGAAAATCATATATACAGAATTTATACATGAAACACGGTACTTAAAACAAGAATAAAATACACAGCCCCGTAGTGCATTTATAACGGCTATCGCTGTACGAACACTTCCATTTCAAGTCCAAATCAAGTTCGACCCCAATTAATCCTTATGTGTTTTATTTCAAGGCTATGCAACAAGTAATATAAGTCCAACACAATTTTTTTTATATCGATGCTTTCGAAAGTAAGAATCAGCAAATCAGCCAATATGAATTCAAACAAAAATATTTTATTTTAAACAACAACACAAGTAATATATAATATTTTTTATGGTGAGAAAACTAACCTAAATCAAACCCAAATACTAGAATATGATCTACTCTTCCTACCTCTACCTAGCAAAACAACCCAACACTTCCTACTATTGAATTAAAGCCCACGTCCAAACTTTATTACCTACCATGGTATTTATTTCTACTGCATTGCTTTATGTATATATATATATATATATATATATATATATATATATATCAGCAATTATAAGGATGGGCTGTTATAACTGTCCAGACTGATGATAGTACTTAGATTAGTAACTCTAATATGCTATGTATATTAGAGTAATACTGTACTATCTTTTGATATTATATTTTTTCATTCCATTGTGGGATTCTGATGTCTCTGTTATCTTTGCTCTTGTTCCTTTTTCTTTTCTTTTACTTTAGCAATCAGTCTTTCTAACACTTGGGTGTTCTGTACGTGAATACCGTTAATGTATTTGTACCAATATTCAGGAGTCAAAAAGGCTGATCATTACATAAGTAAGGAGAAACAATTCAAAAGCATAAGAAAGATGATACATTTGCTTGGATAAGGAAGGATGTATAAACCCAAGCTAGGAGAATTGTGTTCGAAGAAGAAATGAATATGGATTTTGATCGATTTGCTCAAAGGTGAAGAAACATGATTAACATGTGTTCAAAGAGTATATGGAAAATGAATAAAGGAAAATTCCAAATCTTATAAAAAAGACGTAAAAATGAATATGGAAATTATATTTCCAAGAAACCCAAGAATAAGATGTGTAGTCTTCTATGTTGTTAATCGACGGAATTTTTATTGGATTAGAAAACCGTCGAAAAATTTAGAAAAAATAATAACCCCAAGCGCACGGTGTACGAATGTAGACGTGGCAAATACGAGTCGATCCGCATGGAATTGATGATTTTAAAATTCTATTCAATCAAATTAAACCAAAGTCGATAGAAAGTTAGCTGGATAATTAGAGAATTAACTAACTAACTAAAAGAAAAGAGAAGCAAATATAAAAGTTAAGTGATAATTTAGGAAATAAATCCACTCTCTAGATCATGTAGTTCAACGCATATGAAATCATGATTCTCTTTTATGGTCATCAGTGCTTGATGTGCTTATTATAAGTATGGCATATTTGTGCTATTGATTAGCCAACATAAGTCATCAAACTATAACACATCCCTTAAAGCACTTACTAACATTCATGAACTTGACAAAGAAAATGAAAATGAAATCTATTTTAAGTATGGCCTATTAACTATTGATTAGAAATATAGACCATCAAATTTTAATTTCAGATCACTTTCTTTTTCCATAATCATATTTTGATGAAAAGGCAATTAGTGTTAGTGATTGTTTAAGCATAGCCTATTTGGTGTCAACAATATAGACTATCGAATTCAAGTAAAAAACAACTAGTAAACCATTCCTATCATCATCATTAAGCACAAAAAGAGAGCATGAATTAATAAAATGTTGAAGCTACATAATTAAAGAGCTCCATTACTCCTAAATTGAAGGGGTTTAGCCTCTCATATTTGTCATTTGATTAACAAATGTTGCTAGCAACATGAAAGCAAAAATAAAAGAAAAGGAAAATAAAAGCTAATGGAAAAGAGAACTAATATTCTACTTGCATAAAATAATAAAAAAATCTACACTACAACATGAAAGGAAATAAACAAGAAAAGGAAAAGAGCATGTATCAAATTGCATAAAAAAGAATTACATAAAAGAATAGCCATGAAAAGAAAGAGAGCTTTCATTTTATTTTCCTAAGAGAAGAGAGCCTAAAAGAGAGACTAAATAAGAGAGGAGGTTACATGAACAATGGGTTATTTATACAAGCATGAAACCCTAATCCATAATTTGAGGATTGTCCAGAATGCCCTTGAGTAGTGTGGAGGCCAAGTAATCATTAGCTTCTACTAATCATCATTTAAGTGTACATAAAGCCATTAATTCCATAAGCATGTGCATTAGCCTCTAATTTGTACACTAAGGTGGTGGGTAGGTGGGGTCCTCCATGATCTTCACTTGGAATTATTTCCATCTCCATTCCTTTGTATTCTTTTTGTATATGCATATCTTCTTCATGAAACAACTTGTAATTGAAATCAAATTCCTGTAAAATAGTATGGAAATTTCTAATTAAATTTTCTTAAGTTAATTTTATGCACAAAAATGACTATTTTGCCCTTGGATGAAGATGAATATGTATGTGATAACTTGAACTTAATATGGATTTGGTTAAAACAAGTTAAAATACTCAATATGATCATTTATTTAATTTAAATGGAATAAATATGGTGGTAAAAATATGCACATTTACGTGCACATCAAATACCCCCACACTTATCTATTTATTCATCCTCGAATAAAGAAAAACTAAGATAAATCCGTTTTCGTATGGAGAACGATTGCGTTGAGCGTATGCAACAAGTCATTAAACATTTGGGTGTCCCTAATAGGACGAGTGTTGTCTCGTGAGGGTTTCCAGCGGATACTACCCACAAAATCCAAATGCAAAGTGAAAATATTTACAATATGCAAGATTATTTACAAAGATGCGAATGCAAATTTTTGAAAATATTTACAAATGGAAGATTTACTTTTAAATTTACATAAATAAGTTAAACATAGTTTTTGGTTATTATCTTGAAATTTAAGTCATTTATTCGTCAAAATTTCCAACAAAAATTGAGTTAATAACAAATAGACTATGGTTTAACTTGTTATTCGATTGATAACAAAGTGTAATTGTAAATTGGATCCTTAGTTGATTATCAAAGTTTATCAAAGTGGTATATTCATTTCTTTTCAATAACAAGTTAAATCAAATAAGTTAAAATAGTGCTTGGATTTCATTTGCTTGCTCTCTTTTTTTTTGAAAATTTTATTGATATTTACAATATTTACATATGCCATTCTCAGATAAACTAAGGCGAGATATACTACCCATGCACTGCCTTGCGGACTTATGTGAGAGGAATACAGCGTGGCGAGTGAACACCTGAGTGGAAACACCTATTGACTGTAGGCGTTATTAAAAAGAATTTTTATATATACACCTAGCTCAGATAAACTGAGGCTAGATATACCGATCGCGCACTGGCTTTCGGGCTTACATGAGAAAGGTATAGAGTATGGCGAGTGAACACACAAGTGTGAACACCTATCGACCGTAGGTGTTAATAAAAATATTTACATATATACAAACAATTTGTTTTTTTTGAAAGAGAGTTTTGAAAAATAATCTTAGCACCACTTAACTTAGAAGACAAAAAAAATGTTATATCCTTTACTTTAAATCAACCACTTTTACAAAGATTTTCAATTAGGATATATTCATAATTATCACGTATGAATCTTCTTATATACTAGTTAAACCATTGTTATTTGTAATCAAACTTCATTTTTATTTTTTGTTAAGACAAATTAACTTTCAAAAATTTCAAATTAATAAACCAGAACCATATATTTATCCTATAGTGTTTCTTTAAAAATAAATCAAAAGAAAATTTGTTTTTGGGGATTTTTTTTTGAGTTTTTAAAAGAAAACGCAAAATAAAACCATGAAAAATTAAAAATGAAGATGAATCTCCACCTACACTTGATTTTGACCGTGTCCCCACAGTCAACCCAAGTGGAGGGAAAAAATTAAAATATGACCTTTATTTAAGTGAAAATTAATGGTATTTACACGAGATTGGAAAGTATATCATCAAAAAGTAAATGAAACGGTCTTCCAAAGACCGATTCATTTATCTCCTCAAGTAGACACAACTCAAGCGCAAAAAACCAAACCATAAAAGATTTCGAAGTTGAATGTTGATTTGGAAAAACGAATGTCGTTTTATTGAAAATCATACGAGTTGATTTATCTTCGATGATTTTTGGGGTAGATATAACGATTGATTGAAATTCATGTTCATTTTCACCAAATTGAAATTCAAGTTTGTCATTGAAGAATTCTTCAAAATTACTGATTTCAAAATCAAAGTGGTGATTTAAATCTTCCCCTTCATAACTTAGCAACTCATTTTCGAAAAGTCTAAATAAATCTTGTTCATTGAATTCGTCTTCCTTTATTGGATTATCAACAATTTCATTGCGTATCTCAAGTTCATAATCCAAAATTGTTGTATTCAAATTTTCGAAATCGAGAAAAGGAAGATCGAAATTTAAATCAAATTTCTTACCCTCAAAAGAACTGAAATCCAATTCGATTACCAATTTTTCAACAACTTCATTAAGATCGTCATTTTCGGTTCAAAAATTGTTATTTGAAAATCGTCAATTTTGGTAAAAGATAGATTATCGTTTGACACGTCACACGTTAGAATTTGGTTTTGTTTTTCACGTTGTTTCATGTATGTTTTGGACACCAAATCCATGTGGTCATTGTAAATTTCATTCATTTGCTCAACAAAATCCAATTTGTAGCTATTAACTTGAGAATTTTCGATTTGGATTTGTTGAGAACAAAAATTTTCAATCGCATCGTAGTCGAGATTATTCCCATTGCCACAATTATTTGAAAAGTGGATTACATTTTCGTTTTGATTCTGAAATTCATTTTGGAGTTCAAAATTGAATTGGCATGGGTTATACTCGAAATCATTTGAATTTTGCAATGAATTAAAATTTTGATTATTTTGACTTGAACTATTGCACAAATATGAGTTACACAAATCGTTTATACTTTGATTTTGTTGTGTAGAGAGTTTAAGAAAAGATGAAATGCTATTTTTGAGATTTGAGGATTGGTCATCGTTTTGAAAAGTTTGTTGTTCAAAATTCGAATTGTTTAAAGAATATCCGTATGAATTTGAAGTGAAATCATATGGATTATACTGATTTTCACAACTATTGTAAAATTCAAGTGAATATGGAAATTCGAATATTTTCAAGGATGTGTTTGGTTTTTGTTTTATATAAAGGAAAAATATTCACAAATAAAATTTATTTTTCAAAAGGAAAATTGTATTTTGTTTTTTTTTTTGGTTTTTTTTCAAATTTCTCCTTTGTTTTTGAAAAGGTTTTAATTTATTTTGGATTTTGGTTTTTGTATATATTTTTTTTTTTTGGATTTTTGAAATTTCAAAGAAAAAGGATTTAAAAATTTCAAAGGAAAAGGAAAAAACCAAGTTAAGAAATATTTACAATTTTTTTTAGTTTTGGATTTTGATTTTTTTTTTAAATATGCATGAACTAATGCAACTAAATGAATGTAAGGGTTAATTACAAATGATTTATCCTAAGTTAACTCAAAATTGTATAATCACATATTGTCTTAGATAAACAAGATAGTTCTCGGCCAGGTAACAAACAGGATTTATCGGTGCACCACGAATCACCGTAGCAATGCAACCGAAGGTTTAAGTACCTTCAGAGAAACAATTCAGTACAATATTTACGAATTACCGTAATATTTATAACTGATTATTGCTCTACCGTAGCCAAGACAACAAGAAATTAAATTGTCGAAAGAGGACAAATTATCAATATACAATTAAGTGTTATTGATGTCTAACCATTATTACAAAACAAAATTCTAAAATGAAATGCAAAGTAGAAATTAACGTGTATTAACAATGCAACTACAAATGGATTTTTGTTTTTGAATTTTTTTATAAAATGCAATCAAACAACAATGCAAGGCAAATAAAAACAAAAGATATAGCAAGCAAAGTGAAGCAATCCTTTATTTTTTTTTTCTTTTTTTTTTGGGCAAGCAAAGCGAAGCAATCCTTCTCCTTCTTTTTTGCAACATGAAAGATAAAACAAAGATATATACAAGGATGGAACTTAAAACTATTTAAAACACAATTTTTTTAAGGATAAAACAAATTGAACAACACCAAACTAAAAACAAATTAAACAAGACAAAGTGAACAAAAGAAAACACGTTGTTTTTTTAAATAAAGAAACCAGAACAAAGTAATTGAAAGAGAATGTTTTTTTAAGAAATAAACTAAAACTAAACAATTAAAAACAAAACAAAATACACACAAATCACAAAATAACTCAAGCCCAAAACGCAGCCCAAAAAAATAATGATTCAACAGCTACTCGATTCCTTTCTCTGTTCCAAGTACACGTAAATCAAACTTCATGTTTTTTTAAGAAGCAAAAATCCAATTCCAACAATAAACCAAATTCAACTTCGACGATTTGTCAAATTGCAGAAATAGAAATCAAATACAACTCGCGATCTGGAAGACGCGATGAAATTTGTTGTGATTTCTTGGGTTCGTGAAATTAAATTCGAGTGTGATGGAGTTCGATTTGTTCGGGCGGTTGTGGTTGCGAAGTTGATGAAGGCGATTGGCGAAGCGGTGGCAAAGTAGAAGTTTGTGGGTGTAGGCAATTGGTGGAGGAATGGAAGGTGCTATATCGTGATGTGCTAGGGGTTGGATTGCGATGTGGTTTTGGATGTATTGAAGGTATGGCAGTAAGGGGACGTCGGAGTAGCAGGTCCAAGCGCTCGATTTTGGTATCGATTGTGAATTGAGGGATGTTGTGGTTAACTTTTGGTTAATTCAATTAGGCGAATGGCTTTGGATGTGATTCCAGGTGGAGCTTGGTTCGACGGTATGAGAAAGTTGTTCGATTTGGTGAGGCGGTTTCGGCTTTGGATGATTCGATGCAGACGCGATTGAATTTGGGTTGAGTTGAGGTTTTGGGATGAAGGTGATAAGGTATGTTCAGTTGAATTTTGTAGGCAAGATGATTGATATGGTGTGGCTTTGCGAGTTGCTGCTGTTGTTTTCAGGTGGAAATGAAGTTGCTGATGACTATTGAAGGTGGTGACCGATGTTGAGGAGGTGGTCGATTTGCTTTGCAGTAAGGTATGTTAGTGATGAAGTTGCATGGCGTGATTGCTTGTCGAAGTGGAGTAGTGCCTTCGAAGGTGTCGGCTATGTAATGGTGAATGAAGGTTGTTTTGTGATGGTGGAGAACTGAGGTGACGTTTGGCAAATGTGATGTGCAATTGAGTTTATGGCAGTTGCGGTTGTAGGTCAGTGAAGAAGTAAGAAAGGTTAGGGAAGCTGGAAATGCAGTGAGGTGAGTATGTTGTTTGAGGTGGTAGGAGATGACTGTGGTCGGAAGGTCAGCAAATAGTGTGACAAGCAGGGTGATGATGTTGTGGTTTGTAGAATAATGTGGCTTTTGCAAATTGTTTTGAAGGGATTTGAAATGTTGGTAGGGGACTGTTGAATGTGATGAGATGGTTGTATGCAAAGTAAGGAGCAGCTCAAGCAAGTATGGCGTTGTGGTCTTGTGCACTATGATATTGCACAGTCTTGTGCACTGGTGGAAGGAGGTGGTAAGAAGAGAGTGGGTTGCGGAGGTTAAGCAATAGTGTAGGGCGTAGTTGAGGCAATTGCACAGTGGCCAGTTGAAGTAGCAAGGCGATGTGCTGCTGCACAGTGGAGATGGTCGGTAGTGTATTAAAGGTGGAAGTTGAATAGGAATGGATGGGATGTGTTGTTTCAAGTGGATGGTGAGGAGAAGAACTGGACCAGTGTATTGGGGGTGAAGGAGTTTCTGTAGCAGTTTGAAAGATGTAGAAAATGTGCACAGAAGGAATGGAAATTTTGTAACTTTTTTTTGTGTAAATGTAAAACAATGTAAATGGAAAATAGAATTGCAAAGATATGTAAATGTAAATTGAAATGAAATAAATAAAGAAAAATTGCTTTGAAATGTGGATGCCCTATTTTTCAAATAGAAATGCAAATGCAAATGTGAAAAAGGAAACTATAACAACAAGCACACCAACAAATGCACACAAAAATCAAACAAACACACAATATTTTTTTTTTAAAACACAAACACACAAAATAAACACATACAAAAATCAAATGAAAATAATTCGAAGAATAGAAAATTGAAATCAAAACAACTCTCCGGCAACGGCGCCAAAAACTTGTTAATCGATGGAATTTCTATCGGATTAGAAAACCGTCGAAAAATTTAGAAAAAATAATAACCACAAGCGCACGGTGTACGAATGTAGCACGTGGCATATACAGGTCGATCCGTAGGGAATTGATGATTTTAAAATTATGTTCAATCAAATTAAACCAAAGTCGATGGAAAGTTAAGCTGGATAATTAGAGAATTAACTAACTAACTAAAAAAAGAAGAAGCAAATATAAGAGTTAAGTGACAATTTAGGAAATAAATCCACTCTCTAGATCATGTAGTTCAAAGCATAGGAGATTATGATCTCTCTTTTATGGTCATTAGTGCTTTAATTGATGTGCTTATTATAAGTATAACATATTTGTGCTATTGATTAGCCAACATAAGCCATCAAACTATAACACATCCCTTAAAGCACTTACTAACTTTCATGAAGCTTGACAAAGAAAATGAAAATGAAATCTATTTTAAGTATGACCTATTAACTATTGATTATAAATATAGACCATCAAATTTTAATTTCAAATCACTTTCTTTGTCGTAATCATATTTTGATGAAAAGGCAATTAATTTTAGTGATTATTTAAGCATAGCTTATTTGGTGTCAACAATATAGACTATCAAATTTAAAGCAAAAACAACTAGTAAACCATTTCTATCGTCATCATTAAGCACATAAAGAGAGCATGAATTAACAAAATGTTGAAGCTACATAATTAGAGAGCTTCATTACCCCTAAATTGAAGGGGTTTAGCCTCTCATATTTGTTATTTGATTAATAAATATAGCTAGCAACATGAAAGCAAAAGGAAAATAAAAGGAAAATGAAAGCTAATGGAAAAGAGAACTACTATTCTACTTGCATAAAATAGAAAAATCTACACTACAACATGAAAGGAAATAAACAAGAAAAGGAAAAGAATATGTATTAAATTGCATAAAAAAGAATTACATAAAAGAAGAAATGGCTAAGTAGCCATAAAAAGAAAGAGGGCTTTCATTTTATTTTCCTAAGAGCAGAGAGCCTAAAAGAGAGACTAAGTAAGAGAGGAGGTTACATGAACATAATGAGTTATTTATACAAGCATGGAACGCTAATCCATAATTTGTGGAATGCCCAAGATGCCCTTGAGGTAGTATGGAGGCTATGTAATCATTAGCTTCTACTAATCATCATTTAAGTGTACATGAAGCCATTAATTCCATAAGCATGTGCATTAGCCTCTAATTTGTACATTAAGGTGGTGGGTAGGTGGGGTCCTCCATGATTTTCACTTGAAATTATTTCCATCTCCATTCCTTTGTATTCTTTTTGTGCATGCATATCTTCTTTATGAAACAACTTGTAATTGAAATCAAATTCCTACAAAGTACTACGGAAATTTCTAACTATATTTTCTCAAGTTAATTTATGCACAAAAATGACTATTTTGCCCTTGGCTGAAGATGAATATGTGACCATTTGGAATTAATATGGATTTTGGTTAAAACAAGTTAAAATACCCAATATGATCATTTATTTAATTTAAATAGAATAACTATAGTGGTAAAAATATGCACATTTACATGCACATTAAATTTTATAGGATGAAGTTTACTTTCTTACCAAAGAAAGATTGAATTATTGGCCTCATAAAAAGAACATAAAGGAGGAAGAGAGATACAAAGAAAGTGGATACTTCTATTACCATAAAACAATTGGAAATTAAACTAATGAATATATGGCGCTGGCTACAATTAATGAATATTACGTGAGAATAGGAGTGTTACATAAATTCATGGAATATGATTTTTCAACAAATTGAGAAGAGAATAGTAATATGCTCTAGATAATTACGTTGTGTACATGTATTATGGTTTGTAATGATAACTGAGAAGAGATTATGATTTGTTCGGAAACAATAGAGGTTCAATCCCTTGGTCCCGCATACGAGCCTGGCCAAAGCAACCATCCAAGGGAGATGGCCAATCAAGCCTTTGTCCCGCCTCCGAGCCTGACCAAAGTAGCCAAATAAAGGAGATGGCAAATAAAGCCTTTGGTCCCATTTTACATTTGTTGTAACGACCCAGAAATTTTGTTAATTAAAATTTGTACATTTAATTGATTTTAAATATTAATAAGTGAAATTTATAAGTCGAATAAATTTTATTTCGAATAATTGGATTTAATTAGATAATTAAATCGATAATTTAATATTGGAAATTACAGAAATAATTGGAAATTGGGTTTAATGTGATTAAAAATGATTCGTAAAGTTGTACTATATCATGTTGGAGTTAGAATGATGTTATAGAACTGTTAAAATCGAATTAAAAGTTAATTTGTGAAAATTGAATATTTTAATATTTAATTGACGAGTTAAAATAGCCATTTTTCAAACAGTCTCGGATTTCGACGAAACCAGTTTCATTGGATCCTTAATGTTATATTATTATATGGTTTCAAATTTCGTGTCAATCGGATTTGCGGTTTGTCTGGGGCAAGCCAAAACGCATAGAAATTGGTTTAAATCAATTTAATTTAAATCGATCGTTTATTGCCGTAACTCGCACAGATGATCGAATTAGCCTTCGAAACCTACTCCACTGTGTCCGAAACGCGGGTTAAACCCTAGAAACTCCGGTCACAAGCCAAAAAAATTAAATCACTTTTCAACGCACGTTTAATTTTACTCGAAATAAAACGCTGAAACTGTATTGAAACCAAGGTGAGAACTTCTCACTCAATCGAAATTGTTTCGATTTAAATTTTAAATAGTTAGATTTAAAATTTCTTGATTGTATGATTGAATGACAAATTATTATCTGTTGGATAGTAATAGACCTTGTACGCCGCATATTAAGCGGATGTTATTTATTAAAAACATATACCGCGATAATTCCATCTTGATTGGAATTGGTATTATATATGTATTTGGAGTTGATTTCCCGCATTATATAGCGGATGAGACTCTATTGCGCCGCATAATAGCGGATAATATTTTAAAAATCCTATATACCGCGATATTCCGTATTGATACGGAATTGGTATTGTGCTAACATCTGTGGATGCAGGGAAACATGTTGGAGGGATCCAACTGGATTCCTCACCAATATTTATTTGATTACAGATATTGTGATATTTGTTGATTATCATTGATATATGATGTTTTGATTATCGTGATTGATATATTGTTGTTGTTGCAGCATTGGCCTATTTTTGGAGTTTTAAAAATATTAAAGTAACGATTTTAAATTTAAAAGGGTTTTAAAGTGATTTTTGAAGTATATGTTTATTAAATTTTGAATTGTTAAAATAAATAAACGTTATAATTATTATTGTTATAAAAGTTATATTTTTTGGAAAATAATACTTAAGTATGATTTTGGAGTTATATATATAAGCTTTAATAACGATTTGTAAATTATTAAAAAGAATGGTTTAAATTGGGATTTTTGAAAAGATTTATAA
This sequence comes from Allium cepa, assembly GCA_030765085.1. Lineage (NCBI taxonomy): Eukaryota > Viridiplantae > Streptophyta > Magnoliopsida > Asparagales > Amaryllidaceae > Allium > Allium cepa. Next base: position 683,367,994 of record CM060938.1, read on the forward strand.
TATTGATATTTATAAATTAAAATATTGGAATTATAAAACAAGTTTTATTAAGTGTTAAAATGAAAAATAAATGGATTTCATAAGTAAATGAAATTTATAGATTCATAAATTGTGAAGTTATAAAATGAATAGATTTTTGTAAAATAAAAGATATAAGTAATTAACTTATAAATCGGATTTTGGCATTTTAATTGAGATTTTCGAATAAGTATAAATTGTTTATAGATGAGATTTATGAAACATATATTTTATAAATTGAAATAAATGAATTATAAAAGGAGTTCTGTTAATGCTGAAAATGAGGTTATAAATGGAATTTTATAAGTAGTAAGATTTTTAAATTTTGTAAATTTAAATCTTTATAAAATATAAATGGGAATTTATAAACATTGTTTTATAAATCCGAAACCGACTTATTTTGATAAGTCAATTATTTTAGATTTTTAAAGGAGATATATTCACGATTTTGGACGGTGGATAATCCTTTAAACAAAATGTGTAGAAAAAATGTTGAATTTGGTTAACGAAGAATATTCACGATTTTTGGACGGTGAATAATATATTAAAGTGTTTTGGGGAAGTGATATTTTAAATAGAATTAAAACGATTTAAAGATGTTTTAAAATGTGTTAAGTATCGAATACATAGATTTCAACATTCATTGTTGAAATAGACGTTTCGAGAAATAAGGGAATGGTGGACTATAACACTGTTGTTATAGTAAATGATTTCCGAAAGGAAATGTTTTATATAGTATTGGGATTTATACATCTATCTTAATTTCAAATCCCTATACTAGTGATTTTGGGTCGTCGTAACGATGTTTTACGCAACATTCGTTTTGACCCAAATAAATGTGTCTGAAAGGATGTTTTCCTTAAATAATGAAATCTATACTTAATTGTGATTTAAGTATATTGAATATTTTCCAAGTGTTGAAAATAAATGGATTTGTGAATTACTTATTATTATTAAATAAGTATGGAAATGTTTTCCAATGTGAAGTGAAATGTTTGAGATTACATCTTTTAAAGATAAATCGAAAATGAATATTAGAAATCGATTTGGAAATCGTATATTCATAGATATTTTGAAATTGTAAATTCACTATGGAATTTATAAAAGAAAGGGAAATTTGTTTAAAAATAAACGTTGATTTATTTTTGAAGTGTGGAAATAAATTTACGGATTTGGAACGTAAATATAAAGTAAATCAGTAAAAATTTATTTAATTGGTTTAAATGAACCATTTTGAAATGAAAATAAATAAAGATTTGTGAATATATCCCGTGTAGGGAAACGATTTGAAATTTGTTTTCAAAAGTGGGAAAGGTGAAAAGTGATTTGAAATTTGTTTTCAGATGGTTTAAGTGTGGAAATTATATATCTAGTAAAGATATTTTGGAAAATAGATAATTTGGAAAATTATTTGGAATATGGTGATGTTGTGCACGTTTATTGATAGGTAAATAACCGACTATCAATATTTACCTTTAAATAGGTATTCGTTATGATTTGCTTAAATTTGAATGCCACACTTATTTTCAAAATAAGCGCTCACTATTCAGGTTAGCCGGGAAAGGACCTTGGGGTCGTATAACCCATTCCGAATATGTGATACGTCGTTATAGATTGCATTTGATGACCGGTGTTGAAGACCGGATATTTGTGAAAATGGAAGGATTACCGTCGAATGACTCTGCATCGGCTGATCTACGATATAGAGGTTTTATCACCCTTAGTGACGAGAAGTCCGGACGTGATTAGTGAATATCCGGATTGCAAGGGCTTATTTTGAAGTGCCTTCGGTTCCGTTCGATCCCGGAATGGACTTGTATGGATGTGTGTCTGACGTTACAATTTGAGATGTAAAGCTGGTTTCTATCAAATATATTTTTGTTGGTGGCAGAGAATTTATTCTCTTAGCTTAACACCCTTCTCTGAGACATACGAGCTCAGAGGTTATGTAGTTGATGGTTACTAGTGATACATTCCCAAAATTGGTAATGTGGCATACGAAGTGCTGTTGAGCATTTGATGATCAAAGCACAGCTTTTGTATAAAGCGTGGCTTTGTGGACGAGACTTCGTTGGACCTCACACCCCGGAAATGGTCAAAACAGGAAGGATGCAGCAAGGTTATTAGGGGGAAGCGCCCCTTTAGTGTATGTCATTCCTTCTGGATAGAGGTGGTATCATGGTATGGAGCCCAGATACTTAACTTATGTTGTTGCTGCAAATTTATTACTTTATGGTTGTTGGAATCGAGGATCCTCGGATATAGATCGGTTACGATCGGGGGATGACATATTCATGTCAGTAGTTACCCAGTTTGAAGGGTAACCCGGCCTTGTGTTGGCAGAGATCTAACCGTAACGTTAGGTTCTCGGGTCGTCTTTCCAGAGGCGTACCCATGTGGCAATAGGAAGTTCCTTGGCCTGACCATTTGTTGGAAATCCAAAGAAACAATACGAACCTTGTACGGTTTTAGTTGTAGAACCTGCCATCTAATATGGTAGCTATAGTAGGCATAATATAATGGTACCTAGCCGGCTAAGATTTATATTGTACTTTCGAAATGTTTTCTACACTATGCACTAATAATAATATCAAAAATGATTTGATTTTGCGTAGTAAGCATCTTTGACTAACATAAGAAGCAATCTCCTCCAAGTCTGCGTTTGCATTGTGTGTGTGGTGGGAGGTCTTATGGTAGTTACATTTTCGAAAAGCATTGCGAATTGACTTCAAAAAAAAATTATCCTGTTGTTTGTTTTTAAAGATAAACTATTTGAAGTTCTCACACCAGTCCCATGGCTGACTCGGAGTTTATTATTTTCCTTCCTAAACTCTGGGTGCCCACCAATTTCCACACGGGCAGTCTAAAGTCAGGTTATCAGGATATTCTGGAATTCAGGAGTTGCTAGAGGCAAACTGGATGGCATGGCATATCAACTAGTATATAGTATTTATTTTCCGCTGCTTGTTGTTTGTTGTTGTACACTCTGATAATGTAATGTAATGTAATGTAATAACTGATATAGTTCTTTGTTTAAAGATTACTCATTTATCTATTATATGTTGTTCCGCTGCGATTGTGAGATTCTGATATTGTTCTGTTGTTTTTTCTATTCTGTTCTATCTTTTTCTTTCTTCTTCTATCTTCTACCGCTTCTTTAACCCTAACGGTACGGTTTTTCGGCCTTCAATTGCTTGGCAGTTGATGCAGTGGACGTATTGATGTCGATTTTCGAGCGTCGAAAAGTCGCATTCATTACATTTGGTATCAGAGCATATGGTTAAGCGACAACCATGGCTCTGTTGGGAATCACTCATTAGAGATAGAGTTAGTAGTACTCTAGAATAAGTTTGAGTGTAATAATAGCTATGAGAGCGTATTTGTTAGTGAATATAAATTGTTTTATATTGTGATGATTGGTTTGTTGAGTGGTATATGGATTCTGGTCAACACGAGTAATTAACGTTGTTGATAAGGATCTATAAACACTTGTGCAGAACAATTTGACACGGTATTGTTTTAAAATAGGGTAAATGAAATAATTTTACCTCGATTATATTTTATATACAAAGGAATAATTTTTCAGAATTATTAAAGTGTATATGAATTGATTGTTTAGTTGTTGAATAAGTTAAATAAAAACAACAGCTGTAAAAGAATGAATTGTATAAGCAAATGAATTATAAGTATGAAGTTATAATTAAAATGATTTACACTTGTGAAATAATCTTATATATAAGAAGTGAAATTATATAAGTAAAAGGTTTATAAATGTGATTTATAATCTAAAAACAAAATTCCAGAGAAGTGTTTTTAAAGGATTTGATATTTTGGAAAATTGTTTTGGAGAAATTAAAGCTCTAAACTCTTTTTGGTCATCGGAAAATAATTCCGATGATGATTGCAACATCATCGGTGTTCATTTTCGGGTTTCCAAAAGAGGAATTGCTGCCAGATTATTTTAAATTAAAGTTGTTTGAAAAATTTGGGTTTGGGTTTTGAAATTCAAAAGATAATTTGAATTGATTTAAAAAAAAATGGTTTTGAAAGGTTGAAAAAAAACTCTGGAATCCTATTTAAAATATTTATGGGAATGATAAATGAGTTGATAACTTATACAATTTGAATTTGGATAGAATAAATTTAACTTAAAGGATGGAGTTAAATTAAAGGAAGTGTAAGTGAATCAATAAAAATCCAAGTGGTAATTGTTGAATATAAGTTGTATAACTTATGAAATGAGAAAATGAAAGTGAAACAAATTGTTAAAAATGGTTAAACAATTTGGTAAAGCAAAACAAAATCTGAATTTGATAGTGATATGAGATAATAAATTTGACTTGCTAAAGGTTAAATAAAATTTACTTCAGAATTGGAATCTGAATTGGATTTATATGTGGAATATAACTTAAGTGAAGTTGAATAAAGTTGATTTTGGTATCGAAGTAAATTAATCAAGAGAAGTGATTAATATGAACTTGAGTTATATAAATGAAATTCAACCTTATATTGTTAAAGGAATTAGCAATTGAATTAATAAATGGATTGAATGTTAATCAATTGAATGTAAAATAAATTGATATGGAATAATGAATGTAAGTGTAAATTCATTAGAAGCTAATGAAGTTGAGAAATTGAATAAATTGAATGGAAGTCAATTTAAAATCAACCAACTGGAATTAAAAGTGTTAAACCAAATTGAATGAATGTAAGCGAAGTAAATAAATTTGGTTATATTGGATATACATTGGTTGTTATATGATTGTTAGTTGATTGTATATAATTCATTAAGTATTAATGAAATTGAATTCAAATTGGAAGAAAATGAACTTGAATAGAATTGAATTTGATTTGGAAGTAAACTAAATTGAATGTAAATTAGTGAATGCAACTAATTGAAATTGGATATGAATGAATGTTAGTAAATCCAATGTTAATGAATCAAATGTGGTTAAATCAAAAGAAAAAAAAACCAATTCATTGAATAATAATGAGAAGTGAATGTATATTGATTTGATATGGATTTGTTGGATGATAGTTGTTTGGTGGTTGCATTTATTGCTTTTGTTGCATTTGCTATATTGGCATATGTAGTTGTTGGTATATGATGTATATTGATATTATTTTCATATATACATGTTTCTCATTTGTTTGTTGAGTGTTTAGTAGGTGCGGATTGCGCTTGCTTCGCATTTGGAGCTCGCTTTCGCGCTATATTAGTTGTATATGCTCGCTAATAAAATATAAGGTACATATCTCGGATTACATACCGTACTTTTACACTTTTTTCCAAGCGGGATGCCTCATCGCTTGATGAGATGTATATTTGTGATATATATACTGTCATTTTTTTCGGATCGAGCCGCGCAAAGGAGACTCTGGCGAATTTTTCCAAAAATTTAAGGCGTTAGAATATTTTTGGGAAAATTGGGAAATTTTTGAAAACTAAGTTCGATTTGGAAACTTAGTAAAGTTGTTGAAAGAAGTTTAACTATGAATTTTGAAAAAGTTAACCACTTAAGAGATTTGAAAAATCTAAATTGAAGGGTTTGTTTTGGAAAATTAATGGATTCTGTAACTTTTTCTTAATTTCGAGGACGAAATTCTTTTAAGGGGGGAAGTTTGTAACGACCCAGAAATTTTATTAATTAAAATTTGTATATTTAATTGATTTTAAATATTAATAAGTGAAATATATAAGTCGAATAAATTTTATTTCGAATAATTGGATTTAATTGGATAATTAAATCGATAATTTAATATTGGAGATTACAGAGATAATTGGAAATTGGGTTTAATGTGATTAAAAATGATTCGTAAAGTTGTATTATATCATGTTGGAGTTAGAATGATGTTATAGAACCTTTAAAATCGAATTAAAAGTTAATTTGTGAAAATTGAATATTTTAATATTTAATTGATGAGTTAAAATAGCCATTTTTCAAACAGTCTCGGATTATGACAAAACTAGTTTCACCGGATCCGTAATGTTATAGTATTATATGGTTTCAAATTTCGTGTCAATCGGATTTACGGTTTGTCCGGGGCAAGCCAAAACGCATAGAAATTGGTTTAAATCGATTTAATTTAAATCGATCATTTATTACCGTAACTCGCACAGATGATCGAATTAGCCTCTGAAACCTATTCCATTGTGTTCGGAATGCGGGTTAAACCCTAGAAACGCCGGTCACCGCGCGAGATTTGGAGTTTGGAAAATCAAGTGAATAGTGTTTTCGTTGAATTTTCTATAAAAGAACCCCTTCTCTTCACAAATTGCAAACCCTAGCCAATAACTTTCAGCTGTCACTTCAATTTTTAATGGCCGAAATTTGATTTTCTTCTCCCCTCAAAATCTTCAAATCCGTAAGCAATTACAACAAACTTCCAACTGCAAAGTTGAAGATCATCACGAGATCTACATATCCAACGGTCATGATCGAAGATAGGCGAGCAAATCAACGGCAATGTGAGCTTGAAGACGCGTCGTTCGCACGCGTATCCCGAGGCACAGGGATGACCGAGTCTGACCGTGCTTCAGGCGGTGGTGCCATTCGCGTAGGGCTTCAGCGTGGTGGTGTTTGATCGAGTGATGGACGATCTAGGTGTGTGCGGTTTTAAACCCTAGGCCGTTTGTGATGGGTTCTTCTTCCTGAAGCTTGCGCTCGTGAAGAGGAAGGAGAAGCTCAAGGGGATGGCCACGATCTGCAGTTGCAAGATGAACGGCCCTGATTAGTTGAGTTTAAAATTAGAAAAGAAATTGTAAATAAAATTATATTATAAATCGTGTAAACTTTAAAATATTGTATCTTTTTCATACGAGGTCGGAATTACACGAAACGAATTGTGTTGGCTTCGTTTTGTCGAGCACTACGCAATGAAGCTGGATTGGAGTCGTTTGGAGCTAGTTTGAATTTCGGGTAAAATTAGACGCAGATTTAATTTTATTCGAAATAAAACGCTGAAACTGTATTGAAACCAAGGTGAGAACTTCTCACTCAATCGAAATTGTTTCGATTTAAGTTTTAAATAGTTAGATTTAAAGTTTCTTGATTGAATGATAAATTGTTATCTGTCGGATAGTAATAGACCCTATATGCCGCATATTAAGCGGATGTTATTTATTAAAAACATATACCGCGATAATTCCATCTTGATTGGAATTGGTATTATATATGTATTTGGAGTTGATTTCCCACATTATATAGCGGATGAGACCCTATTACGCCGCATAATAGCGGATAATATTTTATAAATCCTATATATCGCGATATTCCGTATTGACACGGAATTGGTATTGTGATAATATCTGTGGATGCAGGGAAACGGGTAGGAGGGATCCAACTGGATTCCTCACCAATATTTATTTGATTACAGATATTGTGATATTTGTTGATTATCATATTGATATATGATGTTTTGATTATCGTGATTGATATATTGCTGCTGTTGCAGTTTTGGCCTATTTTTGGAGTTTTAAAAATATTAAAGTAACGATTTTAAATTTAAAAGGGTTTTAAAGTGATTTTTGAAGGTATACGTTTATTAAATTTCGAATTGTTAAAATAAATAAACGTTATTATTATTATTATTATTATAAAAGTTATATTTTTGGGAAAATAATACTTAAGTATGATTTTGGAGTTATATGTATAAGCTTTAATAACGATTTGTAAATTATTAAAAAGAATGGTTTAAATTGGGATTTTTGAATTATTATAAACGATTTATATAAAAGATTTATAATATTGATATTTATAAATTAAAAATATTAGAATTATAAAACAAGTTTTATTATGTATTAAAATGAAAAATAAATGGATTTCAAAAGTAAATGAAATTTATAGATTCATAAATTGTGAAGTTATAAAATGAATAGATTTTTGTAGAATAAAAGATTTATAAGTAATTAACTTATAAATTGGATTTTGGCATTTTAATTGAGATTTCGAATAAGTATAAATGGTTTGTAGATGGGATTTATAATATATATATATATATATATATATATATTATAAATTGAAATAAATGAATTATAAAAGGAGTTCTGTTAATGCTGAAAATGAGGTTATAAATGGAATTTTATAAGTAGTAAGATTTTTAAATTTAAAGTCTTTATAAAATATAAATGGGAATTTATAAACATTGTTTTATAAATCCGAAACCGACTTATTTTGATAAGTCAATTATTTTAGATTTTTAAAGGAGATATATTCACGATTTTGGACGGTGGATAATCCTTTAAACAAAATGTGTAGAAAAAATGTTGAATTTGGTTAACGAAGAATATTCACGATTTTGGGACAGTGAATAATATATTAAAGTGTTTTGGGGAAGTGATATTTTAAATAGAATTAAAACGAGTTAAAGATGTTTTAAAATGTGTTAAGTATCGAATACATAGATTTCAACATTCATTGTTGAAATAGACGTTTCGAGAAATAAGGGAATGGTGGACTATAACACTGTTGTTATAGTAAATGATTTTCGAAAGGAAATGTTTTATATAGTATTGGGATTTATACATCTATCTTAATTTCGAATCCCTATACTAGTGATTTTGGGTCGTCGTAACGATATTTTACGCAACATTCGTTTTGACCCAAATAAATGTGTTTGAAAGAATGTTTTCCTTAAAAAAATGAAATCTATACTTAACTGTGATTTAAGTATATTGAATATTTTCCAAGTGTTGAAAATAAATGGATTGTGAATTACTTATTATTATTAAATAAGTATGGAAATGTTTTCCAATATGAAGTGAAATGTTTGAGATTACATCTTTTGAAGATAAATTGAAATGAATATTAGAAATCGATTTGGAAATCGTATATTCATAGATATTTTGGAATTGTAAATTCACTATGGAATTTATAAATGAAAGGGAAATTTGTTTAAAAATAAACGTTGATTTATTTTTGAAGTGCGGAAATAAATTTACGGATTTGGAACGTAAATATAAAGTAAATCGGTAAGGATTTATTTAATTGGTTTAAATGAACCATTTTGAAATGAAAATGGATAAAGATTTGTGAATATATCTCGTGTAAGGAAACGATTTGAAATTTTTTTTTCAAAAGTGGGAAAGGTGAAAAGTGATTTGAAATTTGTTTTCAAATGGTTGAAGTGTGGAAATTATATATCTAGTAAAGATATTTTGAAAAATAAATAGTTTGGAAAATTATTTGGAATATGGTGATGTTGTGCACGCCTATTAATAGTTAAATAACCGACTATCAATATTTACCTTTAAATAGGTATTTGTTGTGATTTGTTTGAATTTGAATGCCACACTTATTTTCAAAATAAGTGCTCACTATTCAGGTTAGCCGGGAAAGGACCTTGGGGTCGTATAACCCATTTTGAATATGTGATACGTCGTTATGGATTGCATTTGATGACCGGTGTTGAAGATCGGATATTTGTGAATACAGAAGGATTACCGTTGATTGACTCTGCATCGGCTGATCTCCGATATAGAGGTTTTATCACCCTTAGTGACGAGAAGTCCGGACGTGATTAGTGAATATCCGGATTGCAAGGGCTTCTTCAGAAGTGCCTTCGTTCCGTTCGATCCCGAAACGGACTTGTATGGATGTGTGTCTGACGTTACAATTTGAGATGTAAAGCTGGTTTCTATCAAATATATTTTTGTTGGTGGCGGAGAATTTATTCTCTTAGCTTAACACCCTTCTTTGAGACATACGAGCTCAGAGGTTATGTAGTTGATGGTTACTAGTGATACATTCCCAAAATTGGTAATGTGGCATACGAAGTGCTGTTGAGCATTTGATGATCAAAGCACAGCTTTTGTATAAAGCGTGGCTTTGTGGACGAGACTTCGTCGGACCTCACACCCCGGAAATGGTCAAAACAGGAAGGATGCATCAAGGTTATTAGCAGATAGCGCCCCTTTAGTGTATGTCATTCCTTCTGGATAGAGGTGGTATCATGGTATGGAACCCAGATACTTAACCTATGTTGTTGCTGCAAATTTATTACTTTATGGTTGTTGGAATCGAGGATCCTCGGATATAGATCGGTTACGATCGGGGGATGACATATTCGTGTCAGTAGTTACCCAGTTTGAAGGGTAACCCGGCCTTGTGTTGGCAGAGATCTAACCGTAACGTTAGGTTCTTGGGTCGTCTTTCCAGAGGCGTACCCATGTGGCAATAGGAAGTTCCTTGGCCTGACCATTTGTTGGAAATCCAAAGAAACAATACGAACCTTGTACGGTTTTAGTTGTAGAACCTGCCATCTAATATGGTAGCTATAGTAGGCATAATATAATGGTACCTATGCCGGCTAAGATTTATATTGTACTTTCGAAATGTTTTCTACACTATGCACTAATAATAATATCAAAAATGATTTGATTTTGCGTAATAAGCATCTTTGACTAACATAAGAAGCAATCTCCTCCTAGTCTGCGTTTGCATTGTGTGTGTGGTGGGAGGTCTTATAGTAGTTACATTTTCGAAAAGCATTGCGAATTGACTTCAAAAAAAATTATCCTGTTGTTTGTTTTTAAAGATAAACTATTTGAAGTTCTTACACCAGTCTCATGACTGACTCGGAGTTTATTATTTTCCTTCCTAAACTCTGGGTGCCTACCAATTTCCATACAGGCAGTCTAGAGTCCGGTTATCAGGATATTCTGGAATTCAGGAGTTGCTGGAGGCAAGCTGGATGGCATGGCGTATCAACTAGTATATAGTATTTCTTTTCCGTTGTTTGTTGTTTGTTGTTGTACACTCTGATAATGTAATATGATGTGATGTAATGTAATAACTAATATAGTTCTTTGTTTAAAGATTATTCATTTATCTATTATATGTTGTTCCGCTGCGATTGTGAGATTCTGATATTGTTCTGTTGTTTCTTTCTGTTCTGTTCTATCTTTTTCTTTCTTGTTCTATCTTCTACCTCTTCTTTAACCCTATCCGTACGGTTTTCCGGCCTTTGATTGCTCGGCAATTGATACAGTGGACGTATTGATGTCGGTTTTCGAGCGTTGAAAAGTTGCATTCGTTACATTTGTCCAAAGCTCATATTCAAAGAGTAAAGGCCAATCAGGTGTTTAGTCCAACCTTTTGGCCTGGTCAAAGAAGCCATCTAACGGAGATGGTTAATAATGCCTTTGGTCTCACTTTTACGCCCCTCCAAAGCGCCAATTTAAGAGTAATGATCATTCAAGCCTTTGGTCAATGCCTTCGGGCCTGACCAAAGCAGTCATCCAAAGGACATGGTCAATAAACCCTTTTGTCCCACTTTTATGCGTAACTAAAGCACATCTTCAAAGAGTTATGGTCAAATCAAGCATTTGGTCCTCCCTTCAATCCCGACTAAAGAAACCGTCTAAGGGAGTTGGTCAATAAAGCCTTTGGCCTCCCTTCTTGTTAACCCACTTTTGCCAGGCATTAGACAGGCGGATTTAACCTAACAGACTTCACAATTATCAAGGCCATTAGTCAATAGTGATGATTGTGAAGTCCAAAAATCAAGTGCAGGCAATGATATGAAGTGACAATCAACCGATACCAAAAGATAGAATCTCTAGAATATTCTAAGTATAGATTAGTGCCTTGCCCAAACAAGGGATCGGTGCATTTCCCTTCCTTTAGGGGATTGGAATATGTCATCAAATTTTGTCCCAAACTATGTGAGACCGATATAAAGTGACAAGAGAGGCCCCAAGAGGATAATTTCAAATCTCAAAATGTTTGGAGTTTGTATGCGCAAGTTATGGGCAAAATAATTCACCTAAGAAAGGGATCGTATAAAAAGGGATCGGTATAAAAGGGATCGGCTTATTTTGGCCAAGCAAGTATAAGTCAGTGGAAAAAAGTCAATATCTTAAAATCCATAAGTCCAATGCATATGGAATTTTATGAGCAAGATATGGAGACCCTAGAGAGCCTACCCGAGGGATTGCACATCAAAAGGATGAAGAAAGACGGATCGGCCCTCTTCCCACTTAGGGATAGGCTAAACCCAACTTTATGGCAAAGATCGATCAATATCTCAACATCTACATATCCAATTGACATAAAACTTGAAGGACAAGTTAATTACAATATGTGGAACACCTCATAGGGATTGCACATCATTTGGAGCAAGCTGTAGGGATCGATACTTATACTTCCATAAGGATCAGCTATAATCAGCCTTCACAACATATTGCAACAAAGATTGATCAATAACTCGAGCTCTATTAATCCAATTGGCATGAAACTTGGAGGCTAAGCATAATACAACATCTAGAAACTCCCCTATGGATTACATGGCATTTGAAAGAGATTAAAGGGATCGGTACCTATCCCTCTAAAGGGATCGGTACATATCCCTCTAGAGGGATCGGTAGAAATCAGAATTCAAGCAATAATATTTCGTCTAAAATGGGATATCTTACAGATTATACGTCGAAATTGCATGAAATTTGGGTGCAGGTAGCTAACATCAATAGGAACCCCTCGTAGGGATCGCAGCCCATTTAGACATAACCACAGGGATCGGTACCAATCCTTATTGTGGATCTTAATTAGCCTAGAAGTTTTTGAGTGGCCTCATCTTAGTCTTTTGGGCCTTCTATCAAAATTTCATCCTAATCCGTGCATGTCTTTCCTTATAAATACAGCTGACATGGCATTAGAAAAAAAATCTTCTTTCTGCATCTTTTTATCTTCAACCTAGGCTACACTCTGCCAATTTTATTCTTGGATTTCAGGTATAAATATAAACAAATTTTAGTATAATAAAAAGGATTATTTGAGAGTGTTTTAATTTTTTTCCTCCATTTATTTCTCTTCATATTTCTGTGATTGGATTGGATATTGATACTTTTACATAATTGGGTGTTGGTGGCCAATTTTGACGCTAACATTATGGTGCTTTTAATGAGAAAGCTAGCCCTCATGGATTAGGAATTCAGATTCATAGTTTGGAAAAGCTCTAGAGCTTAGATTTAAAGTAATGGTGAAGGAAACAATAAGAAGACAGGTAGTGAAAAGGGGTCACCATGGAGGGAGTTAAGAGGCTTCCTCAAGAGCTAGAATTAATGAAGCATCTATCTACATCACCAAGGATGAAATGGAAATGATGATGGATGCTATGCGGGAGAGGATGCTAGAATGACAGGAGGAGATGATGAAAATTTTACTTTGACGGATTGGACAAGCTCGAGTATAGAATCAAGGAAATAGAGCAGCATGAGCTAGTGACAACTTAGATCAACGGAGCTGAAGCGCCAGGAATAATTGAAAATCAGAATCGGGAACATGGAAATGGAGCCAATGGACAAAGGAATGGAACTGAGCAACTGGGGGTAGTCCTTGGTCATTTAAAGGATATGCACTGATCCCTCCAAAGGGATCAACACTGATCCCCAGAGTCTAAGGGGCACTCCCCCGGGCCTGGTTGATCGCGATGCTGCAGGACCTACGATCAATCCCATGGAGCTTGTGTAAATAATTAGAATTAGGATGCTCGTTCGGAGGAATACGTTCCAGGATCTCCTCGCAAACTCGAGGAGGGAGAAGGATGGAAATGATATTGGAGACCACTTATGAATGCTGGAATAGCTGGAAATTGGAATCCAGGACTTGGAATGGAAAGTAGCTGGCTTGATACGGATTGGAGCAACAAAGGGAAAATCCCATCAAGGAAAATGGATCGAAACTACTTCCTATGGGCTGGAGGCATGGATTTTGATGGCTTTATATGGAAATGGATATTAGTGATGGAACTGGAACAACCATCATCTGCCATAAATTAGAGTGAGCCTAACTTAAGGGCTCGGGTCATCATCTCTTGATCGGAATGGCATGAAGTAATTACCTAATAATCAACTCTATAATAAAACGGCTAGGTCGCTTACACATTAATGGGATTGACGATGATCCCTAGACATGCTCTGAGATGGCGATAAGCTACTATAACAAATGAATGTCAAAACACTTGTATCTGCAGTAATGCGATGAACCAAACTGGTCATCAATTATGAACTATGCTTTGCAAGGGGTTGGTCTCTTCGCTTGAATGCGATGCATCGACCTACTCAAGTCGTCATGTATGGATTATGCTTGATAAGGATCCGAAGAGTTCAAGGTCGTCAGGTATGGACTATGCCTAGCAAGGGATAGGACGCTTCACTCGAATGTGATGGATCGTCCTACTCAGGTCGTGGAGTACGGATTATGCTCAGCAAAGATTCGGAGAGATCAAGGTCATTAGGCATGGACTACGCCTGGCAAGGGGTAGGTCTCTTTGCTCAACGCGATGGATCGGCCTACTCAGGCCTTCATTATGGAATGCTCGACAAGGATCTAGTGAGATCGAGGATTTGGATTAGGATAACAACTTGAAGAGGTCAAGGATTTGGATATAAGTTCAAAACAGCAATAGATTTGGCTTTGGATGGATGCAGCTTCGGATAAAACGATCCAGAGAGACCGTGCATTTGGATTGGATTCAGGATTGAAAATAAGAATATTAGTGAGTTATGGATTTTGGATTTATGGCAATTCAAAACAAACCTTTCTATCGCAAGGCATGTTTTGGTGGGTCAAAGTGTTAACCCACCTTTTTCCAAGGCAGTAGACAGGTGGATTTAACCCAACAGACTTCATAATAATCAAGGCCATTAGTCAAGAGCGATGATTGTAAGGTCTAGAAATCAAATGCAGACAATGATATGAAGCAATAATCAACCAATGCCAAAAGATAGAATCTTCAGAATCTTCTAACTACGGATTAGTGCCTTGCCTAGGTAGGAGTTTGGTGCCTATCCCTTCCACTAGGTGATTGGTACATGTCCTCAATTTTTGTTTGAAACTAGGTGAGACTGGTATAAAGTGACTAGGAAGGCCCCACAAGGCTACATTTAAAATCTCATGTCTTTGGAGTTTGTATGTGCAATTTATGGGAAAATTACCTTACCTAAGAAAGGGATCGTATAAAAAGGGATAGGTATAAAAGGGATCGGCATATTTCAGCCGAGCAAGTACAACTCAATGGAAAATAATCAATATCTTAATATCCACAAGTCCAACACATATGAAACTTGTGAGAAAGATGTGGGGACCTTAGGGAGCCTACCTTAGGGATCACACATCAAAAGGATGAAGAAAGAGGGATCGGCCCTCTTCCCTCTTGGGGATCGGCTAAACCCAACTTTATAGCAAAGATCGATCAATATCCCAACATCTACACATCCAAATGACATGAAACTTGAAGGATAAGCTAATTACAATATGTGGAACACCCTATAGGAATCACATATCATTTGGAACAACTTGGAGGGATCGGTACATAGTCTCCATAGGGATTGGCTATAATCAACCCTTATAACATATTGCAACAAAGATTGATCAACAACCTTAGTCCTAATAATCCAATTGGCATGAAACTTAGAGGCTAAGCATAATACAAATGGAGAAGCTCCTTTAAGGATCACATGGCATTTGAAAGATATTAATGGGATTAGTACTTATCCCTCTAGATGGATCGGCAGAAATCAGAATTCAAGCAACACTACTTCATGAAAAATGCGATATCTTACAAACCGTAAGTCGGAATTGCACAAAATTTGAGGAGAGGGTACCTAACATCATGAGGCATCCCTCATAGGGATTGCAACCCATTTGAACACACTTATAGGGATTGGTACCAATCCATATTTTGGGCCCTAATGGGCCTAGAAATTTTTGGGTGGCCTCGTCGTGGTCTCCTTAACCTTCTATCATAATTTTAGCCTGATATGTGCATGTCTTCCCTTATAAATACAGTAGGCATGACATTAGAAAAAGGATCTTTTTTCTGCTTCTCTTTATTTTCAATCTAGGCTATTCTCTGCCAATTTTATTCTTGAATTTAGGATTGTAACGGTAAACAAACTTCAGTATAATTAAAAGGATTATTTGAGAGCGGACATAGGCCAGAATTAGCCGAACCACTATAAATCTTGTCTCTTTTTACTTGCTTTTTGACTGTTTTAGTTTTATTCTGCATTTATTTTTCTTCATATTTCTATGATTGGAATAGATATTAGTACTTTTACATAATTGGGTGTTGGTGGCCGATTTTAACGCCAACACTTCTAATCTCGACCAAAGCACGCATTCGAAGATTAATGGTCAAATCAAGCCTCTGGTCCTGTTTTTAGGCCCCGCCAAAACAACCACCCAAACCATAAAGAGAGCTATCTAAAGAGAAAAATGGAGTAACATAAAGAAGAATTCAAACAATCTGTCAAGAAAACAAAAGGTAAGCAGTTTACTACAAGACTCACATGCATAATAATAATTTATATTATACATTGGAATTACAAAAAAGTTTTACAATTACAAGTTATAGCTCCTTTGCAAACAATTATAAAGCCACTAAACTAGCTTTTCCAAAAGTCATGGGTCTGGATGATGTGGAAGAAGATGATGTTGGTGCTCTAACTCAAAGCATCCGTATAAAAAGAAGAGTTAGTATCTCTGATAATTCAGGGCAATGACCTTCCTAAGTCGCCAACCACTTTTCGAGCCTAGAAATAAGAAACCAATTTTTAAATCAAAAGAGATGACCACTTTAATTAAATATTCTACTAAAGATTCTAATTGAGACACTCTATAGGTAATTACATTGGTCCTAGTTGGTCTTTAAGTTCTTTTACATTTCATTATAGGCTCTATTGTCGAAGGAGGATCGGTAAAGTGTTGAATTGTCACAATAAGTTATTTTATTAATGTTTTCTCTCTTCCAACAGATGAAATTGAGGGTATTTATGGATTTAATTTTAGAGTCTATGGCCTTTTCATAAGTTTTCTTGTCACCTTCAGTCGAGAAATTAGATGTGACATATTTTAATGATCACTATCAAGCTTCTGAACTTTTAAAGTAAGTTTATTCCTTTCATATTCTAGAGTTTCTACCTTAAGTCAAAGATTAAAAACCAAACTAGTGTATTTATTATTCCAATATTATTTTTTATCTTTTATTCAAGCTTAAAAGATATATTTAATCTAGAAAGTTCACCAAAGTCACCCGAGAAGATAGAGAGAATAAGGAAGGAATGACAATTTGCTACTATGCTTCGAACGATCTTGAGACGATGAGGAGATCTACAAATAAGCTTTCTTGGTAGACTGAACTAGAGTGTGGGTACAAAGTCTTTGTTCTCCTTCAGTTTGGATAATCTTATAAGATTGACACTAATTCCTATACCTTAGCAAATCAATCTCTAAATCAAATTTGTTGGTTAAGTTGCACAATTTTAACATCATGCTCCAATTGTTGAGGATAAAATTTTGAATTAAGATTCTTTATTAACTCTTGAACTTTTTATCTTTAGAAGAAATTTTCTTTTCACGTTTAGAAACTGCTTGTTGAGAGTTTCTCAAAATTGACTTCAGTCGAATGTATTTTTCATACCACTTATTCTCCTTAATGTTATTGATTGATGATAATTCTAAAGTGGAATGAGAATAATGATTCTCCATGTCTAAGATTTACCTAGACTAGATACTATCAAGGCTTGAGTGAGGCTAGGGTCGTCAAGAGATAAAGTTAGATTTTGATCCTAAATTAAACATAAATAATGAAAACCACTTAATGAAAGAAAATGATGCAAACAAAGTACTCTATTGATGACTTGGAATACAAACTACACCGTTAAATCTAGCAAAAACTAAGCACTTCTCAATTAATTCTTAAATTGGGAAAGAACAACTTAAATTTTTTGAAAAGACAAAGAAAAGATAGGAAATTTTACCATAAAGGAAGCTCTGATTCCAGGAGGAGTACTAACAATGGGAAACCCCGATAATCCCACTCTTGATAAAGAGGGTTAACTTTGCCACATAGTATTTTAGCATAATTAGTCCGTATCTCGTGAAGATATTTATCTTTTCAGTCTCCTTGGAAACCAAAATCCAAATTAGGGATCTATGTATTTTATAATCGAGGTCATAAAGAAAACAATATTTCAATAAGTGAGACTTTCAATTAAGGAAGAACATTCCTTAAAAGTCCTTTTTGGCCTTATCAATTTACTTAAAAACATCTTTAGAGATCGGAGATAAAGAAGAAATAGATATAAACTCAGAAACCTACATACCGACAACATAAAAAACCAAGAGTCAAAAAGCAGACTTTATACATGAAAAGTTATTACTGTGTCAACAAGAAGCATTAATTCATTTTGTGCAACAAATATTATGAAGGTTCATAAAGAATGGACTCTTTATAATATTCAAAGATAAATTTATCTTTATTGAGATTGACTTTATCCGGGGAAGCGAATTAATAGTCAAAGGTGTAGTGGTAACTTCGTGTAAGTTCTAGCACTCACCAGGATGCAGTACCGCTCCACGTTCATCCAGATAGCTCTTATGTTACCATCAAATTAAGCCACCATTGTCATCGCCCACAAAAATAAAGCCGGTCGTAGGAAATCTAACATATTCTTAATTCAAGAACTTCATGAGCTTTGTTTTTCCATCAATAAGCATCCAAAAGAGGGCGGTAAATTATTCATTTTCTTTACGAAAATTCGATTGATGAAAATGAGATTTCAAAGCAGGGCATAAATTGTGTGTTCCTAAAGTCTTATAAACACTAGAGACATTTTAGAAGTTTTATATATTAATCATTTGACTCATATAAGTCCTTGCACGGCCTTTCTCCTTTTCTATTAGCTCTTAAAATTTCACTCCTATTTTTATCCAGTAAAATCTCATATTTTTTCTAGATCTTGGCTTCAAAGAGTAGTTTACCAAAGGAGGAGTTGTTGAGGATCTTGCCTTCTAGATGCAAGATGACAACATATAAAACTTATCTAAGCCAGATGAAGCAGGACCACTAGATGGAGTTTATAACGGTGCAATATCGTTGGCTATTGGGTAAATGGAAGCCATCATCACAGATCTGACCCATGAGAGGCATTATGAACCATTATCCTCCTAATCATTGTCCATATCTTTTTCTTAGTCATATTCGGCATTATGTCATCATCACTATTACCATCACAATCAGATTCTTCTTTCCTACTCATTTTTTACTCATCTTTTTAAATTAAAGGTCGTCAAAAGAGTATTTTCCTAAAATAACGGGGTCAGTTGTCACCAAACTTAGATAAGTCACCAGGAAACTGATTGAGGATGATGTCAAACTTCCTTTTGTAGTCGATCCCTATAAAGCATAGAGATGGAAAGTCCAAATCTAGGTATTGGTCAACTTTGTCATTGTATGTCATAAATAAAGCTACTTATGAATTTTGTTCTTTCCAAAGGGAAGGACTTTTTGCGTGGAGGAAGAAACTTCAATCTTAGCATCCCGAAAAGAAGCCTTCGATTTCTTAGATATAAGATTTTTCCTAGCTAATTTCTTTTCCAAAAAAGTCATCATAGCTTAACTCTCTTTAAGACTGAAGGCTTCAAGCCGAACTTGCTTCATATACTCATGAGATGATGGAAGTTCATTTTCAAGAGCTTTTAGCTTCTTCCCTATATCATTGGTGTTGTTCTTTTCCAAATCTAAACAAAGATGAGATTTGTCAATTTTCTATGGTTAAAGATTTGTTGTTAGATTGGAGATTATTGATCTTATTTTCCATGCTCTTTATCTTGTTCGATAAGAAAGAATTTAACATCTATAACATTTACATGGCCTAAGAGGAAGTTGAAGAGGATTGCTAGAGAAGAAATAAATGTTTTCCAAACTAAAGAATGCTAATGTCAAAACCACATTGGACATTACTTTGATATGTTAAGAAAAAGATAAAGCATACCAGAACAAGCTGTTGTAAAAGGTGAACAAGAATATTTCTTGAAATAGAAGGGGTCGAATCGTCTCAAAGGAAGAAATGATAGGGCATTGAAGGATATGCGCTAATAATTCTACAAAATTTGAAGGGGGAGAGGCTTCTATACCAGGACTGGAACATTATGAATAGGTAGAGTGTCGAGGCCCATGAATCATTTAGAGGCAAACTTGTAATGTCGATAACTAGGTTTTAAGAGGGAAGAATAGTAGAATTAGTGGTCGTAACTACATCAGAAGCAGGAATAACCACTAAAAAAACTAGATTTAGTATCACCTAGAAAATGCTACCATAACTTACAATAGCATTTTAGTGAATGCTGTTGCACGACATGCAGCTAAAGTCCAGGACTTTTTGCGGAGTTTTCACAAACACTACAGAAAAGCAACATATTGCTCTGTTCCACAAACGTAACCAATTTTTTTATCATGCGCTATATAAATGCCAATTTTTGCTGCTGCTACTACGCAATATTATAGTAGCGTTATCATAAATGATGTTATAGAAGATGCACAAAAAACCCAAACCTTATGTTTTGATAAATGCCGTCATGTACATTCTGTAGCCTTTATTAAACGCTACTAAAAATAGTTGATTTTTTGGTAGTTTTACTGTGGTAACTCTTTCAGTTTCCACTTTATTTTGTTCACAACATATATTATATTGTGATAATTAAACATTTCATTATGAAATCAACAATCACTCACATAATTATCAAATTCAACAACCAAAAAACACATTAATTGCATAATAATATATAATATACAAACAATTTGATACAAAATATTTTAAATAAAATAACCATGTTCGCATGAAATCCATAACCGTGTAGATATAGTAGTTTCAAGCCAACCAAGTTAATGTAAAACTATAACCATACGTTGGGAAGTTTAACAACTAGTGCTAACAAAATGTTTAAAGATGATGATTAAAGGCAAGTACCAATTCATTGCTACAGCTGATCATTTCTTCAGAAAATCTTATGTACCTGTATAGACAAATATAATAATAAAAAATGAGATCTTATACAGGCTTGTGAAAACACACCGAACTGTCAGATATGTTTTGGTTCATTTAATTTACCAAAATAGGACGGGCTCAATATAGATGACATTAAATCAACCAGAATGTAAACCCATTTACAACTAGTGAAAACACAAATTGAGCCTGTTACAAATATAAAACCATTTTTTCTTGTCAAAGTATCAAAGAATGTACATTTGAGTTAAAAATTTAATATACCATGAATGTACATTTATGTTGATATAGTTGACCTCATTCATTTGAGTTGAGGCTAAAGTGATGATGATGTTTGATCAATGAGTTACGGGTCTTCATAATAATATAGAATGCAATACACAACCAAGGGATAAATATTATTGATATTTCATATTTGTTGCCATTATACCAAGCATTATAATTGAACCCGTAAAAGAAAAACTGAATATTATAGTACTTGCATTATGCTTAGCTAAAAGAATCAACATACGCACTCAAGCTAAATGATGCTACTGCTCATATGTTTTTTCGCCAGTGAGTTTTACAAACAACTGAATCCAAGATGAATATAACAATTATATTTATGTCATTTTCGATTACATTAGACATTAAGCTCTATAATTTACATAATTATACTGGATGATATGAAAATATTCAGTTGAATCATTGACGTTTACGTGAAATATCAAGTATTACTTTTTACAGAAAGATTGTAGTTATAATGGATAAAGTGCCTGATCAAAGTCATGCATCCATCTAAATGTCTATTTTATTATACAAATCATCCTAGTATCTTTTAATTTTTTGGTCAAGAACATATTGTAGGACCTTTGTGTACTTTCTGACATCTAAATATATTCTAAAAAATACCGCATCTAAATAAAATGAAAACCAACGAGCAAAATTACAATTTCATACCTTACTTCTCATTCGAACTAACTTGGACAAAGTTTTTCACCTTTAGAAATTATGCATAATTACAAAAAAAATTAACTTAAAATTTGATTATTATTTATTCAAATGTTTGTGAAATTTTTTAAGCATTAGATAAAAAACAAAATGCTTCATGAAATTTCATGGCCACCATCTATCTAAGGACATACATCCTTATCCTTGTATTGCTAATTTATACAAAAAACTAGAAGTTGTTTTGGGGTCATAATATAATGCATTAATTTGATTTGGCTTATATTCATATGTAGGTCAATATTGTATGTTGTCAATCTTTGAAGACTAAAACTAACTAAGAAAAAATCTACATGGACAGTGACCATCAAAATTCCCAAAATTTGAATCTCATGGAACTCTAAAAGGAGTTCAAATCTCATAAAATTGAAATCACCATTTATATATAACATCTCATATAGCACTAGGTTATTGTTGCAACAAAACATCTCAAAAATGGTGAAGTCGTATAAAACTCAGAAATCTCATAAAACCCGGGTTGGCCAGATCCCCGATTTCAATGCTGAAGAAATGCTGCATGTGCTAAACTCTTGTCCAGTGCTATTGTAATTTAGGTACCTAACTTGTGGACTCGAAGGTCATACTCATGGTGACCAAACACACATAACTCATGGTGACCAAAGTCACATAACTCGTGGTAACCAAAGTCTCGTAACTCAGATGGCCAAAGGTTTATAGCACGGGCATACTTGGGATGTGTCACAAACTCTCGGAAAGAAACCCACAAAGTGTTAATGTGCGTCCCATACCACATGTTCGCACTAAACGGTTTACTAATCGCTAGTTAACTCCATTTCGTAAAAATAAAATCTCTAATATTAGAAATCAAGGAATACTCATATATCTTTCCATGTATCATTGGCAAGTGCAGATAAATCTCGTAGTGGTTTGGCATAAATCATAATTCGCGAAATGGGAAATCTCATCTCAAAACTCGCCTTGTCTCATCGACAAGTAAAATGACATATATAAGTCATCGTTTATTACTCCTATAATAGGAGATCTCGAACCTCTCAACTCGCCTAATAATAGCTAACTTGGATAATTCCTATAATAGGAAATATAAATCTCAAATATTAACTCAAAATATAATACTCAAGTGGTTTCAATCATACAAGTCCAGAACTAACCGAAAAAGTAAACTCACGTGGTCCCATACCACGTATTTTATTAAACCGCTTAATTCTCTTTCTTATACGTCCGAAAAGTGCAAAAATGTGTATTTTTTATGTATTAAATATATTTTAGCGAAATCGAGAATTGAAATAAATTTCAAAAAATATTTAAGAAACCGACTTTGAAAATCTCTTTATAATTTAGAAATATTAATTCTATCATGTTTTATATGAAACCACTTTGTAAAATATATTTCTTAAAACAGTAGATATAATATAAACACTTTTTGAAAAATAGTTTGAAATTACATGCATATGTGCTTGGAATCACAATGAAAACATCAGGAATGAATCATCAAAATTGATTAAAACCCTAACAGGATTCATGAAAATTCGGGCGTTTATATAGTAGAAGTAACCCAAAAATAATCACAAGAAGCATGGTTTATCCCTTGAATAAGATAATACAATACTCAAGATCTATATTAAAATTTATCATCGAAAACATACCCGAAAAATCCAAGAAAATACATGATTCAATACTAAAGCACATGTGATATATAGCTCCCAATATTTGCACTGAAATGAGCATCAAAACCATGCTCAGAAAACACAAGAGAAAGCACCAAAAACTGGTGCAACAATTCAAGATACACAGGAAGAAACTGGGCGTTTTTCCTAGGCCTATGTTTTGTTTGGTAGGCTTTTCCATTTTAAACCCATAATTTGAGGAAACACAAAACATGAAAGTTGTAGAAGATATCATGAGCTTTCCAGAACATTAAAAATTGTTGAATTGCGATAAGAAATGAAAACGTTATGGCTAAAACAATTCTATGATCTGAATTTCACTACTTCTGTCATTTTGGTCTTTGGACATAAAAGTTGAATTTTATTATCGTTGCTTGAAATCAGAAAAAGAATCACCAAAATTGGACTTAACGATTAAAAGATACGGACAAAACAATTCTCAGATCAACGATCATTATTACTGTCGTTTTGCTCTTGGGATAGCAACAAACAAACACTGTTTTGACCAAGCTAACTTCGAAATTTCAAAATAATCAAAACATAAGACTTTTAGTACAAAGTCCAAGATTTCTGGAACATTTAAAATTATTTAATTTGGATTAGAAACATGAAAGATATGGCCACTCAATGTGGTAACTAGAAATAAGGAATTCATATCAGCAACTAACAGAGATAGAAACTTTTATATTTAACGATTTTGCAAATTTTTTTCATAGGAACTTCAACTTTTAGCTAGAAATTCATGACCTTGTACTCACCTTAGCAAATTAGCAAGATTTTGTGCGATTTCAAAATGAAATTATGGCTTTTTTATGGAACAATGATCCTCAGTAACCTGTAGAAGCTAGAAAAGAGAAATGCAAAAGAAATTGAATGGGTGATAGATAAATTCATATCAAGCTCATGGATTTGGATGAAATTTTTATGGTATTGGTTGTGATTACCTTTCACCTTTCTTTTTTTGGTGATTTATTTTTTGAAATTACCGTCGATTTTGGGTGGAATTCGAAGTTACAAGAGGATGGCCACGGTTTCTTATTTTCTATTTACTGTAAATAATTTTTGAGAAGATGATGAAAGAAGAAAACTACATACTATAATTCTTTTAACCAGAAGGATCTACATAATGGGTTTTGGATTCATACCTTACCTAAATAGCCCAAGACTAAATATACTTAGAGAAAATTACTGAGGAAAGTACACTTAAAACGCATTTTTATTAACATATACACTAATTCTCTTATTTTAAAGCTAAGAAAAATGTACACAACCAAATGTATGTAATTTAAAATTGTTATTTTAACAAAATAAAATATTTTCAACAATTAAAAGTTATTTTATGAATAAAACCATATTTTTATCAATATTACACAATTTACAATATTTTATTGCAAAAACACTATTTTTAATACAACAATTTGTACAAAAATTATTTTCTTATCAAATAAATTACAACAAATCATTCTAACTCTTTTCAATCATCAAAATATTATTTTTAAACCATATTTCACTCTTTTATATTAATAAATAACTACTTCATATTTCTCCTTTTAAAAATCAATAAAAGTTTAGTATTAGCAAAAAATTCCAATATTACTAAATTTACTCAAATAAAATCAATAAATGATCATTTTCTCTCCAAATTCTTAGAACAAAGTTTTTAAAACTTTATTTTCATCAATTTAAATATATTTCAACAATTTAATGTTAAAATACATCACGTATTTAATTTATTAGCTCCAAATTAATAAAAATCCAATACTTACAATTTATCTAACCAATTAATTATCCAATAAATTTTTAGTCCCCTATTTATTTACAAATCATAATTTTTATTTAAAGTAAACATCTTTTAACCAAATTTATCTTCTCCATTTTATTTATTTCCAATATTAAATTATAACCAAGGTAATCACCGATATGAGGGTTGTTACAGACTCCCGCTATATAAAAATTGCATCCTCGCAATTTCTAGAGAAGAGTTAGTATTTAACACAATTATTTCATCACTCAAAATAAGATAGAAAAGCACGAGATTAAAATTCCTCGCTCTCTATTCAGGATGAAAGAAGACTAAAATAAAATTGCTAAATAATTTTCTAAGATTTCCCGAATATATTCATCGAGATTAGCGGATTATACAATTTGTATGAGCATTGCATCATGATTTTGAAGGCACCACTCCTTTGAAATAAGAACACAAAAGCAGAAAGCTACTCAAAAATAAATCGAGGAAGAATGATTTCTAGAAAACTTCTCAAATAGAGTTTGGCTTTAACATCGCTTCATCCGAACTCTAATCAACAAGGCGATCATCAACAAGACTTTCCGCATATCACTATGGAAAGAGCTACTTCAATACTAGTTTGATAACAAGAGAGATATGAAAAATCGATGAGAGGTCGTTCCTTCGAAGGCCACCAAACTCAAACGACCACAAAAGTGCAAGTCGTTTAACCATTGCACTAAGGCAAGACAAACTCAAGGAACAAATTAGGTATAGATTTTGATTTACAATCAAAATTTATTAGAGTTAGAAATTCATTATCTTCAAAACCATAGTATAAATTTTTGTTTACAATCAAACTTCTTAAATTTCCAAAACTCATTATTTTTATAATCATAGTCTCTATTTTTAACACTTAGAATTATACAAACTCTTTGCTATAGCACTTATAAAATGACAAACAATTTCAAACTCATATTGCCTTTTATTCCAAAATTAAATTTTCAAAAGAATTTTATAATTTCATCTCAACAATCCTTAAGATAAAAATTTAAAATTTTCTACTCTTTATTTTCAAGTACCCAAATTTTCATAACAAACTCCATCTTTAACATGTATAACTCATTTTAAAATATTCAATAAACATTTATTTTTCAAACAAAGTATTATCTCATCATTTTAGCAATAAAACATAACTATATTTAAACTCATAAATTCCAATTATCTTAATGGTGTTGCCTCGCCATTGTTTATGATGAATGAACCTCAATTGGCTGCAGAGTTAACTAAACGATCAAAACTACCTCGCCACTTATCTAACAATTATTATTATTCAATGGGTGCATATGTCACCTAAATAAAAAATTAATTCTTAATCCCATAATAATTAATTTACAAAGTAAATCATATTAAAACTCAGTTTATCATGCCCGATTGCCTCATCACAGCATTTAGGAAATTCCTACTAATAGCGTTGATCAGGCTCATCGACCAGAATTCTCATACACTCGATGGACAACCCAAAAAAAGAATATTTTCTTTAAAATAAATTCCTCATATTTAATTCTCAAAATATTCTTTATTTATCCCAAAACAAAAATCCAATTTCTCCTAGAAAAAATTCTTAAATTTTGAAAAAATTGAAATCTCAATTTTTTTGCTTATAATCAAAATCTGAAACACAAGTAGAGCTCATCGAAATATCATCAGAATACTCGATTCACAAGATTAATGGGATATACTAGAGTGTTCATCATTCCCAACTGTATAACGAACTACTCACAAAACTCATATAAGTGCAGATCGTGGTAAGAGGAACGCTATCCTTCGTAACTCGTAACTTAAGGAGATCGACGTAGGGTTAAACTGAAGTATGATGTTAACACAACTCAATAGATTAAATGGAACATATGAGATTTAGGGGTAAGGGCAAGACATCTTCTTAAATCAATAAGAACACTTAACAACATATCACTACTCCGAGTGAAGTAATATCATAAAGCCTATCAACAAATGAGTATTCAAAAAGGTTATCTCAAAGAGGTAAGAATGACAATATCAGTTAAATTCAATAAATCACCTCATTTCCTTAAGGACATCCTCGTGGAAGGATGACCGAAAGGCTAAGAACTGAAAATGAGGTAAGTACAATACTCGATTGCCCGATTGGGTGTCATATCCGAAACAAACTCATAGAAATCCACAATGTAACAATGACTGGGATTCGAGATATATCATCAACATCTCGAAACTCAAGAGTAAACACAAATACTTCAGAATCATAATCAATATTCCAAAGACAAGAAGAAGAGGAAACAAAAAATTTAAAAATTTTAAAAAGCTTAAGGAAACAGAAAAAAAGCTTGGCCAGCCACCATTAACAAAGGAAGAAGAAGAGGAAACAGAAAAGAAGCTTAAGGAAAGCAAATTCAAATCAAACTCATTCAAATTTCAAGCTCCTTAATCATTAAAGAAAAGATGAATAACGTTTACATCTCTAAATATTTTTTATTTCGGTTTTAGGGTTAATTCTGAATGATTTTGCAAATGTTTTCCATGTTTCGAATGATAAAAGATTATATATACATGTTGATGATTTTTGTATGTTCATATATATTTTATGACATGTTTTAAGATGAAAACCCTATTAAATGACATCCATTAGCCTTGCAAATTTCATGACGATCTAAAAGTTATTCTAGAGATGGGTTTCAATTTTCAGAATTTTTTGAATTTTCGTGGATTTGTTATAATTTTCTAAAGAAGAAAAGGTTGATTTGGATGATAAAAATTATTTATGAGTAAAATAATTATTGTTTGAATCCAAAACTTTTATATATTGAAGAGAACATATTAATTTACTTTCTGGAATTTTTCTGTAATTTTGTAAGGTGTTTTGATGATTATATAAAATTATTTAATGTATGGGACTTAAATGTTTTATATAATTATAAAGGAGAAATGAGCCTTTTCTCAAAATTATTCAAATTTCCAAATACAGAAATTTGGCAGCATTTTACAATATATATAATTTTGGCAACCAATCAAATTTAGATAAATAAGCCAGGTGTGCTACAAAAGAACTATTTCAAACGGTATTTTCAGTGTTTCAACTCTTTCAGCAAAGAGCTTACGCCTTTATTACAGACCTTCTGGCAAGGTCGAAGGGTATTAAACCTTCCGATTAGATTAAGTACCAATGCATATGATATCAGGAAACTGATACGTAGTGAATTAGAGGAAGTCAAAAGGTTGGGGATGAAGGTTTATAGCTTTCGGAAGAGATGAAGTTTTGTTTTGGTTTAAAGAAAAGTACACCTGCTAGCTTTCGACAAAGAGCTTTCAAAACTGTCGAAAGGTTTAAAAGAAAAAGGTTTCGATTGGATTGCTTTCTTGTTTTAATTAAATTCTTTCGGCAAAGTCGAAAGGTATAGCTTTCGCCTAGGTCTGAAGCATATTTGCTGCTTCCCAACCTTTTCAACACAAATGGAGTCAAAGATTATCTTTTGTTTTTTAAAACTTGTTGCCTCTCTCCATTGTCGAAGGGTTGGTTCCAGTACTAAAACTTTATTATTTCGAATGATTTCGAAAGGTTTTGATTACGAAAGCTTTTGATTTCGGAAGGTTTGATTTCGAAAGGTTTTATGAAGGTTCCCATGCAGTTGCTTTCGATTCCAGTGTTTTTCTAATCCCTTGCATAATCCAAATGTTTTAAGTCAAAACATTTTAAAGGTTTCAAAGTAGTTAACTTTGATTGGCTTGAAAGGTTTTCCACCTGTTTTAGATTGAACCCAATCTCTTCGAAAGGTTTTGAGGTACACTAATTACGAAGGGTACAGTTTAGCTATGTTTTCGAAAGGCTAAGGTTTAAAGGAATTAAAGGCGGGTGTCATATGTTTTAAAGCTTACAAAAGAAAGCTTTTAAAAGGTTTAGAAAGAGTTACCTTCAATGATTTTGAAAGGTTTATTAAAGGATATGAAGGAGTTGCCTTCAATACTTTCAAAGGGTTTTATGAATGATTTTGAAGGAGTTGCCTTCTATGTTTTCGAAAGGTTGTTTCAAAGTTTTAAATAAAGATTTTGAGTACAAAAATTGGGCAGATAGCCTAAGTGTTTTAAATTATAAAGGACTTTAACTTATTTTAATGGATAGACAATCCTTATTGAACATCATCAACATTATTTTGAGTAAAGTATATATAACATGGAAAAAATAGCTTAGAGTAAAGCTAAAGATATTTTCCTTGTATATATATGATTTGTCGGACTAAATCATTTTGAAATGATTTTCAAGGAAAATTTTGAAGAGCAGTTAGCTCTGATATTTTGTAGAGCAGTTAGCTCAGATATTTTAAAGGTTAATTAACCCAAATAAAAAATTCGACCAGTTAGCTCGTTTTAAATTCGGACAGGCAGTCCATTTTGAGGGTAGTTAGCCCAGAGGACAGTTAGTCTATAACAGTTAGTCTACAAAGAGCAGTCAGCTCTGATATGAACAGATATTTCATTTATTAGCATAACAAGCCTTGTTAAATTTCTAAGGGCAGTTAGTCCATCCCTTTTTACCTATTGTGGACTAATAGCTCATTATCTAGCATAAATAATTTGCTATTTTGTTATAACCAATTTTAGGACAGATAGTCTAGAAAAGAGCAGATAGCTCCGAATTTAGAAGAAATAGTTCAGATTTTAGACAGATAGTCTATTTTATTTCATGTTTCGCATAATGGATATTGCAATATTATTATTATAATCAGTTGATTAACAGTTTGGTTGCAGGAAAGGATTAGCAAAATATATGTTTTGAAAAAAGATATTAGTGAGAGGAAACCCATTCCACTAAGCGACATGGTCTCATTAACTATCAGCAAGCCGAGTTGTAAAATAAATTATTCATACCAGGCTTTAAGTCTGACTCGAAGTTTTTGTTTTCCCTTAAACTCTCGATTGCTCAAAATTTGATTTAAGTAGACTGAGGGTATAAGTTTTCAGATTTTAGCATATTTTGACGAATAAAGCATCGAAGATGAGGATGTGGCTGACGAATAGCTAATTTAGGGATTCTGTTTTAAAATTGTTTTTGTCGTGTATTAAGACAATTATGTCTATATTGATTTGATCATCCCGGGGCATCTGCATATGTCGGTTTTGGCGTATTGTTGTAAATTATATTTGATCAATGCCTGAGATTACGTTTGGGATTTTTGTAACTTGGATATGATTTATTTGAAATATAATCACTAAAACAATTATTTTTGGAAATATATGAATTTGTTCATATTCAGTTGCTTCTGATATTATGGATACTATTAACATTACCGTATTTCATCACCAGAAGTTAACTCTGTGGATGACTGCAGCATCTATAGCACTTAGCTTTTGGCCTTCAGATACGGAATGTTATAGCTTGGTATCAAAACATAGGTTTATGAAAAATTTAAATAAAAATTTGTTTTGAAAATAAAAATCCGAGGAAATTGGAGTAAGGTTTGGGGTTGGGTTAACGCTATAGTAATGTACTTGTATTTGTTATATATAAGTATGCGCTTTATCTCCATTCATCTATCTTTGATTAGGTTATCTTTCTGTATCTCGTGAGGTTTGAATACAAATATGGATGGTAGAAGAAGCAGAGTTAACCAAAGAGGCGGAAGCACTAAAAGGAATGCTGAACCTAATGTAGGGAGAGGCTAAGGTTAGGTAGAGAATTTTGGTACCGAAGTCCCACAAGTCAGAATGGAAGCCATGTATCAGTTTTTCAAGAATACGATGCAGACAGGAGTCGTAGCTGGAGTGGTAGGAGGAAATGCCATAGGAGCAGGGGTTCCAGAAGTTCCAGTAGTTAATCATTTCACTAAGATGAGTGATGATCATGTGAAGCTAGGAGGGAAGCCGTTTATGGGAACAGAGGATGCCACTGAAGTGGAGAATTGGTTATTGCACTGCGAAAGGATTTTCGTAGATTTAGGGCTCAATGACGAGCAAAAGAGGAGGTTGACGTACAGACAGCTTTACGGGACTATAATGTTCTGGTGGAACAGTGTATCAGCAATAGTTGATGAGGAGACAGTAACCCGACAGGATTTCAAAAGGAGATTTCAGGAGAGGTTTATGTTAGTAATGGCACAGTCAGCTTTGATTAGGTAGTTTGCTGAGCTATTGCAGGGAGAAATTTTTGTTGCTGAATATGCTAGGAAGTTCAAAGAGTTGGCTCGGTATGGGTATGCTTTTGCAGATACCATGTTGAAACAAAATGAGAAGTTTATCAAAGGACTAAATCCAGAATTGGCTAATGCTACTTTGTCTCATCTTAGAGTTCCTTCTGATATTTTCATAGAGATGGCTTTAAGGTAGGAATAAGTCCTTGAGTTTCTGGAGAAGAGCAAAGAAGTTGTCCAGGTTGGGTAGAGCCAGAAGAGGAAGTTCTTTCCCAAGAAAGGTGCTCGGAATGGTGGAGAAGCCAAGAAAGCGACGTCTGAAGTTGTCTGCTATAAATGCGATAAGAAAGGGCACTTTGCTAACAAGTGTCGCTCAGGGAAAGCGAAAGACGCGGCTAAGGGGAAAAATGTCAGGTGTTTTAACTGTGACTAGACAGGTCATTATAAGAAACAGTGCAAGGAGCCCATTAGGGATGGTAAGGGCAATGTGTATGCATTGGAGCCTGTCGCTTCTAAGCCAATAGCCCAGGAGAAGGGGAAGATAGTTTTTGAAGGAAAGCTTCAGATTCATGGTATGTTTGTTAGCATTTTATTTGATGCTGGTGCATCGCTTTCTTTTATATCTAGATGTTTGATAGATAATCTTAACCTTGAACCCACATATTTAGTTACTTCCTTATGGGTTGCGAATCCAATAGGAGGGTATGCAGCTTTAGGGTTGAGGTGTGACCAGTTTGAGTTTGACCTGTTAGGTCATACTTTTGAGTGCAGTTTGCATGTGTTTGATTTTGTGGGGTTTGGGATCATCCTAGGTATGGATTGGTTAAGTACGCACGACGCTGGCCAGGGTAGGAATATATCTCTTAGTCACCTGGATTGTAGCACTTAGATTGTTTATAATGTGGGAGGTTATTGCGGTGTAGTGTTTGCTTTGTTGGGTGCTTTGGATTCAGATGATGAGTTTAGCCGAGTTTTCATGGTTACAGAATTCGTAGATTTGTTTGATCCTGTAGTTGGATTCCCACCAAAACGAGCTATTGAGTTTCGGACAGATTTGGTTCCGAGATCAAAACCAATGAGTAAACCGCCGAGCAGGATGGCCCCTTCAGAGATAAGGGAGTTGAAGGTGCAGTTGGTGGACTTAGAGGGTAAGAGTTTTGTCAGGCTGAGTAGTTCGCCGTGGGGTGCACCGACGGTGTTTACTAAGAAGCCAGATGGATCGTTGAGGTTACATATCGATTATCATAAGTTGAATAAGAAGACGATAAAGAATCAATATCCATTGCCCATAATTGACATTTTTTCGACCAGCTAAGTGGAACAAATGTATTTTCTCAGTTGGATTTGGCAACGGGTGTCTATCAACTTAGGGTAGCATAGGATAGTATACCTTTGACAGGATTCGGAACCAGATATGGATCGTACGAATGGTTAGTTATGTCGTTCGGACTGATGAATGCTCCAGCTTTCTTTATGGATTCGATGACCGGATTTTCCGAGAGCATTTGGATAGGTTCATGCTGGTTTTCGTAGATGATATCTTGATTTACTCTAAGGATGAAAAAGAGCATGAAGTTCATCTTAGAGTAGTGCTTGAGACGTTGAGGCAGTATCAACTGAAAGCGAAGCTTTTGAAGTATTACTTTTGGAAGAAGGAGGTGAATTTTGTTGGTCATGTCGTCTCAGAGGAAGGGTTATCAATAGATCCGACTAAGATCGAGGCAGTGAATAGTTGGAAGAGACCCGAGACAGTAACCGAGATTAAGAGTTTCCTTGGGTTGGCTGGTTATCATCGGAGATTCATTAAGGATTTCTTGCGGATAGCAGCACCAATGACCAGACTAACGAGGAAGGATGTGAAGTTTGTGTGGACCGATCAGTGTGAGGAAGCATTGTAGAGTTTGAAACACTTATTGACCTATGCACCTGTGTTGGTAATTCCAGAGGGGAATCATGACTTGGTAGTTTATACCGATTTATGTGGAATAGGATTAGGAGCCGTGCTGATGCAGGGAGGTAAAGTGATTGCCTATGCTTCTAGACAGTTTAGAGCGCATGAGGTCAGATATCCAACACG
The DNA here is from genome assembly GCA_030765085.1 of Allium cepa. Lineage (NCBI taxonomy): Eukaryota > Viridiplantae > Streptophyta > Magnoliopsida > Asparagales > Amaryllidaceae > Allium > Allium cepa. The sequence continues at coordinate 683,401,394 of CM060938.1, forward strand.
TGATTTAGAGTTGGATGCTGTGATTTTTGCTTTGAAAGTGTGGAGACATTACCTTCTGGGAGAAAGGTTTGAGCTATTTACAGATCATAAGTCACTGAAGCATTTGTTCTCTCAAAAGGAGCTGAACATGAAACAGTAAAGATGGTTAGAGTTCATAGCCATTTATGATTTTCAGATTGAGCACACACCAGGGAAAGGCAACCGGGTTGCAGATGCAATTAGCAGGAAGCATCAAAATACAGTGTTGGTAATGATGGCTAAGTGGAAAGATTTAGAAGCATTAGCAGATTGCAGAGTGCAGTGGAGATCCGAGGCAGGGTCTAGTGGTGATGTATTGTCTTATTTGGAAGTTCGACCAGTTTTGATCGAACGGATTGCTTCTAAGTAGATGGAGGATCCAGTGTTAGCTAAATGGATCGGTAAGCTAAAGGAAGGAACCAAGAGCGATGACTTGAAAGATTTTAGTCTTGACCAGAATGGGTGGTTGAGAAAGAAAGGAATATTTTGTGTTCTGGGTGTAGGAAACATAAGAAAGGAATTCTTAGATGAATGCTACCATTTGAAGTTCACTATACATTCAGGAGGTACCAAGATGTATCAGGATATGAAGAGACGTTTCTTCTGGGAAGGAATGAAGCAGGATATTGGGTTGTCTGTAAGGCAGTGCTTGAATTACCAGCAGGCAAAGGCCAAACACCAGAAATCGAGTGGTTTGCTTTAGCTGTTAGTTATTCCAGTATGGAAGTGGGATTCTATTTCTGTGGACTTCATAGACGGGTTGCGAAGGTCGAATAGAGGAAATTAAAATATATGGGTTATAGTAAATAGATTGACCGAAGTGCCCATTTCATTCCAGTTAAGTCAACCAGGATGGCACCAGTTTTAGCAAGGTTGTTTATGAACAATGTGGTTAGACTGCATGGAGTTCCTAGCAGCATAGTTAGTGATAGAGATTCCTTGTTCACTAGCGAGTTTTGGAAAAGTCTACATGAAGTTTTTGGAACCAAGCTTATGATGAGTACCGCTTACCATCCGCAGACAGATGGGCAAACATAAAGAGTTAACAAGATCTTAGAAGATCTATTGAGAACTTGTGTTATGGACTTTAGGGGATCATGGGAGGACCATCTGCATCTAGTCGAGTTTTCATATAACAACAGTTATCAGACTAGTATTGGGATGGCATCTCTTGAAGCTTTGTATGGAAGACCATGCAAATCTCCTGTTTGTTGGTTAGAGACCCGGGATAGGTTGATTCTTGATCCAGATTCGTTCAGAGAAGCTGCAGAAAAGATTGAGGCCATTCGAGATAGGATGAAGGAGGCTCGTCTAGGCAGAAAAGTTATGTAGATATGTGATAGAAAGATTTGGAGTTCTTAGTTGGGGGCCAAGTTTTCGTCAAAGTATCACCGATGAAGGGTGTGCTTAGATTTGGGAAGTCGAGGAAGTTATCTCCTAGGTTCATAGGACCATTTCCTATTCTTGAGAGGATTGGGAAGCTAGCATATAGACTTGAATTACCAAGCAGTTTGGTAGGTGTCCATGATATTTTTCATATTTCTCATCTTAGAAAGTGTGTTAGAGACCCAAAGACCGCTATTGCACCGATGGTGCTAGATATTTAGTGGTAAAACTGGACTTAACCATAGTGAGGAAGCCAGTTCGCATAGTTGCAAGAGATGAGAAGAGGCTTAAAACCAAGACGATCAGATTAATCAAAGTCTAGTCAAGTGGCAATGACAGAGATTGTACTTAGGAGGTTGAGATCAGGATTAGAGATACTTATCCTGACTTGTTTTGATGGTGTGTTTTACCTCATTGTTTGTTTTGAGCCTTATTATAATTTCGAGGATGAAATTCTTTAAGGAGGGGAGTTTGTAACACCCCAAATTTTTGATAACATCATTTAGAAGATTTAGTTAGATAAACTATATAAAATAATGTGTTGATATGGGGATTGAGATTTGATTTAATTAAGGTAGCTATGCCTTTTAACTATAAATGAAGGGTTTAAAAATGAATTAGAGGAGGGGTATTATGGGAAAGGGGCCATTCCTATATCATCTTCCTTAGGCCGTGTATTTCAAAACACGTTCTTCTCATTCTCAAAAATTAAAAAAAGCTTGGCCAACCACCATTAACGAAGAAAGAAGAAAGAAGAAGAGGAAACAAAAGAGAAGCTTAGGAAAAGCAAATTCAAATCAAACTCATTCAAATATCAAGCTCCTTAATCATTAAAGCAAAGGTGAATAATGTTTATATCTCTAAATATTTTTTGTTTCGGTTTTAAGGTTAATTCCGAATGATTATGCAAATGTTTTCCATGTTTTCGAATGATAAAAGATTATATATACATGTTGATGATTTTTGTATGTTCATATAGATTTTATGACATGTTTTAAGATGAAAATCCTATTAAATGGCATCCGTTAGTCTTGCAAATTTCTACGATGATCTAAAAAGTTATTTTAAAGATGGATTTCAATTTTCAGAATAATATGATTTTTCGTGGATTTATTATAATTTTCTGAAGAAGAAAAGGTTACTTTGCATTATAAAAATTATTTATGAGTAAAATAATTATTGTTTGGATCTGTAATTTTTATATGTTGAAAAAAACATATTAATTTACTTTCTGGAATTTTTCCAAAATTTTTCAAGATGTTTTGATGATTATATAAAATTATTTAAGGTATGAGACTTAAACGTTTTATATAATTATAAAGAAGAAATGGGCTTTTTAAAATTGTTTAAATTTCTAAATAAGAAAAGTCGGTAGCATTTTCGAATATAAAATTCTAGCAACCAATCAGATTTAGACAAACAAGGCAGGTGGGGTACAAAAAACTATTTCAAACAGTATTTTCACTGTTTCAACTCTTTCGGCAAGAACTTCCGCCTTCATTCCAGACCTTCTGACAAGGTCGAAGGGTATCAAGCCTTCCGATTGGATTAAATACCAATGCATATGGTATCAGGAAACTAGTACATAGTGAATTGGAGGAAGATGAAAGGTTGAGGACGAAGGGTTATAGCTTTCGGAAGAGAGGAAGTTTTGTTTTGGTTTTGAAGAAAAATACAACTCCTAGCTTTCGACAAAGAGCTTTCAAAATTGTCAAAAGGTTTAAAAGGAAAATGTTCTGATTGGTTTGCTTTCTTTTTAAGGTATAGCTTTTGGCCAGGTCGGAAGCATATTTGTCGCTTCCTAACCGTTCAACACAGATGGAGTCAAAAGTTATCTTTTGTTTTCTAAAACTTGTCGCCACTCTCCATTGATTTAGAAGGGTTGGTTTTGTAGGATCGATTTCACCCTAGAAGTGGGGTGAATAGGGTGATGCTATTAATTATAAAAATTAATTGCGGAAGCTATAAAATTATTTCAACACAAATATATCAAAATAATAGTAGCACAGATAATAGCAGAATAACAAATGCAGAAATAGAACGACACAGAATTCACCCAGCTTCGGCAAAACCCTGCCTACGTGCTACCCCCAATGTTTCTACTAGAAATTAAGTAGTCACATGCTTACACATGTAAACTCGCAACACCCGCTACTGACTAACCTAACTCTACGCTCAAAACCCTGCCACTGAGTTGCGAATTCTCAAACTACGCCACATAGTTTGTCCCCTAGTCACACGACTAGAATTTACAACGGTTTAAAAAGAAATTACAAATTAAAAATAATTAAAATTTAAAACTAGACCATAAATATATTTATGAGCCTTATTATCATTTTAAAACCCGAAAGATAAACTAAAGGCCGGCTCAAACTATCTTTTCTCTTTATCTTTTATCGGCCTGTTCCTTCGTTTGTGATAATGGCGGCTCTTGTTTCTTCATTCGTTCCTTTTCCTTCAAAAATTAAGGGCTTTTGTAATTTCGAAGAGGCCGACTTTAGTTGCTCGATCGAAGGAATGATTTATCACGTCGTTTGCTTTGTCGATCGCACGTTTCTCTGATTTGCTCACGGCTCTTTGAAATTGATCGAGTTCGAGGTATGGCTTCAGTAAGTAATTTTTGCTCTTTTTACTTTCTGTTGAATGCTTGAACTCGATTTCCTTGCCAATGATGATTTGTGAGTTTATATATGGGTTCGATCTCCTTTATTTGAATTCGTATATATTTGATTGAATTTGTCAATTGATTTGCTCGGCCGTTCGATGTTGCTTGGATGTTGATGATTTCTCTGACTTTATCAAATTCGTATAATTTGATACTTGGCACTCACGGTATTTTTTGACTTGGTTCGATTTCTTGTTTTCTTGGTTATCATGGCACTGTTTGGTTTCGTGGCCACCACGGCTTGATTTTCATTTGACTTCGGTCACTTGATTTTGTTTATGCGATTCCATGACTTTGGCATGATTAGACACTAAGCTAACACAGTCACTATACTACTCACGTACTGTAAGTCCTATATCATGATTCAGATCCATGTTTATTACTTCATTTAGAGACCTCAAACTCATCTGCAATTGCTGCAAGCTTAACCCAGAACTTCTTCATGTTGCATGATTGTTGAGTTCAAGTTGCATTGTGTTTGACATGGTTTTTGTTGTTGCTGATATGTTGGTTCGGTCATTTATATACTTCATGTTGTGCTTGCCTTGGAGTTTCAGACCTGTAGCCTTTGTGCTTTATTGCAGTGTTGCCATATCTTTGTTGTAACTGGACTTGTACTTGTAGTCTTCATTGTTATGTGGCTTTGAGCTTCACTGAGTTTGTTGCTTTTCACTGTTGCATACATGTGCGATTGTCTATCCATGTTGTCCAGACCTGTCCAATACATTCTCTACTGACACATGCTTTAATATGCATGAGTCTTTGTGTTCATTTTGATGCACTATCCAGTTGAGTTTGAGTTGCTTAACTTGAACTTGATCTCGAATTGGTGCCATTTGCTTTTGATTCATTTTTGAGGCCAGAACTGTAGCATTATGTTGAATCTGTTTTTGCTGAAAAAATATTTGATGTGCACAATTCATTTGTTACCAACCTGTGTCCGTTGGATATATGAGCTGCTTCATGCTTTATTGTGACCTTCATGTATACACAGTTGGTTCATTGATGTTTGATGTGTTTATTCCTTTATGTGGTAGCTGGACTTGATCTTGTTTCATGTTGGCATAAGACTGGGCATGTGTACTATCTATGATATGTTGCTCCCGACCATTTTATTGCATTTGGATTGATTTTCGAATTGCACCTGAGTTGAATCCAGCTTGTAGCTCGGATTTGACCTTGTGCTGAAAGTTGTGACATTATTTTATTGCACTTGAGTTGAATCCGATATTTTGGGTTTGACTTGTGCTCACCTGTCCCTGTAAATCAATCAAGTGTATATATCGTTGTGCACGGCCTTGTGGCATATACAGTGATACACTGTGTATGTCACAAGCTGTTCGTGTATGATGAATTAAAAATTAAATGATGGCGAACAACCCAAATAACTGAGGAAAATATTATTTTCAAAATCCACATTTTGTTTAATATTGCAAAAATATTTCATTTTCTATTTTACTGCATCAATATTTATTTTTGCAGATTCCTCAGATGTTGGATTCAATTTGGAGTGAAGTTGATGATAAAATACGAGTTGAGTGAATAAGTGATATGTAGTGAGGTCAAATGTAAATGTGAATCGTGATGTAATCAAAATTATACTGCAATTGAAATTGTATATATATAGTGAGAGCTTGAACTTTAGACTATTCAAAGATTGTAATAATTATTTGTTTGAATAAAAATTCTGTTTGAATTCAAATTCTATGTTATTTATTTTTATTCAGCAAATATTTATTTTATCTATGGAAAATAAAATAGTACATTAACAAATACATTCACACGAATATATATATGTTTATTATCATCAAACAAAAATCATATAATCGCATATTCAACAATCTCCCCCTTTTAATGATAACAAACGTATATTTAAGATTTTAAATATGTTAAATGTATTTGATCATCGATATACTCTAATTGCTCCTCCTATTTAAATGCTTCCTCTCTACACAGAGCTCCCCCTACATATATGCATACAATTAAAAATATGCAAATAAGCCTAGATGCAAATAGAAAATATTTGACCTTTGCTTGATTTTATTTGACAAAATCTTAACTTTTCTCTCCCCCTTTTCTTATCAGCAAAAGAGTAATAGTGTTAGAAAAAATAGAGATAAAGTGATCGATATTAATCCATCATTAAAACTCAATTGAATATAAATATTAAATTTCAATAAAAAATCAAACAAAAATCATAAATACTTTGTTAGGCGCATATTCCACTTTTAGAATGATGGGAATGATGTCATCATATAAAACCATACAGATGTGTCTATTTGTGGTATATTTATATCAGGAATTTGAATATCTACTAACCATGCATAACCGTTAGGTCTTTTAAATGAGATTAGTAGTATTCCAATTTTATTTTTAAAAAATGAATTCAAGTATCTCCTAACCACGCATAACCGTGAGGACTTTTAAATAGGATTAGAATCAACATGTTTATTTTAAAAATCAATTTTGATATGCGTTCCATACATGCATAACCGTAAGGACTTTTAAATGAGTATGGAAGCACATAACAAATTCCAAGTAATTCACCCATGCATAACCGTGAGGACTTTTAAATGAGAGTGAATACTTTGGTATTTATTTATTTCTATTTATTTTTATTATTATTTAAAAAAAATGTAAAATGAAAAACGAATGATTCCTGTTTAAAGTACCACATATCGACAAACTATATAGAATTTTGATGAGTGACAGTTGTTAGAAATATGATAGAAATAGAGGTGGTCATGGAATTTTTACCAATAAAAAGTTTTATAACTCTTGTTTAAATTTCTAAAGAAATTTACTAATTATACCGTCTTGAGTTATAATGTATGATTAATATTAACACTCATCACTTTTTCAATCACTATTCATCTTTTCGATAATCATTAGGGAGTCAGTTTAGTCAATGTAATCATTTAAAATCAAATTCAAAAATAATTATAAAATCAATTTTTCTAAAAATGACCAATCTGAAAACAAGGTCAAAAATGATTTTCTAGAAGGGGTTTTATAAGAAAAATTTCTGCTATTTGAAAATTATTTGAAATGAAAAATATACAGATATTTTCTTTAAAAACGACGCAGTTACTAAATGTCTCAGCAAATCACGTTTCACTAGTAATTTTTCTATCAACTAGGTTACCATTATAATCTGCATCTGAATTTCTTTTTCACTCAAAAATTATCACTAATTGAATTTGATAGACCAGACCATGAAGTGTGCAAAAAGATTCTCAAAATCATTGACATTCTCTTGAATTTGAATTGAAGCCGTGTAAATAACCTAAAACCGTGAATATAGAGTTAGCCGTAAAATAAACAAATGTATTATCAACCAATAAAACACTATCATTGATCCAAACTAATATATATATATATATATATACACACACATATATATATATATATGAAGTAGTTCAAAGAATCTAGAGATTTTTATAGTGTTCTTGGCATAAGAATATAATTGGCCAACAATAATTCAGAATCATTATCATCAATTATCTCTTTATCAATAACTGGCTGAATTAAATCAAATCAGATATGGTGCAGATTATCATATTGATATATCATTCAAGATGAATATACCATTACCTCTTTTACCTTTACGATTTTTTTTTTTGTTGTTGCCCATTGTGATTCTGTCACCTTTGTACCAGGCTAAGGAACTTTGCTTTGACGCTTATTGTGTCCTTGGAACAGCCAGAATCCAAGTAACACTATTGTTGTTCCTTAGCCTGCCACCACACCTACACGATGAAAGGTTTTTATGACCTGTTTGTTTTTATAGGTCCATTGTTGTTAGTGGCAGTATATTTTGAAAAATAATTTTGTGGAGACCCAAAATTATTTGTATATGTTCCTTTTGGCACCCAGATTTGTTTAACTTTGAGAGATTTTATATTTGTGCCTTTTAGAACCCAAATTGGTATAGTTTTTACGTGTTTAGGTCTATACCAACAACTGTTGTGATTGTGTCCATATTTTCTACAAATTGTGCACATAGAATTGACTTGATTAATATTGCTTTAAACATTTTCAGATTGATTATATCCAAGTCCTTGTCTACCTGTATTAACAGTTTGCTTCCCTAATAGCATATTCAACAATTTTTCTCTTTTTGAAAATTTATCTAAAGTCATTGACAATTGTTGGACTTGTGTTTTGAGAAATTCATTTTCGTTTAACAATTGTGTGCACTTTTTAATAGAATACTCTCTCCTAGTATTTTCACTCTCTTTCAAAATCATAATTTCATTTTCAAGTGATTTTATATTAATTTCTGATTTTTTAATTTCTTCTTCGAACATTGGACACTTACCACACTTAGGGATCCTACTTTGATAGTTTTTAACTAATTGGTCAAGTTGTTCATTTAATTCCATCAAAGTATCTTTTTGTGATTCAAGTTTAGCGTATTTTTCCCTAAGTCGTTCAAAACAGCTACTTACTTCGTGGAAATATATAAGTAATTCTGAGTGGGTGAGTTTTGATACCTCGCTTGGCTCGTCATCGTCGCTATCAGTTATATTTCCCTGAAGGCACATATCTGCTTTCTCACTCTTACTGCTAGAACTTTGATTATCTTCATCACTTGTATTCCACATGGCTGCAAAACTTCTCCTTTTTGATTTCTTTTCAAAGTCGCGTCGATTTAGAGGACAATTGGGCTTGATGTGTCCAGATTGGTTGCACTTGTGACAGATGATCTTCTGTTTTTCTGAGTAGTCTAGTGCTTTGGCTATTCTGCTTTTCAATTTTTGATTTCGAGCTGGATTTTCGTATTTGTAATTCCACTTTTTGAATTTCTTCATTAGTAGTGCCAGCTCTGCTGCTCCATCGTTATCATCATCACTTTCGGTTGTTCCTTTGAGAGCTATTGATTTCTTTTGAGTATCTCCTCCTTCACGCTCTTCCTTGAATTTCATTTCTAGCTCATAAGTGGTGAGATTTTCGATGAGTTCTTCAACTTTCATTTGTTTTAAATCTTTCGATTCTTAAATGGCAGTCACTTTTGCTTCAAATTTTCGTGGAAGGACTCTGAGGATTTTTCGGACTATCTCCAACTCTGTGTATGATTTTCTGAGAGCTTTTGATTTATATACGATATTGGAAAGTCGTCCATGCATCTCTTTAATATTTTCTTCCTTTGCCATTGTGAAGTTCTCGTATTCGCTGCTTAGCATGGCAAGGCGAGATTCTTTGACTTGAGATGTTCCTTCGTGAGTCACTTCTAGTGTGTGCCATATTTCCTACGCAGTTAGACAATGTGAGATATGATTAAATTCAAATTGATCCAATGAACAGATAATAGAATTCATAGCTTTAGCATTTTATAATTTATTTTCTAGTTCTGTCCATTAATCCTTTGGTTTTCCTATTTCCTGATTATCTGTAGTTATAGTTGGTGCTCTATAACCTGTCTCAACAATATTCCAAGCGTCAATGGTTTTCAGAAAAATTTCCATTCTATTTTTCCAGTAGGCGTATTCACCATTGAACATTGGTGGTTTAACTATAGACTGACCCTCAGCAAAAGCATTATTGAAAGAATCCATTTAAATTTTTAAAACAAAAATTAGTTTTTGAAAAACGAATTTTTTTTAAAAACAAAAGTTGACTTCTATTCCTGGCTTTGATACCACTTGTAGGATCGATTTCATCCTAGAGGGAGGGTGAATAGGGTGATGCTATTAATTATAAAAATTAATTGCGGAAGCTTATAAAATTATTTCAACACAAATATATCAAAATAATAGCAGCACAGATAATAGCAGAATAATAAATGCAGAAATAGAACGACACAACCCAGCTTCGGCAAAACCCTGCCTACGTGCTGCCCCTAAGGTTTCTACTAGAAATTAAGTAGTCACACGCTTACACATGTAAACTCACGACACCCGCTACTGACTAACCTAACTCTACGCTCAAAACCCTGCCACAACTCAGTCACTGAGTTGTGAATTCTCAAACTATGCCACGTAGTTTGTACCCTAGTCACACGACTAGAATTTACAATGGTTTAAAAAGAAATTACAAATTAAAAACAATTAAAATTTAAAACTAAACCATAAATATATTTATGAGCCTTATTATAATTTTAAAACCCCAAAGCTAAACTAAAGGCCGGCCCAAACTATCTTTTCTCTTTATCTTCTATCGGCCTGTTCCTTTGTTTGTGATAATGGCGGCTCTTGTTTCTTCATTTGTTCCTTTTCCTTCAAAAATTAGGGCTTTTGTAATTTCGAAGAGGCCGACTTTAGTTGCTCGATCGAATGAATGATTTATCACGTCGTTTGCTTTGTCGATCGCACGTTTCTCTGATTTGCTCACGGCTCTTTGAAATTGATCGAGTTCGAGGTATGGCTTCGGTGAGTAATTTTTTGCTCATTTTACTTTCTGATTGAATGCTTGAACTCGATTTCTTTGTCGATGGTGATTTGTGAGTTTATATATGGGTTCATTCTCCTTTATTTGAGTTCGTATATATTTGATTGAATTTGTCAATTGATTTTCTCGGCCGTTCGATGTTGCTTGGATGTTGATGATTTCTCTGACTTTATCAAATTCGTATAATTTGATACTTGGCACTCACGGTATTTTTTGACTAGGTTCGATTTTTTATTTTCTTGGTTATCACGGCACTGTTTGGTTTCGTGGCCACCACGGCTTGATTTTCATTTGACTTCGGTCACTTGATTTTGTTTATGCGATTCCATGACTTTGGCATGATTAGACACTAAGCTAACACAATCACTATACTACTCTTGTACTGTAACTCCTACATCATGATTCAGATCCATGTTTATTACTGCATTTAGAGACCTCAAACTCATCTGCAATTGCTGCAAGCTTAACCCAGAACTTCTTCATGTTGCATGATTGTTGAGTTCAAGTTGCATTGTGTTTGACATGGTTTTTGTTGTTGCTGATATGTTGGTTCGGTCATTTATATACTTCATGTTGTGCTTGCCTTGGAGTTTCAGACCTGTAGCCTTTGTGCTTTATTGCAGTGTTGCCATATCTTTGTTGTAACTGGACTTGTACTTGTAGTCTTCATTGTTGTGTGGTTTTGAGCTTCACTGAGTTTGTTGCTTTTCACTGTTGCATACATGTGCGATTGTCCATCCATGTTGTCCAGACCTGTCCAATACATTCTCTACTGACACATGCTTTAATATGCATGAGTCTTTGTGTTCATTTTGATGCACTGTCCAGTTGAGTTTGAGTTGCTTAACTTGAACTTGATCTTGAATTGGTGCCTTTTGCTTCTGATTCATTTTTGAGGCCAGAACTGTAGCATTATGTTGAATCTGTTTTTGCTGAAAAAATATTTGATGTGCACAATTCATTTGTTACCAACATGTGTCCGTTGGATATATGAGCTGCTTCATGCTTTATTGTGACCTTCATGTATACACAGTTGGTTCATTGATGTTTGATGTGCTTATTCCTTTATGTGGTAGCTGGACTTGATCTTGTTTCATGTTGGCATAAGACTGGGCATGTGTACTATCTATGATATGTTGCTCCCGACCATTTTATTGCATTTGGATTGATTTTCGAATTGCACCTGAGTTGAACCTAGCTTGTAGCTCGGATTTGACCTTGTGCTGAAAGTTGTGACATTATTTTATTGCACTTGAGTTGAATCCGGTATTTTGGGTTTGACCTGTGCTCACCTGTCCCTGTAAATCAATCAAGTGTATATATCGATGTGCACGGCCTTGTGGCATATACAGTGATACACTATGTATGTCACAAGCTGTTCGTGTATGATGAATTGAAAATTAAATGTGACGAACAACCCAAATAACCGAGGCAAATATTATTTTCAAAATCCATATTTTGTTTAATATTGCAAAAATATTTCTTTTTCAATTTTACTGCGTCAATATTTATTTTTGCAGATTCCTCAGATGTTGGATTCAATTTGGAGTGAAGTTGAAAATAAAATACGAGTTGAGTGAATGAGTGATATGTAGTGAGGTCAAATGTAAATGTGTATCGTGATGTAATCAAAATTATACTGTAATTGAAATTGTATATATATAGTAAGAGCTTGAACTTTTTACTATTCAAAGATTGTAATAAATATTTGTTTGAATTCAAATTCTATGTTATTTTTTTTCCAGCAAATATTTATTTAAACTACGAAAAATAAAATAGTACATTAACAAATACATTTACACGAATATATATATGTTTATTCTCATCAAACAAAAATCATATAATTGCATATTCAACAGGTTCCAGTACTAACACTTTATTATTTTCGAATGATTTCGAAAGGTTTTGATTTTGAAAGGTTTTATGAAGGTTTCGAAGCAGTTGCTTTCGACTCCAATGTTTTTATGATCCCCTGGCATAATCCAAATGTTTAAGTCAAAACATTTTAAAGGTTTTAAAGTAGTTAACTTTGATATGTTTCAAAAGGTTTTCCACCTGTTTTAAATTTAATCCAATGTCTTCGAAAGGTTTTGAGGTACATTGATTCCGAAAGGTATAGTTTAGCTATGTTTTCGAAAGGCTAAGGTTTAAATGATTTACAGGCGGGTGTCATATGATTTAAAGTTTATGAAAAGAAAGCTTTTAAAAGGTTTAGAAAGAGTTACCTTCAATGATTTCGAAAGGCTTATTAAAGGATGTGAAGGAGTTACCTTCAATACTTCGAAGGATTTTATGAATGATTTTGAAGGAGTTACATTTTATGTTTTTGAAAGGTTGTTTGAAAGTTTTAAACAAATATTTTGAATATAAAAATTAGGCAGGTAGCCCAAGTGTTTTAAGTTATAAAGGAATTTAACTTATTTTAAGGGATAGACAATTCTTGTTGAACACCATCAACATTATTTTGAGTAATGTATATATAACATGGCAAAAATAACTTAGAGTAAAGCTAAAGATATTTTCCTTGTATATGTATGGTGACGAACTAAATCATTTTGAAAAGGTTTTCAAGAAATTTTTTGAAGACCAGTTAGCTTAGATATTGTGTAGGGCAGTTAGCTCAGATATTTTAAAGGGTAGTTAACCCAAAAGAAAAATTCGGGCAGTTAGCTCATTTTAAATTTGGACAGTCAGTCCATTTTGAGGACAGTCAGCTCAGAGGACAGTTAGTCCAAAAAGAGCAGTCAGCTCTGATATGAACAGATAGTTCATTTACTAGCATAACAGACCTTGCTAAATTTTTAAAGACAGTTAGTCCACCTCTTTTTATCTGTTGTGGGCAGATAGCTCATTATCTAGCATAAAAGAAATTGCTATCTTGGTATAACAAGTTTTAGGACAGATAGTCCAGAAAAGAGATGCTAGCTCTGATTTTAGAACATATAGTTCAGATTTTAGACAGATATTCCATCTTATTTCATGTTTAGCATAATGGATATTGCTATATTATTATTATATTCAGTTGATTAACCAGTTTGGTTGTAGAAAAGGATTTGTAAACTATATGTTTTGAAAAGAGATATTAGTGAGATGAAACTCATTCCGCTAAGCGGCTTGGTCTCACTAGTTATCAGTAAACTGAGACGTAATATAAATTAATATCATACCAGACTTTAAGTTTGACTCAAAGTTTTTGTTTTTCCTTAAACCCTCGGATGCTCAAAATTTGATTTAAGTAGGCTGAGGGTTTAAGTTTTCAGGTTTTAGTAAATTTTGGTGAATAAAGCATCCGAAGATGAGCATGTAGTTGACGGATAGCTAATTTAGGGATTCTGTTTTAAAATTATTTCCACTGTGTATTAAGACAGTTATGTCTATATTGCTTTGATCATCCAATGTGACATCTTCATATGTCGCTCTTGGCGTATTATTGTAAATTATATTTGATTAATGCTTGAGATTACGTTTGGGATTTTTGTAACTTGGATATGATTTATTTGAAATATAATCACTAAAATTATTGTTTTTGAAAATCTATGATTTTGTTCATAGTCAAGTGCTTCTAATATTATGAATACCATTAACGTTGCCATATTTTCACTAGAAATTAATATTGTAGATGATTGCATCATCCATAGCACTTACCTTTTGGCCTCCAGATGCGGGATGTTACAATGGAGGAAGTGTCCATTAAGAATTTGAATTCAAATTTTAAATTGTTAGGCCAAGCTCACTTAGTTCGACATAAACTCAAGCTCATATCTTCATCATACGACCTCTGATCCAGACAAGCTTACAAACTATTCTGATTAAAAGATGAGTCGATCGCAAAGGCGCATGTTTCATCCCCCAGTTTCACTATTTGTAAAATGACAATTTTGCCTTATATTTTTAAATTGACCAAAATCTCCATTTTAATTTATTTTATTATTTATAAAAATTCCGGGTATTATAGTTTCTCTTCTTTTTCCCATCTACACATCGATGTTGGCAAGAAAGGGATTATATATGGAGCATTTTTATATAGTTTACAATGCTAATTACATTATTTGTCTTAGCAACTATTTTTCATTTTACTAGACTTATCTCATAGTCTGCTATTGTTTACTAATTGTAAAATAAAAAACTATTTTGACTGAAAACTGTTTGCGAACGAAATCGAAAAGAATGTCGATATTTTCTTTTAGGGCGAGACTTTGACACAACATTCAACGTGTGTAAAAAAACATCTTCAAACAAAATACATATTTAACTTTAATAATCAAACATTTACCTATAATTTTCATTGTTTTTAGTTCGATGTTTTTTATAGAAACATGATTCGTTAGAAATGATAAGAAAATATTGGGTTCTAAATTAGGTGATTAAGTAGGAGAAAAATCTTTTTGGTATGAGAAAAAACCGGACGTTGCATAAAATATTATACACGGAAATAAATTTATATATGATTAGGTGAAATAATTTTTTGTTTTTATTTAATTTTCATTCATAAACTATGCTAAAATTACCAAAAATCGAAATAAGAAGTGCATTCGATATATCATTGAAATAAATGAAAAACGAATACATATTTATTTATCATTTGAAGAAAAACAACATTAAAAAAATGAAAACAGAAAGAAAAAAATATGCATGAAAGATCGATTAATGCTCTCAACTTTACAAATAACAATGTAGGTTAGTTTTTTCAAAGAGTGAGATTCGAAGTTGTGACTTTATGTTCCTCTTTTTATACAGTCTGTACATAGTAAGTTTGATATGGCATTTTAAGGTCGAATTAAAATTATTACTCTATTTCAACTGTTAATAATCATTTAACATCTCTAGCTGAGTAAAACATTCTATGTCGATGACTATATCCATAAGCGTTCATTTTTATGTTGTGCAGTGAAAACTTCGACGATGACCAATGCATCGATGTTATATTCGTCACTATATGTCTAATGGCACGTTATTTTCTATTGCACGAGCAAATTTAGCGTAAGAATATCATAAACTTCTAGTCAAATCAAAATCAGAAAAGCAACTTCAATGCAAAACAAAAAGAAAATCCTTTTCACTTAAATACTCATTCAATGATGCAATCAACCATCTCTTTAGACCAAGGACCGTGGGGTAAAACAGTATTTTCCTTCCGTTAGCCCTACCACGCCAACCCACCCAATCCAGATATTCCATCCGTCCCCGCATGTCAGTCTCAAAATTCATGTCTGGGTATCGGTTCATGGGGTGCGAATAGGAAAGTCGCAAACTGAAATAAACCAACTTACGAACATACAAAAACATTAGTTCACTCACGCGAGAAGAGCTAAAGCTCATAATGGATTACGAAAGAATCCAAAAGCCTCAGGTAAATTATGATAAAACCATTCAGTTTGTGTTTACTATTGGACGTCATGTCAGATTTGATGTAAAATTGTAATCTTCGATGCGACCTGAAGTGACATGAGCTTAAAGATTGAATTTTTTTTTTTTTTTTTTTGGTTTGATGTGTTTGTTTGCTGGGATTTTGGTAGGGAGGGGGGTTTTCGCCGAGGAAATTGAGGGAGATTTTACTTGGGATTGAAAAGAAGAGGATGGCGGAGGATGAGGAAGAAGGGATTGGAGCTGGTTTCGATCTGAGATCTGATGATAATGGCATCGAATTTAGAGGTGAGTTTCATTTTTTAATTTATTAGTTTGACCTTTGTATTTTCTGGTTCTTCATGTTATGGGTTATGATGGTGCTTTATAGCATGTGCACATGAAGTTTGTTGCTTTGCTTCAGTCAAATTGAGATGATAAACTGACTATCTACCAAATCAATATGTTCGGAATTTCGGATAATGCTATCACCTCAAACGAGCTTATATGCTGACACATATTATTGAGTACATGTAAAATGAGCTTACTTTGACAAGGTAGTAGACAGTTTTGAATTTGCACAAAGACTAAAATTTAATTTTGCATAAAAAACATAAGCTGTAATGATAATTGGGTTTCACCGACTTAACATGGAAGGTTAGATATTTGGAATGGACCATTGCTCTATCACCAAACAGTGAACTGAACGGAGTGCTTTCCTGTGAAATGCCTATGGTCCAGCTGAATAGCTAAAAATAGATGACTATAAGGGTGTTTGGCAATAACTTTTGCAAAAGTAGCTGATAAGTTTCGTCTGAAGTTTGTAGTGATTGGCAACAACTTGAGGTTTTGATTTAAAAATAGCTAATAAGTTGATAAATCATAAACAAATAATATTTGCTTATGACTTATTTTGAATTTTAAAACTAAATTTTATCTCATTTCAACTTTTTCATCCAAGAACTTATACTTTTTATCATTAGTTCAACACTATTTAAAAGTTATTATTCACAACCCTTTTTGAGATTTAGATTACGTTGTAGACAAATGGGCTGTATACATGGAAACTGCTCAAAACTGAAAGTCAAACCAAACGAAGTAAAACTGGTATTATCACGCAACAACGGGAACCAACGATATTTTTTAATTATTAAGTTAATTGCATTAATAACGTATAGAAATGCATGTTATATAAAAATTAACTTAAGTAATGCGATTGATTTATGCATTTTTTTAAAACTTAGTAGCATTTAATTTCATAGATTGAAGTCAATTTCTAGTTTTCTGTTTTGAGGCATTTTTAACATTTTGTAAAAGCATTTGATTTGTTCTGATTTTTTTTTTTTAAAGATGAAAACCTTCAATGTGTTTTAATGTTATTTAATCATTTGTATAACTCTTAATGATATGTGAATACACTTCTTCTTCTCTTCTATAGAGAAATGAGGTATAAAATATGTGTATGACAGACATTTAAGTGCATTCAAATAATTGAGGAAAACGCCAGGCATTGAGTTGTGGTACACCCAGCATGAAATAGAGTAAAAGCAGTTCACTGTATTTCACTTAACCTACAATGGAAGTACACGCTAATGCTACTCGTATAAAGAAATATGTAGACAGTATATATAGCACAAGAGAAGTAATGCAATGGGTGTTTACCATAAAGCAAACAAAAAAGGATATAATATTTAAAAACAATGTAACGATTATTATTTTTTGCCCGAGTAGGTGCAATCTTTTTTGCAGTTGATCTAGCATTCTCCATGATTTATAAATATTGATAAAATCATTCATTATGAAGTTCGCATTTATTTCAAAAATATATTTTCTATGCATATGGTGATTGGCAATGGAAACTCAAAAGCATTAGGCTATATATGTTTCAAGGGTTGTAGTGTATTTCATGATATCAATACTTTCTGCTAGAAGATGAAAGCAGGGCTTGAGATTTCGGTTTCCAGCTTGGTTTCAACTGATTGAAATTTCTAAAATTTTGTCCAATTGCGAAATTTTCGAAAATTGTGGTTCCGGTTTAGTTTTGATCATTGATCTAAATAAACATTAAACTAATTTATTTAAACCCAAACATATTGATATTTTATATGCCATTATATTAACTTAAAAATAATAGCCAATTATGTTTACTAGTCCAAATTTAAACTGTATTATTTAGGCAGCCCAATAACATTTAGCTAGCTCAAGTGCGCTCTCTTTCCCAACCCTAAGCCCCATCAACAATCATTCATATCACACTGTCTAACAAAACAAAAGAAAAACCTAGTGGTTTTTTACTCCAGCAATGAAATCAGCTAGAAGGAAAAACCAATTCAATCAAGTACCAAACGATTTCCCTTTATCTGCAGATATGTGATCATGAATTAGGTATGCCCAGTATACTGCAAATTGAAGAGGTTTGTAGAGGAGTTACGTGGAAAAGTTGTTCTTTTGAGGATGTGATGAAATGAAGGGAAGGATAAAAGAGATCAAAGAAAATTGATGAATTTTTTCTGAGAAGTAGAAACAAAGAATACTAGTGTGAGGATGGAATTTAGGTTTTTAGAAGGAGATAAAAGTTGAAAAACTACAAGAATGAGAAGAAGATCACGGTTAATGTTACTTTGATGTTTTGTTATGATATTTTTTTACCGATTTCGGACGATTGAATGAGTTTTAATTACTTATCCTAAGGTAAGAGAAACCGCCTGCACCGGTTTGATAAGAAATTGAAGCTTTGTTTTGGTACACAAAAAGTCAACTATAACGCTCACTTCTTAGGGGTAACAAATGTTGTCTCCGCGTAATTATGTATTACTAGCATTTTCAAAAGTGCACTTGCTAGTATAGTAGTACTAAAACACAAAACTGAAAATTGACCTGCAATTTTATATATTATGTTATCTAAAACACTAAAATTAAAGTTCATAAAATATAAGTTACAATCACAAATTAAATTGTAACCAGAAAAAAAAAAATCATTTTTTTAAAGTCGAAATTAATTAATCAATGAAAAATGTACATAGTTCCGAAGTTGAAATTAGTTAACAACAATGTCAAAATAATTTGTATCAAATGTGCAAACATCATTTTGATTGTAACTTAAACTTGTATTTTGCATTTGCAACTAAAATTTAGCTATCATTCGACATAAAATATGAGAGCACCATACTTTTCGTATCTTGAAAAGCACATCATAATTTATCTATCATGCAACATATAAAATGAGAACACTATATTTATTCCATATTTGGAAAACAACACATTTTTTTACTATCAATTTATAATCTTGTAATATTCGGCTTCTTTTCATTTTATTCATGATAGAGCAATGGGAGAAAATGAAGGCATAGTAATTAAAGGTGCAACAATTTATTGCAGAAGGCGATTTGAAGTTGAATAGCATCTACCTCGCTGAAT
The DNA here is from genome assembly GCA_030765085.1 of Allium cepa. Classification (NCBI taxonomy): domain Eukaryota; kingdom Viridiplantae; phylum Streptophyta; class Magnoliopsida; order Asparagales; family Amaryllidaceae; genus Allium; species Allium cepa. The sequence continues at coordinate 683,420,613 of CM060938.1, forward strand.
AAAGATTATAAACTTCTCTACAATTGTTGAAATGAAGGAAAAATGATTATAAACTTCAACAAGGTAGATGCTACTCTAACTTATGAGTGCTGAACATTTTTAATTACTTTTGAGGCTTGTGATAGCATCTAGCATGTGATGAAATGAAGAAAATAAAGATTGTTGCAAACCAATTATATCATATATGCTTAGTTTTAATTGCCTCTTGTCGGGATGAAAAGAAGATTTTTTTTCTACAATTAACAAACGACGTCTAATAAACAAACTAAAACAAACAACTTTTTTTAATAATTGTCTAGTACCCAAAAAAAAAAAAATCGGATATATTAAAAGGTCAGATTATTGGATGTGGGGATCCAATTATATGTTAGATCAGATCGAGTTTCACTTTAATCCATTGGATTTGATCGGTCATACAACCCAATGAGAAATTTTTTGTTAAAATCTACCCATAAGAAACCGATTCCATAAACTAAGGAAGTTGCAAAAAAATAAACCAAAATAGTGCATTTTTTAGTTAGACTTTTTGTGTTTCTCCATTGAAAAGAAATTTTAGTACTACATTTGGAGCATAGTTATCAAGGCGCATGCCTAGGCGACCCTAGGCGCCAAAAAGGCGCACACTGCGCGTCTTTTTTGGTGATGAGACGCCTATGCTAGTGGAGGCGCACAAAAAGTGCAAAAGGCACGTCTTTTTTCGAGGCGATGAGGCCCAATTATGCGCACCTCGAGTTGGCAGAGTTATTTTGTAGGCCAACCCCTTTCTCAACCCGAAACCCGATCTGATCTCACTTGAAATTGATTTCGACTTGGTCGATTTGTTTTAGGGTTTCAAAAAATATAAGTCGAGTCGAAAAAAAGGGTACTACGGCTGCCATCGACTTCTCCCACCGCCGCCGTCTACTGCTGTCGCCGCCGCCTACTGCTGTCGCCGCTGCTTGTATAAAAGTCGCACAAAAAAGCCCAAGGCTCAAAAAAGCCCATGGCTCAAGCCTTGCGCCTTAGCTACTATGATTTGGAGAAGCGTAGTGCTTAAAATTCAGTTGATTAGAAATGCACTGCGGTATGGACTATCAGCTTAGTACTTGCGGGTTAGGCCGACCTAAGCAGACAATACAAATAACTCTACTGCTACTAAAAGCTTTACAAATATTGAAAATAATAGTAATTTTCAATATGAAGACAAAAAAAAATGATTCTACAATCTGACTTTATAAATACACAATGAGGCAACATATAGGAACTATGATAAAACTACCAATTTTTTTGAGATTTTCGCTTGTTTATTAAATTATTTATTAATGGCTTTGAGCTAAATTTAAACAAAAAAAAAAAAAAAAAAAACTCAATATTTGTTTTCCTATAGACTTTAAAAAATACATATGACATGAGCTACAGTAATGTATGCATTGCTTGTAGTTGAGCTCTCGACTTTTAATTTATCAAAAGCAAACGTTTAAAATTCAATACAATTTGGTTCTGGATGCTAGTTTTTGTTGCTGTAGCACAATAAAGGAACTCTGGTTTTTCTATAGCTTCATCTACAGTCCTCCACATATTTCAGTCAACTTTACCATACCTTTAAACCTAAATTACAATCTGGCATCTGTAGCAAGGCTTTTTGGCAGTACTAAAGTGCAAAAAGGATGGAGTAAAAGTACTGAATTGGTAAAATGTAGGTTTAACATGCTTTTGGAAGGAGATTTTGATGGCGTAGCCTTAGAATTCGAAATGTCGACAAGTCCGAAATCTGTCCTTTGACTTGATGTCTTTACAATCATGACTTTTTTCCCACTTAAGGTTTGAAGAAATTTAGAAGAAAAGGAAATGTATGACTTAATGAATTGGAAATTAATTGAATTGAATCTATTTTTGTACTTGTAAAGAAGTAGATACCTCTGATCAGAGGAGGGAATAAAGAGTGAAATTAAAAAGTAATATTGTTTGATTTGCTTTGCAGTGTTTCACAATATATTCTCTATTTTGTTTCTACGATGATATATCCTTTGTCTCTATAGCAGAAGAAAAACTCATCATCGGTTGGTTTTGATGAACATTATGTAGAGTAAGTTTCAATAAACACCGTGTAGTTTGCACTTCATAGTGCCTTGATTGTAAAAACTTAGTGCACTAGTGATTAGTTTTGTTTGCTTTATCATTACGATGTAATGCTTCCCAATCTGCCCTCAAATAATGTCGGATACATTACATTGACTAGTTCGACTATATTGACACATCCACAAGTTCAACATCAAGTTCACTAATAGAGTATAAGTATTAAATGTCAATCCAAATTTAACCTTGTATGTGCAAGCAATATAATCCTAGGTTTGTGCCAAAAATTTGGCAGGCTCATAAAAGTTAACTCTTCATTACTTTGTCACAGAGATATTTTATAAAATTGCATACATTAGTACATCCTTTATACATAACACAAACATAAAGTGTAATTTATTATGCAAACATTAAACCCCTTAAGGCAACAAATTGCTAGCCAAGTGGTACAAAGCTAATTTCTGATCTAAAATTCATCCTCGCTTCTTAAATCTTCTTTTTCTTCATCTTCCTCCTCCTCCCCTCCTCATTCACCTCATCCTCTTCCTCCTCCTCCTCTTCGTCCCCCTCTTCTTCTTCTTCTTCCTCCTCCTCCTCTTCGTCCCCCTCTTCTTCTTCTTCCTCCTCCTCCTCCTCCTTCTCCTCATCCTCGTCCTTGCCTTCCTCCTCTTCCTCTTCTTCTTCATCCCTCTCTTCCTCCTCCTCCTCCTCCTCCTCGTTGTCGTTGTCCTCTTTTTCCTCCTCATCGTCCTCCTCGTTGTCGTCGTCCTCTTTTTCCTCCTCATCGTCCTCCTCGTCCTTGCCTTCCTCCTCTTTCTCTTCTTCCTCCTCCTCCTCCTCTTCTTCTTCCTCCTCCCCCTCTTCCTCCTCCTCCTCCTCTTCTTCGCCTTTGTCTCCTTCTCCTCCTCCTCCTATCTTTTCTTTCTTCTTCAACATCATCTAGTGCTGTTAAATTCTTGAAATTGCTGTGACATATCATTATATTAACACACTGTATAATATATTGATAAATATTGTGTAGTGTATATACAAGGTGCATTATTATGCCAACTAGCTATCAATGTAAGATAGCTTTTCTTTGTAAAATAACGGTATCCACTTCTGAACTGTTGAAAAGTGGTATTTGAAAGGATTATAATGCATACTATTTATTACCAACGGTTACCATTATCACTGTCTGAGCTACCTAGAAGTAAGGAAGCCATACTTTTATACTTGCAGAATATGAAAAATACAAGCAACTCTATGTAAATGAATTTTGCTATATGTTACAAAAAGCGATCTTAAAAAACGTAAACTTGAAAAGAACATGTTAAACGTGAAAACAATTTTTTTTCTTTCTAAAATGAAATTGTCACATCTAATGATTACCGCCGAAAAATGGTCATAACATAGCAACTACATTGCTTCTTGCCATTTTTCATAAGTATCATGCAGATGCAGGTTTTTTAAAGCCCAAAAAATTATCTGAAACTGATAAAAGAGTCAAAATTAGGTAACCTGGAGTAAAAGGAGAAACGAGAGAGAATATGGAGGAAATTATGAGAGGGAAATCAAGGTTTTAGAGGTGAAAGTAACCCAGATTTAGAAAATAAAATTGAAGAAATAGAAGATGAAGGCAAGAATCAATACCTGCTGTTTCTTCTCAATATGCTTGAATTTTTAATGGAATCAGAATTGCAATAATTGAAGGGAACCTAGCCTTTATAACATGAATAACAATTCAGTCTTCATAGGATGTGAGACTCGGTCCTACATTGTGAATTTAAAACGAATAGCAATAATTGAAGTTAGTTTTAGCATGATTTCTAAATAATAAGCTTTTTACATTCTAAATTAAAATTTACAATAGTTTGTGAAAATCAAACAAACTGTCTGGCCCAAATATTGGCCATCTCTCTTTTTCAATAAGGTTGCTCAATTGTTTACTATATTGAATCTAGACAGGGCATGGGTCCTAGCCTAGCCCTACCTAGATATGCCCTTACCGCTAAGATGGTCTATTATTCTTGTTGAACATTTATGTTAATATCAAATGTTAAATATAATTAGTTTCTGAAGTATTTTACCAAATAACTAGATTTCGTTATGGAACGCATGCCATATAGATTATAGACTACGATAGAAAGTGAGAAGAAATATAGAAACAATATTATACTTGTTAATGGCAGCAGTCATTTTTTCACACTTCGCGACCAAATGCAACATATAAATCCAAGAATTAAGTTTATGAATTAGGAACTTACTGAATGCATCACCCTACATAGTTGCAATAATAAACACCATAAATATGTGGGACCTGAAATCTTTAAGGGCCATGTAATTATGACCACTACGTAGTGCAAATAATTATGATTTTATTTTTAACAATAGGCTTCCAGTTTTCCCTCCCTGATGAATCAAAATTAGCATCACCAGCAATATAAACAAACTTGTTTTGGAAATACAATAGTGTACATTTGGTTCTCCAAGACAACATTTATTTCAGTTAACCAGAACTAAATTGATGTCCTAAGGCACTGGAATATGTGATTCTATAATCTTCAGTTTGTTACTATATTTCAGATGTTTGGAAACATGGTAGCTTTAATTAGTATTATTATTTTTAGCATCGTCGTCGTCGTCACCATCATCTATTTATCATCAGCAAACTTAGTTTGAATGCCTGATGATAGAATCAATTGTTGTATTTGTATAGGCGTGGATACTTCAGAGAGCTGCAAAGATGTAGATATAGTGAGTTCTCTACCCCTTTTTTTCATAACAATGAAACTAAATAATAATGAGTAAAATTTAAACTTTTGTTTCAGGAAGCTGGTTCTCTGGAATCTTCTGGAAGTGCTTCATCATCAGTTTTTGAGTTCCATAAAACAGCAGAGCGTATCCCACATAGATCACCAGCTTACATGCCTCCCTTTTCAAAACCAACTCCTTCAAAATGGGATGATGCCGAGAAGTGGATAGCCAGCCCAACATCAAATCGAACCACTAAAAGTGTTGTACAACAAAAGAAGTCAAGTTTAGGAGGTTATGGAAATAAAAGCTTTGGTACGAAGGTAGTTCTTGAGGTTACAGATGAAATAGATAAGAGGATTGATCCGAGTTTAGCGAAGAAAGATATTGATGTGCATGCACTTGTGGATGATAAGAATTCGTCCCTTTTTGAAAATCCATTTGCTGATTCTGCAAGTAAGTAAAATTCATTTTGAGGCATGTAACTGTAACATATCCCAATATATTATTAGTTTTTTATGTTTCAAATAAAAACCAGTGAAATTGATTTTAATCATAAGATCCTCTAGCAACCAAGTTCATTTTATTTGACAAATTTGGTTCCAAATTGCACAACTGCAGTTTTCACATGTGCTTTGCCTTAGCTTAATGAATGCCATAAATATATTCGAAGTACTAGTCATAAATGTAATCCTATAGAGTTTTTCTAAACAGCATTCAGATCTCTGTAGGAGCTAGTTTTCTGTATTGAACTAACAAAAGCATATGCATCGAACGATGTTAAATGAAAATATTTGCATGCAAAATTCTTTTAAGGTGGTAAGTGAAACTTAATTTGAATCAACTCTTGTGAATATTGGAGAATTCAATGTTGTAATTTAAAGGATTTGAAATGAATTTGATTGTGGCACTTTTAACTGTTGAGGTGCTCTTAGCATTACAAGTGCAACACTAAGTCAATCAACAATATTAGTGCACATATCATAATATGAATTTGAAACTTGTGTGCAGTTAATGGAAATAGGAACGATTCTTCTACAGCTGTTCAAAGTGTAAATGAATCGTTTCCTCCATCTATTGCAAAATCTATTACCATGAGAGATATGGGTACAGAAATGACACCAATTGCTAGTCAAGATCCTTCTCGAACAGAAACACCAAATAGATCAATGACACCTGCACGAAGTGCAACCTCCTCTCGTGCATTATCGCCCACAAGAATCGAACCAAATCATGTTGTGAATGAGTCAGATAAGTACCTTGAAAATTATGAGAAAAAAGAGCTCTCTGAAAAAGAACTAAAATTGAAGACTAAAAGGGAAATTATGGTTCTTGGGCAACAGTTGGGCAAGACGAGCATTGCTGCTTGGGCGAGCAAGCAAGAGGAAGTGAATGATGCAATTGAGTCGAAGATTTCGCATGTCCATGTAAATGAAGCACGTGCAGCAGCCTGGGAAGATGCTGAAAGCGCAAAATATTTGGCTAGGTTTACAGCTTACCCTCTATCTTAACATTTTCTTTTACATTTATATCTATATCCTTTAGTGTTTTTTTATATCTTTGAACCTCTAGACTAAGTAGCGAATGCTTTGTATATTTAATTTTTCAGGTTTAGACAGGAAGAAATCAAAATCCAGGCCTGGGAAAATCATCAAAAGGCTAAAACTGAAGCTGAAATGAAGAAGATTGAGGTAGAATTATTGCCTTTTTTTAATTGCACTTTTTTTGCTTCGATATTTTCAGGTTATTTATTACTGTATGTGCACGAATTATCTACAGACTCGTGATAACGCCCGAGGTGTTATATTCTGATTTTATTTTCAGCATGAATACAATTATTCCCTCTTAACACTTATACAAAATGAAAAATAAAAAAAATCTAGTACTATGTAAAATATATGGTCCGATGTTTTTGAAAAATTGGATTTAAATCATTATTTCTAAAGTCAAATGAGTATCTTAATATTTTATTTCAACTTGAACCGAATGATTTTTTCTTCTTGTGATTTTGATTGAGTTTTGAACTGTAATTCGAAAATCAAACTGTAATTCGAGAGATTCAATTCGATATGAGATTCAAATCGGAGGACTTTAAGATTTTCGCAAACAATGATGCATTATTAGACGTCACGTGTACATATTTCTTTCTAGGTCGAGATAGAAAATATGAGAGCTAGAGCACACGAAAAGCTTATGAATCAACTTGCAGCTGCAAGACATAAAGCTGAAGAAAAGCGTGCAGCAGCCGAAGCAAAAAGAAACAAACAGTCTACGAAAACTATGCAACAAGTAGACCGTATTAAAAAAACTGGTCGAATTCCATCTTCATCTTCGTGCTTTGGTTTCTGTTCTTAATCATTCCTCAGTACTTCGTCCGCTGGGTTCAAAATGTAAAGTAGTTGTGTTATTTAGCAATCTCATATTCATCGTATCTTATTCTAGGTATGTTTTGTTCGTAGATTTTAATTTGTGCTAAGTGAATGTAACCAGGTTGTTGTATATAGATGCCTGTACGTCCCTTTGTTCAAGAAATGATTCTTTACAGTTAAATGAAAGCATTGATATTTGTTTCCTGTCTTGTTGAACACGTGTTTGGCTGTGGTTAGTATTCTGGTAGTTAAATGGACTTTCAAGATACTTTCCTATTGTAGCACCTTTCAGTGCAGTTAGAAATGCAGTTAAATGTGCCTTAAATGCCATTGCCGTGGTTGATTCAACTTATGCGAGATGAGAAAGGAGCGTGTGTGGGATGGAGAAAAAATTAGAATGGAAAAGATTTGTTACAGGTTTATGGACAAGTTTCAAATTTGATGCATCAGACTGTCATGTAATCTATTTGCAAAGAGGGTGTGGTGTAATCTAATACATAATTTTTTTTTTCTTGAAAAATACCAATACATTAGTATTAATATTATTTCATTCTTAGAATATGTGTTTATGATGGTTTTTATTGAAGTGTATATTAGTTTTATTTTTCATTTTTACAAAAACCAACAATTTTTAGAAATTATAAATATTTAAAAAAGTTCTCAAATGTAAAAATATAAATTTTTATCATTTATTATTGAATATAATAATAGATAATTAACATAATAATTGGAAAATCTCAGCTGGCTTGTATGCAACTATTATACAAATTGAGGTAAGCCAAATAGGTTTCTCAACTCCGATTTTTATAGCTCTTATTCCATTTATGAAGTGATTTAATTACATGATATTTGAATAATATTCACAAGTGTATATCTTGGAAGGAGTATCATTCCATACGGAACTTAAACATTTATTATGCTATACGAGTATATATGCACGTCCAAATGGGCCTGCATTTAATCACAACGTGCATGCATTTATAATTGCACCTTTGGTAATAAATTTGACAGTGCTATTGTCAATATAAACTGAACCTGAAGCAACAATCGAGAAGACCAAGACAATTGAAGAACATTCATATAATAAATAACTTATAAACATTCATAATTTTATCGATCGTTTCATTTGTTTTGGTTTATTTATAACACTGGAAATGGAAATAATACTTGCACTTTTACATGCATATGCTCTTTTAGCTAATGTGGGCTGTGAGCAAAAAATAGTCTTCGTTGCCTTATGACAGGGTTGGGCCGGTTGAAAAAAAATTCATGCATACATCCAGACGCGGCGACATAGAAACAGACATATAATAGCAAACACAGAAGGAGATTTGTTCTGATGTGTGGAGGAAGTCGATGCCCATGTAGAGAAGCTCAAGCCGGAAGTTCCAGCCAAGGTAGAGGAGATGAAGAAATGTAGTGAGAAGAAGGATGAAAATGATGAGGGTGTCGTTGGAGATGTTAATTTTTTTTTGCTAGTTTGACCAAGTGAACTTTGAGGATTTGCATGTGATCCTACTTTAATCGTGTGTTTGTATGATTTCTACATGGGTTTGCATGTCCACATGTGTACCATGTACGTGATGATTATGTATCTATGTTATTGATGTGAAATTTAATTCAGTGTCTTTTTTTTTTCACTCTCTCGTCCAATGGAATAAGTCACTACAACTCAAAATATAATAAAAAACTTCTCAAAACAAATATTATGTAATTAACTTGGTGTAAGGACCCGGCTCTTCGACTTCCGAAAATCGACATCAATACGTCCACTGTATCAACTGCCGAGCAATCGAATGTCGGAAAACCGAATTCTTAGGGTTTAAGAATAAGAAAAAGGTAGTAGAAGAAGAAAATAGAACGGAAGAAGAACAACAGAAACAATATCAGAATCTCACAGTCGCAGCGGAACAACATATAATAAATAAATGAATAATCTTTAAAACAAAGAACTATATCAGTTATTATATTACATTACATTACATCATCATCAGAGTGTACAACAACAATATACAACACAACTGGACAATGGACAGTTATACAACATGTCCTTACAAGTGAATTTACAGCGGAAAGATAATATCATATACATGTAATACGTCTCGCCATCCAGCTCGCCACTTGAGCTCCAAAGCACTTCTGAATCCAGAATGACCTGATAACCTGACTCTAAACTGCCCGTGTGGAAAATTTTGGACACCCAGAGTTTAGGAAGAGAACAATAAACTCCAGGTCAGTCATGGGACTGGTGTGAGAACTTAAAACAGTTATTTATCTTTTAAAACAACAACAACAAGGGAAGTGGAAAAATATCCGCAATGCTTTTGGAAAATGAAACTATCATAAGGCCTCCCCGCACACACACGCAGAATTGGAGGAGATTTCTCCTTATGATAGTCAAAGATGCTTACTACGCAAAAACAAATCATTTTTTTTGATATTATTATTAGTGCATAGTGATGAAAGCATTTCGAAAATAGAATATAAATCTTAGCCAACATACGACCATTATCGTATGCCTACTATAGCTACCATGTTCAATAGCAGGTTACCGCCACATTCCATGGCAGGTAATACAACTAAAACCATACAAGGCTCGTATTGTTTCTTTGGATTTTTCAACAAATGGTCAGGCTAAGGAACTTCCTACTGCCACATGGGATCGCCGTTGGCGGGACGTCCCGAGAACCTAACCGGATCTCTTCCAATACAAGGCCGGGTTACCTCTGTAACTAGGTAACTACTACTCGAGTATGCCACTCACCGGTCCTTTGGGACCTTTATCCGAGGGTCCTTTATCACCAAGCAACAACCACACAGAAAAATGAGATTGGAGCAACCACATAGGTTAAGCATCAGGGCTCCATACCTGACACCACCCTTTTCCAGAAGGAAATGACATATCCTAAAGAGCGCGACCCTCATAACCTTGCCGCATATTCCTGTTTTGACCATTTCCGGAGTGTGTGGTCTGACAAAGTCTCGTCCACAAAGCCATGCTTTTTCACAAAGCCACGTTTTTTCACAAAGCCACGCTTTTTCACAAAGCCACGCTTTGATCAACAAATGATCAATAAATAATCATCACACAACAACAGTCAGCATGCCATATCACCAAATTGGGAATATATCGCTGATAACCTTCAACTACAAAACCTCTGAGCTCGTACGTCTCAGAGAAGGGTGTTAAGCTAAGAGAATAAATTCTCCGCCACCAACAGAGATGTATTTGAGAGAAATCTGTTTTATATCTCAAAATGTAATGTCAGACACGTAACCATACAAGTCTGTTCCGGGCTAGAACAGAACGAAGACACTTCAAAAGAAGCCCTTGCAATCTGGTTATTCACAATCCCGATCGAATTTCCCATCACAAAGGAAATCTCTATACCATAGCTAATGGTGCAGAGACAATCGATAGGTCATCCTATCGTTTTCACAAATACCCGGTCTTCACCACCGGTCTTCAATGCTATCCATTACGTCGTATCACTATTCGGAATGGGTAATCCGAATAACGAGCGCAATAATTTAAAAATAAGTGTGGCATTCAATTTCAAGCAAATCACAACAAATAGCCATTTAAGGGTCAATATTGATAGTCGGTTATTTAACTATCAACCAATATTCACAACATTACCCGATTTCAAATAATTTCCCAAATTATTTATTTTCAAAAATATCTTTACAAGATATAATTCCCACACTTCAACCATTTGAAAACAAATTTCAAATCAATTTCCTTAAACGGAAACACTTCCAAATATTTATCCATTTTCAATTTAAAATGGTTCATTTAAATCGATCAAATAAATCCTTACCGATTTATTTTAAACTTACGTTCCAAATCCGTAAATTTATTTCCACACTTCAAAATAAATCAATGTTTATTTTTAAACAAATTTCCCTTTCTTTTATAAATTCCATAGTGAATTTACATTTCCAAAAGATCTATGAATATACGATTTCCAAATCTATTTCTAATATTCATTTCCAATTTATCTTTAAAGGATGAAATCTCAAAACATTCACTTCATATTGGAAAACATTTCCATACTTGTTTAATAATAAGTAATTCACAAATCCATTTATTTTCAACACTTGGAAAATATTCAATATACTTAAATCCAAATTAAGTATATATTTTATTCTTTAAGAAAAACATCCTCTTAAACACATTTATTTGGGTCAAAACGAATGTTACGTAAAACATCGTTACGACAACCCAAAATCACTAGTATAGGGATTCGAAATTAAGATAGATATATAAACCCCAATACTATACAAAACTTTTCCATTCGGAAATCATTTACTATAACAACAGTGTTATAGTCCACCATTTCCTTCTATTTCTCGAAAACGTCTATTTCAACAATAAATGTTGAAATCTATGGTTTCGATACTTAATACATTTTAAAACATCTTTAAATCGTTTTAAATTCTAGTTAAAATGTCGCTTTCCCAAAACATTTCTTCAATATATTATTCACCGTCCAAAATCGTGAATATACTTCATTAACCAAATTCAATTTTTTTACATATATTATTTAAAGGATTATTCGCTGTCCAAAATCATGAATATATCTCCTTTAATAAGCTATAAAAATTAAACTTGTCAAAATAAGTCGATTTCGGATTTATAAAACAACGTTTATAAATTGTATTTATACTTTATAACAACTTCAACTTATAAAATCACTTTATTAACAAATTCTATCCATATCCCATTTACACGCCAAAATCCAATTTATAAGTTAATTACTTATAAATCTTTTATTTTACAAAAATCCATTCATTTTATAACTTCACAATTTATGAATCTACAGATTTCATTCACTTCCGAAATCCATTTATACTTCATTTTAGTACTTATAAAAACTCGTTTTATAATTCCAACTTTTTAATTTGTAAATATCAATTTTATAAATCTTTTATATATATCATTTATAATAATTCAAAAATCCCAATTTAAACCATTTTATAAATTAATCAACTACTTATTTCAAAAATCACATTTCGGTTGTATTTCACCAAAATCAAATTTTTTATAACATAAAAATTTCAACGTTTATTTATTTAAAATGAATCAATTCCAAAATTAAATTTTATTATGAATTCCCAACTTATTTTTTCAAAAATCAAATTTTATTTATTTTCGTCATCTAACGAGACCAAAAATATATTCGGCTAAAATTTAGCCTTTAACGATTTCAATCACAAAGATAATCACGCAGATTATAAATAGATCAATAAATAGATCAACACACAACATTGAAACCAATTCAAATGTTTGAGGAATCCAATTGGATCCCTCCAACCCGTTTCCCTGCATCCAAAGATGTTAGCACAATACCAATTCCGCTTCAAGACGGAATATCGCGGTATATGGGATTTATAAAATACTATCCGCTATTATGCGGCGCAATAGGGTCTCATCCGCTATATAATGAGGGAAATCAACTCCAAATACATATATAATACCAATTCCATACAAGTTGGAATTATCGCAGTATATGTTTTTAATAAATAACATCCGCTTAATATACGATGTATATGGTCTATTTCAATACAACAGATAACAATTTATCATCCAAGCATATAATAAACACAATCAAGCAATTTTAAATTTAACTATTTAAAATTTAAATCGAAACAATTCGATTGAGTGAGAAGTTCTCACCTTGAGTTTCCGATAACAGTTGTAGCGTTTTATTTCGAATAAAATTAAACGTGCGTTTAATTTTACCTGAAATTTTCACTAGCTCCAAACGACTCCAAACCAGCTCCACTGCGTAGTGCTCGACAAAATGGAGCCAACGCAATTCGTTTCGTAAATTTCCGACCTCGTATCAAAAGGTTATAGCTTTTTAAACATTACACAATTTTTTTGGCAAAGCCAGCGGGGTTAACCGGTCCCCTACCAGTTTTATTGCACATAACAATAAAAGATACAACATAAACAATGAGAAAAACAAAGATAGGAAACAACATAAGAAAAAAAAAACACAAAACAGGGATCAATCCCAGCCTTGCAGCAGATCAGAAGGAAAGGGAGTAAGGCAATTCTTCATTTGACAGTATGTACCATTCTTTACTTCACTCCATAGCTCTTCCCATGGCTTTCTCTGATTTTCAAAACAAATAACATTTCTTTCTCTCCATATGACAGTCATATATATCTTCATGCATACAACAATCAACCTTCCCGCTTCATTATGCTTCCTAACAGTAGTGTAGAAGACAACCCATACATCACCAGAGTTGACACAATGTAAGTTAATACCAGTTTTGAAACCAATTCTATGTAAAAGAAAAATAAGAGCAGGGCATTCAAAGAATATATGTTGAGTAGACTCCTCATATTGGTCATAAAACAAGCAATTCAGTGCACAACTGAAACCATATTTCCTCAGTACATCTCTAGTTAGCAAGGCTTTGGTAATTACTTTCCATAGCATAAGATTTTGTTTAGGTTGTGTATCCGTAGACCATATAATAGTGCTCCATTTAGAGGCAGGCAAAGGAGCAGTGACAGTGACATAGTTGTAAACTATTTTAATAGAATGTGGCTTATTATCCCATAGCACAATGTCATATTGTGTAGCATGGATGTAAAGAAACCTTATTTCATCCCACAGCTGCCTTAAAAATTGATTACTATTGTATGGCAGAACAATTTTACCATCTTGTGTGAAGTCAATAGCCTTAGAGTCAAAGTGAATACCAGACTGCATAATCTGATCATAGTTACACATATTTGACAAAATTAGGCCCTTACTGACCCAGGGGTCATACCAGAAACTGACAGTTGAGTTTGCCTTGACAGGAAGAAGAATCATGGGAAGGAAAACATCTCTCATTTTCAAAATATTTCTCCAAATCCAACTGCTATTTGTAGGATTGGCCATACACCAGAAATACTTATTCTTAATATTATATTGCCAAGCCCAGTCCACCCATAAACTATCTCTCTTGTTGATAAGGTCATCAATGTGTTTGCTTATTGCTGCCTTGTTCCACATCCTGACATCAATAACCCCAAGACCTCCCATTTCTTTTGAAGCTTCAAACTTAGAAAAGGAACAAGGCATCAGTTTTCTATTATGTATGTTGCCTGTCCAAAAAAATCTGTTCATAGCAGACCTGACTTGTTGCACAAGCCTGACTGGGAGTATCATTGCTCTGGCCCAGTAAACATGGGTAGAAAAAACAGTTGATTTAATTAGTACTAATCTACCACTCTGAGACAGTTGCCTATTTTCCCATGCACTCATTACAGAAGTGATTTTGTTGTAAAGTGGAAAACAATCACCTTTAGTTATTCTTTTGGAAATTAATGGTAAACCAAGATACTTCATATCAGTGTCCATAGAAGAGAACCCAATGTGTCTTTGTAATACAGTTGCGTGAGCATCACTAACTCCAGAAACCATAATAGATGATTTGCCTTGATTGATCTTAAGACCAGTCATAGTATAAAATTCTTGCAATGCCTCAGTAATTGCAATTAAGGAAGGTAACTCAGGCTTAGTAAACAACATCACGTCATCAGCAAACATGATAGATGTAATATTTTGTTTTGCACACTTAGGGTGGAATTTAATTGTTTTCTGAGTATACTTTTTTTGTAGAATAACAGTAAAGACTTCCATGACAAGCAAGAATAAATACGAAGATATAGGATCTCCTTGCCTTATTCCTTTACTACTTCTAAAGTTACCCACCGACCTACCATTAATAATAACAGAGAAAGATGGGGTGGAGATACACACATATATCTAGGAGACAAATATTTTAGGAAAACCTATCTCAGCCATAACCCTTACTATTGAAGACCAGTGAATGGAATCATAGGCCTTGGAGATATCAATTTTAATGGCTGCAGCAGTGGGGACCTTATTTACTCCATAACCTTTCAGTAATTCTTGAGCAAGAAGAAGATTGTCTAGAATACTCCTTGATGGGATAAATGCTGCCTGATTTTTTGACACCACTGAGGGTAGAACTTTGATTAAACGAGTAGCAAGAATTTTAGATATACATTTATATACAACATTACAGTAGGAGATGGGCCTGAAAGAGGAGACACTAGTTGGTGGGGTGACTTTGGGAACTAGAGCAATGTTAGTACAATTAACTTCACCTAACATCTTACATTTGTTGAAAAAGTTGTGTATGGCTCTACAGAACTCACTACCCAAAACACTCCAAGTGGAAATAAATAAAATCACATTTAAACCATCCGGACCACCAGATGATTGCTGATTCATTGTGAAGAGAGCAGTTTTAATCTCCTGATCAGTGACAGGGGTAATAAGCAATGCAGCTTCCAGGTCTGAAATACAGGGAAGTGGAATAGAAGATATGTGATCAAGATCAGGAATAAAACCTTCTGAATTACCAAGCATATTTGAGAAGTAGTCAGTAAAAGCCTCATCAACAGTTTCAGCAGCTGAATGTAAGGTACCATGTTCATCAAAAATGCTATGAATATAAAATTAATTTAATTTACATTTCTTTTTATATTTTTATAACCTATAGGATCTGGACCGTTAGATTTGCTTCCTCCACATCAGGCCGTCGCATGCATTCTTCTCCATCTCCAGGCTAATGTCGCGTTCCTTTAACCCATAGCCGCCCATTAGGGTTTCATTTCGCTCCTCCATCAACCAACTTGAACACGATCAACAACTTCCACCCCAAAGCCTTCGCCACCCTCTACCATCGGCTGCAAACGCGTGCGCAAACGCGTGACATTCTCGGCCAAGATCTGGCCTCTACGATGCACCATTGACGATAATCTCCGTATGGATTGAAAGGCATCGCGAAGCTCTACGATATGTTAGTTGAAAGTAGTTGCTAATTGTTTGTAGATTGGGAGAGATTAAGGAAGAAAGTTTCGAGCTTCCATGGCCATTGAAAATTAGGGCCGGCTGAAGAAAGAATGAGGGTTTGGTTTGCAAAAGTGAAAATAGAGGGCCTTATATAGAAAATTCTCAAAACACTATTCATCCGAAATTTTCCGAACTCCAAACCTCGCGCGGTGACTGGCGCTTCTAGGATTTACCCCACGTTCCGGATACAATGGAATATATTTCGGAAGCTAATTCGATCATCTGTGCGAGTTACGACAATAAACGATCACATTTAAATTAAATCGATTAAACCAAATTTCTATGCATTTTGGCTTGCCCCGGACAAACCGTAAATCCAATTGACACGAAATTTGAGACCATACAATAATATAACATTACGGATCCGATGAAACTAGTTTCGTCGGAATCCGAGACTGTTTGAAAAATGGCTATTTTCACCAGTCAATTAAATATTAAAATATTCAATTTTCACAAATTAACTTTTAATTTAATTTTAAAAGTTCACAAACATTGTTATAACTCCAATGCAATTTAATATAACTTTATAAATCATTTTTAATCACATTAAACCCAATTTCCAATTATTTACGCAATTTCAAATATTAAATTATCGATTTCATTATCCAATTAAATCTAAATATTCGAAAAAAATAAATTATTCAACTTATAAATTTTACTTGTTGATATTTAAAATCAATTAAATATCTGAATTTCAAATGACAGAAATTCTGGGTCGTTACACTTGGTACCCAACTCATCTACACTCAAAACAAAAGTCGAATTACACTAAGTTGTGGCAGATACACAAAACAAATTTGAGCTAAGTTGCTCAAACCAGTTACTCCACTTTACCAATTCAAGAGTGATCCACCAACTTGTTAAAAAAAAAAATCAACTTATCATCCACAACATCCTTTATTCAAATATTGTGAATCCAACAGATTAAGAGGAATATAATGGCAACCTAATATGCATTATAAAAAGAAAGAAGAAATAGTGGATATAATAGTTCTTTAAAGCACTTGTTTTTTCTAGATCTGTTAGTGTATAGTGAAATTGTGCAACGAAAGCCCAGTTAATGAGAATAATGCACATTTGATGAAAATTATGCTCAATCAATGAAGTTTTAAAAAAATTCGCTAACTTAAAACTCACTTTCGACAAAACATGCATAATGTGTTTTTTAACTTATGTTAATGTTCTTCACCTAATTACAACTTTAACCAAATCCTAGAATAATGTA
This sequence comes from Allium cepa, assembly GCA_030765085.1. Taxonomy (NCBI): domain Eukaryota; kingdom Viridiplantae; phylum Streptophyta; class Magnoliopsida; order Asparagales; family Amaryllidaceae; genus Allium; species Allium cepa. The sequence goes on from CM060938.1 coordinate 683,437,889, forward strand.
TGAAAAACAGATTAGCCCAAAATATTACAATAGGTTTCAACAAACAATTAATGATTATAGATGTATTGATCAATGCAATAGGCTTACTCTAACCTTATTGTTATTGCCTTCCGGCATTGCTTATCACATATTATATGTATTGGGGCCTATGATTGAACCATGCTACATAATATTAATTAATTAATTAAAGCTATTATACTGATTTATGCAAAGATATCTCAAATCTTTTTTTATAGTGGACGATTAAGATTTTGCAACCAACCAAAGCTTATCACACAATAAAATACCCGATTCTAATGCTCCTTATACCAAATAAAATTATCCTATATAAACAGTGTAACTCACAGTTTAAGTGTCAAGTGTTTACTACCTTTATTCTTAGTTCCATGATTATTTCAGCGCTAGAAATATATTCACTTTCCATGCGATAAAAGCACATGACCAAACTCATAAAAACTTAGTAAAAATAATAATAACGCTGAAGATGCTCTAAAAGATAAATAAAAAGGTATACAATTCAATAGAAACCTTCGAAACAACATTCATATTCATGTGCTAAGAGCTTAAAGTCTTCCTGAACATAATTATTGATTACAAACTAATAATGAACACATCACAGATAGTATGGACCACCCTTCCTTCATAGCATAATTGAATTTTTACCTGGAAGTATTCATACTAACTAAATATGGATATTCATACACACACACGCACACGCACACACACACATACACACACACCCCTCCCAATATATAATGGATCTAACAACACTCCCAAAGAAAAGGCTTATCCATTCGAAATTCAATACAGTCCCAAGAATTGGAGCAACTAAAACTACCTTCGAGTTCAAGCAAGAGATAAGGCAAATCAAAGACAACTTCCTCGTTTTCATCGTCCATAACATCTTTGCATTTCTCCTGCACTGAAAAATTCAATGCAGCTGCTTTAGCTGTAGCAGCCTATATATCTTTAAGGAATGTAGAAGCAGGCTCGGGCAAATAATGATGGATTAAAAAAAAATCAAAATATCATTAAATAAAATTAAAATGGTTACCCTAGTCAAATACGAATTTACAACAGTGTGAATTGCAAACATTTATTTATTTATTTATACTATGCATTCTAAATGCAAATGATAAGTTATATTAGAAAATACAGATTACATCAACTCTTACCAAGAACATATATAAGAATTTGACAACTATTAAATTTAGTCATGTGCATAGAAAATACTACCAAAGATTAAGATGCATTTTAAAATTTTACATAGTAAAAGTTCTCCAAAAATTAGCTAGGCATCTCCATAGGTAAAAGGAAGTAAATAGTGTTTCTGTTACTACTTGCAAGCCTCTTTGCATAAAAAGATAATAATGGTCGATTAATGAGGGATTTAATGCATGGTAGTTTATCTGAAATTTATAAAGCAAAGATAAAAAGCAAACTAACAAATTCAAAAAATCAGGAAGATGTCAGAAAACATGATACATGTTTAGAATTCTCATGCATTTCACATTTATCACAAGGACAGATCTAAAACAACACAACTCATCAGATCTTAAATGACCCACATCATCTTCTTCGCTGATTATATTATTTTTAATAATCCCACCATCAATAATCAAAGCTTCATCAAATATTTTCCTTATAACATGTAATAATTGCACAATTTTCCCATTCAAATTCATTTATACAAACAAAATATAAGTCACCAAATAAATAATTGCTTTCTTAGTACTTCAAAACTTGTATTAACGTGACTTTTATCATTATTTGCTTCGTTTATCACTATTTTTTTAATTTCTATTGGATAGGATCTCATTTGATAAGAATATATCTTTAATGGAAATAGTTTGTTGAAAATCTTATTAGTTTGCACACAAACATGGATTTATAAATGAAGATAAAATTTATAAAAACAGACTTTGGGTACTCTAATGACCGCGATAACGATGACGACAATGACAACCGCAATAATAATAGCCTAGCCTATTCTCCTATATCTCCGAGTTACAACCCAATTTCTCCGAGCTACCGCTATAATTCTTCATGCAGTAACCCAACTTCTCCATGCTACATCCCAACGTCATTAAGCTACTGCCCAACTTCACTAACCCACAGTCTGACCTTGTCAAGCTATAGCCCAACATCTTCGATTTATAGCCCCATTGCTCAGTCTATGGTCTTACATCACCTGCTTACAGTCCCACTTCACAAAGTCCTACCTCACTGTCATATAGTCCAACTTTTCCTTGGTATAGCCCTACTTCTCCAAGTTGTAGTTCGACTTCTCGAAACTACATCCCATCATCTCATGTGTATAGTTTGATTTCATATGCATACATCCAAACTTTACTGAACTATAGTCCTAATTCGCACAGTTACAGTTCAACTACTACAGTTAGAGAATATACTTCTCATGTTTACTTTCCGAGCAGTCGTGGACTATCATGTCCTTATAGTGGAAGCTCCCAAGATTTTACCAATAGTGTCATTTACACTAACTTGTTCTAGTATTATTCTTAGCGCGACCGTAACTTGACTATTTATATCCACTGTAGCGCACCTCTAATCAATCCGATTATAGTAAATTATGCTTGTTTGGATTTTGGTGGTCAGTCTTACTACTACATTAAGTATATGTATATTCGTCTAATAGTAGATATATATACACACACACATATGTATGTATGCATGTATATGTATATGTTTTTTGTACTATAAGCAAAAAAATAATAAAAATTCGATGATATGCTAATATACCTTATAACTCTATCATTTCAATTCAAATGTATATGGTATAAGTTGATTAACATACCAACTTTTATTGGAAAGTAAAGCAATATGTAAAGATTAATTTAGAAAATGCCCAAAGCTATTAATAATTATCAAGAGACTGGGTTCGTTGGTACATATCACTTTCACCTTTTTTATATATTACAACATTTAAAAAATAGTTTGTGAAATTTAATTGTGACATGGATGAAGATTACCAAACCATAATAGATTCTGTGAATATCTGTACCTAATAAGTCTGACATTCACAATTTTTTCCCATGTCAATCTACAAACCTAAGTTCATGCATTTGCATATTTATCCATGCTGGTAGTAATCAGTTGGTAGAACATTATATGTCAGCCGGCTAAATACCCTCTCAATGCAAGGATGCCTTGCTAATGTGGTGAAAAGCTAATACCTTACTAATGCAAGGTTACCTTGCTAATGCTGGTAGTAATCACTTACTGGGTCGATACTGATTGAGTTGATACTGATATTCATTAATTTCATTTCCATTTTTTTGGATTCTGATTGAGTTGATAACGATACTAATGAAAGTGAAGTGTTAAGAGATTGAAAATTTGAAACTATTGTTGATACTATAATTTTGTGAAATTTCTTAAACTTCATTATCAACCTTAGCTATTCTATTTTTGAAGTAATCAAACTGAACATAATCAGTTACATTAACTATTTTCAGTTTCTTTAGTAAAGAAAGTAGTAAAACAAAACAATAAATGGCGAACTGTACTTGTGAATCACTAAGGAATCTGATAATTACTCAATATCTGAAGTAAGTAATAAAAATCAGCGAATAGTTACATGAGATTCAAGTCTGATGGATATCAGACTATGATGAATATCATATACTACTCAACACCCTAAGCAAATCGTGCATAATCGTAAATCGCCGTTGCTGATTCTAATCGATAATCGCACTGATCAAAATTTTAAGCAATTAGTGAAAATCAGCAAATTATTACCCGAGTCTGAAGTCTGATGGATATTGGTTGATGATGCTTGAGCTTAGCTCTTTACGTGGTGGTCAATAATCATTATTAGAGGTGAGAGAGCCGATTTAGGGTTTTTATTTTTCCTATAGGATGCTGAATAATTAAAAGAGATATGGTATCAGTACTATATTTAGATGAATTTGTAAAAGCAGAAAGTAGAAGAGATGCCAATCAAAATCGTAAGAAATTATTAAAAATCAGCGATAGTTGCCATTAGACGTTAGGGAGCGGATTTTCCCCCATAGAAGCAAGTGGGAACATCGTGTAGAAACAGAATGTAAAATAAAAGGGTATTTTGGGTATTCCAGAAAGATGCGATTGAATCCTTATTCAATGAATTATCATTATTAATAGGAAAGATAAAGATAAGAATCAAATATGAAATTAGAGACGAAATATATTCGTGTTTATAAGAGAAAGCTGTGGTAAAAAGAATTATTCCTAAGCAAACTTCATATATCTATGTTTAAATATGCCTTGGCTTTTTCATAATGTTGAAAACCTGCAAAATGAGCATTGTAAAAAAACTTCACAAATCTTTTTACACATAGCGGTCTTGACAATTTGCAAATATACAAATTGAATATTTGTTCGTTTTTTCTAATTTGACTTCTTGTAGGCTATTAATTAGCACACAATCTTATTATATAATGGATGCTTTATAATATACTCACATACAACTAAATATTTTATATTTCTACTTGGTGGAGCTGAAAACAGTTCAGTTTTCCAATGTGATTCAAAATCAATTCATATTATGTTTTGAGATTTTGAGCGTAAGAATGAATGTCTTTTATGTTGGATGTATAACATTGTTTTGTAGATGTTTGACCTCAAATAATTTTACTATTATTTTCAAAATAAAAGTGAAAAGAGTTGTATAGAAAAATCATAGTACAATAGTTTTGAGAGGAAATTCTTTGTCTGCTAGAAATAAGGTGTCAGATACTGAAAGGCGGAAATAAATTTAATGTGGGAAGAGAGGAAAATCATGAATAAAGTATTTGGAGAAATGTTGATAAAGTAAATAAATTTGTTGGTGATGAGAAAGCCAAATTATCCATTAAATTTGAGCGGATTTGGTGAATATTATGGGATAGAAAAATAATTTCCACTATAAATATGTATAAAAAGGCATCAAGAGAAAATGAACTAAAAATAAACTCAAGATACATGTTTAGGAAATTATCAATATTAAAAACCCGTTTCCAGAAATTTCAACCCAATTGATTAATAAAAATAGTTGTAAATAACAACTTCACATAGAATACTTTGATAAATCTAAAAAAATAAAGGGAAGGATCAAATTTAGTTATTACCATAAGTTTATCAATCATTTGCATCTTATAAAGGACACGGACTCTTCATTGATAATTGTGGAGATCCTAGCTAATTGATGATTATTTTTTCTCCATAGATGGAACTATCTGAAATTAAGATCAATAGAAATGGAAATAAGATATAATATGGATCTAAATGAAACCGAGGAATACAGTGCATGAAGATATTTGTTAAAGGATTAAAATTATAGTATTATACACATTCCTTAATCATGAATGACTTATTTTGATAGCCATATGATATCTAATGACACGATGCATGACTTGCTTCAAGATCCAAATTGAGATCTATTTATAAATCTTCACTAAGTTATACATTTTACACACATGCGCACCCATATTATGTCATTTGTATTTGTTAAAAAAAAGCTGGGTCTTATTTGGGTAATAAATTAATAAATATAATGCATTCACAAATTGAGCTCTCCTTTCTCACTCTTTCAGTTTCACTCCTTAACTTTTCTGACCTACCAATTGCACTATCTTGTCTCTTTTCTTTCCTTTAGAAATTGATTTCTCACCATTACTGCTAATCAATTATTTCTCATGACTCCAGATATGTAATGTTTCATTTTGTAAAAAACATCTGTATCATTGTTTCTTATTATAGCTCACCTACTATACTGCTATAAGATATTTTCTTCAATACATAGCTATGCATGTACATTTAGACGCATTAATTAAATACCCAATTTTTCTATATTTGACGATTTGCTACTATGTGGTCTTCCACTCTTGAAATTTGAAACAAAGTAGCCAAACTAGAATTATTTTGCAGTATACTTGAAGAATTGAAGTAAACATTATACCAATTCAATTTTTATGTAAACTTGTGATGCATTTTTGAACTACTGAATTGCAAGATCGAATAACATGCATTTAGCCATAATTAGCAGAGTATGCAGAAAATTTACCTTGCCTTCCATCACCACTACAAATGAGTCGGTAATACCCAGGTAAATGCTGATTACGCCATTTCTGAGAAGCTTTGAACATCAATCAGTCACAAATGGTAAGAAACAAATATTAGTTGATGATAAATTTGAAGACACTAATAGAGAAGTTGTGGAATCGATCTAGGTTATCAGATGAAATGCGCGAGGAAGAGAGGGAAAAGGGATAATAGAGAAGTTTGGATTCGATAACAAAATAGCTTTTGATTTAGGGTTTTATGAGCGCGAAGGGTATTTTTGGTAATTCAAAAAGACACAGACGAAATTAGTTCGTGGAATTCTCATTATTAGTAGAGTGTGTGTGTGTGTGTATATTCTAAAAATGATAGTATAATGTTAAATTTATTTGCTATACTTATTACTAAATTAATTCCCATCTTATTTAACAAAATAAAATAATGTTAACAATGTTTTGAAATTCAAATAATAAGATTAGGTTCAGCTTGTAAATTTTTATATTTGAGACCCTTATGAAGCTTGCATTGAAGAATAATCGGCGGACAATTTTCAAATATTACTTCACTTTCTACATATATTACAAAGTTTCAAAACAACTGTCAGCTTATATGGCTTGTCGATATTGAATTAGGAAGAAATATAAGTAGCAATGATACATATTGTACTACAGAGAAAGAATCATTGATAACATGGAGTGGAAAAATTTAGCACTTATTTTTACACAAACAAAGCTCTTAAAACTGGCCATATATTATTGTTTAAACATTAAGGTAATTCACTAAGTTTCACAAAATTTTAACATACAAACCCATGTAAGTGAAGTGTGCATGATATGTGCTTGATTCCAACAACAGTTGCATGCAGTATGGACATTAAATGGTTAATATTCCAACTAAAAAATTCATAAATTCGTATTTAAGCAAATAATACTAAGTCTTTTTTTTTCTGCCATTTTCTGATATGTATAACATATCATAAAACTTATGAACAACCAATATTGGTTCTCTAAAAGTAGAAAAGTTACATTCATAATTCGTGTTCATGTCATAACTGATAACTGACATTGATAACTGATAGTTATGTGTAAATGTTTCAGGTAGTAAAATAAGTAACAACTGCAACAACCTTGTCCATTGATAACTGATAACTGACAGCAATGAATATTAACACATAACTGGCAATAATGAACAGAATCACTGTTGTGCATATTCAGAACAACATATTCATTTATTTAAAAAAGATAGTCGCGGCCAGTTGCATATGTATATGTCGTAATTGGAAATCCAAAGGTAAGAGCTTAAAATTTTGACAATTTAAAACTGACATTAGGAACTACCTCAGCTTGATATTGTCAATTTCTTTGAATTATTAGAGGTTTGAATACAAATATTAGAGCTCAAAAAGACACATTTTCTAATGGACATTCCTTCTCCAGTTGTTACACTGGAAGTGAATATAAATAGAAATAACAATTAGAGGTTTCATTATTCATTTACATAATACATTTTTTACTTGGTAATTACAAAAGCCCAAAATTTAAATACACATTATTGCAATTTTGGATTGGATGTTACGGATCAAAGTTTATTTTTTGTCATCTATAAACACCATTCAAAATATATTTGCAATTAACTTTCGTATGTATATAAGGTACCTATAAGCTTCATTAAGAGAAATTAATGCATAGGATTAGATTATGGAATAATCAATCTATCATTGTGGGTGCATGGACTGAATTGTTGCAAAAACTTTTTATTTTGCTACTCACCATATGGTTATTTCATAAAAAATAATTTTGATTTTTGTTTTGAAAATTGTTTAAATAATTTTAGTCCTATTTTCATTTTAGCAAAATATAGGGTATAAAAAAATGTTGAAACCTGATAAATATTAAAACCGAGCCTTCGAATGGGTTTCAAGTCAGCCTTCTATCACCTTTTGTTGATCTGTATTTTTGCATTGTAATTTCCTGCTTTGATGATAATGGCCTTGCTCGTACCTGCATTGAATTTATGAAGAGAGATAATGATCAAACGTGCTCTATGAAAAATAATAAATTCCCAAAATCAAAACCTTGTCCATCACTGCTGAAAGAAACTCAGGCATGAGTTTAATCTTTTCATTTACAATTGGTATTACTCATGAATTAATGTCATGCTAAATGATTTTAACGGTTTTATTTCCCATGGATGAATAGTTTACCTTTTTCCCTCTGTAAAAGAACTCGCACCATCTCCCATTATATGCACGCAATTCCATTTAGGTAATCTTGGACATATACATGCCATCATCAATGAGATGCTTCGTCTCTTTCCTATTATAAAGGGTATACACTTTATTAGAAAAGCTGAATGGTAACAACATAGAGATTAGATCATCAATATTAGTTTAGAATGAATAGTTAATAATATTATAATATCGGTAAATTAAAAAGAAGAACTGAATGATTTAAAATGACTATCTACAGGGTGTAAGTGCTCATATTTGATTACACAGTATAAGATAAATCAATTAAGGGTAATTTGCAGCCTGATGAAGCACTTAACTCAACCATGCTTATTGTTTTCATGTTCAAATTAAAGCTGACAGTAAGACCATAAGCGGCTCATTTGAATTAAGTTAATAATAATATGATTATATCATTTCTTTATCAATTTTGAGCCTCATTTTTGAACTGAGGCAACTGCTTAAGAGTTAGATTGTGCAAATAAATAAGACTGAAATTATTGACATTTTGCATGATCTACCAATTATCATTGTTCAAATATCAGTCAACTGTATAATCTTATTGTGCTACTATTCAAATCAAATAGCCTTAAATAAGTACAGATCGATAAGAGGAAAACGTACATAAATTGTGATTAATAAGTGACTAAAGCCCATACATTAATATTTTTAGTCTCCCTAGAATTTTAATCAGCAGTTATATTTAGGAGTCTCATAATTCACGACAGTTCAATTAATTCATTTTTCATTTATTTCAAATTCGATGTAGATGACATGTTAACAAAGACTTACATGATTTATCAGTATTGTCAATTCTTCAAAATGCAAAATGATCGATATAGTACATAGGCATATATGATACACATATGCTTACCGAAAATGAAAGAGAATGATAAAATTCAAAAAAAGGAAGAAAAAACTCAACAATGTTAATAGATTGAATAGTTTATATATTAAAGAGGGAAAGAAGTATTATTTATTTGCTAAAAATAAGAATAAAATCTACAACTATGGACATTAAACTAAATGATTTAATCAGTAAACAAAAAGGCCTTAAATTAATAAAATATAAATTCACCCATTTTTTGCGACTATTTTTTTAGCAAGATAAAATGTGTGTGGAAGGTTGAGAATGAAAGTGAGTGCAGTGGTGGTTCTTTTATAGTTTCTAGCGTTCTTTAAATTTTGATTATATTGGGAAACAATATCAAAGTATTACACTTGAGCATATAAATTTAAACTACTTAAGCACTTCAAACATTTTTCAAAGCTGGAAAATTTTAAACAGTAAAGTATTCATCAATGATCATTTAGTTTAGCGAAACCTCGGCAGGTTTAAAATTATTATTTAATTTTAATTAAAGTAACAAATTCAAAGCAAACATATTAAGCTATCAAACTGTAACATTCCCATTTTTAAATTAAATTGAAATTAGAGATAAATTAAATTTTTGGAATTTAATTTTGATTTAAGCTGGTGTTTTCCAAAAATTTAATAAATATTTATTTGTTTATTTATGAAAATGAATGTGAATATGATTTTTAAATAGAATTTTAATTGGAAATTCTGAAATAAATATTTTGAATAATATTTTAATTTCAAATTCAATTGTGAATTTATTTGGAGATTTGAATATATATATATATATATATATATATATATATAAAGATTGATAATTGGATTGATTTATATATATAAAGATTGTAAATAAATGTTTTTATCTTTAAAATAAATAAGGATTTATGATTGGAATTAAAAATTGAATATTTTGTAAATAGATCATAATTTGAGATTTGAATTTGAATTCAATAAAACTTGTATTTACTTGAGAAATTTCTTTCTTAGTAATGTATATTTTAATCACTTTAATATTTTAATCACTTGAAATTTAATTAGACTAAAGAAATTATATTTGAAATAAGTTTAATATCTTAAGTTTTAAAAAAAATATTACATAAATTATTTTAACATAAGGATATAAATTCATAATTTAAATTAAAACATGATTTGTAAATAAAATAAAATAAATGGATTTAAATACAAAATTTTACGAATATAAATTATATGACATATGTTAACAAGTGTTAAAAAGATAAATGTTCAAGTGTAAATGAATAAATAAGATTTGATAAAAAGGTCTATATGCCTTTCTTTTAAATTTATACATATAAAAGATGTATGAGTATAAATTGTGTTGTAGATATAAAATAAACATAGGTTTAAACCATAATTTCCAAATTTAATTAAAGTAAGGGTTTAAACACAAATTTTAAATAAATTTGAGAAAAGGATTTAGACATAAAAATACATATATAGGACAAATGTAAAACAAGTAATAATATAGATGAACAAGTGTTAATTAAATGAACAAGTGGCAATGTTATCTTTTCTTTTGAAAATTTAATTTTACAAAACATGAATTAAGGAAAATAATGAGATGTATCATTTTTAAAACTGAAAAAAAAACTTGAGAAATCAAATCCTGGATATTTCCAGACTCCTCTTTTCTTTTTCTCTCATTTTCATCTTTTCTGTTCTTAACTGAAAACTAAAAATCTGAGAAATCCATATTCAAAACATCTCAAAATTCTTTGAACTGGAAAACAGAAGCACCTCAAATTCAAAACAATAACAATCTGATCAAGTTTTGAATCTGGAGATCAAAGTCTTCAACCTGGAGTTAAAATCAGAGGAGATCAAAACAAGGATCATACCTGAACTTTCACAAGCTTTCAATCTGGAAAATATAAAATACAGAGGAACAATGATTTTTGATAAACTCAAATGCATTCAACTTAGTATCAAATCTAAGAAATTCATAAGAATCAGATTCAAGCAAGATGATCTCAAACAAAGCAGGTTTAAGTTACAATGCACACCAGGTTCAAAACTGCTTCAATGTCTCTGTTTCAAACATAACCAAGGTGAGCAAATTTCTAATTTAGAACCTTATTTCTTTTCTAAGCCCGATCCTTTTGATTTATATGCCTGAGATGATGATGTTTTTTGGGAATATTTTTGGTCAGATGAAAACATATTGTATGTATGTAAAGATATAGGCATGTAATATTTGAGTACAGGTATAAATATACCTGTAACCCTCTGATAAAACATGCAGGTTTACACAAATTTAAAATTTTAATTTCCTTTCTTTCAATCCTTTATAGGATTTGATCACTAAATAAAGTATGCAAAGCATTACCCAGAATTCATTTTAAAGGAAAAACTCAAGTAATGATATTAAGCAATTATAATATTACAGTAAAATCAATTTTTGTCAGAAATTCAAACAACTTAAATTTACGTTTTGATTCCAGAATCTGATTGGTGTTTGTAAATGTTGAATTTTAATAATAAAATTTTGATTTTAAGTTTTGAATTGAAGTGGAATTTTGGGTTTGAACTGAAAACACAAAATGGTCGAATTTCGTCGAAAGGCGTGGTCGAAATCTTCGTGTTTTGGTCAGAAGGGGGTTTGAGTATCAATGATTGTCAGAAAAATGTTAAGTGAATTTATAATTACCATGGCAACGATAGGATGGTGATTTAAGGTTTAACACCTAACTTGGTTGATCTGGTTTCGTGAAGCTCGTTTGCCGTTGTGGGTGAAGAAGAGCCTATCGGTAGTGGGGGAATTGGAAGAGGAGTTTCTAGCGTAGCTTCGGACGAGAGCACGTGGGTTCAGGTGGAGTGGTTAGTCGGCAACGGTGATTTTTCTGATCTCGTACGTTTTCCAGTTTAGTACGATAGGGCATTTTAGTGTTTGCTTTCGTGTTTGCTGATTTGCTTCGCTGAGGTGTTGGTTGAGGTAGTGGGTGAGTTGCCGAAGGTCAGAAGGTTGAACGGCGGTGAGATTTCCGGTCGTGCACATGCACAGTTCGTATTTGTGTACCTGGGTTGAAGCTGCATTGGGGAAGATAAGGTGGAACTCGGGGGCGACTCGTGGGGTTTCTTGAATTTGCTCGAAGCAAGCAACGTCTTGTATGACTCGAAGAATGGCTCGAGTGAGCTACAGGTTTGACCCGAAGCAGCATAAGGAAAACGGTAATTAGGGTTTTAAAAAGGTTTTAAAAACTTGTAAATCAAATTGGTCTAAAGTTTTTATATAAAATTACTTGATGTTTTAATAAAAGTTTTCTTAAACATTTTGATTTAAGGAGTTTTGAAGTTGATAACTTTAAACTTGGATTAAGAAACTTTAAAGTGATTTTAAAACTTGAGTTATGAATCTAATTTTAATGTTTATATAAAAAGACAAGTTTTAAAATTCAAATTGAAGATTGTTTTCTATTAATGGATAAATATGTAAGCTATTTAAAATTATGTTTGATAACTTTAAATTTTAAAGATAAATGATTATTTTTATTAAAGCTTAATTAATGATTTAACTAAGATAAATTTCGAGATAAATGGGTAATTATGTTAATGAGGATATTAACAAGATAATGTTTTATCTTAAATTAAGGTTTTAATATCTTAATTTTGGTTAAGTAAATTTAAAGAAATTTAATTTAATTTATTAGTTTAATTATAAAGGTTTGATTAAGAAATTAATTAAGAAAAAATGATTTACTTGATTGGTAAATGGTTAAGGATTATTTAATTTAAGATTAATTAAGTTGTAATCGAAAGATCATTAACTAGATTATTAATTAATGATTAGGGATTCATTTATCAAGTAATTAAGTGTAATTAAAATTAATTTAAAATCAAGTGGTTAAGATTAATTAATTAAGTAATTAGTGAGTAATTAATTAAGTAATTAAAGGTTACCTAACAAATAATTAAGAAGTCCTTAACTTGTAATTAAGTTTTATTAATTAATAATTAAGGTTTTATTAGTTAATAATTAAGAATAATTAATCCGTAATTAAGGATTAATTTCGAAGTTGTTAAGTGGTAATTAATTGAGTAATCAATGGTGATTAAGGATAACCAAATAGTGATTAAGGACTGATTAAATTGAGATTTTTTATTAATTGTTGAAGAACAATTAATTAATTAAAGATTAATTAATTAATAATGAGGTTAATTAAGAAGTGATTAATTAATTAAATGATTGTGGTTTATTAATTAATGGTTGGTTAAGCAAGGTAAGTTGGTTCATTCTTAAGTAATTAATTTAATTTGAATTAATTAAATTAATTAAAATTTGAATTAGAAAATATGCTTGCTTATGAATGATTGTATTGCCTTGCATTGATTGTAATCTCTAGACTGTAATTTTCTGGATGTGAAATGTGCTGTGTATTGATCTGTGATATCTGTGATATGTTTTCAGTATAAATACCCTTGGCCGTAAAACGGCATTTGAAATTCGATGCGACAGGGAGTCGGATTTCAGTTGGTTATCCGAAACCCACATCGAATCATATTAGTGAATCTTTGTTATTGATAAATTTATTTTATCTATGAACCTGTGAATGAAGATAAGCGTTATAGCTTATACCGCTTATCGATATTGCTGCGTTTTAATATGTGATGTGATGATTGTTGTTGCACTATGGTGTGTAAAACCCCTGGACTACACTATACACACACAAATATGGATTTTACGTGGAAATTGGTTAAGTCACAGACTTTTGAAAATAATATTAAAATTTGATTTTTTAAAATCCAAATGTTTTAGATAGGGATTGGGCTTAAAGTGAAAAGCTTTTGAAAAAGAATCTCAAAGATGAAAGTTATTTTGAATAACTTGATTTAGTTTTAAAGTTTGATTTAAAATTTGAATTCAAAATTCAAAATTTATTTTATGTTGAGAATTTATGATGTAAAATGTTATAAAAACTATAAATGTGTTTATACGGGTTTTTAAACCATTTCAAAAATATGGTTTTGAGAATTTGAATTTAACCTAAGTTTACATTTGAAAGGCCTTAACTCGTATAATTATAATCGATTTTCCGAAACGAAAATGAGTGATTTCAAATAATAATAGTTTTTATATAAGAAATGAATTTCCCAATTATGATGGAAAGATTTCATGTTTGGAATGGAATGTTTTGGAAGCCATAATTGAATTTTGTGAAAAATAGTTAAACCCTATTTTGAAATTGAAGAGGATTTTAAATGATGTATCTTTTACATATAAAAGATTTGAAACGGGAATTGTTTTGAACGATATGGATGAATTTTTGAAAATTGTTTTGAAAGCTATGAAATGAGTCTTTGATTTAAAGACCAGATGAGTTAATTCAATTTGAAACGGAATTGTTTTGGAAGGCTTGAAATGAATCTTTGTTGAAGATTGGTGATCCTTGTTTTAAATTGAAAGGGTCTTAAAAGATAAATCTTTTGTTTTAAAGATTTAAGTATGGAAATAGTTTAAACCATTGAAGGTTTTTGAAATGAATCTTTTTATTTAAAAGATTACTAAATGATAATTTGTTTAACCATTTGAATGAAAAGTTTTGGTAATAAGTTGTGACTTAACTGAGATCCCATATCCATATGTTTTTAAATATTGCGCTCACTATTCGGTTTAGCCGTGAGAAGACCTTGTGTCATATAACCCATTCCGAATAGTGATACGACGTATATGGATGTCATTTGAAGACCGGTGGTGAAGACCAGATACTTTCGAAAACGAAAGGATTTCTTATCGAATGTCTCTGCATCGGCTGATCCCCGATATAGAGATTTAAGCACCCATTGTGATGGAAGTCCGGACGTGATTAGGAATTATCCGGATTTGCAAGGGCTTCTTCGGAAGTGCCTTCGGTTCTGTTTGAACCCGGAACAGACTTGTATGGATGTGTGTCTGACATTACACTTTGAGATGTAAAACCGTTTTCTATCAAATACATTTCTGTTTGGTGGCCGAGATTTATTCTCTTAGCTTAATATCCTTCTCTGAGACGTACGAGCTCAGAGGTTATGTAGTTGATGGTTACTAGTGATACATTCCCAATTTGGTAATGTGACATACGAAGTGCTGTTGATCATTTTTTGATCGAAGCATGGATTTTGTGAAAAGCGTAGCTTTGTGGACGAGACTTCATCGAGCCTCACACCCCGGAATGGTCGAAACAGGAAGAATGCAGCAAGGTTTCAGGGGTAGCGCCCCTAGAGTACGACCATTCCTTCTGGAAAAGGGTAGTATCATTGTATGGAACCCAGATACTTACTCGTGTGGACACTGTAGTATATTTATTACTGTGTGATGTTGTTGGAGGGCCCTCGGATAAAGGTCACAAAGGACCGGGGGTGGCATATCTTAGGTTTTATTCCTCGGGAAGGGGATAGCCGGCCTTGTGTTAGCAGAGAACGAAGGATGGTTCTCGGGACGTCCCTCCTGAGGCGTACCCATGTGGCAATGGGAAGTTCCTTGGCCTGACCATTTGTTGGAAATTCAATCATCCAATATGCGCCTTGTACGGTCTTAGATGTATTATCTGCCATTCACTTATGGTGGCGCCCCACTGTTTGGATGGTAGCTATAGTAGGCATAGTTCGGAATGTCTATGCCGGCTAAGATTAATATTATACTTTCGAAATGTTTTTCTACACCGTGCACTTATAATAATAATATCGAATGGTTTTCGCGTATCAAGCATTTTTTACTATCATAAGGAGAAATCTCCTCCAAGTGTGCGTTGCATTGTGTGTGTGGTGGGAGGCCTTATGGTAGTTTCATTTTCTTAAAAGCATTGCGGTTTTCAACTTAAAATTTCTTTTGTTTGTTTTAAAGATAAAAAAAATTTGTTTGCTCATACCAGTCCCATGACTGACCCGGAGTTTATTGTTCTCTTCCTAAACTATGGGTGCCCACAATTTTCCACACGGGCAGTCTAGAGTTGGGTTTTTTCAGATAATAGATATTGATTTGGTAGCTTTCAGCTTTCTCTTTGGTTTTCTTTGGAGACTCTGGATATTGAAATCTTTGAATTCGTGGACGAGACTTGTTCATCTGGGTGAAACGAGATGGGGGTTCGAGCTTGTGATTTTGGAGTTGGCTTTGGGGCATTGGATTTGAGTTGCAGTTGCTGTTTGGAGTTTTGGTCCACTGCTAGTTCATTTTGTTTTCCGTTGTAGCATTTGTCTCTGATATTTCTTGTATCATTGATCATTGTTGTGTATTGGATATTGTATTCATTGGAGTTGTATATGATATTCATTTTTTTCTTTCTTTTTCTTCCGCTGTGTTGTTTTACTTAATTGTGTTATAAGCTCCGGCGAACCAGATTCGACGTTTGGATCTGCGGCGTTTGAATACGAGTGTTGTATTCGGCGCCGATTTTCGAAGGTCGAGTCAGGATCGTTACACAAATAGTAAATTAAGGAAAAATTTCAACTAACACATCCATTTATAGGCAGTACTTAAAAAACGGTGAAACGAAAATAAAATAAAAAAATTGATAGATTTTTCTACTTCAACCATGCATTTTGTTAAATTCAACATGGGTTTTGGGTTTTTTTTATAAATTCGACGGACCATTATCACAATGACACATCCATGTATACTTGCCGCCTAAGAGCATCTAAACTACAATTATAGTTGAATTGTTACCTTTTGAAAACTTTTGCATGCTGCAACAAAACTGAATACCAGTGTTTTCAATCGATCTGGAGGATGTATGGGTAGTGCAGATTTGATCTAGGGTAACAGCGTCGATCGTCTTAGAGGCGTTGATGATTTCTGAGAAGAATAGAGGTGAATCGCCCTGGCGATTAGAGACTAGAGATGAGGAGGATGAGAGATGCGATCGATTTAGTAGCAGGAGGTGTTTGATTTCTGGGGAGGATGAGCGGTGAATCGCGTTCGCGTATGCGAATAAAAGTGAACGAAATAAGACCCGAACAAAATAGTAGAAGGAAGGGCATTTTTGGTACTTCAGAAAAACACGGTTGAATCATGTTCAAAGAACTCTTATTATTAGTAGTAAAGATATATGTGATCATAATGACAAAATATTATTCCCTAAGATTATTATTAGAGGGAACTATGATCTGTTTATCATTACGTTGTTACGATAAGGATGTTCTACAAATCACAATAACTATTATGGTGGATGACAAATTTAGTCTATTATATCATATCAGGTAGCTCCAAGTGATCTTTATATACTCATACCTAAATCTCTACATGACATTGCAACAAATCATGATATACATCAGTCACTCAACATCCATTATTTCGTGATTGTTGGAAAGAAGAAGTTTATTAACACTTGAGGATTCCCAACAAGGCAACATGGTCGATATTCAATAATGTAGCAGCCCACGAAGTACCACGTGGCTTCACAATATAGCTTACTAGCTTAGATATGCCAAACAATTATAAATTTTGGGATGGTACTCTACTTTGTATCTACATTTATTGTAGTATTTGTATGAGGCATAACTTGGCCCTTGTATGGTAATTTGGTGTCTTCCAAAAAACCACAACGTTTGGTTAAGTATTCTCTTTGATTTTATATATACTAAATTAGTGAATGCAAAAGCATCATTGGTCTAGAATTATCCATTATGGTTGTCTAACAATCAAAATTTTCGGTCTAGTATGCTACCCTTAAACGTGAACAATAGAAGTCAACGACTTAAATTTATTTAAATTTAATTTTCAACATGACTCTTAAACTTCAAATTTTATAAATATGAGTGATATGGATTAGAGGCATTTTGATTGTTGTGAATGTTTAATAATATAATCTTACTCAATTTGACAATGATTTTAATAGCTGCTATATATCAAATATGCAATCCTTTCGTCTACTTAGTTTTTTATATAACAATAGTAATACTTCGTTCACATAGAGCACACATTATAATCTACTTAGGTTTTGATTTTAACTTTTAAAAAACATGCAAATATTTTTATTTCTTATGCGTTAATCATTAATACCTTATATATATAGTGGATTTAGTTTATATATTTTAAAAAATTACGTAAAATACACACACAAAACATTTTTTATTATAGAAAATTGGTACTTTATTATTATAGAGCATACTTCAATAATATACATCATCAAAACCTTACAACCTTCAACCTAAATGGATATCCTACAAGAAAATTGAGTATATATTATATGCATATATTGACATACAATATAATGATTTGCTAAAATCCCAAAACAAGTGACGATTAAGCCTGAAAATACATTCGTACCAAAACCAAAAACATAGCAAATACATGTTATCCACATATTTTATAAGGAAGATAAGCAAAGAAATTAATGCCAAAACTAAGGATTTAGATCGAAGTTTAAGGCACCTAATGCTAAGGAAGGAGAATAATTAACACGAAGGCCTATAAATGATAATGGCATCCCATTACTTCCATGCCACATTTTATTAACATCGCATACCATTCATGCCGTGCTTCATCAATATAAAAACAAGAGAAGGTTGTCGCACTTCATCACTATAGAATCCTATAATGATGTTGCATTGATCCTACGCCACACCCAATCAATACCACATTGATTGCATGCCGCACTCGATCAACGCCCATGTTGATTTTCATCAGTGTCATATGCCATCAGAACAGTGATAATGTCATGCAACAATAATGAATGATGTCGCATGAAGCCGATGCCGTTGCTTATCAATGCAGCCTCTCTTCAATGTTGCACCTCATCCCTATCACATCTCCTCAATATCGCATTTCAAGTAATGTCACCTCTCTTCAAAGCTTCCACTCACCAGTGCCTCATCTTATTGGTCTTATACATTATCAACCAAGGCAATTCACTAAGAAGCATGATGACAGCAAAATAACAGGCATCACATATCAATCTATATCGCATTTTATCGATGTCGCACAACATCAATGCCATAGAAATGTCAAAGGCTATGCAAAGACAAAAGATTAAAATCATTCAAAAGAGCAAATTCAGGAGGATTTAATGTATTTTCCTTTATAAAGCTTCAATGACATTCATGTTGAAGCCATCACCACGATAGCAATCAAATCCCCACATCGCCAATTGGAGTACGACTACCTTCTTGTAACCACTATAAATAGATATGTACCCTCTCATGGAAGAGGGCCTTAACCTTTTTTCCATTCTTATCACTTATTCCAATTAGGATTTTCTTCAAGTTGTCTTTATTGAGAACTTGAGGATAAACTAATGGCATAAAAGATAATAAGGGAGAAGATGATATATTTGTAAACAAGGGCCTACACAATTAGATAATTTCATATTTGCATATTTTGTAACATATTCATGATTAAATAAAGAACATGATTTGATCATGTAGCCTATATTTGTTTGGTTTTGCCTATTTTTATCTTTTGAACTTATGAATTGTGCTTTAAACAATCTTGTGAATATTATAAAAAAAAGAGGCATTATTGGAATTTCTTTGAACATGCCTCAATGCACACACATCTTGAACGTTGAATCAAATTTTGGTTTAACAATTTTGGTGCTAGAAGGAGGGTTTGAACCTCCATATGTTCGAAAATGAATGAAATACCCTAAAAGGATTTGATTTTCATATTTTAGGCAAAATTTCAAATCCAATCCCCTTTAATTTTAAAATTTAGAAATGATCATTATTACTATTTACAAGAGCAAACAGAAAACAGCATGAATCAAACAACAATTGATAATGCCGCTTACTTATGGCATCAACTTCACAGTTTTATAGCATCATGGCATCACGTGATTCAACAATCTTGCTCATTCACCATTCCGATTATATTCGAAGGCCGCCTCCTACACATTTAATATTCAATGTCAATTACCATCTATTTTCCATAACTTACTCAACATCATATTATAGAAAAGATCGAATTTATAGATTTGGATGAATTTGAAGTGGATCTGGATGATTCCGAAGCAAATTTGGATAGTTCCGAAATTAAGTTGGATTTCAACTTGAAGATCCAATTTTATTCGTTACATCCGAATTATGCAACTTGATAACAAAGAAGGTTTATCAATGTTGTAAGTGTCAGTAATGGCGGAAATCAGCTCCATGCCAAGATGGAAGTTGATGGCACTGAGTTAGCAATAACTTTAGGATAAGTGATGTCAATTATGTTTAATACCGTAGAGTTGTATGATGGTATAGACTATTTGATGCAGCAAGTATTCAATGGCGCCGTGTGATCAATACCGCAAATAATCAATACCACAAGCAATCAATACCTCCAAGTAATTAATACCGCACATAAAGTTATGCCGTAAGTTATCCAATGCTGTAAATAGGCAATGCCATAAGATATCTGACGCCATAGGGTAAACAATGCCTTAAATCTGATTGTTATTTCAAGGAGCCGAAGTTCTGGGTTCTATGTTGAAGCCCAACTCCGTATCTAAATTCAAGGATTAAGATCGAAAATTAGTGTATCTGGAAACATAGGACTCACATCGAAAATTGACAGTCTTTTGAGCTCTGGATTTTAATTTATATCGTAGACCACCAAATCCATGCCAAAACAGAGAATCCCATGCCCAAGTTTAAAAGCTTAGTATTCATGTCTCAAATAAGAGAGCTACATTTTAATTAACGTATTTTAGAAATTAACAGGTTTGAATACGAAGTGCTTTCAAAATTAATGTTTTTAAAAGTTTACATATTTCATAAATATAAGGGCTACAAATTAACTTATGTATTGAAATTTTAAATATATACTCTATTCCAAAGGAATCATATTTCGAATATTATCGGGTGTGAGATATATAAAAGTTTCATATATCTGTATAATTTTGAAATTAACCAGATTTTGATTTTGAAAATATTTAGTTTCGAATATAACAAGTTTTATCCATACATGGTTTTTATACGAACAATTCTATATACATTAGTTTTTAAGAACATCAGAGCTTTGGAAAACATACAAGTTTTGAATGTATATATCAGTTTTGGGATATTTTTTATTTTAAAAGGCATCAAGTTTCAAAAATATTAGTTTTGAATATGTATATATACATACTTTGAGTGGATATTTGGCTTTGAGTATATATAGGTTCTGATGTACGACAAGCTTTGGATAATGTAAGTTCTAAATATATATATGGTTTTGAAAGTGAGCAATCGCAAGTATGTATGGCTTCATACATATATGGTATTAAGTATATAAGTTTATTACATATATATTTGGTTTCATAAATAAAGCTTTTGAATAATAAGCTTCAAATATATATGTCATGTTTTGATAAAATTGTTTGTATGTCATGTTTTTGAAAAATATACAAGTTTTGAGTGCATCGTCAAAATTTCGAATATACAAAGCTTTGGATAATACCCGATTTTAAATATATCCGATTTTAAATATTATGGCTCCATGCTTCATATCTTGGTTTTAACTATGTCAATATCATAAATATGTATAATTTCAAATATATGCACTTTATAAAAATTATTATTAAAAGTAAATGTTTATAAAATATGTAACGACCCGTAAATTTCGATAATTAAAATAGCTAATTTAATAAGTTTTCGTAATTTAATGTTAGAGAAAAATTTGTAATTCGTTGAAATAATAATAAGTGGAATGAATTGCAAAAATAACTATCCAAGTGATGAAAAATAAAAGCTATTTAGTGAATGCCTTTGCAATCAATAGTTGAATAGGATAATAAATGTTGAATTCATTAAGTATAATAGAGTAATTGATTGATAAGAAAATCTATTAAAAATCAAATATTGAATATTGAACTGGTAAATTGTTTAAATTAAATATTTAAAACTTATTGAATAATTGAATAACCGAAAAATGAAATTAGTGTTCTAAATTGTGAATTGGTTTTAAGGGTTGGATCTTATAAGTTCGATTTCAATATTGCAAAAGATAATGAATTATTGGATAAGCGAAATTGTTTAAATTAAATACTTGGGAATTATTGAATAATTTAATAACGGGAATTGAATAACCGTATGATGGAAATGGTTGTTCCATAATTTTAATTCATTTCAAAAGTTAAAATTTTAAGTTCGTTTTGAATATTTCAAAGGATGGTGATTTAAGTATAATCAAATTCGTTAAATTTAATATTACAAATGTTTGAATAATTAAATTCCGAATTTGATATGATTAATTTGATATTGAAATTAAATATACGAAAATAGAGTGAATAATTGAAATTTGATTTAATATGATTCAAATTGGTTTCCAAAGTGAATGTAAGTTATATTTGGAATTTAATAGAGTTAATAAGATTTTAAAATTGGAATTTATTGGATAAATTGAATAACGGGTTTAATATGATTAAAAATGATTTGTAAATTTTTATTTTATCATATTGGAGTTATAGTGATGTTATAGAACTTTTAAAACTGAATTTAGAATGTATTTGTGAAAATTGAATATTTTAATATTTAATTATCGACTGAGAAATAGCCAATATTCGAACAGTCTCAGAATTGGACGAAACTAGTTCCATTGGATCCGTAATAGTTTGTTATTATCGGTTTTCAATTTTCGTAGCAATCGGAGTTGTCGTTTGACCGTGGCAGCTCGAAACGCGTTGAAATTGTTATAATATTAATTTAACGAGTTAAAAATAGCCATTTTTCAAACGGGCTCAGATTTCGACGAAACTAGTTTCATCGAATCCGTAATGTGATATTATTATATGATTTTAAATTTCGTGTCAATCGGATTTACCGTTTGTCCGGAGCAAGCCAAAACGCTTAGAAATTAATTAAATCGATTTAATTTAAAATCGATCGTCTATTCCCATATCTCGCACAGATGATCGAATTAGCTTCCGAAACCTGTTCCTTTGTGTCCGGAACGCGGGATAAACCCTAGGAACGTCATTTACCGTGCGAAATTCGGAGTTTGGAAATCCGGATTGAATAGAGTTCGTCATTTCCTATAAATAGCCCCTTTATTCTCAAATAAAAAAAAAGAAACCCTAGCTCCTATTTGCAGGCCGCCACTTATAAAAATTAATGGCCGAAAATCTCCTAACTTCCCCCTTCGATTTCCTCAAATCCGTTCATCGATTCATGAAATGTTCAACATGAAAATTGTAGAGGACAGTGAGATCTAGCATCTCAACGGTTGTGATCGTTTTCTGAGCCATGGATTAACGGCAATGAGGGTTTGAATGTCGCGTGTTCGTCATCGTTTTGCGCGCTCCTGGGGTGGCCGAGTTCAAGGCGGTTTTGGCCGAAGGTGGAGCTCTCGGAGGCGCATCGTGTGGCGGTGTTTGATCGTGGTGTAGGTGTTGTATGATGGTGCGTGAATTAGGGTTCAAGGCCGGCTATGGGTTTCGAAATCTCGTTCGTGCCTGGGCAGAAGAAGAACGCGTGAAAGGAGATGGGTGCGGTCGTAATTCATCAAGGGGATGGACGGTCCTGATTGCTAGGTGAAAAAAAAAGAAATGTAAATTGAGTTATATTATAAATTCATGAATGTTTAAAATATAGTAACTTTTCCATGCGAGGTCGGAATTGCACGAAACAAGTTGCGTTGCATTCGTATTGTCGAATACTACGCTATGAAGCTAGATTGGAATCGTTTGGAGCTCATAAAAATTTTGGGTTAAATCGAACGTTCGGGAAAATCAAGGTGAGTGTTTTATAACGCTCACAACGTACTAATTATCTTTATGCTAGTTAAATTTGATATTATGATTTTATTTGTCGTTGTTTGATAAAAATTTAATTGTCACCTAGCTTGTCATTTGAATTAACCGTTGAAAAATTAAATTGACAGTTAAATTGAAGTTAAAATTGAATTGCGATTAAATTACCTGACATTGATAACTATGAAACTGCCATGAATTGTATTGTTTATTGGATGATGTATTTTGATGGATGCTATTGGTTGATAATTGAATGTTTAGATGTTTATTTGCTTATATAGATCCTGTTATGCATACATATGATACTGTGATTAAATTTAAGTAAAATATACTCGTCCCTGACATTTAATTGAAATAAATAATTACTTGACCATAGGATAGAAAATTATATACGGACACCGAATTGGCTAAATTAATAATTTTTGAAATCGTCGATTTGAAATTTATTTAAATGTTTTGATTTAAAAGTATAAATAGAAATCGAATTATAGAAATTGGATTCACCGAAAAACAATTGAGTTGGAATGTTGAAATAAATTTTGGTTAAAGGAATTTTGTTAAATAATTAAGTTGGGACTTGAAATTTGAAATTGGATATGATTGAATGTCGAAAATTGATTTGTTTAAAGATTTAACCTTAATTCGAGCTTTGAATATTACTAAGTAAAAGTAAAAAAATGATGATATTTTGAAATCGAGTTTGAAATTGAATCATATTTGGAATTTGGATTTAAACTTGAATATTTCAGAAATTTTGTTAAGTGTTATAAGTTGATATTTTGAGAAATCAAGCTCCAAATCGATATAAATTGAAATTGAATAAATTAAAGGTGAATGAAAATTGAATTAATTCGAATTAAAAATTGACGTTGATTGAATTGAAATCGAAATTGAATCGGTAAAATGGAAATTGAAATTGTTTTGAACTGAGAAGTTATAATTGAAATGGATTGGTTTTGAAGCTGTTTTATTTTGTTTTCCAAATTACTCGGTTATATAATCCATTTTGAATACTTAAACTATTTTAATCTATTTTAAGTCTACTTAACCCAGTTTAAATTATTTTAAACTAAATTTATCTATTTCAAATCCATTTTAAGATTTTAAAGTATTTTAACTATTTTAATTATTTAAAACTACTTTTAAACTACTTAAACTATTTTCTAAAATTCTAAGCTGGTTAATAAGGTGAAAGGCTTATGTTTAAATATTGAAATTGAATACGAATTGGATTAAATGAAGTTGCAACCTAAATTGGAATTCGAAATTATTTTGAAATCGAAATGAGATATTGATGCGAAAATTTATTTTTGAAACGGAATCTGACATTTTGATAGATACGGTAATATTTGAAATGGATTTGATTTTTGAAACGAATATGATATTTTGATATCAATTATGAATCGATTTGAAATGTAAAAGAGCCAACGGTGTAATAATACGTAGTTATTAAAGAGACCGGGATCGGATATGGACATACTCTCGGTCGATACCGAAAACCACTTTAATAACTATTATACGCGGAGTGTTGATCCAGAATGAAGTGGATGGTTTGGTGAACGCGTTGACTGAAGAAAGAGAACGATTATTGGATGACCCCTGACATGACTAAAACAGGAGCCGCGCCGGGCCATTGAGGTTCGCCACCTCTAGTGGACACACTTCTTCGATACCATTTCTATTATATTTGTGATGCGATTTGGGTGCACCCCTTGATTTCGGAGTGTTGTTTCGCGGCGTTGGGGTAGCTGCTGGCTATGCCCAACATCAGTCCGGATCACGCAACTACTAGTATCCTAGTTGGTATCGCCTCAAGTACCTTGTCATACTGATTATCCTATTCGCGACCACTACGTTTTGATTTGTACCTTGAGTATATAGATTGCCCTCTGGTGACTTTCGGTTTTGGGGAAACTACGGTCTTGTATATGCTCTTGGGAATATAAAATGTGTTAAGGGGGATTATGGTAACGCCTTAACGCTATTTTGATACCTTAGATTACTGATAGGCATTATCTACTTAGCGTATATTACTACATAGTAGATAGTTTAACGGATCCTTGAGAGATGGAAAATCCCGTAACATCTCTTAAGTTATTGCACGCACGTTGACACTGGATAGGAGATGTCAAACCCCGTAAACATCTCCGACGCCGTTGCACTCATATTTATTTACGATCGATTTAACTTTCATGAGGATATTTAGTCCTGACTCGAGTGTTTTGTCTTTTCATTACGCTCGGGTCAGACCTGAGTTTTTCAGCTTATTGAAGATCTATTCTGGAGGACGAAGACGAAGATTTGGTATACTATTACTATTATTACCCTTGCATCATGCTATCTGCTGCATTATTTAATTGTTCTGTTGTATATGTATAAACTCTGATAAATGTTGTATAAATAATTGTCAAAATATAGTAGACAGCTTCATGAACTGTTTATTTGACTATTATATTTTATTGTTCCGCTGCGAGATTCTGTGTTGTTCCATTTCCTTTATTTCTTTTCTTTTCTTTTCTTATTTACCCCAATAACTATCTGCCCTTTTGAATGGTTTGGAATCAACATGTGTATTTGATCGTCGGTTTAAACTGTCCAAAAAGGCAGGTCGTTACAGTTGGTATCAGAGCTTTGGTTTAGCGATAAACCTTGGCTCTAGTGGGGAATAACTCATTGAAATAGAGGTAAACTATATGAATGAGTTGAGTGTATATGAGAGAGCGTATTTGTTAGTGATATAAAATGTTTTATATTGTGTCGGTTGATTTGTTGAGCGGTTTATGGATTCTGGTCAATACGAGTAATTAACGTCATTGACAGGGATCTCTAAACACTTAAACAGAACAATTCGACATAGTATTGTTTTGAAATTGGGTAAATGAAATAATTTTTCCCTAATTATATTTTGTATATAAAGAATTTATTTCAAAATTTATTGTGATCAATCTAGCTTATTTGGTTGTTGGAAATGAAATAATGGCTATTAACATTAATTGGATATTGTGATTTAATAAATAAGATGAATTACAAAATGAGCAGCAATAAAACAACTTGTAGAATGTTTTAAGAAAAAAAAATCCTATAAGATATTTTTTAAAGGTGACTTATAAATTAAAATAGATTTAAATTAAGAAATATTGAATTTAAGACCCGGGATTTTGAAATGGTTTTCAAAGCTTTGAAGAAATATATATTAATATTAGTTGGAAATTGTTTATGGAAATATTTTGAAAGGATTTTTAAAGAAAGGAATGAATTTAGTACTCCTCTCTTATGTCGCTGGAAAATAATTTCGGTCATGACTGCGCAGCATCATCGACGTTCATTTTCGAGTCTCAAAGTGGGGGAGACTTCTAAGAAGCTTTGCTTATCTTCAAAATTATTTTGGGTAAATGTGTTTTGGTTTAAACTCCAAAGGTATGATTTAATATATTAAAGATATAAGTGTATATATTTATTTCAAACGATTAGAAAAGAACCGGGCATTTAAATTTCTAAGTTCTGTTAATTAATAATTTTCAAATTATTTGAATAAATGTGAATAACCAAAATTTATAAGATAAGAGGATTAAGATATCTAAGCTATTGTTTGGGAAAACTTTAAAGTTGAAAGGTAAAGAGGATTTAAATAAATCAAATTTGTGTACATTCTAATCAAGAAAAATGAAATTCTATAAATTTGTATAATACCGAATTTGCATTCTAATAACATATAATATGACTTACCAAATATTAAGAAGTTGAAATAATGTTTTGGATATGTCATGAGATATTGTACAAATAAACAGAACCTGAAAATAATTGAAGTATACAAGTAAGGAAAACTAAAAAGGAAATAAAATGTACATAAATGAAAATTTGGTTGTGATAAAAATGTTATATACTTAAATATAACCTGAAATGATGAATGGATAAATGGAACAAGTAAGTGAACTTAAGAAAGAAGACAAATGAATTGTATAATATCTTTGTAAATTGGTTATAGAAAATAAATATAAATTGCATAGAGAAAGTTTTTGAAATTGTAACTTTGAGATAACCGTAAACTAAGAAAAGTCATATATGAGAAGTTAGACTTTCATAGGATGATTAATAAACTAAAGTGATGATTAATAAGATGTTCCATAAATAAATTTGTTATTAACTAAAATTATGAAATTGAAGTAAATGAAAACAAAAGAATTTGGTATAGCTAAGAATCAATTAGAAAATGAAATTGTATTTAATTATATTATATAGAATGTTTAAATGAACTTGAGTAAGCAAATTCTTTGATATGATGTTTGAAAAAAGATAATGTTAAAGAATATGCTATGTAAAGAAATGAATATACTAACTGAATAATGGATTGTGAGTAATTAAGTGAAAAAAAATAGAAGTCAATAAAATAATTTAATATAGATAAATTGGATAGAAACCCATTGGAAGGAAATACGTGAGATTGTACGTATATTATTTTATTCGCATAACGATTTGATCCAAATTCGAGCACAAAATTTCGAGATGATTTATATCGATCCAAGTTAGGATTTTTCACTCGATTTTCGACGGCGAACCCTGGATATGGATTTTTGGTTTGATTCTGGAATTCTCTATCATAGTATATGGCTATGCAAGGAGAGTAACAGTTTCCAATCAAGGAACCAAATCTGAGTCTGCACTAGAGAGTCGTGTGAACGATACTAGTTTGGAAGCGAAATTGTGTGATCGAATAAGCGATTAGATTGATATTGCTCACGGATGATATATGTATGGCTTACGGACTTAATTAAAGTTAATATTGGAAATTTAAGATGCCAAATATAAAATGATTCTTTTAAAATTATATAACATGATATATATATATATATATATATAAAAGAGATAAACCAAATTGAATGTAAAATTAATAATTTGGTTATGTTGGGTATGATTTGGTTGTTAGATGATTTTTAGTTGATTGTATATAATTCATTAAGTGTTAATGAAATTGAAAGCTATAAATCATTGAAATCAAATTGGAAGTAAACTAATGTAAATATAAATTAGTGAATGTTAACTAATTGAATTGAGAATGAATGTTAGTAAAAAAAAAATCCAACGTTAATAAATCAACTGTGAGAAAAATTGAAACCAAGCGAATAAATACTAATGAGAAGTGAATTTATATTGATTGGTTATGAATTTGTTGGATGATAGTTGGATGATAGTTGATTGATGGTTGCATTTGTTGTTTTGTTGCATTTGCTATGTTGGCACATGTAGTTGTTATGTTGCTATATTGTGTGTATTGATATTATTTTCATATATACATGTTTCTCATGGTTTGTTGAGTGTTTAGTAGGTGCGGATTGCGCTTGCTTCGCATTTGGGCTCGCTTTCGCGCTATATTAGTCGTATATGCTCGCTAATAAAATATAAGGTACATGTTTATTTTGTCATTGGATTTGGTGATTTTTGGGATGAGCCACTTGGCTTTTGATTTTCTTTTGTTGGTTTGGGGCCCGTAGAGGCGTTTTGTAGTCGTACCGATCAGCTGCGCAAAGGAGACTCTGCCGAAAGTTTTCGTAAATCCGGGTGTTAGAAAATTTTTCAAGTTTAAAATTTTTTATAACTTGTTTGGATAACTAACTTTTAACGTTAGAAAGCCGTTCGGAGTAACTTAGTGGAAGCGTAGTAATGACTTTGTAAATGGAATTTCATTGTTTATAAGTGGGGGAGAGTGTAACGACCCGTAAATTTCGATAATTAAAATAGCTAATTTAATAAGTTTTCGTGATTTAATGTTAGAGAAAAATTTGTAATTCGTTGAAATAATAATAACTGGAATGAATTGCAAAAATAACTATCCAAGTGATGAAAAATAAAAGCTATTTAGTGAATGCCTTTGCAATCAATAGTTGAATAGGATAATAAATGTTGAATTCATTAGGTATAATAGAGTAATTGATTGATAAGAAAATCTATTAAAAATCAAATATTGAATATTGAACTGGTAAATTATTTAAATTAAATATTTAAAACTTATTGAATAATTGAATAACCGAAAAATGAAATTAGTGTTCTAAATTGTGAATTGGTTTTAAGGGTTGGATCTTATAAGTTCGATTTCAATATTGCAAAAGATAATGAATTATTGGATAAGCGAAATTGTTTAAATTAAATACTTGGGAATTATTGAATAATTTAATAACGGGAATTGAATAACCGTATGATGGAAATGGTTGTTCCATAATTTTAATTCATTTCAAAAGTTAAAATTTTAAGTTCGTTTTGAATATTTCAAAGGATGGTGATTTAAGTATAATCAAATTCGTTAAATTTAATAATACAAATGTTTGAATAATTAAATTCCGAATTTGATATGATTAATTTGATATTGAAATTAAATATACGAAAATAGAGTGAATAATTGAAATTTGATTTAATATGATTCAAATTGGTTTCCAAAGTGAATGTAAGTTATATTTGGATTTTAATAGAGTAAATAAGATTTTAAAATTGGAATTTATTGGATAAATTGAATAACGGGTTTAATATGATTAAAAATGATTTGTAAATTTTTATTTTATCATATTGGAGTTATAGTGATGTTATAGAACTTTTAAAACTGAATTTAGAATGTATTTGTGAAAATTGAATATTTTAATATTTAATTATCGACTGAAAAATAGCAAATTTTCGAACAGTCTCAGAATTGAACAAAACTAGTTCCATTGGATCCGTAATAGTTTGTTATTATCGGTTTTCAATTTTCGTAGCAATCGAAGTTGTCGTTTGACCGCGGCAGCTCGAAACGCGTTGAAATTGTTTTAATATTAATTTAACGAGTTAAAAATAGCCATTTTTCAAACGGGCTCGGATTTCGACGAAACCAGTTTCATCGGATCCGTAATGTGATATTATTGTATGATTTTAAATTTCGTGTCAATCAGATTTACCCTTTGTCCGGAGCAAGCCAAAACGCTTAGAAATTAATTTAATCGATTTAATTTAAAATCGATCGTCTATTCCCATATCTCGCACAGATGATCGAATTAGCTTCCGAAACCCGTTCCATTGTGTCCGGAACGCAGGATAAACCATAGGAACGTCAGTTACCGTGCGAAATTCGGAGTTTGGAAATCCGGATTGAATAGAGTTCGTCATTTCCTATAAATAGCCCCTTTATTCTCAAATAAAAAATAAAAAAAAAGAAGAAACCCTATTTCCTATTTGCAGGCCGCCACTTATAAAAATTAATGGCTGAAAAGCTCCTAACTTCCCCCTTCGATTTCCTCAAATCCGTTCATCGATTCATGAAATGTTCAATATGAAAATTGTAGAGGACAGTGAGATCTAGCATCTCAATGGCTGTGATCGTTTTCTGAGCCATGGATTAACGACAATGGGGGTTTGAATGTCGCGTGTTCGTCATCGTTTTGCG
Source organism: Allium cepa (assembly GCA_030765085.1). Classification (NCBI taxonomy): domain Eukaryota; kingdom Viridiplantae; phylum Streptophyta; class Magnoliopsida; order Asparagales; family Amaryllidaceae; genus Allium; species Allium cepa. The sequence goes on from CM060938.1 coordinate 683,469,058, forward strand.
CGCTCCTGGGGTGGCCGAGTTCAAGGCGGTTTTGGCCGAAGGTGGAGCTCTCGGAGGCGCATCGTGTGGCGGTGTTTGATCGTGGTGTAGGTGTTGTATGATGGTGCGTGAATTAGGGTTCAAGGCCGGCTATGGGTTTCAAAATCTCGTTCGTGCCTGGGCAGAAGAAGAACGCGTGAAAGGAGATGGGTGCGGTCGTAATTCATCAAGGGGATGGACGGTCCTGATTGCTAGGTGAAAAAAAAAGGAATGTAAATTGAGTTATATTATAAATGCATGAATGTTTAAAATATTGTAACTTTTCCATGCGAGGTCGGAATTGCATGAAACAAGTTGCGTTGCATTCGTATTGTCGAATACTACACTATGAAGCTGGATTGGAATCGTTTGGAGCTCATAAAAATTTTGGGTTAAATCGAACGTTCGGGAAAATCAAGGTGAGTGTTTTATAACGCTCACAACGTACTAATTATCTTTATGCTAGTTAAATTTGATATTATGAAGTGTTATGATTTTATTTGTCGTCGTTTGATAAAAATTTAATTGTCACCTAGCTTGTCATTTGAATTAACCGTTGAAAATTTAAATTGACAGTTAAATTGAAGTTAAAATTGAATTGCGATTAAATTACCTGACGTTGATAACTATGAAACTGCCATGAATTGTATTGTTTATTGGATGATGTATTTTGATGGATGCTATTGGTTGATAATTGAATGTTTAGATGTTTATTTGCTTATATAGATCCTGTTACGCATACATATGATACTGTGATTAAATTTAAGTAAAATATACTCATCCCTGACATTTAATTGAAATAAATAATTACTTGGCCATAGGATAGAAAATTATATACGGACACCGAATTGGCTAAATTAATAATTTTTGAAATCGTCGATTTGAAATTTATTTAAATGTTTTGATTTAAAAGTATAAATAGAAATCGAATTATAGAAATTGGATTCACCGAAAAACAATTGAGTTGGAATGTTGAAATAAATTTTGGTTAAAGGAATTTTGTTAAATAATTAAGTTGAGACTTGAAATTTGAAATTGGATATGATTGAATGTCGAAAATTGATTTGTTTAAAGATTTAACCTTAATTCGAGCTTTGAATATTAATAAGTAAAAGTGAAAAAAAATGATGATAATTTGAAATCGAGTTTGGAATTGAATCATATTTGGAATTTGGATTTAAACTTGAATATTTCGGAAATGTTGTTAAGTGTTATAAGTTGATATTTTGAGAAATCAAGCTCCAAATCGATATAAATTGAAATTGAATAAATTAAAGGTGAATGAAAATTGAATTAATTCGAAGTAAAAATTGACGTTGATTGAATTGAAATCGAAATTGAATCGGTAGAATGGAAATTGAAATTGTTTTGAATTGAGAAGTTATAATTGAAATGGATTGGTTTTGAAGCTGTTTTATTTTGTTTTCCAAATTACTCGGTTATATAATCCATTTTGAATACTTAAACTATTTTAATCTATTTTAAGTCTACTTAACCCAGTTTAAATTATTTTAAACTAAATTTATCTATTTCAAATCCATTTTAAGATTTTAAAGTATTTTAACTATTTTAATTATTTAAAACTACTTTTAAACTACTTAAACTATTTTCTAAAATTCTAAGCTGGTTAATATGGTGAAAGGCTTATGTTTAAATATTGAAATTGAATACGAATTGGATTAAATGAAGTTGCAACCTAAATTGGAATTTGAAATTATTTTGAAATCGAAATGAGATATTGATGCGAAAATTTATTTTTGAAACGGAATCTGACATTTTGATAGATACGGTAATATTTGAAATGGATTTGGTTTTTGAAACGAATATGATATTTTGATATCAATTATGAATCGATTTGAATGTAAAAGAGCCAACGGTGTAATAATACGTAGTTATTAAAGAGACCGGGATCGGATATGGACATACTCTCGGCCGATACCGAAAACCACTTTAATAACTATTATACGCGGAGTGTTGATCCAGAATGAAGTGGATGGTTTGGTGAACGCGTTGACTGAAGAAAGAGAACGATTATTGGATGACCCCTGACATGACTAAAACAGGAGCTGCGCCGGGCCATTGAGGTTCGCCACCTCTAGCGGACACACTTCTTCGATACCATTTCTATTACATTTGTGATGCGATTTGGGTGCACCCCTTGATTTCGGAGTGTTGTTTCGCGGCGTTGGGGTAGCTGCTGGCTATGCCCAACATCAGTCCGGATCACGCAACTACTAGTATCCTAGTTGGTATCGCCTCATGTACCTTGTCATACTGATTATCCTATTCGCGACCACTACGTTTTGATTTGTACCTTGAGTATATGGATTGCCCTCTGGTGACTTCCGGTTTTGGGGAAACTATGGTCTTGTATATGCTCTTGGGAATATAAAATGTGTTAAGGGGGTTTATGGTAACGCCTTAACGCTATTTTGATACCTTAGATTACTGATAGGAATTATCTACTTAGCGTATATTACTACATAGTAGATAGTTTAACGGATCCTTGAGAGATGGAAAATCCCGTAACATCTCTTAAGTTATTGCACGTACGTTGACACTGGATAGGAGATGTCAAACCCCGTAAACATCTCCGACGCCGTTGCACTCATATTTATTTACGATTGATTTAACTTTCATGAGGATATTTAGTCCCGACTCGAGTGTTTTGTCTTTTCATTACGCTCGGGTCAGACCTGAGTTTTTCAGCTTATTGAAGATCTATTCTGGAGGACGAAGACGAAGATTTGGTATACTATTACTATTATTACCCTTGCATCATGCTATCTGCTGCATTATTTAATTGTTCTGTTGTATATGTATAAACTCTGATAAATGTTGTATAAATAATTGTCAAAGTATAGTAGACAGCTTCATGAACTGTTTATTTGACTATTATATTTTATCGTTCCGCTGCGAGATTCTGTGTTGTTCCATTTCCTTTATTTCTTTTCTTTTCTTTTCTTATTTACCCCAATAGCTATCTGCCCTTTTAAATGGTTTGGAATCGACATGTGTATTTGATCGTCGGTTTAAACTGTCCAAAAAGGCGGGTCGTTACAAAATACGAAAAGTTTCATATATTTGAGCTTTCGAAAAGTATACATGATTCCAAAATCGAAAGATTTCAAGTTCATTAATTCCAAAGGGAAAATAATTTCGAAAACGAGGAATTCCGAAGAAATTTGATCATGAAAGTTATCAAACTTCATATCAAGGTTTCAAATAAGTGAAAGATTTAAAAGTATATTATATGAAGATTTCAAATATGTATATTGAGTTTTCAAATGGAATGGAACATAAACTTTCAAATATAAAATACTGTAACGACATGAAATTTTTAATGTTTTGAATCAGAATATTTAATTTTTTTGAATATCTAGATTTGATTCGGATTCTAATCAATTTTAATAAATAGTGACTTAATTTTTAATAACTTGTTTCTAAATGAATTTATAGTATTTTTTCATAATTTTCAATTTGAAAAATATTTAAATTGTCGTTTGATGATTTTTTGGTAAACGATGTTATTTTATGATTTTACAAAATTTAATAACCAGTGTATTTTATTTTTGTTTTGTGATATGTCCCATCATTATATACGATCATATTTTTATTCCTATCATTCGCGCTTCGTACGTGAACTGCAGGATACCATAATTATTTCTTTTCAAAAATATTTTAAATTAAGATTCAGTTAATTGGAATTTTATTATTGAGCTCCTAATGCACAGAGGATTTCCACTTACATGGTGCAACTGGATCGAATGCATCCTAAATTCGAGCCTTTCCTCGATCCAGATCGGCAGCTCATCTGGAGGACTCATCAAATCAGCTCGGGGTCTCAGGCAGGGAGATCCTCTCTCTCAGCTTATCTTCATCCTAGTGGTGGATGTCTTTAACCGCATGATCAAACTGGCAATAGCTGACAACTACTTAGCTGGTATTTGTCCCCCCAACCCTAACCCTAACTGTCACCCTAACCAAATGATTTCCAACCTCCAGTTCGCAGATGACACCATCCTCTTCGTCTCCCCTTCTCCTGAACACGTCCATAGCCTAAAATTCCTCCTTTACACTTTCGAGATCATCTCAGGCCTATCAGTTAATTTTAATAGAGTTCCATCATCATGATTGGAAACGCTGAGCATCTCAGTCCCTCCATCTCATCCTCCCTCAACTGCTGCATTGACACTTTTCCAATATCCTATCTAGGCATCCCCCTGCGCCCCACCAAGCTTCATCGATCTGACTGGAATCCCCTTATATCCAAAATTGAATCAAGACTTGCAGGCTGGAAAGCATACACTCTGTCGACTTCGAGAAGGCTGGTCTTGGTTAAAGTTGCACTCTCAGCGTTTCCTCTTTACTAGCTCTCGTTCCATACCCAGTTGGGTATCCAAAAAAATTGATGCTATTAGACGCTCCTTCCTCTAGAATGAGGGAAAGCCAAATGCCTTGTTAACTGGAAAATCACATGCATGCACGAGGACCATGGCGGACTAGGTATCACCAATCTGATTACTTTCAATCAGGCGGTTCTAGCAAAATGACTCTGGCGTCTCCTCTCACCGGGTCAGTTCATCTGGAAAGACTGGATCCTGACATCCCACTACAATGCTGACCCATTCTATGCTCTCCATTTCGCTCCACACCTCAAGGCCTCCCCCTTTTGGTATGGTGTTCTAGCATCAGTGGACCGCATCAAACCCCTACTTTAGGTGAACCTAGGTAATGGCTCTAATTGCCTGTTCTGGTATGACTCCAGGCATATCCTCTCCCCACTAAATCGTTCCTTCCCATCCCTCTTTTCCTACATCAACCTCCCCCTCTTGACAGTGGCTGAAGCCGTCAACCTTGGCCTACCCAACTTATGTCCCCCAACCCTCTTCGTCGATGACACCCTCTCTGAACTCCTTTCTGCCCTCAGCCTACTGCAATCAGTAACCCTTAACCCTTCATCGGTGGACCACCACACATGGAATCTATCTCCCTCAAAAAGCTTCTTTGTATCGCAATGCTTCTCTTTCCTAGACCACCCTGGTAGACTGTTCTCCTTTTCTCGTGTCTGAAAATGCCACATCTCTCCCCGAATCAAATTCTTTCAATGGAGTCTCATCCATGGCCACATCAATGCCAAAGATCGCCTCACTCGCTTGAACATCACATCTGACCAGAATTGTGCCTTATGTAACACTAAAGCCGAATCAATCCGTCACCTTTTCTTCGAATGCGACATATCTTACTACATATGGGTTTCGGTTTGCATACACAATCTAGGGCAAACACACACAATCACAGATTTTTTTTGATCATTGGCAATATTGTGCACCAAACCATCATCTTGACATCCTTCTAGCCATCTTCAGCTGGGTCATTTGGAAAGAGAGAAATGCCTTCGTTTTCAACAAACCCACCAACTCGCGGTTTAGCATATGCAGTAAAATTTCTGATATCTTTGCTTATTGGATAGGCTGTTCCTCCTCGGCCCCCTTTAGATTTCGTCTTCCATCAGCATGGTCCCCATCGGTTGAATCGGTAGGCAGTGCATCATCAGCTGCGCCGACTGGTCACCCTGGTTCCAACTGAGGGTTTGATTGTTTTTTGCTTCCAACGTTTTGGGATCACTCTCTACAACAGTTTTTCTTTTCTGGATAAACTATGACTAATTATGTTTATTAGAATCTTCCTGGTCTGTACTTACATGCTGGCATGCTGTTTGTAACCTAAACTCTAATTATGCTGCTTTTGTATTTGCCATCGATTAGGCCTGTTGATCGGACTACTTATTTCTATATATATTATTAATCGGTTGTGTAGTACCATGCTACACATCTGTTCTCCTAAAAAAAATCAAATTTCAAAAGTTTTTTCAATTCTTGATATGTGATATGGGTGTGGGAATATAGGTTTACTTGTAAAAAAAAATTAATTTGGGAGATATTGTTTATCTTGTGTGCAAAGTAGTGTATTTATTTTGTTTATAAAAGTGAGATCACAATGAACACCTTCCTTTATTTTCCAATCTTCCTCTTCTTTTTAGTTTGGCTTGCCGTGAACCAATTTTCACATTTTCCCTTTAAAGAAAATTTTAAAACCAAAATCAAACATTTTAGTAAGCTAAAAAATCTTACGATAAATCTTAATGGGTTTCTTAGAGCAAGGTCTTCCTTTTGGTATTGATTTTGGATGGTGTTCAACCCCGCTTTGGAGACTACCGATGTGTATAAGGGTGGCCGGAGCTTTGCTAAGAGCTAAGATTTGAGTTAGTGGAGGATTTGGGAGAAGTTAGGCTTGATCGAAAGTGTATTCAATGCTTGTTGATGTGTGGCGTAGCTGGGGCCGCGATTGGTGAAGCTTGATTCTACTTTGGGGGTCGCGATAGGGTAGGGTGCGGATCAAGGTCTCGGGTCGCATTCTATTGGAGTTTTCTAGGTGGCGTGTATGGGTACCGGAGAGGTAGAGAGTTGGGTGGAGAGTTCGTGGGTGATGTTCGATTTGGATTTCATGGTCTGAAGCTTGGTGTCAACGTTTGATCACCTGTCAGACATGCATGCTCATGGAGTATGCGGAATCTTGAATTAGGAGGGAGAAGAAGGAGATAGAGTTTGTGTTGGTCTTCTAGCGGGTTAGGTTGGGACTTTTAGCCCTTGGGTGAGAGTAATTTGTATCTATTTGGTTTAATTTGTTTAAATACGTGATTTAACTTAAGAATCGAATATCTCATCCCTTCTAAGTCCGATTGACTCACGGATTTCTACGTTCTACTCATACTGACAAGTGCAACTTTATAGTGTAAATTTTTGATATGTTTGGAAATGTATAAATTTATGATATAATAATAGGTATTTAATTTAATTACGTTATTTTAAATTAATAATGTCCTTAAATTTAATTATACCTTAATTGGTGACATCTTTTTGGCTATATTAAACATCGATCTGCTAAATTTAATTGAATAGATTATTTTCGACTTCTATGTAGCAGAATAAAACATCATTCTACTATGATTAAATTGAGAGAAATTTTATGACATCTTTTTTGCAGAATAAATCACCGTTCTTCTGTTATATTAGTTTGGATATTTACGTATGCAGTTAATCGATATGTTGATTAATTAATGTTGGATAAGTGATGGATTAGCTAGTGATTGCTAATTGATTTTATCTACGTACACACCTGCTTAGGTAAATACCAGTCATATGACATGAAAAGTCAATTTGAATTTATTGGTAACTTGATTTAATACCATTGGGGTCGCTAAGCCGCTTTTAGAACTTGTAAAATCATGGATTTAAAATAACTTCAATTCTATATCAATTGAGGTTAAGAAGTTTATTTAATTTTTAAATGATTTTAATTATTTTATTTAATAACATTTTAAAGGTTAATTACTTATTTTATTAATAATGTTTTAAAGGTTGATTACTTATCTTATTAATGATGTTTAAAGGTTGATTATTTTTATTAATGATGTTTTAAAAATTTATTATTTATTAATGTTATTTAAAGTTAATTAATTATTTATAGTGTTTTGGAAATTTATTATTTTATAATGATGTTTAAAGTTAGCTAATTAATTATTTAATTAATGGTATTTAGAGTTAATTATTTTATTAAGGATGTTTAAAAATAATTACTTGATTTAATGAATGGTGGTTCAATTAATAAATTGATTTACTAAAGGCGTTTATAACCAATAAATTGTTTTATAAAAGGGATTTATTTAAAGGAGATTTACAAGTGATGTTTTGCGAAGGGGATCTATAAATGATATCTTGTAAAGGAGCTTGATAAGTGATATTTTAAATAACGAAGGTTTGTGTTGGATGTATAGAATGTATAAAATTGAGTTTTGGATGTATAAAGGATTTATAAAGGATTTTATAAAAGATTTCTATAAAAGAGTTTATAAAGAGTGCTTAATAATAAATAGAGTTTTAGTAATAGAAAAGAGTTTTATAAGTAGAAAAGGACTTTTAAAATTATTTAAGATGTTGATAAATTTTTTATAAAATAATTCAGAATTTATAAAAGAATTTGTAAATATGAAATGGGCTTATAGAAAGGAAATTTTACTAAAGAATGAGATTTATTTTGACAATTAATCCTTCTCAATTGTGGTGGTATGAAAAACTTCTTTCCATATTTAAAACTAAAGTATAGTGGTTTGGTTTATACCGAGAAATATTTTAATTAATACTTGTTTTGGCCCATCTAAATATGATTTGAAAAAGAGAAAATCTTCCTCAAGTTTTGTTAATATACTTATACCGTTGAGATAAGTATACGAGTATTTTCTAAGTAGTGAAAATACAATGGTTTTAAATATACTTATACTGGTGAGATAAGTATATGAATGTTTTTCCAAGTATTGAAAAGAGTATAAGTAGTTTGTGAATATATCTTTTGTGAAGGTATTTTGAATCAAATAACTAAAAAAGATTTTAATAATTGAAAATTTTATTTATAGAGGCTTAGTGGATCCCACATGGAATTAAATCTTTGATCTATTGCTTTAGTTAAATAACCAACTATCAAAATATTGGCCGAACTCTGGAAATATCTAGGAGAAACACGAGGATTATATGACAAGTCATCTTTGATGATGCTTTTCTATGCATATAAATCTCATTTTATTCTCCTAGGACAAATGACAAGGAAATACGTCCACTTAAATTGTTATGAGGTGATACTCGCTCTTATGGATTATTTGATTTTTTTCAAAAGAACCGGAATTGAGTTTATCTGAAAATATCGAATGTTGGTTCGAAGGGACTTGGATCGGATAAGTATGAGTTATCCGAAAACCACTTCGAACCAACCCAAGCCTCATATTGAAGACATGCTAAAGATGATGGAATCAAAGACGGAGCTCTTTGAATTACAAGAGCTACTTTTTACTAATGCTGATGGTGATTCCAAAATGGATGCAATAGAAGTAGTGCCTTCGGTTTTTTCATATCCTGAACAATTATTATGGATGAATACTGGCATTGCATTTTCGACTAGAGGGCATTGTTAGCATTCCAAGTGGAATTTTCTAAAGAGGTAAAAGATTAGCTACAAGCCTTATCAACCAGAAATGACTAGAAACTGAGATATGTAGCAGAGCTATGTGGGTCGCACCTGTTAGGGTATGTCATTACCCTTTTAGATATATACATTTATGGATTTGTTTGTGCATGAGAGCTCTTGGTTAAAGGCCGTGTAGGATCGTTTTCACCCTAGAGGGGGGGTTGAATAGGGTGATACTGAATATTAATTCTTAAAAATAAACATAGAAAGTAATGCAGTAAAGATCACATATAGTTTTACCCAGCTTCGACAATAACCTGCCTACGTGCTGACCCTAAGGTTTCTACTAGGAATTAGGTAACCAGACACTTACAAACACACGTAAGCTCACGACACCCGCTAACTTTATTAACCTAACACTAAGCTCAAACCCCTGCCAAAACTCAGCCACTAAGTTGCGCCGTTGTTTGTACCTAGTTACAAAACTAGAAAGTTACAATTTAAAGGAAATTACAAATAAAATAATACTTAAAAATCAAAACCCTATTTCAAAATGAAGCCTAATATAAAATAAAAGACATGGTCAAACTAAAGTTAAATTGAAGACTGTCTTCCACTTTTATTTTTACGGCCTACTTTTGTTTCTCTTCACAAGTTAGGGTTTCGCTTCAAATTGAAGTGGCCGCTACAAATGATCGACTATAGTGATTCTTTTGCTTTGATTGTCTTCATCAATCGACTCCTGGCTTTGATAGTTCATGACTAATTCAACTGTCGAGCTCGAATATCGGTATGTCATTTTGCCCCTTTTTTGATTTTGATTATTACTCGACTTGATTCGAGTTCTGGATTGGTTCGTGATTTATTTCAAGGATTGTTCTCTGGTTTTGCTTGAACTCGAATGAGTATTTTCCGATGATGAAATTGGGTTAAATATGGATAAATTCCCTAAATTTTCGTTCGTAAATTTTTGGGAATGTTTCATAATTTTATCACCTGCGTTGTTTGGCCGTTCGATTATTGATTAAATAATAGTGATGACTTCAGACTTGTTCATTGTTACTCCATGAATTTGAATTTTCTTGAATTGATTTGGTCGATTCCTTTCTGTGCTCCTATGATTTCGGCATTTTGAATTTTTAGATAATCCGAACTTAACGAATTTTGACTTGTTCAATTTGTTTCCTTCGATTGACTTCACTGCAACATTTTTCTACTCCTCGACTCGTTCGAACTGCTACTGTTATTTATGATTTTTGAACACTGCCTTGATTTAGAGAACTTTATTTTGAACTGCTTGCATGGTTCATATTGAAGTTGAGCTTTGTACATGTTGAAATTTAATGCTCTTTTGTCACCTCTATTGCGTTTTTAAGCACTATTGTCCTTATTGATCTGGTTTTGTTCCTCTTGAAGTCTTGTTGCGTTCATGTTAGACTTGCGGTTTCATATGTAGAACCGAAGTCTACATTCGCTTGAAAAATTTTCTTTGTTTCATGTCTGGTTGCATGTTGTTTTGTATTCTGAAACCATTAAAGTCTGGATGCTTTCCTTGTGCCTTTTGTACAATTGGTTGTCCGCACTTGTTTCTGGTCTGTGTTTGCATTGCTTCGAGTCATTTCATAGTTTGCTTGTGTACTTCATGTACTTGTGCCATCCTTATACTTATGCCTGAAATTTAGTGTGTGTGTGTGTGTGTGTGTGTGCGCGTGTTATTGTGTTTTCATGTGTCATTTGAGTCTGGTTTGGTTAACCTGCTTTCATGTCTCCTCTTTTAAAGTATGGTTCGATGGTCTTGTTCCACCGGCAGACTATGTGTTCACTTCATTCTCGTGCCTTTGTTATAGTTGAATCTGTTTGGTGTGGTTCCACTTAAGTCTGTTGGCCTTCATGTCGCATTTGAATGAAGTCTGGTGTGTATGTTGAAGTCTTGTTTTGTTTGGGTCGTGCTTTAGTGTCTGTCATCACCATTGTTGTGTTCTTGTTTTCATGTTCACTTTGTTGAGTTGCAGTCCTTATGTTTGGACATGTATCAGTGAATGTTTGTCTGCATTGTTCTGGTTGCTCCATGTCCAGTTGCTTACATTCATGTGTGTGTGATTCTCTGAATTGTTATTCAAGTGCTTATGTAGTTTCGTTTAAACTATAGATTGGTCTAGTGGAAGCTTTGCATTCATGCTATTTAACTTTGCATTTTGGTCCATAGTTTGCTTGGTTAATTTGCTTTTGCATTTGCACTATTCTTTGTACATATGATTGAGGTAGTTGTCTTATTTGTTGGACCTAAGCATGTTTTGTTGTTTTGGTCGAAACTTCATGTGTACATTGATTAGAGAACTGCCTTGATCCTTTATGTATGTATTTTGTACTTTTTGAACTGAATTTTGTTTGGATGCACCTAAGTCGAATCGAATCTCGGCTTGGGTTTGACCTTGTGCTCATCTGTCCCTGCAAATTTAACAAGCAAGCGTATATCGGTGTGCACGACCTTGGGACGTGTACAATGATACACTGTGCATGTCATAAGTTATTTGTGTAAGATGAATAAAAAGAAATGGTGACGAATAACCCAAATAACCGAGGCAAACAATGTTTTCGAACACACAGTTCATTGTACACTGCAAAATATTTCTTTTTCAATTTTACTACAGTGGTGTTTATTTTGAAGATATTGAAGGATTGTTTTCACCCTAGAGGAGGGTAAATAGAGTATACTAATAATAATAAAAATTAATCTGGAAATAAAAACAATAATAGTAAATAATGCAGAAGAGATCACACACAAATTTACCCAGCTTCGGTAAAACCGTGCCTACGTGCTGCCCTCAAGATTTCTAATAGAAATTAAGTAATCAGACACTTACATACGTAAACTTACGACAACCGCTAATGACTAACCTAACTCAATACTCAAAACCCTGCCACAACTCATCCATTGAGTTGCGAATTCTCGAACTACGCCACCGTAGTTCGTAACCTAGTCACATGACTAGAAAGTTGCACAGTTTGGAAAGGAAAGTTACAAAATAAAAACAAAATTAAACATAACCCTATTTAATTTTAAGCCCAATACAAATAGATGACCGGTCCAACTAAATAATTAAAGAAGAACCTCCCCTTCTTTTTAGCATCTTCGGCTGTTCTTTGTTCCACTTCAAAAATTAGGGTTTTGATAATTTTCGCCGCTGTTTGAAAAATTAAAGCATGAATCGTTTGATGGTATGCTCTGAATTCACTTCGATGCTTCTTTGATCAATATAACTGATTTGCTTTGCAGCCGCTTCTTGATCGAGTTCCAATACTTGTATGTGATTTCCCTTTTTGATTTATGATTAAGCTTGACTCAATTTTGCTTTCAAACTTGATGCCTTAAGCCGATGATGTTATTGGGTAATGTATAGGGATTAAAACCCTAAATTTTAGTTCATATATTTTCATTTGAATATTTCACGTTTCTATGCTTCGGCTTTGATTTTGGATTTAATGATTGAGATGAATTCTGACTTGGTCATAATATTATCAATTGAATGCGTTTGAAGTCGATTCCTTCATTTGCTCCATTGATTTTGGCATTTGAATTTATTGAGATAAAATCGGACTTGTTCATATAGTTGTGATATATTGTTGCAACCTCTATTGTCAACACGGCTTGCGTTTGTTTTTCTGATATTTCGAATCTGTGATTCTTGTTCATCATGCTCTTTCATTTTTTAACTATTTTTGACCTTAGTTGATTTTGTTGATGATTTTTAAAACCAGCCTTGACTTTGTTTGATTTGCTGTTATCATATACGAGTTCCATTGAGTTGATGAATTTCATTTTGTTCTGGCCATTTGGTTCACTTTGAACTTGTGTTCATTCGTCTGTTCATTTTCTTTCACTAATTGCATTTCCTTTATCTGTTACTGTGGATGTACAACTGCTTTACTAGTTTGAATTGAATTGTGGTGTTGTGCTGATGTGCATTTGTATTCTCATGTGTGCATTAGTCTTGCATACTGTTGAGGCTATACTTGTGCCGCTGCTTTTGTGTGCACTGGTTCATTTTGCTCCTATTTATTTTAGAGTCTGATGCCTTGTTCTATTTGGTCTGGTGGTTCAAATGTGTTGCCTTCATGTAGTCTTCTTGATTGTATTGAGTCTGCTCTTGGTTTAGTCTCATATATTTCATTTTGAAGTCATGTTCATGTTGTAGCTTATTGTGGTCGAGACTTGAATTATATGTAGTTTCATGCTCCATTTGTAGCCGAATCTTGTATATGCCAAAATGCATTTGATACTTTGAACTGCAGGTTAATTGCATATGTATATATCCATTGAATCCATATTCATGTTGCATTACTGGTTTTGGTTGAGTCTTCACTTGTATGCTACCTGGTCTCTGTTGCAATTGAGTCGAGCTGGTTTTCATGTTGTATGCATGTCTATAGGACCAGTCTTGCATTATCCTTTATACATGTGACCATTTTGACATGTTGTATGTGCTATCCTTGCACTTGGTTGTTGGGGTCTAGTTGTACACACTGGTCTTTGGAGTTTTGCATTGCTTTTGATTCATACTTGCTTTTGTACATTTCTTCTGAAACAATGTCTGATTTGCTGTGACCATGATATATGTGTATACATATACATACATATATATATATATATATATATATGCATATATATATGGTACATTAGCTTGATGTTGAATCTGGATTACTAATGTATATATTTGAAATGTTGCATGTTGTTTTGCGTGCTTCTGAGTTGAATCTAGCTTATGGCTCGGGTTTGACCTTGTTCTCACCTGTCCTTGTAGTTTTTCACACGCAAGTGTATATCGATGTGCATGGCCTTGACATGTACAGTAATACACTATGCATGTTTTAAGCTGTTCGTGTAAAATGAATTCAAAAGAAAAATGATGACGAACAACCCGAATAACTGAGGAAAATAATATTTTCAAAATACACACTTTATTTTGCAGTGCAAAATATTTCTTTTTCAATTTTACTACCTCGGTATTCATTTTATAGATAATTCAAATGCAGGATACAAACTGGAATAGAGTTGAAGATCAAATATGAGTGTTAAGTGAATATGTAGTGAGGTGACATTGTAAGTTGAAAAATGTGTTGTAATTGAAATTGTATTGTAACTGAAAAAGTATTTATGTAGTGAGAGCTCAAATTTGTACTATTTGAATTTGTAACAAAATAATTTGTTTGAATAAAATATTCATTTAAATATAAATTTTGTGTTATTTATTTTGTTCAACAAATATAACTTTAATTATGTGAAAATAAAATAGTACAATAATAAATGCATTTAAACGAATATATATATATATATTTATTATCATCAAACAAAAATCATAGGCTATTGTATTCTACTGATATTTCAGATGACTAAACATAGGCTGGAGCAGGGTTGAAGATCAAATAAAAGTAATGAGTGAATATATGTAGTGAGGTGGAAATTGTAAAGTGAAATTATATATTGAAAATTGTATTGTAAATAAAACTTGTATAGTGATTGAAAATGTGTAAATGAAGTTAGAGCTCAAATTTGTACTATTTGAATTTGTAATAAAATATTTGCTTGAATAAAATATTTGTTTAAATATGAATTCTGAGTTATTTATTTTATTCAACAAATATTTATTTAATTATGTGAAAAAATAAAATAGTAAATAACATATACATTGAAACGAATATATATGTTTATTATCATCAACAAGAATCATATGCTATTGTATTCTACGATCTCCCCCTTTTGAAGATAACAAACATATATTAAGATTTTGATTCTACTAAATATATTTGGTTCTGATGAATTCTATTAGCTCACCCTATTTAAATACTCCCCTTACAACAAAGCTCCCCCTTTACATATGCATGAAAATAATAAAAAATATGCAAATAAAAAATGCAATGAATCCTAGATGTGAATATGCAAATAAAAAATTGAGCTTATTTGTTAAAATCTTAACTTCTCTCCCCATTTTGTTATCAATAAAAGAGTAATAGTGTTAGATAAGAGTGATAAAGTGATAAACATCAATACTACATTAATACCTAATCGAGTATATATATATGTATATATATATATATATATATTAAATTTCAATAAAAAGTCAAATAAAAATCATAAACACACTGTTAGGCGCATATTCCATTTTAGAGGGATATGGGTGATGTCGGCATAGAAAACCATATTGTCATGTTTATTTGTGGTATATTTATGACAGGAAATTTTTTAAGTACCTACTAACCATGCATAACTGTTAGGACTTTTAAATGAGATTAGTAGTATTTTTTAATTTTTATTAAAAAAATGAATTCCAAGCATTTTCTAACCACACATAACCATGAGGACTTTTAAATGGGGTTATAATCAACTCGCCTATTTCATACAATTTTGATATGTGTTCCATACACGCATAACCTGAGGATTTTTAATTGAGCATGAAAGCACATAATTAGAGATTTTAAGTAGTTCACCCATACATAACCGCGAGGACTTGAAAATGAGGGTGAGTACTTTTTGGATGATTTTATTGCTAATTTTTTTTAAAATGAATAATTTCTTGTTCAATTACCACATTTTGACATACTATATTGGATTTTGATGAGTGATTGTCGTAGAAATATTATAGAAATAGAGATGGTCATGGAATTTTTACCAACCAAAGTTATTGCAAATTTTGTTTAAAATTTTAGAAATATTTTCTAAATAACTGTCTCAACTCATAATGCATGATTAATATCAGCACTCGCCACCTTTTTCAGTCACTATTTTTCTTTTCGATAATCAGTAGGGAGTCATATTAGTTAACATAGGCATTTAAGATCAAATTTCTAAAATGCCTAAACTGAGATGAAGTCAACAAAAACTGTTTTCTGGAGGGGGTTTGTAGAAATATCTGCCAATTGTAAATCAATTGAAATGAAATTTATGCAGATATTTTCTTTGGAAATGTGATGCATAAAACACGTTCTACTAGTACTTTTTCTATCAACTAGACTTTCGGTATAATCTGCATCTGAATACCCTTTTAACTCAAAGTTAACATTAGTTGGATACCATAGACCAAATCTTGGGGTGTGCAACAAATACTTATAATCCTTTTTACATCTTTTAAATGAGATTCTTTTGGATTTGATTGAAACCGTGCACACAAACAAACATCAAACATAATGTCAGGTCTAGAAGTAGTAAAATAAAGAAGTATACCCATGTGTTTCTAGAGTAATCATCAACAAATATAAACAATATATCTTACCACCTAAGCTTACAATATCGTTGGGTCAACAATTTTGCACAAATCAGAATAAAAAATAACATCCATTCCCTTATCACAAAACTGGCTGATTGAAATCAAATTATGGTGCAGATTTTCTACATATAAAACATCGTTTAAGGTAAATGTACCGTTACCTATTTTACATTAATTGTTGTTGACCATTGACTCTGCCACCTTTGTACTTCTCCAGGCTAATGAACTTTGATTTATTGCCTGTCATGTGCCTAGAATAGGCAGAATTCAGGAACCACTGTTGTCGTTCCTTAGCCTGCTAACACACCGATACGAGAGGAGAGTTTGTGACCTATTGGTTTTTATAGGTCCATGATTGTTAGTGACAAGAAAATTTGAAAAACCAATTTGTGTAGAACCAAGGCAATCTATATTTGT
This sequence comes from Allium cepa, assembly GCA_030765085.1. Taxonomy (NCBI): domain Eukaryota; kingdom Viridiplantae; phylum Streptophyta; class Magnoliopsida; order Asparagales; family Amaryllidaceae; genus Allium; species Allium cepa. The sequence continues at coordinate 683,485,773 of CM060938.1, forward strand.
TCCTATATAGTACCTTTTGGCACCCAGATTTGTTTGACTTTAAGGGATTTTACATTCGTGCCTTTAGGAACTCAGGTTTTCACATGTTTGGGTCTAAACCAGCAATTGTTTTGATTGTGTCCAATTTTTCCACAAATCATGCACTTGGAGTTGACATGATTAGTTTTACTTCTAACTCTTTCAGATTGAGTATACCCAAGTCCTTGCCTAATAGGATTAACAGTTTATTTCCCTAATAGCATATTTAGTGATCTTTCTCCTTTGGAAAATCTTCCTAAAGTTGTGGACAATTGTTGGACTTGTGACTGGAGAGATTCATTTTCATTCAATAACAAAGTGCACTTTTTAATAGAATTTTCTCTCCTAGTATTTTCACTTTCTTTCAAAATCAGAACTACATTTTCAAGCGATTTAATTTAGTTTTTGATTTTTCTATTTCCTCTTCAAATGATGGACACTTAACACACTTAGAGCACTTATTTCTACAGTTTTGAACCATTTGATTAAGCTGCATATTTAGTTCTATCAAACTATCTTTTTTGATTCAATTTTAGCATACTTCTTCTTAAGTCTTTCAAAATAGCCATTTATTTCATGAAAATATATAAGTAATTGCGAGTAAGTAAGTTTTGATACCTCGCTTGGCTCATCATCATCTCCGTCACTTATTTCTCCTAGAAGACACAGATTTTCTTTTTCACTCTCACTGCCAGTGCTTTCATCATTATCTTCATCACTTTCTTTCCAGGTTCTTGAAAAACATCTCCTACGGTTTCTTTCCTTTGCTGAGTCAATTTTGAGGACAATTTGGCTTGATATGACTAGATTTGTTGCACTTGTGACAAATGATCTTCTGCTTTTCTGAGTTGTCTAGAGCTTTGACTATTCTGCTCTTTTATTGTTGATTTAAGGCTGAATTTTCGTACTTGTGATTCCATCATTTGAATCTCTTTATTATCAATGCCAGTTTAGTTGCTACTTCATCACCACCATCATCGTCACTTTTCATTGTTCCTTTGAGAGCTATTGATTTCTTTCAAGTATCACCTCCTTCACTTTCTTCCTTGAATTTTATTTCTAGCTCATAATTGGTGAGATTTCCGATGAGTTCTTCAATTGTAACTTGTTATAGATCCTTTGATTCTTGAATGGCAGTCACTTTTGCTTCAAATTTTCATGGAAGAATTTTGAGGAGTTTTGGACTATTTTCAGTTCTGTGTATGTTTTTCTAGGGATTCTGATTTGTATACAAGATTAGAAAGTCGTCGATACATTTCTTTGACACTTTCATCCTTTGTCATTGTGAAGTTCTCGTACTCGCTACTAAGCATGGCAAGGTGAGATTCTTTGACTTGGGAGGTTCCTTCATTAGTTACTTCAAGCGTGTGCCAGATTTCTTGCGCAGTCAGACAATGTGAAACATGATTAAATTCAATTTGATCTAATGAAAAAATAATAGAATCCATATGTGACGCCTCACCCCGAGACCCATCTTAGTAAAGAGAATTAACAAGTAATTCCGTCTACTAAAGTGGAGAATAGGGCTGGTTAAGGGCGACCATCTATAATTTTGTCTTAAACATCTACTGAATGCGTCGATAAATGCAATAAAAATTTTCTTTTCAACTCAAGTGGATCGGCATACCCAGTAAATGCTTAATCCAAAATTATAGGTGGCTAACGGATCTATCAGAACAAAATACAATAACTGAATGTGAATCACATCACAGAACAGTAACAACATCATATATATACATATACACTGATACATATTTAGTACGGTACAATATGAATACGATAAATGTGGTACACGACCACACCATATACATCGAATCAAATGTAAATACGTCAGAGTATGCGAAAGAAATAAACTACTCAAGCGATAGATAATCTAATGACCAACATCAACTTCAAGCTAAGCCCAATAGATGATACGTGAAAGAACTCGGTCTGACCCGAGTACAAAATACACGGGTCAGTCTAGCTAAAAAAAATCAGTTAACAAGGATAGATGATAGTATGAAGCATAAGATACAAGATGATAATTCTTTTTGAATGAGAAGAGACAACATAAAGAATTACAACCCATGACTTAAGTGAACTAATGTCACTTAATTATACAAAGACCTCAAAGGAGGCAAATTCAATAATACTACTCAAATAATACAAACATTAGCCTCATATCATCGGCGACACCCTAAAGTGTCTACGTGGTTTCCATGAACCTTATCTCCTCAAAAGAAGAAACATCAATACAAACTCTTGCCAAAATGGCAAACATAAAACATTCTCAATAGGATGATCCAAAATTCATGTATAAAAGAATCTCTAAATTCAATTATACCTCATCTCATCGGTATAAATGTATATAAATTTCAATCTCAACTCGCCAAAATGTCAAAACCCAGAATATCCTTTAAAATCATGAAATCATCCAAACTCACAACTCAAGGAACTCGATAAGAGTTCAAAACATCATAAATGAAATCACCATTTATATAACATCATATATAGCACTAGGCTATCGATGTAATAAAACATCTTATAAGGGTGAAATCATAATAAAACAGAAAACTCAAAAAACCCCAGATTGGCCAAATCCCCGATTGCAATGTCGAAGCAATGCTGCACGTGCTAAACTCAAACGGCTGAAGCCTAAGACAAGGTCGCTAACACCTCCCAAAGCAGTTTGTCCTCATGACAAGGTCGCTGACACCTCTCCAAGCTGTTTTGTCATCCCTAACAAGGTCGCTAACACCTCCCAAAGCAGTTTGTCCTCATGACTAGGTCGCTGACACCTCTCAAAGCTGTTTTGTCAGCCCTAACAAGGTCGCTAACACCTCCCAAAGCAGTTTGTCCTCATGACTAGGTCGCTAACACCACTCAAAGCAGTTCTATTAGGTAAACATCGTGAATGTGTCACAAACTCACGAATAGGAACCCAAAAAGTGTTAACGTATGTCTCATACCACACGTTCGCACTTAGTGGTTTACTAGCCGCTAGTCGATGCCACATAAAAATCAGAAAATCACATCTCTCTCGTCTCATTAGCGAGTGATAAAAAGACACTATACTCGTCTCGTCTCGTCGACAAGTATTAAATGGCATCGTAACTTGTCTCATCTCATCGACAAGTGAAAACATCGTGATGGTTCCTCATAAACCATAAATCTCAAAGTAGAAATCTCAAACCATAAAAACTAGCCAAATATTGGCCTTCCCAGATAACTCCTAAAGATAGGAATTATAATCTCAAAATCCCGCCATAAATTGGCAAACTAACTCAGAATCAATAACCCAGATAGTTTCGATCGTACGAGTCCGGAATTAACCGAAATAGTAAACGCACATGTCCCATACCATGTGTTTTACTAAATCGTTTAATTCTCTTTCTCATACATTCGAATATTGCAAAAGTGTGTTTTGATATTTAAAATAGTTTACTAGAGAAAACAAGCTTTTAAAACTTTTTCCCGAAAAGATTAATAAAACCAATATTTAAAATTCCTTTATTATAGGAAATAAATAGATTTTATATTAGAAAAATAATTTTAAAATACTATGTAATAATAATTTGAAATGTCCATTTATTTCAAAAATCACTTCAAAATGGTTTAGTGAAAATCGTGCTCGAAAACAATGAAAAACAAGAAAGATTGCTCAAGACCGAACGAATTCAATTCAAATTCAACCCAAAGTCAATTCAAATTCTATTTAAATTTGGGTTTTAAATTCTCTAAATATAGCTAGCCTATTGATAGGCATCATAGCTCTCAAAACATCTCAAAGACAACATCAAAATCGAATAAGAATGAGAGCAAAAATAAGCCAATACTTCGGTGTCTGGAGATGTTGGTGATTCTCCTACCGCGGTGGAGGAATAGTTTGTTGCTGTTTCTTTAGTTTTCGTGGCAAAGCAGTCACGTACCTGTGCTGTATTTTCTTTCTTCATTTTAGTAGATAAGGTGCTTTTACCTTGCTCCTGTACTTAAACTTTTATTACGTTCGTAATAAAAAGTGGACGGTCCACTATAAAACCGGCTGGCCTTGCCAAAAAAAAAAAAAATAATAAGCCAATACAATTCTCAGTTCAATGATTGTTATTGCTGCCGTTTTGCTCTCGGGACAGCAACAAACAAATACAGTTTTGACCAAGCTAACTTTGAAATTTCGGAAAACAAAAAACAAGGAACTTCTAGCACAAAGTCTAAGTTCAGGAACATCTAAAATTATTGAATTTGGATAAGAAACGTGAAAGATACGACCAAAACAAATTTCAGATATGAAGTTCACTACAGCTGTCGTTTTAGTTTCGGGACAGCGATACTAGAATGAATTTTCGACCATGTAAGCATCAAAATTTGACAAAACACAAAACATGAAAATCGTAGATCTAAGCTTTCTGGAATATCAAGATTCGTCAAATTCGGACATCAAACGATAAAGATATCCTTAAATTACCAATAACACTTAGCACAGAAAGTCACAAATTTACAGTGACAGAGCAGCGAGTTTGTATTGGGTTTTTCGAACCTCTATGCTCAAAACTTTCGAAAGTGATCAACGGTAAAGTTGTCACATTCTTTTTAAGCTTTCTAGAACTTAAAAAAAAAAATTAAATTCCGATGTAAAACGAAAGAGATATACACAATTTACTGACAGCGATTTTCAATCGAACATGCAACAATAACAAAAATTGAGATTTCTTATATTAAAATCTCAATCAAAGCTAGAATATGTGAGTTTTGATACTCACCTTGCAATTCATGGAGATTAACATAAATAAATTTAGCCAAAACTGAAGTAAGATGAAGGCTTTTGGTAATAGAAAGCTTCGGGTACCTGTAGAAACTTAGAAACAGAACATGAAAAGAAGAAGAACAAGTAATTAACAGATAACCCAAAAACAAAATTGAAATTTGATGAATTCTCTTTGATTTGAAGTATATTACCTATTGAAATAGGTTTTTAATTGATTGAAACATCAAATCCATGAAGAAATTAAGGAATTGAAGGCCATAGATTGAATAGGGTTTCTATCTTTTGTTTACGGCTAGAGGAAGAAGATGAGAATAGTTTCTGTACGTACAGAAAGTATTTTCTCATTTCTTTGTCTTTTGGTTGTAGGCTAATGGGCTTTTGGACTCAAATAGAGAATAGATTAATTAGCTTAAGGTTTTAATTCACAACTAAGTCAGTATGCACGTTTTTACACTATGTTATAATAAAACAATGCATTTTCTTTCAAGTTTCTACACAAACAAAATATGTAAACTTATATACATAAAAAATATATTCTACATCATGTAAAAAGTTTAATTTTAGATTTAATTTTTTTTTTATATTATTAAAACCCTTATTTTACATAGATACACAATTTTACACTAATAAACACTACACCACAAAAGGCTTTTAACAGCGTTTGATAAACGCTGTAATACGATACAACAGCGTTAGTTCAAACGTTGTATAACGACATGCTGTCGTATATACAGAACTTACAACAGCTTTTTGATAAACGCTGTTGAAACATCACTTTGACAGCGTTTCGTACAAGCTGTCAATAATGTTTTTACAGCGTTTTCAAACATGCTGTATTATGTTTCTACAGCGTTAATAATTTAGTTGTCGGATATGTTTTAATTCTACTTTAACTGTTTACAACAGCTTTTTATAAACGCTGTTATTGAATCATCAACTATTTCAACAGCATGTACTAAACGCTGTTATTGACTATTTAAAGATAATTACAGCACGAATTGAACGCTGTTATTTCTTCATTGACAGCATTAATCAGACGTTGTTTTCTATTTATATAACAGCTTTAATATTCCACTCTATTTTTGAATATTTCAGAACTATATTTTGAGTATATTCAAGCAACTATTGTATATATAACATGTCCTAATAACTATTAATTAGTTACATAAACTAGTTAAGACAATATTAATAAACAAAAGACATCCATAAACCAAGTTTCAATAATATTCATAAACAAAAATAACAAAGTAAACCAAGGTGCCACAAATTCTGTTAAACAAAGAAACGTTATATGTTAAACAAAAATATAATATCAATAAGCAAGTCCGCACCAAATGCCAACAACAAAACGTGCATCTAAAAAGTTCCATATGCTTGCTACTTGCTACGGAAGAAGAATGTGTCATCGCCATCTTTAATTACCTACAATGAAGAAATTTGAAGTCAGTGAATAAACACCATCTAAAAATTTGAAGTTTCATATGCTAAAATGCTTAACTGCGCCAAAAAATCATTATATGATATGTTAAGCCGAAACCTAGCCAATATACGCATTAGTAGGTTAGCTCAGTTAACGAAGCTAAACTGCTCTACAGTAACATAGTTATATTTCACGATCTAGTTGATCACCTAAATACTAAGTGAAGAAGCAGTCCTTCTTAACATAAAATCTACGCATGACCAAGATCAAACCAAATGCACAAAGATAAGTCAAAACGGTGGAACTGCACTATATTTACAAACTAAACTACACACATGCATCAGCAACTCCAAAGGAAGAAACCACTTCAATAACGTTTGTTTATTCATTGTTTGTATAAATGTTTCTATTTTTTATGCCTTGTAGTTTTTATATTGTTTGCATGAATGTATCTATTTCATATGTAGTTACAATTTTTTTTAATAAAGTCAACACTCATGATGTTTATTTAGATTTATCAATCATTGCCGGGATTTACAACATATATTACATTTTATAACGTGTAAGTCTAGCTGTATATATTTATATGTATATATATGATTGCCTATTGAGGCCACAAACAATCAAAATAACTCTATGTAAACAGTTTCATTTTAGTAATTCAACAATCCATGTAATGTTTTAACATTAGATTTATTACTGAAACAAATATTCACATCTACACTATATCGACATGTCATCTAATCTAGTAAGGCTAAAAGGAGGTGCAGTAACATACCTGATGAGATTCTGTATGGAAAAGGCTAAGAGATCAATATCTGTACTTTCTACCTTGCACTTCTTAACCATTAAAACTGCTATGTATATGAGAGGTAGACACCATCTTTTCTACCGAGGATTTTAGCAAAACTAAAGAGAGGCAGACACCATCTTTATTATTACACATTAAAGCTGATACCGTTGTGATAGTATTTACAAGATGAACATATCAAAAGTTTGAGCCTGTTCCTTTATGTTGATTTCAGTTTGTCCAATCGAAGCTCTCTCTGTCATTGCCAAAGAAAATTGTCAGGAAAGATATTTCATAACATGTACCAAAATCTTAAAAGGTCTCTTAGCCTAATATATATATGTATGTATATGTTGTGTTTGTGTGCATCAGTCTCACCAAAAGTGCACTGATTTCATCAAAAAAGGGCTGAAGCAGAGAAACAAATTTCTGTATATCACTTCGAATTGATTTTATTTTATTTTTTATTCTTCAAATTATTGTTGTTTGATTATTGTGTATTTGTTTTGCGTGCTAATTTATATATTAAAAAAAAAAAAAATTTGTGTATGTGTGATTGTTGCTTGCATTTGTTTGTGTGTTTGTTTGCATTTGTTGCTTTTTTATTTTGCATTTGCAATTTTCATTTAAAAAAGAAAAGAAAAAATTCGTGTGTTTATTTGATTTTTTTTGTTTGCATTCTAATTGTGTGCATGTTGTTCTAGTTTTCTATTTGCATTGCATTTGCATATTTAAAAAAAATACACAATTTCATTTGAAAAGGGAAAAAAATTATAATCCATTTCATTTATTTTTACAATTACAATTTTTTTATACAAATTTCTTTTTCTATTATATCAACTTTCCTCTGTACAAATTCAAAACAGTGCATTGTATCAGTGCAACACTAATGTCACTGCTTTGTTTAACTACTGTATCTCGTGCCTCCTACAATCTGCCACTACAACTGAAACATCCCCCACTGTCTTCAATCCATAACCTTCCACTATCTTCAGCTGCCCATTGACACTATGCATTTCACTTCAACACCAAACACACTGCACCCTATCCACCCCTTGCCATTCACTTTTTGCATTTCACTGCATATCCTGCTTCTGCATATTACTGCATCCCCTTACCTCCACCCTCTGCCATACAAACCATATTACCACCAACAGCTGCTGCTTCCTCTTTGACCATCAAGTTCTTACTACCACACAGTGCTTCAAACCAAACTGTAAACCACAGTGCTTCCATACCACCCACTGATATCACCAACTATCACAAACAACCCTCATTTCCTCCTACACTTCAAAGTAAACACCACATCACTTACCTTTTGGCGTCTCAACAGCCACAACAACAAATATCTCTACCCTGCTCATCAATTGCTGCTGATACAACTCGTTTTACTGCACACAGTCAACTGCTCCTCTAACATCACTTCCACACCAGTCAACCGCTTCACTGCACATCCCTCATCACCTTCCTCCAACAACACTAATCCAACATATCACATTGCTATCAACCATCGACCACTTCTTGCTCATGTACATCACCAACATAGTCTTGCTGCCTCATCAACTTCAAAGACCAAACAACAAACCAAAATCACTTCTTATATCACTTCATTCACCAAATTACCATCCACCACTCATAACTACTTCTTGCACCATTCAAACAGCCACCATACTACCACCTATCCTTCCTTGCCTTGACATCAACTACCACAGCACAAACCATCATTTCACTTCAGTGTTCACTTGTGCAGTTCTACCTGTCCCTACCCTCAACCCCTACTACCTTACATATCAACATCCCCACCTCCTCTTGCATCAACCAATTGCAGCAACATTGTAGTTCATCCATTCACCATTTCACCACTTATCTGCTCTTCCCACTGATACTGCACACCCATATCGCTCACTAATCAAAAACCATCAACTGTCTTCACCCACCGCCTTCACCAAAAAAGAAAAAAAAAATTACACTACAACTACATCACACAACTTCCAGTTGCTTCCTTTCACAAGCTTACCAACCTAAACAACCACAACCTACAGTGCAGTACTCAACAGACCACCACTACAACCTAACTTCACACCACCACCATCTACTTCACTGACAATCATCAAACAAAACTGCCTATGGTTCACTGTTCCAAACCTGAACAACACACAACCACCACTTCAATCACCTTTCCACAACTTCACTTCATCACAATACACCGCAACACACTTTAGACCTCAGTGCACCACTATGCACTGCCATCCCCAACATCCTGCTGCAACTTCACATCTGCCACTATATTTGCATCACCCAGTCACTCACAACTTACAATTTGCATCATAATACCCTATTCATCTCTGCTTTATTCATATCTTCTACATCATCCACCACTGCTTGTAACCCCCTGACCATCATCTCACCATTTCCAGACAACCTGCCTCTCTGCTTGCAAACTGCCGCCGCATCGCAATTATCACCAGAAATCGCCGCAACCATCCACTAAACCTTGGTCATTCAAACAACCACCTCACTACCATACCCAATACTAACTGCTACTTCCCTGCAGCACCACACAACAACCCCTACAACCCACGTCTGCCCAGTCCATCACTTCGTTGGTCATCTCACATTCTCCATCACTTCATTGCAACTGTGAATCATCACCACCTTCCCCCTGCATCCAAAACTAAATCTACAGCAAGCCACCTCACTTCGAGCACAGTGCAACCCAAACCCAAGACTTCACCGCCCTTCACGCAACATCATCCACCCTTGACAGCAACTCAAAGCACAATCACCTCGATCACCGCAGCTTCACACTCGACTTCGACGTGCAAACTAGACTAAACTTCCAACCACCAGAAACCAAAAATCGCCTTCAATCATGATGTCTCGACCACCGCCTCCCTCGCCTGATCGAGAATCACCTTTACTTCTGGAAAATTGCAATTAGGTTTGAAATTACGTCGAATTTGGTTGAATTTTTTTGCAGGATTCCTGAATATAATTTCGTATTTGGTCTATCCAAACTGAAAAAACAAAGGAAAAAACAAAATGAAATTCTTGCTTTGATTTTTTTTAATATGTTGCAGTGAGTATTGCTTTGAGATTTCTTGTATGGAATTTTGCTTTGAGTTGTAAATAATTTCTTTTAATTCCCTTATCTCACTTAAAAAAAAGGTTTGCTTTCTTTTAGTTTTGTTTTGTTTTATCCTTAAAAAATTTACCTTTAAATTTGTCTTGTTCTAATTTGTTTTAAGTTCTATCCTAAATTTTTAAAAATTCTTTGTTTCAAGTTTTTTCTTGTTGTTTTCAATTTTCTTTTGTTGTTGGTATTTTTAGCTTGCGGGTGGAAGAAGGGATTTCTCTTTTTTGGAATGAGCTTCATTGCTACATGTTCTAAATAAATTTGCATTCAAAATATACTTACAAATAAAATACACAAATATAATCTTGCAAGGAGAGAACCTTATAAGCTGTAGTGGAGATCCAACCATGCCATGGTTGTAGTACATTCTTGTAAGCTTCTCCCACAACTTGTTCTAGTGTCATTTTAGGATCCTTCTCTAATCTTCGTAACACCTCAAGGCTAAAGCATCATAATTATCTAATAAAAAATACTCACCTGAATTTTTTCCACATATTTGATATATCGGATGAAACATTTTTGAATTTCGGGTTAAGATTTTGATACCTGGTAAGCCCGACCATAGCTTTAGAGCAACTTCTAGCCTTTTTCGTTGTTCCCTCCTTCTCCTCTTGCTTTAATATTTCTTTTATGCTAAGATATTTGGATGAGTTCGAGATGTAACGCTCTTACAAATTCTATATGGTAAAAAAATGTAGTATATTCAATTAAAATGAAGGTATGTGATTGTTCATGTTGTGCATGTCACAAAATATACGAAATTTGAAGGAACTATAAACTCTGTAGCAAAAATGGGCTTAAAAAATAAAATAGTTTGTTTGTGGTAAGATAAAAATGTCAGAAGAAGTGCAATACTATCCTTTTTATACGAGTTGCATACACTGACCACTTTCTATAGTGCTAATAATTGATGCATTCCTAAATTATATGCATGAAAATTCCTAATCTCTATTTGGAACTCCATATTTACTATGTTTATGGCACGAACATGTCATGATAAAAATAATCAGAACACAGGTGCCAACATCGCTCATATAGAACATTTAGTAAGAAGGGTAGGCTATCTGGTTTCAGGAGCAAAATTTTGGTAAGAAATATAACCAGAGTAAAGTACATACCTGGGGTTTCAAGTGAAATTTATAGGCTTATATGCCTGGAGATCGTCACCATGCTTCTTCTTTGTTTGCTTGCTTCATCTTTTATAAAGCTTTTCAATTCTTTGCATCTCTATATTTGGTACCAAAGAATTTATCTATTTGAGTTTTTCATCATTTCTTAGGACAGTACAAGAAATAAGACATGAAAAATGCTGATTTATATTACTCTTAGTGAAGAAAAAAGCTTTTTGCAACATGAATCAATTGCAAAATAACTTCCCCAATGAATGTCTATATTTAAGTCTATATTCAAATACTCTTAGTGTATAATATAGATTATATTTAAGTCTATATTCAAAGATTGATAGGTCGACTGCCAGAAATGATGTTTCCTAAACAATCAGTTATTTGTCTGGTCCATGTAAAAAAATGATTTTACTTTGCAAGCACCATATGGTTATACTGAGGATCAAGTAATCATAAATCCTATTTTGTACCAGCTATCAACAAGTTTTAGTGTTAAAAAAGTGAAATTGCTTGGTCCCCTTTTTTAACATCTTTCCCTTTTACCTCAATCAAGTGATCTCAAAAATTACCTATGGTATAACGTTAAAAAATGAAGCTTAAGGTACAGACCTTGTTCCTTGTTAGTGGATGAGAAAGTAAAATCATTATTAACTTGTGCATATATCCATTATAAATTAAAAATAAATCTCCATCTTCTGCAAAAAAAATGTATCAGAATTTTCAACAGTAAAGCCAAACAGAAATATTTCATTATAGTTTATTTAATCGAGCCTTAAGCTAAAAAGGTTGCATATATAAACTTAATTTTTATAAACTCAATTGTTACTATTTTTAAAATAGGGATGCTATTCTTATGAACTTAATTTTTATAATCTAGTTAATTCTAGAGTGCATATAGTTAATTTCAATTTTTGTACAATTTGAAAGCAACATGTGTGATCTAGTTAATTCTTATAAACTTAATTACTTTTATAAAACTTTGTTAATTAGTTAAGTTTATAAAACTTAGTTAAATAAACACCAAAATAACAACAATTCTTGGAATATTAAACAAACACACTAGCCCTACAAAAATGCATCAAACTGTACAATCAAATCATCAACTATGAAAGCATAAATTAATTACTTTATGCTGCAACAAGTTAAGAAACCTAGTACACACATCCTGTTTCACATTTACGGCCACACACACCATCCTCGTTCCTCATCAATTTTAATCCCATTTCCTTTTTCAAAAGTTCACTCTTCAAAATAGTAACCATCTCTCGTCTTTTAAAACCTCAACTCTTTACATCCCAGCAAAAAAGACTTTGCAAAAAAAAATGGTCATCTGATTTAATGTAAAACTTCATTATTGACAAGAGATCCAGTTCAGTACAGTTTCTCTTTCTAAGGGTTTATAGCTTTTGAATATGTGTTCCTTTCTTTCTTTTTACTGCTCCACTTTGATAATAAACCATTTAAAATAAAATAAAATAAAAATCAAAGGAATTGATAGGACTATTGTTAAAATTGTAGGATGGAGAATACCCTAAAATGTTGAATGGAAGTAGGAATTTTAGTTAAGTGTACGAGGTATATTGTTTATTAAATTGAAAAAATAAATGCTTAAATGGTTGTAGCTAACTTAGATTAGGGCTTACTTAAAAATGTAATGATAAATAGCATGAAGCAGACATATTGTGCTAATGAAAACAAGAGCAAAAATCGTGCAACTATTATATCCATAAAATAGTTATCTTGAAATTATTTTGAAATTATTTTTATACATGTATGTACCCAAAGCGGAAAAAGAAAAAGAAAAAGAAAAGGTAACATGTCCATTGTAAACCTATCAGGCATACGTGACATATAATCAATCCTTAGATTCCATCTTATCAATTAGCAACAAAATGATGCCTAGAACCAACATAGCTCTCTAGATCTCACAAGAAAGAACCACAGCTGCCTCTAAATTCAACCCATCAAAACTCGTCTCAAATCTTCGAAATATGATGGAATTCAACATGCTTAATATACATGTAACAACTACAACAACCAAAAAATTTCAAAAACTTTAATTCTTCGTACAGATCGTGTCTAAAATATGCCATCAGTCATCCACCCTCATACACTTAACTAGATCCAAAGTACAACTAAACTTAGCACTATCCTTCAACCAAAATCTAATCAACTGCATCAATAGAAAACACTGTCCTCTGAACTTAACTCCGCTAAATCAAAAAAGCATCTTGATATATATAAAATAATGCATTTTTTACAATTCATCGACAATACACTTCATCCACAATAGTTAAAAAATTAAACAGTGAATAATTCAATGTTAGCTGGGCCAACCAACATGTATTTGGCATAAAATTGCAACAGCAATACCTTATAATATGTTTCTTCATCATTGACACATGTAATAGGTTATAAAGAAGAAAGAGTACTAAATAAGTTGGGCTTATGGGAACTTCAACTTTGTGAAACGTGTTTACCCTTTTTCGAGCATCAATCGATACAACATCTTGAGGAGTTGTTTCTTAATAAGAAAGCAGTCACTTCTGATGATATATACCAATAAAAAGTGAGATATCATAACTATATACATGGAGGTTCATCTATTAAAGAAATAAATATGTAAAGCTAGAAGTAAAAAATATGAAACAAAAAAGCTATCTTTCTATAGATCTATTCCATAAAGATGACCACTCATGTTTAATTAATCACCAAGTCAGTTTGCATGAAAGTGTATGTAGCTACAATATAACTACTCTGATGATAATGATATTCCATGCCTACATGTTATTTTCCACTATCATTAGTCAGGGAAGGCTAGTTGTATTTCATTATGCTATGTTTATATAATTCAAGCAACATTTCATGAGCCTTTATGAACATTCATGTCAACATTAAAGGTATTAGTTCAACAGTAACCACTCAATGAGACTGGGAACTCCAAGTAATAATACTTCAATTTAATATGTGGCCGATAGGTCATATGACTGTATGAAGATCAAGCTTGTACTATTTGATTAGTGAATTCATCTTCATAAGCCTATGCTAATATGATTAGTGACTTAGTGGAAAAAATGTTATTAGTTAACTCAATTCATAGACCATTTTGATGTTTGCCTCATTTTATAATTTTCTTGAGTTGGATAAATTGGACAAAAGTTATTAAATATAGTAAAAGTCTATAAAGGTTATTATACTCATGGTGATTTTTGAAATATCAATTGTGTTACTGAGATATAAACTCAAACCCTGTATAGGAAAACAACATCTTGTGTTTCATCTATGATCCTTAACCGTGAACCATGGTCTCAAGTTTTTGTTATAAAATGCTTAATTAAACTATTACAAAACAACACACACAAAAATGATTCAATAAAATTGTCTCTAGCTCAGATATTACACACCGAGTTAAGACATGCTTTTGTTTCAAATTATTTAATTTAATTTTGGGTATGATATTCTCTAAGGTCCGACGTATACTTCAATTGCATGTTATATGGCAACCAGAACAAGAAATATTTCAAAATATATACTCTTTGAAAAAAAAAATTCCCATAAACATAATCAAAATCCAATCATTCTAACCAATTCACACAGAGAAAAAAATTAATAGTGTAAGCCAGTTCATTAGAAGTAGATTAGGAAACTCATCATTACCGAAAACTAATGATATTCATCCAGGAATAATTCTTTTCATACCACACTAATACAAACATCAACATTCATCATTCCTTAACTCAGAAGAAAAAATAGTATCAAACATTCAAATGAAATTAGACTCAGGCGTATTAGTTAAATAACACAGGCTATAATCAAAACGTGCAAAATCAATAACCAAACCAGTGAGAAGTGAATCTTTTAAGCCACACAGCAGTTTCAATAATAATGTTTTTAGAAATTTTCATTTTTCTAAATTTTAAGTTCTGACCTACTTCAAAGCTTATATAAGTATAAATTTAAGAGGAACCAGGCTTCTTTCAATAATCAGCATAAGACTTACCAAAAATGTATATGAAAAGCAGTTCAACTTACCGTACCTGAGTGAGATCAAAGTCTGAATCAAAACCTAAAAATCCATGTCAGGATCAAAATATGAATCGAAGTTTGAATCAAAACTGAAGACTTCTGGAATTAACCTTCTAACAAAAACTAAATTAGTATACGATCAATGGATACAAACATCATAGAAAACAAGACGAATTAGAACTGAATCAGTCAACGTACCTGAACGAGAGAATTAGGGCACTATGACATTGAAAAATAAAGGAAATAGAGAACGACGAAAATTGAATAGAAGGGAATTAGGGCAGGATGAAATTGAGGAACGAGGGAAATGAAAAGTAGAGGGAATAAGAAGAGGGAAAGCGATTTTTTTCACAAAGTGTAATAATGAGAGAGGCAATGAGAAATGTTTTGAACTTAACGTTATGTCAGCGTTATGACGAAAATTAGTTCGTTTAAAATAATTTTTAACTGCATTTTTTTAATAAACGCTGATAATTGTTGCTGTTAAAAGTGATTTTTGTTGTAGTGAAATGAATTACTCCATATTTTAACTCCAAAAGTTCTACTAAAATATTTTTCTTGTTTAGAAAAATATGACAAAGCATTTTAAACTTAATTTCATAACCAAAACTCCTTTTTAAATCAAATTCCATCCTTTTGTTTGAATAAACAATCTTAAAAATCAAAATACTTCCTTTAATAATTGTTAAAAGAAGTAATTAGCAATAATTAATAAAATTATTGCATTTTCTCCAAATTATAACCATTTTCCATTCACTATTAACTCAAACAAAATAAAATAAAGTTCCAAACTTTATTTCTAAAAATTCATTGTTTATTCTAAATAAATAATTTAAAATTTAAAATTTTATTTTCAATTCACAATATTAAATCGTAACTACCTTTATAATCTAGTATTTATAGGTAATCTTCAAAACTCGGGTTGTTACAGACTCTCCCCCTTAGCAAAATTGTGTCCTCGCAATTTCTAGAGAAGTATTTATATTCAACTCATCTATTTCATCAATCAAAAGAAGGGTAGACCAACACGAGATTAAAATTTTTCACTCTCAACTCAAGATGATAGAAGACCAAGATAAAATGGATCAATAAATTCTATGATTTCCCAAGTATAATTAATGGGATTAGTGGACCATTGAATTTCTTCGAGCAATATTTTATGATTTCGAAGGCGCCTTACCTTCAAAACAAGAACAAAAATTTGAATGCTGCACAAAAGATCGATCAAGTGAGATTGATTTCTCAAAAGCTTCTCGAATGCAGTCCGGATTTTAGGATCATTATATCCTGGACTCCAATCAACAAGATCATTATTGACATGACTTTCTGTGTATCACTATGGAAAGAGCCATATTGGTTTTAGATTGAGACAATAAATATAAGAAAATTTGACGAGAGGTGGTTCTTCAAATGCTACCAAACTCGGACGACCGCACAACTGCAAGTCGTTAGACCATTGCACAAAAGCAAGATAGACACAAGGAACCAAAATATATATATTTATATTAATTTTCAATAAAAAATTCTTAGAGTTTCAAAACTCATTATCTTTATAATCACAATTTTAAATACTTGAAAATTTACAAAACTCTTATTTAAATTTAAATTAAAACTCATTACTCTTTATTTAAAGTATGTTTATTCTCCAACTCTTCCATAAATATATTTTTATTTGTAACACATATTTTTCCACACTAATATCAATTTAAAAATAATAATTTCAAACATGACTTGAAAAGTACTTATAATCACACCCTTCATCGATGGCTATTTACACATAGCTATCTCCCTAGCCCATTTATTACCATTATGGACTTTGAGTCTTACACAACATATTTAGGAGATAAAAAATAAACTACTCAAAAACACATAGAATTTTTTTTCAAATTTATTTCTCAAAATTTTAAGTGTTAAATTTTTTTTTGGAAAATTTGGCGGAGTCTCCTTTGTATGGAGGGCCATTTACAATATTACAAAAATGATTTATATAATACACATCGACCATTAGGTCGGAAACACAATATATATCAACATTTAACACTTAAAAATTTAATTCGAAAACATACCTTTCTTTTTAGCATTTTAAAGCGAGTTTGCATAATCTTATATAATATTTTTGGCTCAAAATATAGCACAACCATCATTTTCACCTGTACTTAACTCAAATAGATGATATTAGTTTATGTTCATAAATAAAAAGTGCTACACTTAACTATTAAGAAGAAATAAAATCAATTTCATTTCAGACCTTCTGTAAAGAAGACCCGTTTTGACCCAGCAAACAACAAAATCTGAAAAACTTGGTAAAATGAAAATTATTCTACTCTGTCTAAGCTTTCCATAAATATAAAGACCATCAAAATCGGACTTACGGTTTGAAATTTATGTTAAATTTACTTTCAGCTTAATCTTAGAGAATTTTGTAATAGGGCAGAATTGCTTGTCCCCATTCAAACCCATTTTAGCCTCTGTAAATAACAAAATATTTAAAGGTGGTAAAAATAAATTTTATAGCTTACTGAATGACCTTTCATTAGGAAAAAGATTGAGCTCATTTGGACTCATGAATCTCTAGTTATCGCTGGTTTAGTACAGCACTTTTCTAAATGAAATTTCAGCTTTGAAACAAATTTGAAATTTGAAATTTTCCCCCAAACCATTTTAATTTTAAACTACATTTTAAAACAAGATTTTTGCTAAATAGTTTAATAAATGATCTTATTTTTCCCAGAAAGTTAAGACATACAAAATTATGATCAACTCTGTGTAACCATCTTTTAAAAGAAACAATTCACTAGTCGGAAACACTTTTATCATTTTACACAAACAAGTTTTTTTTTCTCTCAAACAACTAACTTTAAAGAGTCATTTTGAAAGAGATAACTAATCTCTTTCATTATCAATAGATAATTATCCATCCAAAATAAATTTTGAATTTAGTTGTTAAATTTTAAATTGTTCTCACAATTTAAAATGATTACATCTCATGACTTATTCATTTATTAAAACTTGCATCTGTTAATATAGCATTTTAAAATAAATGAACCATTCAAATTCATATTTCCTTTTGTCACAGAATTAAATTTCCATATTTTAAACAACATAAAATTAATTAAAGTTGATAATTAACTCAAACTTGTTTTCAAAAGAATTTTTTAATTTTATTTCAACAATCTTTAAGATAAAAATAATTTAATTCTCGAAAATTCCTTTATTATAAAACGACTCTTTCAACAATTTTATTTCAACAAGCCTTAAGATAAAAAAAATTCCAATTTTGCTACTCTTTATTTTCAAATACCCAAATTCTCAAAACAAACTCCATCTTCAACATGCATAACTCATTTTAAAATATACAATAAAAAAAAATTACTTTTCAAACAAAGTATTATCTCATCTCAAGTACATCATTTCAATAACAAAACATAACTATATACCATTTTGTAAAATTTCAATTATCATAATTGCAATGCCTCGCCATAGTTTTGTAATAAATAACCCAATCGATTGGCTGTAGAGATGACCAAATGATCAAAACTGCCTCGCCACTCATCCAACCTGCTATGGATCTAGGGCTGCATATATCATCCAAATAAAATTAATTTTCAGACCATTTTAATTTACTCTCCATTTAATGGATTAAAAAAAGAGATCAACGAGATATAAGAGTAAGGTTAAGATATCTTCTCGAATGAGCAGAAGAACACTAACAACATATCATTACTTCGAGTGAAGTAATTTCACAAAGTATAATATCAATTGAGCATCCAAAGAGGATATCTCAAAAGGAGTTAAGAATGACAATATCAAATAAATTCAATGAACCACCTCACTTCCCTAGTGGACATCCTCGTGGGAGGATAACCGAAAGGCTAAGAACCGAGAATGAAGTCAACATAATATTCAATTGCCTGATTGGGTGTCTACCCAAAACAGACTCACAGAAATCAACAGAGTCAGAATGACTGAAATTCGATATATATCATTAATATCTCAAAACTCAAGAGTGAATACAAATACTTCGGAATGATTACTAGAATTCCAAAGAACAAGAGAAACAAATCGACTAAACTAGGATACTAAAATATAGTATCCCTAAATCTTAGAATGTGGCTTGATAATATGCAAGTCACTCCATCTCAAATCATTCCAAACTCAAGATAGAAAATCTAGATAGAAAAAAGCGTGCCAATACGCACGAAAAATAAAAATAAAAATAAGCTACAAGGAACAATCATAAAATTCCCAAACATTTCACCTAAATATTGCGGATTCCCTCAATTGGATTTGCAATCCTCAAAGAAGAACAAGATAAGAACCAACGAAAAGCATCAACAAACTCCTCCGATACAGATGAGTGTCAAGCACCCATAACGAAGAGGACTCAATGGAATAATCCCAATGGATTACATCTAAAATAAGATATCATCAATTCAATTTGGGAATACTACGGAATAAAATATATTCCTAGGCATATCCCAATTATCTACTTCAAAAGATACAAAAAAAAGGCTAAGGACCAGAAATTACGAAATTTGATACACTTGTACTATACTTGGATGTATCGTCATATATGCTTCTGTTCCGTGTTTTTCATATTTTGTTCTGAACTCAGCTCTGATACCAAGCTGTGACGCCCCACCCCGAGACCCATCTTAGTAAAGAGAATTAACAAGTAATTCCGTCTACTAAAGTGGAGAATAGGGCTGGTTAAGGGCGACCATCTATAATTCTGTCTTAAACATCTACTGAATGCGTCGATAAATGCAATAAAAATTTTCTTTTCAACTCAAGTGGATCGACATACCCAGTAAATGCTTAATCCAAAATTATAGGTGGCTAACGGATCTATCAGAACAAAATACAATAACTGAATGTGAATCACATCACAGAACAGTAACAACATCATATATATACATATACACTGATACATATTTAGTACGGTACAATATGAATACAATAAATGTGGTACACGACCACACCATATACATCGAATCAAATGTAAATACGTCAGAGTATGCGAAAGAAATAAACTACTCAAGCGATAGATAAGCTAATGACCAACAACAACTCCAAGCTAAGCCCAATAGATGATACCTGAAACAACTCGGTCTGACCCGAGTACAAAATACACGGGTCAGTCTAGCTAAAAAAAATCAGTTAACAAGGATAGATGATAGTATGAAGCATAAGATACAGGATGATAATTCTTTTTGAATGAGAAGAGACAACATAAAGAATTACAACCCATGACTTAAGTGAACTAATGTCACTTAATTATATAAAGACCTCAAAGGAGGCAAATTCAATAATAATACTCAAATAATACAAATATTAGCCTCATATCATCGGCAACACCCTAAAGTGTCTACATGGTTTCCATGAACCTTATCTCCTCAAAAGAAGAAACATCAATACAAACTCTCGCCAAAATGGCAAACATAAAACATTCTCAATAGGATGATCCAAAACTCATGTATAAAAGAATCTCTAAATTCAATTATACCTCATCTCATCGGTATAAATGTATATAAATTTCAATCTCAACTCGCCAAAATGTCAAAACCCAGAATATCCTTTAAAATCATGAAATCATCCAAACTCACAACTTAAGGAACTCGATAAGAGTTCAAAACATCATAAATGAAATCACCATTTCTATAGCATCACATATAGCACTAGGCTATCGATGTAATAAAACATCTTATAATGGTGAAATCATAATAAAATAGAAAACTCAAAAACCCCGGATTGGCCAAATCCCCGATTGCAATGTCGAAGCAATGCTTCACGTGCTAAACTCAAACGGCCGAAGCCTAAGACAAGGTCGCTAACACCTCCCATAGCAGTTTGTCCTCATGACAAGGTCGCCGACACCTCTCCAAGCTGTTTTGTCATCCCTAACAAAGTCGCTAACACCTCCCAAAGCAGTTTGTCCTCATGACTAGGTCGCTGACACCTCTCAAAGCTGTTTTGTCAGCCCTAACAAGGTCGCTAACACCTCCCAAAGCAGTTTGTCCTCATGACTAGGTCGCTAACACCTCTCAAAGCAGTTCTATTAGGTAAACATCGTGAATGTGTCACAAACTCACGAATAGGAACCCAAAAAGTGTTAACGTGTGTCCCATACCACACGTTCGCACTTAGTGGTTTACTAGCCGCTAGTCGATGCCACATAAAAATCAGAAAATCACATCTCTCTCGTCTCATTAGCGAGTGATAAAAAGACACTATACTCGTCTCGTCTCATCGACAAGTATTAAATGGCATCGTAACTTGTCTCATCTCATCGACAAGTGAAAACATCGTGATGGTTCCTCATAAACCATAAATCTCAAAGTAGAAATCTCAAACCATAAAACTAGCCAAATATTGGCCTTCCCAGATAACTCCTAAAGATAGGAATTATAATCTCAAAATCCCGCCATAAATTGGCAAACTAACTCAGAATCAATAACCCAGATAGTTTCGATCGTACAAGTCCGGAATTAACCGAAATAGTAAACACACATGTCCCATACCATGTGTTTTACTAAATTGTTTAATTCTCTTTCTCATATATTCGAATATTGCAAAAGTGTGCTTTTGATATTTAAAATAGTTTACTAGAGAAAACAAGCTTTTAAAACTTTTTCCCGAAAAGATTAATAAAACCAATATTTAAAATTCCTTTATTATAGGAAATAAATAGATTTTATATTAGAAAAATAATTTTAAAATACTATGTAATAATAATTTGAAATGTCCATTTATTTCAAAAATCACTTCAAAATGGTTTAGTGAAAATCGTGCTCGAAAACAATGAAAAATAAGAAAGATTGCTCAAGACCGATATCTTGAATTCAATACGAATTCAATTCAAATTCAACCCAAAGTCAATTCAAATTCTATTTAAATTTGGGTTTTAAATTCTCTAAATATAGCTAGCCTATTGATAAGCATCATAGCTCTCAAAACATCTCAAAGACAACATCAAAATCGAATAAGAATGAGAGCAAAAATAAGGCAATACAATTCTCAGTTCAATGATTGTTATTGCTGCTGTTTTGCTCTCGAGACAACAACAAACAAATACAGTTTTGACCAAGCTAACTTTGAAATTTCGGAAAACACAAAATATGAAACTTCTAGCACAAAGTCTAAGTTCCGAAACATCTAAAATTATTGAATTTGGATAAGAAACGTGAAAGATACGACCAAAACAAATTTCAGATATGAAGTTCACTACAGCTGTCGTTTTAGTTTCATGACAGCGATACTAGAATGAATTTTCGACCATGTAAACTTCAAAATTTGACAAAACACAAAACATGAAAATCGTAGCATATAATCTAAGCTTTCTGGAACATCAAGATTCGTCAAATTCGGACATCAAACGATAAAGATATCCTTAAATTACCAACAACACTTAGCACAGAAAGTCACAAATTTACAGTGACGGAGCAGCGAGTTTGTATTGGGTTTTTCGATCCTCTATGCTCAAAATTTTTGAAAGTGATCAAAAGTAAAGTTGTCATATTCTTTTTAAGCTTTCTAGAACTTAAAAAAAAATTGAATTTCGATGTAAAACGAAAGAGATATACATGATTTACTGACAGCGATTTTCAATCGAACATGCAACAATAACAAAAATTGAGATTTCTTATATTAAAATCTCAATCAAAGCTAGAATATGTGAGTTTTGATACTCACCTTGCAATTCATGGAGATTAACATAAATAAATTTAGCCAAAACTGAAGCAAGATGAAGGCTTTTGGTAATAGAAAGCTTCAGGTACCTGTAGAAACTTAGAAACAGAACATGCAAAGAAGAAGAACAAGTAATTAACAGATAACCCAAAAACAAAATTGAAATTTGATGAATTCTCTCTGATTTGAAGTAAATTACCTGTTGAAATAGGTTTTTAATTGATTGAAACATCAAATCCATGAAGAAATTAAGGAATTGAAGGCCATAGATTGAATAGGGTTTCTATCTTTTGTTTACGGCTAGAGGAAGAAGATGAGAATTGTTTCTGTACGTACATGAAGTATTTTCTCATTTCTTTGTCTTCTGTTTGTAGGCTATTGGGCTTTTGGACTCAAATAGAGAATAGATTAATTAGCCTTAGGTTTTAATTCACAACTAAGTCAATATGCACATTTTTACACTATGTTATAATAAAACAATGCATTTTCTTTCAAGTTTCTACACAAACAAAATATGTAAACTTATATACATAAAAAATATATTCTACATCATGTAAAAAGTTTAATTTTAGATTTAATTTTTTTTTTATTATTAAAACCCTTATTTACATAGATACACAATTTTACACTAATAAATGAATTACTCCATATTTTAACTCCAAAAATTCTACTGAAATATTTTTCTTGTTTAGAAAAATATGACAAAGCATTTTAAACTTAATTTCATAACCAAAACTCCTTTTTAAATCAAATTCCATCCTTTTGTTTGAATAAACAATCTTAAAAATCAAATACTTCCTTTAATAATTGTTAAAAGAAGTAATTAGCAATAATTAATAAAATTATTGCATTTTCTCCAAATTACAACCATTTTCCATTTACTATTAACTCAAACAAAATAAAATAAAGTTTCAAACTTTATTTCTAAAAATTCATTGTTTATTCTAAATAAACAATTTAAAATTTAAAATTTTATTTTCAATTCACAATATTAAATCGTAACTACCTTTATAATCTAGTATTTATAGGTAATCTCCAAATCCCGGGTTGTTACACCATAGCTTTAGCATTAGCATTTTGTAGTTTATTTTCAAGATCTATCCATTGATCCATTGGTTTTTCAATTTTTCAACTTCTTGATTATCTATCATTACCATTGGTGTATTATATCTCGTTTCAACAATATTCCAACCATCTATGGTTCTTAGAAATTTTTTCTTATTTTTCCAATAAGAAAATTCACCATTGAACATGGGTGGTCTAACTATGGACCGACCCTCAGCAAAAGCATTATTAAAAGAAGTCATTTTAAAAAATCAATTTGTTTTTAAATAATGGTTTTTGTTCCCAACTCTGACACCACTTGTAGGATTGTTTTTACCCTAAATTGGTGAATAGGGTGATACTAAATACTAATGTGGAAATAAAAATAAACACAGAAAGTAAGGTGGTAGAGATCAAACACAGTTTTACCCAACTTCGGCAATAACCTGCTTATATGCTGACCTCAAAGTTTCTACTAGAAATTAGGTAATCAGATGCTTGCAAACACACGTAAACTCACGACTCCCATTAAATTGATTAACTAATATCAAGCTAAAAACCCTGCCACAACTCAGCCATTGCGTTGCGAATTCTCATACTACGCCCCGTAGTTTTTACCTAGTTACACAAATAGAAAGTTACACAATTTAAAAGGAAATTACAAATAAAATAATACTTAAAAATCAAAACCCTATTTTAAAATGAAGCCTAATATAAAATCAAAAACACAGCCCGACTAAAGTTAAATTGAAGACTGTCTTCCTCCTTTATTTTTGCGACCGAATTTTATTGCTCTTCAAAAATTAGGGATTCACTTCAAATTTAAGTGGCCGCTACAAATGATCGATGGCAGTGAATTTTTTGATTTGATTTTCTTCATCAATCGACTCCGAGCTTTGATAGTTTGCAACTGCTTCAAATGCCGAGCTTGAATATCGGTATGTGATTTTTCCCCTTTTACGATTTTGATTATTGCTCGACTTGATTCGAGTTCTAAATTGATTCATGATTTATTTCAAGGATTGCTCTTTGATTTTACTTGAAGAAGAATGAGTATTTATTGATGACGAAATTGGGTTAAATATGGTTAAATTCCTTAAATTTTCATTCGTAATTTTTGGTTTGAATGTTTCATGATTTTATCACTTGCATTGTTTGGACGATCGATTATTGATTGGATGATAGTGATGACTTCTGACTTGTTCATAATTACTCCATGAATTCAAATTTTCTTGAATTGATTTGGTCGACATCCCCTATGACTTTGGAATTTTGAATTTTAAGATAATGTAGACTTGACAAATTTTGACTTGTTCAATTCGTTTCCTTTGATTGACTTTGCTGCAACATTTTTTTACTACTTGACTGGTTCGAACTGCTACTATTATTTATGGTTTTTGAACACTGCCTTGATTTAGAGAACTTGATTTTGAACTGCTTGCTTGGTTCATAATGAAATTGAGCTTTGTACATATTGAAATAGAATGCTCAGTTGTCACCTCTATTGCATACATAAATCTGGTGCACTGTTGTCTTCATTGATCTGGTTTTTTTCCTCTTGAAGTCTTGTTGCGTTCATGTTAGACTTGATGTTGCATATGTACAGCTGGTGTTCGCATTTGCTTGAACATTTTTCTTTGTTTCATATCTGGTTTTATGTTGTTTTATAGTCTGAAACCATTGATGTCTGGATGCATTCCTTGTGCCTTTTGTACATTTGTTGTCTGCACTTGTTTCTGGTCTGTGTTTGCATTACTTCGAGTCATTTCATGGTTTGCTTGTGTACTTCATATATTTGTGCCATCCTTGTACTTACGCCTAAAATCTGGTGTGTGTAAGTGTGTGTTATTGTGTTTTCAAGTTCCATTTGAGTCTGGTTTGCTTGACCTGCTTTCGTGTCTCCTCTTATAAAGTCTGGTTCAGTGGTCTTGTTCCATTGGATGACTTTGTGTTCACTTCATTCTTGTGCCTTTGTTATAATTGAGTCTATCTGGTGTGGTTCAACTTGAGTCTATTGGTTTTCACGTTGCATTTGAATGAAGTCTAGTGTGTATGTTGAAATCTTGTTTTATTTGATTCATGCTTCAGTGTTTGTGGTCACCACTGCCGTGTTCTTGTTTTCATGTTCATTTTATTGAGTTGCAGTCCTTGTGTTTGCACACGTATCAACACATGTTTGTCTGCATTTTTCTGGTTGCTCCAAGTCCAGTTGCTTGCATTCATGTGTGTATGATTCTCTGAATTGTTATTCAAGTGCTTATGTAGTTTCATTAGAACTATAGCCCGGTCTAGTGGAAGCTTTGCATTCATGTTATTTAACTTTTTATTTTGGTCCACGGATTGCTTGGTTGATTTGCTTATGCATTTGCACTATCCTTTGTACTTGTGATTAAGGCAGTTGTCTTATTTGTTGGACCAGAACATGTTTTGTTTTTTTGGTCGAGACTTCATGTGTACATTGATTAGAGAACTGCCTTGATCCTTTGTACATGTCTTTTGTACTTTCTGAACTGAATTTTTTTTGCATGCACCTGAGTTGAATCCAGTCTCGGCTTGGGTTTGACATTATGCTCAACTGTCCCTGCAATTTTAACAAGCAAGTGTATATCGGTGTGCACAACCTTGTGGCATGTATAATGATCCACTGTGCATGTCACAAGCTGTTCGTGTAAGATGAATTAAAAGAAAGGATGACGAACAACCCAAATAACCGAGGTAAATTTTTTTTAACATACACATCATTGTATACTACGAAATATTTCTTTTCCAATTTTACTGCGTTTTGTGTTTATTCTGTAGATATTTCAGAAGGTTAGAGCAGGGTTAAAGATTTAATACGGGTGATGAGTGAATATATGTAGTGAGGTGGAAATTGTAAAGTGAAAATTTTATATTGAAAATTGTGTTCCAAATGAAACTTGTATAGTGATTGAAAATGTGTAAATGAAGTGGGAGCTCAAATTTGTACTATTTGAATTTGTAATAAAAAATTTGTTTGAATAAAATATTTGTTTAAATATGAATTTTGAGTTCTTTATTTTATTCAACAAATATTTATTTAATTATGTAGAAAAATAAAATAGTAAAATAACAAATACATTTAAACGAATATATATATATATATATATATATATGTTTATTAACATCAAACAAAAATCATAGGCTGTTGTATTCTACAGGTTATAGAGGAACTAGGGTGATGACATATTCGGTACTCTCCAGTAAGGGGTAGGCCGATTCTATGTAGCAAGGGTGCAAGGTGCTCTTGTTGACCTCGGTACATTTTTCAAAAGATGTACTATAACGGGTGGTACCCCAGTAGCTCAGTTATTGATGGAAATCCATCTCCAATACATTCCATTATGAACTTAGTTGTGCTCAACTATGTTGAAATGTGAGATGCAAGCATTTCAGCTATTTTATATATTTATTTTCTCCCCTAGAAACTATTATAATATCACTTAATTTCAATAATAAAAATGATTTGGTAATCGTAAGGTAAAAACCCATCTGTGTTTATGTGCGACATGGTCTTACGAGATACCTTTATTTTTGAAAGGTTTTTAAATACATTAATTAATACAGTTGATTTTGTTCCCTACGTTGGTTTGCCAGACTGATCTGGGCATTATTTTTCTTATAATACTTGGGTCAGCCTGAGCATATTTTCCAGATTTAGCTGAACACTTTGGAGCTTCAGGATACGAGTTGGATCCTCCAAGGCATATTCTACATATTTTTATTTTCGCTGTTTTGGTCGAGTTGTATTTGTCAGAAACTTTAAGGACAAGTTGTTATGATTGTCCAGTGGCTAATGATACGATAAATTATAATCTGATTAATGTATGTATACTAAATTTCAGTTGTTATTTTGTAAAGATCATTGATATATTATATGTTACTTGTCACATTTTGTAAGATTTGGTTCTGTCTTTTCTCTATTTCACCCGAATGATCTCTCTTTCCAGCGTTTGGATGTTCAGCACATGAAAACTAAGGATTTATTAGTGTCGACTTCTAGGGATCGAAAATGCAGGTTACTGCATTTGGTATTAGAGCTGAAGGTTAAACGAGAATCTTGGCTTTGTTGGGGTAAACTCATTAAGAGGTAAGGTGATGGAATGCCTTATTACAATTGAGTGTATTTTATAAGAGCGCATATTTGTTAGTGCTATAAAAATGTTTTATATTATGTTGAATGGTCTGTCGAGTGGTTTAGAAATTCTAATTTATGCACTTGATCAACGTTGTCGATAGGGATTTCTAAACACTTGAACAAGACAAGCTAAAATAATATTGTTTTAAAATTGGTAAATGAAATATTTACCTAGAATTATGTTTTATATATAAAAGATTAATTTTAGAAAAAAAATATATAGTTAGTTTTGGGTATTGACTTTAGGGAATGATAATATTTAATTATTATCATTTATTGTTTGATTGGTTATGTTCAGCCAGTTTATTAGCATTTTTATCTTTTCACTACATGGGGTGGGTAGACAGTAATTGTAGGGACATTGAAAGGAAATTCTTATGAATTAAGTTTCACAGTTTGATTATAAAGCGTTCGGTGATAATGTTGGGATAATATTTAATTTTAATAAAAGTTGTTTATTTTAATCTAAATAAGGATATACGATTGTGAAATAAAAATTTTCCTAAGGAAGTAAAAATTATATAAATATGTTTTATATATTAAAATGGATTTAAGCTGAGAATTTGAGAATTTGAGAACTTAAAACTCGGTGCTTTTGAAAATCATTTTTCAAAGTTTTGGAAATCGTTTTTCAATTTTGAAAAAAGGCAGCAATAGTATTGTTTGAAAGTAGTTATGAATAAAAATATTTATAGAAGGGTTTCAAAAGAGATAGAAAGCATTGAACTCTCTTATGTCACTGGGAATAATTTCGGTGATGATTATAGCTTCATCGGTATTGATTTTTGAGTTTCTTGGTCGAGAATGCTACCATAATAGTTTTGCTTCATGTTGTTTTAGTAAAACAGATCTTGACTTAATAACCCTAAAAGTACGAATTAATATACTAAAGTAACACACACACACACATATTATTTCAAACTGATTTGAAATAAAACCTGGGTGTTTAATTCTTATGTTTTTGGGTTAAGTATTATATGGACTCATGTATTCTATGCACTAGAGTAGTTTGATTTGTGCGTTATTTGGTAGTTTTCATTTCTTAAAACGAAAAGGAATTTTTAGCAATTTGCGATAGTCAAAAAATTATGAACTAATTGAAACGTTGAAGCTAAGTATTTTGAGGAAATATAAAGAATTAAGTTTTTGAAGTTATAAATTTAGCGAGCTAGTAAGTTAAAACCATTTTTAAATTTGTTTGACATCTTGGTTGAGGAAAACAAATATGATATTGTATATATACCCTTAGGATTTAAAGGAGTATTATATGATTATGAACCCGAGTTAGAAAATATTAATAACACAGGTTAAGTATATATGTGAGATTTTTAAAAGTTCATAACTCATATTGAGTATAAGAGTTCTATAACATTAAGGGTTTGAAGTCACTTATATTCCTTCGGAATTTCCGAGACGAATTTTTTAAGGGGGAAGAATGTAATGTCCAGAAATTTTTAATGTTTTGAATAGGAATATTTAATTTATTTAAATATTCAAATTTGATTCAAATTAAAATTAATACTAAGAAATAACGACTTGATTTTTGATAACTTATTTTTAAACGGATTTATAAGATTTTTCTATAATTTTTAGTATGAAAAATATTTAAACTACCATTTGATGATTTTTCGACAAACGATGTTATTTTACGATTTTGCAGAATTTAATAACCAGCATACTTTATTTTTATTTTGTGATCATGTCATGTAGTTGTGCACGATCATATTTTTATTCCTTTGTGGTCTGTAAATGAACGGGATATAGCATAGTGGGATACCGCAATTATTTCTTTTCAAAACTATTTTAAATTAAAAATCAAATCAAATTTCAAAAGTTTGATCAAATCTTGTGATGTGATATGGTGTGGGAATATATGTTTACTTGTAAAATTTGTTTAACTTGGGAAATCTTGTTTATCTTGTGTGTAAATAGTATATTTGCTTTGTTTATAAAAGTGAGATCAAAGTGCACACCTTCCTTTACTTTCTAATCTTCCTCTTCATTTTAGTTCGGCTTCCAGTAAACTAAATTTCACATTTTCCTTTTTCAAAAAATTTCAAAATTCAAAATTAAACATTTCAATGGTCTAAAATCTTGTGATAAATCTTAGTGGGTTTGTTAGAGCAAGATCTTCCTTTTGGTATTGATTTGAGGTGGTGTTCGACCATGTTTTCGAGACTGGCTGAGTGCATAGGGGGTAGCTGGAGCTTTGATGAAAGCTAGGGTTTGAGTTAGCGGAGGATTCGAGCGGAATTAGGCTCGGTGGGAGGTGGATTCATGCTTATCGAGGTGTGGTGCATCATGGGAAGTGATTTGGTGAAGCTCAGTTCTGCGTTAAGGGTCGTGACAGGGTATGTTCGGGTCTAGGAGGTCTCTGGTCACATTCTATTGAAGGTGTCTAGGTAGTGTGTAAGGGTGTTGTGGAGGTGCAGAGTTGGGTGGGAAGTGCGTGGGTGAAGTTCAAATTTGGATTTCGTGGTTCGAAGCTTGATGTCACCGGTTGGCCATGCACATTCGTAGAGTATCAAGAATTTTGAATTGGGAGGGCGAAGAAGGAGATGGAGGGGGTACTATGTAGGTCTTCTAGGAGGTCAAATTAGAACTTTTGGGCATTTGGTGAGAATAATGTGTATTTATTTGGTTTTAACTTGTTTGAATATGCATGTTAACTTAAAATTTGAGTATCTCATCCGTTCTATGTCCAATTGACTCATAGATTTTTGCCTTATATTTGTATTGACGAGTGCAAGATTGTAGTGTAATTTGTTGATAAGTTCGGGAATTAATAAATTTATGCTATAATAATAGAGATCAATTTAATTATGTTATTTTAAATTAATAATTTCGTTAAATTTAATTATACCTTAATTGGTGACATCTATTTGGCCAAATAAAATATCGATCTGTTAAGTTCAATCGAGTAAATTATTTTGGACATTATGTAGCAGAATAAAACACCGTTCTGCTATAATTAAATTGAGAGATTTTTGATGACATATGTTTAGCAGAATAAATCCCCGTTCTACTATTATATTAGTTTGGACATTTATTCATATGCGGTTAATTGGTATGTGGACTAATTAATATTGGATAATTGATGGATTAGCCGATTGCTAATCGATCTTATTTACATACATAATTTCTTATGTAAATACAAGTTATACGACTTAGAAAGTCAATTTAAATTTAATGCTAACTTGATTTAGTACCATTGGTGTCGCCAAGCCTTTTTAAGAACTTGTGAAATCATGGATTTAAAATAACTTCATTTTATATAAATTTGAGGTTAAGTGTTTATTTAATTGTTAGATGATTTTAATTATTTTATTTAATAATGATTAAAGTTTAATTACTTATTTTATCAATAAATGTTTTAACGGTTAATTACTTATTTTATTAATGATGTTTAAAGGTTAGTTATTTTTATTAATAGTGTTTTAAAGATTTATTGTTTATTAATGTTGTTTAGGAAAATTAGTTACTTTATGGTGTTTAGTAAATTTATTATTTTATTACTGATGTTTAAAGTTAACTAGTTAATTATTTAATTAATTCTATTTAAAGTTAATTATTTTTATTAAGGATGTTTAAAGTTGATTATGATTTAATGAATGGTAGTTAAATTAATAAAGTGAATTACTAAAGGTATTTATAAATAATATTTTTTGTAAACGGGATTTATTTAAAGGAGTTTTATTTGAAGGAGATTTACAAATGATGTTTTGTAAAGGAAATTTATAAATGATATTTTGTAAAGGAGCTTGATAAGTTATATTTTAAATAACGAAGGTTTTGTTAGATACATATGCATACATACATACATACATACATATATATATATAATGTCTAAAATGAGTTATGGATGTATCAAAGGATTTATACAGGATTTCTGTAAAAGAGTTTATAAAGAGTACTTCGTAATAGAAAAGAGTTTTAGTAATAGGAAAAAAATTTATGAATAGAAAAGGATATTACAAATAATTTTAGAGGTTGATAAAAGAAGTTTTTAAAATAATTCGTAATTTATATTTGCAACTCTAAAATGGGCTTATAAAAAGGGAATTTCATTAAAGAATGAGATTTTTTTTAACAATTAATACTTCTTAATCATGGAGGTATGGAGACATTCTTTCCATACTTAACATCGAAGATAGTGATTTGGTTTATAGTAGGAGATATTTTAATTAATATTTGTTTTGGCCTATTTAAATATGATTTGGAAAAGAGAAAATCTCCCTCAAGCTTTGTTAACATACTTATATTATTCAGATAAGTATATAGGTATTTTCTAAATACTTAAAATATAATAGTTTGTAATATATTTGTTATTCGAATTTTTAACCCAGTAGGATCCAATAGAGGACGGAATAAGATGATGAAATCAGAATGGCTCAGAACTCAGCCAAAAGGGATAAAGCAACAAGTTGAAGAGAGCCGACTCATATTACTAAAGCATCGATTGAATTTGATTAAACCAAGGAAGCAGAGTCCGTTCATTCCAACCAGCAGCTAAGAACAATCAGTTAGAAGATCGTCATCGATACAAAGCAACGTGCAACGATAGTACACGAACAACGTCGATACAAGGCCATGAAAGCATTCCAAACGTCAAACTCCAAAAACAATCCAAGTACTTGGATCACCAGCGATCCATGCAACATGATGGTTCGCTACGATGCATGGAAGTAAAGTGGTAACGCAAGAAAATATGCTAAGTGTATGGATCGCCAGAGATCCATACACCATGGATCGCCAGTGATCCATACTTGTCCATGGATCTTCAACGAGCGAGCTAGGCGAAGAAATGAGATATGAGCTAAGAAATTAGCTCACATGCGAGCTATGTTTATGGGTCGCTAGCGATCCATAGACCATGGACCATAAGCGATCCATGGTTTTGGCTTGGGCTGCGAGCTAAAATCCTTTAGGTCGTTTGTGTCCATCTACAAGTGACTTAAATGCGGGTTTGGTCTAGAGGTTATCCGATCTTTATAAATATTGTCCTGCCTATAGCATAAATATGATCTTTACGGACTGGTTGCTGAAGCTCTACTGGAAACTTTCTTCACTCTCTACTTCCCTCACAATAATCTCCAAATGGATTCACTGTGATCCTCCAGTAGATTCCAACTCTGAGGATTTAATTTAGCTAAGGATAATGAAAAGCCTTGTAACAAACACTACTTGTAATAGCAATCAGTCTATAATAAAACTATAAAGTGGACGTAGGCTTCACTAATAACCGAACCACTAAAAAAAATTCCTTATCTTCTTTTACTATTTTTTCCATACCTATTATTTTTGTTATTGCTCTATCAGAACAGGGTTGGTGCTCATACTCAAAGCAGGGCGTTGATCCATTTTTTAGGTTAACACTTTGGTGCTTTCACTGAGAACTCTAACTCAGGATCCAGATCTGGTTATCTACTTTGGATCCTATAGGTACAGAAGTTAGATCTCCAATCTTTGCCTAAAAAAACTACCACTTGGAATCAATGGCTCTTGGAAGGAGAAGAACCACCTCTGGAAGATCCATAGGGGGAGTAATAGCCAGAGAAGATGTTAATCCCCAACAAACTTAAGTAAACGGTGCTAATTTGGGAAATCAGGCGCCAACATCCTCCATCCAACACGAAGTTGTCACCAGGGATGAGTTGAATAAAACGGTTAATGAGATCAACCAAATAATGGAAAGTGGTCAAAAGGCTCTAAATGGATAAGCTTAACGCTCTCTTAACCCTACAATCAAACCTTGCTCCAAGGACTATGCTTGAACCCGGGACTGCAATAAAACAAGATAATTCCTCCATTTTTGGTCTACATAGAAGAAACAGTAAATAACCATAAAAAAGGATGGCAACGGGATATAATGTGGAAGAGAATGTGAGTACTCCACCCGCCGCAAGGCAACCGATTCTGAACTTGAATCAGGGGGCCAAGACCCCACAAGAAGATATAGCTATGGATCTCTCCGATTCGAATGATCGAGAGCAAGACAATCAATGGGAAGAAAATGCCAACGCGATCGATGATGCTAGGAACGTCCAAACTGTCGCAATTAGGCCAACTATGAGCCAATGGGTCCCCATAGGAGTGGCTTTCCTGAAGACATGAGAGCCTAGGTTTCAACCCATGTGCCAAGACCGTTTGCAAAGCCAACCACTTGATGTAGTGACTGATCACCGTCCCCAGAATTACCGAACATCAGAGCCATACAGAGCAGACTTAGTCAAATGGTTGAAGGACGAGGGTAAAAACCAAAGAGATGATGAATAAGGATCTGCTCCAAATCGAACTCCCTTTACCGTTGAAATCTTAAAATGAAAGATATCCAGACAATTCACGATGCCACCTATTCCATCTTATGGCAGGACGAAGGAACCAAAACCCCATTTATATAAGTATAGCTAGTATATGGATGGAGCCAATGCTCCGAAGCTGTTCGCTGCCAACGTTTCCCTATCTTTCTAGAAGGAGTTGCATCTAAGTGGTTCACCGGACTTTCCTCGAGATCTATTTATACCTTTGACCAATTGGAAAAAAACATCCTTCACCAGTTTAGGCTCCATACTGCGCAACCAAAAGATGTCATATCAATATCCGGATTGTTCTAGGGATGTAGCTAGTTATTGAAATCTTTCATGAATCGGTTCAACTGCGGCGGCGGAAGTCAGTAACCCTAATGAGGACATGGTTTTTATGGCGTTAGTCTGTGCCATTCACCCGAAAATTCGGGAAATAGATTAAAATGAAGCAGCCTACCACATGGAATGACTTCAATCGTAAAGCAAGTCAGCACTTAAGGTTGGAGGAAGCATAGGAGCTGGCAAGAAAGTCTACTGGTGTGCAACCGATGAACATCGGATAGAGCGATGTGGCGACGAATCAAAACGTGCACGATTCTGGAGTTGCTCAAGGAGTCGCGGGAAAAGATGGGAATCAAAAAAGGAGAAATCAGAACTCCAATAATAGAAATAGCAAAGGTAGCAACAAAAGATTTAAAGAGTTTAGATAGGAAGATTAAACCCCTTTAAATAACACTTCGGAAAATATTTATCTCGCAACACAAGAAATCGAAGAATACAAGAAACCCCCTAGAATAGAGGCAACTGAGCAGCAAAAACGCTTAGGAAATTTTTCCGCTTCCATTAGACACATGGCCACAATACAAACGAATGTCGCTACCTAAAGAATTTCATTGAAGAGTTGATCTGAGACAATAAGCTCCAGTAGTACGTGAAAAAGCCGCAAAACCTCAATTAACCTTCGGCCCTTCAGCCTCCTGGAGAATAAAGAAATAAAGGTGGAACTAGTGACGAAGGGTCGAAGAAACCGACCAAAGGCTCATTATTGGAACGATATCTAGGGGACCACACCCCATGCAAGGAAGTTAGGGAGAAATGGATTGGTACACGAGTTCGTTAAAGCATGCTGCGAAAGACTCATGTCTCACAATAGATGATGAAACTCCGGTCAAACTGAAAAAGGTTTTGAGTGACGATATAGTGTTATGGAATCAGGACACCAAAGGGTTCGAAGCTCCAACTCTCGGTCCAATGGTGGTGACAGTGGGAATCAGACCCACTGTAGTTCGACGAGTGTTGGTCGATAGTGGCAGTTCTGTTAATATACTTTTCAAACGTACTTTTTACTAGATGAAAATCGATATCAAAAGCGTGTCTGCATGCCAAACAAAGATCCGTGGGTTCACTAGTGAGCCCAAGCAACCTATGGGAACAATCGACCTGCCGGTGGAGCTGGGAGAAGGCGATCGAAGAGTCACCATCATTCAGACTTTTGTAATTGTGGACAAAATGTCAGTATATAACGCCTTCTTGGGGCGGCCTGCTATAACAGATTTTAAAATAGCTCTGGCCAAATGGTGTCTAACCATGAAGTTCCCTACTGCAAATGGAATCGGAGTGGTGAAAGGAGATTAGTGTGCTCCCAGAGAATGTTACAATGTAGAATTACGTGAATCCAAAAGATAGGAAAAAGGGAAGGACGTGGGGAGAACTCTTAACATCCATGAACTCTTCGAAAATCAACTATAAAGCAGCCCCTCACTTGGGGACCATAGCCGACTCACTAAGGCTTTGGACCCTACAAAGAAGAGCTCAGGGGAGGAATGGGTGGTGCCAGCAGAATTGACTATGTCCGTCCCTGTCGATATGGACGACCCAACTAAGGTTTTGATAATCGGATCGTACCTTGAAAATAAGATGCGTATGAAGCTTACTAAGTTTCTTCACGCTAACTTGGATGTGTTCGCATGAACGCATTCTGACATGTGTGGGGTGTCTCCCGAAATCGCATGTTACGCACTCAACATAAATCCCAGGTTCACACCAGTAAAGAGGCACAGCTTAGGCCCCGAATGATCCAAGGCACTAAGTGAAGAAGTGGATAAGTCAATGGCCAATGGTTTTGTCCGTGATGCAACCTATCCGGAGTGGGTATCCAACCCGGTCTTAGTCAAAAAGTCCAATAGGAAGAGGCGAACCTGTACCGACTACTCAAACTTAAACGAAGCTTGCCCAAAAGATAGCTTCCCTCTCCCTAGAATAGATCAACATATGAACGGAACGACAGGACACGAGCAGCTATCATTCATGGATGCATAATTCAGGTACAACCAAATCATGATGCACGAACCTGATCAAGAAAACACCAGCTTCATCACCAACTTGGGCCTATACTGCTACAGAGTAATGCCATTTGGTTTGAAGAACGTAGAGGCAACTTATCAATGGTTGATAAATACCATGTTCAAGCGTCAGATCCGAAAAACGATGGAGGTTTATGTGGAAGACATGCTAATCAAATCGTGAGTAGCTGCTAACTATCTGGATAACCTCGCTGAAATGTTCAAAATACTCTGAAAGTACGGAATGGAACTCAATCCACTCAAGTGTCACTTTCGGAGTGGCCTTTGGGAAATTCCTTGGATTCATCATAAGTGCTAAGGGCATTGAAGAAAATCCTGAACAAGTAACGACACCATGAGAAGTCCAAGCTTCGAAATAAGAAGGAACTGCAAATTTCGAATGGAAAGGTTGTAATGCTAAGTCGATTTATCTTGAAAGCCATCGATAAGCGTATACCGTTCTTCGATGCATTGGAGAAAGGAAAGAAGAACTTCGAATGGAGTGAAGCCTGCCAAACAACATTCGAAGAACTGCCGTGATACATAGAAGATCCGCCAATCCTATCAAAGCCCGTGGATGGCGAAGACCTGTTCATTGACTTAGCGATCTCACCCCAAAACTGAAAAAGATAGCATATCGCCTCTTGATCGCATCTTGGAATTTACGGCCGTACTTTCGGGCTTATCCAATTAAAGTGTTGACTGATCAGCCCTTGAAGCAAATGTTATACCGACCGGAAACTTCTGGACGACTACTCAAGTGGAATATAGAATTGAGTCAATATGATATCACATAATCATAAAGAATGTCATTAACTTTGTTACTACAAACACTATTTGCAGATTTGGTGTGCAATAGAAAATTATCACAGACAGTGGAACCCAATTCGAAAGCGTTGAGTTCAAAGACTTCTGCAAACGCTTATGAATTGTGAAAATCTTCTCAACAGTAGCTCATCCGCAAGAAAACGGGCAAGTGGAAGCAATAAACAAGATCATCAAATCTACCATCAAAAAGCGACTAACTAGAGCCAAGGGAAGCTGGGTTGATGAACTTCCACTCTCACTATAGGCTTATCGAACCACCCACAAAGTGATGTGCACATAAATGTGCATATTTTTACCACTATATTTATTCTAACTAATTTAAATAAATGATCATATTGGGTATTTTAACATGTTTTAACCAAAATCCATATTAATTCCAAATTGTCACATTTTCATCTCCATCCAAGGGCAAAATAGTAATTTTTATGCATAAATTGACTTGAGAAAATTTAATTAGAAATTTCCATACTATTTTGTAGGATTTTGATTTCAATTACAAGTTGTTTCATGAAGAAGATATGCATGCACAAAAAAACACAAAGGAATGAAGATGGAAATAATTCAAAGTGAAGATCGTGGAGGACCCCACATATCCATCCACCTTAATGTAACAATTAGAGGCTAATGCACATGCTTATGGAGTTTACAGCTTCATGTACACTTAAATGATGATTAGTATAAGCTAATGATTACTTGGCCTACACACTTTCTCAAGGGTATTTTGGTCATTTCTCAAATTATGAATTAGAGTTTCTTGCTTGGATAAATAACCTCTTATGTTTCATGTAATCTCTTCTTACTTAGTCTCTCTTAGTTTAGTTCTTAGCTTAGAAATAAAAAGAAAGTTTCTCTTTTTTTTCATGGTTACTTAACCATTTCTTTTATGTAATTCTTTTTCTTATGCAACTTTAATACATTGCTCTTTTCTTCTCTTGTTTGTTTTCCTTCATGTTGTAGTGTAGATTTCTTTTCTTTAATATAAGTTGAATAGTTCTCTTTTCCATTAGCTTTCATTTTTTCTTTCCTTTTGTTTTCATGTTGCTAGCTAAATTTGTTAATTAAATGACAAATATGAGAGACTAAACCCCTTCAATTTAGGGGTAATAAAGCTCTCTAATTATGTAGCTTCAAATATTTGTTAATTCAACTCTCTTTTTGTGCTTAATGATGATCAATAAAGTGTTTTATTTGTTGTTATTGCTTTGAATTTGATAGTCTATTTTGTTGACACCAAATAGCTATGCTTAAACAATCACTAATACAAAAGTCTCTTCATCAAAATATGATTATGGCATAGGAAAGTGCTTTGAAATTAAAATTTAATGGTCTGTATTCCTAATCAATAGTTAATAGGCCATAATTAAAATAGATTTCATTTTCATTATCAAGTTTTATGAAAGTTAGCTAGTGGTTTAAGGGGTGTGTTATAGTTTGATGGCTTATGTTGGTTAATCAATAGCACAAATATGCCATACTTATGATAAGCACATCAATTAAAGAACTAATTACCATAAAAGAGAGATCATGATTTCATATGCGTTGAACTGCATGATCTAGAAAGTGGATTTATTCTTTAAATTATCACTTAACTCTTATATTTGCTTCTCTTTTCTTTTAGCTAGTTATTTAATTCTCTAATTCTCTAACTTAACTTTCACTCGACTTTGGTTTAATTTGATTGAATAGATTTTTAAAATCGAACAATTCCCTGTGGATCGACCCGTATTCGCCACGTACTACAAGTGTACGCCGTGCGTTTGCGGTAAATTTTATTATGAAATTCGTTCGGCTATTTTCTAGTTCACAGAACTTTAGTCGATGCGAACAAATTTTTGACGCCGTTGCCAGGGAGTTTGTTTTGATTTTTATTTTCTATTCTTTGAATTATTTTTATTTGCTTTTATTGTGCGTTTGTTGTGCGTGTTAACTGGCATTTTTTTTAAAAAAAAAAAGATAAAAAAATTCATAGCTTGTGCGTCTTGTTTATTTGTTTGTTTTTGTGCGTCTTGTTTATTTGTGTGCTTTTGTGCGTCTTGTTTATTTGTGCATGTCTGTTTCATTCCATTTTGCATTGCTATTTCTTAAAAAAAAGTCATTGCATTTCACATTTTAGTTTTTAGTTGTGTGCATTTATTTCCTTTTGTTTTCATTTTGTTGGATATTATTATGCTTTCTGTTCATCTTGCTTGCTGTTTGCATTTGTGTTTCACTGTTAATAGCTCTCTGTTTGCATTTCTTTTCTGCACATTCTCTGTTTTCTTTCCCTGCCACTGTGTCAAACCATCCACCCAAACACTGCAGCAGTTCACCCAACATGCTCCTCATTCACCCTAACCACACTACCCAATACTTACTCTCAAACATCCACTGACCTGCACCACTTCTCAACTTCCAACAACATTTACCCATCACAGTGAACAGCCACTTTCCCCTATCCAATCTCTGCTACAACCATCATTGTTACGGCTGCACACAAATCACTGTGCCGACCACTTCCTTCGACAGTTACCACAAGTCTTCCTCGACCATCAACATCATCAATCACAGCCCCTGACCACCATCCCAAAATTCTCATTTCAACAACTTTTCACCATTTTTCCTTACTGCACATCATCCCACTTTTCCAATTCTGCACTGTGAACAAGCACTCCTACATCATCAACCCATGTACAAATACATCCAACTTCAAAATCTCTGCAATTTCACCCACAGCCACCATTCAAACCTCACTGCCATACCCCATTCCTCCCCCGAACCCCTGCACATAAACATAGCAGCAACATTCATCACTTTCACCTACCTGAAATCCTTCACCAACTTCCCCACTACTACATAGAACTGCCACTTCATCACCATAACAGCCCTCCTACCACCACAACTAATCACTGTCTCACCACTGCATTTACTGTCTTGACCACAACATTCCATTATACAAATCAGCAAACCCACTCTCTGACCATCCTCTACGGCACTTTCCATCTGCTTTCAACCAGACACTTTCAATCTCCACCTACCAGTGCAACACCACTGCCAAGAACCCGCATATAAACCATTGCTCCATCCTACAACATTGCCTACACCACATACTCAAACATACCCATCCCTCCATCCAGTTGAACATTGCTGTCTTGCCATCAACCAATCCCAGATTCGCACTACAGTACCTCCCTTCCACCGATCAACTCCTCCATAAAATTGCTACATCGCCATCATCTTCCCAATTCGCCATTCCCAATTCCTGAAAACGCGATCCCAATTCCCTCATCCCTAAATTTCCAACCAGAAATCCCATCGCGACTTCGACTCAACCTCTTCTAGCGCCGCTCAGTCAACCATAATCGCCTCTACTCGCAACCCACATCGATTGCCACAACCGATATTAGTTTGCTAAACCGTGAATTTGAGATTCTGTGAAGTTAACAAATTTGCAAGTTCAATTACCTTGGTTTAATATATTTTTTCTTTTTTCTTTTTCTTTTTGTGAAGTCATTTGTGAATGTGAGATGCCGTGAAGTCCTTTCCCTGATGATATTTGGAGCCACACGTGTTTGGGCCGGGTGTATATCTTTTGGGCTGGGTTTGTTACTTTTTTTTATTTGTGTTTTATTTAGTTCTAATTTGTTTAAGTACATTTTATTTTATTATTATTTTTTCCATCTTCTCCCTATTTAAAAAAAAGAACAAGTTGTTTAAGTTGCTTTTGATTTCATTTGTGTGATTTTTATTTGTTTAGTTTTCCTTGGTTTTGGTTGCTCTGTTAATATTATAAAATTAAAATAAACTGTATATATACCTTGTTTCTATTTTCAGGTTGTCCAAGAAGATAGGAAAAGTTGCTTGCTTCGCTCTGCTGTCAAAAATAAGTTGCTAGCTTGTTTATATATATATATATATATATATATATATATATATATATATATATATATATATATATATATTGCTGCTTTTAACCCCATCTCTAGTTTTATTTGAATTGCATCGTTGGGTGCTTGCATTTACATTTTATTTTAAAAAAAAGTAAAAAGAAAAATATATTAGAAAACCAAAAACAAAAACAAATTTCATTCGTAGTTGCATTGTTAATGCACGTTTAATTTCTACTTTGCATTTCATCTTAGAGTCTTGATTAATAATAACGATAGCTCTTAATTGTATATTGACAATTTGTGTTCTATGAACAATTTAATTTCTTGGTGTCTAAGCGACGATAGAGTAATTACCATCTATAAATATTACGGTGATTCGTAAATATTGTAGTGGTTGTTCCTCTGAAGGTACTTATGTTAGAACCTCAATTATTGGATTTTAATGACAACAACTATATAATTATGTCAAAGAATCTCTACGTTAATTTGCAGGTACATGAGCATCAAAAAGAAATAAATACATTCAAAATGAAGATACACAGTACAAAAGTATGTATATGGAGATACAAGAAGAGATATACACTAGTTCAGAAGGCAAGTGCTCTGACCATTTGAGCTATGATAATTTTTGTTACAAGTCAAATTCAGACGTCTGAATTGACCATTTTAGACGTCTGAATCTGTAACCAAATTTAAAATTTTATATAATATTCAGACGTCTGAATTGGAAATTTCAGACATCTGAATCTGGTCAAAAATGACATATTTCCTTTCTGGTTTGCACGTTACCGACTTCAGAAGTCTGAATTATTATTTTCAGACGTCTGAATTCCTACAACGGCTATATTTTTGAATAGACACTTCTCTTCCTTGAAGAGATACAACCTTTTATTAATAGATATGTCCATACTCTTTCATGATGACTATTCACGAATGATTACACCTCTTTATACTCTATATAAACAAGT
The DNA here is from genome assembly GCA_030765085.1 of Allium cepa. NCBI lineage: Eukaryota > Viridiplantae > Streptophyta > Magnoliopsida > Asparagales > Amaryllidaceae > Allium > Allium cepa. Next base: position 683,528,229 of record CM060938.1, read on the forward strand.
TAGAATCATCTGTTTTATTAAAAAAAAAATCTAATCGATCTAACTCTTTCTGTTCTTGTACTACTTTGATTCTAACACTTTTGTGCATTCAAATTTATACAAAATCATTCATTTACTTCCATATTCTTCACATACACACACACACACAAATATATATATATATATATATATATATATATATATATATATATATCAAAAGGAGAAGATTATAGGAAGATTGTACTATCAAAAGACAAATTCGTGTTATTGAGAACACATGGTGTCAAATACTTTCTATATAAGTTGAAGTTCTGTTATGCTGTTCAGGCAAGTGAAGTCCTCTTCGGCTGTTGAGGCATCGAAATCCTGTTCTATTGTTCAGGTGTTGTAAACATGTTCCTCCGGGTTAAGTGAGGATTGTTGATAGTGAAATTCCAGAAAGAATTCGGGACTGGACGTAGAACGGAAAGTTCGAACCAGTATAAATTTTTTTGGTGTGCTTGTTTTATTTTACTTATTTTCACTTACTTTGCTATTATCGTTTGTTTTCCGCATTTAGATTTTATTATATTCCATACTACACGATCCTAAGTAATAGCTAGCCACACAGTTGTTATTACATTTGGTATCAGAGTCTGGAATTCTAGAGATCGTAACAACATCCTAGAATAAATGGCTACAAAGAGATCTAGTCAAGGCAATAAGAAGAGGAAGAGCAATAAAGAAAAATCAAAGGAGCAAACAAACAAATGCTTCATGGCAAAAGATAACGAGGTTAGTAATATAACTTTTGATGATATGATAGAAATAAATTCAGAACTTCTAGACACTTCAAAAAGTCTTAAAAGAAAATATAAGGAAGCTTTGAAAAATCAGAAGAAAGCAGAATTCGAAAGAGATATGCTTAAAGACGAGAAGAAAATATTAGAAGAAGAACTTGAAAAAATTCAAGATTCACTCTCTGAGAATTCTCAACTCGCTCTATTAAGTCAAGAAATAGAAGCTCAAAAAGAAAAGAATAATGCTCTAGCTTCTAAGAATCATGAGTTAAAAACTAAAATTAAAATTGTTGAGTTAGATAACACTAGTACCAAAACTAAGCTTGATGACATTACTAAAAATATTTTCAATTTTAATAAAGGAAGAGAAAATCTATCTAGGATTATTGAAAATTATCAACCTGCTTCAAATAAGAAGGGATTAGGTTATGTTAAGAATTCAAAAGCTCACAATGTTAAAAGCGGTTTAGGCTATAAACAAGCTAAAAGTAAAAATAGTAGTAGATACACATTCTTGTATACTAATTTTAGTGCTAGTGCTAGTACTAGCACTAGTAATCAAGATAGTTTTAAAACCAGTTATAGTCATAATAGTACTCTGTTTAGAAATGATAGAAATTATTCTTCAAGTACTAAGCTAATGACTAATAGTATTAAGATATGGATTCCAGCTAATATGATTGATCATGATAAACAACTTTATATTAGCAACTATTATAAGAATGTGATTTGTAATGAAAATTATATTTATAAAGGTTCAACCACACCCAAATGGGTATGGTTCCCAAAGACCTAACCCCCCCAGACCCTAACATAGTAAGTGGGTACCGAAAATGATTATTATTTATTGCAGGTACTCGGAGAAACAAAAGGAAAGGGATAGATTTTGGGATTTTAAAGAATGACACATACGTTTAACAGAATTATGTGCTTACAATAAAATATGGACTTCAGCAAATATGGTAAAATCTTCTTTATTTTTTCTCCATAATTAATATCGAGTTTATCCCACCATTCACATGATATTTTATTTAATTTGTTATATTCCCTCATTCTTTTTGATAATGACAAAGGGGGAGAAATTCATATGAATATTGATAGAGGGAGATATTATACTTAGGGGGAGATGTTATACTGAGGGGAAGCTTTCAAAATATTAATATATATATATATATAGAATGAATATTTTTTTAAAAAAAATTGTATAGTTGTCATCATCAAAAAGAGGGGAGAATGTTAGAACCTCAATTATTGGATTTTAATGACAACAACTGTAACGACCCGTAAATTTTCGATAATTAAAATAGCTAATTTAATAAGATTTCGTGATTAGGTGTTAGAAAAAAATTGTAAGTCGTTTCAAATAATAATAACTAGAATGAAATGCAACAAATTTTATCTAAGTTAATTATTTATGAATTGAATGGAGTCCCAAATCAATTGAAATAATATGTAGTCAAAGGTAATTGAATGAATTTGTATTGTATAGGTAGTTGTGACACTTGTTTGTAAATAATAAACTTATAAGTAATTAAAAGTTAACGGTGATAATTATTTAAGTTACCTATTCATTTAGTTAGTCGAATTGAATTTGTGAACCAATTGCAATTGAAATGAAAGTTTATATATTAGTTGAGTGCATTATCTCTAACTGTAGTTAAATAATAATGTGGAATTCATTTGATGTAATATAATAAATCGACTGATAATGAAATTTTTATTTAAAAATCCAATATTGAAATCCGTCAAATATTGAACAATTAAATTGTTTAAATTTAATATTTGGAATCTATTGAATTAATTGAATAACGGGAATTGAATAACTGTTTTAATGAAATGGTTGTTCTATAATTTGAATTTGTTAAATTTTATAAGTTCGTTTGAATATTTCAAAAGATAGTGATTTAAGAATAATCAAATTTGTTAAATTTAATATTACAAATGTTTGAATAATTAAATTCCGAATTTGATATGATTAATTTGATATTGAAATTTAATATATGAAAATAGAGTGAATAATTGAAATTTGATTTAATATGATTCAAATTGGTTTCCAAAGTGAATGTAAGTTATATCGAGATTATAATAGAGTTAGTAAGATTTTAAAATTGGAATTTATTGGATAATTGAATAACGGGTTTAATAGGATTAAAAATGATTTGTAAAATTTTATTTTATCATATTGGAGTTATAGTGATGTTATAGAACTTTTAAAACTGAATTTAAAATTTATTTGTGAAAATTGAATATTTTAATATTTAACTATCGATTGAAAAATAGCCAATTTTTGAACAGTCTCAGAATTGGAAGAAACTAGTTCCATTGGATCCATAGTAGTTATTTATTATCGGATTTCAATTTTCGTAGCAATCGGAGTTGTCGTTTGACCGTGGCAGCTCGAAACGCATCGAAATTGTTTTAATATTAATTTGACGAGTTAAAATAGTCATTTTTCAACCAGTCTCGGATTTCAACGAAATTAGTTTCATCGGATCCGTAATGTGATATTATTGTAATATTTCAAATTTCATGTCAATCGGGTTTACCGTTTGTCCGGGGCAAGCCAAAACGCATAGAAATTCGTTTAATCGGTTTAATTTAAATTTGATCGTTTATTTCCGTAACTCGCACATACGATCGAATTAGCCTCCGAAACATGTTCCATTGTGTTGGGAACATGGGGTAAACCTTAGAAACGCCTGCCGGCACGCTTCGTTTGGAGTTCGAATTTTTTTCCAGTGAATAGTGTTTTTGCAATTTTCTATAAAAGGCCATCCATTTCACAATTTGCAAACAAAAGCTAGGGTTTCAGCCCTTAGCCGCCACTATAGAGATGAATGGCCAGAAATTTCGAAACTTCTCCCTCAATTATCTCCAAATCCATGAAGAATTAGCAAAAACTCTCAACTACAAAGTTGTAGAGGGCATCAAGATCTAGCTATCCAACGGTGGAGATCGGAAACGGAGCCGCGGAATGACGGCAAAACGCGATGGAAGCAGCTGCGTTTTTCACGCAATTCGAGGCAGAGGATGAGGCCGAGCTTGGAGCTATTTGGGGTGAAGGTGGAGTAAGGCGGTGGCTTCGAAGTGGTGTAACCTGATCGTCCTCAAGTGGACCGAGGTGATGGCGAAAATTGGTTGAAGGATGGCGGCATGGGTTTCTTGCGTTCGAACCCTACCTGTAGAATGTTACGTGAGGGAGATGATAAGGGGCACGGCCCAGATGTTGCAAGAAGAAAATGGACGGATCTGATGTGAGTTTGGGTAAAAAAATAAAATAAAAGTTGAATTTAATTTGTATTTAAAATTGTAGTAACTTCAAAATATCATAACTCTTTCATACGAGGCCCGTTTTGGACGAAACTTTTTGCGTTGGAATCGTATCGACGAGCACTACGCTATCGAATTGGATTGGAGTCGTTTGGAGCTAGTTAAAATTTCGGGTAAAATTAAACGCTCGTTTAATTTTATTCGAAATAAAACGTTGGAACTACATTGAAATCAAGGCGAGTGTTTTATAACGCTCACACCGTACTAAATATCTTTATGCTAGTTAAATTTGACATTATGAAGTGTTATGATTTTATTTGTCTTTGTTTGATGAAATTTAATTGTCATATAGATTGTCATTTGAATTAACCGTTCAAATCAAATTGACAGATAAATTGAAATTAAAATTTAATTGCGATTAAATTACCTGACATTGATAACTATGAAATTGCTATGAATTGTATTGTCTATTGGATGATTTATTTCGATGGATGCTATTGGTTGTTATTTAAATGTTTGGATGCTTATTTGCTTATATATAACCTGTTATGCATACATATGCCACTATGATTGATTTAAGTGATATATATATATATATATTCATCCCTGACATTCAATCGAAATAAATAAATACTTGGCCATATGATAGAAAATTATATACGGACACCGAATTGGCTAAATTAATAATTTTTGAAATCGTCGATTTGAAATTTATTTAAATGTTTTGATTTAAAAGTTATAAATAGAAATCGATTTATAGAAATTGAATTCATCGAAAAAATTAAGTTTGGAATGTTGAAATAAATTATGGTTAAAGGAATTTTGTTAAATACTTAAGTTGAGACTTTGAAATTTGAAATTGGATATGATTGAATGTCGAAAATTGATTTGTTTAAAGATTTGACCTTAATTCGAGCTTTGAATATTACTAAGTAAAAGTTATATAAAAAAAAAATGATATTTTGAAATCGAGTTTGGATTTGAATCATATTTGGAATTCAGATTTAAACTTGAATATTGTTGGAAATTTTTGTTAAGTGTTATAAATTGATATTTTGAGAAATCAAGCTCCAAATCGATATAAATTGAAATTGAATAAATTAAAGGTGAATGAAAAATTGAATTAATTCGAAGTAAAAATTGACGTTGATTGAATTGAAATCGAAATTGAATCGGTAGAATGGAAATTGGAATTGATTTGAATTGGAAAGTTATAATTGAAATGGATTGATTTTGAAGCTGTTTTATTTTGTTTTCCAAATTACTCGGTTATATAAACTATTTTGAATACTTAAACTATTTTAATCTATTTTAAATCTACTTAACCCAATTTAAATTATTTTAAACTAAATTTATCTATTTCAAATCCATTTTAAGATTTTAAAGTATTTTAACTATTTTAATTATTTAAAACTACTTTTAAACTACTTAAAACTATTTTTCTAAAATCCTAAGCTTGTCAATAAGGTGAAATGTTTATATTTAAATCTTGAATTTAAATACGAATTGAGTTAAATGAAGTTGCAACCTAAATTGAAATTCGAAATGATTTTGAAAACGAAATGAGATATTGATGCGAAAAATGATTTTTGAAACGGAATCTTACAGTTGAATAGATACGATGATATTTGAAATGGATTTGATTTTTGAAGCGAATATGATATTTTGATATCAATTATGAATCGATTTGAAATGTAAAAGAGCCAACGGTGCAATAATACGTAGTTATTAAAGAGATCGGGATCGGATATGGACATACTCTTTGTCGATACCGAACACCACTTTAATAACTATTATACGTGGAGTGTTGATCCAGAATGAAGTGGATGATTTGGTGAACGCGTTGACTGAAGAAAGAGAACGATATTGGATGACCTCTGACATGACTAAAACAGGAGCCGCGCCGGGCCATTGAGGTTCGCCACCTCTAGCGGACACGCTTCTTCGATACCATTTCTATTACCTTTGTGATGCGATTTGGGTGCACCCCTTGATTTGGGAGTGTTGTTTCGCGGCGTTGGGGTAGCTGCTGGCTATGCTCAACATCAGTCCAAATCACGCAACTACTAGTATCCTAGTTGGTATCGCCTCATGTACCTTGTCATACTGATTATCCTATTCGCGACCACTACGTTATGTTTTGTGTCATACCTATGGGGTACCCTCTGATAACCACCAGTTTACGGTGGGGCTTACGGTGCTGTATAGACTATGGCATTATAAAAATGTGTTAAGGGGGATTATGGTAACGCCTTAATGCTATTTTGATACTTTATATTACTGATAGACATTATCTACTTAGCGTATTGTACTACATAGTAGATAGTTTAACGGATCCTTAAGAGATGGAAAATCCTGTAACATCTCTTAAGTTATTGCATGCACGTTGACAGTGGATATGAGATGTCAAACCCCGTAAACATCTCTGACACCGTTACACTCATATTTATTACGATTGATTTAACTTTCATAAGGATATTTTAGTCCTGACTCGAGTGTTTTGTCTTTTCATTACGCTCGGGTCAGTCCTGAGTTTTTCAGATTTTTGAAGATCTATTCTGGAGGATGAAGACGAAGATTTGGTATACTATTACTATTATTACCCTTGCATCATGCTATCTACTGCATTATTTTAATTGTTCTGTTGTATATGTATAACTCTGATAAATGTTGTATAAATAATTGTCAAAGTATAGTAAACAGCTTCATGAACTGCTATTTGACTATTATATTTTATCATTCCGCTGCGAGATTCTGTGTTGTTTCATTTCCTTTATTTCTTTTTCCTTTCTTTTCTTATTTACCCCAATAACCATCTGCCCTTTTGAATGGTTTGGAATCGACATGTGTATTTGATCGTCGGTTTAAACTGTCCAAAAAGGCGGGTCGTTACAGTTGGTATCAGAGCTATGGTTTAGCGATAAACCTTGGCTCTAGTGGGGAATAACTCACTGAAATAGAGGTAAACTATATGAATGAGTTGAGTGTATATGAGAGAGCGTACTTGTTATTTGATATAAAGTGGTTTTATATTGTGTTAACTTTGTTTCGTTGAGTATTTATGAATTATGGTCGATACTTGGGACGCCAAGGCGTCGATAGGAATTTCTAAACACTCGAATAGGACAAACCAACACAATATCGTTTTGGAATATATTTTATATAAAAGAATTATTTGAATATTTATTCATTTTGATTGAATTGATTGTTAGGAGATGATAATATTAGATTATTATCGTTATTGTTTGATCAGTCAATATTTACAACAATTGATTAAATATCAATGGATTTAGGAAAATGAAATCTTGTAAACACAATTGATAATGAATATAAATGAATTTTAACTTGGATTTGGGAATTTAAATTCCGGTCTTTGAAATTGACTTACAAGAATTTGAAAAATATAATAGGAGTATTATATGATAGTATAATTGAGTTGAAATTGTTTTCGAAGGATTTTTTTTAATGATAAGTGTTATATTCCCTTCTCTTGACGCTAGAAAATGATTTCGGTGATGAGTGCACGCATCATCGGCGTTTATTTTCGAGAGTCCGAGTGGGGGAAACCACTTAATAGCTTGTCTAAACCTTGTTTTGATTCAAATTTTATTTTATTTTGTATTCTCTATAGTATGATTTGATATATAAATTATATAAGTATATATTATTTCAAAACTTGATTTGAAATGAAACGGGGATTGGAATTCTTAAGTCCTTTAATAATTAATGATTTTTTTTAAATGATTGAAATGAATTTAGACTTGAATCATTAAGGAACTTCTGAATTTTGAAATGAGAAATGAACCTAAGAGCTAAGTGAAAATATCAATTGAAGTAGAAATCCTTAGAATTAGGAAATTATGAACTTAAAATAAAACTGAAACTGTAAAACTCGCATAGTATTAAATTTCATTCTATAGCATAGATATAACTTACCAAAATATTTAAGAAGTTCAAAAATGTTATATGAATTGTTAATTGGATAATATACAAGTATAGGTTTGAATAATGAAATATGTATTTAATTAATGGTTTGCAAATATAAATAAAAATTGTTAGTAAACAATTGGAATTTAAATTAACATTTAAGGGTGATTCACAATTATGTTAATATAAAATGGAAATACTATATGTGAATGTAAATGTGAAATTAAATTATAGTGAAATTTAAGTAATGACTTAAGAATTAATTAATTGAAAATTCAACTTTAAATAAAAAGAAGTTGTATGTTGTTTAACCACATTCTATTTGCATAACTATAACTTACCAAATACTTAAAAGATTTAAAATGCTAATAAGGATAAGTAGAGAAATAATATACCAGTGTGAGAGTGAATAATGAAATGTGAAGATCTAGTGATAGTTGTAAATATAAAAGAAATTCAAGCTGTAAAATGAAGGATATATATAAGTGAATGAATAAAAATTTAAAATTAATGAAATATAAAATTGGTAAATGGAAACTAATTAAATTTGAATATAACTAAATGTCAATAAACTTGGAAGTGTATGAAATTAAAATTTGCTTGGAAATGTATAATTGATTTAGTGTAGATTTTGGATGGATGTTAATGTTTGATATGCATTGGTTGTTAGATGGATGGTAATTGATTAAGTAGAATTCATTAGTGTTGATAGAATTGAATAAACGGAATAAAATTTTAAAATAATTAAATTCAAATTTGAAGCGAAGTGAAATTAAATATATTTGAATTCAATTTAAATTGAAGCAAATTGACTTGAATTTAAAATGTGAATGAAACAAACTTGAATAAATCGGAAACAAATTAAATGTAAACCTATTGCATGGATGAATAAGAAAATAAATGACTTTGTGTTTAGGATTATTCTTTAGAAAATTTGAAGTTTTGATGGTTTGTACTTTGAAATAATAAAAGCAAATTTTGAGAAAAATCCAAAATTGTCCAATATATACTGAAACGAAAACAACCATAACTTTTAAATGGACGAACGGAATTCGACGATCTTGGATTTTTCAGAAAGCTTAGAAACTATAGCACAACTTTTGTTTAGCTAACTTGAGAAAATTCCTTCTTCTACTAGGTTAAAAACTTGAATGTACTCGCTGTCCTGCGTAAAAATACGTAAAATTAGTAGTATACACCCTTAGTATTTTCGCCACACCTTTTGACTGGTTTATCGGATTTTGATGATCTTGCACTTTCTGGAAAGCTAAGAACTTAAGCTAAAACTTTTGTTTTATGTGTTTTGTGTTTGGATGTCGTTTAGAAGGTCGAAAACGTGGATGAACGTCGCCGACCTGCGCAATTCATTGCCCAGGCTGAGGCATATACTCTAAGTAAAACGGCCATAATTTTTGAACGTATGGTCCGAATTCAATGATTTTGGACATTGCGCAAAGCCTGAAATGAATGCAACAACTTTTGTTTAGATTCTGTTGCCGAATTTTATCGTTTAGGTGACCTAAAACTAGGATTTGTTTGCTGTCCTGAAATTGGAATCTCAGTTTTGAAGCTAAATATGTTATATATATGTTGCATAGGCTAAGTATATCGATCTATCTTTATATGCATGGTTCTAACTTAGTTATTGAGTGTTTAGTAGGTGCGGATTGCGCTTGCTTCGCATTTGGAGCTCGCTTTCGCGCTATATTAGCCGTATATGCTCGCTAACAATATATAAGGTACATATCTCGGATTACATACCGTACTTTTACACTTTTTCTCTGCGGGATGCCTCATCACTTGATGAGATGTATATTTGTGATATATATACTGTCATTTTTTTTCCAGTCGAGCCGCGCAAAGGAGACTCTGCCGAAATTTTTTGTAAATTCGGGTGTTAGAAAATTTTCGAGTTTTAAAATTTTATAACTTGTTTTGTTAACTAACTTTTAGAGTTAGAAAGCCGTTCGGAGTAACTTGGTGGAAGCGTAGTTATGACTTTATAAATGGAATTTCATTGTTTTATAAGTTGGTAACTTTAATTAAAATATATCAAATGTTGAATTCTATACTTAGTTCCTTTCCTTTTTTTCCTTTTCGGGAACGAAAAGTTTTGAGTGGGGGAGAGTGTAACGACCCGTAAATTTTCGATAATTAAAATAGCTAATTTAATAAGATTTCGTGATTAGGTGTTAGAAAAAAATGTAAGTCGTTTCAAATAATAATAACTAGAATGAAATGCAACAAATTTTATCTAAGTTAATTATTTATGAATTGAATGGAGTCCCAAATCAATTGAAATAATATGTAGTCAAAGGTAATTGAATGAATTTGTATTGTATAGGTAGTTGTGACACTTGTTTGTAAATAATAAACTTATAAGTAATTAAAAGTTAACGGTGATAATTATTTAAATTACCTATTCATTTAGTTAGTCGAATTGAATTTGTGAACCAATTGCAATTGAAATGAAAGTTTATATATTAGTTGAGTGCATTATCTCTAACTGTAGTTAAATAATAATGTGGAATTCATTTGATGTAATATAGTAAATCGACTGATAATGAAATTTTTATTTAAAAATCCAATACTGAAATCCGTCAAATATTGAACAATTAAATTGTTTAAATTTAATATTTAGAATCTATTGAATTAATTGAATAACGGGAATTGAATAACTGTTTTAATGAAATGGTTGTTCTATAATTTGAATTTGTTAAATTTTATAAGTTCGTTTGAATATTTCAAAAGATAGTGATTTAAGAATAATCAAATTTGTTAAATTTAATATTACAAATGTTTGAATAATTAAATTCCGAATTTGATATGATTAATTTGATATTGAAATTTAATATATGAAAATAGAGTGAATAATTGAATTTGATTTAATATGATTCAAATTGGTTTCCAAAGTGAATGTAAGTTATATCGAGATTATAATGGAGTTAATAAGATTTTAAAATTGGAATTTATTAGATAATTGAATAACGGGTTTAATAGGATTAAAAATGATTTGCAAAATTTTATTTTATCATATTGGAGTTATAGTGATGTTATAGAACTTTTAAAACTGAATTTAAAATTTATTTGTGAAAATTGAATATTTTAATATTTAACCATCGATTGAAAAGTAGCCAATTTTTGAACAGTCTCAAAATTGGAAGAAACTAGTTCCATTGGATCCGTAATAGTAATTTATTATCGGATTTCAATTTTCGTAGCAATCGGAGTTGTCGTTTGACCGTGGCAGCTCGAAACGCATCGAAATTGTTTTAATATTAATTTGACGAGTTAAAATAGTCATTTTTCAAACAGTCTCGGATTTCGATGAAATTAGTTTCATCGGATCCGTAATGTGATATTATTGTAAGATCTCAAATTTCATTTCAATCGGGTTTACCGTTTGTCCGGGGCAAGCCAAAACGCATAGAAATTCGTTTAATCGGTTTAATTTAAATTTGATCGTTTATTTCCGTAACTCGCACATACGATCGAATTAGCCTTCGAAACATGTTCCATTGTGTTCAAAACATGGGGTAAATCTTAGAAACGCCTGCCAGCATGCTTCGTTTGGAGTTCGGAAAATTTTTCAGTGAATAGTGTTTTTGCAATTTTCTATAAAAGGCCTCCATTTCACAATTTGCAAACAAAAGCTAGGGTTTCAGCCCTTAGCCGCCACTATAGAGATGAATGGCCAGAAATTTTGAAACTTCTCCCTCATTTATCTCCAAATCCGTGAAGAATTAGCAAAAACTCTCAACTACAAAGTTGTAGAGGGCATCAAGATCTAGCTATCCAACAGTGGAGATCGGAAACGGAGCCGCGGAATGACGGAAAAACGCGATGGAAGCAGCTGCATTTTTCACGCAATTCGAGGCAGAGGATGAGGCCGAGCTTGGAGCTATTTGGGGTGAAGGTGGAGTAAGGCGGTGGCTTCGAAGTGGTGTAACCTGATCGTCCTCAAGTGGACCGAGGTGATGGCGAAAATTGGTTGAAGGATGGCGGCATGGGTTTCTTGCGTTCGAACCCTACCTATAGAATGTTACGTCAGGGAGATGATAAGGGGCACGGCCCAGATGTTGCAAGAAGAAAATGGACGGATCTGATGTGAGTTTGGGTAAAAAAATAAAATAAAATTTGAATTTAATTTGTATTTAAATTTGTATTAACTTCAAAATATCATAACTCTTTCATACGAGGCCCGTTTTAGACGAAACTTTTTGCGTTGGAATCGTATCGACGAGCACTACGCTATGGAATTGGATTGGAGTCGTTTGGAGCTAGTGAAAATTTCGGGTAAAATTAAACACTCGTTTAATTTTATTCGAAATAAAACGCTGGAACTACATTGAAATCAAGGTGAGTGTTTTATAACGCTCACACCGTACTAAATATCTTTATGCTAGTTAAATTTGACATTATGAAGTGTTATGATTTTATTTGTCGTTGTTTGATGAAATTTAATTCTCATATAGATTGTCATTTGAATTAACCGTTGAAATTAAATTGACAGATAAATTGAAATTAAAATTTAATTGCGATTAAATTACCTGACATTGATAACTATGAAATTGCTATGAATTGTATTCTCTATTGGATGATTTATTTCGATGGATGCTATTGGTTGATATTTAAATGTTTGGATGCTTATTTGCTTATATATAACCTGTTATGCATACATATGCCACTATGATTGATTTAAGTGATATATATATTCATCCCTGACATTCAATTGAAATAAATAAATACTTGGCCATAGGATAGAAAATTATATACGGACACCGAATTGGCTAAATTAATAATTTTTGAAATCGTCGATTTGAAATTTATTTAAATGTTTTGATTTAAAAGTTATAAATAGAAATCGATTTATAGAAATTGAATTCATCGAAAAAATTGAGTTTGGAATGTTGAAATAAATTTTGGTTAAAGGAATTTTGTTAAATACTTAAGTTGAGACTTTGAAATTTGAAATTGGATATGATTGAATGTCGAAAATTGATTTGTTTAAAGATTTAACCTTAATTCGAGCTTTGGATATTACTAAGTAAAAGTGATATAAAAAAATGATATTTTGAAATCGAGTTTGGAATTGAATCATATTTGGAATTTGGATTTAAACTTGAATATTGTTGGAAATTTTTGTTAAGTGTTATAAATTGATATTTTGAGAAATCAAGCTCCAAATCGATATAAATTGAAATTGAATAAATTAAAGGTGAATGAAAAATTGAATTAATTCGAAGTAAAAATTGACGTTGATCGAATTGAAATCGAAATTGAATCGGTAGAATGGAAATTGGAATTGATTTGAATTGGAAAGTTATAATTGAAATGGATTGATTTTGAAGCTGTTTTATTTTGTTTTCCAAATTACTCGGTTATATAAACTATTTTGAATACTTAAACTATTTTAATCTATTTTAAATCTACTTAACCCAATTTAAATTATTTTAAACTAAATTTATCTATTTCAAATCCATTTTAAGATTTTAAAGTATTTTAACTATTTTAATTATTTAAAACTACTTTTAAACTACTTAAAACTATTTTTCTAAAATCCTAAGCTTGTCAATAAGGTGAAATGTTTATATTTAAATCTTGAATTTAAATACGAATTGAGTTAAATGAAGTTGCAACCTAAATTAAATTTCGAAATGATTTTGAAAACGAAATGAGATATTGATGCGAAAAATGATTTTTGAAACGGAATCTTACAGTTGAATAGATACGATGATATTTGAAATGGATTTGATTTTTGAAGCGAATATGATATTTTGATATCAGTTATGAATCGATTTGAAATGTAAAAGAGCCAACGGTGCAATAATACGTAGTTATAAGAGACCGGGATCGGATATGGACATACTCTCTGTCGATACCGAACACCACTTTAATAACTATTATACGTGGAGTGTAGATCCAGAATGAAGTGGATGATTTGGTGAACGCGTTGACTGAAGAAAGAGAACGATATTGGAAGACCCCTGACATGACTAAAACAGGAGCCGCGCCGGGCCATTGAGGTTCGCCACCTCTAGCGGACACGCTTCTTCGATACCATTTCTATTACCTTTGTGATGCGATTTGGGTGCACCCCTTGATTTGGGAGTGTTGTTTCGCGGCGTTGGGGTAGCTACTGGCTATGCTCAACATCAGTCCGGATCACGCAACTACTAGTATCCTAGTTGGTATCGCCTCATGTACCTTGTCATACTGATTATCCTATTCGCGACCACTACGTTATGTTTTGTATCATACCTATGGGGTACCCTCTGATAACCACCAGTTTACGTTGGGGCTTACGGTGCTCTATAGACTATGGCATTATAAAAATGTGTTAAGGAGGATTATGGTAACGCCTTAATGCTATTTTGATACTTTATATTACTGATAGGCATTATCTACTTAGCGTATTGTACTACATAGTAGATAGTTTAACGGATTCTTAAGAGATGGAAAATCCTGTAACATCTCTTAAGTTATTGCACGCACGTTGACACTGGATATGAGATGTCAAACCCCGTAAACATCTCTGACGCCGTTACACTCATATTTATTACGATTGATTTAACTTTCATAAGGATATTTTAGTCCTGACTCGAGTGTTTTGTCTTTTCATTACGCTCGGGTCAGTCCTGAGTTTTTCAGATTTTTGAAGATCTATTCTGGAGGATGAAGACGAAGATTTGGTATACTATTACTATTATTACCCTTGCATCATGCTATCTGCTGCATTATTTTAATTGTTCTGTTGTATATGCATAACTCTGATAAATGTTGTATAAATAATTGTCAAAGTATAGTAATCAGCTTCATGAACTGCTTATTTGACTATTATATTTTATCATTCCGCTGCGAGATTCTGTGTTGTTTCATTTCCTTTATTTCTTTTTCCTTTCTTTTCTTATTTACCCCAATAACCATCTACCCTTTTGAATGGTTTGGAATCGACATGTGTATTTGATCGTCGGTTTAAACTGTCCAAAATGCGGGTCGTTACAACAACTATACAATTATGTCAAAGAATCTCTAAGCTAATTTGCAGGTACATGAGCATCAAAAAATAATAATCAAATACGTTCAAAATGAAGATACACAGTACAAAAGTATGTATATGGAGATACAAGAAGAGATATACACGATAGAGACAAGACGAAGGTGACAAACAAAGTTTTATTAGTCATAAAGTGTCGCATCTAGAATTTACAAATGTTAAAATCTTCTCCAAATGGTATACACACATATACATTCATATTTTAAATGAAAAATCAAGTTTTCAAAAATTGCATGGAGCGGGACTCGAACCCGGGTCACTAGTTCAAAAGGCAAGTGCTCTGACCATTTGAGCTATGGTAATTTTTGTTACAAGTCAAATTCAGACGTCTGAACTGACCATTTCAGACGTCTGAATCTGTAACCAAATTTAAAATTTCATACAATATTCAGACGTCTGAATTGGAAATTTCAGACATCTGAATCTGGTCAAAAATGACCTATTTCTTTTCTGGTTTGCACGTTACCAATTTCAGAAGTTTGAATTATTATTTTCAGACGTCTGAATTCCTACAACGGCTATATTTTTGAATAGACACTTTTCTTCCTTGAAGAGATACAACCTTTTATTAATAGATATGTCCATACTCTTTCATGATAACTATTCATGAATGATTACACCTCTTTATACTCTATATAAACAAGTTAGAATCATCTGTTTTATTTAAAATAATCTAATCGATCAAACTCTTTCTATTCTTATACTACATTGATTCTAACACTTTTATGCATTCAAATTTATACAAAATCATTCATTTACTTCCATATTCTTCTCATACACACACACACACACATATATATATATCAAAAGGAGAAGATTATAGGAAGATTGTACTATCAAGAGACAAATTCGTGTTATTGAGAACACACAGTGTCAAATACTTTCTGTATAAGTTGAAGTCCTGTTCTGCTGTTCAGGCAAGTGAAGTCCTCTTCGGCTGTTCAGGCAAGTGAAGTCTTGTTCTGTTGTTCAGGTGTTGTAAACCTGTTCCTCCGGGTTAAGTGAGGATTGTTGATAGTGAAATTCCAGAAGGAGTTTGGGATTGGACGTAGAATGGGAAGTTTGAACCAGTATAAAAATTTCTGGTGTGCTTGTTTTATTTTACTTATTTTCATTTACTTTGCTATTATCGTCTGCTTTCCGCACTTAGATTTTATTATATTTCATATTACACGATCCTAAGTAATAGCTAGCCACACAGTTGTTATTTATAACTTAAACCTTTGGCTGCATTACTACGGTGATTCGTGGTGCACCGATAAACCGTGTCCGTTACCTGGCTGAGAACTATCTTGTTTATCTGAGACAATGTGTGATTATACAATTTTGGATTGACTTAGGATAAATCATTTGTAATTAACCACTGCATTCATTTAGTTGCATTAGTTTATGCATATTTAAAAAAACAAAAATTTCAAAATCCAAAAGTAAAAAGTAAAAAGTAAAAAAATTGTAAATATTTCTTCACTTACTTTTTTTCCTTTTCCTTTGAAAATTTTCAAATCAAAAATCCAAAAGTCCAAAAAAAATTTACTTATTTTTTTTTTAGAAAATCAAAAATCTAAAAAATATATATAAAATCTTATCTAAAAAGAAAAAAAAATTTGAAAAATAAAAAACAAGACAAAAATCAATATTCCATTTTGATAAATAAATTCTATCTGTAAATATTTTTCCTTTATAAAAAAAACCAAAAAC
Organism: Allium cepa; assembly: GCA_030765085.1. NCBI lineage: Eukaryota > Viridiplantae > Streptophyta > Magnoliopsida > Asparagales > Amaryllidaceae > Allium > Allium cepa. The sequence continues at coordinate 683,544,939 of CM060938.1, forward strand.
ATTCTTGAAAATGTCCGAATTTCTACACTCACTTGAATTTAACAATAGTTGTGAAAATCAATATAATCCATACGATTTCACTCCAAATTCGTATGGATATTTTAACACCAACTATTGTTTAAACGATTCAAATTTTGAACTACAAATTTTTTAAAATAACGAGCAACCCTCAAATCTTGAAAATAGCATTTCGTCTTTACTTGAAATCTCTACACAATAAAATCAAATGATAAATGATTTGTGCAATTCGTATTTCTACGATAACTCGAGTCAAAGTTTTCAAGGATTTCAAAATTTGACTTCAATTCAAAATTCAAACGATTTCAATGATAACCCATGCCAATTCAATTTTGAACTCCAAAATGAATTTCAAAATCAAAATGAAAATGTGATCCAATTTTCAAATAATTTTAGCAACGGGAATAATCATGATTATGATACGAGTGAATTTTTTTGTTCTCAGCAAATCCAAATCGAAAATTCTCAAGTTAATAACTATAAATTGGATTTTGTTGAGCAAATGAACGAAATTTACAATGATCACACAAATTCGTTGTTTGAAACATATATGAAACAACGTGAAAAACAAAATAAAATTCCAACGTGTGGCTAGTCAGTGATAATCCTTCTTTTACCCAAATCAATGATTTTCAAATAACAACTTTTGAAATTGAAAATGAAAATCTTAACAAAGTTGTTGAAAACACGGTAATTGAGTTGGATTTCAATTTTTTGAAGGTGTGGAAGCAAACTTAAAATTCGATCTTCCTTTTCTTAATTTCGAAAATTTGAATATAATAACTTTGGAATTTGAACTTGAGACATGTAATGTTGATAATTCAATAATGGAAGGCGAATTCAATGAACACATTTCTTTGGACTTTTCGAAAATGAGTTGTCAAATTCTGATGGGGAATATTTACATCACCATTTTGATTTTGAAATCAATAATTTTGAAGAAGTTTTCAATGATAAATTTGAATTTCAATTTAGTGATAATAAACTTGAGTTTCAATCAATCGTTATATCTACCCCTAAAATCATCGAAAATAAAACAACTCTTACGATTTTTAATAAAACGATATTCGTTTTTCCAAATCCACATTCGATTTCAAAATCATTTACGGTTTGGTTTTTCAAGCTAAAGTTGTGTCTCGCATATATACTTGACGAGACAAATGAATCGGTCTTTGGAAGACCGTTTCATTTACTTTTTAACAATATACTTTCTGATGCCGTGTAAATACATTTCATTTTCATGTAAATAATAATAAAAGTTCCTTTCACTTGGGTTGACTATGGGGATACAGTCAAAATCAAGTGTGGGGGGGGGGGGGGGGGGGGGGAGAGACTCGCCTTCTTTTCTGATTTTTCATAATTTATTTTGCATTTTCTTTTCAAACCCAAAAAAACAAAAAAAACCTTAAAAAACAAATTTCTTTAAGCATTTTGATTTATTTTTAAAGAAACACTATAGGATAAATATATGGTTTTGGTTTATTAAATTGAAATTATTAAAAATTTATTTGTCTTAACAAAAATAAAAATGAAGTTTGATTACAAATAACGATAATTTAACTAATATATAGGAAGGTTCGTACATGATAATTATAAAATATATCATAAATGAAAATCTTTGTTTCAAAAAGTGGTTGATTCAAAGTAAAGGGTATAACATTTTTTTGTCATCTAAGTTAAGTGGTGCTAAGATTATTTTGCAAAACTCTCTCTTTCAAAAAATAAAATAAAAAAAAATAAAGAGAAAAAAAAACATATAAAAAAACAAAACATTTGTATATATGTAAATATTTTCTATTAACACCTACGGTCGACAGGCGTACACACTAATGTACACACTCGCTCTGATATCCCGGATTATTTGGCAATATCAATTATATAATCTTTATATAAAATTAAATTGATTTGATAATATTGATTAGTAATATATGAATTAGTTTAATAATCTAATTAAATAATTATTTAATTAGTGATTTTTATCTTTTAAAAAGCTAAATAAATGTTTTTAATTATAATGTATCTATATATTTGTATATATATTATAGATAATCTTTGTTTTGGAATTTAATAAATAAATGAAGTTTTGTTTTCAAATTCTAATAATATATTTAGTAATTGGGAAATTATGTTTTAAATTAATATTAAGTTTCTCAAAGTTATTTAAATTAATAACTATATGTTTTGTAAACACTTAAAATAAATGTTAAATTGTTTAAAAGCTTATCTTAGCTTAATTTTTAAATTTAAAAAAAAGTTTGTTTTTTAAATATTATTTGATAAATATGATTTGGAAATTTTGTATATAAGTTTAAAATACAATTTAAAATATGGTTTTAATTCATTTAATAATAAAAGTGATTTATAATCTCTTTATAAATCATTTAAATTTGTTAAATTTGTTATTTTTAAGCCATATTAATAATGTATTATTTTTCCATATAAATATAAAAAGAACTAAAATTAGAAAAATGAAATTATCATTTTCAATTGAATAAGATGATTTTAATATGGATTTCAAAAGTTTGATTTGAATTTGGAATTTATTTTGAAATTCAAATCAATAGATTCTTAAAATATTTGAATAAGTTTTAATTTATAATTTGTTTTATTTACATTTTCTTTAAAATAAGTTAAGTAAAATCCTTTATTAACATTTAAATATATAACTAATTTAAATAAACAAGACATGTGTTAACCTATTAGTAATCTAAATACATGTGTTAATGTATAAACTAAATAACATGACAAGTGTCATTATATTTTATATTTTTCTTTTATTTTAATTAAATTAATTTCAGCCCTTATAAACATTTTCATTTTCCCTTCATTCTCTTTTCAAAACCGAAAGCTAAGTGAATCAAAGAAGAAGAAAAAAAATGAAACTCAAAATCCCCTCAAACAAATCTGAAAATTTCACTCCCCAAATTATAATTGCAAACCAAAAACCTGTAACAAGATTTTCAAACCTGCAATTCAATTTCTGCAAAAATCAAATGGTTGCATTTTCAAAAACCTATAGAACAAAAGTCTGCATTTTTCAAAAATTAAAGGATCAAGCCTGCATGCATGTAATTTTGGTCAAGGAGCATAAGTATTTCTGTTGCACCAGCATTTCATAAATCAAGAACAAAGGAGCAATTCAATTTTTAAAAATTCAAGCTTTCAATGGTGCTCTGTTCTTCTGAATATCAGGTGAGTAACATTTTTGAAAATTAATTAAGTTAAATTATGGTTGCCTAAATTTAATATGATTCTAGTTGTCTAATTTCCTCTGGAAGCAAGATTTCTTGTATGAATATTTACAAGTATATTTGTGGATGAATGATATGCGCATGTTTACTGTAAATCTGCAATCACTCTGTTCCCAGATTCAAGTCCATTTTTATATTTAATCCCTTATCACTTGATCTAATCACTGTTATGAATTGAGTTACAAACAAAAATTGTGATTCAACATGGATTCATGTTTAAAATTTTAAGAATGTTAAAAATGTAGCCTGTTTGTCTCTGCAACTATAAGACATCAGTACATTTTTAAAATAAAGTAAAAACCAAACTGTTTAAATTATAAATTCAGTATTGTAAACTAGATACATAAGTAAAAACACGATTTTTGAAACTAGTATCATAATTTTTAGTTTGGGATTCGGGAAGCAGTTCTGTGATGAATTAAAAAGATGAATTTGGGAAATTCTGATGAACTTAGGATTCTGGATGGTCAGGGTGGTTACTGGAGGAAGTGGGGCGTATGGTGAGGCCGAGAAAATTGCCAGGTGGTTGTTTAAGGTGTGGGGCTGGATGCGGTGGCCAATTTTTGATTTTAACCCTAGTTTTATTCAAGTTAGGAATATTGATCAATTCTGTCACTCTGTTTGATCAAGTGTTAAGAGGCTTTGGGGGATGGTAGTTGGGTCCATGAGGAGGATGTGCCGGAGTTTCAACTCTTACGGTGGTCAGAGGAGTGGGATTTTGGCGTTGACAGGTTTGGGGTTTTGAGGAATTCTGTGTTCCAGGTTTGGTGTGGTGTCTCGATCTTGATTCCAAGTGAGTGGTGAAGTTCTGGTGATCGTAAGTTGTAGCGTGGGTGGTTGCTAATGAGTTGAAGCCATGGTGAGAGGCCGGAGATGATCGACGTCATGGTGCACGTGCACCGTGCATTTCTTTTTGCTGGTGAAGGATTTTGGAATGGGTGAGTTGATCTTGTGAAATGCTCGAGTCACTTGTGGTCTTTACCCGAAGTAGAGAGGAGTAAGGCTCGAAGTAAATTAGATTTTGGCTCGAATATGTTAGTTTCGGGATTTTGAAACCTGACAATGTACAGGTTTTAAGATGAAACTAAATTTAAATAAAAGAAGCAAAGTAAGTTTTTAAACAAAAGTTGAGACAAGTTTAAAATATGAATTCAAAATGAATTTGAATTCTAGTTTTCAAATAAATAATTTTATAAAAATAGAATGTTTAACAACTAAAAATTTGTTACAGTATTTCATAATGAGGTTTTAAAAATCTGAAAAATGAGATTTAAAAAAACAAGATTTTAAATTTAAGTTTAAAATATGAATTGTAAACCAGAATTCAAATTTGAATTTGAAATCTTAGGATTTGAAAAGAAAATAAGTTTATAAATTCTAATGTTATAATTAGGTTTGAATATTATATTATTTTATAACATATTTTTTCTTAAAATCTGGAATATAGGATTTAAACAGGATTTTAAATTAAGTTTTTTTGAACCCGAATTCAAAGCATGATTTGAATTCTAGTTTGAAATAAAATAAGTTTTTGAATTTAAATGTTTTCAAAACCACTTGGAATATTTAAAGTATATTTTAAATTTATTTAATTTAAACATGGGTTAAAACTATTTTTAAACTTACCTTCGGAGGTAAGTAATTCTTTAAAAATGAAATTAAAAGGTTTTGAATACTTAAACTTTGTTTAAGTTAAAATTTGATTCATTTTAAATCTTAATTTAAAATGGAATTTAGAGAAAATTTAAAAGGCAATTTGTTTTAAATTACTTTGTTAATGATAATTTAATCATTAATAAGATTTTTGTTTATGTTAAGTTAATTTGAACTTAATAGTTTATAATTCATTAAATGATTAAGGTAATTAAGTTTTGTAATTAATTAATTTAATTAATTAATAATTAAGGGTTTTATTTACTTAATTAAAGGATTAAGTAAGTTAATTAAGATTGATTAAATTGTAATTAAGAAATCATTAATTAGATAAGATTTGATTTTAATTTAATTAGTGATTTGAATTTAGTAATCAAGTAATTTTAAATTAATTAAATTTTAGATTATCGCTTGATTAATTAAATAATTAGAGATTAATTAATGGGTTTTATAGATAATTAATTTGTAATTAATATTGATTAATCTTAGTTAATTACTTTAAAGAAGTAATTAAAAGATTTGTTCTTGGTTAATGAAGGTCATTAACTTAGGATTATTTAATAATTAATTAATGTGATTAATTTTAATTATTAACTGAATTAATTAATTTAAGATAATCATTTGAATTGTTAAGTGTAATTACTTAATTGAAGTAATTAAGAAATTAATTACTAATTGTAATTAATTAAGTTTATTTTGATTAGTTTAAGTTAATTAATTAAGTTTAATTAATTTAAAAATAATCATTGAATAATTTAAGAAGTAATTACCCAATGTAATTAACGAAGAATAATTACATAGTGAAGTAATTAAGAGGATAATTACTGGATGTAATTAAATGGAAGGATAATTGGGTAATGGAAGGGTTTTTGGAAATTAATTCTTTATGTAATTAATATAAAGGATAATTACTTGGAGGAAGTAATTAATAATTAATTATTTTGTGTAATTAATAGAGTTGATTAATTAAGTTATTTGAATATAATTAGCTGAAGGTTGGTTCCTTGAGATGGAGTTTGTTGAAGCAGCTCGGGATTGGAGGAACTTCTGAGTTTTCTCTTGGTTATCAGAGATCTTCTGGGTTGTGTTGTCCAGTTTGTGCTTGTGTTCTTCATCAACATTCTTTTCTACTCCAGATCAGAGTTGTGCAGCGGAAGCAGTTTGGGAGTGCATCTGCTTTTCTTTTCCGAATAGGAGAAGTTTGTTTTCTTCTGATGGTTGTGAGTGGAGTTTGTTCCTGATCTTGGTTGATCGTGGAGGATCATTCTGGTGGATTGGGTTTGTCCAGCTTGTTTCTTGAGACATCAGTAAGGATTGAGCCGATCAGGTAGGAAGTAGGCAGCTCGAGATCGTCTGAAGAGTTTTGTGGTTCTAAATCGAAGATCTGGTATTGGACAAGTTTTCTCAGTTTTTAGGAGCTATAAATTTTGGGTAAGATTAGGAAGCTAGCTCCGAGATGTCTTGGATCTCTTCTGTGTTCTGTTATGGATAAGTGTTGGGTCTTCTGGATTGAATTGCCAGTTTGGACAACTGGAATTCGATGTTTTTCACGTATCTCTGAGGGAGTAAGTGTATGATCTATTTCTGGTTTTGGAATCAACTGTTCTGGGAGATTTGGTTGTTGAGTCAGACTTGTCTGTAGTCTGATGTCTTGTTCAGTTGTAGATCTAGATGAGTAGGAGTTTTGGAGCTTAGTAATATTGATTGTTTGGATTTTATAGAGCGAGTATCCGGATGTTTACTTGGGAAACTCGAGGAAACTCTATCTAGAATTTTGTCTGGATAGTTAATTTTGTTTGATTGGGTGAATTGATTGCTATGGTTGTTAGCATATGTTTGATATATGCTTGTGTTTTGAAATTAAAATTTTTGGATAGATTATTAAATTACCTTTGTTTTAAATTTCGGGGACGAAATTCTTTTAAGGGGGAAGGAATGTGATATCCCGGAATTTTTGGCAATATCAATTTAATAATCTTTATATAAAATTAAATTGATTTGATAATATTGATTAACAATATATGAATTAGTTTAATAATCTAATTAAATAAATATTTAATTAGTGATTTTTATCTTTTAAAAAGCTAAATAATTGTTTTTAATTATAATGTATCTATATATTTGTATATATATTATAGATAATCTTTGTTTTGGAATTTAATAAATAAATGAAGTTTTTTTTTCAAATTCTAATAATATATTTAGTAATTGGGAAATTATGTTTTAAATTAAAATTAAGTTTCTCAAAGTTATTTAAATTAATAACTATATGGTTTATAAACACTTAAAATAAATGTTAAATTGTTTAAAAGTTTATATTAGCTTAATTTTTAAATTTTAAAAAAAGTATGTTTTAAAAAAAAAATTATTTGATAAATATGATTTGGAAATTTTGTATATAAGTTTAAAATACAATGTAAAATATGGTTTTAATTCATTTAATAATAAAAGTGATTTATAATCTCTTTATAAATCATTTAAATTTTGTTAAATTTGTTATTTTTAGGCCATATTAATAATGTATTATTTTTCCATATAAATATAAAAAGAACTAAAATAAGAAAAATGAAATTATCATTTTCAATTAAATAAGATGATTTTAATATGGATTTCAAAAGTTTGATTTGAATTTGGAATTTATTTTGAAATTCAAATCAATAGATTCTTAAAATATTTAAATAAGTTTTAATTTATAATTTTTTTTATTTACATTTTCTTTAAAATAAGTTAAGTAAAATCCTTTATTAACATTTAAATATATAATTAATTTAAATAAACAAGACATGTGTTAACCTCTTAGTAATCTAAATACATGTGTTAATGTATGAACTAAATAACATGACAAGTGTCATTATATTTTATATTTTTCTTTTATTTTAATTAAATTAATTTCAGCCCTTATAAACATTTTCATTTTCCCTTCATTCTCTTTTCAAAACCAAAAGCTAAGTGAATCAAAGAAGAAAAAATAAAAATCTGAAACTCAAAATCCCCTCAAACAAATCTAAAAATTTCACTTCTCAAATTATAATTACAAACCAAAAACCTATAACAAGATTTTCAAACCTGCAATTCAATTTCTGCAAAAATCAAATGGTTGCATTTTCAAAAACCTGTAGAACAAAAGTCTGCATTTTTCAAAAATTAAAGGATCAAGCCTGCATGCATGTAATTTTGGTCAAGGAGCATAAGTATTTCTGTTGCAACAGCATTTCATAAATCAAGAACAAAGGAGCAATTCAATTTTTAAATATTCAAGCTTTCAATGGTGCTCTGTTCTTCTGAGTATCAGGTGAGTAACATTTTTGAAAATTAATTAAGTTAAATTATGGTTGCCTAAATTTAATATAATTCTAGTTGTCTCATTTCCTCTGGAAGCAAGATTTCTTGTGTGAATATTTACAAGTATGTTTATGGATGAATGATATGTGCATGTTTACTGTAAATCTGCAATCACTCTGTTCCCAGATTCAAATCCATTTGTTTTATATTTAATCCCTTATCACTTGATCTAATCACTGTTAGGAATTGAGCTACAAACAAAAATTGTGATTCAACATGGATTCATGTTTAAAATTTTAAGAAAGTTAAAAATGTAGCCTATTTGTCTCTGCAACTATAAGACATCAGTACATTTTTAAAATAAAGTAAAAACCAAACTGTTTAAATTATAAATTCAGTATTGTAAACTAGATACATAAGTAAAAACATGATTTTTGAAACTAGTATCATAATTTTTAGTTTGGAATTTGGAAAGCAATTCTGTGATGAACTAAAAAGATAAATTTGGGAAATTCTGATGAACTTGGGATTCTGGATGGTCAGGGTGGTTACTGGAGGAAGTGGGGCGTATGGTGAGGCCGAGAAAATTGTCAGGTGGTGGTTTAAGGTGTAAGGGTGGCTGCGGCGACCAATTTTTGATTTTAACCCTAGTTTTATTCAAGTTAGGAACATTGATCAATTCTGTCTCTCTGTTTGATCGAGTGTTAAGAGGCTTTGGGGTATGGTAGTTGGGTCCATGACGAGGATGTGGCCGGAGTTTCAACTATTACGGTGGTCGGAGAAGTGGGATTTTGGCGTTGACAGGTTTGGGGTTTTGAGGAATTCTGTGTTCCAGGTGAGTGGTGAAGTTATGGTGATCGTAAGTTGTAGCGAGGGTGGTTGCTGATGAGTTGAAGCCAGGGTGAGAGGTCGGAGATGATCGACTCATGGTGCACGTGCACCGTGCATTTCTTTTTGCTGGTGAAGGATTTTGGAATGGGTGAGTTGATCTTGTGAAATGCTCGAGTCACTTGAGGGCTTTGCCCGAAGTAGAGAGGAGTAAGGCTCGAAGTAAATTAGATTTTGGCTCGAGTCTGTTAGTTTCAGGATTTTGAAACCTGACAGTGTACAGGTTTTAAGTTCAAACTAAATTTAAATAAAAGAAGCAAAGTAAGTTTTTAAACAAAAGTTGAGGCAAGTTTAAAATATGAATTCAAAATGAATTTGAATTCTAGTTTCAAATAAATAATTTTATAAAAATAGAATGTTTAACAACTAAAAATTGTTACAGTATTTCATAATGAGGTTTTAAAAATCTGAAAAATGAGATTTAAAAAGACAAGATTTTAAATTTAAGTTTAAAATCTGAATTGTAAACCTGAATTCAAATTTGAATTTGAAATCTTAGGATTTGAAAAGAAAATAAGTTTATAAATTCTAATGTTATAATTAGGTTTGAATATTATAGTATTTTATAACATGTTTTTTTTTAAATCTAGAATATAGGATTTAAACAGGATTTTAAATTAATTTTTTTTGAATCTGAATTCAAAGCATGACTTGAATTCTAGTTTGAAATAAAATAAGTTTTTGAATTTAAATATTTTCAAAACCACTTGGAATTTTAAAGTATATTTTAAATTTATTTAATTTAAACATGGGTTAAAACTATTTTTAAACTTACCTTAGGAGGTAAGTAATTCTTTAAAAATGAAATTAAAAGGTTTTGAATACTTAAACTTTGTTTAAGTTAAAATTTGATTCATTTTAAATCTTAATTTAAAATGGAATTTAGAGAAAATTTAAAAGGCAATTTGTTTTAAATTACTTTGTTAATGATAATTTAATCATTAATAAGATTTTTGTTTACGTTAAGTTAATTAGAACTTAATAATTTATAATTCATTAAATGATTAAGGTAATTAAGTTTTGTAATTAATTAATTTAATTAATTAATAATTTGGGTTAATTAATTAAATAATTAAGGGTTTTATTTAATTAATTAAAGGATTAAGTAAGTTAATTAAGATTGATTAAATTGTAATTAAGAAATCATTAATTAGATAAGATTTAATTTTAATTTAATTAATGATTTGAATTTATTAATCAAGTAATTTTAAATTAATTAAGTTTTAGATTGTCACTTGATTAATTAAATAACTAGAGATTAATTAATGGGTTTTATAGATAATTAGTTTGTAATTAATATTGATTAATCTTAGTTAATTACTTTAGAGAAGTAATTAAAAGATTTGTTATTGGTTAGTGAAGGTCATTAACTTAGGATTATTTAATAATTAATTAATGTGATTAATTTTGATGATTAATTGAATTAATTAATTTAAGATAATCATTTGAATTGTTAAGTGTAATTACTTAATGGAAGTAATTAAAAAATTAATTACTAATTGTAATTAATTAAGTTTATTTTGACTAGTTTAAGTTAATTAATTAAGTTTAATTAATTTAAAAATAATCATTGAATAATTTAAGAAGTAATTAACCAATGTAATTAATGAAGAATAATTACTTAGTGAAGTAATTAAGAGGATAATTACTGGATGTAATTAAATGGAAGGATAATTGGGTAATGGAAGGGTTTTTGGAAATTAATTCTTTATGTAATTAATATAAAGGATAATTACTTGGAGGAAGTAATTAATAATTAATTACTTTGTGTAATTAATTTAGAGTTGATTAATTAAGTTATTTGAAGATAATTAAGAGATGTAATTAATTAAGGGTAATTAATTACTTAATGTGATTAATCTAGGGTGATTAATAATGTAATTAACTAAAGATTAATTATTAAATATAATTAATTAAGAAGTAATTAATTTATCTAATGAAGTAATTAAAGGTAGTTAATTACTGAATGTGATTAATCAAGAGTGATTAATCAATATGGATAATTGATGATTAATTACTTAATTTAACAGGGTAATTATAAATAAATAATTAGAGATCATTAATTAAAGGATGGATTAATTAAGAACAATTAATCAATGAAGGAATTAATTAATGTAATTAATTAAGGATTAATGTAATTAATTATAATTAATTAATTAATGAAGTAATTACAGGTTAATTACTGAATTTGGTTTGGAATAATTAATTTGAGAAATTAATTAAAGGCTAATTACTTGAATGTTAATCAAGAGTGATTAATTAGGGTGATTTATTTGAGGATAATTAATTAATTGATTTATATTGGATATGTAAGCAAGATTTATATTGATAAAGTAATTAATTTAATTTATTTTAAATTAATTAGAGAAGAAGTAATTAGTTTAATTCATTTTAAATTAATTATAGAATGGTGATTAATAAGTCATTGCTTATGAATGTTGATTGATATTGATTACCCTAAATGGTTGAGATCTCAGATATGAGGTAAGTGCTGTTGTGTGATTTGGATGCTATGGTTGCATTTGAGTTGATAATATGAATTATCTATTTGGGATGATAATTTGGATTATCTGTTATGATGATAATGTTGATTATCTATTGTGATATTGTGAATTATCTATCGGTTTGTATATAGATAATATTGAATTGAATTGTTTTAAACTTTAAAACAACTTGGACCTAAAAGATGGCGTTTTGGATTAGATGAGACCGGGATCGGGTTTCCATATTTGGATATCCGAAAACCACATCGATCCAAATTAACAATAGGTCATGAATCTCAAGTGAAGGTGAAGATGCAGAGTGTAAGGGTTATCATCGTTAACTCTGAGGGTGATTCCAAAATGAGTGTAACAAGATAATGCCTTCGGTTTCGTTCGAACCCGGAATGAACTTGTATGGATTGAATGCTTTCAGAACATCGTCAGGTGGACGATGAGCATTCTAAGTGATGTGTCCTATAAAGGTAATCATAGCCTCAAGCCTCATCTGCCGGGAATGGCTAAAATAGGGGAGGTGCAGCAAGGTTAAGTGGGTCATGCCCAAGTAGGACGAGATTTTCCCCTGTCTAGAAGTCCCTTTATATTCGGCTGTGTGGGGCGGTTGATTGCGACAACTGCCGGGGTTGTCTTGTTCGGGACTGTTCAGTAAGGAATGGTCCCGGCCTTGTGTTGCAGGAGTTAGGGTAGCTCCTCAGTATGGTGATCTAGGCCACGTACTATGACGGGCGGTACCCCAGTAGCCCTGCCACTGTATGGAATCCAAAATCCAATAAGTGCCGTACGTTTTAGATGTGCCCAACTATGTTGGAACGTGAGATGTAAGCATTCCAGCTATTTCTGTATTTTACTTGAAAACCCTAGACAATATTATAATATCACCGGATTTCCTATCAAATGTTTTGGTTAGCGTAAGGTAAAAACTTACCCATGTTTATTTGTGGGGAGTCTTATGTGATACCTTTCTTTCCAAAAGATTTTTTAAAGTTAAGCAACCTTAACCTGTTACTCACACCAGACCCATGTCTGACCCGGAGTTTATCTTTTGTTTTCTTAAACTCTTGGGTACTCAAATTTTTACGAGTAGCCAAGGGATTCAGGTTAGCTTTGACGAATATTGGAGAAGCAATGGAGCTGGAGGCTTCTGTGTTGTAGATATATAGTTTATGCTGTGTGTTCTCTGTGTTGGTATCTCTTGTTGAGTTGTATTGAGTTGTAATAACTAGATAGGTGTTTATAACTATCTAGTATGTGTTGTATATGCTGTGTAACTCTGATTGATGATTGTATATTTTGTAAATACTTATTTTATTAATATAATTTATTCGTTCCGCTGTTGAGATTCTGGTGTTGTTTCTTCTTTCTCTTCTTTCTTTCTCTTTTCTATCCCTTTCTTTCTTTAAGATGATGCAATTTTCTGTGGGGAGAAAGTCGGGTCTCACACTCGCCATGCTCTGTACCTTTCTCACGTAAGCCCGAAAGGCAGTGCACGATCGGTATATCTGGCCTTAGTTTATCTAGGCTAGGTGTATATATAAAAATTCTTTTTAATAACGCCACAGTCAATAGGTGTTCATACTCGTGTGTTCACTCGCCACGCTCTGTATCCCCCTCATATAAGTCCGCAAGACAGTGCATGGGTATTATATCTAGCCTCAGTTTATTTGAATTGGGCATATGTAAATATTGTAAATATCATTAAAATTTTCAAAAAAAATAAGAGAGAGAGTAAGCAAATGAAATCCAAGCATTATTTAAATTATTTGATTTGACTTGTTATTGAAAAGAAATGAATATACCACCTTGATAAACTTTGATAATCAACTATGGATCCATTTCATGTTACACTTTGTTATTAACCGAAACAACGAGTTAAACTACAGTCTATTTGTTATGATAACTTTGTTCTTATTTGAAACTTTGATGAGTAAATGACTTAAATCTCAAGATAATGACCAAAACCTATAGTCTATTTGTTATGATAACTTTGTTCTTATTTGAAACTTTGATGAGTAAATGACTTAAATCTCAAGATAATGACCAAAACCTATATTTAACTTATTCGTGTCAATTTAGAAATAAATCCTTCATTTGTAAATATTTTCAAAAACTCGCATTCAACTCTTTGTAAATAAATCTTGCATTTTGTAAATACTTTCATCCTGCATTCGGATTTTGTGGGTAGCATCCGCTGAAAACCCTCACGAGACAACACTCGTCCTACTGGGGAAACCCAGAGGTTTAAGGCTTGTTGCATACGTTCAGTGCAATTGTGCTCCCTATGAAAATGGATTTATCTTAGTTTTTCTTTATTCAAGGACGAATAAAAAGATAAGTTTGGGGGTATTTGATGTGCACATAAATGTGCATATTTTTACCATCATATTTATTCTAATAAATTTAAATAAATGATCATATTGGGAATTTAACTCGTTTTAACCATAATCTATATTAATTCCAAATTGTCACATATTCATCTTCATCTAAGGGCAAAATAGTCATTTTTGTGCATAAATTAACTTGAGAAAATTTAATGAGAAATTTCTGTACTAGTTTTAGGAATTTGATTTCAGTTATAATTTGTTTCATGAATAAGATATGCATACACAAAATGAACACAAAGGAATAAATATGGAAATAATTCAAAGTGAAGATCATGGAGGACCCCACCTATCCACCCACCTTAATGTACAAATTAGAGGCTAGTGCACATGCTTATGGAGTTTATGGCTTCATGTACACTTAAATGATGATTAGTAGAAGCTAATGATTATTTGGTCTCCATACTTTCTTAAGGGTAGTTTGGTCATTCCCTAAATTATGGATTAGAGTTTCATGCTTGTATAAATAACCCCTTATATTTCATGTAATCTCTTCTTACTTAGTCTCTCTTAGTTTAGTTTTTAGCTTAGAAATAAAATGAAAGCTTCTCTTTTCTTTTCATGGCTACTTAGCCATTTCTTCTATGTAATTCTTTTTCTTATGCAACTTTAATACATTGCTCTTTTCTTCTCTTGTTTGTTTTCCTTTCATGTTGTAGTGTAGATTTCTTTTCTTTTATGCAAGTAGAATAGTTCTCTTTTCCATTAGCTTTCATTTTTCTTTCCTTTTGTTTTCATGTTGCTAGCTACATTTGTTAATCAAAAGACAAATATGAGAGGCTAATTTAGGGGCAATGAACCTCTCTAATTATGTAGCTTCAAATATTTGTTAATTCATGCTCTCTTTTTGTGCTTAATGATGATCAATGAAGTGTTTTAGTTTTTGTTATTGCTTTGAATTCAATAGCTTATATTGTTGACACCAAATAGGCTGTGCTAAAACAATCAATAACACAAATGCCTATTCATCAAAATATGATTATAGCATAAGAAAGTGATTTGAAATTAAAATTTGATGGTCTAAATTTCTAATCAATAGTTGATAGGCCATACTTAAAATAGATTTCATTTTCGTTGTCAAGTTTTATGAAAGTTAGTAAGTGGTTTAAGGGGTGTGTTATAGTTTGATGGCTTATGTTGACTAATCAATAGCATAAATATGCCATACTTATGATAAGCACATCAATTAAAGCACTAATGACCATAAAAAAGAGATCTTGATTTCATATGCGTTGAACTACATGATATAGAGAGTGGATTTACTCTCTAAATTGTCACTTAACTCTTATATTTACTTCTCTTTTATTTTAGTTTGTTAGTTAATTCTCTAATTTTCTAGCTTAACTTTCACTCGACTTTGGTTTAATTTGAATGAATAGATTTTTAAAATTAAACAATTCCCTTTAGATCGACCCGTATTCGCCACGTACTACAAGTGTACGCCGTGAGCTTGCGTTAATTTTTATTATAAAACTCAGTCGGCTATTTTCTAGTTCATAGAACTTTAGTCGACGCGAACACAAAGCGGCAACCGGTCTCACTCCATTCGCTCTGGCGTACGGCTTAGAAGCAATGCTTCGCTTTTTGAACCAACAAAACTGTATTCATAAAAAATACCTACCGGGTTGACGGAAGTAAATTGACTCAAACCAATGTTGCTCCGGCAACATCGGAAAGGCCCAAAATTACACTCCTCGCATTGCCCGAAGATGGAAAATGTTGAGGATTACCAAAAGTCACTCATTTGATAAGGCTCGCCAAAATATATGCTCCTTGCATTGCCCGATGATAGATAATGCCGAGGAGTACAAAAATCCACGCATTTCATAAGCCTGCCAAAACATACGCTCCTCACGTTGCTCGAAGATAGACAATGTCGAGGAGTACCAAAAGTCATGCTTTTCATAAGCCGCGCCAAAACATACGCTTCTCGTGTTGTCCAAAGATAGGCAACACCCTGGAGTACCAAAAGCTGCGCATTTCATAAGCTGTGCCAAAACATATGCTCCTCGCATTGCCCGAAGATATGCAACGCCGAGGAGTACCAAAATCCGTGCATTCCATAAGCCGCGCCAAAACACATGCTCATCGCATTGCCTGAAGATAAGCAACGTCAAGGGGTACCAAAAGCCGTGCATTCCACAAACCATGCCAAAACATACGCTCCTCAAATCGTCCAAAGTTAGGCAACGTCGAGGAGTACAAAAAGCCATGCATTCCGTAAACCGTGCACTAACTCTTAAAAAAATTAAACTCCTCACATTGCCTGAAGATAGGAAATAGTAAGGAAAAACTAAAAGTCGCGCTTCCGATAAGTCGTGCACTAACTTTCAAAATACAAATCCCTCGCGCTGCCCGTAGATAGGTGACACAAAGGAATATCAAAAGCTGCACGCCCGTAAGCCGCGCAGCAACTCATCGACATTGCTTGAAGATAGGCAACACCGAGGAATATCGCCAAAAAATAACGCTCCTAAAGTGCAAACTCCTTAAATTACTTGAAGATAGGTAGCATTGAGGAGCATCAGAATCGAACCGACTGGCCCTGTCAATCCGAACACCGTGCATCTCATGACCAATGCTAACTACTTCTATGCTGGGGAATGATGGGCACAACTCCAACAAAAGTAGAGTGCTACAAACCAACAGAAAAGCTTCAATTGAAGACACTTAATGATTAAAATTTCCTTTAGTTAACCCATAAATGTTCTCCTCTCAAATACGCATACATTGCATACTTACCAGAATATCACTTGGATTACATGCTAAAGTTGCAAAACTTCCAAAAGAAGAAAAATTAAGTTTTTTGCTTAACTAAACCTCAAGTTTAATATGAAAATTATCTAAGCTATAAGCCACCGGTTGTTTGAAGTAAACAGCCTATGAACTGGGGGCATACATAGGTGCTTAAATAAAAACAATTGAAAACAATAAGTTCACAAGTTCTTCTATTCCAAACAAAGAACTGTTGAAGTTCACAAGTTTCGTTACTCTAAATAAAGAATTGTTGCTTCAAATAATTTTTTTGGCGGTAATCACAAAAATAGGATAAGTGTAAACAAAATAAGAACAAGTGCACAGAACACTTATGAACAGACAGATAAGAGCACTACAAGAAAAACCATTTATAATTGCAAAAATTGGTGGCGTTTCTTTCTAAATGCAACCAAAAAGTATTTCCCTAAAAAATATAAATGAGGCTAAAAAGATTTCACGTTCCCGCTTTGCACCCGCGTAAATTAAAAAAATATTTCACGAAATTTTTTTATTCACTATCACGTTTCCCTTCCTCTTCATTATTTAGAAACTTTTCTCCTTACGCTTTCCTTTTCGCTCCAGCAAAATCTACCTCACCCTCCAACAAAATCCACCTTGCTTCGTTATCATTGTTGCGATAGACGTCCTTCATTCTACTCCTCTCCACATCGTCGAGGTAGCCCTTCATAGATCTCTCCTCACGGACTAGGTATGAAATTTTATAAACCGATTTTATGAGTCTACTAGATTTTATATGATTATGTATGGAAAATCGATACGAATTTCTACTTAAACCCTAATTGGAATAGTCGATTTAACCCTAATTAGAATAAATCCTAATTGGAATAATTGATTTTATATGATTATGTTCAAGCTATTTTTTTATAAATTTTACTTATATTCTAATTATTTCCTATTATGTTAGTGCGATGTGCTTGCTTTAATTATATCCAATTTATGTTATTTTTTTATTTGCATTTACATGGTTTGCCTCTGAAAAAACTATCATTCCTCTTCAAGTTTCTTAACGAAGAGCTTACTGATCCTTTAGAGCTTTTCTTCTTTATAATTCTGGATGAATTCATCACACTCTAACTATTATTTTTCAATGCTTTGATCTTCTTATTTGATGGGTTTTCAGTTTTGATTAGATCCTCCAAACTCTTCACGCTGGATAGTGATGTAAACGACTGTGATTTTCCTTTGTAGTGTTTTGATAAACCTCTCCTGAAATTCAAATGATCTGTTAGACAACTTGTATATGAAAACTTATGTATACGTGTTATGAATGTTATGATACCATAAATTATTTACGTATGATTAATGTTTTGGACATAAAAAATAAAAACAAAAGAAAGAAATTAAGAAAAAGAAATCTGAACAAAAAAATGTTCTATATATGAAAAGAAGCAAAATCAGAACACAATTGAACAAAAACCCACTTCAAAGGAAGATGTGAAATGAGAGATGACATATCATGAAGTGATGAATTCGATGATGATAAGGAAGAATTCAAAGAACGTGAAGATGAATTCAAATCGTCTATAAAATCTTCATCATCAGATGAATTTTCGCCAATTGAATTGCAACTATCATCATCTTCTTCTTCTTCTTCTGATAAAGAGCTCAAATATCCATCATAACCATTGTTTTGTTGATATTCTTCTTCATTACCAATATGAGGATTAATCATATTCCCATGCTTTACTTGTGCCATTGCGAAAGAAACTGTAAATAAAACTCAGATATAATCTCTATACTTGATTATAATTTTAGAAGCATGTCACTGAATATTGAAATGAAGCATGTATATTTATATGTATAAAATGTATAAATGATAGATAAGAATGAGTTTAAATAAGAAAAACGTATGTGTTATTTTTCTATAAATAATTTTCCGGCAGATGCGTTTACATGGTCACATGGAGATCTCACTGATACATATCTATATGCGTTATATTTTCAGCAAATGCGTCATAATTTCAGTCACCAAACGAAGAAAAAAAAAATCTATGTAACCTTGTGAACGGGGTTTGATTCATGTGTGCAGTATCCTAAAAATAAAAACTATCTCTGTTATTTCATTCACTGCAGCACATGCTATCTCTGTTATTATTTATTTTATGTGGTTTATTGTAGTTTGTTATCCTTACTATGGGCGTGTTACCAATGTTCCAGATAATGCATTATTTATAAGATGTTTGGATGTTTTTTTGGGTAATAACTTCAACGTCTAGTTATTTTTTTGATTACAATAGATAACCAATTTATACGTCAAAGATTGGAAACTTATTTGCCTTCATATGTAGAAAATGGAAAAAGACTGGTTTTTTAAGCAGGTGATAAAACCATGATTAACTTAATATGTATTTTGAGAATTATAACATATAATCTAATATTAAAGCTCAATTTTTTTATTTGTTTTACTTTTTTCATAGAAATAGTATAGAGTACCGGCAAGGAGCAATGAATTTTGTGAATGCTGCAAAGAGGAATGCAAGAAGTGTAGAATTTTTTTTATGCCCTTGCAAGGATTGTCGGAATCTTAGTCGTCATGATGAACAAATCATCGTTGAACATTTAATTATAAAAGGAATGGATCCTAAATACATGGGTGGTGTATGGTTTAACCATGGTGAAGAGATAAATGTAGAAAAGAAAACAAATACGTTTGATGTATATGATCTATTCAAGATGATTCACTATGAAGATGAAGATTTTTTGAATCAAGATTATTTTGATGATGATAAAGATAATGTTAATTCTCAAAGAAAAGAGGATGAGTTACTCAAGAACTTGGAAGATGCAGAAACTCCATTATATCCTGGTTGCATAAATCACACAAAATTATCTGCTATCACTGTCTTGTATAATCTTAAATGTGAGACTGGCTTGTCTGATAGTGGGTTTGATAAGCTTTTAACTGTGCAACATTTATTTCTACCGAAGGATAACGTGCTTCCCAAAAACTTATGTGAAGTAAAGAAATTTCTTAGAGCATTCGACATGGGTTTTGAAAAGATACATGCTTGTGAGAATGACCGTTGCCTTTACAGAAAAGAATACAAAGATTTAGAAAGTTGTCCAAAATGTGGTTCTTCAAGATGGAAGAAAAATCAAGATACTGAAGAGGTTATACAAGGTATTCCAGTTAAAGTATTGAGATACTTTCCAATAATTTCGAGATTTAGAAGAATTTATAGATCTTAAAAGATGGCAGAAGATTTAAGATGGCATTTTAATAATACAAGCAACGATGGAAAAAAGTCATCCTGTGGATTCTATGACATGGAAAATGGTGGCTGAAAAGTATAAATCTTTTTCATCTAATCCACGCAATCTTAGGCTTGGTCTTGCTACATATGGATTCAATCCATTTTCCATGTTGAGTTCGACATATAGTTGCTGGCCGGTGATGCTTGTGACATACAGTCTCTCGCCTATGTTGTGTATGAAGAAGGAAAATATTATGTTAACTTTGCTTATTCCAGGCCCAAAGCAACCCGGGAATGATATTGATGTATATTTTGTGCCTTTGGTGGAAGACTTGCATCATTTGTGGTGTAATGGAGTTGATGCTTATGATGCATTTAGTAAAACTTTGTTTAAACTGAATGCAATTTTGCTATGGACGATTAACGATTTTCTAGCTTATGGAAATCTTGCTGGATGTCGTGTGAAGGGGGGGAAAAGCTTGCCCATTATGTGGCGGCAATACCCATTCTCGTTGGTTGAATCATAGTTGAAAGAGCGTCTACATGGGTCATAGAAGATTTCTAGCTGCTTCAGATTCACGGAGGAAACAGAAGGCATTGTTTGACAACACCATAGAGAAAGGTAGTGCTCCTAGAATACTAACTGGGAGAAACATTCATGCATTGTTGAAGGATTTTCCAAATGATTTTGGAAAAGAAAAAGAAGAGAAAAGTAAGAAGAGAAAGTGTGTTTATGATACAGAAGATGAAGATGATAATACTAACGATTCTACAAAAATGGAGCTATCGAGGTGGAAAAAAAGGTCAATTTTCTTTGATTTGCCTTATTGGAAGGTTATTGGTTAGTTTATTTATTTTTCATTGTTTTAATAGAATAAAAACCCAATAATGCATTATAGTTTTGGTTTTCGCAGGAGCTTCCATTACATCACAATATAGATGTGATGCATGTGGAGAAAAACATTGGCGAAAGCCTATTGGGCATGATGTTGCATGGTAATAAATCAAAAGATGGAACCAACTGTAGAAAGGATTTAAAGGATTGGGGAATTCGAAGTGAGCTTCATGCACAACCTCATGGGAATAAAACATATCTTCCACCGGCTCCATACATGTTGTCAAAATCCGAGAGAAAAATACTTTGCAAAAGATTGTACGATTTCAAAGGACCAGATGGCTACTGTTCAAATTTGTAGAATCGAATTTCGTTGCAGGATTGCAAAATTAGCGGATTGAAGTCACACGATTACCATGTATCAATGCAACAGCTATTGCCAGTAGCATTGAGAGGACTAATGGAAAAGAAGGCAAGAAAAATAATAATTCGCTTATGTTCTTTTTTCAACAAATTATGTCAGCGTGTTCTTGATAGAGAGAAGGTAGAACAAATCAATGTTGAAATTATTGAAGTTTTATGCGAGCTTGAAAAATATCCCACCATCTTTTTTTTTGATATAATGGTACATTTATCCATTCATCTTGGAAAAGAAGCACTAATGTGTGGACCGGTTCATTTTCGTTGGATGTACTCATTCGAAAGATACATGAAGACACTTAAAGACTATGTCAGAAACTATGCACGACCAGAGGGATGTATTGTAGAATCCTATCTTGCAAAAGAATCCATGATGTTTTTCGATGAATTTTTGAAAAAACCAGGACATATAGAGGAGAAAGAAGCTCGAAATGAAGATTATGAAAGTAGTGTAATACTCGAGGGACGTCCGATTTCAATATCCAAGACAGTTAAACTGTCTGTTAATGACAAAGAAAGTGCTCATTTATCCGTGTTAATGAATATGGCTGTGGTGGAACCATTTATAGAGTAAGTGTATGTTATATTGTTTTAATTATTTTGATGTGTTCGTAATGCTATATATAACTTATAATAAATTATTCAATACTAGTTTGCATTTGGAGGAATTAGAAAAGTCAGACCCACGCATGACAAAAAATGCGACCTTACCTTGGGAAACACATACAAATTTTTTTGCCGATTGGATTAAAAGAAAGGTTAGATAGATTTCAAATATATTCTCTTTTGACTATTAATCTTACTATAAAATATACATGCTAAATAAAATTTGTTGTAGATACCTATTACCTCCAAGGATCATGATGACATGTTAAGATGGATTGCTTTTGGTCCAAAGGATGATGCCATGTCTTACAACGGATATATCATCAATGAGCAATGTTTTCATATACAAGATGTAGGGAGAGAAATTCAGAATTGTGGGGTGACTTTGGATGCGACTACTATGTGTAGAGCAAGTGCAAAAGATATGTCCCAAGTGGTTGATGTGGTCACTTACTATGGAATATTGACAGATATAATTTTATTAGATTATCATACGTTTTATATTCTAGTTTTTAAGTGTCGTTGGGAATATAAAGGAAATGGAGTAAAAGTTGATGATGATGGGTTCACTCTTGTTAATTTACAGCAAGCATCGTTTTCATGAGATCCATACATACTTGCATCTCAAGTAAGACAAGTATTTTATTCAAGAGAGAATGATGTTTCTAATTGGTATGTTGTAATGAAAGAACCGTCAAGAAGTTTTAATGATTTAGAGGATCACGATTGCATCGAGGAAGATATCCAAGTCGTGGAAGGTAACGAAATAACCGAAATGGATGATGAAGATGTTAGTTATGTTAGAGAGGATTGCGAAGGCATACTTGAGTAGATTATATGTTCTACTTGAGTAGATTATAAAATTTGTTGTACTATCATTTGAAAAATGTATTACAATCAAGTAGTTTCTTTTCCTTGTTTCATAACAGCTTTGACATTTACCACCTTTGTTCTGTCTACTACCTAAGAATCAAAACCTAGCATTAAACCTTACTTATATGTCATTTGAAGACGTATGGTCAGCTTCTGATTGAGGATCTTCATTTCTACTCTAGCATGCATCATTTCTACATCTAACTCATTTTTTTTCTATTTTAATTTTGTAATATATTTCTTTTTTGTCTGACTCTATTTGGATTTGATATGTTAAATCAAATTTAATATTATGTTTATGTTGAATTTAATTCCATTCCTATGCCAAGTTTGTTCCCTGTTGCATAATTGTCAAAAGATACCTTTTTCCCTTGTAATAACATCTTAATTACACCTTACTTAATTTTGATGAAAAATATTTTATTTTCTCAAAAGGAAAGAAGTAATTTTATGCTTATCATAACTTCCAAAGGATTTCTACTTTAGCTTAGGAAGATGTGCCAAATGGTTTCATGGATGTCAATAGGGTTAGATAGCTTGGGAAGATGTGTCTAAAGGATTTGTACTTTAGCTTGGAAATAATCTATAGTTATCTTTTTGCTGATATAAGAACAAATTAAATTATGAAGTGGACACATTTATTTTCTAGCATTCGGTGATATTTTTCGGTTATAAGTATTGCATGTTTCTCTTAGTTCAAGTAAAATATTTCCTCCCCATTTTCTTTTTCTTTACATAATCATTAGCATATTTTTTCTAGTCTAATAGCGATTCAAGCTAATGTTTGTTTGATAATCTTCCCTTGACATATGTGGTCCATAATTGGAAGTTGGGCATTTTTTGTTGTTTTTTGATAGATTTAGTATGTAACTACAACAGTGTATTCATATTGCTTTATGAGTTATATGATATCAAATTATGATTTGGGCATGTCCTCTCCCAGACTCAGATCACAAGGCCCTGTAAAACCGTTTATGTAATACAATTTTTCAACTTTGGAATATTTTCATTAACATAAGGTGCATATTAATACTATCTTTTTTTACACAACATTTATCTACTATATAAACAAATACTTGAGCATGGTATTTCTTAAAGTACCAAGTATTTGCTCCATATTAACAGATAAATAATATTAAAGAATCGGAACTCAGAAGAAAGTGAGTGATAACCAGAGGATAGTGACTGATAAGGTAAGTGGGGTAGTTAGTCAACATATGTGTTTGTGTGTACTGTGTTTGTGAGGGTTGTCTGACTGTCTGTAGGGTGAGTTGGGTTTGTGAATATGTTGTGTACTGTGTGCTTGTGTGAGTTGCGTATGAGTTAGCATTGCTATGTTTTGTGTTTGTGAGAGGTTGCAAATTTTGTTGAGTGTGTTGTGCTTTTTTTATTAGATGTTAGGTGCATTCATTTGTAAATGCAAGCATAGAAAACATATTAATACACATTACAGAAATTATATGTTTTGATTATTCCATTATTAAGTATTAATGTGATTATTTACAGAGTTTACATTACAGAGATCATATACATGTATTAATAACTATTTTATTCAAGGTTACATAATAGATACTGTTAACTGTCCTTTGTATGAAGTATTCTCAAAATAAGTTACCGTTTTTTGTTTCATTTGCAGAAAAAAGAAGCATTCAAGCTTTGTACGTACTCGCAACCAGAGAAAGGCTGATGAGGAATCTCAGAAGTATAAGTCAAAGCGGAAGTATAATCCAAAGAAAAAGGTTAAGATTCCAGCTGGTGCTTGCACCGACAGTGAAGAACCAACAGTCAACGCTAAGAAGCAAGCCATTGTTTGCAATGAAGACAAAGAACAAGAGCCACCCGTTACCCCCTCCGACCCAAATGAAGAACGACTTCGGTCAGAAAATGAAATCCTTCCTGAACAAACTAATGATGCTGAGAGAGAAATTGGGAGAGCAAGTGAAGCTGAATCCTTAATTACATATCGGAAAAGAGGCGGTAGAGGTCCAGCAAAAGCAAAAAGACTCCCGTTAAGCAGTCAGGATCAAATTGAAGTTGAGTTCAATGATATAGGTATACCAATAGGGAAAGAGTCAGTACATTTATCCTCTTTTCTTGGACCGCTTGTGCGGGAGATGGTTCCATACACAATTGATGATTGGAGGAATCTAAGTGATGAGTTAAAAGTTGTTTTGTGGCAATCGATTCAGGTATGAGTTAAAAATTGTTTTTGTTGTTTATACATCTATTTGCAAGTTGCTACATTGCTACATTGTTACATCATGTATTATAGTTATGGCTGAAAAAAATTGTTTGATGCATACATATGGCTGTTGTTTGATTTTAATATCATGTTTTCATGTATTCTTGCAGATTAGATTTAAACTGGAAGAGGATTGGCAAAGAAAACTGTATTTCAACAAATGGGAGTAATTTGGAGATCGTCAAAAAGTAAATTGGTTCGAAAATTAAATAAAGCGGAGAACGAAGAGGAAAGACTAAAACTAAAACCTACCAACATCAAAAGCATGAACGAATGGAGAAGGTTTGTGAAGGCGAAAACAAGTCCGGAGTTTAAGGTAACACAATTCACTATTTTATTTGCTAGAACACTTTAAAAGTTAATGATTGGGATCCAATAACACATATGGTAATTTGCACAGTAGAGTTGATTATCATTTTCAAAAGAACAATTTTATTATCCAATAACACATACGGTTTTGTTTTAGTCTCAAAAAAAGAATACATTTCGCGTTTCATTTGTTTTGCATTTATGTTCACTGTGCATTTTTGTTCTTTGTTCTTGTGTGCATGTCAACTCAACACTTTCCATTTTAACTTCGTTCATTCTGTACACATTTCTTGTTCACTTGAATTTAGTTCAGGTTAGTGCTGTGTGTTTGGTTTTGTATTGTGCTATCTTGTATTAAAAAAATTGTTGGATTTTTTTCATTTTGCATTGGAATTTTCAACTAGTTTGCTATTACATTTCATTTCTTGGCTTTTGCGTTTCGTTTTCTGTTTTACATTGCTGTTGCATTTCATACTTCAACAACCTTGCATTGCATATACCCAAAAACAAAAATAAAACATAAACATTGCGTTGCATCTTAGATTTTAGTTTTCATTTTTACATATCTGTTTCTTGTGCTCACTGTTTTCACTTGATATTATGTTCACTGTTTTATTTCATTTGTCTTTTAGTTTCTGATACATTGAATTTTCCTCTACTACAAACAACTGTTCTCAAGTTTTTGTTCTCTATTTACAAAACAAAATATCTATGTTTCTTCTTTACATTGCCTTTATCAAACACTTCTCAAACAACTTCTCTCTATCACTCTTCACTTCCTTAACCAAGCTGCCATTATCTTATAACAATATATCAACTTCTCTCTGTCACTCTTCACTTTCTCAAACAACGAAGCTGCCATTATCCTATAACAATATATCAACAATATATCTTTCTATTTTACAGAAATGAAGTGAGAAATATTCGGCGCTTAGGGATAAACACCTTCCACACACAACTGGTCGTAAGGGAATGGCTAGATTGATCGAAGACATGGTTAGTTAATTAAGTATAGCTTTATTTAATATTATTTTATACCTGTCCGGTTTTTTATTTAATCTTATAGTAAATTTAGAAAAAAGAAAGTCCAAGTCCATCGTCCATGACTAGAGCCGATGTTTGGATTAAATCTCATATAAAAAAAATGGTGAATCGGTGACCGCGGAAGCCGGAAATGCTATTGTAAGTTTTTTTTTAATCTTTATATAAAAAGTTGTCCGAAAGTACGATAATTTTACCATTGTACATTATCTATTCGTATTTATTTATGTAGGAGGAGATTAAAAAATTTGGTAGCCTATCACATTCCGGTTCGTCACAAAATGTCAGTGGAGATGCTCTTGTACATGTACTCGGACAAGATAAACTAGGACGGTTAAGGGCATTGGGAAGGGGTTGCACTTTAACCAAGCCAGATGTGGCCCAGTCCAAAGATAAACAAGTATCGCAGTGTCGAGAGGAAATAGCAGAAATGAAGAGTATGCTGCAGGTTCTGATGAACCAGAAGGTAAACTATTAAAAGTAATTTATATAAGTAAAATAAAAAATTCAAAGCGCCATATAATTTAAAATACTAAAAAGAACAAATTCATTCTCTCTCACAAACTTATTATATGTTCTTTGCCATTTAAGTACGGTCATTTTAATTTTAGCAACTCAATTTTATTTTTTTCATTTGCTGGTTTCGGTAGCCATATTAATTCCATCCCATCATTATAGCTGTAAAATATATTAACTGATCAAAGTCCATTTAGTAGTTTTCGATAGTCAATTAAATTCCTACATTACATTTAATTGAGTGCTTTTAAGATTAAAATATCCTGATATTAGAGTTTTGCTGTAGGGTGTAGACAGTTCGAAAAGGAGCACATCTGAATTGGTAAAAAAATAATTATATTACTCAAGAAATAACATTTAGATTTTAAATTTTGATCCAATGATTGCTATAATTTTTGGTTGAATAATTGCAGAGCAATGACGATGTATGTTCGATGTTGAATTGGGATGGAAACTGTGAAGTTGTTGCCAATGGGAGGGTGTTGTCCAGGGACCCAACTGCGGTTGTCAATGGCATTCATCTTGGACCAAATGCTATGAGCGTTATTGTAGATATCGTGGACAAACCAGATACTTATTTGTGGAGGCCTACACCTAAAATGACAGTATTAGCAGACCCTGTGAATAAGGTAGTAGCTTGGCCATCAACTTGCATTAAGATGGCGCTGCGAGTAAATTTGAACGACGTCAGTACGGTAAATTTTACACTTCTCATACTAAACTGTTGAATTACACTTCTCATTGAAACATACTAAAGTTTAATTTTAGATTTTAGATATTAGTACCCAAAATTAATCCATTTGTATATTTATTTTTTTGTTAAAATCTTAATAAAAATTTGAATAATTTTTTTATATTAACAACACTGTCCACAATATTATGGTTGGAATTACACTTCTCATTTTATAACCTGTGAATGAATTGCTAAGTAATTTGCTAAGTAGAAATTCATGTGTTTGTTAAAATAAACCATCTTTATATTTATTTGTTTGTTAAAATTACACTTCTCATTTTATAACCTGTGAATGATTTGCTAAGTAATTTGCTAAGTAGAAATTTATTTGTTTGTTAAAATAAACCATCTTTATATTTATTTGTTAGTTAAAATTACACTTCTCATTTTTAGAGTAACAGCACTGTCCAAGATGACAAATGTAAGATTTATGGTTGGAATGAGGGTGAAGGGGTAGTTGCCGAAGGAAGAGTCTACTCCAGAGAGCCATGATATGTTGTTTATGGTATTCTGCTCGGTGCGTCTACCGTTGTGATTTCGGTCGACAAAGTAATAAATAAAGATTCTTATTTGTGGCGACCCACATGTGATATGTCGTGCATTGGAGATGCAGTTGGTAGGAAAGTAGCGTGGCCAAAATCAAAAGTTGAAGTTGATAAAGAAAATGTAAATGATAGTGTAAATTATGCGACTTCTCCCATGAAATCTACACCCGTGGTCATGAAGAAATCAGAGCATGTAAGTATTAATTTCAAAATTGAAGAAATTACCTGTGTATGAAAGTTTATTTATTATGTGTATGTATATATTCTGCATAATAATCTCTTTTTTTCCAGCCAATTGCAAAGTGGACAAAAGATAGCAAATGCCAGTTGTTCTATTTGGGTGGAATAAACGTAGTGGCTGAAGGAACTTTTGCATCAACTGATCCGATAACACTGGTCCATTGTCGTCCATTGGGACTTAATGCTGTAAAAGTTTGGGTTGATATTGTGAGAGACGCAAATGCAGAGCTATGGAGACCAACATCGGCGTTGACATGCATGGAAGATGCACTTGGCATTCCCATAGCTTGGCCAACGGAAAAAGTCATTCTGAAAACAAACTGAAAGGTATATAACTTGTTCATCATAAATGTTTTCAAACTTTGATTCTAATACCCTTACAGTATTCCTAGATAATCGATTATAAAAATTAGTTATATTACTCAATAAATATTGGTGTAGAGCTAAAAAGTGATTGAATTGGTGATTGAATGTTGTCAGTTTGGCTGAGGTTGTTGATGGAGTTAGGCTAAAATTCAGTGAGGGGGGTACGGTTTAGGTCAAACAGTGGCAGGACTGTCAACTTATCTTTAATTTTAACTTGGCATATTGTGGATTTTTTCTATAGTATGAATGGGGAGGGGTTGTTGTAAGGAAGTTGATGGAAACTGTGTTGAAGTAGGGAAGTGATGCTTGTAGTAGACAGAACTATAATGACTGAGGTTGTTTGAACTGAAGCAGTTTGAAGGTGGATCAGTTCAAGTGAAGGTGAAGTTTTTAGAAGTAAGGGTGATATTGGTGGCAGGTTGTTTAAGGGATAGGGATGGTTGTATTGTTTGTGATTGAGGAAGGAATGATTTTGACTTGGTGTTGGAGTGGCAGTTTGAGGAAGTTGTGATGATGGTTGTTATCAGGTTTGGGTGAGGTTATAGGGAGGAGGAAGTGTTGGCAGTGATGATCCAGAAGTCGGGGAACTGTCGGGGATGTTAGTAGTTTTGTGGTGGAGTTTTGGTGAAGTTGAGATGGTGAACAGTTTGGCTATTGTCAAATTTGGATATGTTGTGGAGTTAGAGTTTGTATTCAAGGGTTTGGTGTTGATATGTTGGCAGTGTGTTGTTTGGATGTAGGGTGGTATATGAAGCAAGTGTTAAAGAGGAGTGACTGGAAGATTGAAGGGGAGATTGCCGAGTGGTCGAAGTGTGGAGATGATTGAAGTGTGGTCGAAATGCATTTGTACTGAACTATAGAGATATGCAATGCACGAAAGGTTAGGTTGCAGTAGGTCTATTGAGTGATCAGAGGAGTTGCGGTTAGGTTTCAGAAGCACGGTGGTTCGATTGTACTAGTGATGAAGAACAGGAAGATGGACGAGTTGTTTGGCAGGTTTGAATTTTTTTTTGGTTGTGTTGTGGGTATGGTCGGAAGTTTGTATCAAATATGATTGTGAGAAAGTTTTGGTGGAGAAGTTGACTGTGTTGTGTTAGAAGTTGGTGTGAACAAGTAGTGTACAGGCAGAGGGAATGAAGGAAGGAAATTGGGATGTTATCGGGTGAACTTGCTGTTTTGAATGGAGTGCATGGTTGAAGAGGATGGTTGTCGTATGGCAAGTCTAGTGCACTGACTTCACAAATATGATGTAAAAGTTGTTAGACGATTACAATGTGCTTACATCAGTGGTTAATACACAGAGGAATATTTGTTTGAAGTATTATAGTCTAAGGACTTCTATATTTGTCCATTTTTGATCTTTGATACCTTCACCTCACAAATATTTAGTAACATGATTATTATTGTTTACAGGTAGATAAACGTTTGTGAAGAATTCAAGCAGCAGCACTGGTTTTTGGTATGGTAGCAACACATGTATGTAGTTAGGTTGATTAAAACTGTTACGAAACTATTATGAAACTAGTATGTATGGTAGCAGCACTATTTTAGCTGCATGTACTATTATGAAACTTTTTATGGTAGTTTGGTTGTGTAAACGTATGGTTAACCTTTTGTCATGACACTAATGTTATGATATAGTGGTGATTATGTAATTGCTTTTGTTTGTGTTATTGTGGTTCATTGAATGTGTTATTTTTGAATGTGTATGTGTTTATATATTACGTTATTGTATAAGTTTTGAAGTACTTGAATTGGAGGCGAAATCAGATGTAGTCGTGGAACAGCAGGCAATAAAATCAAAACATACGGTGGCGGAGAAAAAAAGCCACCAAAAATATTTTTTTGTAGCGTTTAAAAAGCGCTACAGAATCAGCAATTATAGCAACTCAGATAATCTCCGTGGCGTTCAAAAAACGCTGCAAAAAATAATAATAAGTGCAACAAAAAAATAAGATAGTAAACGGCACCTTTCGGTGGCGTTTCTTAAACGCTGTAAAAAAAATCTTTAGTAACGTTTAAAAAATGCTGCCAAAAATTCATTTATAGTGGCGTTAAAATAAATGCAACAAAAAATCATGGATTTTTAGTTGCATGTTTTCTAGCGGCGTTTATCAAAACGCCACAAAAATTTTCTGTAGCGTTTTTTGAGCGCGAATAAAAATCAAATTTCTTGTTGTGGAGTACAGTAAGATATCAATATATTGCTTATAATTCTTTTTACACAAGGTCAAAACGTGGGTGCTATATCCATACAACACCAACCAAACAAAAAGAAAATATAGACTTCACGACAGAAATATTAAGTGCAGACTTTGCATTTGAACAAATTGACTCAAAAAGAACCAAAAATCAAATCAGTCTCCGCACAAGCTCATCAATGCTTCCATCCACCGCTCCCCTTTCTGCTCTTTGTTTGTAGTTTCTTCCTCGTCTCGAGAGTGGTGTCACTGTCGGTAAAATCAACAAACTCCTCAGTGGCAATATTATCCTCTTACTCCACCACCTTCTCATAAGATTCTCCCTTGGCTTTGCGCTTCAGTGATTTGCGGGAGATCTTCGAGGCTTTGATCGCTTCAACCTTCTCCTTCTTGACAGCGATCAATTCATGCTGAGTCTTACGAGTCTGCTCCGTTTGAACTTCCTATTCCTTAGCCTATGACGCTATAGCGTCACCTTTCAAAGACACAGAAGGGTCATCTAAGCCATGAAGCATGACTATCTTTTCAGACTGCAGCCCCGGCTACGAGCTAGACATGGAGGCCGTGGAAACAGGAACAGGAGCAGAAATGAGCATGAAGGTTGTGGAAATAGCAGCCCCGAGGGTCGAGGAAGCCGGCAAATCAATAGGAAATGTATGTGGACCTATAAGATCAAAAAATAAAACATTAAATTCTTCCATCTTGCGGCGTAAGATGGAAGCTCCCGAGCTCGAAGGAAATGAGAACATTACCTGCACTGAAGGAATGATCAAGAATGTCGACTTCATACTCACCGCCCTCGCCTTCTTTCGATAGCTCAACTATCCGAGGAAGAGTCTCAAGCATCGAACTCGTTCGCAGGTCATGGGGATGCTCCGATGGTCCACCAGCATCGAAAATGAAAGGCTTAGTGAGTGCTCCGACGGCAGCTGTCACGGCAGCATCAACGACTTCTTTCTCTCTCTTGGATCATAAAATTTCTCATCCCTCGAGCTATGCTTTCTTTGATTCTTTTTTAAGGTAAGCATCCTCCAACTCCTGCTCGGTGTAGACATCACCGCTATAAAAAAAGCAGGACATGACTTCTTCCCATATCAAAGCAAGAGTATGCGGGAATTTCAGTCCCAAGTAGTTGAGACTCCACTGGTGCAACAGGGAGTTAATGTAGAAATTCAAGATGGTCGCATCCATATTTTCCATCTTCCTCT
This sequence comes from Allium cepa, assembly GCA_030765085.1. NCBI lineage: Eukaryota > Viridiplantae > Streptophyta > Magnoliopsida > Asparagales > Amaryllidaceae > Allium > Allium cepa. Next base: position 683,577,017 of record CM060938.1, read on the forward strand.
CGAATGCATTTTGAAGCTTTAGATAATCCATCGTAATGGATGCCTTTTCGACCTCAACGCGAGATTTGTCAGCGCTAATCTGGGCAACTTGTCCTGCAGTCAGGCGATCGTCGCAGCCTGATTAGAGATAGTCATATTGTGCCTCTTGACAGTAGTTCATGGTCAGAGATAGTTTTCTTCTAGGCTTCAATCATTGTGTTACAAGCAGTCACTTCTCCTTTTAATTTCTCCTCCTCGGCATGAGCCTTTTTTATCCCATCCCTATAGATGATCTCGATTCTGGCATGAGCCTCTTTCACTTCCAAGTCGACTCCCCTCTTGCCCTCTTACAGTGTCGTTGCTTTCTCCTCCTCCTCCAGTAGTTTAATTTTGGCTTCGCGTTCTGACAATTTTTTTCTTCAAAATCATCCTTTTCTGACTTGAAAGAAAGGATTTTCTAGTAGTTCTTGCGATTGGTGTCATCCAGCTACTTATAAGGATTTATCCACCCTTCAATTTGGCCTAAATCATGTTGAATAGCCTAAGGTGTGGCATGTATGAATCTTTGTGAACTGGGTTCAGTTCACAGTCAAAATATACTCCCCTCAAGAACTATCTAGCGGGCACTGCCTCGAGCTTAGGAGGGCTCGAAGGAAGAATATAGGTAGGTCTCTAGTGGGGACGCAAAGAAACAGAGGCAAGCACAACTGAAGATGGTGGGATGCAAGTTGAAGGCGGAGTTGGAGTAGAAGTAACGAGGATTTCTTCACCCGTTGAGGAGTGCATCGGAGCAGAAACCTGTTGTTCCAAAGAATGCAAAAAATGGTCGTACTTCGATCTCTTTGATGGCTCCTCCCTTTCATCAAAATACCTCCTTTTCTTATACCCGCCTTTGTATAACCGGCTCCGATCTCTTTCATCCCGGCGATGGGCTTCGGCCTCTAGTTCCATTCTCCTTCTGTACTCCTCCTTCGTTTCTCAAGGCTGATAGCAACCAGAAGGACACTTAGACCAATGTTAGGAGTTAGTGAATTCTTCGAAGTCATCATGAAGGCCACGTCCTCTCATACCTGGAATAAAGCATAAATTAAAGGTCTTAGAAATAGAAAATAGACACAAAAAGAATGTAAGAAGCGAGTGTAATCCTAATGAGATGGGTAGTGTGTTTTGAGGGAAGGCCTAAAGCATCGCCAAGAACTAGATCGGGCAGCCATCGTGAGCAAAAACGGACTAACTTCGGGCGCAGTGCTACTCGAACAGGGGGAGGGGGTGCACTTCCTCAAATTTAAAATCTTCCCCCATAAGCACATCAAAATCGATGTAGGCGTCCCTTGAATCTTCGAACTTTGCACCAGCATCTTTGCCGGGGAATCCTGACGCTCTCTGATCTCTGGGGCATTGTCTTTATCGCTTGCATCTGGAGTAGGAGAGCTCAGAAGGACAGGATTCATACCCGGAGTCTCATCACACGATTCTGAATCCCTGTCATCGGATTTTGCGTAGAAGTCATCACTGGAAGTGGAATCATCGCTACTATTCTCAAGTTTCCCCTCCTCTTTTTCTACGTCCATTGTGGCCTTGCCTTCCCTCTGTTGGGACTCTTATTCTTCCTCTTTCGGGATCAGAGGCATTCTTATCGACCCGCTACCAGGCACAGTAACACCTCTTCCTTCATGGGCACCTTCGGCACATTCTCCGGACAAGCCCTCTCTCTCTTGAGAAGTGCCTTCTTTGGAACCACTAGAAGAAGTAGATCGTGTGCGAACCCTGGACCGAGCAGGGAAAAGGACTTCAACTTGAATAACGGATCTCCATGGATGCAATAATCCGTATCGGAGCAAGTTCTAATCAGTTAGCAAGTCTTTGACGAGCCTTTCTTCAACATCAATAGCCTTTAGGGCTCAAAAAACTTCATCAAGAGACACTTCCCTATTTGGCATTGGGATAACTACAGGCCGTATACAGCTTGTTACAAACTCCATAGCAAATGTTTGACCTCGATAAGTATGAAAAGGAACATACTCCCTGCCGTCTAAAGACGGTTAAACCCCTCGGGGCATCTAACGAAGAAGTACCGCGTCTTGAACTGGGATAAATTGCTCTATAGATGCAAAATGATTTTTCGGTTCCATTATGCTTCAATTACAATCAAGAATGGACATTTGAACAATAGAAAGTACCACAACTCGTCAAAGCTTGGAGCATGATTGAATGTCCGCATGAAAATAACATGCAAGCAAGTCAAGATGGCATAACTATTGGGATGAATCTGGATTGGGATAATGCCTAAGTTTGAAAGAGTCACGTATAAAGTTGTTAAAAGGAGGCACGACTCCATTTAGGCACATATACCGATGGCAAGCGGTATATTCCGAGAGAGGCACGTGAGTAAAATCATTCTTCTCTGGTAGATGTATGTCCTCCTCTAGTATACTATGCTGTATGCAGATATTGTATAGAATTTTAATGGAAACCATCGAAGAAGCTCTCTCTCGCGGGTTGAGTAGAACTCTAAAGTTGGGTGGCGTTCGATCCAAGATCGGAACAACTGGGACTAACTAATCGTATTCTGCCTGTGAAGTGGTAGGAGAAAGAGCAACTAATGATGACTCGACTGCTGAAAGTGCCGGACTTCCTCAACTCGATTTAAAGCGCCAAGTTGGGTGCTTTATTCTACAACAACGGAACTCACATTCAACATGGTCAGGTAATTTTATTCTAAATTAATAATTTCCCCTACAAAACATGAATTTAAGAGAGATTTCGGTTCGTGCCCACGCAAAGGACTTCAGATGTGTACCTGGGCAAGTGTAGCATGCTGTCTACAAGGGGTGAGCTCGGTATCCGAAATACTACAAATGCTCTATCCTGTGTAGATAGTTCACTCGCAGTGGAAAAGGAAAATAATTTCTCGCATCGTTCCTGTAACAACCCGGTATTTTTGTGATTGTTTTAATTGTATATTTTAATTATTTTAAACTGAATTTCTTGATTTAAAAAAATTATTTTATTTATTAAAATGGATATTTTTGTTATCTTTAAACATAAATTTTGATTTGTATGTGAACTATAATTCCAAACATGAATAAATAGAATATTTTCCAAAAATGTGAATTTTGGTCAATGCGGTCAAACTTTGAATTCTAAATTTAAAATTCAAATAATTGAATTTTTGAATTCTATCTTTTATTATGAAAATAAATAAAATTTCATTAATACTCCTTTTCATTTTGTTGAAATCCAATTAATATTGTGAAAGTTATGCTTTTTACACTATTGTGTGTAAATTGTTTTATTTAACAAAAATTGTTTATTTTAATTTATGTAAACAATATTTTTTTTGTCAAATCATGTTCTGATTTGTGTATATATGTGTAACATTATATATTATGTATATATATATATATAATTTTTAAAACATTTCAATGTTAGTCGTATTTTGTTTACAAATTTTAATTCTAGTTTCAATTAAATAGAGTATTTTCTTTATTTATTTTCTATTTTCCTAAACTTATTTACTTGTTTTTCATAATATTTATCTCTACCTTATATTTATATTTTATTTATTTATACATTCATTTATTAATTGAATGGTTATGTGTTTAGATCCCTTATTTATTTCTTGGAAAGAAATTTCAAAATAGATATACGTTATTGACTTAAATGCGTATCTTTTAAAATTTATTTATTAAATGTTCTTGTATATATATGTTTTATGAAGGCTTCTTTTGTATACATCTTTCTTTAATTTGTAGGAAACGAAACAATTAAGATACGTTACTTGTTTTAATTATAGGCATACGTTTCATTTGATTTCTTGCCTTTATATTTTCCACCCTTTTGATTTCCTACCATAACCTCTCCAAAATTTTAGCCGTGCATCCTTAACCCTACCTGCCTCCAACTCAATTTCATGTGAAAATTTACTTCTCATCTTTCATTTCTCACGGCCACAAAAATATATTAGGTAATGGCTTCTTCTCTTTTTTCTACTTTTCTATTCATTTTTCTATTGAAATTTTACATTGTTTTGCTTGATCTCTTGTGCTTTGTTCAGCCTAAACACCTCACCACCTCCTCCGACCACCACACCACATTCTTTCCCTCACCATACATGGCCTGACATCCCCCTCCTCTGACCATGACTGGCCGTGGCCATCCAATGAAGCAAACACCACAAAACATTGAAATCCTTTGCAACAAAGCATAGCCGAGCTATTTTCCACCATCACCTTCATGTCTACCCACGGCCATCACCCCTAGCCACCACCACCAGCACCTGCCGTGACCACCATACAACTTATCACATCTATCTTGACCTGTAGATGATTTGGCCGAGCCCAAACTATGACCATAGGCCGAACTTATGTACATAAAACTCCCTTTTTAGCCTTGCCTCTTGAGCTTCCTTCACTTGTAACTCCCAAACCCTTCCACATTCTTGATCTAGCCGTGCATATATGATGCAAACCAGAACCTTTTCCACCTATAAAGCATTATGGCTAAGCAAAAAAAAAAGTAGAGAAGGCCGAGCCTTTATTCCATCAAGATCAAGCAATTTTGGTTTAAAAGCTTGGTTAAGTCTTTTGTTAATTCTATTTCCTTTTGTTTCAATATAAATTTTTGTGTTGAATCTATATACTTATATGGCTTTTGTTTTGTTGATGAATACAAGATTTATGCCTTGGCTCTTTCTCCACTTGAATCTATAGTCGTGCTATCATGCTTTCTGTAATTCGTTTGTGTGTTTTATTTCGCTAACTCCAGCTTAAAAAGGTGAGTATTCACTCATGAAATTTATACTTATATAATTAGTGAATTGATAAAAAGTGAATGTGTAGAATATTATATCATATTATACCTGCCTGTGTTAGGAATCATATAATGTTAACCTTGTTTATAAACCTGTCATATCATCTGATACTGCTATATGTTGCTATATTGTTTATTTTATTCTTTTCTCACACTGCAAGTTCCCTGTAGAATAGAACCACTATGGGTTGAAATGATACATTCCCGAACGGACTTTAGAATAAGGAAGTTATGGGCTGAAATGATAGGCCTAAGCTATTTTTATTTATTTTAGTTTACTTGAGATTACGGGTTTGAAATGATGGAACCCAGATTTTTCTTTGTAAATTACGGATTGAAATGATATATTATCTGTATCACTTGACTTAGGTTTGAAATTTTATACAACCCGTGGTTATTATATATATTTTTATGGAATTTTAAGAGTATTTGAAAATGTAAAAATATGATATTTTGATTTAAATTTGAATTTAAAATGATTTTATAAAGTGTTATTGATTTTTCTATGAATCAATATGGTTAAATAAATGAATATTTAAAAGTAAAATTTGAAATATTACTTAACTTGGAAATGTGAAATGTGGTTTAAAAATAAAAGTTAAGTTAAGGAAATAAAAATGGAAATTTAATTTAATTTATGAAACGGTAAATTAAATTAAAATGTAAAGTAAATGAAAATTTTGGAAAAATTGTGCATTGATTTTTATAAGTGAATTATTAAGAAATTTGGTATTTATTTGTGAAATTTACTTTATAAAAATCATAAGTTAAAGGGTATTTAAACGACCATTTTTAAAGTGAAAAATATGAAATTTTATATGTTAAATTGGTTTAAATTGAAGTTTAATTGTTGCTGATATTCTATTGTAAATCCGAAAATTCTTTTAGTGGCACTTCAGAAATGCTGTCGTTTATGAAAATGAACTAAAATCTGAAATAAATGAATCTGCAGCACTTTGTCAGTGCTGTAGTTGCAGAAGTAAAATAAAAGGCTAAAAACTAATGAAAGAGCTATCGTAGCACTTGTTAAGTGCTGCAGTTGGCCAAAATTAGATTTTGAACTAAAATTGAACTATTACAGCAGTTTTGTAAACGCTGTCTTTGCTGAATTGAATTAAACCTTTTAATTTAAAACCTGAACTATTACAGCAGTTTTGCAAATACTGTCTTTGCTAAATTGAACTATTTTCCAATTAAAATTGAACTATTCAGCAGTTTTTAAATGCCGTCCTTGCTGAATTGAATTGTTTTCAAATATAATTTAACGTAGCATTTTCTAAGTGCCGCGAAAGCTGAAATTTCACTGTTTTAATGTATTTAAGTGAATAAATGAACTCTGAAAAGGCTAAAATTTTGGGAATTTAATATTTGATTTGAAGAAATAATGACTGCACCTTTTAATGGTTTAAATGAATGATTTTAGTTCGAAATTATAAACCGTTTTGAAATTTTAACCACCGGTACACTTCTCTGTATACCTTGTGATTTTTGGATGTACATCTTCAATTTGAGAGTGTGACTAGAGGTGAGCGATTGCTGCAGCTCTACACTACCCTAGCCACATTAGCACTGTTATTTGCATAGTTTACTTTAATATAGGCATATCTATGATAGCGTTTATTACTGTTTAATTGATGGTTTAACGGATCCTTAGAGGATGAGCGATCCCAAGCATCCTTTAAGTTATCGTGCATTACTACTACAGTTCACTTGAGTTGGTTTATATTATATAAGTATGTATGTCTTGACTCGAGTGTTTTATGTTTTAATTTACGCTCGGGTCAGCCTGAGTACCAACAGCTTTGGATTTCTCTTTCTAGAGCTAGGAATCAGTGTAGATTTTGCTTATCTAATTATCTATCCATTTCAGTTTCAGTTGTTCTATTTCAGCTCTTGTATTAGTGGACTTATATGTATTTGGATTTCTATTGTGTTTATTTTCAGAATGATATTATGTATTTTGTTTTGATACTTTGTTATAGTAGCTTCATGAACTACTATGGTATTTTTATATTCCGCTACGAGTTATTTTGATATTTCTATGTCTGTGATTCTGTGAATGATTTTATTTGCTCCAAATTTTATTACAATGTGGTATTTTGAGCAATTCAAGTCCGACATGTGCAGATGCGAATGGCTGAAAATATCGGGTTGTTACATTTGGTATCAAAGCTTTGGTTTTAGGCAAACCTTAGCCTGCAGAGCAAAAACTCATTAGAGATAGGGTAGAAATACCCTAGAACGAGTGAAATCAATCTCAGAATCATTTCTTTGTGAGAGAACGTATTTTCGAAATATAAAATGATTTCCGAATGATTTTAAAGGATTTTCGAAGATTATATTGGTACAATTTTCTTATATTGAAATCAAGATTTTCTAAACTTCATCTCTTCGGTTTCCACCTTGTTAGTAATCTCTTGGTTAGGATTCTTATCGATTAGGATTCCTTGAACTTTTGAATGCTCCCTCTTGTTCTGAAATCCAGTCTTATCTTTCATATTTTATCCTTCCAATTTTTGAGGCATTCCATAACTCCACTTTGAATAACCTCTATAAAGATCGGTGATTCCACAAATCTTTGAATGATTTGTAAAGGGGTAAAACTTCTTTACAATTGGCATTGATTCACCGGATATTTCTGTATCCTCGGTTTATGATGCTATCTATCTTCTGCTATACCTCGACTCTATCTCTGGCATTCGAATGTCGATTTGCCTTAGATTTCCGCATTGATTATATTCCTGAAGACACGGTTGACCTTGTTAAGGTCGTCCGCTGTTTATATAGGCTTAACCATCTTCCATTTGGTAATTAAATTATCTCATCTTCATTCTAGCTTATCTTCGAACCAGAATTCTATTGGATTAGAGTTCCTCTAAATTTGAATCTCCGTTTGTTTTCAAATCCATCCTTGAATCATCCCTCGGAAATTTATGTTCGGTTGTATTTTGAAATTGTGCATACATCGAAGCTATTATTTTGATAAGGATGACCATATTTTTATATAATGGTGAAATGTTTCCGATAAGGATTATGTATCATTTTAAAACGAAAATTTGAAGTTTCGAAAGGATTTGAAATTTGGAAAGTTATACAAGAAATGGTTTCATATAAAATGATTTATAACTGAAGTTTTTGAATGTGAATTTGAGTGATTGAACTCCGGCATTTTTAAATTGGTTTAAGGTTTTGGAAATATATAATAATACGATTTGAAAGTATTTTTCCGAATAAGAAATGTTTCAAAAGATTTCAATAAGTTCCAATGATTTCGAAGAAATTTCAAAAGAAGTATATGAGAAAATAGAAGTCCGGAACCCACTTATGTCATTGGAAAATAATTTCGGTGATGAATGCATTCATCATCGATACTGATTTTTGAGTTTCTGAGTGGGGGAGAGGCCACTTCGGTAGCTTCGCTATGCGATTGATTTGTGAAACCAATTTTTATTTCAAATACCGAAGTATAATTTGATTTTCGAAAAGATATGCTTATATATATGACACAATTTTGAAATGAGCTGGTGTTCGGTTCTTGAGTTTCGAATTTGATTGATGTAACCCTATCTTTTGGAACTGATTTACTGATTTGTTGGTGATTTCCAACTCTTGGATTGAAAATATGATTTCTTCGACTATTTTGAAGGTTCGAGCACTTCCAAATCAAGGTTAACTTTTCAAACCTTGAAAAGTATAAAGTTATTGATAAAGTATGTAAGTTTAGTTTTGTATATTTTAATATGATTTAAATAAGTTTGACACTGTTTTGTTAAGTTAATGAATAAAACTATATTGAATTATACTAATATGAAATTTAGTTTTGAAGAAAAATTTAGTTTTCAAAATATTTTGAATAAGATTTAGTTTAAATGTTTTAACTTAGTAATATCTTTATAAAACTATATATAATAATAATAATTTTCAAAGGTATAGAATTGTAATCGTTTTGAGGATAAGTGATTCTTGAGGAAATGATTTGGTTTCGGAAATAGATTGAAATTTAAAACCAGTATGTTTATGATGATTTTTGGGAAACAGATTTGTTTTACATAAATTATGTTGATTTGGATTATTTTCTGAACTTATTATTTTGGAAACTTGAAACTGAAGATAATTGATTTGGAAGAAATGATTTGGTGAAATCGTATATGTTTTTCCTTTTGAAAACTGTATTGATATTGAAAAGAATTGAAATTGAGAACCTTGTTTTTATTAAATACTTGATTTGGAAGTTATCAAGCGTATATTAAGGTGATTTGTATAAGTATGAAGTGATTTGATATACTGTTGATTTTGGAAAGTACTTGATTTGAAAATGAAATCTTATACATAATGGACTTTATATAAGTACAGTATTTGAAATTGATTTGAAAGGTACTATATGATATATATTTTCGAACTAAAGATATGGGAAGTGCCTTCTGCATGATATCCGCTCTGTGGCCACATTGTGGATTCATTCTATCGATGTTATTCTCTCTGATTTTGGTTTTCTGGATGTGATACTCGAGTGTCCTACCATGGCCTAACCCATGGTCTTACGAGCGCGACTGCATAGCGTAATTCGCCTGGCTGAGATGGCCTACGGGTACGGGTGTTTCCTGGGGGATCCAGGCGTAACCATTGTGTATATGCGATCTATGTAGGGCATTTTTAGTAGCGAAATCCGTAGGGCTAAGAAAGCTTACGGATACAGATGTTTCCTGGGGGATCTATGCGTAACCATTATGTATATGCGGTCTACTATTCATCATGGCGTAATTTGCAGGGCTGAGATAGCTTACGGATACAGATGTTTCCTGGAGGATCCAGGCGTAACCATTGTGTATCAGCGATCCATGGTTAGATAATGTTTCGGTTTGGTTGTTTTTTTTGGATTGTACTTTCCATGTCTGTTTTTAAAAGTTTTTCTATTATTTTCACTGGGTGTTGAAACAAGTCTACTAAGTACTTGGAGAATTCTAACTTTGTGCCTGATCAACGTATAGCCAAAGCCTACAAGAACAAAGATAAACTTGTTAAGCCATCGAGTCATAAAAGTATTTTTATAAAGTATTATATTGGCTACTTCAAACTAACAAATTTAAAAATGACTATTCATCATATTATAAAATGTTTAAAATGTTATAAATATTAAAATTCTAATTGAAATCTATATAGTTTTAAATAATGGTTCATCCTTGTCTTTCAACCTATTTTCTTTCCTAGATATTCCTATTCTCCTATTTTCCCTTATATCTATTCCAATTCTCCTACCTTCTCCTTTTTTCGGGGATGTTTTTCAACCTATTGTTCTTTCTAGTTGTTTCTTCGATTTTTTTCTCCTTTTCGAGGACGAAAATTTTTGAGTGGGGGAGAGTGTAACAACCCGGTTTTTTTGTGATTGTTTAATTGTATATTTTAATTATTTTAAACTAAATTTCCAGATTTAAAAAAACTTTATTTTATTTATTAAAATGGATATATTTGTTATCTTTAAATATAAATTTTGATTGTATGTGAACTATAATTCCAAACATGAATAAATAGAATATTTTCCAAAAATGTGAATTTTGTTCAATGCGGTCAAACTTTGACTTTTAAATTTTAAATTTACATAATTGAATTTTTGAATTTTATCTTTTATTATGAAAATAAATAAAATTTCAAGAATACTGCTTTTCGTTCGTTGAAATCCGATTAATATTGTGAAAGTTATGCTTTTTACACTACTGTGTGTAAATTATTTTATTTAACAAAAATTGTTTATTTTAATTTATGTAAACTATATTTTGTTTTTCAAATCATGTTCTAATTTGTGTATATATGTGTAACATGACATGTTATGTATATATATTTTATTTTTAAAACATTTTATAAGTGTAGTTGAAATTTTCCAATGTTAGTTGTATTTTGTTTACAAATTTTAATTCTAGTTTCAATTAAACAGAGTATTTTCTTTATTTATTTTCTATTTTTCCTAAAATTATTTACTTATTTTTCATAATATCTGTTATCCCGCCTTTTGGCAAGGCCGAGATACCAAGGAGCTGACTGGAAAAACAGGATCACACGTCCTCGACATTGAATGATTGCCGGACAACTACAAATACCGATGAATTTTGCCCGAGTCCGGATCGGGCTACAATTGATAAGGCACGTCATGCAAAGCCATAGAAGCCAACTTTCCGAATTTCGAGACAATCCGAGTTCGTATGCTCAAGTTATCACCAATGAAAAGTGGAAGAGATAACCATGCTTCGAATCCATCCACGCGTGCCTTAAGTTCGAATCCATTGGAGCATTCCCACCTTCGAGTCCATCAAGGAAGAGTCCTTCGAATCCATGCAATTGAGGGAGCTCCGACTCCATTCCCTGCTTGTCTTTGAATCCCCATGTTGAGATAACTTCGAATCGATCCACAGTTAAATATTTTGATCGATTCGAATGAGTACAGGTTCCATCGATTCGAAGGAAACGAACCTTCGAATCCAACACCTTGAATCCACCAAGTAAACGCGGATAAAACCTAGGATTCGACCCAGTAAACTCGAAGAAACAAGAGGATCAACCCGGGAAATTCGCACCACGTCATCATTCTCACGCGCAGGAGCATGGATTCGACCCTATGGATTCGAACCATATCGATTCGAACAAATCCATAGGACGGGGAGCACCATCTTGAATCGATCATAACTCGAGATCTACAAGTCCAAATGCCACCAAATTTGGACAAGAGCCAACTGGCAACCTAAGGAATGCTCATACCAAATTTCAGCTCAATCGGATGAATTCTTGATCGATTCGAAGTTAAGTTCGAATCGATCTCGGACCGAAAAACTCCAACTTGCATCCATCATAACTCGAGATCTACATGTCCAAATGCTATGAAATTTTCACAGTAGCTTACTGCCAACATGAGGAATGTTCATGCAAAATTTCAGCTCAATCTGATCATATCTTGATCGATTCGAACCCAAGTTCAAATCGTCCCAAAGTGGGCCCGGATTTCCCGAATCTAGGCGTGTGGGCCCCCTCACGTGCCAGAAGCGGTCTCCCCGAATTTTAGGTGAAATATCAGCCTCCAGCACTTATAAATAGAGCCCCTGGTCATTCAGAAAAGGGGTCGGAGAATTTTGAGAGTAAAAGAGCGCCCGGACTCTGCCACGTTCACTCCAGAACGCCATTACTGTCATTGATCTCGAATTTAAGCTTATTATCTGCTGTACTTCGTTATCAAAAACTTGTAATCTTCAAGTATCAAGCAATAAAGTGATAAAACTTCATAGTGGACGTAGGCAACACGCCGAACCACTCTAAAACTCCGTGTTTCTGTGAATTTTCTTATATGTTTATTGGTGTGTTTGTTAATTCAAAACTCAACTTAGTAAAGAAACATTCTGATCGTTCCATGACTGGACGGGACATAGGAGATTACAACAACAATTGTTGAAATGCAATCGAGGAATGGGTATTGAAATACTACTCAACCGGTGCCCCCAGAGGCTGGAGAACCTAGCTAATATGCCAAGAAGCATAGCTAGCCACCATTGAACCATCTTCAAATGCCTGCATCTTAATCATTCCACGTCCATATGACTAAAAGCATGGCATATAACCTTAAGAGGACTTCCTTACTACCTTATATGGACATCCTGCCTGGGTGAAAATTAGAAATAATCTATGAGCCTATCTTGACCAACTCACCATACAATCGGCATTTTACCAACCATTTGAACATTGGGCAACCGGGCATATATCATTCACTAGTATTACAAGACCCCGTAGCCATAAACTGTTCCTGATCATAATCTCGATTAGAGAATCATTCCCAGTTGAGACTCATTCATTGAAACTATTCTGCATACAAATTTTCCAGTTAAAATTCGACATGCTGACCATGTCAGTGTACTGTGGAAATTCAACCTTCGACACTATATCATGAAGTGAGAGTGGTGAATGGATTCCACGAAGAGTGATGAATGCCATCAAATGCAGATGTCTCCCCCTATTCCTCAAAGTGTCAATCGTGTTTAGACATACCATTTCTACTTCTCATATTGCTAAAGGGAACAAAGAAGCTGGCGGCCAACGAACTTATATAAAGTCCACAGCTAGTTGCTGCTAATACCCATAAATGAATTGATCACCAGCGTTTATTTCCAGACTTTAATAAGAGAACTGGTGGATAGCCGCCGACGACTACACCAACATGTCCAGGCCAATATTATGTTGATGAATCAGACGAAGGATCAACTTGGCGAGATAAGATGGAACCTGCTCCATACTCTAAATCGGGAAGCTCCTCTTCTTTACATGACTATCATGGATGCCAACGCCATAAGGCTTCTCCAGAAAGGATAGCTCTGGCAATATGTTCAAGCCCCATAAAATGAAGATCCGGAACCCCCGACCTCATTCAGAACTTTGATCAAACTGAACCATTTGCGTTAGACTACCAACTGTGAAAGGCTGGACCGAAGTGCAATAGCAAGCATACGACGCCGCTTCACTTATCAATGAGATTTTATCCGATCTCCTTTGAATTATTTCTATTTCAATTTCGTTTATATTAGAGATATGACCGACTTGAATTAAAATACTTGCAAATGATGCAGGTAACTGAGAACTCAAGGTTCGGTGCCAATCAACCTCCACGGACTATGATCAAGTCATTGGGGTATAATTATAACGAGCATGGTTCAACCACTCATCGGCTACGATATGCCCCTTACTTGAGGGCAGGGCATCAAAGCGGGAGAGACTGATAAAGTCAGGACTCCAGTGCAAAATGGATGCAACCGACCATCTACCCATCCGCCTATCCAATTTAATCAAGAGGTCTGAAAAAGATTTGGAGTTATATGTCCCAACACTGCACTCTCCATCTCATACTTCAAGCTCGCCAAAATGCTTATGCTTCCTCGGATGCCCAATAAAATTTGAATCACACCGAGAGTCGATGTGACATGACCATCTATGCATCCAATCCTACATTAGAACTTGGGGTGATTTGAGGACATATGTTTAAAGTGGATATGATTTGATCATTCACTCTCCAGTTTGGATCTGTGATTCGGCAAAACAATCATGCCTTAAACCGACTTCATCAGGGGCCAACCCTCAATCTATAGTCATCAACGACTGACTGCCTACTCACTAACCATCATGAGCCATCATTTCAACTCTCTTCCTCGGCTTAATTGGAAGAACGCAAAGTATAAAGTGGATGTGACTTATCCATCCACTTTCCAATTCTTGCCCCTGACTTAAGGAAAAACACACAACTCAAAGTGGATGTAGTTCAACCATCCTCTCATCTCCTCTCCTCGAGCCCAAAGCTTGCCGAATACTAATCTTACTCCTTAGGCTTGGTAAAAGCGGAATCCGAATGAACATGGACGCGACTCAACCGTCCATAAACTAAGTCTCATTATTAAGGGCAGATAAGTGGAAAGCTATCGGGATCCCACCGATCACCTGCCAAGTGAAACCCCAAGCTCGGGGACAAGCCATCCCGTTGCAGCCAAAAAGGATTAATGCACGATAATCCTATAACTAATTCCAGATTCCCAGAGTGTGAACTGGAGTATAAATTCATAAATGTGGTTTCGAGGAGGATGGATCCATCCATCTAACGACCTCGCCCGTATCCGAACCAAGTTCGAGGAGGATGGATCCGTCCATCTAACGACCTCACTTGTTAACTTAGGGTGGATGTGAATCGACCATCCATGATCCTGATAAATCCATCGTTCCCAGAGTGTGAACGGACTGTAGGTTCCCAGAGTGTGAACCGGAGTATAAATCCATCGTTCCCAGAGTGTGAATGGACTCTAGGTTCCCAGAGTGTGAAACGGAGTATAAATCCATCGCTCCCAGAGTGTGAACAGACTCTAGGTTCCCAAAGTGTGAACCGGAGTATAAATCCATCGTTCCCAGAGCGTGAACGAACTCTAGGTTCCCAGAGTGCGAACCGGAGTATAAATCCATTTTTCCAGAGTGTGAACGGACTCCACTTTCCCAGAGTGTGAATTGGAGTATAAAAATCTATTCCAGGTTCCCGGAGTGTGAACTGACGCGTCAATCCAGACTCCAACTTCCCAGAGCATGAATTGGAGTACAAACATCTATTCCAGGTTCCCAGAGTGCGAACCAACTCATCAATGCAAACTCCAACTTCCCAGAGTGTGAATTGGAGTATAAACATCTATTCCAGGTTCTCGGAGTGTGAACCGATGCGTCAATCCAGATTCCAACTCCCCAGAGCGTGAAGTGGAGTATAAACATCAATTCCCGGTTCCCGGAGCGCGGACCAAAGTACAAATGTCAACTCCAAATTCCCAGAGTGTGGATTAGAGTGCGAATGCCAAGTCAAAGTTCCTAGAGTACGAACTGGAGTATAAACATTTAATAACTCTAAGTCCCCAGAGTGCGGACTGGAGTATAAACACTAAAATGGGTGTGATCGACCATACATCAACTAGCTCCAGATTCCCAGAGTGTAAACTGGAGTATAAACATCAACAAACTCCAGATTCCCGGAGCATGAATTGGAATATAAAACACCAACTCACTCAAGTCCTGAGAGCGCGGACTGGAGCACGAATGCCAAATGGGTGTGACTAACCACCCATCAACTAATTCCAGATTCCCAGAGTGTGAACTGGATTGTAAACATCAACTAACTCTGGTCCCGAAAGCACAGACTGAAGTATAAAGACCTAGTGGGTGTGACATACCACCCATCAACCAACTCCAATCCTCGAAGCATGGATTGGAATATAAATACCAGAAGGGATGCGATTTTATTGTCCATCTATCAACTCTAATTCCGCAGCAAGTACTGTAGTATAAAAAGCGGATGTGGTTAGGCTTTCTTCTTTCCAACTCTTCCCCTGACATGGGGGCACACTTATCATAAAAAATCGGTTGTGATCCGACTATCTAGCATTAAGCGGGCACGACATGACCGTTCATGCATTAACACTTATCCCTGGCACGGAACCTATAACATAATCTTTTAGGGATGCACTCCAACGCAACAAGACAAGATTTCTTCCTTGATTCGACGGGGAGATGTAGATTCGCAAAACGGACCTACCTGAACGCCTTATTCTAAATGGATGTGTCTACCCATCCTACCGCAAATGAACATGACACGACCGTTCATCTGCTAACTCTAGCCAATGATCTGGCGAGTTGTGCATGCAACATGGACGGATGTGACCCAACCATCCGCTAATCAACTCCTTTCTCCAATTCAGTAGGAGAAACATCAAATTAAAGTTGTCGCATTGTGACTGGCTACACTTTGACTTTCGCCATTGATTAGTGTCAGAGGAATTAATCGAGGAAAATGCGGTTCGACCATTTTCTGCCAAAATGCTTAGTCCCCAGAGTGTGGACAGGGATGTGAACATCAAATAGGTGTGACTAATGACCCTCCAACTGACTCTGATCCCCGAAGTACGACTACGTGCATAGACAGATGAATGAAAGTGATCCGACCATTCATCCACCAACTCCGACATAAAGTCAATAGGAGGAGTAGAGACTCGCTACATTGCTAGCTATTCAGATTCCTTTACAACTTAAGGCAACGACTGCAAGGAGGCCTTAATGCTAACCAATCAGAATGATGCTCGAGGTTACGAGAAGCCAATTATACTGTACCGCCGGATCGACGGGCAATATCGATCTGCACATTTCATATCAAACCAATGGATCGATAGGCAATGAGGTTCGTACATTCTGCATTGTGTCACTAAATCGACGGCCAATATCGATCCTCTTCGACTACAATTCGATGTGACACGAGCGCCCATCGAATACCTTCGACCACCAGAGCATGGATAGAACCACGAATGAGTGTGACTTAACCATTCATCATCCGTCGCCTTCCTTCAATCTGCTAGGAAGAGCATGAGACTGGATGAGCATGAACTGACTGCTTTTGAGCTTACTGTATCCCTAGATCTAACGGGAGAATGTAGATCGAAACGGGCGTGGTTGATCGCCCAACTCCAAAATAATCCAATGCGACCATTCATTCTTTGACTCTTACCATAATCCGACTAAACAGACAATTCACAACAAGTGCAACCTAAATGTCCGCGCACCGATTCTTACCCTTGATTCGATAAGGGAAGCATAAGTCCTGCATTGGATATGACTGGATGGTTCACTCTTAAGTTTTTGCCCAAAGTATGACGACATAAGCAGCAAAATGAATGTCGACGAGGCAACGAAGTATTCTACCTAGAGGAAAGAACTAGGACACAATGCAGGACAAGGAAAAACTCAACCTACGATCGGTTAATTCGATCCTATGGTTCAACGGTATAGAATGCGAAACGGAATCAAACATTATCTACCTTGACACTTATCGAGATATTCCCCAGACTTCGGGGCACACACGAGAATTAAGATGAAAATAATTTGATCGTTCGTCAAACAACTCTGGCTCTTACAGCTTGGACTACAGTATAAACACAGTAGAAGCTAGGCTCGATCATTCACATAATACATCCATCAACCAGAGACTGGGGGCATGAATGTGATCATCCAAGAACTGGATATGACTACTCAATCCTATAGCTCATGCCTAGTATTCGTAACAACTTTAAGTTACGACCGAAAGGATGCTTAGAGATAGAATCATCAGATCGACGCCCGGACTTATGGGAAACTAATCATCATTCTGACCCTTCCGATGAGCAATGGATTACAAGTACATTGAATGGAAAGCGCATTTCTCGGAAACACAAGTAGATTCCAACTCATAGCCGGAGCCAGCTATGCTGCAGCATGTGACACAAGGCTAAATTCTACTATGCCTTTAATTCCACATCCTTACGAGCATGATCATTTACCATTGCAAATAAGCACATGAAGTGCCTACAACCCATCACAGGTATTGTAGATCAAATCACAACTCTTCGCAAGGATGATGCAAGAGTCAACTGCATTGCTCCAGCCCGAAGCATGTCTCGGTGAATAAAAACGAAGCGACACGGATCTAGAAAGATCTGCTGCACTAAAGGAGGAGGCGAATCTACTCAAAACCAATAGGTTTATCCACGATGCCCTCTACCCAAAATGAGTATCCAATCCTTTACTTACGAAAGAAACAAATGGAGAGTGGCGGACGTACGCCGACTACTCAGATTTGCATGAGGCATGGTGAAGCATAGCTTTCCATATCCAATGATCAACCAACTAATTGACTCGATCATCAGACATGAATTACTCTCATCCATGTACGCAAAATACCAAATAAAATCAGATATTGAAACATGTCCCAGACAAGGAATACAACTGTTTCATTACTGACCCGAGCCTATAGTGCTATGCTGCAATCCATGGATTCAAACTTGAGAATGCTTATGCTACTTACCAAAAGATGATTAATTGATCATTCAAAAATCAGATCGGCCAATCAATGAAAGTATATGTGGTTAATATGCTCGTGAGATCACGACCATCAAGCGACCGCATTGATCACTTGGAAAAGATATTCAGTGCTATCCAACAACTGCAGAATGAAATTTAATCCTTTAAAAGGCTCTTTCAGCGTTGTATAAAAAGAATTCTCGGGTTTCGTCATCAATTCTCGTAGGATTGAGGCTAATGTCAGAAAATGCTAAAGATTAGGGTCATCCATATATGGAGGAAACCAAGCAGCTCTGATAGATCGCTCAGAGAGGCCTCCCATTTTATCCAAGATGTTGGATCGTGAAGATCTATACCTTAATTAGGTCATGTCAACACACGCCATAAGCATTGCAATGCTAAGTGAAGAGAAACTAATCCAAAGACCAGTATATGATGAAAGCTAGCCATTAACGAGCTTACCCTGCTAATGTCTGTATCAACCAACCGTTATGATAGGTCCAATGGCAACCTTAGATATTTGAAAGGTTACTCAAACGGAATATCAAGCTAAGCCAATTTGATATCACTTATCTCCCTTAGAGAGCTATCCATGGTCAAACATTAGCATACTTCATATCTGAATTCACTGCATCAGACGATTATCTGAAGAACAGTAGAGAACCGTCCAATCGATGGAGAACATACATAAATGGAACTCCCAATAATCATCTTTCTAACATCGAAGTCATGTTAATGGCACTTGAAAAATGATCGATCTTCTATACTCTGAAACCCAACTTCCTTGCAACAAATAACGAAGCTAAGTATGAAGCCTTGGTCGCCACGCTGAGACTTGCAAGAAAACTAAGAGTGGAAACTTTACATATCTTTTGTGATTTCTGATTAGCAGTATGCTAAGGCAGGGAGGATTATCGGGCTAGGGGGCAATGCCTTGTTCCTTGCTTTAGCTGTAGCCAAAAGCTACTAGCTGACTTCGAGAATTACACCACTACACAAATCCTCAGAGAACAAAACGAAATGACTGAATCAATGGCCAAGCTAGCCAGTTCTAGGAATGTGCAACAAATAGACTTTATCCCAGTTGAAATACTTATTATTCCAAGCACTGATAGATGAAGATCGACTAGATCTTAGAGATGGATCCAGGAAAGGGATCATGGATGACTCCTAACAAAGACTATTTACCAAGGGGGGATTCTTATTGAATAGGGGAATGAGAGATGGCATATCCTCCGCGAAGCATCAATGCATGATTACATCTGGATCGTTCGACTCCATCGACACAAAGCATTACTTTTGAATCCACCAACGTGAGACCCAATATTACGTAACCATCGATACGAAGTCTACCTTAGTGCATGCCATATCGATCCAAGACAGGATCAATGCGAAGGAATGAATCCAAAACAACTATCAAGTGTTGTTGCAACTCGAATTTCACATCGATTCAGGAGAGGATCGATACAGTATTCGATACGAGAAGACCGACAATGACTTGTTAACGTGCGAACGTCAACAAGAGTCAGGTTAACGTATATGGAGGTACGTTGAACTAATTTTCAATTTTAAAAATCCGCAGGTCGAATGCCCACCTGATGACAATTACAACAACAAATAGCTAATCGTTATCATACAACAATCGGTTACAATGGTACACCAGTTGGTAGTCAACAGTTCATATTACTAAAAAATCAGTCAAGGATCACAACTTCCAACAAGAAGACGATAACTGTTTAACAAGTTAAATGGAACTGTTCAGAGTGAAGATGGAAGTTTTCAAAGGACGTCATGTTCACACAAGACGTACTTTGGGGGGAAAATGTTATCCCGCCTTTTGGCAAGGCCGAGATACCAAGGAGCTGACTGGAAAAACAGGATCACACGTCCTCGACATTGAATGATTGCCGGACAACTACAAATACCGATGAATTTTGCCCGAGTCCAGATCGGGCTACAATTGATAAGGCACGTCAAGCAAAGCCATAGAAGCCAACATTCCGAATTTTGAGACAATCCGAGTTCGTATGCTCAAGTTATCAACAATGAAAAGTGGAAGAGATAACCATGCTTCGAATCCATCCACGCGTGCCTTAAGTTCGAATCCATTGGAGCATTCCCACCTTCGAGTCCATCAAGGAAGAGTCCTTCGAATCCATGCAATTGAGGGAGCTCCGACTCCATTCCCTGCTTGTCTTCGAATCCCCATGTTGAGACAACTTCGAATCGATCCACAGTAACATATTTTGATCGATTCGAATGAGTACCGGTTCCATCGATTCGAAGGAAACGAACCTTCGAATCCAACACCTCGAATCCACCAAGTAAACGCGGCTAAAACCTAGGATTCGACTCAGTAAACTCGGAGAAACAAGAGGATCAACCCGGGAAATTTGCACCACGTCATCATTCTCACGCGCATGAGCATGGATTCGACCCTATGGATTCGAACCATATCGATTCGAACGAATCCATAGGACGAGGAGCACCATCTTGAATCGATCATAACACGAGATCTACAAATCCAAATGCCACCAAATTTGGACAGGAGCCAACTGGCAACCTAAGGAATGCTCATACCAAATTTTAGCTCAATCGGATGAATTCTTGATCGATTCGAAGTTGAGTTCGAATCGATCTCGGACCGAAAAACTCCAACTTGCATCCATCATAACTCGAGATCTACATGTCCAAATGCTATGAAATTTTCACAGTAGCTTACTGCCAACATGAGGAATGTTCACGCAAAATTTCAGCTCGATCTGATCAAATCTTGATGGATTCGAACCCGAGTTCGAATCGATCCCAAAGTGGGCCTGGATTTCCAGAATCCAGGCGTGTGGGCCCCCTCACGTGCCAGAAGCGGTCTCCCCGAATTTTAGGCGAAATATCAGCCTCCTGCACTTATAAATAGAGCCTCTGGTCATTCAAAAAAGGGGTCGGAGAATTTTGAGAGTAAAAGAGCGCCCGGACTCTGCCACGTTCACTCCAGAACGCCATTACTGCTATTGATCTCGAATTTAAGCTTATTATCTGCTGTACTTCGTTATCAAAAACTTGTAATCTTCAAGTATCAAGCAATAAAGTGATAAAACTTCATAGTGGACGTAGGCAACATGCCGAACCACTCTAAAACTCTGTGTTTCTGTGAATTTTCTTATATGTTTATTGGTGTGTTTGTTAGATCTGCTTCATTTTACACTTATTCTCTTCATTTTATCTCTTCAAACACATCCGAAGAGTGTTGTGCCCAATTTTGGTGCAAACAATATCTATCTCTACCTTATCTTTCTTTATTTATTTAGACATTCATTTATTAATTGAATGGTTATGTGTTTAGATCCCTTATTTATTTCTTGGAAAGAAATTTCAAATAGATATACGTTATTGACTTAAATGCATATCTTTAAAAATTTATTTATTAAATGTTCTTGTATTTATTTGTTTTATGTAGGCTTCTTTTGTATACATCTTTCTTTAATTTGTAGGAAACGAATCAATTAAGATATGTTACTTTTTTTAATTATAGGCATACGTTTCATTTGATTTCTTGCCTTTATATTTTCCACCCTTTTGATTTCCTACCATAACTTCTCCAAAATTTTAGCCGTGCATCCTTAACACCACCCGCCTCCAACTCATTTTCATGTGAAAATTTACTTCTCATCTTTCATTTCTCATAGCCACAAAAATATATTAGGTAATGGCTTCTTCTCTTTTTTCTACTTTTCTATTCATTTTTCTATTGAAATTTTACATTGTTTTGCTTGATCTCTTGTGCTTTGTTCGGCCTAAACACCTCACCACCTCCTCCGACCACCACACTACCTTCTTTCCCTCACCATACACGGCCTGACATCCCCCTCCTCTGACCATGACTGGCCGTGGCCATCCAATGAAGCAAACACCATAAAACGTTGAAACTCTTTGCAACAAAGCATAGCCGAGCTATTTTCCACCATCACCTTCATGTCTACCCACGGCCATCACCCCTATCCACTACCATTAGCACCTGCCATGACCACCATATCACTTATCACATCTGTCCTGACCTGTAAATGACTTGGCCGAGCCCAAACTATGACCATAGGCCGAGCCTATGTACACAAAACTCCCCTTTTTTGCCTTGCCTCTTGACCTTCCTTCAATTGTAACTCCCAAACCCTTCCACATTCTTGACCTAGCCGTGCATACATGATGCAAACCAGAACCTTTTCCACCTATAAAGCATTATGATTGAGCAAAAAAAAGTAGAGGAGGCCGAGCCTTTATTCTGTCAAGATTAAGCAATTTTGGTTTAAAAGCTTGGTTAAGTCTTTTGTTAATTCTATTTCCTTTTGTTTCAACATTAATTTTTGCATTGAATCTATATATTTATATAGCTTTGTTTTGTTGTTGAATACGAGATTTATGTCTTGGCTCTATCTCCACTTGAATCTATAGTCGTGCTATCGTGCTTTCTGGAATTCGTTTGTGTGTTTTATTTTTCTAACTCCAACTTAAAAAGGTGAGTATTCACTCATGACATTTATACTTATATAATTAGTGAACTGATAAAAAGTGAATGTGTAGAATATTATGTCGTGTTATACATGCCTATAAAATGAATCATATGATGTTAACCTTGTTTATAAACCTGTCATATCATTTGATACTGCTATATGTTGCTATATTGTTTATTTTATTCTATTCTCACACTTCAAGTTCCCTGCAGAATAGAATCACTATGGGTTGAAATGGTACATACCCGAACGGACTTTAGAATAAGGAAAAATCATTATGGGCTGAAATGATAGGCCTGAGTGATTTTTATTTATTTTAATTTACTTGGGATTGCGGGTTTGAAATGATAGAACCCGGATTTTTCTTTATAAATTATGGATTGAAATGATATATTATCCGTATCACTTGACTTAGGTAAGAAATTTTATACAGACCCGTGGTTATTATATATTTTTTTCTAGAATTTCAAGAGTATTTTAAAATGAAAACATACGATATTTTGATTTAAATTTGAATTTAAAATGATTTTATAAAGTGTTATTGATTTTTCTATGAATTAAAATGGTTAAATAAATGAATGTTTAAAAGTAAATATAACTTAACATGGAAATGTGAAATGTGGTTTAAAAATAAAAGTCAAGTTAAGAAAATAAAAATGGAAATTTAATTTCATTTATGAAATGGTAAATTGAATTAAAATGTAAAGTAAAAAGAAAATTTTGGAAAAATTGTGCATTGATTTTTATAAGTGAATTATTAAGAAATTTGATATTTATTTGTGAAATTTACTTTATAAAAATCATAAGTTAAAGGTTATTTAAATGACCATTTTAAAGTGAAAAATATGAAATTTTATATGTTAAATTGGTTTAAATTGAAGTTTAATTGTTGCTGAAATTCTATTGTAAATCTGAAAATTCTTTTAGTAGCAATTCAGAAATGCTATCGTTTCTGAAAATGAACTAAAATCTGAAATAAATGAATCTGCAGCACTTTGTAAGTGCTGTAGTTGCAGAAGTAAATTAAAAGGCTAAAAACTAATGAAAGAGCTATTGTAGCACTTATTAAGTGCTATACTTGGCTGAAATTAGATTTTTGAACTAAAATTGAACTATTACAACAGTTTTGTAAATGTTGTCTTTGCTGAATTGAATTAAACCTTTTAATTTGAAACTTGAACTATTACAGCAGTTTTGTAAATGCTGTCTTTGCTGAATTGAACTATTTTTCGATTAAAGTTGAACTATTACAGCAGTTTTTAAATGTTGTCCTTGCTGAATTGAATTGTTTTCAAATGTAACTTACCGTAGCATTTTCTAAGTGCCGCGAAAGCTGAAATTTCACTGTTTTAATGTATTTAAGTGAATAAATGAACTCTGGAAAGGCTAAAATTTTGGAAATTGAATATTTGATTTAAAGATATAATGACTCCACCTTTTAATGGTTTGAATGATTGATTTTAATTCGAAATTATAAACCATTTTGAAATTTTAACCAGGGTACACTTCTCTGTATGCCTTGTGATTTTTGGATGTACATCTTCAATTTGAGAGTGTGACTAGAGGTGAGTGATTGCTGCAGCTTCGCGCTACCCTAGCCACATTAGCACTGTTATTTGCATAGTTTACTTTAATAAGGCATATCTATGATAGCGTTTATTACTGTTTAATTGATGGTTTAACGGATCCTTAGAGGATGGGAGATCCCAAGCATCCTTTAAGTTATCATGCATTACTACTACAGTTCACTTGAGTTGATTTACATTATATAAGTATGTATGTCCTGACTCGAGTGTTTTGTGTTTTACTTTACGCTTGGGTCAGCCTGAGTATTCACAGCTTTGGATTTCTCTTTCTGGGGCTAGGAATCGCTGGAGATTCTTCTTATCTAGTTATCTATCCATTTCAGTTTCAGTTGTTCTATTTCAGCTCTTGCATTAGTGGACTTATATGTATTTGGGATTTCTATTGTGTTTGTTTTCAGACTGATATTATGTATTTTGTTTTGAGACTTTGTTATAGTAGCTTTATGAACTACTATGGTATTTTTATATTCCGCTACGAGTTATTCTGATATTTCTGTGTCTGTGATTCTGTGAATGATTTTATTTGCTCCAAATTGTATTAAAATGCGATATTTTAAGCAATTCAAGTCCAACATGTGCGGATGCGAATGGTTGAAAATATCAGGTTGTTACATCCATTTGTTTTTTACTTCTTATACACTTATCCATTAACGATCGATAATGGATCCATTGCCCGAAGTGATGTAGAAAACACTTCTCACTACAGGGATACCGAGCGTGCAACAAGCAAGTAAGTTAAAACCAAATCCTTCGGAAGAGTCGGGACCATATAGCGATGTGTCATGCAGTATCATTTATGGAACTTGGCACAATTCAATTCTGGCCTTGTATTCCACCTCGTTGTTGGCGGCATGAAACTTCAGCTTCCGAGCATAGCAAATTGTTCGTCCTTTGGATGCTTCAAGCACAACTCCTACTCCTAAGTAGAATTCGTTTGATGCACCATCAACAAAAAATTTCCATTGGGATATGTGACCATTATGTCCTCTTCTTTATCATCCCAAATGGTGAACTCGATGATGAAGTCAGTTAGCGCATGTTCGTTAGTCACGCATTAGGGATGATATGTCACTTTATATTAGCTCAAATTGATGTTCCACTTTAGAAGCCGTCCTGAAGTCTCGGGTCGATATAGTACCTCTTTCAAGGGTTGATCCATCAGCATCCTCATCCGGTGAGCCTGGAAATACGGTCGTAGTTTTCTAGATGCTACTAGCTAGCATTATGCCAGCTTTTCCAACTTCAGGTAGTTTTCATTTAGCCCTAGTAAATCGCTTGCTAATGTAGTAAATGGGTTGTTGAACCCTAGCTTCTTCAAGCACGAGCGATGCGCTTAACACATGGGTAGAACCACCAAGTAAATGAATAAGTTCTCGCCATCCAACGGTTTAGACAGAATCGGTGGTGTTTCCATATGTCGCTGTAATTCTTCGATTGTAGTCTAGTAGTCCTGATTCCATTCAAATTTTTTCTTTCCCTTCTTTAATACATTAAAGAACGGTATATGCTTATCCATCGCTCTAGAGATGAATCGGCTTAATGTTGTGATCTTTCCATTCAAACTTTGTGACTCCTTCATTGTCAGGGCTCTAAAATTTCATAAGGCGTCAATCTACTTCGGATTGGTCTCAATGCCTCTTGCGTTCATAACAAAATTGAAAATTTTCCCAGAATTAACTCTAAACGAACATGTGTGGGGGTTCAATTTCATTCCATACTTTTGAAGGATCTCAAACATCTCTAAGAGACCATTTAGATGGTTTCCCAACACTCGAAACTTCACCAGCATGTCGTCCACATACTTCCGTTGTTCCCTCGATTTGGCTTTTGAACATTATATTCATCAGCCTCTAGTATGTAGCTCCAACATTTTTTAAACGAAATGCATTATGCGGTAGCAATATAGTCCCAAGTCTATGATGAAACTGGTACTCTCTTGATCTAGTTCATGCATCACAATCTGATTGTACCCTAAGTAGGCATCTATAAATCATAGTGGCTCATGCCCCATGATTCCATAAACAAGCTAGTTGATCCTAGACAATAGAAAGCTATCCTTGGGGTAGGCTTTGTTCAAATCTGTATAGTGAATGCAAGTTCTCCACTTCCCATTCAATTTTCGGATCAACACAAGGTTTGACACCTACCCAGGATATGTGTAATCATGAATGAAGCCGTTGGCCAATAGCTTTTCTACTTCTTACTTTAGTGCAGCAGATCACTCTAGACCCAGGTTGCTTTGGGATTAATGTTAAGTGCGTGACACGCTATCTTCGGCATTCTCCTACACATATCAGAATAGCTCTAAGTGAAAACATCCAGTTTGGTATGAAAAATGTTTATCAATTCCTTTCGCATCTTGATTCCAAGCCGTGAATCTATTTTCAAGACCCGAGTTAGGTCGTCCATGTCAACAGGAACAACCACCATAATCTTCACCAGTGCTGGCCGCATTTCCATTATTAACTTCCGTTTGGTGAGTGTTTACTTCATCACCATTAGCCACTGCTGTTGAGGATCTTCCAGATGTAGATCTTCCTTTTCAAGTTGTTGTTGATCTTCAACAGCAAGTTCTCAAGCTTCTTAGAGCAAGTTTTCTAGATCTAACAACTGGATTGCTCCAAATCCATAATAGAAAGATAGATCTAAGCTTGGATTTAGTTCTCTCAATGAAAGCAGCAAAATTTTAAGGCCAAACATGGATCAAAACCCAAGAATGAGTTGTATGGAACCTAGGAGACCTAGATCTTGCAGAGAACGGTAGAAATTAAAGAAATATAATAGGGAGACATAATATTTTTATAGTGGCTCGACAATCTCTGGCCTACATAGATTTTATAGTTTTATTGATTATGGATCCGAGAGAGTTTAAGTGAGATTATAGAGAACTAGAGTCACAAGTACAAGCATTTGACATGTTCTTAGGCCTAGATCTGCCAAGGATAGCTGCTTTGGCGAGTATTGTAAGGGAGGATGATAGCGAAGAGTAACGGTATCCCAAATCAAGAGCGATGAAGAAAGATCGAGGAGAAAATCCTCCTTTGACTACACATAGGATTGTATTTATAGGGAAACATGTGTGTTGAGTCAGAAGCCTGCTTGTAGTAGAGTCCAGGAGTTAGCCCAATGTCACGAATAGATAGCGGAGTCCACCTAGTCAAACTTAACTTGGTACCGAGTCATTTGACTCAGTGCCGAATTATTTCCTTAAGTGAAAAGCAGTCCAACTCTTTTTCTCTATTTTTATAACTTCAAGTTGATTTGTTCCATGCTCCTTTAATCGATTTTGGGTTGACTCCAGTGATCGCTCCATTATCGCTTGATTTATCTTGCTTTCTTAGCTTTCTTCTCTTTAACTCTTGGAATTAATTTGACATCCACTATCTGGAGGCTCGAAGCTAAGCGCTACAAATGTTGCTCGGTGGAAGGTCATTTGGCATGGGACGAATGCAGCAGTTGCTTCGGTGGATCGGCCGGATCCATCAGTGGTTCTATTGGCTGCGATATCAGGAGTCAGAGATAATTCAGATTTCAAAGTATCATTGATACGGGACCTACCATTGGATCTTGTGGAATTCTTCCATGAAGTTGAGAGATTTCTCCTACAAGAGGATGCATGTTTGGACATGAGGTGAAAGGAAGTAAACCTGGTTAAGGATGGAGGACTACCTGGCGAAAGCTTGGGTAAGGACAAGGATAAAGGGAAAAGGAACCGCTAGAGAGAACCAAAGTTCTCCACTTACACAAGATTGAACGCAACATTGGAGCGGATATTCTTGGATACTCGAGATTGCCTTCCGTTTCAAAGGCCAACGAGGAGGGAGCCCTCAGAATGCGAAAGGGCATTGGGAAGGCACTATCTTTTTAATGAACTGGACGGGCATGATACCAACAGCTACTGGTATTTGAAGGACATAATCGAGGAGCATGTTAGGAATGGTCAGTTGCGACAATATGTCAGAACTCGGAATGCGACAGTGGAACAGGAGCAACCACCATCTGCCTTGAATGACGAGGGCATGAGGCCCAGGAATGGTGGTATGTTGGTCATCAACTAATCTTGATGGTTTGAAATAAGTAACAAACATTGGGCAATCGGCTAAATCACTTGGTCATGTACGAGGTCGGAGAACCCTCCGGCATGCTCTGAGATGATCGCTTACCGAGACGCCTCGTTTTGTGAAATCTATTTTTTCCCTTTGACTTAGACATTTGTTTTTTCTGGTTTGGTTTTGGAGTTTGGTTTGAACTCCCTGTTTTGCTTGGTTTCTGTTTCTTTGGTTGGATTTGGATTTTGGATTGGATTTTGATTGGATTTTCCTTTTGATTTTGGCTAAAAGGTCGTCGAGCATGGACTATGCTTGACAAGGGTCCAAAGAGACCAGGATTCAGCCTAGGACTTAGACCAATATTATCGGATGTTATTTCATGTCATCGAGTATGGAATATGCTCGGCAAGGGTCTAGAGAAACCAGGATTCGCCCTAGGACTTAGGTCCTATATTATCGGTTATTATTTCAAGTCGTCGACTATGGACTATGCTCGCCAAGGGTTCGGAGAGACCAGGATTCGGTCTAGGACTTAGGCCATATATTATCGGTTATTATTTCAAGTCCTCGAGTATGGACTATGCTCGGCAAGGGTCCGGAGCGACCAGGATTCGGCTTAGGACTTAAGCCACGACATTATTTGGCATTCAGGGACGCTGAACTGGGAACACCACGGAATTACCTAACATAGGTCGTCAAGTGTGGATTATGCTTGGCAAGAACCCGAAGCGGGGATTTGGATAATGGTTATGAATAGCTAAGGATTCAGGCATGGACCCGAAATGGTCAAGGATTTGGACATCGACCTGGAGAGGTCATGGATGTGGTTATTGGTTGTTGGATATGGGTGGATTAGAACTCTATTGTCGAGCTAAGATGGATATGGATTTGGCTAAGGATTTGGCTATTGGATTCGGAATCGGATGTCGACTCAGAGTAGTCGCAGACTCGGATAAGGATACAGCGATGGCATTTGGATAAAATGGATTGGGTTATGAATCGGAAAGTATGGATGCAAATAACATACATACTTTAGATATCGAACTTGAGGCTATTCAAAACACACCTTCCAACAACAAGGCATGTATTGGGAGGCAAATGTTAACCCGCCTTTCGGCAAGGCCACAGGCAGGCGGATTTAACTAAGTCGACTTCACGATTATCGAGGTTGAAATATGACAGATTCGGTTTAGAGGGATGGAATTCACCTGGATATGCCGCTCAGCTTTGAGGTGAGGATATGCCGCTCGACATTGAGGTGAGGTTATGCCGCTCGGCATTGAGGTGAGGTTATGTTGCTCGGTATTGAGTTGAGGTTATGCCACTCGGCATTGAGTTGAGGTTATGCCGCTTGGCATTGTGGTGAGGATATGCCGCTCGGCATTGTGGTGAGGTTATGCCGCTCGGAATTGAGGTGAGGTTAGGCCGCTCGGCATTATGGTGAGGTTATGCCGCTTGGCATTGTGGTGAGGCTATGCCGCTAGGCATTGGTGAGGTCAGGGTCATTGGGCATGGGACGAATGTGGCTCAGTGTAAGGTCGTTCGACATGGGACGAATGTGGCTCGGTGGGAGGTCGTTCGGCATGGGACGAATATGGCTCAGTGGAAGGTCGTTCGGCCTTAGAGGTATGTGGTTCGGTGGAAGTTCTTGATGGGCCTATACCGTTCAGAAAACCCAACAACTCAGGATTTGCCTATAAATACGGCATGTGGAGGTTTAGAAATGGGGATCTTCTTTCTGCTCTCTGACTTTCTATTATCTAAGGCTAAGACTACTCTGCCATTTGGTAACTGTAGTTGATTATTACAGCAATAAAAATGAAATTTCTGGAATGGACATATGCCGGAGTTAGCCGAACCACTATAAATTCTGTGTCGTTACCGCCTTCATTTTAATTTTTACTATTCTTCATATTTATATTCTCTACATTCAATCTACCTATGAGCTGTAACTAGTACTTGGTGTTTTCATCTGGATTTGGGTATTAATGTCCAATTTTGACGCTAACAATAGGGTTCAAGTAAAACATATGGAATAACCTTTCGAAACCATCGTGTTTATCTTTCAATGGAGAAAAAGGGTCATAAAACAACTAAGTTGAAAGCACTGTTCCAAAAGCTATTTTCTATGTAAAGAAGTGATGGTGTCGAAACTAGCCCTTCGAAAGCATTGGAGAAGTGGGTTTAATTTAAAAACAAGGGGCCCTTTCGAAACCATTGCTTCAAAAGGTAAAAAGGCGGCAGCAAGGGGTTTCGGCCCCCTCGAAAGCATTTATTGGAAACAAAAGGTGCAACCATTTTCGAAACCATTCCTTTGAATTGACCGAGTCGGAAGCCAACCAAGTCGAAAGCAAAAGAAAAGCAGGCACATTTTTCATTTAAAAACAAAGTAAAGCTTCAACCCCTTCAGAACACCTTGTTTCGACTACATACCTTTATCTATGTCTAATCTTCTACATACCAAGTCGTTGATACCATGTGCATTGGTTTTTATGGCGATGGAGGTGAAAGTACTTGGTCAAAAGCTAGGTGCCGAAAATGGCGAAACATGTAAAAAGCATGTATAAACCGATTTTTAAATTTTTAAAACCGTTCTTTTCAACTAACCTGCAATGTTTGTCAAAACATAATAGACTGCTATTTTCTTTTCCAAAGTACTACCATTATTTCAAAAATAACAAATTAAAACATTTAGAAAATACCCCTTCTCATTTTATAAATATATAAAACATTTAAGTTCCACAACTTAAATAATTTTATATATCTATTAATACACTTACGAAAAATCTATAAAAATTCCCATAGATCATATTTAATATGTTTTCTAACATATATTAATTTCTGACACAAAATCATCATAAAATAGCCGTAACTAATTTTAAACTCACATAATCATTTTCTTTACTAGAAAATTAATATTAAATCCACATTAATTTAGAAAATTGAAACCTATATCTAAAATATAATTTTTCTCCTTATTCTAAAATCGCAAGGCATTTGGATGTCATTTAGTTGAGTTTTCACATTAAAACATTTCATAAAATCTGTATGAATTCGCATAAATCATCAATATACATATATATATCCAATTTAATAATAAAAAACATGGCAAAACCTTGCAAAATAGTTTGGATTCGACCTAAAACCAAAAACAATTAGAATCATGAGATGTAGTCATTATTCACCTTAGCTTTATGATTAAGGAGTTGAGATTTGATCTTTGATTAACTTGCTTAAGCTTTCCTCTTGAAATCTTGCTTACTTCTTCTTGTTATCCCCTAAACGTAGCCGGCCTCTCTTCCTTATGTTCGAGTTTGTGAACTTGTAAAATGAACGTGAGAATGGTTATGGTTTAAGGGTTGGGTATAAGAATAATACTTATTCCTATATTACCCTTGTCTATTTGTCTAACTTATTTTATTTCATCTTCCCTTAGTTTATTTGTTATATAGCACGACTACCTTTCTATTAACACAAATCTCAATCCCCTAGTCATCACATTATTCTATTTAATTTAACTAATTAAATATCCTAAATAATGTTAATCAAAATTAGGGTCGTTATAGACTCCTCCCCTTAATTTCATCCTCGAAATTATGATAAGGTACTCAACAAATCAATCAAATATATCAAACATACCATAAAAAAAATCAGGATAAGCACCCCTAATCTTGCTCTCAGTCTCCCAAGTACAGTCTCTCTCATCATTGTTCCACTGGACTTTAACTAATCTGAATATCTTGTTCTTTAGCCTCTTTTCATCTCCCGCAACTATACGAACTAGCTTTCTAACTATAGTAAAATTTGGCCCTACTTCTAAGTCATCTAACACCGTCGGCGCAATAGAAGTCTTTAGATCTCAAATATACTTCCTTAGATGAGAAACATGAAAAATATCATGGAATCCCGCTAAAATGCTTTGTAACTCTACTCTATATGCAATTTTCTGGATCCTCTCTATAATAGGGAATGGTTGGACAAATCTCGATGCTAATTTCCTCGACCTTCCAAATCTGATCACACCTTTCATTGGTGATCCTTAATGAAAACATAACCTCCTACAGAGAACTCTAAGTCTTTCCATCTTCTATAAGCATAACTCTTCTACCTTGACTGAGCTTCCTTCTTCCTAGCCCGGATCAACTCAATATTCTTTGTATTCTCTAACCAAATCCGGACCGAGAAATAACCTATCCTTGGTCTCTAACTAACAAAACGGAGATTGGCATTACCTTCCATACAAGGCTTCAAATGGTGTCATCCCTACACTAGTTGATAACTGTTGTTGTATGAAAACTTGACAAAGTGTAGATTGTCTTTCCATGATCCTCCAAAATCTAGCACATAAGCTCGTAACAAATCTTCTAAGACTTTGTTAACTCTTTCTATTTGCCCATCTGTCTGCGGATGGTAAGTGGTATTCATCTTGAGCTTAGTACCTAAGGTATCCTGTAGACTCTTCTAGAACTTGCTAGTGAAAAATGAATCTCCATCACTTACTATACTACTAGGAATCCCATGCGGTCTAACTACATTCTTCATGAATAACTTAGCCAAAAAAAAGTGTAGTCCTAGTTGACTTAACTGGAATGAAATGAGCTCTCTTGGTTAACCTATCCACTACGACCCATGCGCTTTTGAGGAAAGTCTTAAGCGTTAAGTAAACGAAAATGAGGTATAAAGTACAATAAACATGCAAGGCACATAGGGTGGTTCTTGGAAGTGTAAAGGAGAGGCTAGGCTTGTGATAAACATTTCAGAATCTCAAAAGCTTCAAAAGTAATAAAAAGAACAAAAATGGTAGAAGTGATTAGCACTTATTGACTTCTATCTTCACTAATCTTTTTCTAATTAGCTCAAATCTTCAAACTCTACCAAATTTCACCAACAACATAGTACACTTTAGGAAGCAAGGATATAAAGTCAAAAGTGAAAAAATATGGAGAAAAATGGGAACTTTGGTTTGGCCATGAGCATGTAAGGAAGAGGAGGTTTTACCTTGGCTTGGATGTGCTAAAGGTTGGATCTTTAGGAGTTTGGTGATGGTAGGATGGATTTATTTGTTCTTGAGTGTTTGATCATGTGTTAGGTTTGGATTTTGTCGTGTTATTTCACTATCTTGTATGTATATACTGTGCGTGTATATATAGGCGTGTGCAAATACAAAGTTAAAGTGACAATAACTAAGTAAAGTTATAAACTTTAGACCCCTCTTGCTTTTGAAAGCAAATAAAAACTCTATATTGTATAACATCACTTCTATTACCTTTATAATATGTGGCTTAGTGTTTATATTCACATGCTTGGTTGGCTTGTGTGTTGAATTGAAGTATGTTTGAAAATGTTTGAAGTGAGACTAATTGCTATAAGTGCACATCGATGTCCCTTAACTTTAACTTGTGTAAATGGAATATTTGTGATCTTTACTTAGGATAATTTTATTTGGTTGTTATCTACACATATGTTGGTATATAGGACGGTAAACAAATGGTCTGGAATGTTATAGAAATTGTGAACCAAAGTTGTGAAAGTTAGAAGCGAAAAGGTCACTATGGATGCACTTTGAAAATGCTTTATGTTCGACAATTTTAAAAGTTAACTTTTAGAGACAACCTAGGGGCTTCTTTGCATTTTTAATAAGCATTATAATTATAATTATTATGGGAAAGTAATTGGAGTTTAAAACAATTCGTAACTTACCCAAAAAAGGGGTAAAGTTGGAGTAAAAATGTCGCTAAACGAACATTTTAGTAATTATCTCATACTCGAGAATTTTTCTAAATAAATTGAAAGATATTCTTATTAGCTTCTTTCCATGGTTTTTACTAATCATAGTACTTTAAAAATTTCAAGTCTCAAATCGTTGGTTTAAGTGCTAAAACTGGTCGCAATCGTGCTTTTTATGTTGTTTTTCAATGAGGACTTTTAATAGCATTTATAAACGTTGTTGTAAGTTGCTTATGGATTTATATGTTTAAAAATGATATTTAAGTTTGATATTTTTCCCTAATATTGTTAGGAATGTTTCCTAACATATTTCTAGTATTCTTAAGTTGGTTTGAAGTTTAAACATATTATTAATAATTACTTATGAATTTTTTTAAGTAAAGGGGTTTTAAATTATGAAATATGTTTTTATTAGTTTTTCATCAAATGATAAATTAGTTATCTTCAAGTAGTATTGTACATATATATTTAAAAACCTATTTGTAAATAATTTTGAAGTGTGTGTATATATATATATATAAGTTTCAAAAAAGTAATTAACTATGCTTAACATTAAAAGCCGACGAACTAAGCTAATCTATTTATGAGAACTAAGATTGAGTTCGAGTAGGGATAAAAACAATTGAACTTTAACCTACCAACTTCACTCTTGACCAAGTAATAGTTAAGTTGGGATTTTCGAAAATGTGTTAACAATGTTGTTCATTTACTCATTTATGAAAGTCATTGATACTATACTTATTACGAAAAGCCAATGAGGTAGACTTATCTATCTGTGAGTCTCTAACTTACCCAGCTTCACTCTTGAATGAGGGACAGTATAAGTTAGAATGTCAAAAATGTGTTAAGTATATGGACCTTTATTCCCATAAGCGATCGCCTTTATAACTTGGTATTTGAGTTGGCGAATACCGAAATTTACCAAATATTAACTTAGACTTTTAAAACAATGTTTTTAGAGATAATATAAGTATGGAATGTTTTCTATTTTGTTGTGACAATTTGTTAATAACATTCATCTTTAATCCATTTTTATTGTACTTATGAATGTAATTAGATCTTTAAAATAATGTTTTAAAGGTAAGCGTAAGTGAAATGGTTTTAGGTTTGTAGTGACAATGTTTATTTTACATTAGTCTTAAACGTTTTGAACGAACTTGTAAAAGTACTTAGATCCTTAAAATGGATGTTTGGAAGGAAATTATAAGTATGGAATTTTTTGGAAAAAGATAGAAAAAGTACATGTTTAAAGTAAGAAATACTTTTAATGATTTGTGGACGTACATATACAATTTGAGATAAGTATATGAATACTTTTTAAAGTATTGAAAGAGTGCAAATGAATAGTAGTGATTAATAATATTCGATAAAATAAGTTTTACTAATAAAATAAGTTTTGATTAATAAAAAGTATTAATTAAATAAAAGTGATATTAGAAGTTGCTTATGTGACTTAATCATGCTTTATGTGACTTGATCGTGTTTTGTCTATTTACTTGTTTTTGGAAAGTATTTAGTCCTATATTTAGCACTAAATGTTCGAAAACTTGATATGTATATGAGAAATGGTTTCCATATGCGATCATCTATTTTGAACTTGATAGTCAATTAATCGACTATCGAACTTGACCTTAAATTTATCGAATTGGTTTTAGAAAGACCGGGATCTATAAGCATTCTACTTATCGAATACCACTTTAAAACTGATATATGGGTTGTATGTTGTGGAAGCGGTTGTGAAGTGGATGCTATAGAGTTAAACTTTCTATCCTAAGGTAAATTCCAATGGAGAGATCAATGTTAGCATTCATCAGATGACTTATGTAGTGATCTATATGGAAATTCGAGATCTGTTCGAGATGCACGATTTCATGTAGTGATTCATGATCTGTTTGAGATGTTGGAATCCATTTGGAGATCCGTGTTCTATATGAGTGATGAAGACTTGTGAGAGATGCTGAATATAGCCACGACATCGAAAAAGACATAAAAAAAGTAGGCGAATAACCAGTGAGGTTTAGCTAATCCATAGGGTATATCAACTTCGAATCTAGAGTATGCTTATTGATGTTGCAAGGTGATGTATTCGAGACCGTGTGTGTTTGTGCATGGACCCGCTATGTTTACCTTAATGGTATATTTTATCTAGAGACATATGACGCTCGGAGGTAGCTTCTAACCCTTGTTAAGAGGTGGCCCCGCATATTTTGGGGATGTCTCCAATGGAAAATCCATATTGGAACGTACCTTGGCAGTTTTGATTGTACCTTCAGTATTATTGTAATGTGATTAGAATATGCATCAATGACTATTTTCTGGTTTATATTCCTTACCACAGAAATTATATATTATACCACTTTATGTATTTGTTAGATAGTATCTTATTTGAGGGGACAGGCGTTACTGCATTCCGTGCGGCCTCAAAAGTACTATTATTGTTGGCCGCATATTCCTTAAGTTTCTCATACCAAACTTATGTCTGATGCATGGTCTTTGTCTTCCTTTAATTCATCGTGTTCGCTTTTGAGTAGTCCGAGAAAGGCAGACTTTCATTAATATTCACCGAAGCTCGAGGATATGAGCTGGATGTTTAACCTACTGTAGTATTCTTATTTCTGTTGCATTACCATTGTATATGTCATCATTTGTGAGGATAGGTTGTCATAACTATCCACAATGATGATAGTACTTAGGATTTTAACTCTAAAATGCTACATGTCTTAGGATGATAGTTTGTACTATTTTTTGACATTATATGTTATCGTTCCACTATGAGATGCTGATATTGCGTTCTCTTCTTTCTTACGTTGTTTTCTTTATCTTTTTATTTTACCCTGACAACCTATCTTTCCAGCACTTGAATGCTCGACACACACGTACCATAGATGTATTAGTATCAACATTTAGGCGTTTAAGAGGCCGGTCATTCGAACTTGGCATCAGAGCTGAAGGTTAAGTGTGAAACTTGGCTATGTTAGGTATGACTCATTAAGAGAAAAGGGTAATGGAATGCGCTGCCATAAGTTGAGTGTATTATATATGTGAGAGAGTATTTGTATTTGTTTTAAACGTATACTTTTAGGTAATTACAAATGCGAAAATTAAAGATCTTATCTAAGGTAACATATATAAGTATGAATTGTTAAAGTGTAGTTTAATTAATGTAGGGAATAATGATGTTCATTTGTTACCCCTAATTAATTATTTTAGTCGTGCTCTGCCATTTCAAGAGCATTCTTGTCCTCTATAGAATGATTTGACATGCTCGGCCAGTTTGTGAGCATTATTACCATTTGTAAAAAATTTAGCTTAATGTTGCTCAGCCTGTTTATGAGCATTATTACCGTGTGTTGATTGATTAGTTATGTTCGACTAGTTTGTGAGCATTGACTATTGTTTGTTGACTGTTGATTTGCTCGACTAGTTTATAAGGATTGGAGGATATTGTTGGGTCAAAAGTTAAGTTTAATAAAAGATTTTATTTTAATTCAAAGGTAAGATAAGATATTTTGTAAATAAACTTTACGAAAAGAGTTTATATGGGAAAGTAATCTAATATAAGTATGGTTTAGAAACGAAAAGGATTTAAACTGATATTTTGAGAACTTAAAATTTAGTTGTCTTTGAAAATGTTTTTAAAGATTTTAGAGGAAATTATAATAGTATTATTTGAAAGTAAATAATTGGGAAATTGGTTTACTTAGTGATACTTATGGAGTATTTGATACCGCATTGAAAATGGTTTTGGTTAAGTCCGAATGGCATAATTTGGATGTAATGAACTAACTTCTTTCGTTTGAAAATAATTTCGATGATTACTGCAGCATCAAAGACATTGATTTTCAAGTTTCAAAGTGGGGACGCTACAAGAACAGTTTGCTACAAAGTTGTTTTGGTAAGACATATTTTGGTTTAATCGTGAAAGTATGATTTGATATACAATAGGTATATGTATACATTATTATTTCAAATGATTTGAAATAAAAATCGGTGTTTAGTTCTAAAGTTTTTCATTAAAAGAAATCTAGTATGAAATTTTTGGTACAAAAAAGATTTGCAAGTATGCCATGTTGGGTGCCCGAGTGGTATTGGCATAACCCAAATATTTGTAAAACCTTTTCTCGTTTTCTCTTTGTAGTAAAATGTGTTTAAAGAAAAAATTGGAACTTTAAGTTATTTTATAGACACATGTATCCTATGCGTTAGGATAGTATGGTATGCACATCATATTTTGATATGTTATTTAGTAGTTTTCAT
Organism: Allium cepa; assembly: GCA_030765085.1. Lineage (NCBI taxonomy): Eukaryota > Viridiplantae > Streptophyta > Magnoliopsida > Asparagales > Amaryllidaceae > Allium > Allium cepa. Next base: position 683,615,303 of record CM060938.1, read on the forward strand.
TTGATAAAATGAATTGGGATTTTTGGCAATTTTGGATAGTCAGAAACTTTCGAATCGTTATAGAACTTGAAGCTCATTTTTTTGAAAAATCTAAAAGTTGAGTTTTTGTAACTTTTGAATCGATAAGATTGTAACAACCCTTATTTTTAGGGTGCTCTGAATATTTAAATTTTGGATATATAAATATTTAATTGTTTTATTTTATCGATGAACAGGAAACCTCGATTTTTTGTAGAAGGAAGTTTTAGTACTTGGGATTTTTTCCATTTGGTTTGGATATCTGGGCGAGCCAGAATGAGTATAAGCATCAGTATATTTTGACTGTTTGGTTTCAAGTTAGAAGGTCGAGTTTGTTCGTAAATCGTGCGATTCAGAAAGCTAACTTCTGTATATGTTGGAATAGGGTCCCAAGAACAGTTTCATTGAATTTGAAATAGGGGTATTTTTCAATAAACATCAGTAAGCAAGCCTCGATTTGAGTTCATGATTTTTCGGGTGTGAATAGTATCGGTTGGTTATCTATATAAGGACCCAGACCCATTCATTTTCTCAATCCTAAAACGTGAAACCCTACCCGCTGTTTCTACATCCTATCATCCAACGGTCCTCATTCATCATAACCACTAGAGGCCATATCAAACCTCAACCCTAACTAGAAAGTTGTTAGGCTCTATGAGTGGAGTAGTTTGGGCGGTTGGATCCTTGAATGGAGTAACGAGGCAGCGACAATCTTGGTGGGATGGTGATGCAATTTTGTGCTAGATTCTCATCGATAGCAACATTTTAGGTGGCGACACTTATGGCTGAGGGTACCTCGTGGTCTGGACTATCTTCGGTGAGGTTGCGACGGTGGATGTAGGACCGAGACGATGTTGGTAGGTGATGTTAGGCTGACGTTTGCATTTGTTTTCGTTGCGGGCTAGGTGGTTAATGGAGAGAGGATTAAGGTTAAAGGTTGCAATTAAGGAAATTAATTATATAATTTAAATCTAAGATCTTGTAAACTCAATAACTATTTCATACAAGGTCCAAATCGAATGTGGTCTGTCGAGTTGCACTCGTACCAGCGATTTTTACATCTTAAAATTGAATTCGTCGAGTTTGGAGCTATTGGAATTTTATACTAAAATTAAACGCTGTTCGATTATAGATGGAACCTAAACATTTTGGCGATGACTCAAATTTCAATGAGTTAAACTCACCTTTTCAGTTTACCAATAAGATATATTGTAGATGAATTTTACTGTTTATGTTTGGTTGAAACTATTGGTTCTATGCTCGAGTGTTTTAGTTGGTTGATTATTTATTTTTGATGAATTGTCGCTTTTGAAATAGTAAATATATGAAATCATTTGTAGGGAATTTATAGGATGTATAAGGAATTTGTAGAGGTATCCAACGGATTCCTTGCCATTATTGATTTATTTTCAATTATATTCATATTGTATGAATTATTGAATATCAAAACCTGATTGTTTGGTTCTATTGGTCATGACATTGTTATGTGTTAAAGCTTAACCCTATAGTTATAAAAATTAATAACAACATTGGTTAAGTGCTTAGTGTCTAATTTTGACATACTATTAATTTCCTTTTTGGCTTGAAATGGGTTTTTGATTTGGAGAATGATTTCAATTCTAATCTTTAGGTTTTTTGGTATAATTTTATTTAAGCAGATTTTGAATTCTCTATCTTACCCAAATATTATCCAGCCTTTTGACCAGGTTGTATTTGAACAGACATATTCAGTCGAATCGAATGAGCAAATTATGGAGAAATGACCTAAGGACCTCAGGAATATCATAAAAAGGCAAGAAAAAGGAAATATCAAAAAATGGATGAAAAAGGTTGAAAATTTGGAAGTTCAAGTTTTTTGAAGGGTTGACTCAATGTAATCCCACAAAATCTCAGGTTTGAATCCAAGCAAGCGAAGGAAAACTTAGAACACAAATCTTAGAGATTCTTTAGGTTGAGCCCAAAGCAAACACTCAAATTTCTTTGGTTGGACTCCAAGCAAGCTCAACCAAAGCCAAAACACCTCGAGACAACACAACAATGGGATCCCCCAAGTTAGGGATCCGTACCGACTCCTACTTAGGGATCAGTACCGACCACTAAGTATAGCTTGGTTGGACCCTATCTTCTTTCTTCATGCCTATTTTGATTCCAAGAGCCCATTTCCAATGCTATCCTGTTGACTTAATGCGATTCTTTACCAATCTCCACGTACTTCTGAACCAACAACTCTGTTTTTCTATAAATCCATTAATATCTCCAAAAACACCTAGAAGACTATGCGAACAAAGCTTGGATCCATAATATGAACATTGAGAGGCACTAACATAAGGAGTCACAGGGCCCCACTCCCTTCTGTAGGGATCGGTACCGATCCCCTCCATAGGGATCAATATCATTCCCCATACTTAGCACCTATGGGGTCATTTTTTCTGGAGGACTTTGTGTTGGCAAGGATCTTTTGTATGCAAGATTTAAGGTAGAAAATTCATCGTTCATCCCTATAAATACATCAAGAAACCTTCATTATAGGGAGTTTCTTCACTTTTCGACTTAAGCATCTTCTCTTTTTCAGCTAATTCTTCTCTAGATAGCCGTTAAAATTCATTGTAATTAAGGATCGGTATGGATCCTAATCATTTATAATCACAAATTAGTGGGAAACTAATAGAGGTCCTTTAAGTGGACGTAGGCTAGATTGCCAAAACAATATAAATTCTTTGTGTGGTTGATTTTCTCTTATTTTTCTTTTACATTCTTCATTTAATCTCTACACTTGGATCTCCTAGGTATTTGTGCCATTTTTGGTTCAAACATTTTGGTGCTTCCACTAAGAAATTGACTCTCAGGCTATTTGGATCTTTGTCTACTATTGGATTGCTTAAAAATCCAAGGAAGAGATCCAGTTTCTTCTTAACTAGTTTCCGTTTTGTTCAGATTTGATTAAAGTCTATAAGAAGCTATCTTCAATGGCCCTTAGGAAAGACAAAGCCGTTGCCTCCTCAAGAGTTACTGATGAAATAAAGGTTGCTAATCTTCACTTCCTAGATGAAGATGCGCAACAAGAAGCTATTGATGTCTGATGCTATCTCTAGGGTGGATTTTGAACCTATAATGAATGAGCTACATGATCGACAAGCAGAGTTAAACCGACAAATCGAATATAATAGAAACTTGATGACCCAACTGAATACCCACTGCAGGAGGACTAGGAGAGAGCCATCTCCTCCATACTCAAAATCTAACAGTTACTCATCATCTGACCACCCTAGAGGAACAGAAGGCAAAGGAAAGATGCATACGAAGCTAGGGAATTAAGGTGTGAATTGAGAACCAACCCCAACCAAGGTATGTGGATTAGCACTTATCCCAACACAGGTTCGTTACCGATCCCACCAAGGGGTCGGTGCTAAACTAATAAACCAAGGTTTGGGTTTTGATTTGGTGACGATGTGCAACATAGGCATACTGTGATAGAATAGGGCATTGGAAGTCGAGAGTTAGCTTCCAAGGAATGAATGCGGAGCTGCCGGGCACACGGTTCCTCTAGATGAGGAGAACTTAGGAGACAAGGCACAAACCAGGATCATTTACCATGCCAAGCAAAAGGAATAAATTATGATTACTGCAATCTGGCAGGTTTTCAAGAGCCGAACTTGGCTAAGATGGTAAGTTAACTTTTGAGAGAAAATCAAGGCCAAACTAACAATGACTATGGCACTTGCCCTAGTGAAAATCCATTCAATGAAGCCATTCTGCGTGAACAGTATCCACGAAGATTCACTATGCCAACCTTGCTAGCATATTCAGGAAAGACTGATCCTAGGTAACATCTCATTAAGTATGAGTGGCATATGAACTCCGCTAGGACATTAGATGCAATCAAGTGCAGGTGCTTCCCAATCTTCCTAGAAGGAGTGGTGACCATGTGGTTTACTCGACTACCACCTAGGTCCATCTCTTCTTTCAATTAGATGGCAAGGAAATTCATCGAGTAATTTTGTTAGCATCGAAAGTTTGCAAAAACACCCAAGAGATTGAATGTACAAAAATAAAGTGAAGAACTAAAATTAAAATAGAGGAAACAAGTAGAAAATAAGAACATGTAGATTTATAGTGGGTTAGCTTTGATTGCCTATGTCCATTTTGATGAATTTATTTTCTTAATCACTTTTTTTCTTCTGAGTATAGGTAGATCGTATTCCATTGGTCCTTGATTACAATGGAGTACAAGTAAAACAATTGTGTAATGATCCCTCATACTAATAATGAACTTGTATTTGTAGGGATAGATGATCTAATATCTTTCTAAAATTTCGATGGTAGAATCTCATGATGCAGACGAGGTCACCCAAAAAATTTCACTGCCTAATTCCCAACGATAAGGTTCACCACCGATCGGTCCTAAGTGCCACGTGTCATCATGCGATTGGTGTGTGAGCCCTCCCCTCAATGCTATCTTTATGTTCCAAAGTTGTTTGCATAGTTGCCTCCATGAATTTAGAGATACTGACCGATTTTTGTCGAGCTGAACTGTTGATTGATGTTATTCATGACCATAATGATATGATCTAATCCCTTACATAGGAAAAAGGATTGATATTGATCCGCTTCACAGGGAAGGCACTAGTCCATACTTATAGTATTCTATAGAGCTTGTCTCTTGATCTTGCTTGCTCATTGCTCCATACCATTGTTTATGCTTGATGTTTGGACTCCATGATCACCTTTTTGGGATGCTTGCCTTGTTTATCTTTGAGTTTAACTTGTCCAATTAGTTTGGATATAGCCAGTTAAAAAGCCGAATAACACTTGCCCTCAAAGTACATCTTGTTTCAAACATGACGTGCATTGAATCGAAGCAATTTGGAGTCACCAAAAAGGATTCCATTCAACTTCCTAAACTGTCATTATCCTTCCATTGAGTTGTCTTTCCAATGAGTTGTGTCTCTCTCTGTTTGCGCGATGATTGGTCGTTATTTTTTAGTATTAATCCAAAGTGTAAACCTCAGTCTTGTCTATGATCGGTTCCATTGTGCTTGTAAATCAAGTTAGTAGGCCTCGGCTATCGATAGTGATTTCTATTCCGTGAAATCCAAGTAAGAATCAAGTTTCCTTTGATTCAAGAAATCGAATGTTGAGTATGTACACATGCACATTCATGTACACACTTAATGGCTTCCGAACACGTTCACACTTTTATGGGTCGTTGCCAGTTTTAGGTGGTTTAAATACAATTGCATTTCTATTTTTCATTCATTTTCATTTTTTATATAATTAAATAAGGGTTTGGTACAAGATATAGGCCGATCCATATATGTGTAATCATAGCTGCATTGGGCTCTAATATAGCATGCCCGATTTCCATATAAGCTAAATGACTTATCTTAATCTCCGCACTCGCTTCATTTATCTTGCAATCAAGCCGATCACCTTTTCTGTCACGATCTGAAATCCAATGTTCAAAAATTAACACTAAATACCTCACTTGTATTCGACTGTCAAAGATTCAAATGTCGAACTCCAGTCGGATGGAGCTTATAACAATATCAGATGAATATAAAATAGCGAAAACAAAAATGAATGTCATACATCAACATAGATACAATATCCAATACAACATCGATCCCAGATGTCAGAATGATACAACCATAATACAACAACAGAAACTTCAATAAGTTCCAACATACTTCCACTTCGACAAGGTCTTCAAAAACTCCAACACTTCAAGAGGTTTCCAAATCCAAAGCTTCCAGAAGATTTCAAATCCAAGCTAGCTCCAAAACACGGATAACCTGCTTCTAGGCTGCCCATGTGGAAAATTATGGGCACCTAGAGTTTAGGAAAGGAATAATAAACTCTGTGTTAGTCATGGGACTGGTATGAGTAAAAAAAATAGTTGTTTGAAATAAAAACAGTTTATTCTTATCAAAAGCAAACAAAAAAAAACTTGAAAGACATCCGCAATGCTTTCTGGAAATGAAACTACCATAAGACCTCCCACCACACACACAATGCAAATGCAGACTTGGAGGAGATTTCTTCTTATGACAATCAAATATGCTTAATACGAGAAAACTTTTTTTGATATTATTATTAGTGCATAGTGTAGAAAACGATTTCAAAACTATAATATTAATCTTAGCCAGCATACAACCATTATTGTATGCCTACTATAGCTACCATCTAAACAGTGGGGCACCACCATAAGTAAATGGCAGGTTATACAACTAAAACCGTACAGGGCTCGTATTGTTTTGTTTGGATTTCCAACAAATGGTCGGGCAAAGGAACTTCCTATATAAAATGGAACGCCTCTGGAGGGAAGTCCTCGGATCCTAACCGAATGTCTGCTACACAAGGCCGGGTTACATCTGTAACTAGGTAACAACCGACACGAGTATGCCACTTCCCGTTCGTTACCAACCTTTATCCGAAGCGCTTCACAACCGACAACCACGAAGCAATAAGTTCGCAGCAACCACAATGTAAGTATATGGGCTCCATACCATGATTCCACCTATAATCCAGAAGGAAATGGACATACCCTCAGGAGGAGCTACCCCAAAATAACCTTGCTGCCACGATTCCTGTTTTGACCATAACCGGGTTGTGAGGTTCGACGAAGTCTCGTCCACAAAGCTATGCTTTTTCACAAAGCCATGCTTCGATCAACAAATGATCATTAACACACAACAACACTTAGCATGCCACACTACCAAATTGGGAGTATACCACTAATGACCTTCAACTACATAGCCTCTGAGCATGTACGTCTCAGAGAAGGGTGTTAAGCTAAGAGAATAACTTCTCTGCCACCAACAGATATGTATTTGAAAGAAATCAGCTTTATATCTCAATTTGTAATGTCAGACATACAACCATACAAGTCTGTTCCGGGTTCGAACAGAACCGAAGGCACTTCCGAAGAAGTCCTTGCAATACGAGCATCCACAATCCTGATCGGACTTCCCATCACTTAGGGAATCTCTATACCGTAGCTACACGGTGTAGAGACAATTGATAGGTCATCCTATAGTTCTCGCAGATACCCAGTCTTCACCATCGGTCTTCAAATGCTATCCATAACGTCAAATAACATATTCGGAATGGGTTATACGACACAAAGGTCCTCTCCCGGCTAAACCGAATAGCGAGTGCTCAATTTAAAAATATGTGGATGTCATTCACAAAGATTCACAGGTTCAATGTGGGTTTCGGACAACTAATCGGAATCTGACTCCCTATCGCATTGAAATTCAAATGTCGTTTTACGGGCCAATGGGTTTTCACAATCACACATCAGTATATTCAATACAAAAATCGTAGCTCAGCACAAAGCATTATTACATAGCATCACATCACATAATAGGAATATCAATTCAACACACCGCATTCAAGAACAGTCAAAACATCTTCGATTGAGATGAATAACTCATGTGGTTTTAAATTTATTAATCACATAATTACTTTCATTTATAATCTTAAATCAATGATTTATTATCATTAGTTACAATTGATTAGATCTTAATCATCTTCATAAATTAATCACTTCTTAGTTAATTATTTTAATTAATTTCAAACTAACTAACCTTAATCATAAATTAATTAAATCTTAATTACTTTTATCATTAATTACTCCTTAATTAATAATTAATTACAATTTAATTAATCTAAATTGTTTATTTAAATTAATTATTAGTTAAGTAATTCCCTTTAAAATAATTAATTTAATAAAATCATCAATTATTTAATAAATCAAAAGATAAATTAAATTTCTTGATTATCTTTATAAATCTTGTTCAATAAATTACTTTTATCACATTAGATACCTTAAAAGGTTAAGATTTAGTTTTAAACAACACTTTTACTTCAATTTTCTTTTAAATTACATTATTTATTTAATATAAATAACCTTATAAAAATATTATATTAAAACTAAATAAACTAAAACTAATTTCTTCAAACATTTCACTTAAGTCATAAATTAGCTTAAAATTTCAAATCAAATCATTGTTTGAACATATTTTAAAAGTGTCATAAAGATTTGAAAAATTTTAAAGTAAAAAAAACTGTTTGTATATTGGTCTCGAGACCTGCTTCTGGTCACGCACGAGAAAATTTCATGTTAGCTTGGGGTCATAATAAAATCAACCCGAGTAGCCCATGTTTTAACTTTAAAAAAATTTCTAAGTATTTAAACCTGGTGCACCAACATTGTGATATCCTGGAATTCTAGACATCTGTAATTGATAATTTAACGAGATTTAATTAGTTGAAATAATGATTTATAAGTTAAATAGACAATTCTGATAATAATATATATATCTGATTAAGTATTGGTTTGATTAATCCTCCAAATATATTTATTTAAATTGGCAAAATTGATATTTTCACGCAATTTTAATAATGTGTTAGTTTGAATTAATATATATATATATATATATATATATATATATATATATATGTGTGTGTGTGTTTAAGTTAATTTTGAATTGGATATTAAAATTTGAATCTTTAAAGTTAATTATTTTAAATTAGTTGGATATATATATATATATATATATATATATATATATATATATGAATGAGTTTTTATTTAAAATAGAATTTATTTTTTATTAAATTAAGATAGTGATTATTGAATTATTAAATAAATACAATAGGGTTTATATTAACATTTTAAAACGGATTAAATACATTTTATTTTATTTTATTCAAATTATAATTGGTTTATACTTTATTTTCTTTTAAAGATTTTATTATATATATTTAGAAAGCATTCATTAATTTATAAATGTATTTATAAAATAGGAAAAATTAATTTAAAAAGCTTTTTAATGTCTTTTAAAAACAATTACAAGTGTTGATTAATGAAGTTTTTAAATATACATGTATGTTAAGACAAATGTAAAATAAATTGCTTATGTGTAAGTTAACTAAGGCATTTAAGTGACAAGTGTTATTCTCTTGTAAAATTAAATCCAAAATTAAGTTGTAAAATGAAAAGAAGAGTTTTAATCTTCAACAAAATCTTTTTCTTCATTTCACAAAAAAATGAATCTGTAAAATCTGAAAAGAAAAAAAAATCATACAAAATAAAAACAAAAATGAATGAAAACTGTATAACCTGAATCTGTAGAAAATCTGGAAAAAAAAATGAAGAAACCTGGATCAAGAATGAGATATGGAGATTCAAATCAAATGCAAGATCATCTTCAAATACATCAAGCAACTCAGTAATCAACTGCAACTAGATTGATTTCAACATGCAAGTTTATTCAAGAACATGCATATCTGGATATACAGCAGATTACATTCAACATGCAAAATAGATTCAAGAGCCTGGAAACCAGTTTCCATCCTCTGCAATAAAAGAAGGTGAGTAAACACTTAATCTAAATCTTAAGTAGGATATAATTTGGTGCTTAAGTGATATTGATTTTTGCATGTGTGGAAAATAGTTTAGATTCTGTAATTAATGAAGTATTTATGTTCTACATGTCAGTAAATTGATGTTCCTCTGTTCATTTATGTTTACAGAATTTTTATAAATAAACAAAATTAAGCTTTCATATAAACACATTGAAGTATTGAATCTAAAACAAATTAGTTAAGTTGTAAATTCATCTAGCTTATGAAATCATGTTTAAGCAAATTATGTTTGGAATTTTACCTGTAAGCTTAAATATGCAATAAAACTTACGAAATGTTAAAAAATAAAATTTTGAATTTTATTGATTCATGTTTATATATTGAATCACCATTCAAAGTTATGATTTTTAACACCAAAATCCAGATTTTTGAAATAGGGTTGAGTTTGGAATTGGAGTTTTACTGGAGGGTTAATTTTGGGTAAACTGGAAGATGGATCCATTTGGTGGGTCGGTGTTGCTACTGGAGGTGGAGGAGGTGACGGAATTTTAGGGAAAAATAGTAGTCGTGGCTGTAAGGGGCGGTGGCGACGCCGATGACCGAAAATAGGATCAGAACCCTTGTTTTAGTTAGGTTTGGGAATTCGATCACTTCGGGTTATTCTGTGGTTCGAGAGCTTCAAGATTTTTGGTGATGGAAGTTTGAATGTGGAAGAAGGTTTGGCCGGAGTGTTAACGACACCGATGATCTGAGCTGTGCTGGCGAGACAAACTTCCAGGTTAAGACATTGGTCTCTGATATTTGGTTACAGGTTTAGATTGAGACTCGAATTCGAATTCGAGTTGAGATGAAGTTGACATGATAATCGAGTTGGGATGATGAAGTGATTTTGGATGGGGAGCGATCACCTCTTATGACCGGAGATGACAGCCGGCTGCGTGCATGTGCATGGTCCTATTTTTCTGTTGAAGTTTGGTGATGTTGGATTTTTGCTCGAGTGGATCTTGTGAGTTACTCGAAGCAGAAGGGTGATATACTCAGGGAAGTGTGGGTTGAAACTCGAGGAAGATTTAGGAAGTCTCGAGTATGTCATTGTTTTACAGGTTTGATAGAACCTGAAGTATCTGTTTGTTAAAAGAAAAAAAACTGAAGCTTGTAAATGTAAAAGAAAAGTTTAAAACCTAGTTTTAAATTCATGTTTAAAAATCTAGAGTTCAAGTTTTAGATTTAATCCTAGTTTTTAATTATAATAATATAAAATTTTGAACTTAAACTTGTTAAACTACATTATAAAGGTAAGTAGTTGAAATTTTAAAACTGAAGCTTTTAAAATTGTGAGCAAGATTTTTAGTTAAAGTTAAAAACCAGAAATCAAAGATTTAAAATATTTATTTCAGATTTGGAATAAAAGAAGTTCTTAAAATTAGAAAGATTTAAACAAAGTGTAAATATAAATTATTGAATTTTGAAAAGAATTTAGTTCAAACTCTTATGAATTTCTTTCTAAGACAAACACTTGTTTGTCTTGTAATTTAAAAAGTTTAAATTGTTTAAAACTTTGTTTAGGTTTAAATTAAATTCATTTTAAGTTTCATATTTGAAATGAAAGCTTAAAATAAGTTCAAAAGTAAATTTGTTTCAAATGTATTTGTTAATGACAAATTAGTTATATTTAAGAAATGTTTTATCTTAAGATTTAAATGAGTTAAATTAATTGAATTAATGAGGTAATTAAGAAGTAATTAGTTAATTTAATTACGATTAGGGATTAATAAATAATTGATTAAGGGTTAATCAATTGGTAATTAAGAACATTAGTTAGATTATTAATTTATGATTAATGATTATTAATTAAGCAATTAATTTATAATCAAGGTTAATTTAATTGTGTGATTAACGATGGTTAATCTAAGTTAATTACTTAACGGAGTAATTAAAGAATGGTTAATGTAAGTAATTTAGAAATTAATTACTTAATGGAGTTCAATGTGGTTGGATTAAATTAATTAATTAAGTTTAATTAATTTTAATCACTTGAAGGCTTGATAATTATTTAATATAATTGATTAAGTATAATTACTTAGTAAAGTAATTGATGATAATTACTGAATGTAATTAGTGGAAGATGGAATTATGAAAGAAATTTGGATCAAATTATTTTGTATAATTAATCAAGGGATTAATTAGAGACAATTAAGGATTAATTTATTCAATGAAGTAATTAAGGGTAGTTAATTACTGGATGTATTAATCAAGGGTGATTAATAATTATGGTTAATAATTAATTAATGAAGTAATTAAAGGTTAATTACTGTATTTGGTTAACAATAAATTGATTTGTGAAATTAATTAAGGGATAAATAGAATGATATTGGAAGCCTTAGATTAATTGTTACCTTAATATGAGGTTCGTGATGCTATGTGATAAGATATGTTTAATTTAAACTGTGATGATGTGATTATCTTTTGATGATGAATTACTGTGACATCCTGTATGGTAAGTTGAATGGTATTTCACTTGAATAATTTAAGTTAAGATGACATTGGGATCGAAGAGACCGGAGTCGAGTATTAGAAAATACCCGAAACCACTTCGATCCTTTATAAATTGATAGATGAAATCAATAAGACGTAATGGAAGGATTTTAAGTGTATTGGACCATTTAAATCTAAGTTTTGGCACTTAGAAATTGATATGTGAAATGGTGGATGTCTATAACAACTTGTGAAGTTGTAAATTAATATAAGATACCCCGGGTTTTATATAAGTTGCTTGCTTTTGTATTCTTATTAGATGAGTTTACTCACGCTGGTTTCCAGCCTGACCCGGGTGTTACTTGATGTAATGCTCGGGTCAGACCGAGTATTACAGATTTTCAGGTAAGGACGTTCAGGAGCTCAGGAGGCGAGCTGGATGGCTGGAACGTATGGAGTATTTTATCGCTGTGATATATTATTGTATAGTTTAAGACATGTTGTCTTAAATTGTCCAGTGTTGTGTATTGATTGTAACTCTGATGTATAAAAATGTAAATGTACTGATCAGTTTTTCTTTGTAAAACTATTATTTATGTGATATTATATTTTATCCGCTGCGAATGTGAGATTCTGAGTTTGAATTTCCTGTTTCTTCTTCTTTCTCTTTCCTTTTTTTCTTAACTATCTGGAAATTTCGGGATCGAAATTTTTCGGGTCGTTACATTTGGTATCAGAGCTGAAGGTTAAGCGAGAACCTTGGCTCTGGTGGGATTACTCATTAAGGATAGGGTAAGTGGTACCCTAAAATGAGTTGAGTGTATATATATATATATATATATATATATATATATATGAGAGCGTACTTGTTATTTTCTTATATAAAGGTTTTTAAATGATTTCAAAAGTAAATGAATCTTATATAAGAAATAGATTATCTATTATATTTAGGAAATTGGTTGTAGTATTAATTAAATTAAAAGTAATAGTAGGAATTAAGTGGTAATAGAATTACAACCAAATTGAAATTAAATTAAAGACAAGTTTGAATTGGATTCAAACAGAAATTAATTGGAAAAGGTTTCAGGATAAGGATAATCAATTAATTTATGTAATTAATTAAACTTTATTTAATGAGATTAATAAATGGATAATAATTGGAATTAATAAATAAGAGGGAGTTACTTAATGAAGTAACTAGAGGTAAGCAATTTGAAGAACAATTACTTAATGAAGGTAATTAAGAAATAAGTTAATTACCGAATGTGATTAATTAGAATTAATTAATGACGTAATTAATTTAAAGAAATAATAAATAATATTATTTAATGCATTTGAATGAAATGATCCTATTTCAAACAAGAGTTGTTTGAAAATTTAAAGGAATTTGTTTAAATTAAAAACCAAAGGTGGTTTAAAATTTTAAAGTGTAACTTGGTATGTAGGAGAAATTAATATGTATATGTATGGATATACTTAAATATCAAAGATGATTTGAGATAAGCTCTAGATATTGAGTTTTAAATCTGGAATGAGATATGATACCCAAAGTAATAAATTTTTTTGAACTTAATAAGTGGAAGATTATTTATGAGAAGTTTAAAATTTGAAATGGAAGTTCAAATTGGGTAGGGTTGACTGGGTTATGTGAATTAAGTTTGACTTGAGGAAGAGTTGAATAAGTTGGAATGATCAACTTGATTTGGAAATTTCAAGATGAAATTAGTTCAAATTGAATTTGATTTGAATTGACTGAAATTGTGATTGAAGATGTATGGGTATAAGATTCAAATGGAAAATTTGAATTGGATTGATTTAGGATTGTAATTAAAGTTGAATAATTTTAAATTCAAATGGAATTTGAATTTAATTTGGGAGGAAATCAAGAATAGTTCAACTTGATTGGAGATGGAGTTTGAAATTGGAATCAATTCAAGCTGGAGTTGAAATGAATTGAAATTGGAACTAGTTCAATTGAAATTTACCTGAATTAGTAGGATTTGAGATCAAGGTTGTATAAAGTTAAATTTGGAAAGAACTGAGGTTAATACAACTCGAATTGGGATTGAATAAATTTCAATGGGAATTGAGGTTATTTAAATTTGAAATTGGGTCAATTTAAATGGTAGAGGAAATTTAAATTGAATTGATAAGTATGGAGATTGGGAAGAGAACAGTTTTGACTCTGGACTATTTTTAATATAATTTTTTTTAATATAAACCTATTTTTCCAAGCTATTCGTTATATATACAACTTTTCTTTTAAAAGCCAAACTATCTTATACTTGTTTTGCAATTATTTTTGAAACTGTTTAACAATTTTCAACTGCTTTATGAAACTAATTACTATATTTCAACTATTTTACAAAACTAATTACTATCTTACTATTATTTGCAATTATCTAAAATATCTATAATTATTTTAACTATTTTCTAACTATTTTACACCTATTTTATAAACTAGTAATTATTTTCCAACTATTTATCTATTTTTAAATTTTTCAAGCTATTTTCTAATTAAACTAGTCGGAGTTCAAACTGTTATAGTTTGAATACCCAATCGAGATAAGAATAGAGGTGATAATCCGAATGGATTTAAGCGATTGTGAATAAGTAAATGTGAATAGAAATGGAATTGATTTGGCTAATAACCAATAAAGAAAAATACGTAGGGTGTACGTATGTTATTCTATTCGCATAATGATTTGATCCAGATTCGAGCACAGAATTTCGAGATAGATGTATCGATCCGAGTTGGATTTTTCACTCGATTTTCGACGGCGAACCTGGATATGGATTGTTGATTGGTTCTGGATATTCTCTATCATAGTTATGACTATGCAAGGAGAATGACGGTTTCTGATCAAGAAACCAGATCTGTGTCCGCACTAGGAAGTCGGATGGACGATACTAGTTTGGAAGTGAAATTGTGTGATCGAGTGAGCGATCAGATTGGTATAGTGTACGGATGATAAGTGTACATCGTACGAATTTGGATGAATATGATATTGAGAAGAGTAATCAACTTTGAATATTTGATTGTGAGTAAACAAAGTTAAATATCTTTGTTTTATAAAATGAAACTGCCCTTATTGAATCTTTTGCCAGAAGAAAAAGGGATGTTGAATATGTTTGAAGTATAAAAGGGTTTTTATACAAGTTTGAAATAATCCAAAGTTTTAAAGGTTATATATATCTGTGTATATATATATATATATATATATATATATATATATATAAAGGATCTTATGAGGATTTTGGAAAAAGGTTTTGGGAACCTTTGGATTTGGAAAGGCTTTTGATTTTTGGGTAAAATCAATATTGAATTTGGAAAGCCTAGTTTGAGAATTATCGATTTTGGGATAATCGATTTTGTGTAAAGAAGCTTTGTATGAGATCATACTAGGTGTATGATTTAAAGATACTATATATGTATAGTATAAAGTGTTTTGATGATGACTCTGGGGAAAAAGGCGCTCCCTTGGAATGGACTTCTCAGGAGTACCACCGGGTGGTGCTGCATTGAGCCCCAGGGGGGGTTCTAAAGTTGATCCTGTGAGGATTCCAGACAAACTAGTTCCTGAGGATTATTGGGTAGCGAAAGTCGAGGGCGCTGATTCCTACATGGGCATTTGGGTTATGCTCTGACGACAGTGTAACTCGATGTCGCTGCGATCTACTGTGGGGACCATAGCGAAAATCGTGTGGAGGATGAGTGTCAACGGTCTACACTTGATTTTGCCGGGAAGGCAACGCAACATCGGTAGACTGCGATCTATGGTCAAGTGGAGTGGAGAAGTTTCATTCTTTTGGCAGCGGAATTCGAGGGCGCTGATGCCTACAGTTATATGGGTTTTTGCTGTGATAGCTACGTAACCCCAGTTGTAGCTGCGATCTGTAGCGGGTTCCATGGTGTAATCGACGGGCGCGGAGGCCTACAGTTATCTGTGGATCTTGTCGGGACGGCAACGTAACCATCTGGTTAACTGCAACCATGGATGGGGGTGATGATTTCCAGAGCATTCTCACCAAAAGATATATCCTCTATTTTCAAAAACTGTTTTCTATATTTTCAATAAAGTTATTTTTCAAGTATTTCACTGGGAGTTGAAAACGGGTCTGCTAAGCACTTATAGTTTTTCAGTCGTACGCCTGATCAACGTATGACCGAATTTTTGTGAGAATAAGGATGGACTGGTTAAAACATCGAGTTATAAAAAGTATTATTATAAAAACTATTTTGGCAATATTATATAGATTTTAAAGATGTTTGAAAAATGATCGAAGAATATCTTAACTGGGGTTTAAATATTTAATAAAATCTGCTTTCGTTCCTTTTCGAGGACGAAAAGATTCAAAGGGGAGAGGAATGTGATAGCCTAGAATTCTAGACATTTGTAATTGATAATTTAACTAGATTTAATTAGTTGAAATAATGATTTATAAGTTAAATAGACAATTCTGATAATAAAATATATATATCTGATTAAGTATTGGTTTGATTAATCCTCCAAATATATTTATTTAAATTGGCAAAATTGATATTTTCACGCAATTTTAATAATGTGTTAGTTTGAATATATATATATATATATATATGTGTGTGTGTGTGTGTGTGTGTGTGTTTAAGTTAATTTTAAATTGGATTTTCAAATTTGAATCTTTAAAGTTAATTATTTTAAATTAGTTGGATATATATATATATATGAATGAGTTTTTATTTAAATAGAATTTATTTTTTATTAAATTAAGATAGTGTTTATTGAATTATTAAATAAATAAAATAGGGTTTATATTAACATTTTAAAATGGATTAAATACATTTTATTTTATTCAAATTATAATTGGTTTATACTTTATTTTCTTTTAAAGATTTTATTATATATATTTAGAAAGCATTCATTAATTTATAAATGTATTTATAAAATAGGAAAAATTAATTTAAAAAGCTTTTTAATGTCTTTTAAAAACAATTACAAGTGTTGATTAATGAAGTTTTTAAATATACATGTATGTTAAGACAAATGTAAAATAAATTGCTTATGTGTAAGTTAACTAAGGCATTTAAGTGACAAGTGTTATTCTCTTGTAAAATTAAATTCAAAATTAAGTTGTAAAATGAAAAGAAGAGTTTTAATCTTCAACAAAATCTTTTTCTTCATTTCACAAAAAAATGAATCTGTAAAATCTGAAAAGAAAAAAAAATACAAAATAAAAAAATGAATGAAAACTGTATAACCTGAATCTGTAGAAAATCTGGAAAAAAAATGAAGATACCTGGATCAAGAATGAGATATGGAGATTCGAATCAAATGCAAGATCAACTTCAAATACATCAAGCAACTCAGTAATCAACTGCAACTAGATTGATTTCAACATGCAAGTTTATTCAAGAACATGCAAATCTAGAAATACAGCAGATTACATTCAACATGCAAAATAGATTCAAGAGCCTGGAAACCAGTTTCCATCCTCTGCAATAAAAAAAGGTGAGTAAACAATTAATCTAAATCTTAAGTAGGATATAATTTGTTGCTTAAGTGATATTGACTTTTGCACGTGTGGAAAATAGTTTAGATTCTGTAATTAATGAAGTATTTATGTTCTGCATGTCAGTAAATTGATGTTCCTCTGTTCATTTATGTTTACAGAATTTTTATAAATAAACAAAATTAAGCTTTCATATAAACACATTGAAGTATTGAATATAAAAAAAATTAGTTAAGTTGTAAATTCATCTAGCTTTTGAAATCATGTTTAAGCAAATTATGTTTGGAATTTTACCTGTAAGCTTAAATATGCAATAAAACTTATGAAATGTTAAAAAATAAAATTTTGAATTTTATTGATTCATGTTTATATATTGAATCACCATTCAAAGTTATGATTTTTAACACCAAAATCCAGATTTTTGAAATAAGATTGAGTTTGGAATTGGAGTTTTACTGGAGGGTTGATTTTGGGTAATTACTGGAAGATGGATTCATTTGGTGGGTCGGTGTTGCTACTGGAGGTGGAGGAGTTGACAGAGTTTTAGGGAAAAATAGTAGTCGTGGCTGTAAGGGGCGGTGGCGATGACCGAAAATAGGATTTGAACCCTAGTTTTAGTAAGGTTTGGGAATTCGATCACTTCAGGTTATTCTGTGGATCGAGAGCTTCAAGCTTTTTGGTGATGGAAGTTTGAATGTGGAAGAAGGTTAGGCCGGAGTGTTAACGACACCGATGATCTGAACTATGCTGGCGAGACAAACTTCTAGGTTAAGACATTGGTCTTTGATATTTGGTTACCGGTTTAGATTGAGACTCGAATTCGAATTCGAGTTGAGATGAAGTTGACCTGATAATCGAGTTGGGATGATGAAGTGATTTTGGATGGGGAGCGATCACCTCTGATGACCGGAAATGACGGCCGGCTACATGCATGTGCACGGTCCTATTTTTCTGTTGAAGTTTGGCGATGTTGGATTTTTGCTCGAGTGGATCTTGTGAGTTACTCGAAGCAGAAGGGTGATATACTCAGGGAAGTGTGGGTTGAAACTCGAGGAAGATTTGGGAAGTCTCGAGTATGTCATTGTTTTACAGGTTTGATAGAACCTGAAGTATCTGTTTGTTAAAAGAAAAAAAAATGATGCTTGTAAATGTAAAAGAAAAGTTTAAAACCTAGTTTTAAATTCATGTTTAAAAATCTAGAGTTCAAGTTTTAGATTTAATCCCAGTTTTTAATAATAATAATATAAAGTTTTGAACTTAAACTTGTTAAACTACTTTATAAAGGTAAGTAGTTGAAATGTTAAAACTGAAGCTTTTAAAAAAGTGAGCAAGATTTTTCGTTAAAGTTAAAAACCAGAAATCAAAGATTTAAAATATTTATTTCAGATTTGGGATAAAAGAAGTTCTTAAAATTGGAAAGATTTAAACAAAGTGTAAATATAAATTATTGAATTTTGAAAAGAATTTAGTTCAAACTCTTATGAATTTCTTTCTAAGACAAACATTTGTTTGTCTTGTAATTTAAAAAGTTTTAAGTTGTTTAAAACTTTGTTTAGGTTTAAATTAAATTCATTTTAAATTTCATATTTGAAATGAAAGCATAAAATAAGTTCAAAAGTAAATTTGTTTCAAATGTATTTGTTAATGACAAATTAGTTATATTTAAGAAATGTTTTATCTTAAGATTTAAATGAGTTAAATTAATTGAATTAATGAGGTAATTAAGAAGTAATTAGTTAATTTAATTACGATTAGGGACTAATAAATAATTGATTAAGGGTTAATCAATTGGTAATTAAGAACATTAGTTAGATTATTAATTTATGATTAATGATTATTAATTAAGCAATTAATTTATAATCAAGGTTCATTTAATTATGTGATTAACGATGGTTAATCTAAGTTAATCACTTAACGGAGTAATTAAAGAATGGTTAATGTAAGTAATTTAGAAATTAATTACTTAATGGAGTTCAATGTGATTGGATTAAATTAATTTATTAAGTTTAATTAATTTTAATTACTTGAAGGCTTGATAATTACTTAATACAATTGATTAAGTATAATTACTTAGTAAACTAATTAATGATATTACTGAATGTAATTAGTGGAAGATGGAATTGTGAAAGAAATTTGGATCAAATTATTTTGTATAATTAATCAAGGGATTAATTAGAGATAATTAAGGATTAATTTATTCAATGAAGTAATTAAGGGTAGTTAATTACTGGATGTATTAATTAAGGGTGATTAATAATTATGGTCAATAATTAATTAATGAAGTAATTAAAGGTTAATTACTATATTTGGTTAAGAATAAATTGATTTGTGAAATTAATCAAGTCGTCGGCGACTCACTTAAACCCCACGAGCACTCAGGGATTCCAATCGTTTACGAACTCAAAATCGAACATCCCCACCCAAACTGTAATGAAACCAGGCCACCAGAAAACACGTCGTTCTTCCTCCTCTGGCCATCGAAGGCCATGAAAGCTTATCTCAAGCTTCGTCTCAACCAAACGCTGCTATCCCCACCGGAGCGATCAACTCCGGTGGCCTGACAAAACCGCGGTGAACTCGTTTCCACTGCGATCAAAAATGTGGGTTAAAACCCTATTTCGATCTCATCAGCCCATCATAGCTAATTTAAAAATCATTTAGCAATTTTCCCATAATCTCTGACCTTCGAACATGCTCCACTCTTGATCGCAAGATCCATCATTGCCCCGATCACCGAAATTTGGCCTAAAAGACAATTACGATCATCCTCGTTTTTCTCAAAGATTACTTGATTAAAAATTTTGATTTTACTTTCAAAAATCATAAATTTGATAAGCTTTCAGACGGTATATTTGAAATTAAAATTTTCGAGGTTTGAAATTTAACATGACTTTGCATTTTAACTATATTTTCATATGTTATAGGAGAAGCTTGAATTTACTTTGCTTAAATTTATTTTAAATGCTTAAAAACATGGTTATACACACACACTTGGTCTAAATTTCAAAGCTTAATAAGCTACAGGGAGGAAGAAATCAAATTTTGGATAGGGTAAAATCCCTATAATCTGCAACAGAGATGTTTCAAAACCTGAACTAATAGGCATAGACATGTGTACAAATTCATGGATTTTGTGCGTACAATAATGTTCAAACTCACATCAAAACATCAGAGCTTTAAACATTTACTCACCTGAAAACTGAATCAAAGAATAACTTTTGGGTTTTGAACAGAGACTACTTTAAATTTGTCTTTTAAAAATATTGCAATTTGATTTCTTTCTTCCTATTTTGATCTGGAATGATTAGCTTAGGTATATAAAACAAGGTGATGTTTTACTTCTTTCTTTTTCCCGACTTTGCTATTTTTTCTTTCTTTCTTTGTTTGAACGAACTGAAGACAATGTAGTTGTAGATGTAAAGTAGAGAGTTTGTACAGGTAATTAATTTTCTTTGTACCATCATCAGAGATATTCTTTTATTTGGGGCTGATAATCTTGCTTGATGTACTAGAGGTGATGGCATTAAATGCCTTGGTCCCTTCTTATGTTTACACAAATATTTTTTTTCTTGCAAGTACAATTCGTATACATCTTTTTTCTTGCTTCACTCTTGTATTTGCTGTTTTGGGTCTTTCTTCATAGCTTCATGTTTATTTCTTTGATTGTTTGTACATAGAAAATTTGCATACATTTTTGTTTTGTTACTATCTTCATTCATACACTTTGTTTTATCATTATTTTACATACACAAAATTTCACATATATTAACTTATCTGATGTATCCATATTAACATGTAACTTGAACATATACATATGTTTATTTTTATGGTTTGACAAAAATCCTTATTTGTTATATATTTTTGTTTGATTTAATATTAATAATATTCCATTTTGTTTTGAAACTTTCCAAATTAATTTACAAAAGTCTAAATAAGCTACCGAATTTAAATTAATTTTTTTGGGATGTTACACTTTCCCTTGCTTCATCCATTGCCAATCTTTGAGTTCAACATTTCCATCATATCTTCCATCAATCCATCCCCTCCCATATGCGATTCCATCTTCCATCTTGCTAGAAGCCTTTTCCATTACTCCAAATCAAATCTGCTTTGAGATTTTGCTAACTCAATTTCCAATCCAAACTAGAACCCGCATCACCTTCATACTCTTCGAGTCAATTCAACTCTTTGCCTTGCATTTGTACTTTACATATATAGGTGAGTTTTGGACTAGTTTGCGATGTAGGGTTTTTATCTGGATGAGACGATAGGATTATTCATATTGGCTGTCATGTAGGAGCAGGACGATGTGAGTCGAGGAGGGGTGAAATGGAGTAGGGATTGGTTATAGGCATGGTTAAGTAGTAAATGATGTTGGGATCGGTTAGTGTACAAGGTCATCTTGTCACCAAAATTACATAAGCATGTGGACCAGTTGGCATGGGAACTGAAATGGATGGAGTGAAGTGATGGAAAGCGATCAGTGATGACATACGATCAGTTATAATTGTTTGGAGTTACGAAAGGTTGAATCATGTTCGGATCGATCGCCTATAGGTATAAGGATCGATGTGATTTGGAGCGGGGGATCGATTATAGGCATATGGAGTTTGAACTGACACAGAGCAACACTGCCTAGGTGAGGGATCAGGTACGATCCATTTGCCTAAGGGGACCTAGCCTTTTTCTAGTTTGGTTCAAGCACAATTGAACTTTAGGACTTGACCACATGAACTTGTTTGCATGAATGAACCCAAACCCTTATTTAGGAGCATCAACATGTAAAAAAACTAAGACATAAACATTTTTGAACTTTGAAACTTGCATAAGATCTTAAACTTGAACTTGAATATGCCTGTCATATGGACTTGAATAAACTGCAAAGATCATACTCCATTGTGTTGATAACTGATCCCAAAGCTAATGTGAAATCCACAACCACCAACGTGAATACTGGTTAGGACGGTCAGCGATGACAGTCACTCTAATCGAATCCTAGAGTATCGTCAAACTGATGCTTAATCTTGAATTGCTTATTACTGCACTGCACAACACTGCGTCGCACTGCACTAGCTTACACTTTACATGAAGGGAACAAGTTTTTCTCTCCAAAAATAATTGTCTACTAAGTTTAATAGCCATGGGTTCCAGACGCTCGAAGTGTTTGTTTTCTATAGCTACTGAATAGACTGCCTCGCACAGCAATTTTGACGCTGAGTCAAGCTACGTAACAATTTCTGCTTGGCACACTCCAGGAAATCAACCAGAATAACCCGAAAGTTCTCAACAAGTGCCTAAAATTCATGTGAATCCAGAAGCAGAAGATGAACTAGCTCTTGGTGCTTTAGAAGATGCTATATTTTTGAAGAACCCAAAAGATTCTGTGGCTTCAAGAATCAATGAGGCTTCTCTTTGCAGAATTTGCATCAAACATGGGTTACCATATGAGGATGTATGAGTGCTGAATTGCATTGATAGAGCTCACTCACATCCGAAAGGGTTTACTACTTGTAACAGATAAATATGATGGGTAGGATGCATTCTACCTTTCTATCCATTTATCCAGAAGATGTTACATCATTTGAGATTGGCTCCGATCTAGTTGCATCCAAATAGCAATGCATTTCTACATCGCATATATATGATATTTCTTGGATCTTATATCATGAACCAATCGTGAAGGATACTAGATTCATTTTCAAATTCAATGGATGAAAGGGTAGCCTCTCATATGCATTTCTTGAGTCGATTATTAATTATCAGGTTGTGAATGGTTCTTGAAATAATTAACTGCTTTCAGGAATGAGTGGTTTTATGTGCTCTGCCCACTTGGTTTCATGGGACGATGGTTGGAAGGATGTAATTGTTGTCTCGAATTTAATCATATAAACTTTTATCCAATTTGTACCCTAGAATAAACGGTTTTTTGCATCTTACAGTTTGCTATCCACATCCCATCTATGATTGTTATTCAAAGGTAATCGTTGAGCTCATGAATATACCTTCGGAAGATAGAGATGTTAGATCTCTTATTACCGATGAGCGTTTCTTCGCCTTCGGCTTGTTGGAAGAGGATCGTAGGACTAGGTTGACCAAGAATGTTGATGAGGAAGTGAGATGAAGAAGAGGCGCTGGTCAATAGGGAAGAACATCCCAATCCTAGACGATGTCAGGAGTTATGATTTTGCAAACATGAGCATTAGGGGTTCCAACTCTCCTATCCAAATTAGTGTTGACATTCCTCCAACATGCAGGGGAGATATTACTCCGGCTTGCAAAACTCCAGTGCTTAGTCCGTCGGAGGGACAATAGGGCACTCACGATCATATGCACTGCACTACATGACACCTATCCATCTTGAATTTCGGTGATTCTTATACATCATAGTTCTATTCTCAAGATCCATGGGGCGCCCTCGCAACTATAATCGGTTGACGAAATCGTTATATTCTCAGTCATCTTATTTCTGGCCCAGTCGAAGTTCAAACTTCAGTCAACAATACAACCAAAAGAGAGAAGGTCATAACGGAAGGGATGACCGAGATAAAATCCACCAGTCTAAGGAATTGTCATCCAGACATAAGTCAAAGTTTCAATTTTCTCCATACAAGGGTGCTAATCCACGCCCTGCTATATATAGCAGTAGCAAGTTACTGCCTCAGTGCCTACTTCAAGTACACTACCTAAGCGACATTCGGGTTCTCCCAGCACCCGGTGATCTTCTGAACACTTGACTAATGCAGGTAGTCTTGATACATCTTCTTATAGGCATGGACACCGATCCTTCTTAGCTCCAACTGCTCTCGATGCCATCGCTATAGAAAATATGGATGAGCTCAAGGCCACATTTCCTAAGTTATGTTTTGATGAGTTCAAATCTGTTCCTGCTTTGCATCTGATTCCTCCAAAGACCAAGGACATGGTGCTATATTATGTTAATGGTGTATATGTCCAGCATGGCACAACTTTTCATGTGGCCGAGATGATTTCTGAAGTGTCAGTTGAAAGAAAGCATAAGATCGATCGCCTAACTCTCGAAGCGATTCATGATAAAGACATTATCAAACACTTGAATGAAAAAGTCAAGTGGATGAATACAAAGTTTGTTGATGTAGAGAAAAGAGCCGGCAAATCTTTTGAAGCAGTGGAACGTTTGATGAAAGCACACCAAGTTGAACTGGATACTGCTCTTTGCCGTAGTGGCACTTTATCCCTTGAGAAGGATGTTTTGTAGAAGGAAAATAATGTGCTAAAAAAGGTAATGATGCTCCGGCCCTCCGTATTTGACAGCTTGAGGAGGAGCTTGAGAAGGAAAAAAAAAGAGAAACTTGGGGATCAACTAGAGTTCTAACGATATTGCAAGGAAACCATCGATGCTTGCCTATCCCAGATTAAGGCCCACTTGTGCAAAAAGAGACCTTCAAAGAGAAAGCTAGGAAGGCTGGTTGAAAAAAAACAGATGACTTTGATCCCCTACTGATATATTACAATGAAAGTGTCCTTATGAACTGTAATCTTCGCTTCCTTGGAGAGGGGTATCCTGAGTCGCTAATCGAAGCCTGGGACTATATTGTTGAGTTGAAGAAGAAATCCCTTGGTCACACTAAGGTTGATGAAGAGTAGCTTATGTGCAAAATCTTACGCGATGAAGAGCTTGATGAACTCATGGCTGCTTGACTTAGTTAACTCCATGACCCAACGATCACCGAGAAGGAGAAGGATGGCAACAAAGCCTCTAGGTCCGGCTCTTAGGACCCACTTACAAGTCAAGCAACTGGTACTTCTGGTTATCATGCCCTTGAAAAGGAGATAGGCTATGATCTTGAACATCCTGAAATCCTTAAGTCTTTTGGGTTATCTCTGATTCTTAAAGGTGGCACTCCAGCTTCGGTCGAAGGCCAATCCGACGAAGGTATATCTCTCACCTCCCCAACGTTTGAGAAAGTTTACGTCTTGGGTATGAAAGTCACTAGCGTACCTATTAGTCCTTGTGAAATTGCAAGTTTATCTACATCCAATCTTACTCTGGGTTGTGATGTCATTTTAGGATAGCATGCACTAATCATGGGTCTACAGCAGTCACCACCACACTGATGGTTCTAGCCGTCCAATCAAATTAGACTTCTGGCCCAGACACTGAAGTTACAAGGCTTCAAATGAAGAAAAGACCGATGATAAACATTCCTAAAATAAGATAGATAGTGTCTTGGTGACCTATGCCTTTGAGCATACAGATAAACACAGCTAAAAGAGGGCATAGAAAAGTAAGTGCTAGATAAGCAAGTCAAGTGGTATTGTGCCGAGGTAGATGTCACTCCATTACAAACCATACCGCCTGGCGGTATCGCCCCTGAAGAAGTTGACCCTTCCATATCCTAAAGTGAGACAACTTTTGTTTCTGTCTCTAAAAGCATTTCACCTAAGAGCAGCAAGGGTGGAGGAAGATTGAAAAGGAGAGAAAAGGTTGAGAGCTCTAGTGATTCTACCTCAAAGAAGCTCAAAAGGGACAAGAAATAGTCGTCGAATCAACTTGGTTATGTATAGCTAGGCAGCTAGTTTCTTTTGTTGACTGTGATTATGTGGGTACAGCCCTCATTTTGGTTTCTAGTTCTAGGAATAAACTTGTAATTAGATTTCCAAGATTTTTCTTATGAATAAAAAATTCTTTAATTTTAGTTTAACTTTTGTGTGAATTTGTTTAATGTTCGAGCTATTATGTTTTTCGTCCAATGTACTTGTAATTTATCACTCGTTGTTTAAGTTGTAATGTCAATCAGCCTCCCATTTCTTCAGGTGTGGATCTAATAAGTTAACCTCGAGGCCTCCTTTTAGTCATGGCCTTAAGTCGTATCAAATACATGGTGTGACCCACCGTGTTATATTGAATTATTCGACGGTTAAGTGATTTTACTCCTGGGCCCAAGTCTCGGGTTGGTGGAATTAGCTCGTGGGTAGTTGAATCACATCCATTATGAGTTTATACTCCTCCTGTTCGGCTTAGGTCAGAGTTGGCGAATGAATGGTCAAGTCGCATTCATTCGTTTTTTTATATTATTATCCTTACTCTAAAGACCAAAGTTAGTTAACGGGTGGTTCATCACACCCGTTGGATGTTTATGCTCTAGCCCACATTCTGGAGACTGGAGTGGTTCCGTTAAAGGGTCGAACTGTATTTTCCTTGGTTAATTCCTTTTCCCCTAAGTCAGAAGCAAAAGTCAAAGAGTGGTTGGTCGTATCACATCCACTTCTACTTTACATCCCTCCCATCGAACTGTATTTTCCTTGGTTGATGGGGATACAAAAGATCCATTTTAGGATAAGATCGCTAATTTCGAAGGTTTTAGGTTGGACTTTAACGTTGTAGCATCGGGCAATTCGGTGTTGATGTGCAACTGCTTAGCTTCTTCACTCTTCTCATCGACCATGTATATGGATTTCAAAAGGAGATCTCTATTTGTTCCAAGGTCATAGTAAGTCACTCGATGAGAAGGGACTTCAAGTTCTATGAGAATCATGACTTCGGTGCCATAGGCAAGGGCGAATGCAGTGTGGCTAGTAGTGGAATTGTGGGTGGTTCTGTATGCCCATAATGCTGATGGGAGCTCATCAGCCCACTTACCTCTAGCATTTTACAAATGCTTTTTTTAGAATGTACTTTATGATTTTATTAACTATTTCGACCTCTCCATCAGCTTGAGGATGAGCAACTAGCACAAATATTTTCTCAACACGATGTCGGTGGTAGAAGTCTTTGAATTCAACAATGTTGAATTGAGTCCCATTATCAGTTATGATCATTCAGAGGCAATCAAAATGATAGATGATGTTTCGAACAAAAAAGTTGATTACTTTTTTGTAGTGATTTTGGCCAAAGGTTCAGCCTTAGCCCATTTAGTAAAGTAATCGAATGCCACAATGGTGTACTTTACGCCACCTTTAGAAATCGGTAGGGAGCCAATAATGTCAATACCCTAATTAACAAATGGCCATGGACTGAACTTTTGAATAATCAATTTCAGCTGGGCCCTTGGACTCGTTGCAAATATCTAGCACTTGTTGCATCGTCTAACATAATTAGCTGCATCTTGATTGATAATTAGCCAGTAATAACCATAGAGAAGTATCATCTTCACCATGTTTTTCCCTCAGTGTGATTGCCATATTCTCCTTCATGGACTTCTCTTAATACTCGTTTGACTTCATAACTGGCGATACACCAAAGTAGAGGAACGGAAAAACCCTTATGTACATGACTCCTTCTTGAAGGATATATCATGAAGCTTTACAAAGGACCTGCCATTTCTCATTCCTCCATCCGAAAAGGATTCCCCACTATAGATAATCTTTTATCGGAGTCATCCATAACTCCTTTTAGAACTCTGTCTCTAAGACCCTATCAATCTCCATCTGGTCAATACTCGGAGCATTAAGTATTTCAATTGGGACCATGTTCATTTACTGTGCATCCCTACAACTTCGCCAACTAGGCTAGTGAGCTGGATTTCTTATTTTGTTCTCTAGGGATGTGTGTAATGCTCAAGGTTGGTTAGTAGTTCTTGGATTAGGTTGAGGTAAGGAGCAATTCATGCTCCTTTGGTTTGATATTCTCCCTAGACATGGCACACTATTAGCCGGGAATCATAGAAAATTTATTAAGCTCTTACTCCAATTTCTTTAGCAAGTTTAAGCCCGACGATCAAGGCTTCATATTCAGCTTTGTTATTTTTCACAGTGAAGCTGAGTTTAAGGTCATAGCAGATTGAGCGTTTCTCAGGAGTGACTAGTATGACACCGACCCTAAAATATCGAGTGTTAGATGCTCCATCCATGTACATCTTCCATTCGAAGGTGGTTTCTTCATGGCTCTCAATACTTTCATCCTATGCAATGAATTCAGTTATGAAGTCCGCCAAAGCTTGTCCTTGGATGGCTTTCCAAGGGAGATAAATGATATCAAACTGGCATAATCGATATTCCATTTCAGTAA
The DNA here is from genome assembly GCA_030765085.1 of Allium cepa. Lineage (NCBI taxonomy): Eukaryota > Viridiplantae > Streptophyta > Magnoliopsida > Asparagales > Amaryllidaceae > Allium > Allium cepa. The sequence goes on from CM060938.1 coordinate 683,643,645, forward strand.
CCTTCCTAGACGTCTCAGGTTGCTGTAAGACCGATCATAATGGTTGGTTGGTAAAGACACTAATGGGGTGAGCCTGAAAATAAGGACGGTGCTTCCTTGATGCAGTCAACAGGAAATATGCGAGCTTCTCCAATTTTGGATATTTAAATATTTAATTGTTTTATTTTATCGATGTGCTGGAAAACTAAATTTTTTACAAATAGACTTTTTAGGACTTAGGATTATTTCCATTAGGTTCAGATGGTCCAAGTGAGCCAGAATGAGTATGAACGTCGATATATTTTGACTGTTTGGTTTCAAATTAGTAGGTCAAGTTCAATTCGTAAATCGAGCGACTCGGAAAGCTAACTTCTATATATGTTGGAATTGGGTCCCGAGAATGGTTCCATTGAGTTTAGAATAGTGGTATTTGGCTGGAAATGCTAGTAAGCAGGCCTCGATTGGAGTTCATGAATTTTCGAACGTGGATAGCAACGATTGGTTATCTATGTAAGGACCCCAAACCCATTCGTTTGCTCAACCCTAAAATGTGAAACCTTAGCCGATGTTTCTACATCCCCTCATCTTACGGTCCTCATTCATCATGACCACCAGAGGACATATCAGACCTTGACCCCTACTAGAAAGTTGTTCGACTTGATGAGTGGACTAGTTTGGACAGCTGGATCGTCGAATGGTGGAGCAAGGGGCGTCAATTTCAGTGCGATGGCAATGCAGTTTTGGGCTAGAATCTCATCGAAGAGGGCATTCCAGTTTGTGGAACTTGTGGCAAGGGTAACTTGTAGTCTGGAGTACCATCGATAAGGTTGCGGCTGTGGCTGGAGGTCCAAGGAAGCGCAAGTAAGCGATGTTAGGTCAGCGTCTGGGTTTGTTTCCATTGCAGGCCGGGTAGTTAGTGGAAAGAGGATTAAGGTTAATTAAGGTTGACGATTGTAATTAAGGAAATTAATTATATTATTTAATTCTAAAATCTTGTAAACTCAACAATTATTTCGTACAAGGTCCAAATTGAACAAGGTCAGTCGTGTTGTACTTGTATCAGCGATGTCTACGTCTTGGAATTGAATTGCTTAAGTTTGGAGCTATTGTAATTTTTCTCTAAAATTGAACTATATTCTATTTTTCATAGAACTAGAATGATTCTACGATAAATGAAATTTCGATGAGTTAAACTTACCTTTTTGGTTTATAAGTAAGATATATAATAGATAAATTTTACTATTTGTATTTGGTTGAAATTATTGGTTATATGCTCGGACATTTTAATTGGTTGATTGTTTGGTTTGGATGAATTGTCACTTTTGAACACGATCAGTATATGAAATCATTTGTAAGGAATTTATCTGATGTACAAAGAATTTGTAGAGGGACCCAACGGGATTCCTCGCCATTGTTGATTTATTTTCAATCATATTCCTATTGCATGAATTATTAGATATCAAAACCCGATTGTTTAGCCCTATTAGTTATGACATTGTTATGTGTTAAAGCTTAACCCTGTGGTGATAAAAATCAATAACAACATTAGTTAAGTGCTTAGTGGCCATTGGCCTCAATTTAGTATTTTGAAATACTATTAACTGCCATTTTGGCTTGAAATGGTTTTTTGATTTGGAGAATGATTTCAAATCTAATCTTTGGGTTTTCTGGAATATTTTTATATAAGAAAATTTTGAACTTCCCCATTTTTCTCAAACCTTTTTATTTGTCTTTTCTATCATTTAGAAATGTTTTAAAGTTGTTTAACTATCATTTGACAATAATTTAAATTTTTTAACTATCATTTAATACTAATTTAAAGTTGTTTAACTATTGTTTAATGATGTTTACAAGTGTTTATTTCTATTCAATATTGTTTTAAAGTTATTTATTAATACTTTATGAAAAGTTATTTATTTAAATAATTGATATTGTTTGAAGATGATAATAATTATTTATTAATAATATTTTGGAGGTTAATTGTTTACTATAATAAGGTTTTTAATAATTAATTTTTTATTATTATAATAATAATGTTTGAAATTTTTAACTATTATATTAATAATGTTTTGAAGTTATTAATAATTACAATATAATGTTTTGAAGTAAATTAATTATTTCATTGATTATACTCTGAAAGATATTGACTATTGTTTGTACCAAAATTAGGCACAACAGTCCTCGGACGTATTTGAAGAGATTAAAGTGAAGAATATAAATGCTAAATGAAGTTAATTTGACAAACATGCCAAAAACAGACAAACAGAAGTGTAAGAACGCAAAGATTTAGAGTGGTTCGGAGTTGTAGCCTACGTCTATTATAGAAAGTTTGCTATTTTATTGGTAATCCCGCTAGTTACAACTGATTACAACAGTACACTCAAGATATAATGGAGGTTTCGGCCGAGTATCAGCGTAGAAGAGTCCAAATTTCATTTCTGGAGGGTTTGGGTTTCTATTTATAGGTGTAGTCTTGAAATATCTGGCTTAGATCTTGGAAGACTCCTTCTCTCACGTGATCGATCGCTGATAGATCCATGTTCATTTCGCATCGATCGAAATTGACTCTGTTTGGGTTGAGATCGATCATGGACATTCTTGAGATGGTACGCAAGCTCCTGTGAAAATTTGGTGGCATTTGGACTTGTAGATTTTGAGTTATGATCGATCTAAGTTTGATTTCGCAAAAGGATGATGTGCTTGTATCGATCAATTCGTATCGATGGTTGTTCGTATCAATACCTTTCGTATACATCATGGTGACGAGGAGCGATATTCCAGGATCGATCCACTTTTCATGCCGAGTGATAGTTTCTTCCATTTGAATCGTTCTTTGTTCGTATCAACTTGGAATTACTCTTCGTATCGGTCTGGGCAACTCTTTTCGTATCAATACTCTATGTTCACTTCGTATGGATGATTTAGTGACCGCTTCGTATCGATTATGTGTAGCTACTTCATATAGGTGGATTGCATCTCACTTTGTATCGATGCTTGGAGCTGCTTCGTATCGATGAAGCCTAACTTTCTTCGTATCGATCTTTGTTTCGATGTTTTTAGGTGCTACTTCATATCGATCGTTTGGGGAATCGATACGAACTATTTTCGTTTGATGGTTATAAAGTGGAGTAAACATAATGGATACGAAGTGGAATAAATACGATGGATATGAAGTGGAATAAATATGACGGATACGAAGTAGATCGGTCATTGACGGATATGAACCGATGCTTTCTCTCTTGATTTTGATCGATCCATATCTTGAGCATATGAACTCCGATTAAGTTGGAATTCGAAACGTTGGTTTCTATAGCTTTGCTTGTCGTGTCATGTCAATTGTTGCATGATCTAGACTTGAACAAAATTTACCAGTATCCATAGTAGACCAGTGTATAACTGATATTCGGGATGGACTTTCTTTGTTTTCCAGCTAATTCCTTGGAGTCACGGCCTTGCCAAAAGGCGGGATAACAAGTATGTTATTAATGCTTGTTGAAAAGTTAATTTATTATTTATTTATGATGTTTAAAGTTTATTAATTTATCTGATTAGTATATTTAAAAATAATAAATTGATTTTAAAGGAATTTCATTTAATAAACAGTTTATAAATAAAAAATGAAGTTTTGTATTTATGAAGGATCTTCATGAAGGATCTTTATAAAGGAGTTCTATAAAGAATAAAGTTTTATAAATGGGTTTATAAAATTATAATTGAGTTTTACAAATAGTTTTATGGGTTTATAAAAGGGCCTTATATTTTTTTTAGAGATTTATAAAAATAGTTTTACAAATTGTTTTAGAGATTTATAAAAGAGTTTTACAAACTGTTTTAGAGATTGAGAAAAAGAGTTTTATGAATTGTTGTAAAGATTTATGAAAGAGTTTTAGAATTGTTTTAAAGATTTATAAAAGAGTTTCATAAATAATTTTAAGGACATAAAAAAAGTTTCATAAATAATTTTAATGTTGTATAAAAAGTGAATTTATAAAAGAAATAAGATTGATTTCTAAAAATGATCTTTAAATAATTATGGTGGTATGGAAACATCTTTCCATACTTGTTATCCCAGCAAGGCCATGACACCAAAATATTAACTGGAAACCAAAGACAAATCATCCCCGAATATCGGTTGCACACAGATCTGCTATGGATGCTAGTAATTTTTGTCTAAGTTCAGATCGGGTTACAACTGGTACAACATGACAAGAGAAGCTATGGAAGCCAACATTTCAAATTTCAAGTCAATCGAAGCTCGTGTGCTCAAGATATTGATCGATCAAAATCAAGTCGCTTCAAGTTGTTTGGGGTTTGCTTCGAGTCGTCCCAAGCTCTGTTTCGGGTTTCCAAGCAGGTTACTTTGGGTCAGAGAAGGGCTTTCTTTGGATTTTTGATCAATCAGCGTATTTACAAGCTACTTTGAGTCATCATAGCGCTTGCTTCGAGTCATTGGAGGGTTTTCTTCGAGCCAAGGAAACAACTACTTCGGTCAGAGCCATGGATCCGATGAAAAACCATCTACTTCGAACGCATCCACTCCATGTCCATCTAGTTCATGTCCATCTGTTTCGAATCCATTCCCTTCATGTGCTGTCCATCGTTCTTACTCACTTCATATCGATCCCATAAATATGAAACCATAAACCAAGCGTCAATATGAAGAATGGAACGAACTCATTGGATACGAAGCAGTAGACACAAGAAAAGTGTTTCGTATCGAGCATTCATTGATCGATACGATGGGCATGGTCTCGATGGATACGAAGTCGCATGCTTCTTGAAGCCTATCACTTCGCACCGATCCCTAGTCCATATAAAACCACTCGTATCCATCCTTCCAGACCTTCCAGTTCATATTCATGCAACATCAGCATACTTTATACCGATCACTTAATCGGTATGAAGAGAATAAGAAGCATCGATACGACTAGGAGGTCTTGGCATTGATACGAAATGAGAGAAGGATCTATACAAAGAAGCTTGAAAACAATGGATATAAAGAGGGCAAGGTCAACCATAAGAAACGGCCATGCAGCATAAAAAGTGCATCTCACCCGAACTATCGCTCCACTTCATCAACACACTTTCGATTGATATGAAGAAGATATGATACGAACCAGATCGGCATCCATGGATACGAGTAATTCAGCCTACAACAAACCCAAACTTGTAACGATCATAACTCAAAATCTACATGTCCAAATGCTATTCAAATTTCATAGGAGCTACTTACAACCTCAGGGATGTTCTTGATCGATCTTGGCTCGATTGGGCAAGATTTGGATCGATATGAATCTCGTTTGTATCGATCATGGATCAAGTCGAAACGACCAAGGATCGATTAAGTGGGCCCACCCACGTGAGGGAAGGAGTATTTCGAAGTTTGAGACTGACATTTCCAGTCTACACCTATAAATAACAGCACAGGGTCTTTAGAAAAAGGGCCTTTTCGTTCTTCTACGTCGTTACTCTGTAGAACTCCATTGTATCTTGATTATTATCATCTATACTCTTGTAACCAGCGAGTGATAAGCAATAAAATAGCAATGCTGCAAAGTGGATATAGGCTACAATGCCTAACCACTATAAATCTTATCTTTCTACCTCTTTCCTTTTAATTTTTTGAGTGTTCTTCATATTTAATTCTATTACATACAAACTACCTGTGATTTGTGATTGTGATTTGGTGCATTCATCTACAATTGGGTGTTTGTGACCATTTTTGGTGTAAACATTTTGGTGCTTTAACTGAGAACTGAGCCTAGGGATTCTACAACTTGGACTTTGGATCTGAAAGCTTAAAGACTTCGATCTGACAAGCTATGACGAAGCAATCGACAAGGATACAAAGAGTGGAGAGGTCAGCATGAAAAAAGCCAGGAAGCATCCTCAGAAGCTAATCAGACTTCGACCTTCATCACTTAGGATGAGATGGAGATGATGATGGGAACTATGCATAAAGAGCTTCTAAAAAGATAGGAGAAAATGATACAAAACATTCTTTGGCAGTTCGGACAGGCAGGAACAACAGGAACTGTTCGAGTTCAGATCAACGGGGCTAGATCAGAAGGATTCAACATGCAATTGGATAGAGCAGGACCATCAGGAGCAGCACCAGGGTTAGGGGGAATTCCCTCGGAGCATATTGATCCAATCTCGGGCAGGATACTAGGCGGAACTATTCAACATGGCATTGATATAGGAATGGATGTTCATATAAGAGAATAGATTCCAAGATTCCCTCGCGAACTCGGGAGGCAGATCAGAAGCAACAGACAAGGACTATAGCTTGATGACAGTGACTGATTGGCGGGGATGGTCAGCCGAGCCATGAGAGGCGGATTAGTGAATAGAGTTCTAGAAGATGTGAATATGAGCCCTTTCGCTCCCACGATTAGGCATGCTAGGAATCCACAAAAATTCAAGCTACCAACATTGGAAACGTATGATTGAAGGAAGGATCCTGCGGTCCATCTGAAAAGATATATAAGGCATATGGAAGTACTGAAGGCATCAAAGGAAGTCATGGCTTGGTGTTTCCTATTGCATTTGATAGACATAGCATCACTATGGTTCAAGCAATTGGAGAGCGGCTCCATCGGAACATGGACCGAGTTGACTAAGAAGTTTATGAGGCAACTTAGAATTCACATTTCGATAACCAAGAATGTGGTGAGTTTGACAAAACTGAAGCAAAGAACCGAGGAATCTTTGAGGAGTTTTCTAACACGATTCAATGCAGCAGCAGGGTCGGTGGATCGACCAAATCCATACATATTTTTAATGGTAGCTGCATCTGACATAGCTGATGACACATAATTCAATAACTCATTGACAAGGGATCCACCCATGGATCTAGGAGAGTTTTACCATGAGGTAGAAAGGTTTCTATGACAAGAGGATGCAAACGCTGAGAGAGAGGAAAGAGAGGGAGTTGATGTGTATGCAGTGAAAAGCGGCGATCCGCACGGAAAGGATTCAGGCAAGGATAAAGGGAAACAGAAAGCGGAGGATAGCTGTGATGAACCAATGCAGCCGCAAAAGGAACCAAGATTCACCTCTTATACGGAATTGAATGAGATTTTGGAACGAATCTACCAAGACACTAGGGGGCTGGTTCCTTACTAGAGGCTTATGAGGAGGGATCTGACCAACATCGAGAGGAAATCAGGCAAGTACTGCTTATTCCATGAGCTAAGCGGCCATAGTACCAACAATTGTAGGCACTTGAGGGACGAGATAGAAGGGCATTTTAGGAATGGCATGCTATTACAGTACGTTAAGAGGTGAGCAACAACGGTGGAACAAGAATGACCATAATCTGCACCAACCGGGGACGGCTCCGAATCGAGTTATCAGCTTGTCATCAACTAATTGAAATAATGATGAATAAGTAGCAAACTCCACACTAACACAGTTAAGTTGTTTACACATGTTCAGGATCACGAACGGTCCATAGGCATGCTTTGAGACGACTATCAACTATATCAGTGTAGGTGTTTGCACTTTGACGTCTCTGTTTTGCATCTGTTTTCTATTTTTTACAACTGGACTTGGTTTAGTTGGACATTTTGATTGTAAGACTAATTTTAAATGTAAATCTGGTATTTGTAATTCCATAATGGCTAAGTCACTTGCACATGTACGGGATCACGAATAGTCCTTAGGCATGCTTTGAGATGGCGATGAACCGCCATAACAAACAATTCATAAACTCACTCGAACATGAAATTTGACATTAATGATACTAAGTCACTTCCCCCCGGGCATACATAACACACCTCGAATGGCACTTGACTATGAACGGCCATAATTCACTTCGAACGGCATTCTACCGCGAACGGTCATAATTTGCCTCGAATGGCACCTGACCGCGAATGGTCACAATTCGTCTCGAATGGCACCCAAGCGCGAATGGTCACAATTCGCCTCGAACGGCACCTGACTGTGAACGGTGACAGTTTGCCTCAAACGGTAACCCACCATGGCGAAACCCAACCGCAAACGGTTACCATTCACCGCGAACGGCACCCGACCTCAAACTGTCATGTACTACCTCGAACGACATACGACCTCAAAAGATCTCCATTCACAGTCTGGTAAGATTATCCATCTCTTTACAGGTCATTAACTAAATATGAGCATCCAGATAATGGCATTACAAAGCACACCTTCCTATCGCAAGGCATGTTTTGGGGGCCAAGTCTTATCCCACCTTTTAGCAAGGCCGTGACACCAAAAGATTAACCGGAAACCAAAGAAAGGTCGTCCTCGAAGACCAGTTGCATACAGATCTGCTATGGATGCTAGTAAATTTTCTCCAAGATCGGATCGGGTTATTATTGATTCAACACGACAAGCGAAGCTACAGAAGCCAACATTTCAAATTTCAAGTCAATGGAAGCTCGTGTGATCAAGATATTTATCGATCAAAATCGAGTCGCTTCAAGTTGTTTGGGGTTTTCTTCGGGTCGTCCCAAGCTTTACTTCAGATTTCCAAGCAGGTTACTTCGTGTGATGTCCTGAAAATTTAGGCAATATTTATTTAATAATTTCATTAATAATTATTTTAAAATGTGAAATATTGGTTTAATATTTAATTCAAACTGAGTTTATCTTCTGAAAATTTATAATTATTTAGTTTGTTAAATGATATTCTTTTCAAAGTCAAAAATATTTTAATGATAAAATTATCTTTCTAAGCTGATTCAAAGATATTTTATTTATAATGTATAAATGTGTATACATTGTAAATAGGAGTTTTGATTTTTATTTAAATTTAAATTTAATAAAGACTATTTTCCAATTTATATATATAAGATATATGATTTATGAATTGATTAAATTGATTTAAATTAGTATTAAAAACTTTTCAAAAGTTTGTTTTAAAAATCAATCTTATATTTTCATAGAAATATAAGTAAGTATTTATTTTGTTTATAAAAATAAATATAGTTTAAATTTTGTTTTATAATAAAAGTTTGTTTTGTTTTAGAATATAGTATTTTGGTTTGAAAACTCTTGAATAAAAAGTATTCAACATTATTTTTCTTTTAAAAATCTTTTCTTTTGAAAATTAGTTTTAAAAGAATATTATTTTGAAAACATTCAAGCAAACATTTAAAATGAGTAATTTTATAAAAGAAGTTTTCATGTAAGGCTAAATATTGATAAGCATTTATATAAACATGATAACATAAATTAGAAATGGTTTTAGGATAAATTTAAATACATTTATAAATTAAGAATTTTCTTTTTATATTAAAAAGGTACATGTGTTAAGTATTTAACAAATAGGGGGAGACACTTGTAAACATTTGTCAAACTTAAGTAACAAGTGGCAATTTATTTTTAAGAAAACATTTTAGTGAAAATAAAGATAAGAAAATTTAGAAATTCATTTAGTTCAAAACATTGTCTTCAATTGAAATCTGAAAATCAGATTTATAAGAAGATCAAAACCAAATTCAATCAAAATCTACAAAACCCAAATACAATCTAAATTCTGCAAAACCAAAACTGTATAAAATCTGCAATCATTTTCTTCAAAGTATTAACTACAATGTAAAGATTAATTACATACTCAAGCAAAGAAGAATAAAAGCCAGCTGCTAAAATTCAGTTCAACTGCAAGCTAGTAATTTAGTATTCAAACTTGGAAGCAAACTCATCAGATCCATCAACAAGTTCAAAAGGGAAATTCAATTCCACAGGAGATTCAAATTGCAGTTCCAGGAAACAGAATTACAACAAAGTTTGTCTCTGCATCTTCATAAAATGGTGAGTAAATTTCTATTTTAAAAACAGTTCTTCTTTTAAAAATCAAGCTAAAGTAAATTTCCAATACTCAAGTTTCAAACTTAAACTTTTTTTTTCAGAAATCAAAAACTGTTATAGATGTAACTGCTCTGTTTGTTTTAAAAGCGAGAAACTTCACAATGCAAAAGGCTTAAGTTATATGTGTATGTGTATGGATAGAAATAGTATGCTTGTATGATTGTATTATGATGGATATTCTTTGTGAACATATATAAACATATATGTGTGTTTACAGGTATCTGTATACCTATTTCTTCTTTTAAAACTAAAATTTAAATGGTATCCATTGTCACTTGACTTGATCTCAACTAGGATATGAATGTAAACCAGAAGTTGTTAGTTTAGTATTGATTTATGTTTATAAATTATGATCAAGAGAAAATAAGAACCTGATTGTCTCTGTAACCATAAGAACAATCATTAGTGAAAATAAGTCAAATCTTAAACATCTTAATTTATCAAAACAGGTTTATAATTTGAATGCATGAATGAAATCATGAATTTTAAAACAAAAATCACATTTTTAAGTTAACTAAGGAATGAGCATTTCTGAGTTGAAGAAAATGGGAGGTTTTGAGTTTATCTGGTGATCTAGTGATTGTGGGATGTTATGATTCTTCCTGGAGGTGGAGGATTGATTGGAGAGTGGGGAAAAATTGTCAGGTTGAAGGTCAGAGGTGGATGGCGACGGTGGTTGCCGATCTTAGTTTTTAAACCTAGTTTGTGGGTGGTCGGTTATTTGTTGCTTTTTGATTACTATGGAGCATCGAGTGATGTAGGACTGTGGGAATCAGAAGAGGGGTCGTAGGTGGAGCTATGGCCAAAGTCGCATCAACGATGGTGGTCGGAGGTGGGTTTCCTCGGCGTTGACAGGTTGGGTATACGGTGCAGATGAGTTTCCAGGTTGCAGTTGATTCCTCGAATTTGTATTTCGAGCTGTAGTGGATTTTTGAAGGTCGTGATCATGTCAGAGGATGGTCGGCGACTAGGAGGAGTTGCCTAGGGTGGCTGGAGATGAACTGAGCACTGGTGCATATGCACCGTGCACATTTGTAACTCTGGTGAACTTGTAGGGTTAGCGCAGTGTGTTGACTCGAAGTTGGCTTCGGGAGTTTTTGATTTTGTCTTGAAGCATATGGGGTTCTAGCTCGAAGTAATTACTGGGAAGTCTCGGGTATTATTGGGTACAGGTTGTAAAACCTGTCAGTATGCAATTCTTAAAATTTAAATGAAATTTAAATTTTTGTAGCGGGATTTTAAAGCAGGGGTTTAAATTAAAAGTTTAAGTTGAATTTGAATCCAAATGAACTTTGAATCCAAAGTTTTTAAAAATGGAAATTTTAAATTTAAAGCAAGGTTTGAAATTAAGTTTAAAATCAAGTTTAAAATCAAGTTTAAATATGAGTTCAAGTTTACTATAGATTCAAATTCTTGAATTTAAATCAGTTTGTAATTTTAAATGTTGAACAAATTTAAAAGTATAGAAGTAGATTTTAAAAATGAATTTGATTTCAAATTAAGTTTGAATTTAATAAAATTCTTTAAAAAGGCTTTCCTTAATATTTGAATTAAAGTTATATTGTGTTTAACTTTAATTTGAAAAGTTAAATATTTAATTTCTTTTAAAGACTTGATTTCTTTAATAAATTTAAGTAATTTGGATTTAAACTTTTCTTACATAAGTAATGAATGTTTTCACTTTTATTTAAGGTTTATAATTTATTTAAATTTGGATAAATGTTTAAATAGTTAAACATTTTGAAATTTTAAATTTTAAAACGGAATTTGAATTTAATTTAGAAATGTATTGTTTTAAATACATTTAAATATTAATAAAGTCATTAATAAGTAAATGAATTATTTTGAAAATAATTAAGATAATAAAAGAATTTAATTAAGGAATTTACTTATTTAATTGATTTTAATTAATGATTTAGATTAAATTTTAATTAGAGATGATTAATGATAATTAATTTAAGATAATTTTTCTTAAGGAAGTAATTTAAGAAAATGTTATTAGTTAATAATGATAAATGTTTAAGGATAATTAAGTAATTAATTAATATGATTAATTTGGATAATTAATTAGATTGATTAATTGAAGGTAATCAATTGTAAATTATTAAGTATAATTACTTGATAAAAGTAATTAAGGGATTAAATACTTATTGTAATTAATTATGAAAATATGATTGTTTAAGTTAACTAATTTAGCTTAATTAATTTAAATAAATCATTTGATGATTTCATGAGAATAATTACTTAATGTAATTAATGGAGCAATATTACTTAGGGAAGTAATAAATGATAATTACCGAAATGTAATTAGTGAAGATAATTTATAATGAGTAATTTGGATAATTACTTTTATAATTAATCAAGGGATTAATTAATGAAGATAATTAATTATGGAATAATTAATTTGTTAATGAGTAATTAAGGTTAGTTAATTACTGAATTGAATATTAATCAAGGGTGATTAATATTTGTAATTTTAATTTAGATTAATTACTAAAGGTAATTAATTTTTAATAAAGTAATTAATTTAAATATTAATTAGGGATCATTAATTAATATAATTAATGATGTAATTAAGAATTGATTAATTAAGGAATAATTAATAATTAAGTGATTAATTATTGTAATTAATTAAGGATAAATGTAATTAATTATAGTTAATTAATAAATGAAGTAATTAAATGTTAATTACTTATGATTAAGGTTAATTAATTTGTGAAATTAATTAAAGACAAATTACTTATTGTAATTAGTGAATGATTAATCAAAGATGTTTAATCAAGATAAATTCTTGAAGAATGATTAATTAACTAGGTTAATTAATTAATGTATATAAGCAGGATTTATAGATGTAATAATTAATTTAATTTATTTTAAATTAATTAAAGATAGAAGTAATTAATTTAATTCGTTTTAAATTAATTATAATTGGTGATTAATAAATCATTGCTTATATATGATATTGATTGGATGGTTGTGATCTCAGTAATGAGATGAGTAGTATCTATAGGATATGGATGCTTAGTTAAAGTATGATAGTATGGATTATCTGGTTGTGATGATTATTTGTTGTGATGATGATATAGATTATCTGTTTGAATGTGATTATCTATTGTGATATGAAATTTATCTATCTGTGTAAAATAGATAATAATGAATTGAATTAATTATTCAAAACTAAAATCACTTGGACATTAAGATGGCGTTTGGATTTCGATGAGACCGGGATCGGATTTCCAAATTTGGAATTCCGAAAACCACATCGATCCAAATTAAACATTAGGCTGTTAATCCAAGAGGAGCAAGTGAAGACTCGAGGTGTAAGGGCTATACGTCAGTATAACTCTGTGGGTGATTCTGTAATGAGTTTGACGGAATAGTACTTATAGGTTCGAGATGGTGATTTTAGAGTGCAAGGGTTATCGTCGCTAACTCTGAGGGTGATTCCAATACGAGTGTAGCGAGATAGTGCCCTCGGTTTCGTTCGAACCCGGAACGAACTTGTATGGATTGAATGCTTTCAGAACATCGTCAGGTGGACGATGAGCATTCTAAGATTTGATGTGTCCTATAAAGGTAATCGTAGCCTCAAGCCTCATCAACCGGGAATGGCTAAAATAGGGGAGGTGCAGCAAGGCTTCGTGGGTAGCCCCCACTGGAGAGCAAGATTTATCCCTGTCTAGAGTCCCTTTATATTTCGGTTGTGTGGCAGTTGGCGACGGCCAATCTGCGGGGTGGTCTTGTTCGGAACTGTTCAGTAAGGAATGGTTCCGGCTTTGTGTTGCAGGGGAGTTAGGGTGGCTCCTCGTACGGTGATCTAGGCCACATACTGTGACGGGCGGTACCCCAGTAGCCCTGCCATTAATGGAATCTATAATCCAATAAGTGCCTGTACGGTTTTGATTGTGCCCAACTATGTTGGAACGTGAGATTTAAGCATTTCAGCTATTTCTGTATTTTATTTTGAAATGGACACTATTATAATATCACTGGATTTCCTATCAAATGATTTGGTTAGCGTAACGTAAAAACTTTTCCATGTTTATGTGTGGGAAGTCTTACGTGATACCTTTTCTTTTTAAAGGATTTTCTAAAGTCAAGCAACTTTTATCCCCGTTTACTCACACCAGACCCATGTCTGACCCGAGTGTTTATTTTCTGTTTTATTAAACTCTTGGGTACTCATATTATGTATGAGTAGTCAAGTGTTTCAGGATTGCTTTGACGAGTTCTGGAGGAGATAATAGAGCAGCAGGCTTCAGCGTGTAGATATATATAGCGATTCCGCTGTGTTTGAATTGTATCTGTTTTCTCTGATGTACTTGAATTGTAATTGCTAGACAGATGTTTATAACTGTCTAGTCCGTGTTATATTAGCTGTATAACTCTGATGTATATGATACTATGTAATGTTTTATGTGATATAATATAATTTATTCGTTCCGCTGTGAGATTCTGATGTTATTTGTTTCTTTCTCTCCTTTCTTTTCTCTTTTCTATCCCTTTCTTTCTTCACTAGCGATGCGTTTTCCTGGTGGTAGGAAGCCGGGTCGTTACAATGTGGTATAAGAGCGCTAGGTTGAGCGAATACCTAGACTCTGGAGTGGTGTCTATCTTGAGAGAGCGTATTTGTAATTTTGAATATATGTATATATATTTCTACCTATTTGATTGGGTTACCCATTCAGGTTTTCCAATATAAGTAATAAAGGTAGATAGGGTAGTGGTGTCTGTAGCACAACTACCAATGATTGTAGTCCGAGTGTTTGAGGTTGGAAGTGAATCTGCTAGGGCAGTATTGGGCATCTTGAATAGTTTTGCAGTTGGTGAGAAGGATTTCACCAATCTTTGAAGGAAATATTTTTAAGATTCGGAGTTTATTTTTGGATTGTAAGTTTGGTTGCACTCGTATGAGTGGATTTTCTTGAGTCTAGAATCAGTTGGTAGTTCTGAAGCCAGCAATGGTATCTTGGCAACCGTAGGAAGGAGTTCTGTCTGTATTTGAGTTTGAGACCCAATTTGGAAGAATGTTTTGTGCTTGGTTTGGAAGCGAGTTTCCTGAGTGATATCTGTCTTTTGAAGGCTCTATTATGGAAGTGGATGGTGTAGCTTTGTGATTCAATGAGCTTTTGGATAAGAAAGTTTTTGGCAGCAGTAGCAGTAGTGGGTGGCCTGTTTCTTCGATGGTTCAGAAATCTCTCATGATTCTTTTGTCAGTAGTCCAGGCAGATGGTGGAGTTTGTCCATTTCTTCTGGAAGCTCAGTTGGGTGTGATATTTGTGGTTGGAGGTAGACCACTAGTTTCTTCTTTTGATTTGAAGGCTTTAGCTGTTTGATTTGTTGAAGTGAGAATGTTTTCTTGGGATCTGAACTGAGTGGAAACGGCAAAAGTGACTTGCGATGGTTCGGAAGTTCTCTGAGTAATCTTTGTTTGGATTGAAGCATCTCTAGAGGATGTTTGAGATATCGAAGTGGTGTGGTATTTTTCAGATATCTTCGAAGGAATTAAGTTTTTCATCCGCATCAAGAGATTGAGTTCTGTATCGACTTGGTTCTTGGAGCTTTACCGGTTGTTCTACATAGTAGGAGGTTCTTTGAGAGAGAGATCTGTTTTAGCTGGCAAGGTTGATCAGATCCAGTTTCGGGTTGAATTTTGCTGTGGTGTTTGTGACCGAATCGGATAGGTCACTGAGATTTTATGGAATTTGATGAACAGTGTTTCTAGGATAAGTTGATCAAGTTTGTACTTGTGTTCATCAACAACATTCTCAAATCAGAGTTGCGCAGTGGAAGCATGGTGGCGGCTATTCCAGAATAGAAGCAACACCCGATTCTTTGAGAATTTGAGTTGGTCTTGGATCTGAGGATTTCTACAGGATATTCATTTTAATCTGGAGGCTTGATTGTTTTGTACATCTGTTCTGTTTTAGAATAGGAGTAGTATGTTTGAAGTCTTCTGATATTTGTGTAGTAGAGTTTGTGTGGTGGATTTAGATGGATTTTGGAATAACCATTTTGTTAAGTAGGATCTGGAGATTGTTTATTTTTCCAGATTTGTTCTGTGAAGCATCTGCGAAGATTTAATTGATCTAAAAGGTTAAAGGCAGCCCAAGATAGATATGAAAGAATTGTGGATAAGAGTATTGGATTTTTTTGTTTTCTCTTAAGGGTTAAGTGTTTGGTCTACAGGGTTGAATTTCCAGTTCGGATAGCTGGAATTTGTTATGTTTTTTTCACGTATCTCTGAGGGGATACATGTACGGTTTATTACTGATTTTAGAAGCAGTAGTTCTGGAAGATTTGGAAGTTGATCAGGACTTGTCTGTAGTCTAGTATCCTGTTTAGATTTGTAGATCTAGGTATATAGAAGCTCTAGATCTGAGTGGTGTAGCTAGTTTAGGTTCTGTAGGGCGAGTGTCCCGGTGTTTGTACCTGGGAAACTCTAGGGAATCTTACCCAGAATTTTGTCTGGATAGTTAGAATTGTTTGTTTGAATTGGTTGCTATGGTTGCTAGTATTTGGTTGATAGCATATGTTTGCTACTTTAAAATTTAAATCTGTATGGGATTATTAAAATTACCTTTGCTTTTAAATTTCGGGGACGAAATTCTTTTAAGGGGGAAGGAATGTGATGTCCCGGAAATTTAGGCAATACTTATTTAATAATTTCATTAATAATTATTTTAAAATGTGAAATATTGGTTTAATATTTAATTCAAACAGAGTTTATCTTCTGAAAATTTATAATTATTTAGTTTTTTAAATGATATTCTTTTCAAAGTTAAAAATATTTTAATGATAAAATTATCTTCCTAAGCCGATTCAAAGATATTTTATTTATAATGTATAAATGTGTATACATTGTAAATAGGAATTTTGATTTTCATTTAAATTTAAATTTAATAAAGACTATTTTCCAATTTATATATATATATATATAAGATGTATGATTTATGAATTGATTAAATTGATTTAAATTAGTATTAAAAACTTTTCAAAAGTTTGTTTTAAAAATCTACCTTATATTTTCATAGAAATATAAGTAAGTATTTATTTTGTTTATAAAAATAAATATAGCTTAAATTTTGTTTTATAATAAAAGTTTGTTTTGTTTTATTTTGAAATATATAATCTGTGGTTGTTCAAGAGTTGCCTTGCTCGATCGATTTCTCGTTGCTCACCGCGGCTGCTTCGTTGATCGAATTCCTTCCTTGCTTCGGTATGTAATTATATGCTTTTGCTTTTACTGATTTTATGCTTGCTTGAATTCGATGCCTTTAGCCGATGATGATTGTGGGTTTATATATGCATTCGATTTCCTTGGATTGCGTTCGTATAAATTTGTTTGAATTTGTCAATATTGTGCTTTGGCCGCTTGATAATGTTTTGATGCTTGAGATGATTTTGACTTGTTCAAAAAACGTATATTATCATAACTTGATGGTCACGGCTTTAACTTGGTCAATTATGACTTGTACATCATATCCACGGCTTGATTGTCTTGATTTTCACAGCATCAATTTTGAACTCTGCTGTGACGATCTCTTCCTAGTCACTTGACTTTGTTTATGCGATTCCATAATTTTGTTATTTTTGTATCATACTCGACTTTGGTCATTTGTTTTGAAACTACAGCTTGATGCTTGCATCCCTCTTGCTGTTTACTGTCTACTGGAGTCAGTGCTTGATGCATTGTGGTGTCTGGTATTTGATTATATGATATTGTGATGATTTGCATTGTGCTTATGTCCACTGATGCATCGAGTCTGCAATTGTTGTTTCACTGAAGTTCTGAGTATTGTGGCTTTGTTGCATTACTTCATGTATTCATGTGTAATGCTGCTTGCTTTTGTCTCGGCCTGTACCTTTGCATTTCATACATATGTATATGCTCACTGTATCTTCATTCATGTTGGCTTAGTTTGTGCACTTGCTCATTTGTTCACCTGCACTTGTTACTTCTGTTCACCTGCATCATGCTTTGACTTCACTGATGCTGCACATTTTTAGCCTTGGTCTTTGTTGCTGTAGCATGCACGGCCATGCTTGTAAGTTTAAAGTCTGTATATGGCCACTTGATCGTCTGCACCACTGATATGCAGCATCTTGGTCATTTTGTACTTCTGGTCTTCATATTGTATTCTCTGTTTTAATTTGCATTGTGTCACTTGTATACTGCAGCTTGGTCTTGCCTTGGTTTTGGCCATTCCTTGTTGCCTTGTTGCAGTTTGATTGTGCTATTTAGACCTCTGCACTGTGCCTTGTACTTGATTCACCTGATTACTGCTATGTCTTGTTATCTGGTTTTGTTTGCATTGTTGGTTCATCACTTCGTTCCAGTTTGATACCGTGTTGCATTTGATCACTTGTGCTCTGTCCATACTTGCCCAGTTTACACAGATGCTCCACTTGTTCATTTTGTTCAAGTGTACTTGTCTTCATTCTGACCATGTTGGCACTGGGTTACTGTGTTGTTTATATTAGACTAGTCGACACTTGATTCTTGAGTTTTGGCCATTTGCACCTGTGTTGAATCCGGTTTCATAGCTCGGGTTTGACCTTGTGCCGAAGTTGATATTTTATTTATGTTGCATGTGAGTTGAACCCGGCTTTGCATTTGGGTTTGACCTGTGCTCACCTATCCTTGTAGTATTATCAAGTGTATATCGATGTGCACGGCCTTGTGGCATGTACAGTGATACATTGTGCATGTCACATTGTTCGTGTATGATGAATTCAAATGTAAACAATGACGAACAACCCAAATAACTGAGGCAAATATTATTTTCAAAAATTCATATTTTATTTTATATTGCAAAAATATTTCTTTTTCAATTTTACTGCGTTAGTGAATATTTTGCAGATTACTCAGATGCTAGATTCTAGGTGGAATGAAGTTGAAGATTAAAATACGAGTGTGAGTGATATGTAGTGAGGTTCTGTAAATGTAAAATAGTGATGTAATTGAATTTGTATCAAAGTTGTATAGTGAATAGTGAGAGCTTGAATTTATACTATTCAAAATTATAAAAAATATTTGTTTGACTAAAATTTCTGTTTGAATTCAAATTCTGTGTTATTTATTTTATTCAGCAAATATTTATTTAATCCGTGAAAAATAAAATAGTACATTAACAAATACATTTAAACGAATGTATATATGTTTATTATCATCAAACAAAAATCATATAAGCGCATATTCAACAATCTCCCCCATTTGATGATAACAAACATATATTTAAGATTTTGAATATGTTAAATGTATTTGATCGTTCAATTTGCTCCCCCTATTTGAATGCTCCCTCTCTACACAATACTCCCCCTACATAGATGCATACAAATAAAAATATGCAAATGACTCTAGATGCAAATGGAAAATTATTTGACCTTTGCTTGATTTTATTTGACAAAATCTTAACTTTTCTCTCCCCCTTTTATTATCAGCAAAAGAATAATAGTGTTAGAGAAAATAGAGATAAGGTGATCGATATTAATTCAACATTAAAACTCAATTGAATATAAATATTAAATTTCGATAAAAATCAAACAAAAATCATAAATACTTTAATTGACGCATATTCCACTTTAGAATGATAGGAATGATTTCATCAAATAAAACCATATAGTTGTGTCTATTTGTGGTATATTTATTTCAGGAAATTTGAATATCTACTAACAATGCATAACCGTTAGGACTTTTAAATGAGATTAGTAGTATTCACAATACTTTTTTTAAAGAATTCAAGTATCTTCTAACCATGCATAACCGTGAGGACTTTTAAATGGGATTAGAATCAACTTGTCTATTTAATCAATTGATTTTGATATGCGTTCCATGCATGCATAACCGTGAGGACTTTTAAATGAGCATGAAAGCACATAATCAAAAATCCAAGTAATTCACCCATGCATAACCATGAGGACTTTTAAATGAGAGTGAATACTTTGGATATTTATTTTTTATTGCTAAAAATATAATAAATAGAAGCACAAATGATTTCCCGTTTAAAATACCACATATTGACATACTATATAGAATTTTGATGAGTGATGGTCGTTAGAAATATGATAGATATAGAGATGGTCATGGAATTTTTATCAACAAAAAGTTTTATAACTCTTGTTTAAATTTCTAAAGAAATTTACTAATTATACTGTCTCGAGTCATAATATATGATTAATATCAACACTCATCTTACTTTCAATCACTATATATATCTTTTCAGATAATTAGTAGGGGGTCAGATTAGTTAATATAGTTATTTAAAATCAATTTCAAAAATGGTTATAAAATCAAATTTTCTTAAATAACTAATCTGATACAAGGTCAAAAATAATTTGCTAGAAGGGGTTTTAAAGAAAAAAATTTCTGCTAAAATAAAAAATTATTTCAAGTGAAAAATATGCAGATATTTTCTTTGAAAAACGATGCAGCAAATGAATGTTTCAAAAATTAATCACGTTACACTAGTAATTTTTCTATCAACTATATTACCAGTGTAATCTACATCTGAATTTAAATTTCACTCAATATTCACTCATTGGATGTCAAAGATTAGACTGTGAAATTCCAACAAATTATCTCATAATTATTTTCAACATTGAAATTCTCTTGGGATTTGAATTGAAACCGTGTTAACAATCAAACACATGTCATAGTGTCAATCTTAGAAGCCGTAGAATAAACAGTTATATTCATGAGTAATCAACAGTCATTAAAACATCATTATTATTTCAAAACAATTTCTTGAAGTTTCAACAATTTCATAAAGTTTCAACAATTTCAATAATTTCTTAAAATCCTTTTTATAGCATCAGAAATCAAACAACATCATAATTTGACCAAACAGATTAAGTTCAATGATAAAATGATGGTTGGTCAACTTTTAAGCATAAATCAAGAATCATAGATAAGAACAAGTCATGTAGGATCATATCAAGTAAGTCAGAATTAGTCAACCATCATAATTACTCCAAGTAATTCTATTTAAAAATGATTGGTCAATATTTTGAAAAAGGTCAGAAAATCAAAATCATCATCTTTTGTTTATCTCAATATTGGCTGATTTTAATTCAGAATATGGTGCAGATATCACATTAAATAAATCGTTCAAATAAATATACATTACCTGTTTAACCTTTACGATATTTTTCGTTGTTGTCCATTGTGATTCTGTCACCTTTATACTAGGCTAAGGAACTTTGCTTTGTCGCTCGTTGTGTTTCTGGAACAGCCAAAATCCAGATAACACCTTTGTAACGTTTCGAATTTTGCCCGCTCAAAAATCGACATCCATACTTCAAATCGTATTCGAATGCCATAGATTCGACCGTTCAAATCCGATTCGCCGGAGCTTATAACAACATTAAGTAAACAACACAGCGGAATAAAAGAATAATACATTGATATACAGCTTTGATACAATATCTGATACAACAGATGATCCAATAGATATCAATATACATCAGAGATATGATACAATAAAATAGCAGCGGAAAAGAAAATAGATGACATCTAGCAGCGGAACAATATAACTCTTAGATAGTCTTCAAAAGAGAACTCCGAGAACTGCAACTCCATTTCCAAGAATCAATCCAGCAATAGCTCGAACCCCCAATAACGATGCACCAAGCTGAGCAAGACTGGTGTGGTCCAAAGACTGAACTAACTCAAGATAATCTACTAAACCTGACTATCTGAAAAAAAACCCAACTCTAGACTGCTCGTGTAGGAAATTTTGAGCACCCAGAGTTTAGGAAAGAAACAATAAACTCCGGATCAGTCATGGGACTGGTGTGAGCAACAAAAACAGTTTATCTTTTGAAACATTCAACAAAATATTTTCAAAGTCAATTCGCAATGCTTTTTAAAAATGAGACTACCATAAGGCCTCCCGCACGCACACACAATGCAAACGCAGAATCGGAGGAGATTTCTCCTTATGATAGTCAAAGATGCTTGATACGCATTAAAAAGAAACATTTGATATTATTACTAGTGCATAGTGTAGAGAAAAATTCATTTTGAAAATAAAGATATAAATCTTAGCCAGCATAGACATTTCGAACTATGCCTACTATAGCTACCATCTAAACAGTGGTGACCACCATAAGTAAATGGCAGGTTCTAAAACTAATACCGTACAAGGTTTCGTATTGGGAATTAGATTTCCAACGAATGATCAGGCCAAGGAACTTCCCATTGCCACATGAGAACGCCTCTGAAAGGACATCCCCGAGAACCAAACCGGATCTCTACCAACACAAGGCCGGGTTACCCCTAACTGAGTAACAACTGACCGAATATGCCATCCCCCGGTCCTTTGGGACCTTTATCCGAGCGCTCGTAATCAATTCACACAATCATAAAGTGTTTTCAACATGAGTAAGTATCTGGGCTCCATACCATGATACCACCCTTTTCCAGAAGGAAATGCACATACCCTAAAGGGCGCTACCCCTCATAACCTTGCCGCATCTTTCCTGTTTTGACCATTCCGGGGTGTGAGGCTCGACGAAGTCTCGTCCACAAAAACATACTTTATACAAAAGCCATGCTTTGGGTCAACAAATGATCATAGAAATGATCACCAAGATAGACGATCAAATAAATGATCCTATCACAAATGATCAACACAATGATCATTTCACAGCAACACTCAGCATGTCACATTACCAAATTGGGAATATATCGCTGATAACCTTCAACTACATAACCTCTGAGCTCGCAGAGAAGGGTGTTAAGCTAAGAGAATAAATTCTCCGCCACCAACAAAAATATATTTGAAAGAAATCGGCTTTACATCTCAATTTGTAATGTCAGACATACAATCCATACAAGTCTGTTCCGGGCTCGAACAGAACCGAAGGCACTTACAAAGAAGTCCTTGCAATCCGGATATTCACAATCCCGATCGGATTTCCCATCACTTAGGGAGTCTCTATACCGTTGCAACTCAGTGCAGAGACAATCGATAGGTCATACTATCGTTCTTGCAAATACCCGGTCTTCAAATGCTATCCATAACGACGTATCACATATTCGGAATGGGTTATACGACCCAAAGGTCCTTTCCCGGCTAACCCGAATAGTAAGCGCAACATTTATAACATATGGATAAGGAATTTCAATTAAGTCACAACTTAATAATCCAAAACTTTTCTTTCAAATGGTTTAAACAAATTACCATTTCAAATCTTTTTAACAAAAGATTAATTTCACAAAATTCCATTTACGGATTTCAAAACAATTTCCATTTCAATTGGATTAACTCGTTAAATCGTTAAATCAAAGATTTAACTCATAGCTTTCAAAATTCGATTAACTTGTTGAATCTTTAAATCAAAGATTCAACTTATAGCTTTCAAAATCATTTCCAAAGATTCATTCATAGCCTTTCAAAAACAATTTCAATTCAAGTTGGATTAACTCATTCGGCCTTTGAATCAAAGATTCATTTCATAGCTTTCAAAACATTTCAATTCTATTTCAGCTTGAAACCTTTTCAACATAATTGGGAGATCCTTTCTTTAAAATGAAAGCTATTATTATTTGAAAACAAGTAGTTTTCGTTTCGAAGAAATTCGATCTTATTTATACAAGTTAAATCTTTTGGGTTAATTCAAATTCCCAAAATAACACCTCAAAAATGGTTTAAAAACCCATATAACTTATTATAAGTGGAATAACTTTTCTTTATATCCTAGTTTCCAAATCATAGAATTCAATTTCAAATATTGAATTCAAATTTAAATCAAAATATTTAAATTTCAAAACTCAATCAAGTTATCCAAACTATATTTCATCTTTGAAATTCCATTTCAAAAGCTTTTCACTTTAGTCTCAATTCATTTTCAAAACATTTGAGTTTAAATATTCAATTTTTTAAATCATTTCAAATCTGTGACTTAATCGATTTCCTCATGAAATCCATAATTGTGTGTGTATGGTGTGGTCCAGGGGTTTAACACAATAGTGCAATATCATTCAATCATCACAGATTTAAGTACAACAATATCTTTGATAAGCGGTATAACTATAACGCTTATCGTCAATTCACAGATTCACAGATAATATAAGAATGTAAATAAATGGATAAATCATACACAGTCATAGAACAAAATATTACCGATCAAATAAGACAGTCAATTCAAGATTTCTCATACAATACAATGCGATATAATCATTCATAAGTATGGTCAAGCATTTAATAATCATTTATAAACAGGATTAATTTATCGTTTAATCCTAATCAATACAATTTATTTCCAAGTAAATTAATTACTTATGAATTTAATTATCCAATCCTGATTTATTTTACAAATCATTTGATATAAATTTATTTATCTAACACTTTAATTAATTAAATTATTCTTAATTAATCATATTAATTAATTAAATCTTTAAATCAATTTCATAATTAATCATTCAAATTAACTTAAGTAGTTAATAACAAATTTATCAATCACTTAAACATTATTAATTCAACTCTAATTACTATTTTAAAGTAATTCGTCTTAATTAATTTCCAAAATAAGTAATCAATATCAATTAGTCATCTTAATTGGTTACAACCATTTATTTACTTTAAATTAATTACAAGATTAATTAATTCTAAATTAATAAACATCCCTTAATAGCTTAATTAATTTAAATCATAAATTAATTAACTTATTAATTTAACCATTTAATTACCTTAAAAATTAGATGGATTATAAATCATTAAACTTTAATTATCTTTAAAACATCGTTTTAGTAATGGTTTAATTATCATACTCAAATACATTTTAAAAACATGTTGTTTCAAATTCACTTTTAAATTCTATTTCATATTTAAAGAATTTGAAATAACTACAAATTTAACTTTACAATTTTAACCAAGTTAAAACTCTTTTTAAAATTAAATTTTATAAAACATTTATCTTTATACCTAAATTTATACTAGAGTTTAAATCAACCATTTAAACTCAAAACAATTTAAATTATTCTTAAACCCTTTTTAAATTGTTTAAATATTAAATTTTATAAAACTTTCTTTATTTTTCAAATTAGGATACAAAGACTAATTTGGATCCATATCTCAGATTCTGATTTTTTTACTTTATATTAAAATCAGGTTTCAATTTTTTTTTTTAAAAGAAAACCGAACGGACAGTTTTTTGAAACCTGTAACCTAACTTTACTCGAGACAGGCTAACATTTCCCCGAGTCCAAAACCAAACATCTTCGAGTCACATTATCAACCTGCTTGAGAACAAAATCCCTGAAACCAAAACAACATCCCCTGACAACTAGCAGTGCACCGTGCACATGCACTGTCCATCCTCCAACTCCGATCAACTCTGATGACTTAGACAAGTCATCGATCACCAATGTATCCTATCTCAATCACCCCAACCTTGATTCCTCCTCAAAATCAAAATCCAGGCATCACCCAAACCTGGAAATGCACAAAACACAAAAACCCAAACCTGGAACAACTCACCGTGCTCGCTTCCCCGACCATCAGCGGCGATGAAATTCCAGCCGAGCCTTCGTCAGTTCACCTCCTTCCATCCCCCTGAGCTTGGTTGAACTCGATCAACCAGAGAATACGTGCCGGACAAAAAAACCCATCCCAGTTAAAAACTAGGGTTACAAACATGATTCGATCGCCACCCTCATCGCAATGTTTAGATTACTCATCTGGCATTTTCTCATCATCGTCGATCATCCTTCTTCCACCAGGAAGAACCGCGACCATCAAAACACTCGAGATCATCAGAAATTGCTAAGATACCCATTTCTGGTTAAACCAGAAATGCACTCAAACCCCTATCCTAAAAATCACGATTTTAGTTTCGAAAATCCCATTTTAGTTTGAATATTTGGTTCATATCTTTAAATTGTTGAATCATGATAATTTTATTTTGACTTATTTAAAGGGTTGCTCTGTTGTTTCAAATTTCCAGAGTCCATGCGAATTGGTTTAACTTAAACATATTTTCCAGCTTAAAACTATGATACAACAACACATTTTGTCTGAAATCTAAATACTAGCATAGATTAAATTATGTGAAAAAAAAAGGTTTTTGAAAAATTCTTGAACCTGGAAACAAAATACAGTTCAATACAGAGACCGCATATATACTTATATTTATCCATATATATCCACAGCAAAAATGCACTTACACAATACATATTTATCACTGATACTAACATACTATCATATCAATATCTAAGTTAAACAAAATGTTACTCACAGATATACCTATATATATATAAGCAACAGTTTTATATTTTAAAAGTATCTAAAAAGAATAAGTTACTCACCTGTCTGAGAAGAATAACAGAGCATACTTTAATTTGAAAACAGCCTGCACTTTTTAAAACTGGAAATGGCATTGCTTTTGATCCTAAATCTTCTTGCCTTGTTGAGGTATAAAGCTTCAGTTTTTATAAAAAATGGAAATGCTACTTTATTATTCTCAGGTTTTCTTTCTTAGCTTTATTTTTAAATGAAACGAAGTGGTGATGAAGAAGATATAAAGAAAGAAGTATATTGAGATAGAAGTATACAGGGTATACAAAACTGGTACATGTGATATCTTTATCTATTTAATAAGCATGGCTGAAGTATGTTGCATTAAATGTTGAGATGTATTGCATTTATTGCCTTGTACATATATACTTTCCTCTCCATACTCCATTTCAGCTGTACAAATTTGAGAAGATAGTGATGGCTTGTATTTGTTTAAGTGTATATGTATTTTATTTGTTTCTTTTCTTTTTAACTTTGAATTTTATCTTGTTGGTTTGTTGCCTTCAGGTTTGCATATGTGTATGTTGTATATATGTATTGTATATGAATTTTATCTTGTTGGTTTGTTGCCTTCAGGTTTGCATATGTGTATGTTGTATATATGTATTGTATATACATAGATTTGTTTACTTTGTTTTATTCCTATTTCTAGTATAACACTTACTCTTTATTTCTTTGTTTTATTTAGCATAATATAATGGCTGGTATGCTTGCATTAATTACTTACAACTTTATGCAGGCTATATTTTATTTCTTCATTTGACAAGGGTACATGACTATATGTTTTGTTTGCTTTGACTATGCTAATTTGATTTCGGCTGGAGATATTAGTGGATTGCAGATTTGTTTATTAACTTGTATTTATATTTTGAATTTATATTTCTTTTTGCTTTGTTTTATCACTTTGTATTTAAACTTTGTTTTGTCATTTCTTTTGTTCCATTGTCTTATTTTTATTCCTCTTTTATTTTAACTTAAATTGTTTATTTTACTTTAAATATTTATTGTTTTATATTAAATTTATAAATTCAAATTATTATTATTAACCATCAATTGTAATACTTATTATTATTAATTATTATTAAACCATTCATTTACAATTCATATCTAATGTATATACATATATATCTCTATATTTATTTTTAAAATCATTTATTTAAGATTATATTTCAAATCCAATTTAATATATATTCACATATATACAAATTGTCAAATCCATATGACTTTATACATTTTCTAGTCGAATCGGGGAAACTCGCATCATTTAAAAAATCAATTTTACAATTTTTAATTCAAAAATTCATTTAAATTATCAATTTAAATTCATAAAAATCCTGGGTCGTTACAAATTTCCCCCCTTAAAAGAATTTCGTCCTCGAAATTCGCAGGCACGAAAACAACACGGAGATAGATTCAAAGATAGAGAAATATCTTTTCAGATCAAACTGGATATCAGTTCTGCATTTGACTCACCAAATCAGAATATCAACAACAGATACAAGAAATTACAATAGAATCCCAAATTCGGTTTTTAAACGAAATCATTTTATCGATACAATTCGATTTAGCTTCATCTTTTATTAATCAATTTTAACTCAATTTAAAATTTCTAATTTATTCAAAATTTCTAATTTATTCAAAATTTCTAATTTCTAATTCATTTATTAGAGTTTAAATCGAAAAGCCGATAAGAAATCGATGAAGTACGAAGTAAAATTTCCTACAACGACTTGTAGGCCACAATCATATCGAAACTTCTTTCTGGAGCTGCCACGAAGCAAATCAAAAGAAATTTGGAAACGAATCAAAGGAGATTGACAGAGAAAGATTGTTTCCACTGTTGCAGGGCATCGACCATTTATAGTCGTATTTCCCTGTCCCCTATCTCATTATCTTCTTGCACTCATACTTGCTATCAGTGGATAGTAAGAGAATTTACTGAGACGTTCAAACGGATATCTTAGGGATTATTCATTCTAGGATTTACATCATCCTATCTCTAATGAGCTACTTAATGTGTTATACTCCTGAGCTAAAGTTCAACCTTAGCTCTGATACCAAATGTAACGTTTCGAATTTTGCCCGCTCAAAAATTGACATCCATACTTCAAATCGTATTCGAATGCCATAGATTCGACCGTTCAAATCCGATTCGCCGGAGCTTATAACAACATTAAGTAAACAACACAGCGGAATAAAAGAATAATACATTGATATACAGCTTTGATACAATATCTGATACAACAGATGATCCAATAGATATCAATATACATCAGAGATATGATACAATAAAATAGCAGCGGAAAAGAAAATAGATGACATCTAGCAGCGGAACAATATAACTCTTAGATAGTCTTCAAAAGAGAACTCCGAGAACTGCAACTCCATTTCCAAGAATCAATCCAGCAATAGCTCGAACCCCCAATAACGATGCACCAAGCTGAGCAAGACTGGTGTGGTCCAAAGACTGAACTAACTCAAGATAATCTACTAAACCTGACTATCTGAAAAAAAACCCAACTCTAGACTGCTCGTGTAGGAAATTTTGAGCACCCAGAGTTTAGGAAAGAAACAATAAACTCCGGATCAGTCATGGGACTGGTGTGAGCAACAAAAACAGTTTATCTTTTGAAACATTCAACAAAATATTTTCAAAGTCAATTCGCAATGCTTTTTAAAAATGAGACTACCATAAGGCCTCCCGCACGCACACACAATGCAAACGCAGAATCGGAGGAGATTTCTCCTTATGATAGTCAAAGATGCTTGATACGCATTAAAAAGAAACATTTGATATTATTACTAGTGCATAGTGTAGAGAAAAATTCATTTTGAAAATAAAGATATAAATCTTAGCCAGCATAGACATTTCGAACTATGCCTACTATAGCTACCATCTAAACAGTGGTGACCACCATAAGTAAATGGCAGGTTCTAAAACTAATACCGTACAAGGTTTCGTATTGGGAATTAGATTTCCAACGAATGATCAGGCCAAGGAACTTCCCATTGCCACATGAGAACGCCTCTGAAAGGACATCCCCGAGAACCAAACCGGATCTCTACCAACACAAGGCCGGGTTACCCCTAACTGAGTAACAACTGACCGAATATGCCATCCCCCGGTCCTTTGGGACCTTTATCCGAGCGCTCGTAATCAATTCACACAATCATAAAGTGTTTTCAACATGAGTAAGTATCTGGGCTCCATACCATGATACCACCCTTTTCCAGAAGGAAATGCACATACCCTAAAGGGCGCTACCCCTCATAACCTTGCCGCATCTTTCCTGTTTTGACCATTCCGGGGTGTGAGGCTCGACGAAGTCTCGTCCACAAAAACATACTTTATACAAAAGCCATGCTTTGGGTCAACAAATGATCATAGAAATGATCACCAAGATAGACGATCAAATAAATGATCCTATCACAAATGATCAACACAATGATCATTTCACAGCAACACTCAGCATGTCACATTACCAAATTGGGAATATATCGCTGATAACCTTCAACTACATAACCTCTGAGCTCGCAGAGAAGGGTGTTAAGCTAAGAGAATAAATTCTCCGCCACCAACAGAAATATATTTGAAAGAAATCGGCTTTACATCTCAATTTGTAATGTCAGACATACAATCCATACAAGTCTGTTCCGGGCTCGAACAGAACCGAAGGCACTTACAAAGAAGTCCTTGCAATCCGGATATTCACAATCCCGATCGGATTTCCCATCACTTAGGGAGTCTCTATACCGTTGCAACTCAGTGCAGAGACAATCGATAGGTCATACTATCGTTCTTGCAAATACCCGGTCTTCAAATGCTATCCATAACGACGTATCACATATTCGGAATGGGTTATACGACCCAAAGGTCCTTTCCCGGCTAACCCGAATAGTAAGCGCAACATTTATAACATATGGATAAGGAATTTCAATTAAGTCACAACTTAATAATCCAAAACTTTTCTTTCAAATGGTTTAAACAAATTACCATTTCAAATCTTTTTAACAAAAGATTAATTTCACAAAATTCCATTTACGGATTTCAAAACAATTTCCATTTCAATTGGATTAACTCGTTAAATCGTTAAATCAAAGATTTAACTCATAGCTTTCAAAATTCGATTAACTTGTTGAATCTTTAAATCAAAGATTCAACTTATAGCTTTCAAAATCATTTCCAAAGATTCATTCATAGCCTTTCAAAAACAATTTCAATTCAAGTTGGATTAACTCATTCGGCCTTTGAATCAAAGATTCATTTCATAGCTTTCAAAACATTTCAATTCTATTTCAGCTTGAAACCTTTTCAACATAATTGGGAGATCCTTTCTTTAAAATGAAAGTTATTATTATTTGAAAACAAGTAGTTTTCGTTTCGAAGAAATTCGATCTTATTTATACAAGTTAAATCTTTTGGGTTAATTCAAATTCCCAAAATAACACCTCAAAAATGGTTTAAATACCCATATAACTTATTATAAGTTGAATAACTTTTCTTTATATCCTAGTTTCCAAATCATAGAATTCAATTTCAAATATTGAATTCAAATTTAAATCAAAATATTTAAATTTCAAAACTCAATCAAGTTATCCAAACTATATTTCATCTTTGAAATTCCATTTCAAAAGCTTTTCACTTTAATCTCAATTCATTTTCAAAACATTTGAATTCAAATATTCAATTTTTTAAATCATTTCAAATCTGTGACTTAATCGATTTCCTCATGAAATCCATAATTGTGTGTGTATGGTGTGGTCCAGTTGTTTAACACAATAGTGCAATATCATTCAATCATCACAGATTTAAGTACAACAATATCTTTGATAAGCGGTATAACTATAACGCTTATCGTCAATTCACAGATTCACAGATAATATAACAATGTAAATAAATGGATAAATCATACACAGTCACAGAACAAAATATTACCGATCAAATAAGACAGTCAATTCAAGATTTCTCATACAATACAATGCAATATAATCATTCATAAGTAAGGTCAAGCATTTAATAATCATTTATAAACAGGATTAATTTATCGTTTAATCCTAATCAATACAATTTATTTCCAAGTAAATTAATTACTTATGAATTTAATTATCCAATCCTGATTTATTTTACAAATCATTTGATATAAATTTATTTATCTAACACTTTAATTAATTAAATTATTCTTAATTAATCATATTAATTAATTAAATCTTTAAACCAATTTCATAATTAATCATTCAAATTAACTTAAGTAGTTAATAACAAATTTATCAATCACTTAAACATTATTAATTCAACTCTAATTACTATTTTAAAGTAATCCGTCTTAATTAATTTCCAAAATAAGTAATCAATATCAATTAGTCATCTTAATTGGTTACAACCATTTATTTACTTTAAATTAATTACAAGATTAATTAATTCTAAATTAATAAACATCCCTTAATAACTTAATTAATTTAAATCATAAATTAATTAACTTATTAATTTAACCATTTAATTACCTTAAAAATTAGATGGATTATAATTCATTAAACCTTAATTATGTTTAAAACATCGTTTTAGTAATGATTTAATTATCATACTCAAATACATTTTAAAAACATGTTGTTTCAAATTCACTTTTAAATTCTATTTCATATTAAAAGAATTTGAAATAACTACAAATTTAACTTTACAATTTTAACCAAGTTAAAACTCTTTTTAAAATTAAATTTTATAAAACATTTATCTTTATGCAGAAATTTATACTAGAGTTTAAATCAACCATTTAAACTCAAAACAATTTAAATTATTCTTAAACCCTTTTTAAATTGTTTAAATATTAAATTTTATAAAACTTTCTTTATTTTTCAAATTAGGATACAAAGACTAATTTGGATCCATATCTCAGATTCTGATTTTTTTACTTTATATTAAAATCAGGTTTCAATTTTTTTTTTTAAAAGAAAACCGAACAGACAGTTTTCTGAAACCTGTAACCTAACTTTACTCGAGACAGGCTAACATTTCCTCGAGTCCAAAACCAAACATCTTCGAGTCACATTATCAACCTGCTTGAGAACAAAATCCCTGAAACCAAAACAACATCCTCTAACAACTAGCAGTGCACCATGCACATTCACTGTCCATCCTCCAACTCCGATCAACTCTGATGACTTAGACAAGTCATCGATCACCAATGTATCCTATCTCAATCACCCCAACCTTGATTCCTCCTCAAAATCAAAATCCAGGCATCACCCAAACCTGGAAATGCACAAAACACAAAAACCCAAACCTGGAACAACTCACCGTGCTCGCTTCCCCGACCATCAGCGGCGATGAAATTCCAGCCGAGCCTTCGTCAGCTCACCTCCTTCCATCCCCCTGAGCTTGGTTGAACTCGATCAACCAGAGAATACGTGCCGGACAAAAAAACCCATCCCAGTTAAAAACTAGGGTTACAAACTTGATTCGATTGCCACCCTCATCGCAATGCTTAGATTACTCGTCTGGCATTTTTCTCGTCATCGTCGATCATCCTTCTTCCACCAGGAAGAACCGCGACCATCAAAACACTCGAGATCATCAGAAATTGCTAAGATACCCATTTCTGGTTAAACCAGAAATGCACTCAAACCCCTACCCTAAAAATCGTGATTTTAGTTTCGAAAATCCCATTTTAGTTTGAATATTTGGTTCATATCTTTAAATTGTTGAATCATGATAATTTTATTTTGACTTATTTAAAGGGTTGCTCTGTTGTTTCAAATTTCCAGAGTCCATGCGAATTGGTTTAACTTAAACATATTTTCCAGCTTAAAACTATGATACAACAACACATTTTGTCTGAAATCTAAATACTAGCATAGATTAAATTATGTGAAAAAAAAAGGTTTTTGAAAAATTCTTGAACCTGGAAACAAAATACAGTTCAATACAGAGACCGCATATATACTTATATTTATCCATATATATCCACAGCAAAAATGCACTTACACAATACATATTTATCACTGATAATAACATACTATCATATCAATATCTAAGTTAAACAAAATGTTACTCACAGATATACCTATATATATATATAAGCAACAGTTTTATATTTTAAAAGTATCTAAAAAGAATAAGTTACTCACCTGTCTGAGAAGAATAACAGAGCATACTTTAATTTGAAAACAGCCTGCACTTTTTAAAACTGGAAATGGCATTGCTTTTGATCCTAAATCTTCTTGCCTTGTTGAGGTATAAAGCTTCAGTTTTTATAAAAAATGGAAATGCTACTTTATTATTCTCAGGTTTTCTTTCTTAGCTTTATTTTTAAATGAAACGAAGTGGTGATGAAGAAGATATAAAGAAAGAAGTATATTGAGATAGAAGTATACAGGGTATACAAAACTGGTACATGTGATATCTTTATCTATTTAATAAGCATGGCTGAAGTATGTTGCATTAAATGTTGAGATGTATTGCATTTATTGCCTTGTACATATATACTTTCCTCTCCATACTCCATTTCAGCTGTACAAATTTGAGAAGATAGTGATGGCTTGTATTTGTTTAAGTGTATATGTATTTTATTTGTTTCTTTTCTTTTTAACTTTGAATTTTATCTTGTTGGTTTGTTGCCTTCAGGTTTGCATATGTGTATGTTGTATATATGTATTGTATATGAATTTTATCTTGTTGGTTTGTTGCCTTCAGGTTTGCATATGTGTATGTTGTATATATGTATTGTATATACATAGATTTGTTTACTTTGTTTTATTCCTATTTCTAGTATAACACTTACTCTTTATTTCTTTGTTTTATTTAGCATAATATAATGGCTGGTATGCTTGCATTAATTACTTACAACTTTATGCAGGCTATATTTTATTTCTTCATTTGACAAGGGTACATGACTATATGTTTTGTTTGCTTTGACTATGCTAATTTGATTTCGGCTGGAGATATTAGTGGATTGCAGATTTGTTTATTAACTTGTATTTATATTTTGAATTTATATTTCTTTTTGCTTTGTTTTATCACTTTGTATTTAAACTTTGTTTTGTCATTTCTTTTGTTCCATTGTCTTATTTTTATTCCTCTTTTATTTTAACTTAAATTGTTTATTTTACTTTAAATATTTATTGTTTTATATTAAATTTATAAATTCAAATTATTATTATTAACCATCAATTGTAATACTTATTATTATTAATTATTATTAAACCATTCATTTACAATTCATATCTAATGTATATACATATATATCTCTATATTTATTTTTAAAATCATTTATTTAAGATTATATTTCAAATCCAATTTAATATATATTCACATATATACAAATTGTCAAATCCATATGACTTTATACATTTTCTAGTCGAATCGGGGAAACTCGCATCATTTAAAAAATCAATTTTACAATTTTTAATTCAAAAATTCATTTAAATTATCAATTTAAATTCATAAAAATCCTGGGTCGTTACAAATTTCCCCCCTTAAAAGAATTTCGTCCTCGAAATTCGCAGGCACGAAAACAACACGGAGATAGATTCAAAGATAGAGAAATATCTTTTCAGATCAAACTGGATATCAGTTCTGCATTTGACTCACCAAATCAGAATATCAACAACAGATACAAGAAATTACAATAGAATCCCAAATTCGGTTTTTAAACGAAATCATTTTATCGATACAATTCGATTTAGCTTCATCTTTTATTAATCAATTTTAACTCAATTTAAAATTTCTAATTTATTCAAAATTTCTAATTTATTCAAAATTTCTAATTTCTAATTCATTTATTAGAGTTTAAATCGAAAAGCCGATAAGAAATCGATGAAGTACGAAGTAAAATTTCCTACAACGACTTGTAGGCCACAATCATATCGAAACTTCTTTCTGGAGCTGCCACGAAGCAAATCAAAAGAAATTTGGAAACGAATCAAAGGAGATTGACAGAGAAAGATTGTTTCCACTGTTGCAGGGCATCGACCATTTATAGTCGTATTTCCCTGTCCCCTATCTCATTATCTTCTTGCACTCATACTTGCTATCAGTGGATAGTAAGAGAATTTACTGAGACGTTCAAACGGATATCTTAGGGATTATTCATTCTAGGATTTACATCATCCTATCTCTAATGAGCTACTTAATGTGTTATACTCCTGAGCTAAAGTTCAACCTTAGCTCTGATACCAAATGTAACGTTTCGAATTTTGCCCGCTCAAAAATTGACATCCATACTTCAAATCGTATTCGAATGCCATAGATTCGACCGTTCAAATCCGATTCGCCGGAGCTTATAACAACATTAAGTAAACAACACAGCGGAATAAAAGAATAATACATTGATATACAGCTTTGATACAATATCTGATACAACAGATGATCCAATAGATATCAATATACATCAGAGATATGATACAATAAAATAGCAGCGGAAAAGAAAATAGATGACATCTAGCAGCGGAACAATATAACTCTTAGATAGTCTTCAAAAGAGAACTCCGAGAACTGCAACTCCATTTCCAAGAATCAATCCAGCAATAGCTCGAACCCCCAATAACGATGCACCAAGCTGAGCAAGACTGGTGTGGTCCAAAGACTGAACTAACTCAAGATAATCTACTAAACCTGACTATCTGAAAAAAAACCCAACTCTAGACTGCTCGTGTAGGAAATTTTGAGCACCCAGAGTTTAGGAAAGAAACAATAAACTCCGGATCAGTCATGGGACTGGTGTGAGCAACAAAAACAGTTTATCTTTTGAAACATTCAACAAAATATTTTCAAAGTCAATTCGCAATGCTTTTTAAAAATGAGACTACCATAAGGCCTCCCGCACGCACACACAATGCAAACGCAGAATCGGAGGAGATTTCTCCTTATGATAGTCAAAGATGCTTGATACGCATTAAAAAGAAACATTTGATATTATTACTAGTGCATAGTGTAGAGAAAAATTCATTTTGAAAATAAAGATATAAATCTTAGCCAGCATAGACATTTCGAACTATGCCTACTATAGCTACCATCTAAACAGTGGTGACCACCATAAGTAAATGGCAGGTTCTAAAACTAATACCGTACAAGGTTTCGTATTGGGAATTAGATTTCCAACGAATGATCAGGCCAAGGAACTTCCCATTGCCACATGAGAACGCCTCTGAAAGGACATCCCCGAGAACCAAACCGGATCTCTACCAACACAAGGCCGGGTTACCCCTAACTGAGTAACAACTGACCGAATATGCCATCCCCCGGTCCTTTGGGACCTTTATCCGAGCGCTCGTAATCAATTCACACAATCATAAAGTGTTTTCAACATGAGTAAGTATCTGGGCTCCATACCATGATACCACCCTTTTCCAGAAGGAAATGCACATACCCTAAAGGGCGCTACCCCTCATAACCTTGCCGCATCTTTCCTGTTTTGACCATTCCGGGGTGTGAGGCTCGACGAAGTCTCGTCCACAAAAACATACTTTATACAAAAGCCATGCTTTGGGTCAACAAATGATCATAGAAATGATCACCAAGATAGACGATCAAATAAATGATCCTATCACAAATGATCAACACAATGATCATTTCACAGCAACACTCAGCATGTCACATTACCAAATTGGGAATATATCGCTGATAACCTTCAACTACATAACCTCTGAGCTCGCAGAGAAGGGTGTTAAGCTAAGAGAATAAATTCTCCGCCACCAACAGAAATATATTTGAAAGAAATCGGCTTTACATCTCAATTTGTAATGTCAGACATACAATCCATACAAGTCTGTTCCGGGCTCGAACAGAACCGAAGGCACTTACAAAGAAGTCCTTGCAATCCGGATATTCACAATCCCGATCGGATTTCCCATCACTTAGGGAGTCTCTATACCGTTGCAACTCAGTGCAGAGACAATCGATAGGTCATACTATCGTTCTTGCAAATACCCGGTCTTCAAATGCTATCCATAACGACGTATCACATATTCGGAATGGGTTATACGACCCAAAGGTCCTTTCCCGGCTAACCCGAATAGTAAGCGCAACATTTATAACATATGGATAAGGAATTTCAATTAAGTCACAACTTAATAATCCAAAACTTTTCTTTCAAATGGTTTAAACAAATTACCATTTCAAATCTTTTTAACAAAAGATTAATTTCACAAAATTCCATTTACGGATTTCAAAACAATTTCCATTTCAATTGGATTAACTCGTTAAATCGTTAAATCAAAGATTTAACTCATAGCTTTCAAAATTCGATTAACTTGTTGAATCTTTAAATCAAAGATTCAACTTATAGCTTTCAAAATCATTTCCAAAGATTCATTCATAGCCTTTCAAAAACAATTTCAATTCAAGTTGGATTAACTCATTCGGCCTTTGAATCAAAGATTCATTTCATAGCTTTCAAAACATTTCAATTCTATTTCAGCTTGAAACCTTTTCAACATAATTGGGAGATCCTTTCTTTAAAATGAAAGTTATTATTATTTGAAAACAAGTAGTTTTCGTTTCGAAGAAATTCGATCTTATTTATACAAGTTAAATCTTTTGGGTTAATTCAAATTCCCAAAATAACACCTCAAAAATGGTTTAAATACCCATATAACTTATTATAAGTTGAATAACTTTTCTTTATATCCTAGTTTCCAAATCATAGAATTCAATTTCAAATATTGAATTCAAATTTAAATCAAAATATTTAAATTTCAAAACTCAATCAAGTTATCCAAACTATATTTCATCTTTGAAATTCCATTTCAAAAGCTTTTCACTTTAATCTCAATTCATTTTCAAAACATTTGAATTCAAATATTCAATTTTTTAAATCATTTCAAATCTGTGACTTAATCGATTTCCTCATGAAATCCATAATTGTGTGTGTATGGTGTGGTCCAGTTGTTTAACACAATAGTGCAATATCATTCAATCATCACAGATTTAAGTACAACAATATCTTTGATAAGCGGTATAACTATAACGCTTATCGTCAATTCACAGATTCACAGATAATATAACAATGTAAATAAATGGATAAATCATACACAGTCACAGAACAAAATATTACCGATCAAATAAGACAGTCAATTCAAGATTTCTCATACAATACAATGCAATATAATCATTCATAAGTAAGGTCAAGCATTTAATAATCATTTATAAACAGGATTAATTTATCGTTTAATCCTAATCAATACAATTTATTTCCAAGTAAATTAATTACTTATGAATTTAATTATCCAATCCTGATTTATTTTACAAATCATTTGATATAAATTTATTTATCTAACACTTTAATTAATTAAATTATTCTTAATTAATCATATTAATTAATTAAATCTTTAAACCAATTTCATAATTAATCATTCAAATTAACTTAAGTAGTTAATAACAAATTTATCAATCACTTAAACATTATTAATTCAACTCTAATTACTATTTTAAAGTAATCCGTCTTAATTAATTTCCAAAATAAGTAATCAATATCAATTAGTCATCTTAATTGGTTACAACCATTTATTTACTTTAAATTAATTACAAGATTAATTAATTCTAAATTAATAAACATCCCTTAATAACTTAATTAATTTAAATCATAAATTAATTAACTTATTAATTTAACCATTTAATTACCTTAAAAATTAGATGGATTATAATTCATTAAACCTTAATTATGTTTAAAACATCGTTTTAGTAATGATTTAATTATCATACTCAAATACATTTTAAAAACATGTTGTTTCAAATTCACTTTTAAATTCTATTTCATATTAAAAGAATTTGAAATAACTACAAATTTAACTTTACAATTTTAACCAAGTTAAAACTCTTTTTAAAATTAAATTTTATAAAACATTTATCTTTATGCAGAAATTTATACTAGAGTTTAAATCAACCATTTAAACTCAAAACAATTTAAATTATTCTTAAACCCTTTTTAAATTGTTTAAATATTAAATTTTATAAAACTTTCTTTATTTTTCAAATTAGGATACAAAGACTAATTTGGATCCATATCTCAGATTCTGATTTTTTTACTTTATATTAAAATCAGGTTTCAATTTTTTTTTTTAAAAGAAAACCGAACAGACAGTTTTCTGAAACCTGTAACCTAACTTTACTCGAGACAGGCTAACATTTCCTCGAGTCCAAAACCAAACATCTTCGAGTCACATTATCAACCTGCTTGAGAACAAAATCCCTGAAACCAAAACAACATCCTCTAACAACTAGCAGTGCACCATGCACATTCACTGTCCATCCTCCAACTCCGATCAACTCTGATGACTTAGACAAGTCATCGATCACCAATGTATCCTATCTCAATCACCCCAACCTTGATTCCTCCTCAAAATCAAAATCCAGGCATCACCCAAACCTGGAAATGCACAAAACACAAAAACCCAAACCTGGAACAACTCACCGTGCTCGCTTCCCCGACCATCAGCGGCGATGAAATTCCAGCCGAGCCTTCGTCAGCTCACCTCCTTCCATCCCCCTGAGCTTGGTTGAACTCGATCAACCAGAGAATACGTGCCGGACAAAAAAACCCATCCCAGTTAAAAACTAGGGTTACAAACTTGATTCGATTGCCACCCTCATCGCAATGCTTAGATTACTCGTCTGGCATTTTTCTCGTCATCGTCGATCATCCTTCTTCCACCAGGAAGAACCGCGACCATCAAAACACTCGAGATCATCAGAAATTGCTAAGATACCCATTTCTGGTTAAACCAGAAATGCACTCAAACCCCTACCCTAAAAATCGTGATTTTAGTTTCGAAAATCCCATTTTAGTTTGAATATTTGGTTCATATCTTTAAATTGTTGAATCATGATAATTTTATTTTGACTTATTTAAAGGGTTGCTCTGTTGTTTCAAATTTCCAGAGTCCATGCGAATTGGTTTAACTTAAACATATTTTCCAGCTTAAAACTATGATACAACAACACATTTTGTCTGAAATCTAAATACTAGCATAGATTAAATTATGTGAAAAAAAAAGGTTTTTGAAAAATTCTTGAACCTGGAAACAAAAGACAGTGCAATACAGAGACCGCATATATACTTATATTTATCCATATATATCCACAGCAAAAATGCACTTACACAATACATATTTATCGCTGATAATAACATACTATCATATCAATATCTAAGTTAAACAAAATGTTACTCACAGATATACCTATATATATATAAGCAACAGTTTTATATTTTAAAAGTATCTAAAAAGAATAAGTTACTCACCTGTCTGAGAAGAAGAACAGAGCATACTTTAATTTGAAAACAGCCTGCACTTTTTAAAACTGGAAATGGCATTGCTTTTGATCCTAAATCTTCTTGCCTTGTTGAGGTATAAAGCTTCAGTTTTTATAAAAAATGGAAATGCTACTTTATTATTCTCAGGTTTTCTTTCTTAGCTTTATTTTTAAATGAAACGAAGTGGTGATGAAGAAGATATAAAGAAAGAAGTATATTGAGATAGAAGTATACAGGGTATACAAAACTGGTACATGTGATATCTTTATCTATTTAATAAGCATGGCTGAAGTATGTTGCATTAAATGTTGAGATGTATTGCATTTATTGCCTTGTACATATATACTTTCCTCTCCATACTCCATTTCAGCTGTACAAATTTGAGATGATAGTGATGGCTTGTATTTGTTTAAGTGTATATGTATTTTATTTGTTTCTTTTCTTTTTAACTTTGAATTTTATCTTGTTGGTTTGTTGCCTTCAGGTTTGCATATGTGTATGTTGTATATATGTATTGTATACGAATTTTATCTTGTTGGTTTGTTGCCTTCAGGTTTGCATATGTGTATGTTGTATATATGTATTGTATATACATAGATTTGTTTACTTTGTTTTATTCCTATTTCTAGTATAACACTTACTCTTTATTTCTTTGTTTTATTTAGCATAATATAATGGCTGGTATGCTTGCATTAATTACTTACAACTTTATGCAGGCTATATTTTATTTCTTCATTTGACAAGGGTACATGACTATATGTTTTGTTTGCTTTGACTATGCTAATTTGATTTCGGCTGGAGTTATTAGTGGATTGCAGATTTGTTTATTAACTTGTATTTATATTTTGAATTTATATTTCTTTTTGCTTTGTTTTATCACTTTATATTTAAACTTTGTTTTGTCCTTTCTTTTGTTCCATTGTCTTATTTTTATTCCTCTTTTATTTTAACTTAAATTGTTTATTTTACTTTAAATATTTATTGTTTTATATTAAATTTATAAATTCAAATTATTATTATTAACCATCAATTGTAATACTTATTATTATTAATTATTATTAAACCATTCATTTACAATTCATATCTAATGTATATACATATATATCTCTATATTTATTTTTAAAACCATTTATTTAAGATTATATTTCAAATCCAATTTAATATATATTCACATATATACAAATTGTCAAATCCATATGACTTTATACATTTTCTAGTCGAATCGGGGAAACTCGCATCATTTAAAAAATCAATTTTACAATTTTTAGTTCAAAAATTCATTTAAATTATCAATTTAAATCCATAAAAATCCTGGGTCGTTACAAACTTTGTTGTTCCTTAGCCTGCCACCACACCTACATGGGAAAAGATTTATGTGACCTATTTGTTTTTATAGGTCCATGGTTGTTAGTGGCAGAAAATTTTGAAAAACAATTTTGTGAAGACCTAAAACTATTTATAATTGTTCCCTTTGGCACCCAAATTTGTTTAACTTTGAGAGATTTTATTTTGTGCCTTTTGGAACCCAAATCGGTATAGTTTTCACATGTTTGGGTCTATACCAACAAATATTGTGATTGTGTCCATATTTTCTACAAATTGTGCACGTAGAATTAACTTGATTAATATTGCTTTCAACAGTTTTTGAATTACTATATCCAAGTCCTTGTCTAACCGTATTGATAGTTTGTCTTCCTAATAGCATATTCAATGATTTTTCACTTTTTCAAAATTTATCTAAAGTCGTTGACAATTGTTGGACTTGTGTTTTGAGAGATTCATTTTCGTTTAACAACTTGTGCACTTTTTAATAGAATTCTCTCTCCTAGTATTTTCATTCTCTTTTAAAATCAGAATTTCATTTTCAAGAGATTTTATATTGATTTCTGATTTTTTAATTTCTTCTTCGAATATTGGACACTTATCACACTTAGGGATCCTACTCTGATAGGTTTTAACTAATTGGTCAAGTTGTTCATTACATTCTATCTAAGTATCCTTTTGATATTCAAGTTTGGCGTATTTTTCCCTAAGTCGTTTAAAACAGCCGTTTACTTCATGAAAATATATAAGCAACTCAGAATGGGTAAGTTTTGATACCTCACTTGGCTCGTCATCGTCACTGTCAGTTGTTTCACCTCGAAGACACAATTCTGCCTTTTCGCTTTCACTGCCAGTGCTTTGATCATCCTTGTCTATTTCATCCCATGTGGCTGCAAAACTTTTCTTTTTCTGTTTCTTTCCATGGCTGAATTTAATTTGTGGACATTCGGGCTTGATATGATCGGGTTTGTTGCATTTGTAACAAATGATTTTCTGTTCTTCTGGGTTGTCTATTGCTTTGCTTAATCTGCTCTTTGCTTGTTGATTTCTAACTGGATTGCCATATTTACGACTCCACCTTTTGAATTTTCTTATTAATAGTGATAGTTTTGCTTCACAATCATCATCCTTATCATCATCATTTTCACTTTCAATTGTTCCTTTAAGAGCTATTGATTTTCTTCGAGTGTCACCTCCTTCACGCTCTTCCTTGAATTTCATTTCTAACTCATAAGCAGTGAGATTTTCGATGAGTTCTTCGAATTTCATTTTTTTCAAGTCTTTTGATTCTTGAATGGCAGTCACTTTGGCTTCAAAGCATCGAGGAAGGACTCTGAGGATTTTTCGGACTACCTCCAACTCCGTGTATGATTTTCCAAGAGCTTTTGATTTGTATATGATATTGGAAAGTCGTCCATGCATCTCTTTGACATTCTCTTCCTTCGCCATTGTGAAGTTCTCGTATTCGCTGCTTAGCATGGCAAGGCGAGATTCTTTGACTTGAGATGTTCCTTCGTGAGCCACTTCTAGTGTGTGCCATATTTCCTGCGCAGTTAGACAATGTGAAACACGATTAAATTCAAATTGATCCAATGAACAGATAATAGAATTCATAGCTTTAGCATTAGCATTTTGTAATTTATTTTCTAGTTCTGTCCATTGATCCTTTGGTTTCTCTATTTCCTGATTGTCTACAGTTATAGTTGGTATTTTATAACCTGTCTCAACAATATCCCAAGCGTCGATGGTTTTCAGAAAAAATTTCATCCTATTTTTCCAAAAAGAATATTCACCATTGAACATTGGTGGTCTAACTATCGACTGACCCTCTGCAAAAGCAATATTAAAAGAAGCCATTTTAAAAATTCAAATTTTTAAAACAAAAACTGATTTTTTTTTAAAAACGAATTTTTAAAAACA
Organism: Allium cepa; assembly: GCA_030765085.1. Taxonomy (NCBI): domain Eukaryota; kingdom Viridiplantae; phylum Streptophyta; class Magnoliopsida; order Asparagales; family Amaryllidaceae; genus Allium; species Allium cepa. Next base: position 683,687,248 of record CM060938.1, read on the forward strand.
AATGATGACTTCTATTCCTAGCTCTGATACCACTTGTAGGATCGATTTCACCCTAGAGGGGGGGTGAATAGGGTGATAGTGTTAATTATAGAAATTAATTGCGGAAGCTTATAGAATAATTTCAACACAGATCACAGAATATTCCAAGCACAGAAATAAATAGCAGAATAATAAAATGCAAAATAGAACAACACAGAATTTACCCAGCTTCGGCAAAACCCTGCCTACGTGCTGCTCCCAAGGTTTCTACTAGAAATTAGAAAGTCCCTCGCTTACACACGTAAACTCGCTATACCCGCTATTGACTATCCTAACTCTACGCTCAAAACCCTGGCCACAACTCAGCCACCGAGTTGCGAATTCTCAAACTACGACACGTAGTTTGTCCCCTAGTCACACGACTAGTAAATACAACGGTTTAAAAATAAAATTACAAATTAAAAACAATTTAAAACAAAATAACCCTAATTTAAAACCAAAACCCTATTTTATTTTTTTAACAAGGCCGGCCTCTTTTTTTATGTTAATTGGCCCGTTCTCTTTTTTTCATTCGTTTGTGAAAAATGGCCGCCGTTGTTAATCTCGTTCGTTCCTCTTTGCAACTGAATTAGGGCTTGCGTCCTTGATCCAAATTAGGGCTTTCGAAGAGCTGTTATTACTTCGATCGAATCTGTGGTTGTTCGAGAGTTGCCTTGCTCGATCGATTTCTCGTTGCTCACCGCGGCTGCTTCGTTGATCGAATTCCTTCCTTGCTTCGGTATGTAATTATATGCTTTTGCTTTTACTGATTTTATGCTTGCTTGAATTCGATGCCTTTAGCCGATGATGATTGTGGGTTTATATATGCATTCGATTTCCTTGAATTGCGTTCGTATAAATTTGTTTGAATTTGTCAATACTGTGCTTTGGCCGCTTGATAATGTTTTGATGCTTGAGATGATTTCGACTTGTTCAAAAAACGTATATTATCATAACTTGATGGTCACGGCTTTAACTTGGTCAATTATGACTTGTACATCATATCCACGGCTTGATTGGCTTGATTTTCACAGCATCAATTTTGAACTCTGCTGTGACGATCTCTTCCTGGTCACTTGACTTTGTTTATGCGATTCCATAATTTTGTTATTTTTGTATCATACTCGACTTTGGTCATTTGTTTTGAAACTGCAGCTTGATACTTGCATCCCTCTTGCTGTTTACTGTTTACTGGAATCAATGCTTGATGCATTGTGGTGTCTGGTATTTGATTATATGATATTGTGATGATTTGCATTGTGCTTATGTCCACTGATGCATCGAGTCTGCAATTGTTGTTTCACTGAAGTTCTGAGTATTGTGGCTTTGTTGCATTACTTCATGTATTCATGTGTACATACTGCTTGCTTTTGTCTCGGCCTGTACCTTTGCATTTCATACATATGTATATGCTCACTGTATCTTCATTCATGTTGGCTTAGTTTGTGCACTTGCTCATTTGTTCACCTGCACTTGTTACTTCTGTTCACCTGTATCATGCTTTGACTTCACTGATGCTGCACATTTTTAGCCTTGGTCTTTGTTGTTGTAGCATGCACGGCCATGCTTGTAAGTTTAAAGTCTGTATATGGCCACTTGATCGTCTGCACCACTGATATGCAACAGCTTGGTCATTTTGTACTTCTGGTCTTCATATTGTATTCTCTGTTTTAATTTGCATTGTGTCACTTGTATACTGCAGCTTGGTCTTGCCTTGGTTTTGGCCATTCCTTGTTGCCTTGTTGCAGTTTGATTGTGCTGTTTAGACCTCTGCACTGTGCCATGTACTTGATTCACCTAATTACTGTTGTGTCTTGTTCATCTGGTTTTGTTTGCATTGTTGGTTCATCACTTCGTTCCAGTTTGATACTGTGTTGCATTTGATCACTTGTGCTCTGTCCATACTTGCCCAGTTTACACAGATGCTCCACTTGTTCATTTTGTTCAAGTGTACTTGTCTTCATTCTGACCATGTTGGCACTGGGTTACTGTCTTGTTTATATTTGACTAGTCGACACTTGATTCTTGAGTTTTGGCCATTTGCACCTGTGTTGAATCCGGTTTCACAGCTCGGGTTTGACCTTGTGCTGAAGTTGATATTTTATTTATGTTGCATGTGAGTTGAACCCGGCTTTGCATTTGGGTTTGACCTGTTCTCACCTGTCCTTGTAGTATTATCAAGTGTATATCGATGTGCACGGCCTTATGGCATGTACAGTGATACACTGTGCATGTCACATTGTTCGTGTATGATGAATTCAAATGTAAACAATGACGAACAACCCAAATAACCGAGGCAAATATTATTTTCAAAAATTCATATTTTATTTTATATTGCAAAAATATTTCTTTTTCAATTTTACTGCGTTAGTGAATATTTTTGCAGATTACTCAGATGCAGGATTCTAGCTGGAATGAAGTTGAAGATTAAAATACGAGTGTGAGTGATATGTAGTGAGGTCTTGTAAATGTAAAATAGTGATGTAATTGAATTTGTATCAAAGTTGTATAGTGAATAGTGAGAGCTTGAATTTGTACTATTCAAAATTGTAATAAATATTTGTTTGAATAAAATTTCTGTTTGAATTCAAATTCTGTGTTATTTATTTTATTCAACAAATATTTATTTAATCTGTGAAAAATAAAATAGTACATTAACAAATACATTTAAACGAATGTATATATGTTTATTATCATCAAACAAAAATCATATAAGCACATATTCAACAATATGTGTGTTTACAGGTATCTGTATACCTGTTTCTGCTTTTAAAACTAAAATTTAAATAGTATCCATTGTCACTTGGCTTGATCTCAACTAGGATATGAATGTAAAGTAGAAGTTGTTAGTTTAGTATATATTTATGTTTATAAATTATAATCAAGAGAAAATAAGAATCTGATTGTCTCTGTAACCATAAGAACAGTCATTAGTGAAAATGAATCAAATCTCAAAAATCTTAATTTATCAAAACAGGTTTTATAATTTGAATGCATGAATGAAATCATGAAATTTAAAACAAAAATCACATTTTAAAGTTAACTAAGGAATGTGCATTTCTGAGTTGAACAAAATGGGAGTTTTTGAGTTTATCTAGTGATCTAGTGATTGTGGGATGTTGTGATTCTTCCTGGAGGTCGAGGATTGATTGGAGAGTGGGGAAAACTTGTCAGGTGGAAGGTCAGAGGTGGATGGCGACGGTGGTTGCCGATCTTTGTTTTTAAACCTAGTTTGTGGGTGGTCGGTTATTTGTTGCTTTTTGATTACTATGGAGCATCGAGTGATGTAGGACTGTGGGAATCGAAAGAGGGGTCGTAGGTGGAGCTATGGCCAAAGTCGCATCAACGATGGTGGTCGGAGGTGGGTTTCCTCGGCGTTGACAGGTTGGGTATACGGTGCAGATGAGTTTCCAGGTTGCAGTTGATTCCTCGAATTTGTATTTCGAGATGTAGTGGATTTTTGAAGGTCGTGATCATGTCAGAGGATGGTCGGCGACTAGGAGGAGTTGCCTAGGGTGGCTGGAGATGAACTGAGCACTGGTGCATATGCACCGTGCACATTTGTAACTCTGGTGAACTTGTGGGGTTAGCGCAGTGTGTTGACTCGAAGTTGGCTTCGGAAGTTTTTGATTTTGTCTCGAAGCATATGGGGTTCTAGCTCGAAGTAATTACTGGGAAGTCTCGGGTATTATTGGGTACAGGTTGTAAAACCTGTCAGTATGCAATTCTTAAAATTTAAATGAAATTTAAATTTTTGTAGCGGGATTTTAAAGCAGGGGTTTAAATTAAAAGTTTAAGTTGAATGTGAATCCAAATGAACTTTGAATCCAAAGTTTTTAAAAATGGAAATTTTAAATTTAAAGCAAGGTTGGAAATCAAGTTTAAAATCAAGTTTAAAATCAAGTGTAAATATGAGTTCAAGTTTACTATAGATTCAAATTCTTGAATTTAAATCAGTTTGTAATTTTAAATGTTGAACAAATTTAAAAGTATTGAAGTAGATTTTAAAAATGAATTTGATTTCAAATTAAGTTTGAATTTAATAAAATTCTTTATAAAGGCCTTCCTTAATATTTGAATTAAAGTTATGTTGTGTTTAACTTTAATTTGAAAAGTTAAATATTTAATTTCTTTTAAAGACTTGATTTCTTTAATAAATTTAAGTAATTTGGATTTAAACTTTTCTTACATAAGTAATGAATGTTTTCACTTTTATTTAAGGTTTATAATTTATTTAAATTTGGATAAATGTATAAATAGTTAAACATTTTGAAATTTTAAATTTTAAAACGGAATTTGAATTTATTTTAGAAATTTATTGTTTTAAATACATTTCAATATTAATAAAGTCATTAATAAGTAAATGAATTATTTTGAAAATAATTAAGATAATAAAAGAATTTAATTGAGGAATTTGCTTATTTAATTGATTTTAATTAATGATTAGATTAATTTTTAATTAGAGATGATTAATGATAATTAATTTAAGATAATTTTTCTTAAGGAAGTAATTTAAGAAAATGTTATTAGTTAATAATGATAATTGTTTAAGGATAATTAAGTAATTAATTAATATGATTAATTTGGATAATTAATTAGATTGATTAATTGAAGGTAATCAATTGTAAATTATTAAGTATAATTACTTGATAAAAATAATTAAGGGATTAATTACTTATTGTAATTAATTATGATAATATGATTGTTTAAGTTAACTAATTTAGCTTAATTAATTTAAATAAATCATTTGATGATTTCATGAGAATAATTACTTAATGTAATTAATGGAGCAATATTACTTAGGGAATTAATAAATGATAATTACCGAAATGTAATTAGTGAAGATAATTTATAATGAGTAATTTGGATATTACTTTTATAATTAATCAAGGGATTAATTAATGAAGATAATTAATTATGGAATAATTAATTTGTTAATGAGTAATTAAGGTTAGTTAATTACTGAATTGAATATTAATCAAGGGTGATTAATATTTGTAATTTTAATTTAGATTAATTACTAGAGGAAATTAATTTTTAATAAAGTAATTAATTTAAATATTAACTAGAGATCATTAATTAATATAATTAGTGATGTAATTAATAATTGATTAATTAAGGAATAATTAATAATTAAGTGATTAATTATTGTAATTAATTAAGGATAAATGTAATTAATTATAGTTAGTTAATAAATCAAGTAATTAAATGTTGATTACTAATGATTAAGGTTAATTAATTTGTGAAATTAATTAAAGACAAATTACTTATTGTAATTAGTGAATGATTAATCAAAGATGTTTAATCAAGATAAATTCTTAAAGAATGATTAATTAACTAGGTTAATTAATTAATGGATATAAGCAATATTTATAGATGTAATAATTAATTTAATTTATTTTAAATTAATTAAAGATAGAAGTAATTAATTTAATTCATTTTAAATTAATTGTAATTGGTGGTTAATAAATCATTGCTTATAGATGATATTGATTGGATGGTTGTGATCTTAGTAATGAGATGAGTAGTATCTATAGGATATGGATGCTTAGTTAAAGTATGATAGTATGGATTATCTGGTTGTGATGATTATTTGTTGTGATGATGATATAGATTATCTGTTTATGATGAGAATGTGATTATCTATTGTGATATGAAATTTATCTATCTGTGTAAAATAGATAATAATGAATTGAATTAATTATTCAAAACTAAAATCACTTGGACATTAAGATGGCGCTTGGATTTCGATGAGACCGGGATCGGATTTCCAAATTTGGAATTCCGAAAACCACATCGATCCAAATTAAACGTTAGGCCGTTAATTCAAGAGGAGCAAGTGAAGACTCGAGGTGTAAGGGCTATACGTCAGTATAACTCTGTGGGTGATTCCGTAATGAGTTTGACGGAATAGTACTTATAGGTTCGAGATGGTGATTTTAGAGTGCAAGAGTTATCGTCGTTAACTCTGAGGTTGATTCCAATACGAGTGTAGCAAGATAATGCCTTCGGTTTCGTTCGAACCCGGAACGAACTTGTATGGATTGAATGCTTTCAGAACATCGTCAGGTGGACGATGAGCATTCTAAGATTTGATGTGTCCTATAAAGGTAATCGTAGCCTCAAGCCTCATCAACCGAGAATGGCTAAAACAGGGGAGGTGCAGCAAGGCTTCGTGGGTAGCCACCATTGGAGAGCAAGATTTATCCCTGTCTAGAGTCCCTTTATATTTCGGCTGTGTGGCAGTTGGCGACGGCCAATCTGCGGGGTGGTCTTGTTCGGAACTGTTCAGTAAGGAATGGTTCCGTCTTTGTATTGCAGGGGAGTTAGGGTGGCTCCTCGGTACGGTGATCTAGGCCACGTACTGTGGCGGGCGGTACCCTAGTTGCCCTGCCATTGATGGAATCTATAATCCAATAAGTGCCTGTACGGTTTTGATTGTGCCTAACTATGTTGGAACGTGAGATGTAAGCATTCCAGCTATTTCTGTATTTTATTTTGAAAACCCTAGACACTATTATAATATCACTGGATTTCCTATCAAATGATTTGGTTAGCGTAAGGTAAATTTTTTTCCATGTCTATGTGTGGGAAGTCTTACGTGATACCTTTTCTTTTCAAAGGATTTTCTAAAGTTAAGCAACTTTTATCCCCGTTTACTCACACCAGACCCATGTCTGACCCGAGTGTTTATTTTCTATTTTATTAAACTCTTGGGTACTCATATTATGTATGAGTAGTCAAGTGTTTCAGGATTGCTTTAACGAGTTCTGGAGGAGATAATGGAGCAGGAGGCTTTAGCGTGTAGATATATATAGTGATTCCGCTGTGTTTGAATTGTATCTGTTTTCTCTGATGTACTTGAATTGTAATTGCTAGACAGATGTTTGTAACTGTCTAGTCTGTGTTATATTAGCTGTATAACTCTGATGTATATGATACTATGTAATGTCTTATGTGATATAATATAATTTATTCGTTCCGTTGTGAGATTCTGATGTTGTTTGTTTCTTTCTTTCCTTTCTTTCCTTTCTTTTCTCTTTTCTATCCCTTTCATTCTTCACTAGCGATGCATTTTCCTGGTGGTAGGAAGCCGGGTCGTTACACTTCGGGATAGAGAAGGGCTTGCTTTGGATTTTTGATCAATTGGCGTATTTACAAGCTACTTAGAGTCATCGTAGCGCTTGCTTCGAGTCATAGGAGGGTTTGCTTCGGGCCAAGTATACAACTGCTTTGGGTCAGAGTCATGGATCCGATGAAAAACCATCTACATAGTACGCATCCACTCCGTGTCCATCTAGTTCGTGTCCATCTGTTTCGAATCCATTCCCTTCATGTGCTTCGTATTGATCGTTCTTACCCACTTTGCATCGATCCCATAACCACAGATCGATATGAGACCACAATACGGGCATTGATACGAAGAATGGAACAAAATCAATGGATACGAAGCAGTAGCCATAAGAAAAGTGTTTCGTATCTAGCATTCATCGATCGATATGATGGGCATGGTCTTGATGGATACGAATTCGTATGCTTCATCAAGCCTACCACTTCATACAGATCCCCGGTCCATATACATCAACTCGAATCCATCCTTCTAGTTCGTACCTATGCAACAGCGGAATACTTCGTATTGATCACTTAATCGATATGAAGAAAATAAGAAGCATCGATACGAATAAGAGGTCTTGGCATCGATATGAAATGAGACAGGGATCGATACCAAGAAACTTGAAAACAATGGATATGAAGAGGGCAAGATCGACCACAAGAAACGTCTATGCGGCACAAAAAGTGGATCTCACCCAAACTATAGCTCCACTTCATCAACACACGTTCGATCGATACGAAGATGATATCGATACGAACCAGATTGGCATCTATGGATACGAGTAGATCAGCCTACAACAAACCCAAACTTGTAACGATCATAACTCAAAATCTACAAGTCCAAATGCTGTCAAAATTTCATAGAAGCTGGCGTACAGCCTTATGATGTTCTTGATCGATCTTGGCTCGATTGGGCAAGAATTGGATCGATATGAATCTCGTTCGTATCAATCATGGATCGAGTCAAAATGTCCAGGGATCGATTACGTGGGCCCACACACGTGAGGGAAGGAGTCTTTCGAAGTTTGAGACGGTTATTTCTGGTCTACACCTGTAAATTGCAGCCCAGGGTCTTCAGAAAAAAGACTTTTGGTTCTTCTACCCCGTTACTCTACAATGCTTAACCATTATAAATCTTGTCTTTCTACTGCTTTCCTTTTAATTTTTGAGTGTTCTTCATTCTATCACATACAACATACCTGTGATCTGTGATTGTGATTTGGTGCTTTCATCTGCAATTGGGTGTTTGTGACCATTTTTGGTGCAAACAATACTCAATACCAAATAGGAAACTTTTCTTAGTTTTTGTAAATATACTTATACAATTGAGATAAGTATGTAAATACATTTTCTAAGTAGTGAAAGTGTAATGTTTTTATAAATATACATATACTAATGAGATAAGTATATAAATAGATTTTCTAAGTAGTGAAAGATAAGTGTTTTTGTAAATACACTTATATCGTTAAGATAAGTATATAAATACATTTTCTAAGTAGTGAAAGTGTATTATATTTGTAAATATACTTATACCGTTGAGACAAGTATATGGATATTCTTCCAAGTATTGAAAGGAGTAAAAAGGGTTTGTTGTGTATACCCATGGAAAAGTATTCTGATATAAGTATTTATAAGCTGATTTTAATTAATGAAAGGATTAATTAAAGAGGTTAGTGATTGCTTATGTATTTAACAAATGTTGGTATTCTCTATGGAATTAAATCACAGACTGGATTGTTATTTTATTTGGAAGTTAAATAATTGACTATCAAACTTGGCCAGTTTTAAATTATTGGTTTTTAGTTCAGAAAGACGGGTGTCAGATACTGTTTATGTTGAGACTTGGTTTTAATTCATGACACAAAGCTATCACTACGACATACAGATTTGACAACTGCTATGATAAAAAGAGAATACATACTACAAGGAAAGATAAGACTTCAAAATCGATGCATCAATTATATTATTTTAGTTTTGAGTCTTAGGTCAATTTTTTTAAAATCTCTCCTCGTTTACGTATATATTAGCACATATATATTTTAATCATCTTATTCTCAAATATTTTATACATATATATGCATATAAAATACGTAAAAGTGTTTAAAGTTGTATATATTACTATACCTGTAAAAACTATGCAAATTGCATAGATTTTACAAGTCAGTCGACTAACCCAGAGGTTCAGTCGACTGAACCCAGAAAATCTGTGCAACATGCATAGGTATATAAATACATATATTTAAAAATTCTTTTGAATATTTAATCGACTGACCCAAAAGCTCAGTTGACTGAATTTCTACAATGGCTATTTTTTGAATAGGCACGACTATTTGTAAAGAGTTACGAATTTTTACGAAAAGATTTAGATGCAACACTTCAATCGAAACTCTTCATCAACAGCGCTGCTCTTTAACCTCTATAAATACATACTCTAACTTGATTCCAAATCACCGAATTTTCTTATCTTTCTAATCCAACTCTCTTGAATCTATTTGCTATAATACTTTCAATTATTCTGCATAAAAGTAATATTATACCTTTCTATTCTTCATAAAGTTCTAATATATATATATATATATATATATATATATATATATATATAGACACACACACACACACACACACACACACACTCGAGGAGAAGATTATAGGAAGGGTGTACTACAAGTGACAAATCTGTATTATTAAGAACACACAAATTCAAAACAATCTTTTGTATTTATTGAAGTCCTGTTCTGCTGCTCAGGCATGAGAAGTCCTCTTCGGCTGCTGAGGCGAAATCATATTCTACTGCTCAGGTCCCTGTTCGGTTGCTTAGGGGTTGTATAGCCCTGTTCCTTTGGGTTAAGTTAGGATTGTTATTTTAGTGAAATTCCAAAAGGAGTCTGGGACTGGACGTAGGACGGTACTTCGAACCAGTATAAAAATTTTTGGTGTCATTTTAATTAACTACTTTTATATTCCGCATTATCTACCATATAACTGCCATCAATATACTCTGTATTACTTTATATCCATATTAAACCATCCATAGCGCACTTTCATTTGGTATCAGAGCAAGGTCATCATATAACTGTAACACAGTTACCTAATAATCTAATAATATGGAAACAAACACTAGCACTAGCACTAGTTAACACTAGCTTCATTAAAGGACAATACACCGCACGTCCACCACTATTTAATGACATTAATTATAACCATTGGGCCACACTAATGAGAATATATATGCAAGCAAATGGTTTTGATTCTTGGAATATAACTCAAACAGAATATACTATTCCTACCGAAGAGTATTCTACTTGGTCAAATACATAGAAACTAGATGCCACAGCTAATGCAAAAGCCATGAATATGTTGTTTTGTGCCTTAGATAAAAATGAGTTTAACTGTGTTAGCATGTGCAATATTGCATATGGAATATGACGTACACTCAAAGTTACACACGAAGGAACCAACAAGGTAAAAAACAAAATATCCATGCTCAAAAGTCAGTTTCAAAACTTTAGAATGAAAGAAAATGAATCTATAAATGATATGTACTCAAGATTTCAGCATATCTATCATTCATTAGTCGGACTAGGAGAAAAATATCCATACTTTGATATTGTACCCAAAATCCTTAACTCTTTAACAGAAGAATGAGAAAGAAAAGTTCTCGCTATTGAAGAAGCGAACGATATTTTCAAAATAACTCCGAAAGAGCCAATAGGAAATCTAATGTCCTATTAAGTAAATTTGCAGGCCAAATAAGTTCAAGCTCAAGATAAAAAGAATATAGCATTACATGCAGAACAAGAAGAATCAGATTCAGACAACCTAGCCTTTATTGCCAAAAACTTCAAGAAATTCTTGAAATATAGAGAAGGAAACAAAAAAAGGGCAAGGGAAGCTCGAATAGAAATAAACCACCATTTTCATCAGTTATGGAGTGCTTTAACTTTCATAAAAAAGGGGCATATACAGAATGACTGTCCAAATCAAAAGAAAGAATATCAAAATAAAAGGAAGGACAAATTCAGAAGAAAAGCCTTTTCAGTTACATTGGATGATTCAGATTCCTCCTCTTCCTCTGAAAGTGAGAGTGATGGCGATAATGAACAAGCCAACATATGCTTTATGGCCAAAGATAATGAGGTTAGTGATTTAACTTTTGATGACATGATAGAAATAAATTCTAAATTATTAGATACTTTAAAAAGTCTCAAAAGAAAATATAAAGGGGCTGTAGAAAATCAGAACAAGGCAGAAATCGAAAGAGATATGCTTAAAGACGAGAAGAAAATATTGGAAGAAGATCTTGAGAAAAATCAAGAGTCTCTTTCAAATGTTAATTCTCAACTTATACTATTGAGTCAAGAAATTGAAACTCAAAAAGAAAAGAAAGATTTTCTTGTTTCTGGAAACCAAGTTTTAAAAACTAATATTAAAACGGGAGAACTAGAAAATTCAAGTCTAAAGACTAAACTAGAAGGAATCACTAAAAACATTTCAAATTTTAATAAAGGAAGAGAAAATTTATCTAGAATTATTGAGAATTCACAACTATTTAACAATAAAAATGGTTTAGATTATAAGAAGAAGGTCAAGAATTCGCAATCTAGTAATTCAAAAGTTAAGTCTAATAAAACATCCACATCTTCAAGACTAGCTTCTAGAACTATAAATATATGGGTACCTAAAACTAATAAAAAGTTAATAAGGAAAAAGTGTATTAGTTTATTTATAGAAAATGTTCATAATAATAAAAATTATATTTATAAAAGGGATACTAAACCCACTTGGTTTTGGTTTCCTAAGACCTAACTGTTAGGACCCTATTAAAAAAGTGGGTACCAACATTTTCTCATATTTTTGCAGGTCCCACTCAAGAAAAGAGGAAAATGGATATTTGATAGTGGTTGCTCAAAACACATGATAGGAGACAAAGATATGCTGATAAATATTACATACTCAGATGGAGGTTCTATCACTTTTGGCGACAATTTCAAGGGCTATATCATTGGCAAAGGCGATGTGAGCAATTACGGTACATCTAATTTACCTCTTATTACAAATGTTTTATTAATTAAGAATCTAAAACATAATCTATTAATTATAAGTCAATTATGTGATAAAGGTTTTAAAATATTATTCTCTAAAAATAAATGTAGTATCTTTGATCAAAATCAAAATCTTATTTTTGAAGGAAATATAGATAAAAGCATCTATGTTTTGGATATGAAAGTTAATCATAACTCAAACATGTATTTAATAGCCAAAGAAAATGATCCCTGGATATGGCACAAACGATTCTGTCATATCGATTTCAAAAATATAAATAAAATTTCTAAAAATAATCTCGTAAAAGGATTACGAAAAATGTATTTTAAAGTTAATAATTTATGTGGCTCGCGTTAATTAGGTAAATTAACTAAATCCTCGTTTAAATCTAAGAAAGTTATTTCGACAATACAACCACTTGAATTACTTCATATGAATTTATTTGGACGTACTCAAATTCAATCCATAAATCACAATAAATACATATTTATAATAGTTGATGATTTTTCTAGATATACATGGACTATCTTTATTAAAAATAAAAGCGATACTTTTGAAAATTTCAAAATATTTGTTAAACAAATTCAAAATTTAAAAGGTACTAGAATTAAAAATATTAGAAGTGATCGCGGAGGTAAATTTGAAAACATACAATTTGATAACTATTGTAGAAAAGAAAGGAATATTTCATAATTTTTCGTTTCCTAGAACTCCACAACAAAATGGAGTTGTAGAAGAAAGAATGGAACTCTACAAGAATGTGCAAGAACTTTAATAAATGAAAGTACATTACCAAAACATTTTTGGGCAGAAGCTGTTGCAACTGCCTGTTATGTTTTAAATCATATTTCTATCAGACCCCTCACTAAGAATACACCTTACGAACTTTTTAACTGTAGAAAACAAAACATATCTTATTTTAAAATGTTTGGTTCAAAATGTTTTGTATTAAATATCAAAGATCAGCTTGGCAAATTCGATTCAAAATGTGACGAAGGTATATTTCTTGGATATTCGAATCGAAGCAAAGCTTATCGAATTTTCAATAAACAAACCAATACTATTGAAGAGACACTCCATGTATCTTTTGATGAGAACTCTAAACATATTTCAAATACAAATAATGACAATGATTTACTTAATAATAATAAAACAAATATAATAATAAATAATTCAAGAGATGATGACGATATTGTCTATAATTTTAGAGACAATGAAAACATTGTTTATAATTTAGAAAATAGAGATATTACTAATACAATAAGACCTCCTCGAAGAATCTTACGAAATCATCCTACTGAAAATATAATTAGAGAAATAAATTCAAATGTTCGAACTAGAAATCAACTAAAATTAATGGGTAATGTAGCTTTTCTCTCTACTATAGAACCTAAAAATACTAAGGAAGCATCATCCGATGAAAATTGGATTATTGCTATGCAAGAAGAACTAAATCAATTCGAACGAAATGAAGTTTAGGAACTAGTACCCAGACCGACTGATCAGACTGTTATAAGAACTAAATGGGTTTATAAAAATAAAGCAGACGAATTAGGAAATATAACTAGAAACAAAGCGAGACTAGTAGCACAAGGATATAACCAGGAAGAAGGAATAGACTACGAAGAAACGTTTGCTCTAGTCGCTAGACTAGAAGCAATATGAATCTTATAGGCATACGCATGTTTTAATAACTTTAAACTCTATCAGATGGATGTTAAAAGTGCATTTTTAAATGGTTATATTAAAGAAAATGTTTATGTTGAACAACCTCCTTTATTTATTCATGAAAAATACCCAGACCATGTCCATAACCTTGAGAAAGCTTTATATGGTTTAAAACAAGCACCACATGCTTGGTATGAATGCCTTAAAAGCTATTTAATTGACTCATAGTTCGACATAGGAAAAGTAGATCAAACTTTATTTATAAACCATTCTAAAAATGACATTTTGATAGTTCAAATATATATTGACGACATTATATTTGGCTTAACTATTAATGAATTATGTAATGAATTTTCTGAAATAATTACTAGAGAATTTAAAATGTCTCATATGGGAGAATTATCGTATTTCTTAGGCCTTCAAATAAAAAAAGTTTCGAATGGAATATTTATTAATCAAGAAAAGTACTGTAATAATCTTATCAAACGTTTTGGAATGGAAAACACTTCTGCCAAACCAACACCTATGAGCACAATAGCACATCTTGATAAAGATGAAAATGTCAAGAGTGTAGAGAAAAAACTATATTGTAGTATGATAGGATCACTACTTTATCTAACAGCAAGTAGAACAGATATTATGATGAGCGTGTGTCTATATGCACGATTTAAAGCTAAACCGAAAGAATCGCATTTACAAACTGTAAAACGAATACTACGTTATCTTAGTAAAACTACAAGTTTCAGACTTTTCTATCCAAAAGAGTGCTCGTTCGAGTTAGTATCATACAGCGATGCAGATTTCGGAGGATCACGAACAGATAGAAAAAGTACAAGCGGTACGCGTCACTTCATTGGTAAATCATTAATATCATGGTTTAACAAGAAACAAAACTATGTCTCACTATCAACTTGTGAAGCAGAATATATTTCTGCGGCATTAGCTTGTGCACAAGTAATTTATATGCAACAGACACTTAAAATTTCGGAGTCAATCTATCAAAATCAATAATTTACTGCAATAATTCTAGTGCAATAAATCTTTCCAAAAATCTAGTAAACCACTCAAGAACTAAACACATAGATATTAGACATCACTTTCTACGTGATAATTTAGAAAAAGAAGTGATAAATTTTGACTAAGTTTAAATATTTATTTAAAAATTCTAGTTTCATTTTATAATTGAAATCATCCTTTAACATAAATTTAAGAATTAAATTTTTGATTTTTCTTCAAACAATTTAGAGCTGACTATATATATATATATATTATATCAAATAAAATTCATAATCATATACATTTATATATTTATTATAATTCAAATCATATTAAGAAATTCAAATCAAATTTGTTTTACAAAACAAAGTGTAGCAAAGCTACATAATGGTCTCTCCACTCTGAAACTCGAAAATGAATGTCGATGATGCTGCAGTCATCATCGAAATTATTTTCTAGTGACAATGTAGGAGAGCATTGATTTTAAACTTTTAAAATTCTTTGAAAACAATTTCTATTTAAAGATACATTAAATAATCTGCATTTAAACTTTAAAACCATAGTTTGAAATCATCGAAAATTAAATTCTCAAATTCTTAATTTAAATTCATTTGAGTTTCCTATTCAATTTATAAACCTTGCTTGTGTTTCATTCATTTTTATCATGTGGCAATAATCATTGTTTTTCAGAATAATAAATGAAAATCAAAACTATTTCAATTAAATATTTAACTTCAAAAAATTATACTTATATAAAATATAGTCATATAAAATTATTTCATTTACCAAGTTTGAAAACAATTTTGTGTCGGTTTGCTCTGTTCAAGTGTTTTGGTAATCCTATCGATATCGTTGATCAGACGAACCGATCGAGACCCCAAATCAACATCAACAACTCAAACAATACAATATATAAAACATTTTTATATTAGTTACAAATACACTCCTCACTCGATAATACAGAATGGATTTCAACCAAGGATAGAGATCCAAATATAGAGGGATCCTAACCAAAAGAATTCAACTAGAAGATAGGCTCGATAGCGAGATAAATAGTTAAATTTCAGAATAGAAGGATGTATATACTGATATTACTGGCGGGCGACCTTAACTGGGCCAATCGTGACCTCAAGAATAAGATTGATGTAGAATTCTGAGGCAAATCGACATTCAATAGCAAGAGATAGAATTCAAGCATAGTAGAAGATTGATAGCATCGTAAACCGAGGTTACAGAAATCTTCGGTGAATCAATGCTTGTTGTAAAGGAGGTTCACCACTTTACAATCATTTAGTGGAGCTATGGGGTACTCCAGAATCAAGAAGAATTTGGATACGGGAAGGCAAGAGTGGATTCCAAAACGAATAGGGAAGTTCCAAAATTCAAAGGAAACCGAATCAAAGGGGAAGGAATTCAAGCTCAAACGAAATAATTTTGTAACTACATTTACTTTATATTCTAAGTTTTGCCGAGAACTAATGCTCCGATACCACATGTAACATCCTGATATTTTCAACCATTTGCATCCACACATGCTAAATTTGAATTGCTCAAAATACCAGATTGTTAATTTATATTTGGCAAAACTCAGCATATATAGTAAATAAATAAATAATAGAATCACAGACACAGAGTAATATATAATATGCAGCGGAAGCAAAGAATAGTAGTTCATGAAGCTAGTATATATATAACAGAGTTAAATAAGATACAACAGAAGTCTCAAATACAATAGTCAAATATAAGATCAGAATACATCACTAGAATCAACTGAATAACCGCAAGCTGAAAAGATGTAGATGGATCTCCAAACGAAGCTTCAACTCCAAAGGTGAGTCTCAAAAGCTGTATCACTCAGTCTGACTCGAGCTTAAAGCAAAACACAAAACACTCGAGTCAGGATTAACATTCTTATACCAATAAATCCAACTCAAGTGGAATGAAAACTGAAATACAAGTAACTTAAAGGATGCTTGGGATAACCATCCTCTAAGGATACTCTAAACTATCTACTATGTATTAATATACGCTATTATAATAATGTCTAAAGTAACGTAAACTATATAAAAATAGTGTTAAGGCATTACCCATATCCCCCATAACACATTTTATAGTGCCAATAGTCTATACAGTACCATCGTTCCTCCAGATCGGGATGCTACCATAGAATACTCCATAGGTACGACACAAATCAAACTCGTAGTAAAGCACGCTAGAGTAGGTGACACGGTACAACTAGGCAATGCTAGGGTAGATATACCAATTACACTTCCGGCCTGGTGGTAACGCATAGCAGCCACTACCGCCCACCTCGAGCCACACTCCCAAAATCAAAAATCAATGGTGCGCACTAAAATGAATCACAAAGTAATAGAATGGCATACGAAGGAGTGTGTCCGATCAGAGGAGCTAACTTATTGGCCCATCAATTGCTCATGTTTTAGCCACCTTATGCCAACTCATGGGAGTCGGGTCCACGTGTATACCTCATATAGGATCGCCGCCACCATCCTACTTCATCCTGGAATCTCCACCACGTACACGGTTGTTAAAGTCATTTTTGGAATTGGCAGAGAGTATAACAACTTTCGATCATGGTATCTTTAACAACCAAACGTTATAATAACACCGCGGTCACTTCAAAATAGTTTATACTTCAAAACCAAAATATCATTGCCATTTCAAAACCAAAACCATATGATATCAGTTCCATTTCAAAACAAAATCAATATGATATCATTTCCATTTCTAAACCAAATACGATATCATTTCCATTTCAAATATATCCATTTCCAAAAATTATAGCACTTCAAAGTTATAACACTTCAAAACCAAACACTTGAAATTATAACACTTTCAAAACATAATGCTTTGAGATTCATAACTTTGAAAACATAACTTCCACCACTTAAACAATTTAGATATTAAAATAGTATATATAATAAAATAGTTTATAAAGTAAAATAGTTTATAAAAAAGAGTTATAAGTTCAAATAGTTTATATTTAAAATAGTTAGTATGTTAAAATAGTTTATATTAAAAATAATTATAATAAAATAGTTTATATTAAAAATGATTTATATTAAAATAGTTCATATTAAAATTAATTATAAAGTAAAATATAAAATAGTTTTAAATATAATTTAAAATACTTTATATAATAAAATAGTTTCCTTAAATTTCACAAATCGATTCCAAATCAACTCGAATTCCAAAAATTCGAATTTAATCAAATCTTATATCGTCAATTTCAATTCAGTTTCTCAATAAACCATTCCAAATTATATTGATTTCCAAAACAGATTTTGTAATATCCCAGAATTTCAAGCAATTTTAATATGATAATCTCCTTGATTTAATTAATTAAAATTGGTAAAATTGTTATTTTAATCAATATAATGTGATGATTTTAATGATAGTTATAAATAGATTTTTAAATGGAATAATTATTTTTACAAATTTAATTTGGATGTTTTATAAATAGAATTTCAAATAGACTTATTATTTTAAATAAGTATTGTTTAAATGTATATGTATATATATTTATTTAAGTTAATTTTAAAAATAGAACTATTATTTTTTAATTTAATAATGTATTAGTTTAAATTAATATATATATATATATATATATATGTTTAAGTTGATTTTAAATTGGATTTTTAAATTTGAATTTGAATTTAATATTTGGATTTAAATTTGAATTTAAAGAGTAATTACTTTAATATACATAAAAATATATGAATTAAGTTTTCATTAGAATATAATTTAATTTATATTCTTTTCCCTAAAGAATATTATTTATATAAATTTAGAAAGTATTTATTTAAATTGTAAATAAATACAAAAGTTTTATGTTTACATTTATAAATGGATTAAATATATTATATATGATTTTATTTAAAATATGATTGGTTTTATTTTTATTTTCTTTTAAAAGTTTTATTTTTATAAATTTAGAAAAAAGAATTTATTAATTAAGAAATATACTAATTAATTAAGATATTTATATAAAAGCTTCTAAAAACCATTTAAAAATATATACAAATGAATGAATACATGTGCTAAATTTATAAACAATCCTTAGTAACATGTGTTAAGAAATTGAATGTGGTATGGGACAAGTGTCACACCTTGTAATTTATTATTCTTAATTTTTATAAAATCATAAATTAGATTATATAAACAAACATTTTCCATTTCTTATTTCTTTTTCTCACCTCAATTCTATACTCAAAGAAAAATTCAACCTGTAATCTACAAACCAGAGGAAAAAATCATTTTCCTGTAAACACTCTTCAAGTTAAAAACACAAATCCCTGTAAACCATTTTCCAAATCATGTAACCATTCTCAAATTAAAGTTCCAAAACCTGAAACCATTCTCAAAATAAATCAAAAATCAGATCAAAATCCCTGTACTTCATTTCTCAGATTAAATAAAATCCCTGTAATTAATCCATTTCTCAAATTCAAAGACCAAAACCTGTCAGTAAATTCTCAAAGCCATTACTAAGCCTGTAACCAAGAAAGCAAGTTTCAAATGCAACCTGGATTTTCAAAACAATCAGCAGTAACTGAGTTTCATCCTGCATCAAGCATGTTTTTTTTTTCAAGCATTAGCATTCCTGTTTAAAGCAAATCAAAGCATTCAAGGTTTTCAGTTTCAACACCCTCCCTGTTTTCAAAGCTTCAACCCAGTTTTTCAAACTCTCTGCTCTTTGGAAAAGGGGAGCAAACTTTTAAAGTTAAGCTTAAGTAATATGTGAATTGCTGTGTGATGATTGCTTTGCATGTATGTGTATGTGTAAGACATTGTGAATGTTTAAAGTATGCATATCTGTTGATTTTAAAAATCTCTGATCTTAGTTCAACCCTCTGCCTTTTAATCTGTAAAACATGAATCATCTGTAGATTTGATGCATGTGACATATGGTTGAATTAAATATGTGATGTATGTTTGAAATGTGATTGCATGATGGTTTTATGATCCTGAAACATGTTTGTGTGTATGAATATGTTGTGTAAATGTCTAGATATGACATTCTTCTCTGTTTTAAAGTTTCAGATATGTAAACTTAGATTAAAAATTCAAATTCTTCACACTGAAATTTCTTTTAGGCTGAGTTATTTGAACAAAGTTTGTTTGTTTAAAACTAAATTAAGTTTTAAAAATATTTTTATGAAAAATAAATATAAATATTATCTGGAAGAAATAAAAAGCACAGAGGAGCTTAAGAATATGTTAAAATTCAAATGCAATAATTTGATAATTTATATATATAATCTGAATTCTTTTTCCGCACTAAGATTTTTAACACCAAAATCTTGAATTTTAATATTAAATTGGAGTAGCAAATCAAAATTTATTGGAAATGGGTTTTCGAGAGTTTTCCGGTGATCAAAGTGGGTTAGATGGTTGGGGTTCCTGCTGGAGCTTGCTGGCTGAACGGTGTGTTCGGAAAAAATGGTGGATGTGGTGATTATTGACTGTGGCAACGACGGTGTGATGGTTTCAGTTCTAACCCTAGTTTTGGTCGAACTTGCTATATTGGATGCTGCATTGTCTCTAAAGCATCGAGTTGCTTGGGATTTGGTAGGTGGCTGCGTGGATGTTTTGTGGAGATGTGGCCGGAGTGTGGGAGGCTCTGGTGATCGGCAACGTGGATGCGGGGTTGTTTTCAGGCAGTGGTTTTGGTTCAAGTTCTCCTGTGAAGCTCGATTTTAATTTAGGTAATGTGGTGGCGTATGGATGGTCGGAATCGACTGAATGGAGCATCGCCGACTTGTTGAAGGTGTTCAGAGGTGCCGGAGTGGTCGCTGGTAATGGTGCACGTGTACGGTGTCCTGCTTGTGTCAATGGAGTGTTGTGGGAGTCTGTCTCAAAGTAAGAATCTTGCATTTTGGGTTGCGACTCGAGTACATGTTTTAAATTTTAAAACTTTAACCAAAAAATAAACCAAAATTGTGAAATGGAAAGAACTCGGGTTAGACCCGAGTGGACTTCGGGTTTTATCCAACGTGAGTGCTAAGAATTTTTTTAAAAAGGGTTTTAAACTTGGTTTTTGAAATTTAAAAACGAAATTGTTTTAATCTGTCTTGTATAAATTACTTAGTTGTTTTCTTTGGCATTGTTTAAGAAGTTTTGAAAACTTTGTTTAATTTAAAATTTTGTTAAATAAAGTTAAAGTTATTTTAAACTTGTGTAGAAATGAAATTTTAAAGATTTTATAAAAGCAAGCTTATTAATTTAAAATTGATAATAGATTTAAAACCATTACTTAATAATATTTAAAGCATTTAAAGCTAGGTTATGATTTGTAACTTTTAATTATCAAGTTGAATGAGTATTTTAAACGTAATTAATGATTTAATTAACTGAAGTTATTTTAAAATAATATGTTTTAAATGATAATTTAGGAATAAGTAAAATAAGGTTTTATCTTAAAATAATTATGGTTTTAATGATTTGGAATTAGTTAAGTTAATGTAGAAATTTAAATACAAGTTATTAACTTAATTAATTACATATAAGGGTTAATTAAGTAATTAATTAAGAATAATTAATTAATTTAATTAACTAATGATTAAGGATTTAATAAATTTTTAATTAAGGGTTATAATTAATTAATTAAAGGTTAATTAATTGTAATTAACGATTATTAATTAAGTAATTAAAGATTAATTAATTTGTAATTAGAAATTAATTAATCAAGTGATTATAGGTTAATTAATTGGTAATTAAGAAATACTTAATTAAGTTTTATTAATTAATAATTAAGTTTTATTAATTAATAATTATGCAATAATTAATCTATAATTAAAAATTAATTAAGGGTTAATTAACTGGTAATTAAGGGTTGATCAACAGGTAATTAAGAAGTACTTAATTTGTAATTAAGTTATAATTAATAATTAAAGTTTATTAATTAATGGTTAAAGAATCAATTAATCGGTAATTGAAGATTTAATTATTTTGTTTTAAGGGTAATTAAGGGATGAATTACCCAGTTGTAATTAATTTGTTAATTAATTAAAGATAATCTCTTAGTGATTAATTAAGTATAAATACTTAATGAGATTAATAAGTGTAATTACTTAGTGAAGTAATTAATAATTACTAGACGTAATTAATTAAAGGGAATTACTTAATGAGAAGTAATTAAAGGATAATTACTTAGTAGAAGTAATTAAGGATTAATTACTTAATGAATTAATCAAATGATTAATATAATTAATTAAGGAGTTAATTAATTAAGTAATTATAGAAGGGTAATTACTGTTTATGATTAATTGAGGTTGATAAATGGATGTAATTAATTAAAGTATAATTTATTAATGTAATTAATTAAGGATCAATGTAATTAATTATAATTAATTAATTATTGGAAATAATTAATTAAGGATCATTAATTAAATATTAATTAATGAGAGTAGTTAAAGGTTAATTGCTGTAAATGGTTAAGGATAATTAATTTGTGAAATTAATTGAAGGATAATTACTTTATGTAACTGAAGATAATTAATCAAGGTGATTAATTAAGATGGGTATTTAAAGGATATTAATTAATTAAGAAGGTTTGTAAGATTAAGAAAAGTTAGTGATTAATTCTTAAGTAATTGATTTAATTTAAGTTAATTAAATTAACTATAATAGGGATTAATAATTGTTGCTTATGGATGATTGTTTGAGTACAATATATGAATTGATGGATATCTATTGGATGATATTTTGTGATATTCTATGATATGATATTTGATGTATCATTGATAAATGTGTGATATTTATCTGCGTTAAATGCTGTGTGAATTCAAGTATTGAATTGAATTGTTTTAACTTTAAAACCACTTGGACCTAAAAGATGGCATTTTGCATTTCGATGAGACCGAGATCGGGTTTCCAGATTTGGATATTCGAAAACCACATCGATCCAAATTAACATTAGGTCGTGACATCTCAAAGTGAAGATCAAGATGGAGTTTTAGAGTGCAAGGATTATTTTCGTTAACTCTGAGGGTGATTCCAAAATGAGTGTAACGAGATAATGCCTTCGGTTTCGTTCGAACCCGTAATGAACTTGTATGGATTGAATGCTTTTAAAACATCGTCAGGTGGATGATGAGCATTCTATGAGATGTGTTTTCTAAAGGTAATCGTTGCCTCAAGCCTCATCAACCGAGAATGGCTAAAACAGGGGAGGTGCAGCAAGGTTAATTGGGTAGCACCCAAGTAGGACGAGATTTACCCCTGTCTAGAGGTTCCTTTTATTCGGCTGCGTAGGCAGTTGTTGAGCTCCAACTGCTGGGGTTGTCTTGTTCAGGACTGTCCAGTAAGGGATGATTCCGGCCTTGTGTTGCAGGGGATTTGGGGTGCATCCTCGGTACGTTGTTCTAGGCCGCGTACTGTGACGGGCAGTACCCCAATATCCCTGCCATTGATGGAAACCCATTCTTCCTACGAGCCCTTACAGTTTTGATCATATTACCCACTTTTAAGGCTTGTAGCTGGTATTTAATCATGTAACAATTTCAGTTATTTCATATTTAGTTGAAAACCCTAGACCCTATTATAATATCACTGGATTTCGTATCAAATGTTTTGGTTAGCGTAAGGTAAAAACTTACCCATGTTTATTTGTGGGGAGTCTTACGTGATACCTTTGTTTTCAAATGATTTTTAAAGTTAAGCAACTTTAACCGTTTACTCACACCAGACCCATGTATGACCCGGAGTTTATTTCTGTTTTATTAAACTCTTGGGTACTCAATTTTTACGAGTAGCCAAGGGATTCAGGTTAGCTTTAACGAACTATGGAGGAGCAATGGAGCAGGAGGCTTCAGCGTTGTAGATAGATAGTAGTTCTGCTGTGTTGATATCTGTATTGTATATTGAGTTGTATAACTAGACAGGTGTTTATAACTGTCTAGTATGTGTTGTATATGTTTTGTAACTCTAATGTATATGATAGTATGTAATATTTATGTGATTAATATAATTTATTCGTTCCGTTGTTGAGATTCTGATGTTGTTTTCTTTCTTTCTTCTCTATCTTTCTCTTTTCTATCCCTTCTTTCTTAAAAATGATGCGTTTTAATATGGAGAATAAGGCGGGTCGTTTCATTTGGTATCAGAGCGCTAGATTGAGTGAATACCTAGGTTTTGGAGTGATTTCTTTCTTGAGAGAGCGTACTTGTAATTTTATGTTATATATATATATATATATATATATATATATATATATATTTCTACCTATTTGTTGGGTTACCTGTTCAGGTTTTCCAATATGAGTTCTAGAGGTAGGAAGGGTAGTGGTGTGTGTAGCACGACTACCAATGGAAGAGGTCTGCGTGTTGAGGTTAGAAGAGTATCTGTCGAGACTGTAGACCCAATACCGTCTCGAGTGAGCTTTGTAGTGGTGTTAGAATTTCATCGATCTATGAAGGAAACCTTTTAAGGTTCGGGTCTATCATTGAAGTATAATTTTGATCGCGCTCATGTGAGCGGATTTTCGAGAGTTTGGATCCGTTGATTAAGCATAAGCGAGTGATGGTGTTTTGGCAACTTTAGGATGGAAAAGCTGCGTGGTGAGACGCAGTGACTATGAATGTTTCCGAAGATGTTTTCTTTGGAACAAGTTTATGGTTGTATGTCTGCATCGGTGATGAGGCTGTGTTCTGCTGGGTATTTGTGTTTGGCTTTGAGGCCCGAGTTTCTTGAAGAGCTTTGGATAAGGAAGTCTTTGGCATCTGAGGCAGCGGTGCAGCTCGAAGTATTCTATGTGCCTGTAGGAATATCTTTTGGCTTTCCAGTTTCCTAGAGGTAGAGTTCTGAAGCAGGAGAGTGCGCCTGGTTCTTCGATGGATTGATCAAGGATAAGATGTTCTGATTTGTGAAGAGAGAACAGTATCTTTGGATATTGAATTGGATAGGATCGTAAAAGTGACTTGCAATAGTTTAAGTAGTTCTCTTGGATAATCTTTTGTATGGGATTGAGACATCTCTAGAGGATGTATGAGTTATAGAAGTTGTCAAAGATTTTCCAGGTGTTTTTTGGGAAGTCTGAGGTTTGTCCACATTGGATATTGAGTGCTGTATCGACTTGGTTCATGGAGATACTGGTGGTTCAGCTAGGTAGAAGGATGTCTTCTTGGAAGAGGTTTTGGTGAAGCGACTAAGGATTTCTTTGTGCTTCTGTGTTTTCTCTCCGTGGACCTGTAGAACCTTATTTCTGAGATGTGTTGTCTAGTCTGTTCTCGGGTTCATCGACGACATTCTTATCTGCTCCAGATCAGAGTTGTGCAGCGGAGGCTTGGTGACAGCTGTTCTAGGGCGGAAGCAACCGGAAGTTGTAGTGTTTGGATTAGAGGGTTTCTACATGAAGTTTTTAAGATCTGAAGGTCATATTGGTGAGTGCACCTGCTTTGTCTTTTCCAGATAGGAGAATTAAGTTTGAAGTCTTCTGATGTTTGTGAAGTGGATCTTGTGTTCTTGATTTCGGTAGATCTTGAGAGGATCATTTTGTTGGATTGTTTTTGGTCCAGTTGTTTGAAGAAGAATCAGCGAAGGTTGAGCTGATCAGGAAGGATGTAGGCAGCCCAGGATCGTCAGAAGAGTTTTGTGGTTAAGAGACGATGGAATTTTGAATTCGAAGCTAGAGATTTGAATACTAGAAAGCTAACGCAGAAATATTTTGGATTTTTCTGTGTTTTTGTAAGGAATAAGTGTTTGGCTCATGAGGGTTGAATTGCCAGTTTGGAAGACTGGGATTCAAGGTATTTCATGTACCTCTGAGGGAGTACGTGTATGATCTATCTCTGGTTGTGGAACCGGCTGTTCAGAAGGATTTGGTTGTTGAGTCGGACTTGTGTGTGGTCAGATCTCTTGTGTAGATTGTAGATCTAAGATCTTTGTAGCTTAATTGTGTAGCTAGTTTGGATTCAGTAGATGAGTATTCCAGTATTTGTGTTTGGGCAACTCGGGATAGTTTTAGAAAGCTTATCCGGATCTGTGTCCGGATAGCTAGAATTATTTGTTTGGATGAATGGTTGTTTGATTGATAGTGTATGGTTGATCTGCATGTTTGAAATCATTTGAAATATAATAAAACTTTGGGATTATGTTTTGTTTAAATTTCGGGGACGAAATTCTTCTAAGGGGGAGGAATGTAATATCTCGGAATTTAAGCAATTTAAATATGATAATCTCCTTGATTTAATTAATTAAAATTGGTAAAATTGTTATTTTAATCAATATAATGTGATGATTTTAATGATAGTTATAAACAGATTTTTAAATGGAATAATTAATTTTTACAAATTTAATTTAGATGTTTTATAAATAGAATTTTAAATAGACTTATTATTTTAAATAAGTATTATTTAAATGTATATGTATATATATTTATTTAAGTTAATTTTAAAAATAGAACTATTATTTTCTAATTTAATAATGTATTAGTTTAAATTAACATATATATATGTTTAAGTTAATTTTAAATTGGATTTCTAAATTTGAATTTGAATTTAATATTTGGATTTAAATTTGAATTTAAAGAGTAATTACTTTGATATGTTTGGACATAAAAATGTATGAATTAAGTTTTCATTAGAATATAATTTGTTATATATTCTTTTTCCTTGAATTTTATTTATATAAATTTAAGAAGTATTTATTTAAATAGTAAATAAATACAAAAGTTTTATATTTACATTTATAAATGGATTAAATATATTATATATGATTTTATTTAAAATATGATCGGTTTTATTTTTGTTTTCTTTTAAAACTTTTATTTTTAAAAATTTAGAAAAAAGCATTTATTAATTAAGAAATATAATGATTAATTAAGATATTTATATAAAAGCTTCTTAGTACCAATTTAAAAATATATAAAAATGAATGAATACATGTATTAATTTATAAACAACCCTTAGTAACATGTGTTAAGAGATTAAATGTGGTATGGGACAAGTGTCACCCCATGCAATTTATTTTTCTTAATTTTTATAAAATCATAAATTAGATTATATAAACAAACATTTTCCATTTCTTATTTCTTTTTCTCACCTCAATTCTATACTCAAAGAAAAATTCAACCTGTACTCTACAAACTAGAGGAAAAAATCATTTTCCTATAAGCACTCTTCAAGTTTAAAACACAAATCTCTGTAAACAATTTTCCAAATCATGTTACCATTCTTAAATTAAAGTTCCAAAACCTGAAACCATTCCTCAAAATAAATCAAAACTCAGTTCAAAATCCCTGTACTTCATTTCTCAGATCAAATAAAATCCATGTAGTCAATCCATTTCTCAAATTCAAAGACCAAAACCTGTCAGTAAATTCTCAAATCCATTACTAAGCCTGTAACCAAGAAAGCAAGTTTCAAATGCAACCTGGATTTTCAAAACAATCAACAGTAATTGAGTTCCATCCTGCATCAAGCATGTTTGTTTCAAGCATTAGCATTCCAATTTAAAGCAAATCAAAGCATTCAAGGTTTTCAGTTTCAACACCCTCCCTGTTTTCAAAGCTTCAACCCAGTTTTTCAAACTCTCTGCTCTTTGGAAAAGGGGAGCAAACTTTTAAATTTAAGCTTAAGTAATATGTGAATTGCTGTGTGATGATTGCTTTGCATGTATGTGTATGTGTAAGACATTGTGAATGTTTACAGTATGCATATCTGTTGATTTTAAAAATCTCTGATCTTAGTTCAACCCTCTGCCTTTTAATCTGTAAAACATGAATCATCTGTAGATTTGATGCATGTGACATATGGTTGAATTAAATATGTGATGTATGTTTGAAATGTGATTGCATGATGGTTTTATGATCCTGAAACATGTTTGTGTGTATGAATATGTTGTGTAAATGTCTAGATATGACATTCTTCTCTGTTTTAAAGTTTCAGAGATGTAAACTTAGATTAAAAATTTAAATTCTTCACACTAAAATTTCTTTTAGGCTGAGGTATTTAAATAAAGTTTGTCTGTTTAAAACTAAACTAAGTTTTAAAAATATTTTTAAGAAAAATAAATATAAATATTATCTAGAAGAAATAAAAAGCATATAGGAGCTTACGAATATGTTAAATTCAAATGCAGTAATATGATAATTTATATATATAATCTGATTTCTTTTTCCAAACTAAGATTTTTAACACCAAAATCTTGAATTTTAATATTTATTTGGATGAGCAATTCAAAATTTATTGGAAATTGGTTTTCGAGAGTTTTCTGGTGATCAAAGGGGTTTGGATGGTCAGGGTTCCTGCTGGAGCTTGCTGGGTGAATGGTGTGTTCGGCAAAAATGGTGGATGTGGTGATTATTGACTATGGCAATGGCATTGTGATGGTTTCAGTTCAACCCTAGTTTTGGTCGAACTTGGTATATTGGATGCTGCATTGTCTCTAAAGCATCGAGTCGCTTGGGATTTGAAAGGTGGCTGCGTGGATGCTTCGTGGAGATGTGGCCGGAGTATGGGAGGCTCTAGTGATCGGCGACGTGGATGCGGGGTTGTTTTCAAGCAGTGGTTTTGGTTCGAGTTCTCCTGTAAAGCTCGATTTAGATTTAGGTTATGTGGTGGCATATGGATGGTCGGAATCGATTGAATATAGCATTGCCGACTTGTTGAAGGTGGCCAGAGGTGCCGGAGTGTTCTCTGGTGATGGTGCACATGTACAGTGTCCTGCTTGTGTCAGTGGAGTGTTGTGGGTGTCTATCTCGAAGTAAGAATCGTGCATTTTGGGTTGTGACTCGAGTATGAACTCGAGTGGTTTTCGTGGTTTAGCATACAGGTTTTAAATTTTAAAACTTTAACTAAAAACTAAACCAGAATTGTGAAATGGAAAGAACTCGGGTTAGACTCGAGTGGACTTCGGGTTTTACCCAAAGTGGGTGTTAAGAATTTTTTTTAAAAAAGGGTTTTAAACTTGGTTTTTGAAATTTAAAAACGAAATTGGTTTAATATTTCTTGTATATATTACTTAGTTGTTTTATTTGGCATTACTTAAGAAGTTTTGAAAACTTTGTTTAATTTAAAATTTTGTTAAATAAAGTTAAAGTTATTTTAAACTTGTGTAGAAATGAAATTTTAAAGATTTTATAAAAGCAAGCTTATTAATTTAAAATTGATAATAGATTTAAAACCATTACTTGATAATATTTAAAGCATTTAAAGGTAGGTTATGATTTGTAACTTTTAATTATCAAGTTGAATGAGTATTTTAAACTTAATTAATGATTTAATTAAGTAAAGTTATTTTGAAATAAAATGTTTTAAATGATAATTAAGGCATAAGTAAAATAAGGTTTTATCTTAAAATAATTATGGTTTTAATGATTTGAAATTAATTAAGTTAATGTAAAAATTTAAATATAATTTATTAACTCAATTAATTAAGTATAAGGGTTAATTAACTAATTAATTAAGAATTATTAATTAATTAAATTTAATTAACTAGTGATTAAGGATTTAATAAATTTTTAATTAAGGGTTATATTAATTAATTAAAGGTTAATTAATTGTAATTAAGGATTATTAATTAAGTAATTAAAGATTAATTAATTTGTATTAGAAATTAATTAATCAAGTGATTAGAGGTTAATTAATTGGTAATTAAGAATTACTTAATTAAGCTTTATTAATTAATAATTAAGAAATAATTAATCTATAATTAAAGATTAATTAACGGTTAATTAACTGGTAATTAAGGGTTGATTAATAGGTAATTAAGAAGTACTTAATCTGTAATTAAGTTATAATTAATAATTAAAGTTTATTAATTAATGGTTAAAGAATTAATTAATCTGTAATTAAAGATTTAATTAATTTGTTTTAAGGGTAATTAAGGGATGAATTACCCAATTGTAATTTATTTGTTAATTAATTAAAGATAATCTCTTAGTTATTAATTAAGTATAAATACTTAATGAGATTAATAAGTATAATTACTTAGTGAAGTAATTAATAATTACTGGATGCAATTAATTAAAGGGAATTACTTAATGAGAAGTAATTAAATAATAATTACTCAATAGAAGTAATTAAGGATTAATTACTTAGTGTAATCAATCAAATGATCAATATAATTAATTAAGGAGTTAATTAATTAAGTAAGTAATTACAGTAGGGTAATTACTGTTTATGATTAATTGTGGTTGATAAATGGATGTAATTAATTAAAGTATAATTAATTAATGTAATTAATTAAGGATCAATGTAATTAATTATAATTAATTAATTATTGGAAATAATTAATTAAGGATCATTAATTAAATATTAATTAATGAGAGTAATTAAAGGTTAATTACTGTAAATGGTTAAGGATAATTAATTTGTGAAATTAACCGAAGGATAATTACTTTATGTAATTGAAGATAATTAATCAAGGTGATTAATTAAGAAGGGTATCTAAAGGATATTAATTAATTAAGAAGGTTTGTAATTAATTAATTATTGATTACGCAAAGTTAGTGATTAATTATTAAGTAATTGACTTAATTTAAGTTAATTAAATTAATTATAATAGGGATTAATAATTGTTGCTTATGGATGATTGTATGAGTAGAATATCTGAATTGATGGATATCTATTGGATGATATTTTATGATATTTTGTGATATGATATTTGATGTATCATTAATAAATGTGTGATATTTATCTATGTTAAATGCTGTGTGAATTCAAGTATTGAATTGAATTGTTTTAACTTTAAAACCACTTGGACCTAAAAGATGGCATTTTGGATTTCGATGATACCGGGATCGGGTTTCCAGATTTGGATATCCGCAAACCACATCGATCCAAATTAACGTTAGGTTGTGACATCTCAAAGTGAAGATCGGATGGAATTTTAGAGTGCATGGGTTATTGTCGTTAACTCTGAGGGTGATTCCAAAATGAGTGTAACGAGATAATGCCTTTGGTTTCGTTCGAACCCGGAACGAACTTGTATGGATTGAATGCTTTCAGAACATCGTCAGGTGGACGATGATAATTCTAAGAGATCTGTTTTCTAAAGGTAATCATATCCTCAAGCCTTATCAACCGGGAATGGCTAAAACATGGGAGGTGCAGCAAAGCTAAGTGGGTAGCACCCAAGTAGGACGAGATTTTCCCCTGTCTAGAGATCCCTTTTATTCAGTTGTGTGGGCAGTTGTTGAGCTCCAACTGCCGGGGTTGTCTTGTTCGGGACAGTCCAGTAAGGGATGGTTCCGGCCTTGTGTTACTGGGGATTTAGGGTGGATCCTCGGTACGTTGATATAGGCCACGTATTGTGATGGACGGTACCCCAGTAGCCCTGCCATTGATGGAAAACCGTTCTTCCTACGAGCCCTTAAGGTTTTGATTGCATTACCCACTTTTGTGGCTAATAGCTGGAATTTAATCATGTAACAATTTTTGCTATTTCATATTTATTTGAAAACCCTAGACCCTATTATAATATCACTGGATTTCCTGTCAAATGTTTCGGTTAGCGTAAGGTAAAAACTTACCCATGTTTATGTATGGGGAGTCCTACGTGATACCTTTGTTTTCAAATGATTTTTAAAGTTAAGCAACTTTAACCGTTTACTCACACCTGACCCATGTCTGACCGGAGTTTATTTCTGTTTTATTAAACTCTTGGATACTCAAATTCTTATGAGTAGCTAAGGGATTCAGGTTAGCTTTGACAAATTATGGAGGAGCAATGGAGCAGAGGCTTCAGCGTTGTAGATAGATAGCGCTTCCACTGTGTTGAAATCTGTATTGTATATTGAGTTGTATAACTCGACAGGTGTTTGTAACTGTCTAGTATGTGTTGTATATGTTGTGTAACTCTGATGTATATGATACTATGTAATATTTATGTGATTAATATAATTTATTCGTTCCGCTGTTGAGATTTTGATGTTGTTTTCTTTCTTTCTTCTCTATCTTTCTCTTTTCTATCCCTTTCTTTCTTAAAAATGATGCGTCTTATTGTGGAGAATAAGGTGGGTTGTTTCAGATTTGATCTACAAAATAAACCATTTCGATTTCGACATATTTCAAAGCTTTGAATATGCAACATTTCAAAACTAAATTTTGATAATTCCATATATATATATATATCAAATTCACTTTACTATTATTTATTTGAAATATTTACTTAATCATTCAAATAACATTTAAATAAAACTTCACCGTTCAAATTTAAATAAAACTGAATATACCATTTCAATTTATGTAAATTTGAAATATTCATTTAAATCACTTTTAATCAAAATCAAGTTATAGAAATCATATCTTTAAAATTTCAAATCAAACTTATTAAGTATACTTCTTAAATAAACTCAATTTCAAAACCTTGGAAATCATTTCTATATATATATATATATATATATATATATATATATATATTGACCAACGGTGTATGTGTATAATTTTCTGTCCTATGGTCAAGTGATATGGATATTTATCATCTCAATCCGCAATTTAAATATATACGGGTATATATCATTTCAACCCGCAATCCCAAATTCAATTCAATGAAAATCGCTTGGGTTTATCATTTTAACCCATAACGATTTTCTCCAATTCTACATATCGTTCGGGTATGCTTCATTTCAACCCATAAGGAATTCTATACTAATAGGGAACTTACAGAGTGATAACTGATATGATAATAATATGACATGCATATATCATCAATATAAATAATAGATAATGGTGTCAGATATCATAGGTGAACAGATATAGATAACAACATTTACATATAGCAATGTAAATAACTAATAGTAGCATATTTCATTGTCGTTTCAATTGAAATCAAATTTAATAAATATAAGAACATTAATTGTGAGTGATTGCTCACCTTTCGAAGCTAGAGAATTTGACAACAAAACAAGCTATGAATTCCAAAGCAAAGCAGGATTGGCACTAATTTCGACGAACAAAGCTGATAGTTCGGAATTGGCGAAATCAAATCAAACTAGATTGGTGAAGATAAATAGTATTAGTGAACTCATATGTATACAGCTATATATAACTATATATATAAATCCTATTTTAAATTCCAAACACATATTAAATTAAGTGTATATGTATTTTAAAATCTTTATTTTAAGTAAATACATAAAATAAAACAAACATATCTTCATAATAAAATTTGAAATAAATAATTATATACATATATCTTAATAAAATACGAAATACTTACATATATTGTTTGTTCATTTGAAAATATCTATATACATATACAAGTACTATCATAACCCAAACAGATCCAGAATCATTACAGAATAATTTTTTTTAAATGTGTGTGTGTCTATATATATATATATATATATATATATATATATATATATATATACATGAGTGGATACTAAATTACTCCGAGACAACCAACAACATTTCTATAAATACATAAACGTCTATATACACTATAACATCATTTTTATAGCAAACAACTTATATACATATACATATATATATATATACATACATATATATATATAATTTAAATTCAATATTACAAAACCCATAAATTACTGTAGATATATAATAGTATAATCATATATATACAAATACAAACTCTAACTTTAAAATATAATATACTATATACTATAACAATATGAGCTACTAATGTATATATATGAATTAATATATTGTATATAACTCATAGAAATTAAAATATAACTGACAGTATACAATAAAAATATATATACTTACATACCATTTATATACATAAACACGCTTTAATATAAACATATATATGATATAATATACAATACAGAAAATTATATAAACTAAACTTTAAAATATTATATATATAATACTTACATCTATATATCTTATAGTTTCAACTCACATCAAGATTCACAAACCCACATGCATCTTCTAAACTATATATATATATATACCTAAAAATATATTAACATATTATAATGATATATACATATATCAAAGTCAAAAGTATATTTGACCGCAATATATATATAACTAACGATATCATAATACTACAAACATATACATATAATATATATATATACATATACATATACACCTAGCTTTGTAAAACCCAGAGAGGATAAGGCATTTGTATGCATGGCCGAGAGGAGGCAGGCAAGGATGAGACGTAGGCTGCTTCGATTTGCTGATGGGCAGCAGATCATCATGGAGAGGTCGAGAATGAAGGAGACAAGTCGCACAGGGAGGAGGCGCTACCGTGGCGGATTGGTGGTGGACAGTAATGAGGAGGGAGGAGATGGCAGCTACCGTGCTAGGGTGGATCGAGCATGTTGATGAGCATGCGGTTTGAGGTGAGGACGAGGCCTGCATGCTACAAGGAAGAAGGGAGGAGCGGTTGTGTTTCAATTTTTTTTAGTAGAAGTAAAATGGGATGATGAATATGAAATAAACAGGAAGGTTGCACTTGAAAATAAAATGAGCCGTGATAATGAAACGTGTCTTGAAAATTGAAGGTCATGCAACAATTAAAATGAAATGTAGGGAACAACAAAAATAAATTAGACATGAACAACTGAGAATATTAATAGCCAGTAGCTATTAAATTTAACAGATTGACAAGGAAAGGACGAAGAAAAACCCAAAGGACACAAACTAGTTATCGATACGGTCACCGCACGCGAATTCCACTACGTATCGGACTTCGAAACACAAAATTGAATATACCATAGAGGTCAGCACAACGGGATGATCAAAAAGGTATACAGATTCAGTGGTACGATCATCTGATCAAAAGTCGATAATCGGTATCGAAAATGCTGCAAATTTGTCAGAAAAAAATAAACGGAGCAATAGAAATCCAAATTTCGAGAAATGAATTATGTTGTCTCACTCAGAAGACGATTTACAAATTTTCTATACAAAAATATTCAACTTTGGAAAACATTTTATTATTGTCTATTTTAACTGATTTGAATTGAAATAAAATTACATAGAAAATAAACATCAATGTTATCAGATGAAAATTTACCTTTTGCTATGTTTAATTAGGCGTATTCCAAATATCAAATTTATATTTCAAAATTCAAATATTTAAAATTTAACAAAATTTCAATTAATTAAATAAATAAATCACTAAAAATTTACGTGTCGTTACAAGTCCTAATTCCATCATACGAATAAGTTACACCAAAATCAACTTATTTCAAATTGATTTCAATTAAATTGATTTCTATGCGTTTCGAGCCCATACGATCAAACGACAAATCCGATCGCTATGAAACTTGAAATCCTACAATAATTCACTATTACGGATCCGAAGAAACTAGTTTCTTTGAAATCCAACACAGTTGCCAAAACGGCTATATTTCAGTTAATTAAATAAATTAATAATTAATTAATTAAATCACTTTTCTGTTTAAGTCTAATACCTTATCACTCCTATCACTTTGGATTTACTTAGTAATTTAAAATCCTTTAAAACCAATTTCTATATCAATTCAATGTAAATTATTTTACCGGTTACAGTGTTAAATTTCAATTTCAATATATTCATTAGTTATCAATTGACATTCCAATAAATCCATTTATTTGATTTCCTAATCTTGTTATTAAATAAATTATTAACTTATCATCCTAATGGTAATATTAACATTGGTTTATAACCTAATACATTAAAAATTTCCCATTTCATCCTAATTTTAATTAACATAGTATTTAATTTCATTTACCTACAATAAATCCGTTTATTATGAATTGAATTCCAATTAATTATAATTAACTCCAATAGATTGATTTGATTCAATTCCACTCTTTATACTAAATGCACTATAAATCTGCAATACAGTTAATACTTGTTTCACGTTTAATAACATTAATATATTCCATTCCCATCTTTTATTTGTATTAATGACCATATTTCAAAATTTGTAATTTTGCCAATTACACATATTAATTAAGATTCTAAATCCAATTAATTACTTTATCTTAGTTCCATTCTTTTATTACATCAATTTACTTTATGAACAAATTTATGTTTCTATTTATTTTATTACATTTACACCTTTAGTTATTGCATTAATTCTCATTAATATGCAATTAAAGTTCATTTAATTATAATTGATTTCCTATTTTAATTTAGTAGACCAATTAAATAGGTAACTTATAACAATCGTTGCCAAAACTTTTAATTACACTTATGAATTCACTATTCATAAACAAATGTTACAATTCTTATATAATATTGATTTTATTCAATCACCATTAACTATCTATTATCTCATTAATTAATTCATATTTACATACACTTCCTTATATTAATTTTGTAACCAAGTTATAACATTTACATTGTTTCATTTTTTGGAATTTCATTCAAGTTATTAACAATTAACTTACATTTATCTTGTTACAATTCATTCTAGTTATTATTTCCATTAAAAATTCACTAATTTTTATTTTCTTCAATATTGAATTACCAAAATCTTATTAAATTAACAAATTTAATTATCGAAAATTTATGGGTCGTCACTGTGACGACCCGGATTTTCGAACCGGTTAAATTTTCGAAAAATCCGTCCGTTCTAAAACTACTAATGAAAACTACAAACTTAATACACCATTTTGATAAATATTAAACATTATTAAATGTATAGGATAAAATTTCAATTTCACAAGTTATCAGAGTAATCAATTTAATCTAGTAGGTGCTTATGTACAAACCAAATACAAATAGCCATTCCTACTAACTCAATAAACATGTCAAATGCGGAATAAAGCAGTAAGCATGAAAAATGCAATAACACGAGATAAACAACAACCATTAACAGATAAACATGAAAAGGTTATCTTATTTTAGGCGCTGCATCACTACACTTGTGACTGCCTACGTATCCCTATCTAATTGGGTACTCAATTAGATACAGGATCAAGCCAACGTAGTTCTTCTATCGCAAATAGGACTCATGGAGCCTACGATGCAACAAACAAATAGGCAATTCCCAAAACTACCCATTTAGGCTTAATCTTTAAATTTAGATTTTCAAATCTAATTACCTTTACGGAAATTATCTCTATGGACTTTATTCTCGAATTCTTATTTCAAAACTTTTGAAATATATATACATCCTTTATATTCAAATTATACTTTACTTCGAGATCTTAAATCAAATCGCTTTTCAAAATTTTATTTGGAAATCCCAAATACTGTAATAAAAACATATCAAACCATATGCAACCAGATCGGGAGGTTTCTTCCAATAACAAGGCAACTGGGTCCTAGCCTTAATACAGTCGATAAATAAGTATGTCCCTCTATTCTAAGAGCGGACTATACCAAAAACACATGCTCACTTTTTAGTTACGGGTTATCCGAATCATTGGTAACATAACAAATCATTTTATATCCTGAAGCGATAAATCATTTCACACTAATATTCACAAGTACTTTCAAATCTATAATAATTTTCATTTCCCAAATCCTTTCAAAAATCAACTTAAAACCATCGGGTTTAGTCCTCAAAATTTTTTCCATTTTATAAAACATTTTTATAAAACCATTCATTATATAAATCAATTTTACATAATATAACTTCAAAACATTCATTACCAAACATTTCTATTTCTTTTAAAGGGAAAACATTTCAACTCGAAAACCAATTTTCAAAACAATCCATTAAATTGAATTGAACCAAATATTACCGCTAAACACCTCATAGTCAAATTGTGAAAAAAATGACAAGGTGTTAGCCTACAATTATTTTCTACCCAGCCCATGCATATGGATAATGAATTTCTCATAAACTGGTCAAGCAAATTCAACAATCAATAATAATAATCGGTGCTCATAAACTGGACGGGCCTAATTCAAACAATCAATCAATGAAATAAAAGCAACAATAAATGATAAAGAATGCTTCATTCTATAAAATATTTATAACACATTAACGGTTTGATATTTATTTTGGAGCATCCTGGCTTTCCCTTCGACATGTTCCGTCCCTCGACAAGTCTCCTTGGATCTCACAGACGAAACACATGTAATAGTCGTTTCCGCATACCCCATTAAGTATTTAACTTCTAAGTTTTAAATTAGTTAATTAACCATCCAAACATAATATTGAGCAAGGAAATCAACCATTGTTTTATAAAACAAAGTAAACAAGCATTCAACAAGGGTTTTCAAACAACACTTTACAATTAAAGTTCTTTCAACTTAGCAAGGGTTTTAATGAACTTATAATAAGAAATAACTTACTTTGGATTCCATTCCGTCAAACTTTAAGGCAAGGAACTTAAGATCTAACACATACTTCCTACCATGCTTCAGAACAAAATAAATATAAGCCCGAATTCCTCCTTATTAATGCTTGGCCAAGGCTTGAAATGGAGGTTGTCCGAAAGTATAGAGAAGAAGTGGTGGAGCTTTGAACTTGAATTCTCAAAATTAGACCTGAAAAATAGGTTATCTTCTCTCTTGTTTTTGACTCTCTTACTCTCAAAATTTGAAAACCATTTTAGCTGAAAAGTTGTTGAAAATTCTTTTTTCTTTAATTAAAAAAAAAAGAATCTTTTGAATCCAAGTTGTTCTGAGGGAAATATGATAGAATGAAGAAGAGGTATTGTCGGATTGACAAAAATAAAGCTCGAAAATACACTTTAAAAAATTGAGTGTCAGGTATAGAAAACCTCAAAGATGAAAGACGTTATTAACATAAAAGTTGTAACCATTGGAATTTCATATGTTGTGAGAAAAAAGAATTTCTTAATTTTGATCTATTATGATCAAGTTATGTTCAAACAAAATAGCCTATTCTTTGGCTTAAAAACTAGGCCATAAAATGCACCGGAAAGAAGTGTATTTTTTGACATATTTATGCAAAGAACTAGACAAAGTGGTCAACATGAAAGTTGTAGCCACTAGAAAAATACATGATTTTAAGAAAAGAATTTTGCATTTTGGTTCGGTTTTGATGATGTTTTGACCGAAAGAAAAAGAGATAAAATATGGAGAAAAGATGAGTTTGATTTGAAGAGAATGAACATTGATTTCTTTTGAATATTTTATAAATATTTTGACATTATTTCTTTTTAAATTTTTTTCTATGACTTGGAAGCCATTAAAAAGAAGAGAAAGAAGATGAAGAAGCTTGAGAAAAGAAGAAGAAG
Source organism: Allium cepa (assembly GCA_030765085.1). NCBI lineage: Eukaryota > Viridiplantae > Streptophyta > Magnoliopsida > Asparagales > Amaryllidaceae > Allium > Allium cepa. The sequence continues at coordinate 683,726,181 of CM060938.1, forward strand.
AAAAATGTGAATGAAAGTGAAGAAGGAGGTGGATATTTATAAAAAAAGAAAGAAGTGGTAAATTTACCAAAATAACCTCTTACCAAATTACCAAACTAACCTTACTTTAACCTAAAGAAATCTCCATTTTTTCAATACTTAACATCATCTTTAACATCCTTACTTTATGTCTTAATCACTTAAAGATTAAGTAAAGAATATCATAACTATGTTGGCTTTGATTTGACGTGATTTGATGTTTACTTTTTCTTACCTTTGTTAATTCTTACTTACTTTTACTAATGACTTCTAGAAGTTTTCTAATTTTATTTACTAAAAGCACGCATATTTAGTGAATTAATTAATACTTACACTGTTTGAATATATGTTCCTATATAAGAAAATAATGGTGCGACGACTTGCGACGACTTTTAATCGACAAAACGTCGTTTTTTGATAAAATATTTTACGGTCACATATTGTCGTTTTCGTTAAACTATTTATTTATGTAAACCAAATTTAAAAATAAATTTGTATAATGTCATTTAAAATATAAACACTCATAAATAAATTAAAATAATTTATTAAAGCATTTAAACTTACTTTTCTGAAATCAGGATTTTGTCACTTTTGTCGTTATAGGCAAATGTTACTATATTTATGCATATTTCTATTTTCAAATCCTATCTAATATTATTTGAATAATAAAACCTTACCTATTTTACATTTAAAATTACTTTAGACAGTATATGTTGAAGTGGTCAAATTATGGGTCGTTACAGTTACACTCTCGCTCACTCAAAACTTTTCATCCTCGAAAAGGGAAAAGAAAGGAATTTAGAAATCAATTTACCTTATTTAAAATATTAAATTTATAAAAAATAAATTTACAAAATAAAATAATTTAAACAAAATATACCAATTTATAACCATTAGATCCTTTATTTCCAAGTTAACAAAATTTGGAAAACATTTCAACTTTTTTTATAAGTCCAAAATTTACGAAAAATTTCGACAGAGTCTCCTTTGTACGGAGAGCCTCGGGAGACTATAATATCAAATATAACAATATATATCAAAATATCTCAAAATAGTATATCCCAACAACGGGAAAATATATATTATACCGCTAGAAAACCGTAATCCGAGAACGTACCTATTTGTCGGGCAAATAACGCTTAATTATGAAACTAAAAGTAGTAGAAATTGCTTACACAACCTGTATTTCAATTATATAATCCAAGGAAGTTAATAATTATATATAGTGAAATATTAAAAATTGTTTCAACCACTAACAAACAAATTAATATAAAACAACAATCACTTGCAACCATAACATACAAGCATCATATGAAATCAATACAAATCAATTATCCATCCATATCAACCAAAACAAATAGATTATTCGGATTAAGACACTTTTAATCACATAGAATGACAAATAACTAGTCCCTATACCATTTACTCAACAGTCTTACAAAAAACTCAACAGATTATTCATACATCAAAACAATTAGAAGTATCATTTCCCAAACAATCCACAAACTAAATAAACAACAGATTCTAACATTATTTAAGTTTATTCTTATTAATTTCTTTTCATAAGATTAGTTATTCATTTTTTTTCATTCAGTGATTACTCTCTTTAATTTTACAATTATTACTTACAAAAATTCATTTTCATTTATTCATATCACGTCAATTTCTTTTTGTTGCATTATATTCATTCATTCATTACTTAATTTCATTTATTTACATTCATTTCTTTTGGTTAGAAACATTAACTTAAACTTAAGATCTCTTACTTACCATATTCATCTTCTACTTATTTAGTTATAAGTAACTTCGAACATTTACTTAAGTTTATAATTCATTTATTTATAGTATTCATGTTCAATTCAATTACTGAGCGTATCAATTCATTTACTTAAGTTTATAATTACTTACTTACAATACATACTTTTCTATCTCATTTTGTTACAGTAACATTTCAATTATAACTTAAGTTTATAACAACTACAACTACAACATCAAATTCTTATTTATTAAAGAATTTCATTGAATACTTTCATTACTTTATGTTTTACTTGTATAACATCCTATTACATTTTCTTGTTAAACATTACAACTTTTAATATTTGGTAAGTTATATATATGTCTTTAAGAATGCAATTGAAATTTACGCAAGTTTGACTTACTTATTTTAATTAACTTAAGGTTCAATAATTATTATTTCTCATTTTCATATTCTTTTCGTTTACAAATTACAAATTTCCAATTCCTTGTATATTTCAATTATAACTTAGCATATCATTTCCCATTTTCATTTAGAAGTTTAATTATTAAATAGTTAAAAAATTTATTCCATTACAATAATTGAAATCTCTAATTCATAGAAATTTAAGAATTAAATACCAGGTTCCATTTCGAATCATTTCAAATAATAATATATATAATTATATCTTTATACATATATCTATCAAATCATATTTAAAAATTAAAATTAAGATTTATGTGACGACCTGGAATTTTGAACATTTGAAATTGAGATATTTAATTGATTTTAAATATTTGGAAGTTATTTTAACTTGAATTTCAATTATAACTATGAATTTGGCAATTTAATTTTTGAATTTAATGATTGAAATTGGGTAAGAATTTGAATCCTCAGTTTAAAGCCGGTTAAAAATATTTCAAAGGCTTAGAAAATTCATATTGATAATACTGAAGATAATGGAAGCTTCAAAATTGAATTTGAAAATGATTTGTTCAGATTTGAATTTTTATCCTTTAATTCGATATTTAAAAATAGCCTTCCGAGGCACGGTCTCAGAATTCGACGAAACCAGTTCCAATGGATCCGTAATAGTATTTATTATCGGATTTCAATTTTCGTAGCATTCGAAGTTGTTGTGTGATCGTACGATAAGCAAACGTGCTGAAATTCATATCGAAATTTAATTTAATAACTGGGTTCAAAAAGCTATCTTCTCCATACGATCGAATTTGGACTCGAAACCTTTTCCATTCCGTTCAGAATATGGGTTTAACGTTATAAACGCCTGGCGGCATGTCTCGATTGGAGATCGAGATTGTGAGTTGCGATAATCGAGATGATTTAAATTTTGATTTAAATTTGAATATAAATAATATAATTGGAATACTGTAGCAAGAGTAAAACACGTAAAGATATTCTTCAACACGTGTACACCTGCTAGGACACACGTCTCTTTTATGTAATTAAGTATGGTAGTCGCCGTTGATTTCTACTTAGGTCTTGTTCTATCCCCTAAATTAAAAATTTGATCGTTTCCACTACAGGCAAAAGAAAATAATAATAGAATAACAAATCGAAAAGAAATCTGGAAAGGAATCTACAATAGCTTCAAAATTTAAAAATGGCCACTATCTCGAATTCGAATTTGAAATCGAGTGAGGAAAATCAAATTTCGATTTTGATGTTGGCATCCTCGACCTCGACATTAGAAGAGAGAACGTAGCGGTCCGGTGGCACTCAACGATTGGTAGCATCGGTCGCAAAGCTTTAGAGGGCAGGAAGGGTGTCGGAGCAATTTTTGGTCGGCCTCAACCTGATGGAAATCGCGAGAAATCGCGTGTGCATGCGCCGGTGGTGGAAACGCCGCGATCTCGTGCAAGTTGCAGTGGGATGTCAGTAAGCGAAGGAAGGGGTTAATGGCAATTTCGCTCTGGTGCGACGTCATGGCTAGTGATCGGTCGATTGATGTCGGGAGGGAATGGATGCTTGCTACAGACAAGATAAGGGTGTGTTTCTTTTATTTTGAATGTACAGATAAATTTAATTCACATTATTATGTGCAGTAAAAGATAATTTAATTTACAGAAAAGAAATTTTAAATGTAGATATATATTTAGGGTTCTCGAAAGAATATAAGGATTTTGAATTTGTTCTATAGTTTATATATAAATAATTTGATTTTTAATATAAAATATACATATACATACATACATATATATATATATATATATTCATTTTAAACTCACTAGACTATTTTAAAATGACGGGCTTTGGAAATTAACTTGGTTAATTAACTTATTAAATTTACTTTGGTTACTAAAGATAATTTATCTAATAGGAAATTGATAAATAGATTAGTTCAAATTTAAAAGCGTTAGTTAATTAAATTTATCAAATGGGAATTTAATTATTCGATTAGTTCCGGTATTAATAAAATCATATAATTGTTTGGTACAAGGTCTAAAACGCGAGAAACATGCCGGAATGGAAAATGGATTGCATGCATTGTTGAAGGTGAGATTTTCTCACTCAATTGGAATTTCCAGTTTAATTTAAAATTGTTAAATTTAAAATTGTTGATTGTGTGCTTGGATGATAAATTATTATCATTTGTATTGATTGAGACCCTATGCGCCGCATATTAGCGGAGGATATTATATAAACCCATATACCACGATATTCCACCTCGAAGTGGAATTGGTATTATATATGTATTTGGAGTGAATGATTTCCCGCATTATATAGCGGATGATACTCTATGCGCCGCATAATAGCGGATGATATTGTTTAATCCCATATACCGCGATATTCCACCTCGAAGTGGAATTGATATTTAATTGTTGTGCTAACATCTATGGATGCAGGGAAACATTTAAAAGTTGAAGAATTTTATTTAAAATTCAGATTTTAAATAGTTTGGAAGAAATAAAGGAATTTGTTTAAAAGAAATAATTTTAGGAAATCCATTTGGAAATTGATTTGGTGTTTGAAATAAATTTGGAAATCCATTTGGAAATTGATTTGGTGTTTGAAATAACTTTAAAATCAATTTGGAATTCGATTTGGCATTTGAAAGTGAATATTTGGAAATCGATTTGAAAATCGTATATCAGTAGATAATATAAAGGAAAGGGAAATTTGTTTTAAAAGTAAATATTGGTTTATTTTTAAAAGTGTGGAAAGGAATTTTCGGATTTGGAATATAATTTAAAATAAATCGAGAAGGATTTATTAATTGATTTGAATGAACCATTTCAGAATGGAAGGTGTATTTTCCTTGGAAAGCCGAGTATGTTTTCAATATAGCTTATAAATATGAATTGAAGTTTTAAGGATGGTTTTAACAGAATATTTTGGAGAAATTATTAACTTAAGTTATTTTGAAAATCTTTGAAGTAAAGATTTATTTAATTAACTATAAAAGTGATTATTTAAAGATTTAATTGATATTTGTTTTAGAAAATGGTTATTTAAATAGTTATACCCTATCTACAAATTTTATTTTTAAAATTAGTTTGGGCTTGAAGTTTATATGAGATATTAGTATAATATTTTCATAACTAATATTTAAGTAAGTGTTTAAAGATAGTTTTTATTCTAAATGTTTCCAAGCATATATTTTTGGATAAGTGATTTAAATTATTTTGAAGTATTCAAGCTCGGCAAATTTTCAGTGGAAATAAATAATATTTGAAAATTTATTCCGTGAGAGGAAAATGATTTGGAATTTGTTTTCAAAGTGTTGCAGTGTGCGTGAAGATATTTTGAAAATAAATAATTGAGAAAAATTATTTAAATCAGATGGTTGTTGTGACTGTTGTTTGATAGTTAAATAACCGACTATCAATATTGGCCTTTAAACGGCGTTTGAATTTCGATGCGACCGGGGGTCGGATTCCAAATGGATATTCAAAAACCACATCGTATTTTTGTGATGGATCTTTTATTTAAAAAGATCAAAGTGGAAATTTATTGTGATTTACTTGAAATCTGAATGTAACACTTATTTTTAGAAATATGTGTAACATCCCACCCTTTTGTACGCTTTAAATCGACAACAAACCACACACGTCATACTTAAAACATACAGAAGGGCAGATTGTTATGGGGTAAATAAGAAAAAGCAGAGAACATAATCATGTAGTGGAACGATAAAATATAATAATCAAATATATAGTTCATGAAGCCATTTTACAAAATATTCGATTATACTTATACAATACATATCAGAGTTACACTATGACGACCCGGAATTTTAGGATGTTTGAAATCGGAATATTTAATTGATTTTAAATATTTAAAAGTTAATTTTCAACTTGAATTCAAATATCACCATTTATTGGGTAATTTAATTATTAAATTAAATAAGTTAAAGTTGGGTAAAATGTTGAATCTGGAGTTTTAAGCCCGTTAAAAATAATTTGAAGGCTTGTAAAATTTATATTGATAGTTCTGAAGATAATAAAAGCTTTTCAGTTGAAACTGGAAGTGATTCGTTCAGTTTTAAAAATATATCGTTTAAATTGACATTTAAAAATAGCCTTTCGAGGCACAGTCTTGGATTTCAACGAAACCTATTCCTTTGGATCCGTAATATTGTATTATTATTGGATTTTAAGTTTCGTAGTGATTGGAGTTGTTGTGTGAGCATACGATATATAAGCGCTAAAATTAAATCGAAAATTTAATTTAATAACTGGTTTAAAAAGCTATCCTCTCCAAACGATCGAATCAGGACTCAAAACCTTTTCCATTGTGTTCGGAATAGGGGTTTAACATTACGAACGCCTAATAGCACGCCTCGATAGGAAGTCAAGATTTCAAGTTGCGATATCGAGACAATTTGAAATTTAAATTTTAAATAGTATAATTATATTTGTCCCCAGTCAAAAACAAAGTCACATCATCCATTCTTCCCTCAAATCATATCACTGTTCATTTCCCATTCAAACATGCTTCTCTCTTTTCAAACCATCACGTTCATTTCATTTCAAATAGCCAAACATTTCACAAAACAAAGGGCTGCAATGTATTCTCTTCTAGTGCGAAACTAATCCCTCCTCCTTCCAGTTAAAATACGAATCGAATTCAAAAAGAAAAAAAGAAAAGAGGGGTATGCCGGAAGAAATTGAAATCGCGAGGCTAAGCGAGGGTTTTCCGACCGATTTTGGGGTTCATCTTGGTTCGAGCTCGCGTGCTAATGGAGAGGCGCACGTGAATTCTAGGTCATGGCGAAGGAGGGTGGTCGAATGGGTAGGGGTCGATGCCTGGAGGTTTCGAGAAAGGGAGTGGGCATGTCGCTTGAGGAGTTTGACGAAGTCGAGGCTAAGGTTTAGGATTGGCGCACACGTGAGTGGGTTCCCGGGGGATGATGGCGATGGTGGTTGGATGGAAGGTCGTGGGTCTTCGTTGCTTGCAGGACGAGGTGTTTTAGGGAGGTACTGTCTTTGTTTCTTTTGTATAGGATTTGCGAATTCAATTAAAAATCTAAAATGAATTATATACTATTTTTATCTTTTCTGTAACCATGTTAGGTTGAAAAAAAATGGAAAAAAATGGGTTACAGTAAAGAAATTCTAAGGCAGTTTTGTTTTGCTTTTACACACACACACACACACACACATATATATATATATATTCACATTTTAAAGTTGCTAGTTATTTTTAAAATAATGTATTATAGTGATTAATTTGTGTAATATATTTAATTATTTTAGCTACTAAAAATTATTTATTGTAGGGAAATTAGTTTAAAAAAAATTTAAATTATTATTTTAAATCAAGTTATTAAATGGAAATTGATTTTTAGATTGTTTCAAATATTAACAAACCATACAATGTTTGTACAAGGTCCGAAATCGTAAAGGAAGTAGCCGGTTTGGATCGGCTTGCAAATAAAAGGGCAAAGGTGAGTTAATCTCATTATTTGGGTTTTATTTAAATTTAAATGGTAAATTTAAATAATTGGTTGAATGATTTAATTGATTTGATGTGTTGTATTATATATAGTAGTATATATATAGTATATATTGGAGTGATTGATTTTTCGCATTTTATAGCGGATGAGACCCTTTGCGCCGCATAATAGTGGATGATATTGTACTTAATCCCATATATCGCGATATTCCACCTTGAAGTGGAATTGGTATTTTATGTTGTGCTAACATCTGTAGATGTGGGGAAACAGGTTGGATGGATCCAATTGGATTCCTCAAAATTATTTAGATGGTTTAATATTCTGTGTTATGAATATTGATATTCTGTGATGAATTATATTGACAATCGGAATATTGAATGCTATGGTTTGCTTGAATATATTTCGATACACTGAGTTATCAAAATATATAGAATTGGATTTTTGAAAAGAAAATAAAAGAGTGAATTTTTAAGTAAAATAATTATAGAGAATTTGAATAAATTTAAGAATGAATTGGAAAATAATGAAAGTGATTTTAAAATTCTAATAACTAAGTTCCAAGTATGGAAAAGGGGATTTTGAATAAGCAGAGTAATGATGAATTTTAACACTTAAGTGATGTTATTTAAAGGAATAAAAGGATTTACTTTAAATTTAAGGTTTAAATTTATTTGAAAGGATAAAGTAGGAATTTGGGAAATAGGAAATTGGTATTTTCAGTTAAAAGATTTTAAACCATAAGTAAGAATTAAAAATATGAAGTTAATAGGTTTTGAAATAAATGAGTAAGTAAAGGAAATTATTTCAAAATGGAGTTATTTGAAAATCAATTTGGAAATTGATTTTAGTGTTTGAAATTGGGAATTTAAAGGAGAATGTGACTATGAAATTTATAAACTGGGTTTATAAAGTGAAACAAATATCAGTGGATATTTGGAAGTATAAATTTCATGGTGGGAATTTATTAAAGGAACGGGTAAATTTGTTTAAAAATAAATAGTGATTTATTTTTAAAGGATGTGAAAGAGATGTGTATTTCCCTGGATAGCCAAGTACATTTTCAAAGAATTTTTTTAAGTATAAGTAAAAGTTTTAAAGTTGTTTTAGAAAATTTATTATTTTAGATGTTCAAAATTTTGAAGTATGTATTTTTTTTCAAATTTATTATTGTAGTAATTATTTAAAGGTTACTTGGTATTTTGTTTTAAAGAATGAGAAAATTTAGTTTTATATTTTTTTATAAAGCGGCTTTATTTTAAATATTCTTAAAGTATATATTTTTGAATAAGTTTTAAATAGTTTTAACTTAAATGAATTAAAAGATATTTTATAATAAAGAGTTTTAAATTATTTTAAAAATCTAAAGTTTTTGTACTTGGCGTTTTCAGTGGAAACAAATATTTGGAAATTTATTCCATGAGAAGAGTGTGGTTGGAAAACTGTTTTCAAAAAGGGTTTGAAAAGTGGAAATATATCTTGTGAAGATATTTTGAGATTAATAAATAATTTGGTGAAATTATTTATATTGGATGGTTGTCTGTGAATGTTAATTGATAGTTAAATAATCGACTATCAATATTGGCCAATGCGCTGATCGTTTCGAAGAGACCGGGATCGGGATTTATTTCCTGAAAACCATTTCGATCCGGTTTGAACGTTTTCATGTGGAAAACAAGAGTTTGGATTCGAAGGTGGAGCATTGAAGTGCAAGGGCTAGTCACTACTAATCCTGAGGTGATTCCAAAATGGAGGTACTAGGAATAGTGCCTTCGGTTCTGTTCAAACCCGGGACGAACTTGTATGGATGAATGCTTTCAGAACATCGTCAGGTGGGCGATGAGCATTCTAAGTGATATGTTCTAAAAAGGTAACACTTAGCCTCGAGCCTCATCAACCGAGAATGACTGAAAATCAGGGATTATGCAGCAAGGCTAAGTGGGTAGCACCCATTAGGGTGAGGTCATCCCTGTCTAGATGTCCCTTTTATTCGGCTTAGTGGTGCGGTTGCTGATCCCAACCGTGGGGTGATCTTACTCGGGATTATCCAGTAAGGGGTAGTCCCGATCTTGTGTTGTAGGGGATTGGAAGTAATCCTCGGTACAATGATCTAGGCCACGTACTATGACAGGTGGTACCCTAGTGCCTAGTCATTAGTTAGAAATCCATTCTCTCTACGTGCCTTTACGGTTTTGTTTGTATACCTATTAGCTGGAATTTAATAAATGTAACAATTTCGGCTATTTGAATAAGTATTTGCATATAGACACTATAATAATATCAGAGGGTTTTATAATAAATGTTTTAGCCATCGTAAGGTAAAAACCGACATGTTTATTTGTGGCGTGGTCTTACAAGATGCTTTTGATTTTCAAAGGATTTTTGGAACTTTAATAATCAATTTGAGTGTGGTTTTCTCACGCTGGTATTCCAGACTGACTCGGGTGTTATTTAATTATAATGCTCGGGTCAGATCGAGTATTATAGGATGCATGAAAGGATGCTGTGGAGCTCAGGAGACGAGCAGGATGGCGATATGTACTTCCGTACTTGATTATTATTCTGCTGTGTATTTAGTTTGGAGGACAAGTTTATATGACTGTCCATTTGTATGTTATTTATGTTGTTGAACTCTGATGATGTATTCTGGTGATGTATGTATAAAACTGATATAGTTTTCTTTTATGTAAAGATCATTTATTATCTATTATATTTTATTCCGCTGCGATGGTTAGATTCTGATGTTGTTTTCTATTTTATTCTTCTACCTCTTCTTCTTTAAACCTAACGGTTCGTATTTACGTTCACCTTGAGTTGATATGTTGGAAAATAGCGATGACTCAAGGGTTACGGATTTACGGGTCATTACATTTTGTATCAGAGCCAGGTTAAGCGAGAACCTTGGCTCTGGTGGGGATTACTCATTAAATAGAGTTCGTAGTACTCTAAAATGAGTTTGAGTGTATTAATAGATATAAGCGCGTATTTTTAGTGTATATAAAAATTGTTTTATATTGTGTTGACTTATCAGTTGGCTGTTTATGGATTCTGGTCGATGTGAGGGACGCCATGTCATCGATAGGGGTTTCTAAACTCTTAAACGAGATAAACCGACACGGTATTGGTTTAAAATAGGGTAAATGAAATAATTTTACCCAAATTATTTTTGTATATAAAAGAAATAATTTTTCATAAATTATTATAGTTATATATGGATGCTTGGTTATTAGGAATGATAATATTAAATTATTGTCATTGTCGTGTAAAATTGAATAAGATATTGAAATTATAACTAAAGCTAAGGAATAAATTCATATACAAAGGAAGTTTGTAAATGTAAATTGTAAATGAGATTTATAAGTTGAAATAAGATTTCAGAATAATATTTGAATATGAGTTGAAAGAATTTAGAACTTGAAATTCTGGAGAAGTTTAATTCCTTTGGATTGAAAATGATTTTCAAAGAATTTGGGGAGGAATAATAGGAGTATTATTCGGAAATATTTTGAATTGGATTTGAAATCTGGTGAGACTTGAAATTAAGAATATTTGAAATTGTGTTTAAAGAGATAAAAGTATTGAACTCTTTCGGTCGCTGGAAAATAACTTCGGTGATGACTGCAGCATCATCGATGTTCATTTTCGAGTTTCCAAGAGAGAAATTGCTACCAAATTGTTTTGAATCGAAATTGTTTGCAAAAGTTGGGTTGATTTTAGAAATGCAAAGGATTTTGAGAAATGAATAAAAAAATCCAGAAACTTGAATTATAAAATAGGTTGAACTCAAGAAATTAAGCGAAGTGATTTTTGGAAGGTAAAAATCAAATATTGAATTAAAAGAGGGAAATGAACTAATTTGAATAAATTGGTTAAGTGTGTATGTTAATGGAATTTTAAATTGATTAAATAAAATTTGAATTGTGAGTTAATAAAATTGATTTGTGAATTAAATGATAGAAATAGAACTGAGTATAAATAATATTCATCGCATATTGTAAGTGGATTAATTATGAATCGAAGTTGTCAAATGAAATGGAATTGGATTATAATAGAAATGATTTGAGTTGCAAATAAAATCCAATTCGAGTATAAATGAGTTAAATATGTGCTTGGATATTATTTTAACAAGCCGAGAATGGGATTAAAATTAAAATGGATAAAGAGAATGGGGTAATTGAATTTGATGAGAATCAAATTATATAGAAGTAAACTTAAGTTATGAAGTTGAAAAAGTTTAAAGAAGGTAAATTAACTTAAGTTTAAAAATAATAGAAGCTTAGCTTCGAGTAAGGGTGAAAGCCCATTAAATAAAAGTTTGGGTTAAATTAATTCGGGAAATGGTTATTAATATTAGCATGGAATGTTGTCAAGCTTAATGGAATGGGTTTAAATGAAACCAACGCGGGAATGAATGAAATGCAAGTGAATGGTTTGTAAATAAGTTAGAATGGAATAAAATTTAATATAAATTGTATTGGAATCAATTTAAAATGATTATAAGCTTAAGTAATTGTTTATTCACATAAATTTCGTCGAATTTGCATAGAAATAATTATCGTTTGACGAAATGAGATTAAATAAAATTCTATGAATTAATAGAAGTGAATAAAATTGATTTTTGAATCAATTGAAATGAATATAAGTTCGTTTGGTTTAAGAATGAATCGTATGCAAGCAAGTGAGTTGTAAATCACTTAAATTGAATAGTATGGGTTGAGAGTTGATTGAAATCAATTGAAATATGTGTCGAAACCTTACATATGTGCTTATGAAAGTATATAACATGCATTGTTATAGAATCCATGTTTTAGCTATTTAAATATAAGTGAAATGCTATAAACTTCTTATATATAGTGCTGATATGTTTGAATTGAGTAAGTACAGGTACCTGAAGGCCGTTTGGCAGTATTTTGGTCGTGCTAATTGCTAAATAATAAGTCGCTTGCTTAAAAATGCTGAATAAAGGTACGCCTATGCAATAAAAATAAGAAATATGAACTATTTTTGTTTTTCCGACCGTGTGGGTCGATGTATATATATTTATATCTCTTGTCAAATTGCAAAAGCTCCTCCGTACAAAGGAGACTCTGCCAAAAAAATTTGAAAATTTTGGGAGTTGGAATTTTTTTGAAAAGTTTTGGAAAAAAATTCATTAGCGACAAAACGATTTCAAATTGGAAGTTGAAATAAATTAGTGGATGAAACTAATTTAAAAATAATGATATGAATCAGTTATAAATGGAAGATAAAATTCAATATGCAGAGTTGAAGATAAATTGAATTCATATGGAAATGGGAGAACTAATTTGAATAGAAGTAGATATAAACTAAAGTGGTGAAGTGAAAATAAATATAAGAAGCGTATAAAATACTTATAGTGAACTTAAGAAGAAATGGTGAAATTCTTAAGTAATATGGGTGTCGGGAAAATATATTGAATAAGCATTTGAGTGAAGATTTAATAAAAATATGTGAAATGATAAGCGTTGATAAATGGATAGAAATCAAAATGAATGTGAATAAAAGAGAATGGATATAAATACGTAAGATGTACGTACATTATTTTTATTCGCATAGCAATTTGATCCAGATTTGAGCACAGAATTTCGAGATAGTATATCGATCCGAGTTAGGATTTTTCACTCGATTTTCGACGATGAACCCTGGATATGGATTTTGATTGGTTCTGAAAATTCTCTATCATAGTTGGTGGCTATGCAAGGAGAATGACGGTTTTTGATCAAGAAACCAGATCTGAGTCCGCACTAGGAAGTCGGTTGGACGATACTAGATCGGAAGTGAAATTGTGTGATCGAGTAAGCGATCAGATTCGGTATTGCGTACGAATGATATAGGTACATCATACGGGCTTAAATGGAATGAATATTGAAATTTTGTAAAGAAGTGTATAAAATGATTTTGGAATCTATAGTTGGATATGGATAAATTGGATATACAGGTATTAAAAAGAAAGTGGGAAAATTGTGATTTTTGATTTCAGAAGATAGATTGAAATATGCTCGGCAAAGGTATGTATTTAAATTTATGTATGAAATTTGATGATTTTCTAGTCTAGCCACTTGGCTTTTGTTTTCTTTTGAAATCTGGGGGCCCGTAGATGCATTTTGTAGTTGTACCGAGCTAGCGGCGCAAAGGAGACGGCGGAATTTTTCGAAAATTTCGGGAGTTAGAAAATTTTTGAGAAAATTTTGATAATTCAAAATTTGGTTTTAAATTGAAATTGAATGATTAAGCAAATAGTATTGTTTGAAAACTATGGGAGAGTTGAGAAGTTAGTAAGAATGATAATGAGTCTTTTATAAAAAGATAGTTGGTAGATGTTGAATTGTTGGTTTTGGGGAAAAGTAAATGGGTATTGGACCATTCTTCCTAAGCAGCAATTTTGAGGATGAAATTATTTTAAGGGGGGAGGAATGTGACGACCCGGAATTTTTGGATGTTTGAAATCAGAATATTTAATTGATTTTAAATATTTAAAAGTTAATTTTTAACTTGAATTCAAATATCACCATTTATTGGGTAATTTAATTATTAAATTAAATAAGTTGAAGTTGGGTAAAATGTTGAATCTGGAGTTTTAAGCTTGTTAAAAATAATTTGAAGGCTTGTAAAATTTATATTGATAGTTTTGACAATAATAAAAGCTTTTAAATTGAAATTGGAAGTGATTCATTCAGTTTTTAAAATATATTGTTTAAATTGACATTTAAAAATAGCCTTCCGAGGCACAGTCTCGGATTTCGACGAAACCAGTTCTTTCAAATCCGTAATGTTGTATTATTATCGGATTTTAAGTTCCGTAGTGATTGGAGTTGTTGTGTGAGCATACGATACATAAACGCGCTGAAATTAAATCGAAAATTTAATTTAATAACTGGTTCAAAAAGCTATCCTCTCCAAACGATCGAATCAGGACTCAAAACCTTTTCCATTATGTTCGGAATAGGGGTTTAACATTACGAACGCCTAGTGGCACGCCTCGATAGGAAGTCAAGATTTCAAGTTGCGATATCGAGACAATTTGAAATTTAAATTTTAAATAGTATAATTACATTTGTCCCTAGTCAAACACAAAGTCACATCTTTCGTTCTTCCCTCAATTCATATCACTGTTCATTTCCCATTCAAACACGCTTCTCTCTTTTCAAAACATCACGTTCATTTCATTTCAAATAGCTGAACATTTCACGAAAAAAGGGGCTGCAGTGTCTTCTCTTCTCGTGCGAAACTAATCCCTCCTCCTTCTAGTTAAAATACGAATCGAATTCAAAAAGAAAACAATAAAAGAGGGGTATGCCTAAAGAAATCGAAATCGTGAGGCTAAGCGAGGGTTTTCCGATCGATTTTGGGGTTCGTCTTGGTTCGAGCTCGCGTGCGAATGGAGAGGCGCACGTGAATTCTCGGTCGTGGCGAAGGAGGGTGGTCGAATGGGTAGGGGTCGATGCCTGGAGGTTTGGAGAAAGGGAGTGGGAAGTCGCCTGAGGAGATTGACGAAGTCGAGGCTAAGGTTTGGGATTGGCGCGCACGCGAATGGGTTCCCGGGGGATGATGGCGATGGTGGTTGGATGGAAGTTCGTGGGTCTTCGTTGCTTGCAAGACGAGGTGTTTTAGAGAGGTACTATCTCTATTTTTTTTGTATAGGATTTGCGAATTCAATTAAAAATCTAAAATGAATTATATACTATTTTTATCTTTTCTGTAACCATGTTAGGTTAAAAAAAAGGAAAAAAGTTTACAGTAAAGAAATTCTAAGGCAGTTTTGTTTTATTCTTACATATATATATATATATATATGTATATATATTCATAATTTAAACTTGCTAGTTATTTTTAAAATAATGTATTATAGTGAATAATTTGTGTAATATATATTTATTTAATTATTTAAGTTACTAAAAATTATTTATTGTAGGGAAATTAGTTTAAAAAAATTAAATTATTAGTTTAAATCAAGTTATTAAATGGAAATTGATTTTTAGATTATTTCAAATATTAACAAACCATACAATGTTTGTACAAGGTCCGAAATCGTAAAGGAAGTAGCCGGTTTGGATTGGATTATAAATAAAAGGGCAAAGGTGAGTTAATCTCACTCATCTGGGTTTTATTTAAATTTAAATGGTTAAATTTAAATAATTGGTTGAATGATTGAATTGATTTGATGTGCTATATTATATATAGTAGTATATATATAGTATATATGGAGTGATTGATTTTCCGCATTTTATAGCGGATGAGACCCTATGCGCCACATAATAGCGGATGATATTATATTTAATCCCATATACCACGATATTCCACCTCGAAGTGGAATTGGTATTTTATATTTTGCTAACATCTGTGGATGCAGGGAAATAGGTTGGAGGGATCCAACTAGATTCCGTAAAATTATTTAGATGGTTTAATATTCTATGTTATGAATATTTGATATTCTGTGATGAATTAAATTGATAATCGGAATATTGAATGCTATGGTTTACTTGAATATATTTCGGTACACTGAGTTATTAAAATATATAGAACTGAATTTTTGAAAAGAAAATAAAAGAGTGAATTTTTAAGTAAAATAATTATAGAGAATTTGAATAAATTTAAGAATGAATTGGAAAAGAATGAAAGTGATTTTAAAATTCTAATAACTGAATTCCGAGTATGGAAAAGGGATTTGGATAAACAGAGTAATGATGAATTTTAAAACTTAAGTGATGTTATTTAAAGGAATAAAAGGATTTACTTTAAATTTAAGGTTTAAATTTATTTGAAAGGATAAAGTAGGAATTTGGGAAATATGAAATTGGTATTTTCAATTAAAAGATTCTAAATCATATGTAAGAACTAAAAATCTGAAGTTAATGGATTTTGAAATAAACGAGTAGAATTATTTCAAATTGGAGTAATTTGGAAATCAATTTGGAAATTGATTTAAGTGTTTGAAATTGGGAATTTAAAGGAGAATATGACTATGAAATTTATAAACTGGGTTTATAAAGTGAAACAGATATCAGTGGATATTTGGAAGTATAAATTTCACGGTGGGAATTTATTAAAGGAATGGGTAAATTTGTTTAAAAATAAATAGTGATTTATTTTTAAAGGATGTGAAAGAGATGTGTATTTCCCTGGATAGCCAAGTACGTTTTCAAAGTAATTTTTTAAGTATAAGTAAAAGTTTTAAAGTTTTTTTAAAGGTATGTTTTAGAAAATTTATTATTTTAAATGTTCAAAATTTTGAAGCAAGTATTTTTTTTTCAAATTTATTATAGTAGTAATTATTTAAAGGTGACTTGGTATTTTGTTTTATTGAAAAGTTAGTTTTATATTTTATAAAGTGGCTTTATTTTAAATACTCTTAAAGTATATATTTTTGAATAAGTATTAAAATAGTTTTAACTTAAATGACTTAAAAGAAATTTTGTAATAAAGAGTTTTAAATTATTATAAAAATCTAAAGTTTTTGTACTTGGTGTTTTCAGTGGAAATAAATATTTGGGAATTTATTCCATGAGAAGAGTGTGGTTCAAAAACTATTTTCAAAAAGGGTTTGAAAAGTGGAAATATATCTTGTGAAGATATTTTGAGATTAATAAATAATTTGGTGAAGTTATTTATATTGGATGGTTGTTTGTGAATGTTAACTAATAGTTAAATAATCGACTATCAATATTGGCCAATGCGCTGATTGTTTCGAAGAGACCGGAATCGTGATTTATTTCCTGAAAACCACTTCGATCCGGTTTGAACGTTTTCGTATGGAAAACAAGAGTTTGGATTCAAAGGTGGAGCAGTGAAGTGTAAGGGCTAGTCGCTACTAATCCTGAGGTGATTCCAAAATGGAGGTAGTAGGAATAGTGTCTTTGGTTCCGTTCGAACCTGCGATGGACCTGTATGGAGGAATGCTTTCAGAACATCGTCAGGTGGACGATGAGAATTCTAAGTGATATGTTCTAAAAAGGTAACGCTTAGCCTCGAGCCTCATCAACAGGGAATGACTGAAAATCAGCGGTTATGCAGCAAGGCTAAGTGGGTAGCACCCATTAGGGTGAGGTCATCCCTGTCTAGATGTCCCTTTTATTCGGCTTAGTGGTGCGATTGCTGATCCCAACCGTGGGGAGATCTTACTCGAGATTATTCAGTAAGGGGTAATCTCGGTCTTGTGTTGCAGGGGATTGGGAGTAATCCTCGGTACGGTGATCTAGGCCATGTACTTTGACAAGTGGTACCCCAGTGCCTAGTCATTAGTTGGAAATCCATTCTCCCTACGTGCCTTTATGGTTTTGTTTGTATACCTATTAGCTGGAATTTAATAAATGTAACAATTTCAGCTATTTGAATAAGTATTTGTATATAGACACTATTATAATATCAGAGGATTTTATAATAAATGTTTTAGCAATCGTAATGTAAAAACCTGACATGTTTATTTGTGGCGTGGTCTTACGAGATGCTTTTGATTTTCAAAGGATTTTTGGAACTTTAATAATCAATTGAAGTGTGGTTTTCTCACGCTGGTATTCCAGACTGACTCGGGTGTTATTTAACTATAATGCTCGGGTCAGACCAAGTATTATAGAATGCAGGAAAGGATGTTGTAGAGTTAAGGAGACGAGCAGGATGACTATAGGTACTTCCGTACTTGATTATTATTCTGCTATGTATTCAGTTTGGAGGACAAGTTTATATGACTGTCCAGTTGTATGTTATTGATGTTGTTGAACTCTGATGATGTATTCTGGTGATGTATGTATAAAGCTGATATAGTTTTCTTTTATGTAAAGATCATTTATTATCTATTATATTTTATTCTGCTGCGATGGTTAGATTCTGATGTTGTTTTCTACTTTCTTCTTCCACCTCTTCTTCTTTAACCCTAACGGTTCGTATTTCTGTTCACCTCGAGTTGATATGTTGGAAAACAGCGATGACTCAAGGGGTACGGATTTATGGGTCATTACATACACATACCATAGAACAACAAATAATGCAGCGGAATAGTATGAATGTAGTGGAATACTATAATAAATAATAATAAATCTTCGTCTTCGTCCTCCAGAATACGGTCTTCCAAGTCCTGAAATGCTCAAGTAGACCCGAGCGAATTGAAAAGACAAAACACTCGAGTTAGAACTTAAAGATCTTATGTAAGTTAAATCAACTGTAAATAATATAAGTGGAACGGCATCGGAGATGTTTACGGGATTTGACATCTCCTATCCAGTGCCAAACGTGAGTGCATTAACTTAAGAGATGCTCGGGATTCACATCTCCTCAGGATCCGTTAAACTATTTACTATATAGTAATATTTCGCTATTATAATAATGTCTATAGTAAAAAAACTTACTTTTAAATAGCGTTAAGGGGTTACCCATATAGCCCTTAATACGTAATAGTCCCTGTAGTCCATCCAGTATCAGCGCATCTCCAGATCGGGAGACTACCCTAAATACTCCACGGGCTACGAGAGAAAAAACAAACTCGTACAAGGTGCGCTAGGGTAGGTGACATGGCACAACTAGGAAATGCCAGGATAGATATACCAATTACGCTCGGGCCGGTGGTAACGCGTAGCGCGCAGCTACCGCCCACCTCGAGCCACACCCCCAAATAAAAAAAATCAAAAGTGGCCACCGAATCAATCCAAAAGTCGGAGTATAATATCGAAGGGATGTGTCCGATCGAAGGGGCTACCTCATTAGCCCGTCAATCGCTCCTGTTTTAGCCGCCTTATGTCAATTCACGGGAGTCAGATCCACGTATTTAGCTCAAAGGAAACGCCGCCGCCATCCTATTTCATTCTGGAATCTCCACCGCATACACGATTGTTAAAATGGTTTTTGGAGTTGGCAGAGAGTATGACAACTTTCAATCCCAGTCTCTTCAACAACCAAACGTTATTATATCACCGCGGTCATTTTAAAATAATTATACTTTAAAACCAGAACATAATGTCCATTCAAACCCATATGAATACGATATAATTTCCACTTCAAAAAAACCAAATCAAAATGATATCATCTTTATTGAAACCCAAATCAATATAATATTAGTTTTATTTCTAATAACCCTTTTCCAAAATCATAGCACTTTCAAATTTATACACTTCTGAAACCAAACGCTTTAAATGTAACCTTTCAAAACATAATGCTTCGAATTTCATAGCTTCTTAACCATAACTTTCAAAACTTAAATGGTTTGGGTATTCAAGTAGTATATAAAATAAGATAGTTTGAATTTAAAATTACTTTATAAAGTAAAATAATTTCATCGACTTCACAATTTTATTCACCTAAAATTATATCTCAATTTATAACTTTCAACACACTTTCAGTTTCAAAAAACCATTTCAATTTCAATATATTTCGATTTTGAGTATTAAACAGTTTCAAAACTATGGTTGGAATTTACGATTCAACAATTCAATGTTCTATTATTTAGTTTTGAAATATTTGCACAATAAATCCATTATCATTTAAATAAAACTCAAATTACAAATAACTAGATATTTTGTTCAATTTATTTATACTTGAAATATTCATTTAATTCATCTTAAACCAAAATCCAGTTATAAAAATCATACCTTTAAAATTTCAAGTTTAATAAATTTTACATCAACTTATGGAGTTTAATTCTTAAATAAGCTTAATTTCAAATAATTTCCCAACTTACCTTCCAATCTTAATTTATTTCTATCATTATAACCTCTATATTAAAGTATGATTTAAATACTTAACCATATTTTGTTTTAATAGATTCAAACTCCATTATTAACTTATTGTTATTAAACAAATTTATACATAGCTTAAATACATGAATTTAACTACATATAAAATATTTTTATATAATATGAAAAGAACAATATTTGTTAAACCGTATAATTCTATCCAAAACCATAGAAATCATTTTCAAAATATTTATATATATAGACTGACGGTGTCTGTATATAATTTTCTATCCTATGCTCAAGTGATACAGATATTTATCATTTCAATCCGTAATTTAAAATAAAAATATGGTTACATATTATTTCAAACCGCAATCCCGAATGAAATAAAATGCATACCAATTTGCAGTTTATAACAATACAAATACAACATCCATTCATCCAATATCAATCATCAAACATTTATCACAATAATCATCCAATTCAAACAATAGCATCAATATATAACAGATAATAAATCACAGGCATTTACTGGCAGTTTGTATGCAATAATAATTTAACTAACTATTTAACTGGCAGTTTATATGCAATAATAAATTAAATAAGAATTTAATCCAATAAATCCAATTTAACTGAGATGATGATTAAAAATAGGCCAAACAGTCATTAATAAATTTCTAATCATATCAAAAATTAATTTAACAAACATAAGAAATTTTAGAAGTTGTGAGTGGGTTAAAACACTCACCTTTTGAATTTAAATTGGATTTAAGTCCAATTTAAATTCAAAATTCAAACTGTCTCAGATTTTGAAAAAACCCGCATCAAAATGTCCGAAATTCCAATACGAACCTAGCGGAGAAAATCGCACGTGAATCAGACCTCGTACGCAAAAGATATGAAAGTTTAAACGGTTTCAAAGTTAAATTAAAATAAAAGAAAACAGAAAACAAAACCGATACCTCCTAGCATGTCAGCGCATCATTCCAGGCCTTCTGCCATAATACGCGCGAGCTACACTAGATCGCGTTCGTTCCTCTTCAGCCGCCAGAGAAGGCTCGCCGACCAACCCCAATACCGGCGACACGCCACTCCTACGACTTGCCGACCAACGCCCTAGATGCACGGCTCTCCTTCAATCGCCGCGACAACCCAAAAAGCATGCAGCCGCCGCCTCTTTGATGAACCCTAAATGAATTTTCTGCCCAATCCAACCATTGATACAACTTGCAAACTGTCCCCATGGAATCCCCCTTAGACTCTCTACAATACCCAGAAATGATTTGATGATCCGACAACGTTCATCGACGCACGATGAACGGCCGTGAATGTTTCATTGATTTTCGGCCACACCGAAACCCAGATTGAAAAAACGAACAGCAGAGTTGACATGCGCTCTTCGAGAGCTTTCCGACGATATAAAATATGATATAGTTTGAAGAGCTTAAATTTTTGGCTTTGGATTTGATTTGGAATTGTATTTGGGAATTAGGGTTTGCAGCCATTGGAAAGAGGAGCTAATAGAACTGAACGTACAGAAACGAGGAATAAAAAATGAATTAGGGTTTATAATACGGTATATATAGGCAAGCTGAAATTAGAATGGACCGGATCGATTGGATATACGCGTTGAACGATAAAATGGCTCGAAAAGCCCGTTCTGACTCCGGAACGAAATTTGGTCAACCCATATATCAAAATAGATGTTTTTAAATATTTTAAATGCGATGAAACAGGTTTCAAGTCCAAATTCCATCATATGAAGAAGTTATGCTAAAATCAATTTATTTCAAATTGATTTCAATTTCAGTGATTTTAAGGGTTTTGAGTCCGTACGATCAAACGACAAGTCCGATCACTACAAAACTTGAAATCCTACAATAATTCACCATTACGGATCCGATAAAACTAGTTTCGTCGAAATCTGAGTCAGTGCCAAAATGGCTATTTCCAATTAATTAAATAAATTAATATTAAATTGATTAAATCACTAATTAAATTCAAATCCTATAATTCATAAATTTTATCATCTTGTATTACTTTAGAAAATTATAATCCTTTAAAACCAATTCCCATATCAATTTAAAGTTAATTAATTCACCAATTATAGTATTTATTTCGTTTACTTAAAATAATCCCTTTATTGTAAATTGAATCCAATTAATTTTAATAAATTCCAATTAAACTGATTAGATTCAATTCCAACCCTTTAATTAACTATTATTTCCAAATATATTGAAGTTTTCAAATATATACATTTGTTATTATATTAATTATCACTAAAGTTATATTTAATTACATTTATTTGTAATTGGTAAATTAACTGGTAACAACAACCATTTGTCGCCAATGTACTCTTCATAATACTTGTATGGTTATTCTCCACAAACAATTACCATCTATCATATTATTTCACACATTAATACAATAATTGCATTTGTTTTTATTATATTCCATTTATAACTAAGTCATAACATTTAAATTATTTTATTAAATTGGAATGTTCATTCACGTTCATTAATTATTAACTTTCATTAACATATTTCCTTAATTTACATTCAATTACTGTTAACAATGTGTTATTTCATTAATTAATTCAATACTTACTTTTATTTTTTCATATTCAATTTATATCCAGGTATAATACTTTCACTACTTCATTTATTAGAATTTTATTCAAATTACTAATAATTAGTTTTAATTAACATTGTTATATTTCATTTTAGCGTTCATTTCAATATTAATTATAAAGTTTTTATTTCTTACTAGATTTAATTACAAAAATCTTATTAAATTACAATTTCAATTATTAAAAATCTACAGGTCGTTAACTCTCCCCCACTCAAAACTTTTCGTCCTCGAAAAGGAACAGAAGTGAAAAGAAAGAATTAAATAATCAATACATCTTATTCAAAAATATTAACTTTATAAATAAACAAACTTACAAAATTAATTAATTTAAATAAAATATACCAGTTTTATAACTATTAGTTCCTTTTATACTCAAATCAATAAAGTTTGGAAAATATTTTTCAAAAATTTTCTAAGTCCAAAATTTATGGAAAATTTTGGCAGAGTCTCCTTTGTACGGAGAGGCTTGAGAAAAAAATATAATATCAAATATAACAATATACAACATATATTTTTTCCAAAATAATATATATCCCAACCCGGGAAAACAACATAATAACGCTATAAAACCGTAATCCGAGAACGTACTTATTTGCCGGGCAAACAACTCTTAAATTATGAAACCAAAAGCAGCAGTAATTGTTTCCATAACCTGCATTTCTCTTATATAATCTAAAGAGTTAATAATTATATAAAATGGAATGTGTAAAGTTGTTTCAACCATAAACAAACAAATCAATACACAACAATCACTTGCAACAAGGCATACAACCATCACATAGAATCATTACAAATCAATCATTCATTCATATCAAACAAAACAAATAGTTGTTCGGGTTCAAAAACTTTAAATTGTACGGAATGAAAAATAACTATTAAGTGCACCATTTACTCAACGGTCTTAGATGGAACTAATAGATTATTCGTTCACCCAAACAAATTTAAAGTATCCTTGCCCAAACAACCATTAACTAAAAAAACAACTATTTCAAGCAATATACCCAGTTAATTTTTTTCAATTTCATTTCATAACATTTATTATTTCATTCCCTTTTATTTATTTAATGGTTCATCCTTTAGATTTTCATTTACTTCTTACAGACTTTTACTTTTATTCATTGATTCGATGTTTATTTCCTTTATTTTCATTTATTACATACAAATATTCGTTTTCATTTATTAATGTCATGTCAGTTTCCTCTTTATCACATTATATTCATTCATTCATTACTACATAATTTCATTTATTACATTCATTTATTTATAGTATTCATGTTTAATTCAATTTCTTTGCATATCAATTCATTTATGTTTATAATCTTATACTTGCAATACTTACTTCCTATTACCTTTATTATAGTAACATTTCAATTATAACTTAAGTTCACAACAATTTCAACATCAAATTCTTATAAAAAAGATTTCATTACATACTTTCATTACTTCAAGTTTATTACTTGTATAATATCCATTACATTTTCTTATTAAACATTAGAACTTTTAATATCTGGTAAGTTATATATATGCTTTTTAAGAATGAATTGAAATTTATACAAGTTCATCTCATTCCTTTTATTTAATTTAATGCTCAATAATCATATCTTTTGTTTTATAGGTTATAATCTCAACTTTCTTGAAATTTCATTTATAACTTAGCATTAAATCTATTAATTTCTTTAGAGTTTTCAATTATTAACAATTATTAATTCCTTACGTTCCAATTCACTACAATAATTGAAACTATTAATTAACGGAAACTTAAAAACTAAATACCGGGTTTAGTTTCATATCATTTTAAAAATAATAGATAAAGGTATATACTTACAATTTACATATCCAATTATCTTTAAAATAATTTAAAATTATATTTGTTTACCAAAACAAATCTGCAGTAAAAGTACTACAATGTCCTTCCCACTTTGAAACTTGAAAATGAATATCGATGATGCGTGCACTCATCACCGAAATTATTTTCCAACGAGAGAGAGGGGAATACAGAACTTATTACTATCCAAAGTTTCTTTGAAACAACTCTTTCAAATCATTTTGAAATAATCATATAAGAAAATACTTCCAAAATATTATTATTATATCCCAAAATCATTGAAAGAATTTTCAAAACCCTGGAATTTAAGTACTAAAATTTCCAGTTTCCATTTATTTCATTTTCTTCAACTCTACTTTCCAATCAATATTTATAAATTTCACTACCTGACAACCAATATAATATAACCAAATATATATCTTATTTGTAAAATTTTATTATATATATAGAAAATATAATAGGAAAAATTATTTCATTCACCTATATTCAAAACAAATATTGTGTCGGTCTGTCCTATTAAGTGTTTAAAAACCCTATTGATGTCATAGCATCCCATGCACCAACCAGAATTTATAAATACAAAACGGAACAAATTAACACAGTATTAAAACCTTTTTATCACTAACAAATACGCTCTCTCATATATATACACTCAGCGAGTCATCATATGGTATTACTACTCTATTGATAAAGAGTCAGACCCCACAAAGCTAAGGTTTATCGTTAAACCAAAGCTCTTATACCAGATGTAACATCCCACCTTTTGGTACGTTTTAAATCGACGATAAACCACACACGTCATACTTAAAACATACAGAAGGGCGGATTGTTATGGGGTAAATAAGAAAAAGCAGAGAAAGAAAAAGAACAAAACAGAATCTTGCAGTGGAACGATAAAATATAATAATCAAATATACAGTTCATGAAGATGTTTTATAAAATATTCGATTATACTTATACAATACAAATCAGAGTTGCACATACCAGAGAACAAGAAATACTGTAGTGGAACAGTATGAATGTATTGGAATACTATAATAAATAATAATAATAAATCATCGTCTTCGTCCTCCAGAATACGGTCTTCCAAATCCTGAAATGATCAGGCTGACCCGAGCGAATTGAATAGACAAAATACTCAAGTAAGAACTAAAAGATCTTATGTAAGTTAAATCAGTTATAAATAATATAAGTGGAACGGCGTTAGAGATGTTTACGGGATTTGACATTTCCTATCTAGTGTCAAACCTGAGTGCATTAACTTAAGAGATGCTTGGGATTCCCGTATCCTTAGGATCCGTTAAACTATTTACTATGCAGTAATATTTCTCTATTATAATAATTTCTATAGTAAAATAAACTTACTTTTAAATAGAGCTAAGGGGTTACCCATATATCCCTTAACACGTAATAGTCCTAGTTGTCCATCCAGTATCAGCGCATCTCTAGATCGGGAGATTACCCTAAATACTCCACGGGTTACGGGAGAAAAAACAAACTCGTACAAGGCGTGCTAGGGTAGGTGACATGGCACAACTAGGCAATGCCAGGGTAGATACACCAATTACGCTTCCGGGCCGGTGGTAACGCGTAGCGCGCAACTACCGCCCACCTCGAGCCACACCCCCAAAATCAAAAATAAAATAAAAGTGGCCACCGAATCAATCCAAAATTCAGAGTATAATATCGAAGGGATGTGTCCGATCAAAGGGGCTACCTCATTAGCCCGTCAATCGCTCCTGTTTTAGCCACCTTATGCCAACTCACGGAAGTCGGGTCCACGTATTTACCTCAAAGAAAACGCCGCCACCATCCTACTTCATTCTGGAATCTCCACCGCGTACACGGTTGTTAAAGTGGTTTTCGGAGTTGGCAGATAGTATGACAACATCCGATCCCGGTCTCTTCAACAAAAAACATTATTATAACACCGCGTTCATTTTAAAATAATTATACTTCAAAACCAGAATATAATGTCCATTCAAACCCATATAAATACGATATAATTTCCACTTCAAAAAAACCAAATCAAAATGATATCACAATTTTATTCACTTAAAATTAAATCTCAATTTATAACTTTCAACACACTTTCAGTTTCAATAAACCATTTCAATTTCAATATATTTCAACTTTGAGTATTATACACTTTCAAAACTAAGGTTGGAATTTACGATTCAACAATTCAATGTTCTATTATTTAGTTTTGAAATATTTGCACAATAAATCCATTATCATTTAAATAAAACTCAAATTACAAATAACTAGATATTTCCTTCAATTTATTTATACTTGAAATATTCGTTTAATTCATCTTAAACCAAAATCCAGTTACAAAATTCATACCTTTAAAATTTCAAGTCTAATAAATTTTACATCAACTTATAGAGTTTAATTCTTAAATAAGCTCAATTTCAAATAATATCCCAATTTACCTTCCAATCTCAATTTATTTAAATCATTATGACCTCTATATTAAAGTATGATTTAAATAATTAACCATATTTTATTTTAATAAAATCAAACTCCATTATTAACTTATTGCTATTAAACAAATTTATACATAGCTTAAATACATGAATTTAACTATATATAAAAAAAATTATATAATATAAATAAACAATATTTATTAAACCGTATAATTCTATCCAAAACTATAGAAATCATTTTCAAAATATTTATATATATAGACCGACGGTGTCTGTATATAATTTTCTATCCTATGGTCAAGTGATACGGATATTTATCATTTCAATCCGTAATTTAAAGTAAAAATACGGTTATATATCATTTCAAACCGCAATCTCGAATAAAATAAAATGAATACCAATTTGCAGTTTATAACAATACAAATACAACATCCATTCATCCAATATCAACCATCAAACATTTATCACAATCATCATCTAATTCAAACAATAGCATCAATATATAACAGATAATAAATCACAGGCATTTACTGGAAGTTTATATGCAATAATAATTTAACTAACTATTTAACTGGCAGTTTATATGAAATAATAAATTAAATAACAATTTAATCCAATAAATCTAATTTAACTAAGATGATGATTAAAAATATGCCAAATATTCATATATAAATTTCTAATCACATCAAAAATTAATTTAACAAACACAAGAAATTTTAGAAGTTGTGAGTGGGTTAAAACACTCACCTTTTGAATTTAAATAGGATTTAAATTGGATTTAAATCCAAAATTCAAACGGTCCCAGATTTTGTCCAAACCAGCGTCAAAATGTCCAGAATTCTAATACGAACCTAGCGGAGAAAACTGCGCGTGAATCAGACCTCGTACGCAAAAGATATGAAAGTTTAAACGATTTCAAAGTTAAATTAGAATAGAAGAAAATAAAAAACAAAACCGATACCTCCTAGCACGTCAGCCATCGTTCCAGGCCTTCTGCCCTAATACACGCGAGCTACCGTAGACCGCGTTCGTTCCTCTTCAGTCGGAAGAGAAACCTCGCCGACCAACCCCAACACCGGCCACACGCCACTCCTACGACTTGCCAACCAACGCCCTAGACGCACGACTCTCCTTCAATCGCCGCGACAACCCAAAGAGCGTGCAACCACTGCCCCTTTAATGAACCCTAATCGAATTTTCTACCCAATCCAATCGTTGATACGACTTGCAACCTGTCCTGATGGAATCCTTCTTAGACTCTCTACAATACCCAGAAATGATTCGACAATCCGACAACGTTCATCGACGCGCGATGACGACCGTGAATGTTTCATTGATTTCCGACCGCACCGAAACCCAGATTGAAAAATGGACAGCAGAATTGACATGCGCTCTTCGAGAGCTTTCCAACGATATAAAATATGATATAGTTTGAAGAGTTTAAATTTTTGGCTTTGGATTGGATTTGGAATTGTATTTGGGAATTAGGATTTGCATCCATTGGAAAGAAGAGCTAATAGAACTGAACGTACAGAAATGAGCAATAAGAAATGAATTAGGTTTTATAACAGGGTATATATAGACAAGCTGAAGGTAGAATGGAGAGGATCGATTGGATATACGCGTTGAATGATAAAATGGCCCGAAAAGCCCGTTCTGACTCTGGAACGAAATTGGGTCAACCCATATATCAAAATAGATGTTTTTAAAATTTTTAAACGTGATGGAACAGGTTTCAAGTCCTAATTCCATCGTATGAAGAAGTTATGCTAAAATTAATTTATTTCAAATTGATTTCAATTGATTTCAATTTCAGTGATTTTAAGGCGTTTCGAGTCCGTACAATCAAACGACAAGTCCGATCGCTACGAAACTTGAAACCCTACAATAATTCACCGTTACTGATCCGATGAAACTAGTTTCGTCGAAATCCGAGTCAGTGGCCAAAATGGCTATTTCCAGTTAATTAAATAAATTAATATTAAATTGATTAAATCACTAATTAAATTCAAATCCTATAATTCATAAATTTTATCATCTTATATTACTTTAGAAATTTTTAATACTTTAAGACCAATTCCCATATCAATTTAAAGTTAATTAATTCACCAATTATAGTATTTATTTCGTTTACTTAAAATAATTCCTTTAGTATAAATTGAATCCAATTAATTTTAGTAAATTCCAATTAGACTGATTAGATTCAATTCCAACCCTTTAATTAACTATTATTTCCAAATATATTGAAGTTGTCAAATATATGCATTTTTTATTATATTAACTATCATTAAAGTAATATTTAATTACCTTTATTTGTAATTGGTAAATTAACTGGTAACAACAACCATTTGTCACCAATATACTTTTTATAATACTTGTATGGTTATTCTCCACAAACCTTACCGTCTATCATATTATTTCACACATTAATACAATAATTGCATTTGTTTTTATTATATACGATTTATAACTAAGTCATAACATTTAAATTATTTTATTAAATTGGAATGTTCATTCAAGTTCATTAATTATTAACTTGCATTAACATATTTCCTTAATTTACATTCAATTACTATTAACAATGTGTTATTTCATTAATTAATTCAATACTTACTTTTATTTTCTCATATTCAATTTATATCCAGGCATAACACTTTCACTACTTAATTTATTAGAATTTTATTCAAATTACTAATAATTAGTTTTAATTAACATTTTTATATTTCATTTTAGCGTTCATTTCAATATTAATTATGATGTTTTTATTTTTTACTAGATTTAATTACAAAAAGTTATTAAATTACAATTTTAATTATTAAAAATCTACGGGTCGTCACAATAAGTGCTTGTTATTCAGAATAGCTGGGAGAGGACTTTGTGTCATTAAACCCATTCCGAATAATGATACGACGAAATGGGATTGCATTTGAAGATGGTGTTGAAGACCGGATGTTTTCGAGAACGATAGGATAACCTGTCGAATGACTCTGTACTGAGTTGCTTCGGTATAGAGATCTCCATATGTGATGGGGAGTCCGATCGGGATTGTGGACGCCCGAATTGCAAGGGCTTCTTTGGAAGTGCCTTCGGTTTCGTTCGAACCCAGAACGGACTTGTTTGGTAATATGTCGGATATTACACTTTGAGATATAAAGCTGATTTCTGTCAAATACATTTCTGTTGGTGGCGGAGAATTTATTCTCTTAACTTAACACCCTTCTCTGAGACGTATGAGCTCAGAGTGTAACATCCCGCCTCTTTGTACGTTTTAAATCGACGATAAACCACACACGTCAGACTCAAACAATACAAAAGGGCGAACTGTTATTGGGGGAATAAGAAAAGGCAGAGAAAGAAAAAAACAAAGCAGAATCTTACAGCGGAACGATAAAATATAATAATCAAATAAACAGTTCATGAAGCTATTTTACAAAATCGATTTTACTTATACAATACATATCAGAGTTACACATACCAGAGAATAATAAATAATGCAGCGGAACAATGTGATGCAGTGGAAAAATATAGCAAATAATAGTAATACAATCTTCGTCTTCGTCCTCCAGAAATAAAAACTTCGAATCCTAGAATGCTCAGACTGACCCGAGCGAATTGAAAAGACAAAACACTCGAGTCAGAACTAAAAGATCTTATGTAAGTTAAGTCAACTGTAAATAATACGAGTGGAACAGCGTCAGAGATGTTTACGGGATTCGACATCTCCTATCCAGTGTCAAACGTGAGTGCAGTAACATAAGAGATGCTCGGGATTCACATCTCCTAAGGATCTGTTAAACTATTTACTATGTAGTAATATTTCGCTATTATAATAATGTCTATAGTAAAATAAACTTACTTTTCAATAGCGTTAAGGCTTTACATTTTCCACCTTAACACGTAATAGTCCCTGTAGTCCATCCAGTGTCAGCGCATCTCAAGATCGGGAGACTAACCTAAATACTCCACGGGCTGTGGGAGAAAACCAAACTCGTACAAGGCGCGCTAGGGTAGGTGATACGGCACAGCTAGGCAATGCTAGGGTAGATATACCAATTACGCTTTCGAACCAGTGGTAACGCGTAGCAGCTACTACCGTCCACCTCGAGCCACACCCCCAAAATCAAAAGGACTCAAATCAATCACAAAGTAATATAATGGTATCGAAGGAGTGCGTTCGATAAAAGGTGCTACCTTCTTAGCCCGTCAATCGCTACTGTTTTAGCCACCTTATGCCAACTCACGGGAGTCGTCTCCACGTATTTACCTCAAAGGAAACGCCGCCACCATCTTACTTCATTCTAGAATCTCCACCATGTACACGGTTGTTAAATTGGTTTATGGAGTTGGCAAAGAGTATGACAACTTTCGATCCCGGTCTCTTTAACAACCAAACATTATTATAACACCGCGGTCATTTCAAAATAATTATACTTCGAAACCATAATATAATATCCATTTCGAAACCATATAATTATGATATCATTTCCGTTTAAAAACCAAGTCAATATGATATCATTTTTATAAAAACCCAAATCAACATAATATCATTTTTATTTCAAATATATCATTTTTCCAAAATCATAGCATTTTCAAAGTTGTAACACTTCGAAATCAAAACACTTAAAGTATAACACTTTGAAACCATAATACTTTGAAACTGATAACTTTGAAACATAACTACACCACTTAAATGTCTTAACTATTAAATTACTTCATATAATAAAATAGCTTCATCAATTTCACAAATCAATTCCAAATACAGGTTTGAACCTCCAAATAAACCATTTCAATTTCCATATATTTCAAAGCTTGAAATATTCCACCATTTCAGAACTAATTCTTTGATAATTTCATACATATCAAATTCAATTACTATTACTCAGATTTGAAATGTTTACTTAATAAATCCAATATCAATTAAGTAAAACTTTTAAACTTCCAATAACTGGATATTCTTTCAATTTATTTAACTTGGTATATTCATTTAAATCAACTTGATATTCATTTAAATCACTCTAAACCAAAATCAAGTTATAAAAATCATACCCTTTAAAATATCAATTTTATTTAAATTTCAAATCAAATTTATTCGAGTATAATTCTTAAATAATTTAATTCAAATCAATTTCATATTTATCTTCCAACCTTAATTTTATTTAAGTCATTATAAACTCTATATACAATATAATTTAAACAGATACTTAACCGTATTATATAAAAACAATCAAACTTTATTATTTAACTTATTTTATATTTCAAAACAAATTTATACATAGCTAAAAATCAATAATAAAATAACATTCACATATCATCTAAAATTAATATTTATATAACCCACATATTTCTTTACAAAATCCACAGAAATCATTTCAAAATATTTTTATATATAGACCGCGGCGTTTGTATATAATTTTCTATCCTTTAGTCAAGTGATACGGATATTTATCATTTCAATCCGTAATTAAAAATATAAATATGGTTATATATCATTTCAAACCGCAATCCCGAATGAAATAAAAGTCCATAACAACTTGCAGTTTATAATAATATAAAATACAACATCCATACATCCAATATCAATCATCAAACTTTTATCACAATCATCATCCAATTCAATCAATAACATCAATATAGAATAGATAATAAATAACAGGTATTTATTGGCAGTTATATTCAATAATAAATTAAATAACTATTTTACCCAAATAAATTCAAATAAACCGAGATAATGATTCAAAATATGCCACACAGTCATAAATAAATTTCTAATCACATCATAAATAAATTTAACAAACATAAGAAATTTTAGAAGTTATGAGTGTGTTAAAACACTCACCTTTTGAATTTAAATCCAAAATTTAAACAATCTCGGAATTTGTCCAAACCAGCGTCAAAAAGTCAAAAATTTCAACATAATCCTAGCGTAGGAAACCGCACGTAAAACGGATCTCGTATGCAAAAGTTACACTGATTAGAACATTATACAATTTGAATTAAATTAAACAAAATAATATATATAATAATTTACCACTTCGTCTTCTCGTATACGCGGCTCGACCTAACTGCTCCAGGCAAATGCAAGCAAACCCAAAATCGCGATATCGACCGACCCTTGACCACGTCCCCACGCCGCCACCAGCCACTTAGCCACCAACGACCACCACCGTAGGCTCGCCCTGCCCTTCCCCTGCGTCCTGCCAAAGTCCGACCCCCTCCAGCTTGAGTCGCCACCGTCGCTACTAGGTTTAGGCCGAACCCTAATTGAATTTTCAATGAAAATCCAAACGTTGAAACAACGAACAAGGCACACCGATGAACAACGCACAAGACTTCCCCCAAAATCCATAAATTGATTTGACGATCGGACGAGTTTGATCGATGCGTGATGAACGGCTGTAACATGATCATCAATTTCTGGTCACATCGAAACCCAAATTGAAAAACAAATCATATATTTGACTTGCGCTCGTCGAGAGCTTTAAATCCATATATAATTCGATATAGTTTGTGGAGTTTGATTTCTGAAGTTGTATTTTGAATTGAAATTGGATTGGGAAGATTAGTGTTTTCAGCCATTGAGGAAGAGGAGCAACAGAAGTTTTCATACGTACAAAAATAAGAAGTAGAAAGGCTGCTAGAGTTTAAGACTGGATATACATAGGTAGGGTTGAAAATAAAAGAACGGATTGGATTTGATTGAACAATATCGGCCCAAAACCCGTTCTGACTCCGGAACGAAATTAAATCAATCCACATATCAAAATAGATTTCTTTAGATATTTTAAACGCAATGGAATAGGTTTCAAGTTCAAATTCCATCGTATGAAGAAGTTATGCTAAAATCAAGTTATTTCAAATTGATTTCAATTGATTTCAATTAAATTGATTTCTAGGTTTTTCAAGTCCATACGATCAAATGACAAGCCCGATCACTACATAAATTGAAATTTTACAATAATTCACCTTTACAGACCTGATGAAAGTGGTTTCGTAGAAATCTGAGTCAATGGCCAAAATGGCTATTTTCTAGTTAATTAAATAAATTAATAATTGATTAATTAAATCAAGTTTTCAATTTCAACTCTATAATTAACAAATTTCAACGTTTTAAAATTTCATAACCATTTATACCAATTATAATGACCCTGACTCGACCTTTGAAAATCGGCACCGAATACGACACTCGTATTCAAATGCTGCAGATCCAAACGTCGAATCTGGTTCGCCGAAGCTTATAACACATTAAGTACAACACAGCGGAAGAAAAAAAAAAAATCAATATACAACATTGATACAATATCAGATACAATATGATACAATAGAATGATACAATGAATATACATCAGAGATATGATAGAAGACAATAGCAGCGGAAAAGAAAAGATAACACTAACAGAGGAACAATATCTCCAATATGGCAAGTAGTCTTCAAGAAAGAACTCCAGCATCGGTAATCTCCATCTCCAAGGCACCAATCTAGAAATAGCTCGAACACCCAATCAAGATGAAGAGAAGCAACTCGATCCAAATGCGATTGCCAAATCCTAAGGCTGGAAGCTATCAAATCTACACCTATTATTCGATTATCTGAAAAACCCAACTCTAGACTGCCCGTGTGGGAAAATTGTGGGCACCAAGAGTTTAGGAAAGGAACAATAAACTCCAGGTCAGTCGTGGGACTAGTATGAGCAAACAAAATTAGTTTGTATTTAAAACGAACAACCAAGGATTTTGAAAGTTAAATCTGCAATGCTTTTTGGAAAATAAAACTACCATAAGGCCTTCTGCCACACACACAATGCAAACGCAGAATTGGAGGAGATTTCTCCTTATGATAGTCAAATATGCTTGATACGAGAAAATTTCTTTGATATTATTACTAATGCATAGTGGAAAATCTTTCGAAAGTATAATATTAATCTTAACCAGCATAGGTACCATGATATTACGCCGGCTATAGCTACCACTTGAGGTGGCAGGTAATAAAATTGCAATCGTAAAGGGCTCGTATTGTTTTGTTTGGATTCCTAACAAATGGTCAGGCTAAGGAACTTCCTACTATCCATGGGTACGCCTCTGGCGGGACGTCCCGAGAACCTAAATGGATCTCTAACAACACAAGGTCGGGTTACCTTTGTAACTAGGTAACTACTACACAAGCGTGATATCCCCCGGTCCTTTGGGACCTTTATCCGAGCGCTCGACACCGACAACCACAAAACAATCACAAAGTAATAGATCTTCAGTATCCACATGAGTGAAGTATCTGGGCTCCATACCATGATACCACCCTTTTCCAGAAGGGAATGATAAACCCTAAAAGGAGCGACCCTCATAACCTTGCCGCATCTTTCCTGTTTTGACCATTTCCGGGGTGTGAGGTCCCGACGCATTCTTGTCCACAAAGCTACGCTTTATACAAAAGCCATGCTTTGATCAATAAATGATACACAGCAGCACTCAACATGCCACACTACCGAATTTGGGAGTATAACACTGATAACTATCAACTACGTAACCTCTGAGCTCATACGTCTCAGAGAAGGGTGTTAAGCTAAGATAATGAATTCTCCGCCACTAAGCAGAAATGTATTTGATCGAGATAAGTTTAATATCTCAAAATGTAATGTCAAACATACAACCATACAAGTCTGTTCCGGGTTCGAACAGAACCGAAGGCACTTTCGAAGAAGCTCTTGCAAATCCGGGTATCCACAATCCCGATCGGACTTCCCATCACTTAAGGAATCTCTATACCGTAGCTACTCGGTGCAGAGACAATCGATATGTTATCCTAACATTCTTGAAAATACCCGGTCTTCAACACCGGTCTTCAAATGCAATCCATAATGTCGTATCACTATTTGGAATGGGTTATATGACACAAGGTTCTCTCCCGGCTAAACCGAACAGTGATCGCGATATTTAAAAAATATATGGATATGGAATTTCAGTTAAGTCACAACTTAAAAATACAAAGCTTTTTCTTTCAAATGGTTAAACAAATTACCATTTGAAATTTTTTTAAACCAAAAGATTCTTTTCACAAAGTTCACCTAGTTTCACAAAGATCTATCCATAGATTTCAAAACAATTCCATTTCAATTTGGATTAACCCAATTAAATCTTTAAATTAAAGATTTAACTTATGACTTTCAAACCCATTTCCAAAGATTTATTCATAACTTGGAAAACCTTTTTTATTTCAAACTTGAATTCCTTTTAACACAAGTTGGAAGTTCATTTCTTATGTAAAGCTTTTATTATTTGAAAACGAACAGTTTTCATTTTGGAAAAATCCGATTTCATTTATACAAGTTAAAATCTTTGGTTAAATTTAAAGTCCCAAAACAACACTTCTAAAATGTTTTAAAACCCAAACAAACTTGTATAACCCTTTAAATCATAAATGGAATTTAATTTCAAGTTTGGGATTCAAATTTAAATCAAATTTCAAAATAAATCAAGTTATTCAAAAATAACTTTACCTTTGAAATTCCTTTCCAAAAGCCCTTTTATTTTAAACCCAATCCATTCCCAAAACCATTTGGATTCAAAACACAAATTTTAAACTATTTCAAAAATATATGACTAAACCAATTCCCCCGTGTAACCCGTATTTGTGTGTGTATAAGTGTGGTCCAGGGGTTTTACACAATAGTGCATAACATCAATCATCACAGATATATCAATATCGATAAGAGGTATAACCCATAATGCTTATCTTCATTCACAGATTCATAGATAAAGTAAATTTATCAATCACAAATATTCATTATTACGATTCGATGTGGGTTTCGAATAACCAACTGGAATCCGACTCCCTGTCGCATCGAAATTCAAATGTCGTTTTACGTGTCAAGGGGTTTTCATATTCATATCATAGTATATTTATCGCAAATATAGTAGCTCAACACAAAGGATCACATAGCATCACATCACATATCAATCTGTCACACATCATTCAATAACAATCAAACATCTTCGATTAAGGTGAATAAATCGTGTGGTTTTAAATTTATTACTCACATAATTACTTTCATTAGTAATCTTTAATCAATGATTAATTATCATTAACTACAATTGATTAAGTCTTAACCACCTTCATTAATTAATCATTCCTTTAATTAATTATCTTAATTAATTAACCTTAATCGTAATTAATTAACCTTTAGTTAATTACTTTAATTAATAAATCCTTAATTATTAATTAAATCTTAATTATAATTAATTATCCTTAATTGATTATTCTTAATTTAATTACCCAAATTAATTAACCACGTTAATTTATTATGTTTTTAAATTAATTGACCCTTAATATTTGATTAATCAATCTTTAATCTTTAATTATCTACTCTTAATTACTTTCACTAAGTAATTATTATTTTTATTTAATCATTCATTGATTACTTGATTAATTAACTTAATAATTTAATGAATCCAAATCGTTAAATTCTATTATCTTTATGATAAAACATTTGTTACTTAATTAAAGCATTTAAAAACAATTTGCTTTCAAATTTACTTTAAATTTCATTTTAAATTTAATATTTAAAATAAATATGAATTTAACTTAAACAAAGTTTAAAAAACAATTCAAGAACCTTTTTATTTTATTTTTATTTTTTTTGAAGGCTAAGCGAGGTTAATCTGGGCCCCTACTAGGTTTATTAATGAAAGGCGAAATAACAGGGACGAAAACATACAACAAAAGGAAAAAAAAGAAAGCAAAGAAAAAAAGAAACACGATAGAAATGGGAGCAACAGAGAAGAAAACAAATGAAGCAATAAACAGTTGAAAATGCTAAGGAATCCAAGGATCAAACTGCTTGTCTAGAAAACCGTGCTTGCTTTCATGCATTCCCTTATAAATTTCACTCTTCAACACCAACCATAATCTTTCCTTACTGCAGCACTTGCCTTCAAAAACCCTCTTATTTCTTTCGTTCCAAATAACCTTAATAAGCTTCTTCAGGACGAAGAAAAAGTACACTTTGTGTTCATCCTTCCATCCAAGCTCGTGCTCAATTCGTAGCCATGGGTTATTGGAACTGTGAGATAGCCTCATCCATTGCAAAGAACCTAAAATCTTGGACCAGACATGAAGAAAAAATGGACAGTTAAAGAAAATGTGGTCAACACTCTCATAATGTTGATCACACAGCTCGCAGTTAGGTTGAACAGCCATAACAAAGCTAACAAGTTTATCTCTAGTCATCAGTGCTTTGTTTGTAACCTTCCAGAAGATTAAATTATCACTACCACTAGACACAATTGACCAGGTGACCTGATTCCACTTGCAATCAGGCAACGCATGCAGACCTAGCAATGCGGTATACACACTGCTAACAGCGTGTGCACGTTCATTCCACATTATAGTGTCTTGGTCAGGGTGAACAAAACAACAACCATCATACAGTCCCCAATATGCTCTAACACTTTGATTGCTTGAGAAAGGAACCACAAGCTTTCCATCAGCAATGTAATCAACAGCAACGCACTACCACATATGCCATATTGAAACTTCTGCTGTTGATTGAAGAGTTGATCAAGCACGATACCTTTGCCAAGCCATGGAACTGACCAAAACTTACAGACACTCCCCACAGCCAGGTTTATCTTAACAAAAGGAAGGAATGTATTTTTGAGTTTTAGTATACTCCTCCAGATCCAACTACAGG
The DNA here is from genome assembly GCA_030765085.1 of Allium cepa. Taxonomy (NCBI): domain Eukaryota; kingdom Viridiplantae; phylum Streptophyta; class Magnoliopsida; order Asparagales; family Amaryllidaceae; genus Allium; species Allium cepa. The sequence goes on from CM060938.1 coordinate 683,765,097, forward strand.
AAAGCGGCACGTCCATAAGCCAGAAATTTTTTGAGCCAATGTTGTACCTGTTAGTCCATTTAACCCATAAAGTGTCCTGGTTGTTTAATAACGCATTGATGTGATGACTGTATGCGGCCTTGTTCCAGGCTTCAATACTATGCAACCCCAATCCACCTTTGCACTTCGGCTTCTCAAATGCAGAGAATGAACAAGGCAGCACTTTCCTCATGTGTATTGTACCAAACCAAAAAAATCTTAACATAGCACATCTAACCATTTTCAAAAGCCTAGTAGGAAGGATGAAAACCCTGGCCCAATAAACCATGACAGAGAAGCTCACAGATTGAACAAGAACCAACCTACCAGCTTGGGTCAAGAAATTGTTAGACCAACAATCCATGACACGAGTGATTTTTTCGTACAATGGAAGACAGTCAGCATGAGTTACTCGAGAGGAGCATAGAGGAAGCCCAAGATAAGTCATATCAGAGGTCATTGACTGTATAATAGCACTAGAGGAGAGGTTGTCTTCTTGTTGGTTCGAAATCCCAGAGAATAAAATGCTAGATTTATTGAAGTTTAGCTTAAGACCAGTCATCCTGTAAAATTTGTGCAGAACACTCTTAATACAATTAATAGATTGCTGATCAGGCTTGGTAAAAATCATGATGCCATCTGCAAAGAGAAGAGATGTTATTTGGAACTCCTTGCATTTAGGATGGTAGAGTATCTGCTTATTTTGGAAGGCTGGCCTTAGCAAACAGGTGAAGACCTCCATGACTAAGATGAAAAGATAGGAAGAGAGAGGATCCCCCTGTCTTATACCGTGCTTTGAAGCGAAGTTGCTTGAGCTTGCACCATTGATTATCAGAGAGAAGGTGGGTGTAGAAATGCACTCATACACCCAAGCAACATAGACTTTTGGAAATCCCATCTGCGACATAATCCTAACTATAGACTTCCACTGGATTGAATTGATTTTTATTCAAGAACCTTTTTATCTCACAAGTTAAAGTAATATTCATTTTATTAAAGAAGTTTAAAAGAATTTAAAACCAAATTCATTTTTAAATTCAAATCAAATTAAAAATACACTTTAACAAACAAAATTGTTTAAATCATTTTAAATTTAAGAAAAAACTTTCATTTATTTCAAAACTGGAATACATATTAAATTTTGATTCCAGATTACTTAGATTCAAAAACTTACTTACATTTAAGCTTCATTTTAAATTTCAAATCATCTAACCATTTTTAAAGTAGTTAAAACAATTTAAATTTAAAAGCTTTATTTTATTTTAAAAAAAACTGAGATTCAAACTTAAATTCTAGATTTTAGAACTTACATTAAACTTATTTAAACCTTTACTTTACAATTCAAACTTTCAATTTTAAATTCAAGGCAAATACACTTTAAATACTTAAAGGTATTAAAACAAATTTAAATTTCAAAAACTTAAATCATTTCAAAACTAAGGTTCAAACTTACTCGAATTCAGATTCAAACTTAGGTTTTAAACTTAGTTTAAAACTTTGATTTTCATTTTTAAACTTCAGTTTAAATTTTAAAACAAAAACACTACAGGTTTCTGTTAAAACCTGTAACATTATTTTAACCCAAGGCAACCTAATTTACTTCGAGCCAAAACCAGACTTCCCCGAGAAAAACATCACAACACTCCGAGTCAACATCAATTGACTTGAGCACAATCAAAAACCAAATTCACCTTCACTGGAACAACAGTGCACCGTGCACATGAACGGTGCCGTTGATCATCTCAGATCATCAACGATGATCTTCCCATACCACTCATCATCCAAACACTCTAATACGAACATCAGATCATATCTCTAATCTCGAAGTCGAATTTGAGATGATGAAATCAAACCTGGAACAGCTAGAACTTCCTCAACCAAAACCTGGCAACGCCCCGCTCCCACAACTCCGGCCACCTGAGCGTTAGTGACTCCGGCCACATATTCGTAAACTACCCAACTATAATCCCCCAAAAACTCGTAACACTCAATCAACAATGGAAGATGAATGAATCAAAA